>CM077082.1:205555347-206839663 GCA_039513925.1 Platanthera zijinensis | reverse complement strand
CTCATCATTTATAACTATTTGATTTTATTTAAAAAGTGATTTAATTAACGGGACCTTCCTAAGGGTGTTGCAGAATTTCAGTTGCAAGGTTTGTGCTTCTTCTATCTATTCAAAATTAGAGAAGACATTTCCTCCTAATCTCCTGTGTACAAAAGTATCTTTCTTCTAAATATGGATGGCAATGATAAAAATCAATTAATTGTTTTCCCATACCTTCAAATATCTAAAGGGTTTTTTAATCTACCTGAAGGATAGTTGTAAGGCACCATGATCAAAAGCACCTGAGTGGAAATGATACCTTGTTGGTAGAAGAGTGGACGACCCCAAGTTGTTTGGGGAACCACTATAAAATTTCCTTGTGTCGTCTGGATTGTTTAATTAATTCTCTGTGCTGATTGGCTGTGATTAGTTTTAACTAGGATTGCTAGTTGCTGTTTAGGATTCCAAGCCTTAACTATAATTACAGTTGGCTGCCTTTAGTGCACAACACTTGTGTTAGGCTTTAGGGTTTAATCTCAAATATCTATAACCTTCATTCCGCAATTAACTCCAAGGGAGTTGAGTAGGGTATCATAATTTTTAATACTCTATTCACCCCCCTCTAGAGTAGTATCTATCCCTTTCCTTTTAATTGGTATCAAAGCGAGGTTGTCTGACTGTATTGGCTAACACCTAAGTCACAAGATCCTGATAGATACCAAAGTTTATAGATATTCACTTTCACTATCATGGCCCAGTCCAAGGATTACTCTAGCACCAGACCTCCAGCATGCAACTTAGCTAAGTTTAGCATCTGGAAGGCAAGGATTAAATTATATATGAACTCTATTGATGAGAGTATTTTTGCTTCCATTTTTACAGGACCACCAAGAGCACCTGCTGCAGCTACTGCCTCATCATCATTTGATATGAGTGCAGTGCCTCCTCCAGATTACCATGACGAATACAAAAAGGCAAAGATAGCAGATGCTAAGGCAATGAACATTCTGGCTCAGACAATGTCTGATGAAGTATTCCAGAAAGTTGCTGACTGCTCCTCAGCAAAAGCAATGTGGGACACACTGAACTAGATTGTAGCTGGTTCAGCTGATGAAAGGAAGGACAGAAGGTCCAACCTAATTTCACAGTATGAGAATTTCAAGAAAACTGATGCTGAATCAGTTGAAGCAATGTACACAAGGCTCAGCTCAATCATCAATGAGCTGAGGACCCTTGATAAGGATATTTCATTGACAGAGGTCAATGATAAGATTCTTATGTGCTTCCCTAGCACATGGGATCTGAGGATCTGGCCTATCAAGGAGGCCAGAAGCACAACAGAAATTTCAACAGAAGCCCTTCTCGGCAAGCTCAAGTCTTTTGAGCAAGTGCTGAAGTCCAGGGAAGCTGAGGCTGAAGCAAAGACTCCAACCCCTACAAGAAAAGAGCAATCTCTTGCTCTCAAAGTTGCTGATGCTTCTGAAGGCAGCCAGTCCAATGAGGAACTGATGGCATTATTTGCCAAACAGTTTCTCAAGATGGGAAGGAAAGAATTCAGAAAGAAGTCTTCACGTATGAAGACAAACCAAGGTATGATCGTTCACCTGCTAAAGATATCATTTGTTATGGTTGCAGGAAGCCTGGACATATCCTTCCAGATTATCCAGAGGAAAAGAATAAAGATAAGAGAAGAGACAAGGATCAGCACAGGAAGCATTCCAAGCCATCCTCCTACAAGAACAAAAAGAAGGAGAGAGGCTTTGTTGCTGAAACCTAGAGCGATTCTGATGAGGAATCTTCCTCCTCAAGCTCCAGTGAGGATGAAGAAGAAAAGAAGGCAAAGGAAGTTTTCCTGATGGCAATTGATGCCTGTAGCAATCACTCAGCTGCAGAGAGTTCAGATTCTGATGAAGAAATGCCAACTGAAGATAAGGTATTGTCTTCTTATGATTTTACATCTGTAAAATTTAGATTAGAATTTAAATCTTTATGTTTAGATTTAATTAGTTCTGAAAAGGAAATAAAAGAGCTTAGAAATAAACTAGCTGAATCTGAATTGATTTCTATTGAAAACATTAGGTTAACATCAGAACTCACTACTTCTAGTGAAGAAATAAAATTTCTTAAGAATGAGTTAGCTAAGTCCAAAAGATTAGAAGAATCTCTGAATGGTAGAAGCCTTAAGTTGCTTGAAATTACCAGCATGTCTAACACTAGGACAGGCAATAACAAATTAGGCTTAGGAGCTTCTTCTAGTGAACCCCCAATCATTCTTAAAAACCCAATCTTTCAACTCAACAGTGAACTTCATCTCAGCTGATGGGATAAAGAACACTGAGCAAGTTAATCAAGTTAATAAAGCCTTAAACAAAGCTAAGAGAGAGAAAAGAAAACAAAAATTTAAGGAAATACAAAAAGCGTCGAACGCTGCTCGACGATCGCAGGCTCAGTGGTCGAACAAAGCTCGACGATCTGAGCATCCATCGTCGAACGCCAATCGACGATCGCAGGCTCAGTGGTCGAACGGAGATCGACGATCTGAGCAGCCATCGTCGAACGCTGCTCGACGTTTCCAATATGAATTTCAAAACTTCACCCAGAACTTTAGAAACCAGAATGAAAATAGAAACCCTAGGTTCATTGACCCATCATCTGTATGGAGAATCCCACCTAGGAGATCTTACCCGTTAGGTTATCACCCTCAGCTGCTTATTCTTTTATTTCCAGTTTTTTTATGTGAAAAACAAGGGACCCAAGGTTACCTGGGTCCACAATGTTTAATTGATTTATTTGCAGGTAAAGACCTATCCTATCACTCAGAATAAGTGGTATTTGGATAGTGGTTGCTCCAAGCATATGACAGGAAATAGAGAACATCTGTCAAGGTTCAAAGTAAAGCTTGGCCCAAAGGTAATCTTTGGAGATTCAAGCTGTGGTCAAACTGAAGGCTATGGCAGGATGACAATTGGAGCTGTAACATTCAAGAGAGTTGCTTATGTAACTGGACTGAAGCATAATCTAATTTCAGTAAGTCAGTTATGTGATGCTGGATACCAGGTATCATTTTCTAACTCCCTTTGTAATATTACTTTAAATAATAATGTTGTATTAGTAGGTATTAGACAAGGCAATATTTACTTATTAGATTTTAACTCAACTCACTCTGAAATCTGCTTGTTTAATGAAGTAACAAATAATAATACCTTGTGCCATAAAAGGCTTAGCCATGTTAACCTCAAGAACATATCTAGGTTATCTAAACACAACCTTGTTAGAGGTTTACCTTCTTGCCCCTACAAGAAGGAGAGCCTATGCAAGGCTTGTCAGTTAGGCAAGCATACCAAGAACTCATTTAAATCAGTAAATAAAAGTGATTCCCCTAGAATCTTGTATTTATTACATTTGGACCTTTTTGGCCCAATAAATGTACAGAGTTTAGGAGGGAAGTATTACACCTTAGTCATTGTAGATGACTTCTCTAGATTCACTTGGGTGTTCTTTTTGAGAACTAAGGCTGATAACTTCAAAGCCCTTACAGACTTTATATTATGTGTGCAGACTGAGTACTCTACTCATGTGGCCTTGATCAGAAGTGATCATGGTACTGAGTTTGACTCTCTTCTCATGCAAGAATTCTGTGTGAGAGAAGGTATCAAACATAGCTTCTCAGCTCCTAGAACTCCCCAACAAAATGGGGTAGTTGAAAGGAAGAATCGAACCCTAATTGAAGCTGCTAGCATATTATTGGCATATGCTAATATGCCTCTTTCCTATTGGGCAGAAGCTGTTAGCACAGCCAACTATGTCTTGAATAGAAGTCTGATACACAAGCTTAAGTGTAAAACTCCTTATGAGTTGCTTAAAGGAAAGAAACCTAAAATAAACTATTTTAGAGTTTTTGGCTGTGTAGTTTATATTCATAATAATAATAAGAATATCTTAGAAAAATTTGAAGCAAAAGCTTCAATGGGAATTTTTCATGGATATTCCCAAGTAAGCAAAGCTTATAGGGTCTTTAATAAATCATCTTCTAAAATTGAAGAGTCTGTTCATGTGTCTTTTGATGAATCTCAGATGTTTTACAAGGAGAAGGAAAATTCTCCTTCCTCAAGTTCTTTGCAGGAACCAAATGTCACTCAAGAGATTCTTCATCTATCAACTCTTCATATCACTGAATTAGACAGTGATGAAGACATTACAGAAACTAGTGTTGTTCCACCAACAGTAGATCAAATTCCTCCTGAGGAATTAATCCCAACTGTTGCTGAAGATCACATCCCACCTGCTGATGTTGTCACACTTAGAGATCACCCTACATCCCAAGTGATTGGAGACATATCAGCTGGTGTTCAAACAAGACATCAGTTAAGATAGGATGTGATGCACGCTTGTTTCCTCTCACAGATTGAGCCCCTCACCATTAAAGATACTGAGCTAGATCCCCACTGGATCATTGCTATGCAAGAGGAACTCAATCAGTTTGAGAGATGTAAAGTTTGGACTTTGGTTCCAAGACCTAAAGGCCAACTGATCATAGGCACCAAGTGGGTGTATAGAAACAAGTTGGATGCAAATGGAATCATTGTAAGGAACAAAGCTAGGCTTGTAGCTCAGGGCTACAGACAGGAGGAAGGTATAGATTTTGACCAAACCTTTGCTCCTGTTGCAAGGCTAGAAGCAATAAGGATCTTCTTGGCCTATGCAGCCTACATGAAGTTTAAAGTTTTTCAGATGGATGTCAAAAGTGCTTTTCTAAATGGTGAGCTAAAGGAAGAGGTATTTGTTGAACAACCACCTGGGTTTGTTTCTTCAACTCAGCCCTCACATGTTTTCAACTTGTAGAAAGCTCTTTATGGACTAAAGCAAGCACCCAGAGCCTGGTATGAGACTTTAGCTAGTTTCCTGTTAGAGCACAACTTTACTAGGGGAGTAGTTGATAGAACCCTCTTCGTCAAGCACCACAAGGACACAATCCTGTTAGTTCAAGTGTATGTGGATGATATTATTTTTGGCTCCACTGATCCCAAACTGTGCAAAAGGTTCTCTGACCTGATGCATTCTAAGTTTGAGATGAGTAGTATGGGTGAGCTGTCTTACTTTCTTGGTCTCCAAGTAAAGCAAGATGCTGATGGCATTTTCATCTCCCAATCCAAATATGCCAAGGAATTGGTAAAGAAGTTTGGGATGGGTGGTGCTTCAGCAATGCTTACACCTATGGCTACTAATGTAGTTATTGATTCTGATGATCAGGGAAAGCCTGTTGATCAAAAGAATTATAGGGCCATTGTTGGTTCCCTATTGTATTTAACTATAAGTAGGCCAGATATAATATTTGCTACATGCCTTTGTGCTAGATTCCAGGTCAACCCCAAGGAATCTCATCTGATTCTTCTCAAGAGAATCCTGAGATACCTGAAGGGATGTCCAAATCTAGAACTTTGGTACCCAGCTGAGTCAGAATTTGAATTAATTGGATATTCTGATTCTGATTATGCTGGTTGCAGAGTTGACAGGAAAAGCACCTCAGGAACTTGTCAGTTCCTGGGAGAGAGATTGGTCTCTTGGTTCTGTAAGAAGCAGGCCTCTGTATCAACTTCAACTGCAGAAGCTGAATATATAACAGCTGCTAGTTGTTGTTCACAGATCCTGTGGATACAAAACCAGCTTTTGGATTATGGGTACACATACAAGAACACAAAAATCATGTGTGATAGTACCAGTGCTATATCTATTGCACAAAATTCAGTGCACCACTCTAGAACGAAACACATTGAGATCCGACACCATTTCCTGAGAGATTGTGTGGAAAAGAACAAGATCTATCTTGATTTCATATCCACTGACTTTCAGAGAGGTGATATATTCACCAAGCCCTTAGATGAACAGAAGCATCTGTTCTTTTTGGTTCAACTAGGCATGATTAATGGAAGAGACTAAGTGTGACTATCTGCCTTGTTGAAACTTGTTTGAAGATCGTCGAACGACGTTCGAAGATAGTCGATCAGATCAAGCCTATCGTCGACCTATGGTTGATAATAGCTTATCTGCTTGAAAATCGTCGACCGGCGTTCGAAGATCGTCGAACAGGTCGAGCTTATCGTCGATCCATGGTTGACGACAGCTTGCTGTTTGTGAAGACAGAAATAGTCGAACGATTGATCGACTACTCTACTTCAGGACCGATCGTCGAACGACCGTTCGACTATCGTCTCCAGTATCTTTTAAATAGATCGACGATCGTTGTTTTAATATAAAGCCGATAGTCGACCTAGGTTAAGAGATAATTGCTTTTATCGTCGACGGAGAGCGTCTTTTCGCATTCCGTCTTCTCGCTTGCTCCGTGTCTTGCGATTTTCTGCCGCTTCGTCTTTCTTGTCTTCTCCATCCCCCTCGATGGCGATTTCTCTAGCGCTCCTGGCAGTAGTGAAGTTTGATGCAGGATTCAGTATAGATTTCGATTCCTTTAGCTGCTGCGAATCCGGAATAGTGGAAATTCTTAATCTGTGCAAAGATCAAGGATTAGAGAAGCTTATGTCCTCCAGGATAAAGATGAATGTTCAAGAGATCAAAGAGTGGGCATTCTCTTCGTCTTCAACTGATGATTCGATGACCGGAACTGTTAGCGGAGAAGAGGTAACATTGACTCCCGCTATTTTAACTGAAATATTTGGATTGCTAAATGGGGAAGAAGAGTATGAGCAAGATGCCCCAGAGTTTGGGAGGATGTTGACAGAGCTGGGACATGCCGAAGGCATTCCCTCTAAGCTGCTTAAAATAAATTTTCCGTTTAAGATTAAGTTTCTTGCTGAAATAGTCGGAAAAGTGCTACTGGGAAAGCACTCTGCCCACGACAACATTACAAGGCAACAATTCGCACTAATGTGTGTAATTGTAAATAAGAAAAGGATTAACTGGGCAGGAGTTTTGTTCGATCTGATAAGGAAGAAGAACAGTAAGAAAGAGGTCACCCTAGGTCAGGTTATTGGGATCTTTCTGAAGGAAAAGTATCCCCATCTGTTAGTTTCAGCTGCTACCTCCATCAACGCCAGCAAGAAGATGGATCCTAGTTTGTTTGCCAAGTGGAAAAGAACCTTTCTGAAGCCCGCTCCTGCAGGGGTTGCTCCAGTTACATCTGAAAGCACCAGGACTGCCTCAGTCACTCCCCACCCTCATGAAGCTGGCTCAGTAAATCTTTCCCTTCCATCCTCTTCATCTGCTCTGCCGTCTACCTCAGTTGAAGCTCCATCAACTTCAATTGAAGTACGACATTCTGCTTCTCCTCCTCATGATTCAACAACAATTCTCCATGCTTCACCTCCAGATTCTCCTCTCCCTCCTCATCTTGCTGGGATCACACAACCCAGTTTTGATTTATTGGTGTCTGAGATTCCCTCTCCTCCTCCATCACCAATTCCCTCTCCAGATCACATTGATCACCCTGCATCCACTCATGCATCTCCAGCTCACTCTCCATCTCCAGTTCACTCTCCAGTTCCATCTCCAGTTCACTCTCCAGTTCATCATGAATTCACCATTCCTGCTGTTTCTTCATCCACTGAGATTCCCCCATCATCCTTTGAAATAACTCCAGCATTTATCTCTAGCATTGTGGAGTTAATTACCCCCTCAATCAAAATCATGATTGCAGAGGCGATTGCTCCACTTGCTTCCTCCATTTCTTCTTTGACAACTGCCATCAAAGCCCTATCAAAATCTGCTGAGCCCTCTTCATCCAGGGGCCTGGTTGCAGTTTCTACTGAAATCAGGCAGGGGGAGATGCTTAATGAAGATGTCTCTGAGCAGCCTTTGGCCTCACCTCCAGCAGTTCCTCCTGTAGTTACAGAAATAGTAGCAGAAGAAGAAGCAGTTCCTCCATTATCTGAAAAAGAAATTTCTGATGCTATTATGTTGACAGAATTTGTTGTGAAAGTTTGCTTAGAAGAATCCTCAACTCCCCTGATTGCCCTTTACCTAGAAAGAGTTATCACCTCCTTTCTAGATGAATTTTGGGAGTTAGGACACCCTGAGGAATATCCTGAAGGTATGTCTCTTACTCAATTTCTAGATTACTCAACTGATATGATAGTATGGGAATACCTGGAAGGGATGATTAGATGTCATTTAGCAAATTTTCGCTCCTAAACCTACAGATTTAATGGAAGAAGTATTAGTTGTTCAAGAGCCTGAACCTGAACCTGAACCTGCTCAAGAAATTTTAGATGTTGTAGAGCCAATGCCTGAATCTGCTCCTGAAGTCCAAGATATTATAGAACCAGTATCTAAACCTGCTTCTGAAGTTCAAGCTGAACCAGAACCAGCTGTTCAAGTTTCTGAGGCTGCTGAACCAGCTCAGCTAGCAGTGCAAGTTGAACTGGTCCCCATGATAGTTCCTAATCTTCAAGAAAAGGATTCTGAAATTCAAATTGAAAAGTCTACTGTATGGGATGATTCTCCTGGATTGAATTTAGATGCTCTCCTGGCACAGGATGCCATGGAAGAAGAATTAGAAAAAGCTGCTCTAAAGGAAAAGGAAAGAGCTTTGAAAGATGTCATTGACCCATATGACCATCCCATTTCTTCTAATTCTGAAGATGAAATTGATTCTGATGAGTCTGCTGAGTCGAAAAGAAAAAGGATTGCTAAAAAGAAAAGGAAAGATGTAGCTCCTCCTCCTCCTAATCCAGATAATGATACTCCTTACTATATCCTGAAAGGCATTGATCCTAAATCAAAAGATTTTCAACACTGGATGTTATTCTCCAAGAATCAGCAGAAGCAAAGAAAGAAGTCAAAGAGGTATGACTCTCCTATTCCAAGATGGACTCCTAGAGGTCCTCCTCCTCCACCTCCCAGTGCAGGAGCCACAGGAAACTTATCTGCAAACCCTGCTGCTCAGTCTGAAAGATTCAAGCCATCTCAGCCATCTCAAAGGAGAAGTTCACAAGGATATCAAGGTAAAACTCAAACTGGCTATCAAAGACCTGATGCTGTTAAGGAACAAGTAAAGGAGGTAGTGTATCAAAGACCAACTTTTTCCCCTCCCCTCCTCCTTCTCCAAAGAAAAGAGTTTCACCTCCAAAGCCAGTTCATTATGTGAAGGATGTTCCAAAAGGTAAGTGATTTATTTTATCTAAAAGTTTCTAGCAAGACATTTGCTAAGTCTGCTCCTCCTTCTTATCTAGTTGTTTAGGATAAAGAACCAGTTGATACATCTTCTGAGAATGTTTATGAAAGCCCAGAGCTTGATCCTAATTTTAGGATGGCTCATTTTCCTGAACTTGTTGGAGCAGCTCAAATTAAGAAAGCAAAAGCAGAAGGAAAAGACACTGCAGGATTAACCACAATGTCAAAATTCAGAATGAACGAGCTCGATAAATTCCAGGTTAGACCTGAGATATTTGATCCTTCAAAGTACATGGAAAAGCATCCTGAGGCAGTTGTCCCAACAACAACAGAATTGAAAATCATTTGAGAACAAGACCTGAAGTTGTCGAGAAAAGAAGCTCTAGATCCCTCTAGAAAGATTACTTTTATTTCTAGCTCTTCTGATCCTAAACATAACTCTGAAGCATCTTAAAAATTCATTGATTGACAATTATTTACTTATCTGTTTGATTGATGTTTTCTGCTTAGTTATTTACTTTCAGTAATTAGTTTTGTTTGTTTTAGTTGTTGAGAGACTTAACTCAAATAGGGGGAGATTGTTGGTACCATAGTTTTGATTTGAGTTTAGTCTTCTCTTTCTGTCTCTTGACCCAAGATTTATCTATGGTCAAAGGTTAGTTGAGTCTTGTCACTTTTCCAGATGAATATTTGGTTAAGTTGTTTTTCGTTCGACTATGGTCGAACGTCGCTCGACTATCGTCGATCAGTCGTTCGACGATCGTCTTCCTGATAGTTCGACTATCTGCTTGATAGGTCGACTATCTGTTGTCCGTGATAGCTCGACTATCTGTTGATAGGTCGACTATCTGTTTTCCTTGATAGTTCGACTATCTGTTGATAGGTCGACTATCTGCTTTCTGTGATAGCTCGACTATCGATTGATAGGTCGACTATCTGCTCTTCTTGATAGTTCGACTATCTGTTTGGATAGTACAACTATCTGTTTGGATAGTTCAACTATCTGATAGTTCGACTATCCGTTTGATAGGTCGACTATCTGTGTTGCTTGATAGTTCGACTATCTGTTTGGATAGTTCAACTATTTGATAGGTTGACTATCTGTTGATAGGTTGACTATCTGTTTTCTTTGATAGTTCAACTATCTGATAGTTCGACTATCTCTTGATAGGTCGACTATCTGTTTTGTTTGATAGCTCGACTATCTGTTGATAGGTCGACTATGTGTTTTCTGTGATAGTTCGACTATCTGTTGATAGGTCGATTATCTGTTTTGCTTTGGTAGTTCGACTATCTGTCCTGATAGATCGACTATCTGATAGCTCGACTATCTGTCCTGATAGTTCGACTATCTGCTGAGGTAGTTCGACTATCTTCTTTGATAGTTCGACTATCTGTATCGTTCGACTATCTGTCTGATAGGTCGACGATCTTTGTGCCTCGTTCGACGATCTCCGAGGGTCGTTCGACGTTTTGCTGTATGCTCTTATTTATTTTGTCGTCTTCTATGATGTGACTTATTTCATATTTATCTGGCATATTATTTTGAATAAATTTGAGATATTATTTCCAGGCAATATCTGCTTCATTCCTTATGCCTGAGCTAATCTTTATCTGACAAAGTTGCTTGTCGTATTAGTTGAAATATGTTGTCTGCTTTATCTGCCAGGCTGTCCTTTATAGCCGTTAGACTCAAAAAGTCTTCTTTGGTCATAAAGAGTCCCTTCTGATGTGACTTTCTTTAGTACTCTGATATCATATTGGATATGCAGCTTCTTGGAAAGCTTTATCTCCTTATAGCTTGTCTGTCTGCAGTATTTTGTTTTACTTTATGCTTTTTGCAGCCCAGATTGCAGATCTCAATAAAAGACAAGATTCAAACTTAAATTAGAGTCGTTGCTGCTGCTGCTATATAAAGATCTCTTTGAAGAAAGAAATCATATAGTTCATAGCAATTATCAAGTTCTCATATAATATTCATTCAGCAAGCTTACAGCAAGAACAAGTTTACTACTCTCAGTAATCTTCACTCAACTGAGAAGTGTTAGCTCTTCTGCTCTTCTTCAACCTGAGTTCTCCTGCTTCTAGGAAGTTCTGACTCAGAGATCTTTTGAAGAAGAAGAAGAAGATAGCTGCTAGAAGATTTTCATTTCTTATTTTATATCTTCTTGTAGTTTTTCCTTCAGAACTTTCTGAAGAGTTTGTTTTCTGCACTGAAGCAAGACTTCACCTGGACATTCTTTTAGCCAGAGGGAGACTTGACTCTTAAGAGCTTTCTAGCTCAGTGCAAGTTATTATACTTCTCTAATCTATTGTAAAATAGAGAAGACATCTTAACCTTCTTTCCCCCTCCTGTACAGGGTTATTACTCCCTTCAAAAGTATCCCTTGGTGGCAGGGCACCTGATCAAAAACCTGTGTTGGTTTTTAGACACCTGATCAAAAGTCTAAAGGGTTTCTAGATCTACCTGAAGCAGATCTTGTTGGTGGCAGGGCACCTGATCAAAAACCTGAGTGGATTCCTACCTTGTTGGTAGAAGAGTGGACGTACCCAAGTTGTTTGGGGAACCACTGTAAAATTTCCTTGTGTCGTCTGGATTGTTTAATTAATTCTCTGTGTTGATTGGCTATGATTAGTTTTAACTAGGATTGTTAGTTGCTGTTTAGGATTCCAAGCCTTAACTGTAATTACAGTTGGCTGCCTTTAGTGCACAACACTTGTGTTAGGCTTTAGGGTTTAATCTCAAATATCTATAACCTTCATTCCGCAATTAACTCCAAGGGAGTTGAGTAGGGTATCATAATTTTTGAATACTCTATTCACCCCCCCCCCCTCTAGAGTAGTATCTATCCCTTTCCTTTCAGTATGTGTGTTCTTGTTGTAGGAGGGTTTGTCTGAGGAGTTCTTCTTGAAGTCTTTCTCCTTTCTTCTTTCTCTTCTATCTTTCTTGTCCTTGTTTTTGTTTTCTGGACAGTCAGGCATAATATGGCCTTGTTTCCTGCAACCAAAGCATATAATTTCTTTGTTGTTATTTGATTTACCATACCTTGGCTTATCATGTCCCTTATATGATCTCTTTCTGAAGTCTTTTCTGGCCATTTTGTAGAATCTTTTGTCCAGTAGACTTAGGAGCTCATCATTTCCTGTAGCTTTATCTTCAGGCTCCTCTTCTGTAGCTTTGAAGGCTATGGTCTTCTCCTTCCTTGTGGCTGGTGAGGCAGCCTTCTGTTCTTCTTCTCTATTTTTAATGAGCAGCTCATAAGATTTAAGCTTGCCCAGGAGAGCTTTAGTTGTAATCTCATTTAAACTTCTGGCATCTTTGATTGGCCAGATTCTTGAATCCCAAGTGCTGGGGAAGCACATTAGGATTTTATCATTCAGCTCAGTCAATGAGATTTCTTTATCCAGAGTCTTTAACTCATTGACAATCAGACTTAGTCTGTTGTACATGTCTGCAACTGATTCAGCTTCTCCTTTCTTGAAGTTCTCATATTGGGATATGAGATGGAATCTTTTATCTTTTCTCTCATCAGCAGATCCTGAGATAATCTCAGAAAGTTTGTCCCAAATTCCTTTGGCTGAGTTGTATTCAGCTACCTTCTGAAATATCTCATCAGACATTGTCTGAGCTAAGATATTCATGGCCTTGGCATCTCCAGTCTTCCACTTCTTTATTTCAGCATTTGTTCCTGAAGGAGGTGGAACAACATTTGTACTTGAGCTTGCTGGTGGACTTGGGCACACTGTCAAAACAGAATTAAATATGTCTTCATCAATAGAGTTCATATAAAGTCTAATCCTTGCTTTCCAAAGTGCAAACTTGGATAGATTGCACACTGGAGGCCTGGTGCTTGCATAATCTTTGTTCTGTGCCATGTCTTTATATAAAATTAAATATAATGAAAATAACCCTCTTAAAAGATTGATCTTATCAGGGATCTTTTGGTTAAGGTGTTAGCCTGTATGAACAACCAACCTCCCTCTGATACCATTTGAAAGTGAGGATAAGATCTATCTTAATTCTAGAGGGGGGTGAATAGAGTATTTTAAAGTAAGTTCACAAATTAAAATTGCACAGCAGTAAAGGCTTAATTTATGTATAGGTGTAAGGTGATTTGATGTAGAAATAAAACTAAAGCAGTAAAATAAAAACCACAGCACACAGCAAAGAATATGCACAAGAAAACCAGAAGACACAAGGAGCTATAGTGGTTCCCCAAAAACCTGGGTACATCCACTCTTCTACCACCCATGGTAGGAATCCACTGCAGGATGAGTTGATCAGGTGTCCTGAGCACCAATGAGCTTTTGATAAGGTGCTCAAAAACCAAACTGGATTTTTTGATCAGGTGTCTTGCCACCACTGAGTTTTGACAATGCTCTCAGAACCAGAACCAAAACTTTTGAAGGGAGTCTTGATAACCCTTTTTCAGCAAGAAAAGAAAAAGGAAGAGGTGAAGTTGTCTTCTCTGTCTCAATCACTGAGAGAAGACTTAGTGGATTGATTGTGTTGTCAAATCTCCCCCTGAGATGTAGATGGTTCAGAGATGAGAGCTTTGCTAGGGTGATAGGTCTTCAGAAGCTTCAGATCTCCAGCAGAAGATGGTTTCAGCAGAGGCTGAAATATGAATTGTTTGGAGCCCTTGATGTTGAAGCTATGATCACTTTTTAGTATGCCAATATTCAATCAAAACTTTTCAGGATTGATCACTTGATTTTCCTCTAAGTTTTTCTGACTATCTGTGTATGTCTGTATTGAGTGATAGATTGATTGTCTTGATCTGCTGTAAGATGTTTTATTCTCTGAAGATCCTCTATCCAAGATAGCCATTAGCAGTCAATAAATGTCTTCCATAAATGTTTTGTCTTCTGGAGGAAAGTCCAATAAACATTCTCTGATAAATCCCTTAAAACTTGCTCCAGAATAAATAAAAACGGCTAGCAGATCTCTTGAAATAAATGCTGAGAGAGTTTGAAAAACATTCCAAAAGCTGACTGAATTTGAATCCACAAAGTCGTCGATCTCTCAGGAAAAACGTCGATCTGAGCTCTATGATCGTCGACCTGAGCTCAGAGATTGGAATGATCATCAGACAGAAAACGTCGACCTGAGCTCGAAGATCATCGACCGGAGCTCACCGACCTGAAGAATAAGCTGAAGGCAGATCGTCGATCTGAGCTCGAAGATCGTCGACCGGAGTTCGACGATTTAGCAGAGTTGAGCTCAGAGAGCGTCGAACGGAGTTCGACGTTTCGTCGACCTAAGCTCGACGATAATTGTCTTTGTCTCAGCTCTAAGTCTGAATCCTTGAATGGTCCTGGGGGCAGCTTCAAACCTAAATTCTAAGCCCTAGACTCATTCTAACTTGACCTTTTCAACTATACATCTAGGTCAAACTGATTTCCTAAAAACATAGTGATCCTTGCCCAAATTAGTAATAAGGTGTTCCAACACACGGGTCGCGACACGGCCGTGTCGCATGCGACACGGGCGTGTCGGAGGCCATGTCTAAGGCTGTGTGCTAGTTATCGAGTCGGTCGAGACGGCAAATGGGTGACACGGCCATGCACACGGTCGTGTTGCAACCCGTGTTCGGCCCCAGATTTTGTATTTTAGGCCTAATCGTGGCCGTCCGTTTTCTTGTCTTGGGATCCGATGGCTGGGATTGGTCCTGAGGGGCTTAAGTCCGGGAATAGGGTTTAGAATCCCTCATTTCCCTTGGTTGACTCTCTTTCTAAAGTTAGAGAGAGGAGAGAGCTTGGAGGTAGAAGGAGAAGCTAAATCCGGTCACCGGCGGGGCTTCGGAGCTCCAAATCGCGAGCTGTATTCAGATCCGCGGAGGCAAGGAGATTGCGGTGCTTTTCATACGTGTAGATTTTCATGGCGCCGCGGAAGAATGCAAGGGTAACGATTTCTCATCCTAGGGCGTGTGAAGCCCTCTTTTCCTGTGCATAGGAAGCCCGCTCTCGCGAGTGAGCGAAGAGTTAGAGCGGTCCTTGGGGTAGATATGTGAAGTCCCCCTTGTATAGAGTCTGTATGCAAAAACGAGCATAGGCATTGTGTGTGAAGCCTATCCGGACAAGTAGAGCCGGATCGGTGATGTTGCATTGCATATGAACCAGGGAAGACTCCGGGTGTTTGGGCGTTTTCCGGGTTTTCTACGTGGTAGATTGCAGCAGGGAGCCTTGGGGATTAACTCCAAGGTGCACCCCGAAAATTGGGCAAAAGCGGGTTTTGCCAACACGATGGCCGGGGAGCCAACGTGAACATAACCGGGTTATGCGATTGTTGTGGCGGAAACAGGACTCAGTGAGTCTTGACCTGCGCATATGGCTTAAATTGTCATTGCGGAATGAGCACGGGTCAGGCGGAACCGTACCCGATCTATGTCATTCGGTGGGACCGTTGGCATGGATGAGAGTCTTCGGCGGTCTATGGCTTAAATTGTCGTGACCAAGGCCATGAAGACAAAATGCTCTTATGATTGGCCGTCCAAGGGGCGGTGGTGGAACAGGAACGTCTATGGCTTGAATTGACTTGACGTTGGCCGGTTCGCCGTGAATGTGCCCTGTGTGCACGAGGTGTGTGGCCGTGCGAGCCTACGACTGTGTTGGAGTGTGTTTACACTATTTTGATGGCCTATACTAATAAAGTGCAGGGAAAGAGCATCGCCGCCCCGATTTTGGGGACGGGATCGTTATAATTGGTCAGCATAGCTGACCGTTGCTTTTGTTTACCACCGGGCGGTGGATTGTTGCTTGCAAGTGCCGCGGAGCCGAGCGGGAAATAGCGGGCTAAAGCCCAAGTTGCTGAGCCGGCCCTCGAAGGCCTAATCTTGAGTGTTTCATTGTAATCATGTGTGGCCGGCCTGCGAGCCGAAGTATGAAAACACTTTTATGTCAAGCAAACTGTGTAAGGACTTAAGGCCATTTCTATTTTTGTGTATTGAAACATTCATGCAGGTGTTTTTGTAGTGGACATTCATGATTTTGGCTGGGTTCTTTCATCTTGCAACTTAATTTTAATGCTTCAGTTAGGTGCTGTGTAGGATGTGTAATTGGTTGAATGGTTTCAACACGTAACCAACCGGTCTGTCCGTAGTATATGGCGTCGGGCCCCGGCCGGACCTACTGTTATATGCTATGCGACAGATAGGGGTGTTACAAATTGGTATCAGAGGGAGGTTTTGATCCTCCGACCTGTGGGTTATGGGCCTTACAAATTGGTATCAGACTACTGGTTTCGGTCAAACTTAAATGAATTCATGGGCGAATTCACTTTAAGGGGTGGTGAGCACATGTGTGTGCGTCATCGTTATAACACGAAAAGAACTCATGAATGTCCACTTAGGAATGAAAATACACATGTTTGAGGAACCTGCATGTTCCTATAATTGCTGTTTGCAATAGTTTTTGGTCGCTTATCGGTGTTTTGCACGATTATAGGTGACCAGAAGTGGTGCTGGGCCGTCAGAACGGCCAGGTTCTGAGGCAAGCAGTGCGCCAAGTGAAGCGCCTGCAACACCTCCATCTGCCGAGACCATTAGATTGGTGGCAGAAGCTGTCTTTGCTATGATTAATGCGCAACCTGCAAGACAGGTGCAGCAGCCTGCTCCTGCGGGGGAGCAAGTGCCGCTCCAAGCGGCGGAGCCTAGAAGGGTTGAGCAGGTGGCGGTGGAGCCGGAGTTGCCTCGGAGAGCAACTGAGAGACAGCTTAGGCATGTGATGGGCTTCCATCCACCGGTGTTCTCGGGAACGGGAACCCCGACCCAGGCTGAAGATTGGCTCCCAAGAGTCAATAGGGTCATGACAGCGACAGAAACGGAAGAGTGGCATAAGACCACAATAGCGACGTTCCTTTTGGATGGGGACGCAAGGTTATGGTGGGAAGGCCTAGAGCTACACCAGTTTAGGGGAAGGCCGTTGGCCGAAGTATCTATGGAGGAATTTTCGAGACTGTTCATGGCTCGATACCTCCCCTCAGCGCAGAGGATCGCACTAGAGAACGAGTTCCAAAAGTTGGTGCAAGGAGATAGCACTGTAGACGAGTACCTCCACGAGTTTACTCGGTTGGGGAGATATGCTAGCGCTACCTTTGCCGATGAGGAGCGAAAGACTAACTGCTTCTATGAAGGGTTAAGAGATGAGCTGAGGTTGCTACTGTCAGGGCCCATGGCGCAGGGTTTCCTAACCTTTGTCAACTCGGCCCGGTCCTTGGAGAAGGACATGAGAAATTTGCAAGTTAAGAAGGAATCCGGTGGGAAGAAACTGGAGTTTAAGGCACCGACTACGTCGAAGTCGGGCTATCAAAGATTCTACAAGAAGGCTAGGACTTCAGGTCCAGCCCCTTCTGCAGGTGCCTCGGGGACAACTACCAATCGAACCCCGGGCGCTTGTTTCACGTGTGGAAAGACGGGGCACTTTGCCCGCGATTGCTGGAGCGGACGCCCAAGGTCCGAGAGGAAACAAGGAGCTACCTACGAAGAGAAGGGCAAGGCGGTGGAGTCAACCGCGTCCCACTATGCTCCGACTCAGCCTAGAGTCTACAACTTGGGCCAGCAGGAGGCCATTAAACAAGCTGACGTGGTGACAGGTACGAGTTAATTTATAACAAGTTAACTTAGATACTGTTGTTTATTGCTTGTTAGCCTAATATGGTTTGCATAGGCTTTGTTTTGATTAGCGATAGTCCGGCACGGGCACTATTCGATACGGGAGCTTCACACTCCTTCTTGTCCGAAAATTTTATATCGCGCATCGGAGTCCCTTCTTCGATGTCGAAGGACAAGTTGGATGTGCTGCTACCGAATGGGTGCTCGATGCGTGCGGACAGAGTGTGCGCCGTAAAGGTTCACATAGGGAGCCAAGAGTTCGACTTGCTAGCGTCATTGCTGCCGCTAGTAGAGTTCGACGTTATCTTTGGGATGGATTGGCTTTCGGAGCAGAAGGCTTGGATTGATTGCGACCGAAAGGAGGTCAAGCTGGGTGTTGGGCGGGGGACAACATTCGAGGGACTCAAGGGGTCGAGCAAGACGCTGATGTCTGCTCTTTAGGTGGTAAAGGCAGTTCGTGCCGGTGCAGAGTTGTTCTTCGCTTTAGTGGAAGCCGCCGAGCCGAAGTCCATATTGGATTGTATCCCCGTAGTATGCGAGTACCCAGATGTGTTCCCGGATAGTCTTCCCGGAGCCCCACCGCAGCGAGAGATTGATTTCACCATCGAGCTCGTGCCGGGTGCCAAACCCGTGTCGCGTGCTCCGTATAGGTTAGCGCCTAAGGAGATGGCAGAGTTGAAAGTTCAGCTAGAGGAGCTGATGGAGCAAGGTTATGTGCATCCAAGCTCGTCGCCTTGGAGCGCACCGGTCCTCTTCTTTAAGAAGAAGGACGGGAGTATGCGGCTGTGTATCGACTACAGAGAGTTGAACAAACTGACGGAGAAGAACAAGTACCCGATCCCGAGGATTGATGATCTGTTCGATCAGTTAGTCGGATCGTCGGTATATTCTAAGTTGGACTTGAAGTCGGGGTACTATCAGTTGAGGATAAGGGAATGTGATATCCCGAAGACGGCGTTCAGCACAAGGTATGGGCATTTCGAGTTCACGGTCATGTCGTTTGGACTGACGAATGCGCCATCAGTGTTTATGGACTTGATGAACAGGACGTTCCGAGATTTCTTGGACCGCTTTGTGATCGTCTTTATTGACGATATATTGGTGTACTAGCAGTGCGAAGAAGATCACTTCAAGCACTTGCATCTGGTGTTGGAGACTTTGAGGAGGAATGAGCTGTATGCGAAATTCTCCAAGTGCGAGTTCTGGCTACCCTCAGTAGCGTTCCTTGGTCACATTGTTAGTGGGGGAGGTATAGCGGTGGATCCGGCGAAGATCGTTGTGATACGGGAGTGTCCTGCGTTGGCTTCTGTCGCGGAATTCCGTAGTTTTCTCGGGCTCGCCGGATATTACAGGAGCTTCGTAGAGAACTTCTCGCGGATAGCGCTACCTCTCACGAAGTTGAAAAGGAAAGATCAGAGATTCTTGTGGACGCAGGAGTGCGTGCAAGCTTTTGAGGAGCTGAAGAGATGGTTGACCACGACGCCAGTGCTTGGTTTGCCGAGTGGGACCGAGGGCTTCGAGGTTTATAGTGACGCCTCGGGTAGTGGGTTGGGATGTGTGCTGTTGCAGCATGGGAGCGTGATAGCTTATGGATCGCGTCAGCTAAAAGTGCATGAAAGGAACTATCTGGTCCACGACTTGGAGTTGGCGGCCGTGATATTTGCACTTAAGCTGTAGAGGCACTACCTATACAGCGTAAGAGTCGATATATATACCGATCACAAGAGCCTGAAGTACCTATTGGATCAGAAGGATCTTAACATGAGGCAGAGGAGGTGGATGGATTTCCTGGGAGACTACACCTTCAAGATTCATTATGTACCCGGGAAGGGCAATGCGGTTGCTGATGCGTTGAGTCGCAGGGCTCCCGCCCAAGCCAACTGGTTGTCGGTGCATGATGAGCGGCTGATACGGGAGTTGGAGGAGCTTGAGATCTATTACGTTGACAAGCAGACGAGCACCAAAGCAATGTTGAACTGGACAGAGGTCCAGTATGACCTGGTTGACCGGGTTCGGCAGGCATTGGATGTAGATGACTCCATGAAGGAGCTTATGGAGGCAGCGTTAGATTGGTCAAATTCCACATTTTCAGTGGAAGATGGGTTATTAAGGAAGGATCATCGGTTGTGCGTCCCAAGCGGGAGTAACCTACAGGCGGAGTTGATGTACGAGGTTCATCATACCAAGTACTCGATCCACCCAGGGAGCACAAAGATGTACCGTGACCTCAAGAAGCTGTTTTAGTGGTCGGGGCTTAAGAAAGACGTAGCGTTGTTTGTGGCTAAGTGCCAAATGTGCGCCTTGGTGAAGGCGGAGTGCCAAAAGCCGGGTGGATTCTTGAAGTCCTTGCCTATACCGGAGTGAAAGTTCGACGACATATCCATGGACTTTGTGCATGGGTTGCCAAGGTCGCAGAAGGGGAACGACGCCATTTGGGTGATTGTAGATCGGTTAACTAAGGTGTCGCATTTCATTCCGCATAGGAAGGTTGACTCGGTGGAGAAGTTGGCGAAGCTATATGTGGAATATATAGTTAGACTGCATGGTGTGCCTCGCAGCATTGTGAGTGATCGCGATGGGCATTTCACGTCCAATGATTGGAGGTTGGTGCAGCAGATGCTGGGGACAAAGTTGAAGTTCAGCACAGCCTTCCATCCGCAGACGGATGCGCAGACCGAGAGAGTCAATAGAACGATGGAGGACATGCTCCGCATGTGTGTTCTAGACTTCGGGAAGCATTGGGAGGACCACCTGTATTTGGTGGAGTTCGCGAACAACAATAGATACCAGGCGAGTATCCAAATGGCGCCCTTTGAGGCCCTATATGGTAGAAAATGTCGTACGCCGTTGTCTTGGTTAGAAACAGGTGAGGCAAGGTTGTACAAGAAGCAGGAGGTGGAGAGTGCTACCTCGTTGGTGTGGATCATTCGGGAGCGCTTGTTGATCGCTCAGGACAGGCAGGCGAAGTATTACAATGCCAAGCACTGGAACGTGGAGTTCGCGGTAGGCGATTGGGTATACTTGAAAGTGAAGCCGTTCAAGGGGGTTTCGCGCGTGAGACGCTTGAAGAAGCTGAGCCCAAGATACCTTGGACCTTTTGAGGTTCTGGAGCGAGTCGGCGAAGCGGCATACCGTTTGAGGCTATCGGAGGAGTTAAGTGGGCTACACGATGTGTTCCACATCTCTGTATTGCGGAAACGGTGCAAGAGCCTTCGCAGGTGATCGCAGTTGATCAAGTACCGGTGGACGAAGGGTTGATGACTAGGGTCAAGCCCGTTCGTATCGAAGACTCTGAGGTCAAGAGGCTCCGTAATAAGGAGATCCGGATGTTCAAGGTCCGGTGGGACAATTGCGGTCGGGAGGAACTCTCTTGGGAGCGGGAGCAAACTATGCTGGAGGAGTACCCGGAGTTATTCCGCTCAGGTACCGTTAAAAGTTTTAAGTTCCTATTGCTTTCCTTTAGTAAATTTCGTGGGCAAAATTCGTTTAAGGGGGAGAGAGTTTTAACACCCCGAAACTCAATGGAGGGACGGGTGACGTTTTATGCCAAGTCTGGGACTTGGAGCAGGTGTCACGGGCGTGTCACGGGCGTGACACGGGCGTGACACGGGCGTGACACGGGCGTGCCACACTTGGGATTTTTCTGAGTCATGTACACGGGTCATAACACGGGCACAGACACGGGCGTGTCACATGTGATACGGGCGTGTCGGGTGCCGTGTCGTAGGCCGTGTCCTCCTCGGGAAACAAGTGTTGGCAGTTGTGCACGGGCCATGAAACGGGCATAGACACGGGCGTGTCACTTGTGACACGGGCGTGTCGAGTGTCGTGTCACAGGCCGTGTCCTTCTCGGGAAAAGAATGTTGGTCGTTGCACACTGCGTGACACGGGTCGCGACACGGCCGTGTCACATGCGACACGGGCGTGTCGGAGGCCGTGTCTAAGGCCGTGTGATGGTTATCGAGTCGGTCAAGACGGCGAATGGGTGACACGGCCATGCACACGGCCGTGTTGCAACCCGTGTTTGGCCCCAGATTTTGTATTTTAGGCCTAATCGTGGCCGTCCGTTTTCTTATCTTGGGATCCGATGGCTGGGATTGGTCCTGAGGGGCTTAAGTCCGGGAATAGGGTTTAGAATCCCTCATTTCCCTTGGTTGACTGTCTTTCTAAAGTTAGAGAGAGGAGAGAGCTTGGAGGTAGAAGGAGAAGCTAGATCCGGTCACCGACGAGGCTTCGGAGCTCCAAATCGCGAGCCGTCTTCGGATCCGCGAAGGCAAGGAGATTGCGGTGCTTTTCATCCACGTAGATTTTCATGGCGCCGCGGAAGAATGCAAGGGTAACGATTTCTCATCCTAGGGCGTGTGAAGCCCTCTTTTCCTTTACATAGGAAGCCCGCTCTCGCGAGTGAGCGAAGAGCTGGAGCGGTCCTTGGGGTAGATATGGGAAGTCCCCCTTGTATAGAGGTCGTATGCGAAAACGGGCATAGGCATTGTGTGTGAAGCCTATCCGGACAAGTAGAGCCGGATCGGTGATGTTGCATTGCATATGAACCAGGGAAGACTCCGGGTGTTTGGGCGTTTTCCGGGTTTTCTACGTGGTAGATTGCAGCAGGGAGCCTTAGGGATTAACTCCAAGGTGCACCCCGAAAACTGGGCAAAAGCGGGTTTTGCCAACACGATGGCCGGGGAGCCAACGTGAACATAACCGGGTTATGCGATTGTTGTGGCGGAAACGGGACTCGGTGAGTCTTGACCTGCGTATATGGCTTAAATTGTCGTTGCGGAATGAGCATGGGTCAGGCGGAACCGTACCCGATCTATGTCATTCGGTGGGACCGTTGGCATGGATGAGAGTCTTCGGCGGTCGATGGATTAAATTGTCGTGACCAAGGCCATGAAGACAAAATGCTCATATGATTGGTCGTCCAAGGGGCGGTGGTGGAACAGGAACTTCTATGGCTTGAATTGACGTGACGTTGACCGGTTCGCCGTGAATGTGCCCTGTGTGCACGAGGTGTGTGGTCGTACGATCCTACGCCTGTGTTGGAGTGTGTTTATAGTATTTTGATGGCCTATACTAATAAAGTGCAGGGAAAGAGCATCGCCGCCCCGATTTTGGGGGCGGGATCGTTATAATTGGTCAGCATAGCTGACCGTTGCTTTTGTTTACCACCGGGCGGTGGATTGTTGCTTGCAGGTGCTGCGGAGCCGAGCGGGAAATTGCGGGCTAAAGCCCAAGTTGCTGAGCCGGCCCTCGAAGGCCTAATCTTGAGTGTTTCATTGTAATCATGTGTGGCCGGCCTGCGAGCCGAAGTATGAAAACACTTTTATGTCAAGCAAACTGTGTAAGGCCTTAAGGCCATTTCTATTTCTGTGTATTGAAACATTCCTGCAGGTGTTTTTGTAGTGGACATTCATGATTTTGGCTGTGTTCTTTCATCTTGCAACTTAATTTTAATGCTTCCGCTAGGTGCTGTGTAGGACGTGTAATTGGTTGAATGGTTTCAACGCGTAACCAACCGGTCTGTCCGTAGTATATGGCGTCGGGCTCCGGCCGGACCTACTGTTATATGCTATGCGACGGATAGGGGTGTTACATTCACGACCTCCACCACCGCGCCAAATAAAGCCTAAGTTTGCTAAATTATAGGTTACAAGTCTCTTACTTTTTAAAACCCCCTAACACAAAAGTTAAGAGTACCACCAAGGCGATCTTCCAAAGACAAATCCTCAAAGAATCAAAGAAATAAGAGACAACAAAGTAAATGAAGAGGTTAAGGGAAGTTACCCCCCCAAAAGGACAATGATGGAAGAGACAATCTTAATGGTAGGGATGAGTAGGACAATGTCACTATATCCCACAGTGGTGAACGAGATGGCTTGAAAGTACATAGCAAAAATTAAAGTATGTTTATGAGGGATAGGATTTTTCTTCTCGTCAAAATACAATTCCTTAAACTTATCATGAATAAATGTCCAAATAAGTAAAACTATGAGCACGACAGCTGGGTACAAGCAGACTAAAAAAACTTAGCATTTAAAGAGCAACAGTTTGCAAATATGACCCGAGTTATGTGAATGATCTACATTCCAACTAGAGATGGGAGAGAATTAACAAAAGAAGAAACACAAGTATTTAAGGATAAGTGTATAAATATCACCTTTAGGGGGGTTTCGGGGGTAGGGGTGGTATGTTTTGTCCTGTAGTAGTATTATTTTTTGGAACCTCAATAGGGAGTTACATGTTTTACCCTGTAATAGCAGCAGTATCATCTCGTGGTGGATCGTCATAATGCTTATTTTGCACATTATTAGCATCCTCTGGATTCTCAACACGGAGTTGCCTGTTTTGCCCATTATTAACATTCCCCTGATTCTCAACATTATTAGCATCCCCTGGATTCTCAACATGAAGTTGCTTGTTTTTCTCATTTTTAGTATTCCCTAATTCTCAACATTATTAGTATCCCCTGGTTTCTCAACAGGGAGTTGCTTGTTTTGCCCATTATTAGCATCCTCTGGTTTCCCAACAGGGAGTTACCTGTTTTGCCCATTATTAGCATCCCTTGGATTCTTAACAACGAGTTGCATGCTTTTCCATGTAACATCTGTTGGAATTTCAATACGGGTTGTCGACGATTGTGTTGTAGTAGTAGTAATTGGTGGATCTTCAACATTTAGTAGCCCAGATTTCACTTTAGCAACATCAGTTTTCTGGTCTCCACAAGATCCGGTTGGCGGGGGTGGTGAGGGTTTAGCTGTAGAAGTTTCCTCCACTATAGTCATTTTGAGAATGAGAGTGGGAGTAGCAGAGTCGGTGGAGAATATTTATTTAATCTCTATCTCCTGGTTCAAGAGAAGATGAAGAGAAAGACCTTCTAGTTCTTGCAGGAATTCACCTGCAAGTGCGTCGTGAGATGAGTCAGTTGTGGATGTATCTTCTCTAGTCTCTGTCCACATGTTATCGACCACATTCAACATTGCCAAAGAGAACCTAAATTGAGATGAAAAATTGGAATGCTCGGAATGCAGAGTTGTTAGAAAATGAAAAATGGAGTGCAAAGCTCGAGAAAATGGGAATGTCAGCCAGAAAGTAGGATGGAAAATGAGATCGAGCTCGCCCGTAGAGGAGTGCAAAGAATGTCGTAAGGAAGAATAAGAGGAAGAGTTGTTAGGAATTGCTTGTTTTGCCATGTAACATCTATTGGAATTTCAACACGGGTTGACAACGATTGTGTTATAGTAGTAGGAATTAGTGGATCTTCAATATTGGGTAGCCCAGATTTCACTTTAGCAGTAGCAGTTTTCTGGTCTCCACGAGATCATGTTGGCGGGGGTGGTGAGGATTTAGCTATAGAAGTTTCCTCCACTGTAGTCATTTTTGGGAATGAGAGTGAGAGTAGCAGAGTCGGTGGAGAATATTTCTATCATCTCTATCTCCTAGTTCAAGAGAAGCTGAAAATAAATACCTTTCGGTTCTTACAGGAATTAACCTGCAAGTCCGTCGTGAGATTTGTAACATCCCATTTCCTACTAGATCCCTAAACTTAGATTAGGTTAGGACATGTGGTGGATGAATGGGGTTAGGCTAGGTTTGACACATGGAGTTAGGGTGGATTTGCATAGGGCCCACTATAGGGTTCAAGTCAAATCAGGTCAAACTAGCCCAAAATAGAATCATAGGTGCACATTGACCCCACCACTATGCCCATAACCCTAAAAGCAATCTAAGTGAATCAAAAGTCACATCATTGGTTCAACTATTGACCCAAGTCAACCATAATCCTAATTTGGTAAAATCCACACATATAGGCCCAATTAGCCGAAGTGGGGCATCACCATGGCCCAACCCATGTTGGGTGATGCCATAGGGCTCATGATCATCAAGTGCGGTCAGCCCACTCATCACGTTGACCAGGTCAGCCCTAAAAGTCAACTTGGTCAACCTTAGGCCTATTTAAGTAAATGTGAAGACCAAGCTCATTCCCCATGGGCTAAGCCCAAGAGCAGAGGCCCATGACCAGCTCATGTGCTCATTTACAGCCTCTACCCTCTGAAATTGGAGGGTAGTGACATGCAAAGGGGGCAATTTAGGAATTTAGGATAAAAAGAGGAGAGAGAAGGGAGGAAAAATTGGGATGAAGGCCATGTGACCCTCCTCTCTTCCCAAGCCCACATCTGAACCCACACATCAATTATCAGCTTTTCCAACCCAATTTCATGCCACTTAGAGCCAAGGAGGAGAAACCAAAGCTCATGACCGAAATCCCCATCATGACATCTTTGTATACAACCCATATGAGCCAAAACCAACTCTCCCATTAGCTTTAGAAGGTCCAAAGGAGTGGAATTCGATACCTAGATCGAAGCTTTTGGTGGAGAATCGAGTTCGAGATCAGATTCGCTGGAAAGGAGAAATTCCATGGCCAACCGCCGCCGCCGCCGTCGGGCTCCGATCAAGGTCCCTTTCTCCTCCTCTCCCTCCGTGCTAGCTTTATAGATCATTTAGGAGTGATTTCGAGCTCAATTGAGCTTGGATCCATGTGAGGTGTAGGAGAAAATCTATGGTTTTGAAGGAGCTCGGGTTCGCCGAAAACTGTCGCCTCTGGCGGCCAAGTCATCACCAAACGTTAGCCGTCACCTCAACGGAGGTGGTGGTGGTGGTCGGCCGGGGAGGTGGTTGGATGGCCGGGAAACACCAGATCAAGATGCTACAGGTCGGTGCAATCGTGGCCATCGGCTGGAGGAAGAAGACGCATGGATGTCGTCCATCTTGATGTATTAAACTATAGCTTATTTCATATTCTATCACACTTTATTTTGTACCTTACGGGCTAATTTTAGGACTCTTAGTTGTAGATTCAGAAAACTTGTTCAACATATAAAATGTAGCCCTAGGTATTACCTTTAATTTGACATCCTAAACTTGTAATTTGGAGCAGTAGGGCTCCCTGTAGGGCCTTTCTACCAAGACTGGTCCTAAGCTAGGGCAGATATTTAAATGAGTGCCCAAGCCAAACCCTAAATCCTCATAACTTGAGATTTTGGTCATGCTTGTGGCTAGGTCATACTTAGGTACTGACCAAAAATGGGAATTTTGGGATGTGTTTTTCCATAGTGTTTGGAGAAATATCATTTATTAAATAAATTAAATTTTTGAAGATCTACAACTCCAAATTCCCCCAAATTTTGGTGGCATTATCTTAGGGTAACTATAAGGCCATAGTAGTAATTTCAAATCATTTGGACCTTTCATGTTGGGGAAAACCAACATGCATTTTGAGGGTAGATTTATAAATAATTGTGCTAAATGCAAAAATGGAAAATTAGCCCATTTTACCCAATGCATGTCCATAAAATTCTGTACAAAGGCTTATAAAGATGAAATACACCTCCCATAGGAAGGATGGGATTTTTGGGATCACAAATCTCATTATTTGGAATTATTAAAAATTATGTCTTTATGGAAATAAAAATGGAAAATAGGGCTAAATACTCTCATAAATTCTGAAACTTTGTCACAAGCCCTAGTAGGACACCATACACCTCTGGAAAAATTTGTAAGCTTGTTTAGAAACTTTATCTTGAAAGTTTAGTGGAATTACATTATTGCCCCTTCTTAGAAATTAATAAAAAGTAAAGAAAATCATTGCAGGAAAATTATATGAAAATTTTTAGTATCTTAATTTCTTGATTATAACCTTATATAATTATTTGAGAATTTATGGGTGAGTATACATGCTAAAAGTTCAAGTAGTGGAATTTTAGTAATAACATTCTTATGGAATTTTGCTAGGTCAAATCACTGGATAGGATCATGAAATTCTGTATTTTGTATTATTATATCAATATTGATCTCCAATAATTTTCCAAATATTTTTGGTTATATAATTGATGTACTTCATTTGGAAAACGATTTAATTATGATTTTAATCTTAAAAGGAAATTATATAGAAATTCAAATGGAAAAATTATGATCTCTGGTAGGAAGTCATATTTAACCTAGTTGAACACCAGGAAAATTTCTTAGGTAGGTGGACTCATTGGATATGTTACATCATGCATAGAGTGACTTAGGTCACTTAATTAAAAGATTAATTTAGGGACTTAACTACTTTGAAAAATAGTGAAATCCTAAATGGTCAACACCATAAACTATACAAACCCATGATAATTAATTAGGGTCATTTGGCCTAAGGAATTGGAAGTCCAACTATACGGGTTATTATTAGGTCATGGGGCGCGCTTAACAAAAGTAGTACGTGTTATTATGACCCACAAGGGATACGATAGTAGGTTGAGTTGATAACAATATTGGGAAGATAAACCCTATTAGTGTCTAGTATGTCACTTCATAGTATCGAGTGATAGAGTGCAAAATCCCAAGGACAGTAGCTAGAACGGAGAACGGCGGAAGACCGCCGATTCCCCAATAATATCCTAAGTCATTAGGTTCGTTTCAGAGTAACAATGAGAGCTGAGTATGGATCATGGGCAGACATTGATAAAAGTAAATATCCTTGCGGAAGGAAACTTTGGGCTTTCAATCCCATCTTGGTTCCTAGTGCCCCCGAGACCCCTTTATTGTTCATACCCAGGGCAGTCCTGGGATTAACCCTAAATTGCTATTATAATAAAACACTAGACAAGAGTAGTCTAATAGGCTAAGAGAACATGGTAGCATTCTCACCCGTGAAAGGTTGGAGGGTTTCAGGACAGTTAGTCATGCGAGCTGGAGGCTCGAGAGTTTGACATTAGGACGGGTTTGGT
This sequence comes from Platanthera zijinensis, assembly GCA_039513925.1. Lineage (NCBI taxonomy): Eukaryota > Viridiplantae > Streptophyta > Magnoliopsida > Asparagales > Orchidaceae > Platanthera > Platanthera zijinensis. The sequence continues at coordinate 206,811,180 of CM077082.1, read as the reverse complement.
CCTGCGAGATGGAGGCTCGGGTTGAGATACCTTGCAAGTGCATAGAAACAAAACTAGTTGCGAGTCATGCGGTACTGGGCCAATCGTCACACTGATGGCAGTACGGTGACTCTGGTGAGGTGTGAAGGTTTGAGGGGTCAGTAGGTTGTTTATACTGCGGTCTGGACGACAATCCTCGAAATCGAACACCCGACCAAGAAAATCTGGCAGTTGGCCAGCATTAGTACGTAGAGACTCTAGAGTGCACCTAGGATGTGTATAGAGGCGTACGAAGGGTCTGGGCTTGGGAGTGTGTATACCCGCCTAGGAAGCGGAAGCGCCCATTCCGGTGCTGCCGTAGCCACAACGGTGGTACCAGAGAGTGATGCTAGCTCCAAAAATTGGGAACTAAAGGTCTGTGATCACAGGGTCGGGTGTGTGAGTTGCACTTGTATGAACCATGTTGAGACCGACCGGTCTGTCGGCTAAGACCGGGCGATCTGGAGGTCTGGCGGTCTTGCGACTTGTCACAGCGGTTTGGTAGCCGGGTTGGAGACCGGGCGGTCTGGCGGTTTGTCTGGCGGTCTGGGCGGTCTGGCGGCTTGGGGATCTTGGTCGGGTGTCTTCCTCTTTATTGTGGTCGTGCGGTTAGTCTAACCGCGCGGTTTGTGCAGATTATGCGGCTTGTATAGTTTCATGTTCTTGTAATTATTAGTCCCATATTGCTTATTTGTTATCTCTCTTCTCTCCTCCATTCTATAAAAAGGAGGTCATATCTTTGTAATAGCTATCTTTTTGGATAATAAAACTTTCAATTATTCAAAGTTCCGGACTGTTTTTAGTCGTTTGTTCGCTACTTTAACATGGTATCAGAGGACTCGATTTTATCCTCCTGATTCTGTGCGCTCTCTCTGACCGCGCGACCTGTCCGCGCGACTTGCCTCTTCTTCTCGCAACCTGTCCTCGCGGCCTGTTTCTTCCGCCTGCTTGCGCCTTGTTCGCGCGGCTTCATTCTCTCCTTGTCATTGCCCTTTGTGTGTGTGACCTCTTAGTTTCTCCTTTCTTCTCGTCGCGACCTGTGCTTAGTCTTCGCGCCCTCCGTTCTAGCTACTCCTCTTTTCTAATCGCCTCGGCGTGTTGTCGCGACTTGTTTGCCCTGTTTGCCTCCCGGCGGACTTTTCTCTGTACGCGTGGTGTCTCGGTCTTCTGTTCGTGCGGGCTGTTCTCTAGCTGCTTGACTTCTCTCCCTCTGCTTTGTTCTGCGGCTTGGTCATGGCTTTTTTGGTCGTTGGTGTCAATCATCGTGACTGCTGTAGATCTCTTTCTCATAACCACTGTGATTTCTCTCTGTTCGGGCGGTTTCTTCCTTGTTTTGGCGGCCTCTCTGCCCTTCTTCCTTTGTCGCTCTCTCTCTCTTAGTCCCCGCGACCTGTCTCTAAGTCACCGCGACCTGTGCTCCTTTGCTCAGCTTCCTCTCTCGCTGCTTTTGCCCCTTGTCGTCATGACCTGCTCCTAAGTCACAGCAGCCTGTCCTCCTCTATGCGGCCCCTCCTTTAACCGCTTCTGCTTGATTAGTCGCCCCGACCTCCTTTTTTAGTCGTGCGGCTTGTTCTTCACTCTTCTTTCCCTTTGCCATGCTCTGCACCTTGGTTGTGGCCCTTCTTGTCGCTGGTGTGCTGTCACCGTGACCGCTGCAGTTTTTCTCCCTTCATGGCTTTAACATCCTCCTCAAAGCCGTTCGTCTCGGTGGTCACGTCTTCTGGTAGTGCCCATGTTGTTACTCAAGGAAAATGGCTGATCGACACCGGTGCTACCAATCATATGACCGGCAATCTCCAGTGCTTTTCTATCCTAGAGACACATGATCTGTTACCCCTGGTTATTCTCATTGACGGCTCTTCATCATCGTTCAATGGGATGGGAATGGTTCATGTCACTCCGTCTCTTCGCTTGGCGAATACTCTCTACGTGCCCAAGTTCCCGTGCAACTTATTATCTTTTACCTCTCTATGCAGGCAATTACAATGTTCCATCACAATTACTTCTACTTCTTGTTCCTTTCAGGATCCGGACTCCCAACGGACGATTGCTACTGGGACTGAGAGTGGTGGCCAATACTTCCTTGACAACGTTTCCGCTTTGTCCACATTCTCCTCCACCTCCACAGATCTTCTGCAATGGCATCTCCGACTTGGTTATGCCCCTCCATGTCTTCTTCGTCAACTTCTGCCCCACCTTCCTCCACAAAGTCCTCCCCTCAACTGTGAGGCCTGTCAGCTTGGCAAGCTTCACCGCTCCTCCTTCCCTCCAAAGCACATTTATGGATCTACCCGTCCGTTTAATCTCATCCACTCCGATGTTTGGGGTCCTTCTCCTACACTTACTGTTGGTCGGGGTAGTTCATATTTTGTCACGTTTATTGATGATTTCTCTCGCTGTACGTGGGTGTATCTGTTAAAAAATCACTCTAAATTATTCTCTGTATGGACGTCCTTCTATCTCTTGATCAAAACTCAGTTTAATGTTTCTATTAAAGTTTTTCGATCTGATAATGCCCATGAATATCTCAGTCATGACTTTTCTACCTTCTGCATGCAAAATAGGATTATTCATCAAACTAGTTATGTCTACACTTCACAACAAAATGGTGTGGAAGAACGCAAAAACCGTCACCTCCTCGATGTCGCTCGCTCCTTGATGACCCAGATGCATGTTCCTCGCTCCTATTAGGGCTATGCTGTTCTCCTTACCTGCTACCTTATCAATCGCATTCCCTCCACAGTTCTCCACGGAAAAACCCCATTCTCCATTCTATATCCGGGCAAGGACCCTTTTCCTCTCCCTCTCCAAATCTTTGGGTGCACTGTGTTTGTGCATGCTCCATCCTCCACCCGTGATAAGCTCTCCCCTCGCTCCACTAAATGTATCTTTTTGGGATACTCCACCACTCAGAAAAGCTATTGTTGCTTTGATCCCGTTCTTCGTAAGCAGTTCATATCTGCTGACATCACCTTCTTCGAGAATACCTCCTACTTCTCGGATGGCTCCTCTCCTCTTCCCCCAACTTCTGATTCTCCTGTTGTTCCCTTTGTTCACTCATCTCCTACTATGATCTTCACCCCTACACCATCTCCGCCTCTCACTCCCTCTTCTCCGCCACCGTCTCCCTCATCTCCGCCGTCGTCGCTCTCTACTCCCAGGCCAGCTCTCTCTGCCACAGATGCTCCGGCTGCCGAGGGACCTGCAGACCTGGATCTTCCTATAGCTCTTCGCAAAGGGGTGCGGACGTGTACCCTACACCCCCTTGCTGATGTTGTTTCATATGATCTTCTTACCCATTCTCGTAGGTCCTTTGCACTGGCTATCTCTTCCACTGTCATACCCCGCTCCTACCAGGAGGCCCTTGCTATTCCTCATTAGAAGATGGCCATGGATGAGGAAATGGTGACCCTAACTGAGCGGGGTACCTGGACTCTTGTTCCACCTCCTTTGGGCACTGATGTGGTTGGTTTTCGATGGGTATTCGTTGTGAAATTCCGTCCTGATGGCAGTGTGGATCGATACATAGCCTGCTTAGTCGCCAAAGGCTTTACTCAGACTTATGGGGTTGATTACTTTGACACATTCTCTCCAGTTTCTCATCTCAGCACCATTCGGGTTCTTCCCTCTGTGGCTGTCAACAGGGATTGGCCCATTTCTCAGCTGGATGTCAAGAATGTCTTTCTATATGGTGACCTTCAGGAAGCGGTTTACATGGAGCAACCTCCTGGGTCTGTTGCTCAGGGGGAGACACGAGTATATCATCTGAAGAAGGTCATCTATGGCCTAAAGCAAAGCCCTCAGGCTTGGTTTGACAAGTTCAACGGCATTGTTGCCGCCATTGGTTTTGCACGAAGTTCAGCCAATCACTCCTTATTCATTCGCAAAACCTCCTCTTGTATGGTGGTTCTTGCTGTATATGTGGATGATATTCTTCTGACTGGTGATGACCAGGCTGGGGTTGCCTTGACGAAGAAACACCTCCAGCAACACCTGGTCACTAAGGATATGGGCTCTCCCAAATACTTACTAGGGATTGAGATTTCTCATAAACCCAACTCTTTAGTTCTCTCCCAACGGAAGTATGCTCTTGATTTACTAAAAAAGGCAGGGTTGACTGGTGCTAAACCTGCCAGATGTCCCATGGCTATTGGGGAAGACAAAACGTGGATAGATGACTCGCCTCCTCTATCTGATTCTTCGAGGTACCGACGTCTAGTGGCCAAACTCATTTATCTCACAGTGACAAGACCCGATATCTCCTATGCTATAAGCAAGGTTAGCCAATTCATGCAAGAGCCTAGGGAGTGTCATCTACAGTATGCCCTGAGGATATTGGAGTATGTTAAAGCAGCTCAAGGGAAAGAACTACATTTTCAGAAGAATGGTAATTTGAGGGTTGAAGCGTACTCAGATTCAAGCTATGCTGATGATAAAGGAGACCGCAAGTCAACATCGGGTTTTTACACATTTGTTGGAGGAAATATTGTGAGCTGGAAGAGGAAGAAACTGTAACATCCCATTTTCGGCTAGACCCCTAGGAGTCAGATTGGTCGTGACGGAACCCTAGGAAGCCCAAAATTGGAAATAAAGCGACCAACATTGCGGGTCACGGGTTGGTCACGCCCGTGACCGGCCCGTCACGCCCGTGACCTGGGCGTGTCTACTTCGACGATCGTCGATCTCCACGAGACGATCGTCGAACGCGCTGTCTGGGCATGTCACGCCCGTGACCAAGATGTCACGCCCGTGACCAAGATGTCACGCCCGTGACTATGGGCGTGACCCCATCGACGATCGTCGATCGCCGTGAGACGATCGTCGACCTTGCGGCCCGAGCATGTCACGCCCGTGACATGAGTGTCACGCCCGTGACCTAGGGCGTGACCAGCCTTCGACGATCGTCGACCTCAATTCGACGATCGTCGAGCTCGAAACTTGCCGTCCGGGCATGTCACGCCCGTGACCTAGGGCGTGACCAGCCTTCGACGGTCGTCGATCTCAATTCGACGATCGTCGACCAGAAATCTGCCGTTCGGGCCTGTCACGCCCGTGACACAGGTGTCACGCCCGTGACCTTCGATCGACGATCGTCGATCTCAGTTCGATGATCGTCGAACCCAGAATGGGCTACCCGGGCCTGTCACGCCCGTGACTTATGTGTCACGCCCGTGACATTGGCCGAAACGGCGGTTCAGGCCCGAAATAATTCTAACGCGCGTGGAAATAAATGCTGGCTTGGGAGGTTACACCAGGAGTAATTTCAGGCCGTTCTCCTTCTGTAAATACATAATAAATGAGGAAAGGGTGGTCCAATAGGAAATCGCCAGCTGGACATACCTGTTCAGTTTCCGCCGTTTCTTATCCCTGCATCATAACCGAAGCATTACGGGGAGGGAACTTCATGGCCATAATGGCTTAAACCATTCACCTTCCCACTTTTCTGACTTATAAAAGCCAACCTGGAACCGGAGGAGAAGGTTACACGCTCAAGTAATCGGATCAGACCCTTGTTCTTGCTGTAGGAGAAGTTCAGCAAACGCCACCACCGCGCCATGGCACCCCGACGTTCTTCTCGCCTTCAAACCGCGAACAAGGTCCTCCTCTACTCCTTCTCTTTCATGGGTAGATCTTAGGATTCTTAGAAAGGAGGTTCGCGCTCAACGGAGCCGGATCCATCTCTCGTTTTCATGGAAAAACCATGAAAAAGATATTTTGAGTTCGCCGGAAACCGCCACCTCCGGCGGCCAAACCACCGCCGACCGCTAGCCATCGCCTCAACGGAGGTGGTGGTGGTGGTGGCTGGCCAGGGAAGTGACCGAACGGCCGGCGACGGATCACTGAATGCTTACAGGAAAAATATTTTCCAGTGTCTGTTCGGGTTCATGAAGAAGATGAACAGTGGAATTAATATTATAATACATAGGTTGTTATATTTTACTTAATGAAAATAGATTATTTGAATGTATTTTTGAGGCTGCAGAACGAGGCACTTAGAGGCCGATTTAGGAAAAATGACCAGACACAAAAGTTGTAGCCCTCGGGGTCTACTTTAATTTAAAATTGATTTTATTCAATTTGGGTGAGTGGTTTAAACACAGCACTCATTTTGGTGGGATCAAGACCTAGGTTAACCAGAAATCAAAATGGTTGCCCACGGTTCATAACATGTCCAAATGACTTGAAATTTGGACTGGAGGTCTATAATATGTATATCGAGAGGCTGTCCAAAAATGAGAATTTTTGGAGAACTTTTGCCTAAAGTTTTTGTAAAAATTTAATAAACAATATAAAATTAATTAGGTGATGAAATTAAGCCCAAACTCCCCCAAATTTTGGGTGGTGGTCCCTGGCATCAATATTAAGATCTGTACAAAATTTCAACTCGATTGGTCGAGTTTTGAATAGGGAATTATCAAGTCCTAGATAGGTCTTGGTGAGGGGTACTTTGGGGAAAAGTACAATCGGAGATGGAGTGGACAAATCTCCTCAAAAGAGGCTGAAGTTGTTGGCCACTGATTTGTTGAGTCTATGTCTACCCTCTTGGGTAACATGGTGTGGCTTAGGGTGGATTTTACCCTAAGAGATTGGCTCAACTCCAACGGGTGGGAGTTTGAGGTTTGTGAAGGACATAGGAGCAAAAGCTCTTGTATGCCCTTGAAATTTGGAGGAGAGGGGGAGGATATGATGAAAACCCTCTGGTTGAAACAGTGAAGGAATTGGAGTTAGTTAGGTACCTCGAAAGTTGAGATTTTGGAATAGGATAAACATGTAATTTAATTATTTTAAACACTAAATCTAATCCAAAAATTATGAAACTCGGGAGGAGGGAGTTTTAGGATGTATTAGACTTATGGTAATTTTTCTGAAATTTTATGATTAATTTTTATTATACTTCATGTGTTAAAGAATTATTAGCCCAATTTGTTATTTCAATTATTTGGAGGCTTTACATTAATTATAATCAGTTAAAATTCTGGATTTAGATCTTGACTAGTAGAACATTGATCCCTGAATTTTTATAGAATTTTATGTTGAGTAAATCTAGTACTTTATTCACAAATGATAGAAAGGGCTTTTATGTTTAAAAAATTATTATGGATAGAACACTTGCTGAAAAATTATGAAACTTAGCCAGTGCAAATTTTAGGCCTTGATCTTCTTGTCATAAATTATTTAGAATTTTTGGAAGAATATTTTCTGTACTTGATTCATAAACTATAGAAATTAGAGATTATTTCCAAATAGTTTTTCAGGTCATTTTGATGATAGAAAATTATGATACTTAGGATTTAGCCTTCTGAGATAGCCTACTAAATATCATAAATTTGCTGGACATCTTGCATGAATAATTAGGATAGTTCATGTTCAAACCGGTAGTCCTTGGATTTTCGAGGAATTTAATTAAATGCCAAATAAATTAGGAAAATTTCCATTTTCTGGATTTAGGTTATTTATACCAAGATAAGTCTCCAGTAAATAGGTTAGGGCATTTGGATGAGTAATGGATCATTGCATAACCGGTTCGACATGCAGCCTAGGTCGGTCTGCATATAGCAGGTTGTGAGATGCAATAGGACACGATCTGAGAAAGTCTTTGAGGTTTAAACATTTTGTCTGGGTGAATAATTGTGGAAGAAATTACAATAGGAAGATATAAAGAGTAGTGAGTAGTGGTGATAGCTAGAGTTAAGAGGTGCTCGGGTTCGACGAAAGATCGTCTTCCCTGAGGAGTGGAAGGTTTAAAATCACCCTAGGATAGTCTAATGTAATACGAGAAGGAAATCGGGTAAAAGGGTAGACAACCAATAATAATAAGTGCCTTGCGAAAGGGAACTTCGGGCCGTAATGCACCATCTTGGTTCCTAGTGCCCCTTGAGAGCCCTTCACGGGGTATACCGGGGGCAGTCCTGGGCTAACGTAAACTGTAATAATAAACTGGCAAGAGTAACTTAGTAACTAGGATTGCACCTTTCACAAACACTGTTAGCACAGGAAGATTGATGAGAGCTTCGGCTCGGTTGGTTTGGAGACGGACGGGATGGTCCGGGGAGCTTCGGCTCGGTTGTTTGGAGACGGACGTTTTGGTCCGGGGAGCTTCGGCTCGGTTTTTGTGTGTTGACGATAAACTTGCATGTGCATAAAATAGGAAAAGTTAAGGTGGTGGGTCTTTCGATATCGGGGAGTTCGATTGCACCGACACCGATATCGTTGACTCGGCGGGGTGATTAGCACTTCGCCAACAGAAGTCCGGTGCGCCAGCCGGCAAGAGTACGCAGGCGTCCGCTTTGTGCACCAAGCGTTGAGGCGTACGATAGGTCAGACCAGTGGTGCTTTTACTGGTTTTGGAGGTGGGCGAGGCCCAACCCACCGCTTCCGTTTGCCACTACGGAGGTATCCTGGGAGGTAACGGCTCCGAAAGGGGGAACTAAAGGTCTGTGTGCACAGAGTCGGGTGTGTGAGTTGCACTTGCATGTTTCATCATACGCACTAGCATGTCATAGCATAATCGATTCATTTAACCCTGACACCTAAAGTATAAGTGGTATGGGACGCTTATACATTAGGACCTGCAAAACGACCCCTTGGTCTATAAGCTTGTGTGGGCAAGTTTATAAATCAAAGGTTAATTTCAATATATAACAACCATTGCTGTTTGATAACCGACACCCCAACGTATAAGTGGTATGGGACACTCTATACGATGGGAGCCTTGCAAAAGATCCCTTTGCTTATGTGTTCTCGCATAAGTGAAGGTTTAAATTCATTTAATTGCTTTTCTTGCTGCTAGACCTATTATAACAATTTATTAACTGCTCACCTAACACAACTTGCTAGAATTAGTTTCCGCTGCCATCTGTTTTCATGTTTAAATCTCTACCTTCATGTCCTTCCCTTTCTTCCTCTCCGCTCGGTACCTAGGAGCCATGGGGGAAGGGGTAGGGGATGATAGGGCTTAGTCTTTATGACTAACGATTTTCGAACCGCATCATTTAGGGGATCGTGGAGCCCAGCATGGAGGAGCAGCCCCAGAGATCGGTGCGCCTAGAGATGGGGCAGTCTAGCTCCGGAGTTCACACAGCCGGGACCGTGAGTCTCGATCCTTGAGTAGTTTACTGTTTCGCTTCCGCATGAGAGACTTGTAGTGAGGACATTTTGTACCGGGCATAAGCCCGTATTTATAGTACTCTGATGTTTCTGTGGACACTCCCTTCGTGGAGTTTTATTATATATATGTGATTTTATTATTGTGGACTGATTACTCTTACTGTTATATTGTGCTACTTTTCTGTGATCGAAATTGGCCGGCAGAATCGGCGCCTTGTGGTGATGACCCTTCGGGACGTGAAGGAGTCACCGCAAAGCGGCGGTTCTGGGCCTAAGACCCCAGGTTTGAAAAAAAAAAGGGGGGTCTTACAAGTGGTATCAGAGGAAACATCGATCAGAAGGAAATAGCAGTCCACTAACCCTGGGTCACCCCCGCTCGAGTTTAGTTTGGGGACAAACTAAGCAGCGGAAGCAGTGGTGTGCCCATATGGGGATCACATATAAATTGTCCACCTTTAGGTAATATTTGAACGTTTTCTCAGCGTGTGTTTTCGTTGCGCAGCCTCCAGCACAGCCTACGCCACAGGGCGGAGTTCAGCAGACTCAGGGAGTTGCACCACCTCCACCGGTCCCCACTCCTTTCCTTCAGTCAGACATGGGACAGACCCTGACTGCCATTCTGGAGGCCTTCAGGGCCCAGCAGGTTCCGGCCCCGCAGCCAAATCCGGGGGCCAACTGGCTAAGCATCTTCCGAGGACTGGCTCCCCCGTCCTATTTGGGGACAGAGTCGGCTGTTCGGACGGAAGAATGGCTAGATATCATGTACGAGATGCTGACCGGGATTCGATGTCCATGGGAGGAGAGGGTGGCTCTGGTTGTCTCCTGCCTGGAGTCCCATACAAAGAGGTGGTGGAAGACGCTGTTGGACACGACATTTGCTGATAGGGAGGTTGCGGAGATCACTTGGGAGGAGTTCAGGGCCGCACTGCTGGAGCATTTCGTTCCGCAGTCGGCTAGGGATGATTTGGAGGAGCGGTTCTTACAGCTGAAGCAGGGTACTCGGACCGTGGTGGAGTACCATCGAGAGTTTGACCACCTGGCTCGATACGCAGATTCCTACCAGCTGGACGAGGCAGGGTATATCAGGAGGTTCTACAAGGGCCTACGTGAGGACTTGAGGGAGGCCCTCTTGTTTGTATCTGACGGGCCCATCTCCCGGATTTTGGAGATGGCCAAAAGGATTGAGGCAGATTGGCACACCACCCAGGGCCGGAAACGGCCAGCAGAGGATCAGGGACGAAGAGGAAGGAATGACCAGCGGCGAGGTGCTGTACCTGAGGGGAGGAGGACAGAGGACCAGCCTCGTCAGGACGTGAGGCCGGAGCCAAGGGAACAGGTGGTATTGGCCCCTCCACCCCTTCGGATGCAGGAGATGCCGAGACCCGGGGGAATGGCGTATCCCCCAGAGTGCTACTTTTGTCATCAGATTGGGCACATTCGGAGGAACTGCCCCATGAGGGGGGCACCACCTCCAGCACATCAGGGCGGCCCACCAGCTCAGCTTTACGGAGGCCGAGGACGCGGCCGTGGTCGAGGATACCAGGGGGAAGATCGTAGACAGGGAAGAGAGCAGGTATATGCCTTGGACCTTGCACAGCCGCGGAATCCGGAGCAGGTCATCGCAGGTATGCTGAAATGCTTCTTTGTTTTCATAGAATTTCCCCTTTAAGTTGTTAAAACTTTGAATCGCACTAGATTGATAGCAAGGAAAGTAAAAACTCATTATAGAACCCTAAGATATCTAATCACCCCAGGTATAGTCTTCATCAGCGGCAAGCCTGCCCGCACGCTGTTCGATACTGGAGCTACTCACTCCTTTGTGTCGGAGTCGTTCGTGGAAGGACTGGAAGGTGTGGAGCGGTTCACAGGCTCGAGGATGAGGGTGCGACTACCGGATGGATCTGAGCTCCTTACCACGGATCACTGCAATATGGAGGCGGAGATTGGTGGAAAAGCGTTCGAGGCTCCAGCGACGATTTTGAAGCTGACGGACTACGACCTGATCCTGGGCATGGTACGGCTGCACTGGAACTATGCCCAGATTGACTGCCAGGCAAAGAGGATCACCGTGAGACACGGGGACTCTTTCATTACCATTGAAGGTATAAGACCTGTCTCTCGTATACTCTTATCTTCGGTACAGGCCGTCAAGGCCCATCTGCAGGGAGAGGAGGTCTATCAGATTCTTTTTGAGATGGCGGAAGTTAAGGAGGCGGTGACAGACATCCCGGTGGTGCGAGATTTCGCTGACGTCTTTCCAGAGAAACTACCAGGATTACCTCCACACCGAGAGCAGGATTTTCAGATACAGCTTGTGCCGGGGGCCAAGCCGGCGTCTAGGGCCCCTTATCGGATGGCCCCAAAGGAGTTGGCAGAGTTTCGGACCCAGTTGCAGGAATTGGTGGAGGCAGGTTTTGTCAGACCGAGTTCCTCGCCATGGGGAGCACCGGTCCTGTTCGTGAAGAAGAAGGATGGGACACTCCGCCTGTGCATCGATTATCGAGCACTAAACAGGCTGACCGTCCGGAATACCTATCCGCTCCCACGGATAGACGAATTATTCGACCAGCTGGAGGGGGCCCATTATTTCTCGAAGCTGGACTTGAGATCAGGATACTACCAGCTGCGGATCCAGGAGGAGGATATCCCGAAGACGGCCTTTAGTAGCAGATATGGCCTGTATGAGTTCACCGTGATGCCCTTTGGGCTCACGAATGCTCCGTCGGCGTTCATGAGTCTCATGAACCGGGTTTTCGAGGCTTACTTGGATGTGTTCGTCATAGTGTTCATAGACGACATCCTGATCGACTCTAGGACGGAGGAGGAGCACACTCGGCATCTGGCACTGACCTTGGAGAGGTTGCGGGAGCATCACCTTTATGCCAAATTCAGCAAGTGTCAGTTCTGGTTGAAGGAGGTGGCCTTCCTAGGCCATATCATCAGCGGAGCCGGGTTATCAGTAGATCCAGCAAAGGTTCGGGCAGTTCGCGATTGGCCGCAGCTGAGTACAGCCACCGATGTACGCAGTTTCTTGGGACTTGCCGGTTACTACCGGAAGTTCGTGGAGGGGTTCTCTCGGATTGCCCTCCCCCTCACATCCTTGACAAAGAAGGAGGCACCTTTTGTTTGGACCCCGCAGTGCCAGGCGGCTTTCCAGGAGCTGAAGGACCGACTCATCTCGGCCCCTATCCTGGCCCTTCCATCTGGAAGGGAGGGATTCCAGGTGTATACCGACGCATCATACCAAGGGATGGGAGCGGTGCTGATGCAGAACGGACATGTCATAGCATATGCCTCCCGCCAGCTGAAGACCCATGAGAGGAACTACCCGGTGCACGACCTCGAGATGGGAGCGGTCGTTTTTGCTCTAAAGGTCTGGCGTCATTACCTTTATGGAGTCCACTGCGATATCTTCTCCGATCACAAGAACTTGAAATACGTGGACACTCAGAAGGAGCTGAATATCAGGCAGAGGCGTTGGGTGGAGTTCTTAGCAGATTATCAGTATGAGATGCACTACCACCCAGGGAAGGCAAACGTGGTGGCCGACGCGTTGAGCCGGAGAGCGGCCACTTCCGAAGCTGGGCCCCAGGTTATGTCTATGGAGCTGGTCCAGTCATTCAGAGACATGCAGATATCCCTAGTGTCCGAGGATGACCCAGATCTGTATAGGGAGTATCTGGCATCGATAGTGGCCATAGACGATATTCGGGATCGCATTCGGGACGGACAGAGGACAGATGCGTGGGCGGAGCCGATGTTCCGAGCTTTGGAGGAAGGTTCGACAGGAGATTATTCCCTGAGAGATGGTTTGCTCCACTTCAGAGGCAGAGTATATATACCCGCAGGAGGCCAGATCCGAGAGGATATTCTGACGGAGGCGCATTGCAGCCGGTACTCCGTGCACCCGGGGATCACAAAGATGATCGCTGATCTGAAGAGGACGATGTTTTGGCCGGGCATGAAGAAAGACATTACGTACTTCGTGACCCATTGCGAGGCGTGTCAGTTGGTGAAGGCGGAGTGTAGGAACCCCGCAGGACTGTTGCAGCCACTCCCGGTGCCGGAGTGGAAGTTTGACGACATAGCGATGGATTTTATACATGGTCTTCCCCGGTCTCGGACGGGGAACGACTCGATTTGGGTGATTGTCGATCGTTTGACGAAGGTGGCCCGCTTTATACCGATCAGGAAGGATGACTCGGTGGGAGTGCTGGTACGGAAGTTTGTGGAGCAGTATATCCGATATCATGGCGTGCCCCGGACGATAGTGTCGGACCGCGATGGACGGTTTACATCCAGGGAGTGGCGGTCAGTGCAGGCATATTTGGGCACCCGGTTGACTTTTAGCACGGCCTTCCACCCTCAGACGGACGAGCAGACCGAGCGCACCAACAGGACCTTGGAGGACTTACTACGGCTGTGTATACTAGACCGAGGGGAGCCGTGGGAGAAGACGTTACCGTTGGTCGAGTTCTCCTACAACAATAGCTACCAGTCCAGCATCAGGATGGCGCCTTATGAGGCCTTGTATGGAAGGAAATGTAGGACCCCGCTTTCCTGGGTTCAGGACGAGGATCCGAAACTGCTGGCATCGGATTTCGTTGAAGACACCGAGGCTCAGGTGAGGCTGATCAGAGATAGGATGCTGGAGGCGCAGAGCAGACAAGCAAAATACTATGACGCTCGGCATCGTCAAGTGGAGTTTTGGGTAGGAGATCGAGTGTTCTTGAAGATCCGGCCCATGCACGGAGTCTCACGGGTGCGCGGTCGGAGGAAGAAACTCAGCCCTAGGTATATGGGCCCTTACCGGATCCTGGAGCGGATCGGACCCTTAGCCTACAGGCTAGAGTTGCCACCAGAGCTGGCAGCTCTACACGACGTCTTCCACATCTCTTCGCTGAGAAGGGCTCTACTACGCCCGGAGCAGCGGATTTTGACCACAGAAGGGCCGGTAGCTTCAGACCGATCTGTTCACTTGGAGCCGGTTCGGATCGATGACAAAGGAGTGCGGATCTTGCGCCGCAAGAAGATCCCCTTAGTCAAGGTTCTGTGGAGAAATCACGGTCAGGAGGAGCACACCTGGGAACCGCAGGATCTGATGAGGCAAAGATACCCGGAGTTGTTCAGTCAGGTACATCTCACCACCTCTCGGTATACTATAGACTGCCTTCTTGTTTTGGAATGTTAAGGCTAGATAAGGAAAATCTAGGACCTAGGCTTGCGCACTTAATCAGAATGGTAGGGGCTAATCTTTTGTTTATTGGGGAGATTGCCTTCGTTATCAAACGAACAGTCGCCGGAACCCAATAGAAGGATCGTATGGGATGTTACAAGTTTAATTTATTCCGATAGAAATCCCCGTAGGCTCAACCTCAATTTCGGGGACGAAATTTTTGTTTTGTTTATTGGGATTTGTAACATCCCATTTCCGGCTAGACCCCTAGGAGTCAGATTGGTCGTGACGGAACCCTAGGAAGCCCAAAATTGGAAATAAAGCGACCAACATTGCGGGTCACGGGTTGGTCACGCCCGTGACCGGCCCGTCACGCCCGTGACCTGGGCGTGTCTACTTCGACGATCGTCGATCTCCACGAGACGATCGTCGAACGCGCTGTCTGGGCATGTCACGCCCGTGACCAAGATGTCACGCCCGTGACTATGGGCGTGACCCCATCGACGATCGTCGATCGCCGTGAGACGATCGTCGACCTTGCGGCCCGAGCATGTCACGCCCGTGACATGAGTGTCACGCCCGTGACCTAGGGCGTGACCAGCCTTCGACGATCGTCGACCTCAATTCGACGATCGTCGAGCTCGAAACTTGCCGTCCGGGCATGTCACGCCCATGACCTGGAGGTCACGCCCGTGACCTAGGGCGTGACCAGCCTTCGACGGTCGTCGATCTCAATTCGACGATCGTCGACCAGAAATCTGCCGTTCGGGCCTGTCACGCCCGTGACACAGGTCTCACGCCCGTGACCTTCGATCGACGATCGTCGATCTCAGTTCGACGATCGTCGAACCCAGAATGGGCTACCCGGGCCTGTCACGCCCGTGACTTATGTGTCACGCCCGTGACATTGGCCGAAACGGCGGTTCAGGCCCGAAATAATTCTAACGCGCGTGGAAATAAATGCTGGCTTGGGAGGTTACACCTGGAGTAATTTCAGGCCGTTCTCCTTCTGTAAATACATAATAAATGAGGAAAGGGTGGTCCAATAGGAAATCGCCAGCTGGACATACCTGTTCAGTTTCCGCCGTTTCTTATCCCTGCATCATAACCGAAGCATTACGGGGAGGGAACTTCATGGCCATAATGTCTTAAACCATTCACCTTCCCACTTTTCTGACTTATAAAAGCCAACCTGGAACCGAAGGAGAAGGTTACACGCTCAAGTAATCGGATCAGACCCTTGTTCTTGCTGTAGGAGAAGTTCAGCAAACGCCACCACCGCGCCATGGCACCCCGACGTTCTTCTCGCCTTCAAACCGCGAACAAGGTCCTCCTCTACTCCTTCTCTTTCATGGGTAGATCTTAGGATTCTTAGAAAGGAGGTTCGCGCTCAACGGAGCCGGATCCATCTCTCGTTTTCATGGAAAAACCATGAAAAAGATATTTTGAGTTCGCCGGAAACCGCCACCTCCGGCGGCCAAACCACCGCCGACAGCTAGCCATCGCCTCAACGGAGGTGGTGGTGGTGGTGGCTGGCCAGGGAAGTGACCGAACGGCCGGCGACGGATCACTGAATGCTTACAGGAAAAATATTTTCCAGTGTCTGTTCGGGTTCATGAAGAAGATGAACAGTGGAATTAATATTATAATACATAGGTTGTTATATTTTACTTAATGAAAATAGATTATTTGAATGTATTTTTGAGGCTGCAGAACGAGGCACTTAGAGGCCGATTTAGGAAAAATGACCAGACACAAAAGTTGTAGCCCTCGGGGTCTACTTTAATTTAAAATTGATTTTATTCAATTTGGGTGAGTGGTTTGAACACAGCACTCATTTTAGTGGGATCAAGACCTAGGTTAACCAGAAATCAAAATGGTTTCCCACGGTTCATAACATGTCCAAATGACTTGAAATTTGTACTGGAGATCTATAATATGTATATCGAGAGGCTGTCCAAAAATGAGAATTTTTGGAGAACTTTTGCCTAAAGTTTTTGTAAAAATTTAATAAACAATATAAAATTAATTAGGTGATGAAATTAAGCCCAAACTCCCCCAAATTTTGGGTGGTGGTCCCTGGCATCAATATTAAGATCTGTACAAAATTTCAACTCGATTGGTCGAGTTTTGAATAGGGAATTATCAAGTCCTAGATAGGTCTTGGTGAGGGGTACTTTGGGGAAAAGTACAATTGGAGATGGAGTGGACAAATCTCCTCAAAAGAGGCTGAAGTTGTTGGCCACTGATTTGTTGAGTCTATGTCTACCCTCTTGGGTAACATGGTGTGGCTTAGGGTGGATTTTACCCTAAGAGATTGGCTCAACTCCAACGGGTGGGAGTTTGAGGTTTGTGAAGGACATAGGAGCAAAAGCTCTTGTATGCCCTTGAAATTTGGAGGAGAGGGGGAGGATATGATGAAAACCCTCTGGTTGAAACAGTGAAGGAATTGGAGGTAGTTAGGTACCTCGAAAGTTGAGATTTTGGAATAGGATAAACATGTAATTTAATTATTTTAAACACTAAATCTAATCCAAAAATTATGAAACTCGGGAGGAGGGAGTTTTAAAATGTATTAGACTTATGGTAATTTTTCTGAAATTTTATGATTAATTTTTATTATACTTCATGTGTTAAAGAATTATTAGCCCAATTTGTTATTTCAATTATTTGGAGGCTTTATATTAATTATAATCAGTTAAAATTCTGGATTTAGATCTTGACTAGTAGAACATTGATCCCTGAATTTTTATAGAATTTTATGTTGAGTAAATCTAGTACTTTATTCACAAATGATAGAAAGGGGTTTTATGTTTAAAAAATTATTATGGATAGAACACTTGCTGGAAAATTATGAAACTTAGCCAGTGCAAATTTTAGGCCTTGATCTTCTTGTCATAAATTATTTAGAATTTTTGGAAGAATATTTTCTGTACTTGATTCATAAACTATAGAAATTAGAGATTATTTCCAAATAGTTTTTCAGGTCATTTTGATGATAGAAAATTATGATACTTAGGATTTAGCCTTCTGAGATAGCCTACTAAATATCATAAATTTGCTGGACATCTTGCATGAATAATTAGGATAGTTCATGTTCAAACCGGTAGTCCTTGGATTTTCGAGGAATTTAATTAAATGCCAAATAAATTAGGAAAATTTCCATTTTCTGGATTTAGGTTATTTATACCAAGATAAGTCTCCAGTAAATAGTTTAGGGCATTTGGATGAGTAATGGATCATTGCATAACCGGTTCGACATGCAGCCTAGGTCGGTCTGCATATAGCAGGTTGTGAGATGCAATAGGACACGATCTGAGAAAGTCTTTGAGGTTTAAACATTTTGTCTGGGTGAACAATTGTGGAAGAAATTACAATAGGAAGATATAAAGAGTAGTGAGTAGTGGTGATAGCTAGAGTTAAGAGGTGCTCGGGTTCGACGAAAGATCGTCTTCCCTGAGGAGTGGAAGGTTTAAAATCACCCTAGGATAGTCTAATGTAATACGAGAAGGAAATCGGGTAAAAGGGTAGACAACCAATAATAATAAGTGCCTTGCGAAAGGGAACTTCGGGCCGTAATGCACCGTCTTGGTTCCTAGTGCCCCTTGAGAGCCCTTCACGGGGTATACCGGGGCAGTCCTGGGCTAACGTAAACTGTAATAATAAACTGGCAAGAGTAACTTAGTAACTAGGATTGCACCTTTCACAAACACTGTTAGCACAGGAAGATTGATGAGAGCTTCGGCTCGGTTGGTTTGGAGACGGACGGGATGGTCGGGGGAGCTTCGGCTCGGTTGTTTGGAGACGGACGTTTTGGTCCGGGGAGCTTCGGCTCGGTTTTTGTGTGTTGACGATAAACTTGCATGTGCATAAAATAGGAAAAGTTAAGGTGGTGGGTCTTTCGATATCGGGGAGTTCGATTGCACCGACACCGATATCGTTGACTCGGCGGGGTGATTAGCACTTCGCCAACAGAAGTCCGGTGCGCCAGCCGGCAAGAGTACGCAGGCGTCCGCTTTGTGCACCAAGCGTTGAGGCGTACGATTGGTCAGACCAGTGGTGCTTTTACTGGTTTTGGAGGTGGGCGAGGCCCAACCCACCGCTTCCGTTTGCCACTACGGAGGTATCCTGGGAGGTAACGGCTCCGAAAGGGGGAACTAAAGGTCTGTGTGCACAGAGTCGGGTGTGTGAGTTGCACTTGCATGTTTCATCATACCCACTAGCATGTCATAGCATAATCGATTCATTTAACCCTGACACCTAAAGTATAAGTGGTATAGGACGCTTATACATTAGGACCTGCAAAACGACCCCTTGGTCTATAAGCTTGTGTGGGCAAGTTTATAAATCAAAGGTTAATTTCAATATATAACAACCATTGCTGTTTGATAACCGACACCCCAACGTATAAGTGGTATGGGACACTCTATACGATGGGAGCCTTGCAAAAGATCCCTTTGCTTATGTGTTCTCGCATAAGTGAAGGTTTAAATTCATTTAATTGCTTTTCTTGCTGCTAGACCTATTATAACAATTTATTAACTGCTCACCTAACACAACTTGCTAGAATTAGTTTCCGCTGCCATCTGTTTTCATGTTTAAATCTCTACCTTCATGTCCTTCCCTTTCTTCCTCTCCGCTCGGTACCTAGGAGCCATGGGGGAAGGGGTAGGGGATGATAGGGCTTAGTCTTTATGACTAACGGTTTTCGAACCGCATCATTTAGGGGATCGTGGAGCCCAGCATGGAGGAGCAGCCCCAGAGATCGGTGCGCCTAGAGATGGGGCAGTCTAGCTCCGGAGTTCACACAGCCGGGACCGTGAGTCTCGATCCTTGAGTAGTTTACTGTTTCGCTTCCGCATGAGAGACTTGTAGTGAGGACATTTTGTACCGGGCATAAGCCCGTATTTATAGTACTCTGATGTTTCTGTGGACACTCCCTTCGTGGAGTTTTATTATATATATGTGATTTTATTATTGTGGACTGATTACTCTTACTGTTATATTGTGCTACTTTTCTGTGATCGAAATTGGCCGGCAGAATCGGCGCCTTGTGGTGATGACCCTTCGGGACGTGAAGGAGTCACCGCAAAGCGGCGGTTCTGGGCCTAAGACCCCGGGTTTGAAAAAAAAAAAAGGGGGGGTCTTACAGAAACAGTCTGTGGTCTCCAGGTCTAGTGCAGAAGCAGAATATCGTAGTATGCCATCAACCACATGTGAGTTAAAATGGTTACGGGCTCTCATGCTTGACCTAGGAAGGGTCTACAACTATCCTCTTCATATGTTCTGCGAATACAAGGCTGCGATATATATTTCCAAAAATCCGGTCTTTCATGAGAGAACAAAACACATAGAGGTCGATTGCCACTTTATTCGAGAAGAGATTTTGAAGAAACAGATTTGTACTCCATTCGTCACTTCTGACAACGAGTTGGTAGATGTCTTCACCAAGCCGGTGTCCGCTTCTCTGTTTCATATTTGCGACAAGTTGGGCATGATTGATATCTATGCTCCAGTTTGAGGGGGAGTGTTGATACCGAGCGATCTGCCGGCTAAGACCGGGCGGTCTGGAGGTCTGGCGGTCTGGCGGCTTGTCCTAGCGGTTTGGTAGCCGGGTTGGAGACCAGGCGGTCTGGCGGTTTGGCTGGCGGTCTGGCGACTTGGGGATCTTGGTCGGCTGTCTTCCTCTTTGTTGTGGTCATGCGGTTAGTCTAACCGCGCGGTTTGTGCGGCTTATGCCGCTTGTATAGTTTCATGTTCTTGTAATTATTAGTCCCACATTGCTTATTTGTAATTTCTCTTCTCTCCTCCATTCTATAAAGGGAGGTCATACCTTTGTAATAGCTATCTTTTTGGATAATAAAACTTTCAATTATTCAAAGTTTCGGCCTATTTTTAGTCGTTTGTTCGCTACTTTAACAAACCATAACCACATGCATAACATATATACATACTTAGGTCATACGCACCATAGATCCTTATCATATAAATTAGTATGAGCTCTTTTAAATGATAAGTTACCTTTGTGAAATCTTAACTTATAAGTTTGTATGGACATTCATATAAGTTAAGGTACTTCTGTGATGATAGCTTGGTAGTAGCTTAGCTTACTTTCTGCTCCGTTCTTTATTATTTAATGCACTTCATTTCAGTACCATTCTTTACTTACTATTTTTTTACTATATAGAACTGCTAGAATAGAGATATACTTGATACTATATAATCTTGATGGATTAGTTCCACTGCCACATGCTTTCCATTTAATACCCCTTGTTGTCCTCCGCTTTGTCCTCCCGCACGGTGCCTAGGAGCCGCGGGGGCAAGGTATGGAGGAAATGGCTTAGTCTTTATGACTAACGGTCAGTTGTGACCGTATCATTTTAAGAGATCAAGGAGATAGAGCACCAGAACGACCAATAGGACGAGGTGGCAGGACTTGAGGATCTGATACCACCTACTACTACTACTGCAGCCCGACGTCAGGTGATGACGCGTGTACTGTTGATATATTAGCTTCCGCTTGTTTGTATTTGTGTGAGAGAGATTTGATATTCATGTACAGGGCATAAGCTCTTTTCTCTTTGGTTATACTCATTGTGGACTGTTATTGTACTTTTCATTTCCATATATATGATATGTACTGTGATTCTGTGGACTGGTTAGTGTTCCACACTACTTGTTTTACTTCTACTCTCGATTGGCCGAATAGGTTATATGATCGTACTAGCCGACAAAATTGGCGTCTTGCGGTGTCGACTAACCCGTGAGTTAGTTTCACCGTAAGGCGGCGGTTCTGGGCATAAGACAGGGTGCCTCCTTGGTAAGGGGAGGGGTCTTGCAAGATGAGTCAGCTGTGGATGTATCTTCTCAAGTCTCTGTCTCCATGTTGTCGACCACATTCGCCATTGCCAAAGAGAACCCTAAATGGAGCTGGAAAACGGGAATGCTCAGAATACAGAGTCGCTGGAAAATGAAAAATGGAGTGCAGAGCTCGAGAAAATGGGAATGACAGCTGGAAAGTTGGGTGGAAAATGAGATCGAGCTCGCTTGTAGAGGAGTGCGAAGAATGTCGTGAGGAAGAAGAAGAGGAGTTGTTGGGAATTGCCTGTATTGTCATGTAACATCTTTTAGAATTTCAACACGGGTTGGCAACGATTGTGCTGTAGTAATAGGAATAGGTGAATCTTCAGCAATAAGTAGCCCGGATTTCACTTTAGCAACAATAGTTTTTGGTCTCCACGAGATCCGGTTGGCGGGGGTGGTGAGGATTTAGCTGTATAAGCGTCCTCCATTATAGTCATTTTGGGAATGAGAGTGATAGTAACAGAGTTGGTGGACAAAATTTATGTCATCTCTATCTCCTGGTTCATGAGAAACTGAAGAGAAATATCTTCTAGTTCTTGCACAAATTCATCTACAAGTGCTTCGTGAGACGAGTCGGTTGTGGATGTATCTTCTCTAGTCTCTGTCTCCATGTTGACAGCCTCATTCTTCATTGCCAAAGAGAACCCTAAATGGAGCTGGAAAACGGGAATGCTCGTAATGCAGAGCTGCTGGAAAATGAAAAATAGAGTGCAAAGCTCAAGAAAATGAGAATGGCTGCCAGAAAGTTGGGTGGAAAATGATTTTGAGCTCACTCGTAGATGAGTACGAAGAATGTCGTGAAGAATAAGAAGAAGAGTTGTTCGGAATTGCTTGTTTTGCCATGTAACATCTTTTGGAAATTCAACACGGGTTGACGACGATTGTGCTGTAGTAGTAGGAATTAGTGGATCTTCAACTTTGGGTAGCCCGTATTTCACTTTAGAAGCAACAATTTTTTGGTCTCCACTAGATCCAATTGACGGGGGTTGTGAGGATTTAGCTATAAAAGCTTCCTCCACTGTAGTCGTTTTGGGAATGGGAGTGAGAGCAGCATAGTTAGTGGAGAATATTTCTGTCATCTCTATCTTCTGGCTCAAGAGAAGCGAAAGAGAAATACCTTCTAGCTCTTGCTAGAATTCACCTGCAAGTGCGTCGCGAGATGAGTTAGTTGTGGATGTATCTTCTCTAGTCTTTGTCTATATGTTGTCGACCGCATTCGCCATTGCCAAAGAGAATCCTAAATGGGGCTGGAAAACGGGAATGCTTGGAATGCAGAGCCGTTAGAAAATGAAAAATTGAGTACAGAGCTCAAGAAAATGGGAATGCCAACCGGAAAGTTGTGTGAAAAATGAGATCGATCTCACTTTTAATAGAGGACTGCAAAGAATGTCGTGAGGAAGGCGAAGAAGAAGAAGAGTTGTTGGGAATTGCTTTTTTCGTTCATGTAACATCTTTTGGAATTTCAACACGGGTTGATGACGATTGTGCTGTAGTAGTACGAATTGGTGGATCTTCAACATCGGGTAGCCCAAATTTCCCTTTAACAAAAGCAGTTTTTTGGTCTCGACGAGATCCAGTTTGCGGGGGTGGTGAGGATTTAGCTGTAGAAGTTTCCTCCATTGAAGTCATTTTGGGAATGAGAGTGAGAGCAGCAGAGTTGGTGGACAAAATTTTTGTCATCTCTATCTCCTGGTTCAAGAGAAGCTGAAGAAAAATACCTTCTGGTTCTTGCAGGAATTCAACTGCAAGTGCACAGTGAGATGAGTTGGTTGTGGATGTATCTTCTCTAGTCTTTGTCTCCATGTTGTCGGCCAAATTCGTCATTGCCAAAGAGAACTCTAAATGTGCTGGAAAACGGGAATGCTCGGAATGCAAAGCTGTTGGAAAAAAAAATGGAGTGCAAAGCTCGGGAAAATGGGAATGTCGATCGAAAAGTTGAGTGGAAAATGAGATCGAGCTCGCCCGTAGAGGAGTGCGAAGAATGTCGTGAGGAAGAAGAAGAGTAGATGTTGGGAAAAAGTTAGAAGTGTGTACCGGGGAGTGGTGGATGTCTTGAGCAATGAGCAAATTAACTGTTCTTTTAAATAAAATTATTTAATTTTAATACTCAACAGTTAAAATCGAAGCTGTCTCTTTATTTTTTGTTACAAAAGTTTATAACAAATTCTCTATAAATTACTGAATTTTTGTATGTATTTATATATAACAAAGATATATTTATCTCGCGCTCCACTCTCAAGTCCGCTCCAATCGTGACCACCGAGTTCACGACTGCCGTCATCACGCCAAACGAAGTCTAAGTTGTCTAAATTATATGTTGCAGGTCTCTTACTTTTGAAAATACCTTGATGGCAGAGCTGGATGCTTGTTGTTATTTTTTTATTATTATATTTCATTCATCCAAAATTTTGTTATAAGAACAATTTCTATAAATTATTAAATTTTATGTATGTATATTAAATAGAGATATATTTATATATATAAACTATAATGTTATTATCAAGTCGTTGCACGAGATCCTGAAGGAGTTGCAAAGCTGGGTGTTTATTATTTTTATATTTCATTCAGTCCATAAATTTGTTATAAGAACAATTTATATAAATTATTAAACTTTATGTATGTGTATTAAATAGAGATATATTTATATAAAAAAACTATAATGTCATTATAGTTATATCTCGTGGTTTTGAGAATAGAGGAGCTGAGCTCCCCACTCTTCTGGGGTTTCGCGGTGGTGTGCGGCCCCCTAAATATCCCAAGGTATAAATAAGATTGTGTAACAATATTATTATTTCCCTATACGTTCATATTTTCAAACACACTAAGGGTGCGTTTGGCGTGGCTTATCGCGCCTTATTTGCTCCCGCATGGTTGGTCAAAAATGTCATTGTCATACCAAAAACTTATGTCTCAAACTAATTTCTTTTTTGTAACATTTGTCATACCAAACATACGTTCTATGGCAATGATGTTTTTGTCTTACCTCACCGGAGCAAATAAGCTACGATAAGCCGCGCCAAACACAACATTAAAATCTCTTATTATTTAAACAGCATAGTATATATTTAGGTAATAACTATATGCAGTCCCACTTTGGCTATGTGCAGGCCGTGTATTTGAAAATGGTTATATACAGGCCAATTTTTGAACGGGTTCATAGTTTTTATGAGTTTTTAGTTTGGCCTGTCAGAAAGTTGTGTGAAAAATGAGATTGATCTCGCTCATAGAGGACTACAGAGAATGTCGCGAGGAAAAAGAAGAAGAAGAAGAGTTGTTTGGAATTGCTTGTTTTGTCATGTAACATCTTTTGGAATTTCAACACGGGTTGATGACGATTGTGCTGTAGTAGTAGGAATTGGTGTATCTTCAACATCGGGTAGCCCAAATTTCCCTTTAACAACAGCGGTTTTTCGTCTCCACGAGATCCGGTTTGCAAGGGTGGTGAGGATTTAGCTGTAGAAGTTTACCCCATTGTAGTCGTTTTTGGAATGTGAGTGAGAGCAGCAGAGTTGGTGGGCAAAATTTTAGTCATCTCTATCTCCTAGTTCAAGAGAAGCTGAAGAGAAATACTCTCTGGTTCTTCCAGAAATTCATCTGCAAGTGCGTCGTGTGATGAGCCGGTTGTGGATGTATCTTCTCTAATCTATGTCTCCATGTTGTTGGCCACATTCGTCATTGTCAAAGAGAACTCTAAATGAGTTGGAAAACGGAAATGCTCGTAATGCAAAGCCGTTGGAAAAGGAAAAATGGAGTGCAAAGCTCGAGAAAATGGGAATGCCAGCCGGAAAGTTAAGTGGAAAATAAGATCGAGCTCGCCCGTAGATGAGTGTGAAGAATGTCGTGAGGAAGAAGAAGAAGAGGAGATGTTGGGAAAAAGTGAGAAGTGCGTACCGGGGAGTGGTGGTTGTCTTGAGCAATGAGCAAACTATTTTTTTAATTAAAATTATTTAATTTCAATTCTCTACAAGTAAAATCGAAACTGTCTCTTTATTTTTTGTTACAAAAGTTTATATCAAATTCTCTATAAATTAATGAATTTTTGTATGTATTTATATATAACAGAGATATATTTATCTCGCGCTCCACTCTCAAGTTCGCTCCAATCGCGCCTCCACGCGCATCGCTCTCAGGATTGCATAAAATGCATGAATTTTTTTGGGGAGGTCGAGCGTTCACGAACGATGTTCATGACCACCGCGTTCACGACTGCCACCACCACGCTAAACGAAGCCTAAGTTGTCTAAATTACAGGTTGTAGGTTTCTTACTTTTGAAAACACTTTGATGGCAGAACTGGAAGTTTGTTATTATTTTTTACTATTATATTCATTCAGTCAAAAATTTTGTTATAAGAACAATTTCTATAATTTATTAAACTTTATGTATGTGTATTAAATAGAGATATATATATATATATAAAAACTATAATGTTATTATAAAGCCGTTGCAGGAGATACTGAAGGAGTTGCAATGCTAGGTGTTTGTTATTATTATAGGCAATTGTTATTAGCAAGCGCTTTTGGATATTAGCACGCAGCATTAGGTATTTTTTCCCCTTAGGTAATCCGATATCCGCACTGCCTCTCCCAGTTCCGCCGCACGCAACCCCGCCTCTCCAACCCTCGGTTTGCTTCGTGCGCGCCTCCCCAGCCCTCACCGGCGCTCGCATCGTTCGACCGAACAGTCTGCTTCTTCCGCCCCCTTCTTCTCGCGACGGCAACAGTCCTTCCGCCGTCGTTCGCCAGCTCCAGCCCGCGCCTATTTCTGCATCTGCTGCGCACGCCCCAGATCGATCCTGTCCGTGATTCCCAAGCACAGCTTCTGCTCGACGCTTTAAGCACTGCCTGCTTCTGTACATCGTGGGCTCAAACCTTCACGCATTCCGGCTCATAACCTGCTCCGAATTCCAGCAGCCTGCACACTCTCGACTCTTCTGCTCCGCGGCTCCAGCAGGATCAATTGCCTATTTTTATAAGGTTTGTTACTTTCTTAATCTTTGAAATATCTTAGATTAAGTATTGAGTTGCAATTAAAAAGTTTTTTTTGCTCTTTTTAGTGGTGCTGCCGGATAGTTATTGTAATTCTTTGTTTGCCCAACATTGGCCAATTGATTTTTCAAATCCTAGTAGGTTCTTTACAGGTTAGATAACTATTGGGTTGTTAAGGCTTCAGGTCAACTTTATCTTGTTTTTGGGATTTTATCAGCCTTCTTTTTTCAGGACAAAATACCAGAAGATCGTCGAAATTTCACATAATAAGGGAAGTGGCTTAAAAGCTGTTCAAAATTGCATAAGATCTGACAACTATGTCATTACTTTTGAAGTTGAAGAAGAAAAGTAAGAAAATAGGAGTAGTTTTTACTTTATATCTTTGTTTAAACAGGTTTTGTTTTTTATTTTTGTAGCTAAAACTCTTACAGGTTTCCTTTCTTTGGAAAGAAGTACATGCTAAAGTTTGGTAATGATATTGTATCTGAGACTCATTGCTGAGTTTTATGATGATAACAGGTATAATTCCCTTGAATTTAAACCTTGATTTGAATTTAAAAATTCTTCTGTTGACATAAATTTCCAATATAAAAAGTTTAACCTTTTTGTAGTTATTTATGAAAACATCTTTACAAGAGAAGAAAACATATATTTATATTATATTTTGTTTCATGTCCAGAATTTCAATCTTTTCATGGAGACTTAATCAATAGACAAGATATTACTGCACAATCAAAGGTTATAATTGATGTGGGCATGTATTTCGAGACAAAAAATGTGTTTACTTCAAAAGAAAAGTTGGTAGATTGGGCTCGGTCAATTGGTAGAAGTCTTGGTTTTATTGTCACTATTAAGGCGTCAGACAGACTTGTTGGACGTCTTAGACCTACAGTTTTGCTGGGTTGTGATAGAAGTGGGTACTACAGAGAAAATCAAAATAAAAAAGGGTGGGTTAGGAAAGGTATTCGCAAAACAACCTCCAAGAGGTGTGGTTGTTTATTTACACTTAAAGGGAAGAAGTCGGCCAATTTAGATGAATGAAGTGTTGAAGTTATTTGTGGTGTCCACAACCATGAAAAAGTTCATTTAGAGGCACATGCGTATGCCGGAAGGTTAAACACAGAGGAGGAGAAATTAGTTGAACAAATGTACAGTGCAGGTGTTAAACCCAGGAAAATATTATCATGTGTTAAAGGGAAAAATGTTGCTAACACAACAGTGATGCGGACAATATATAATGCAAGGGCTAAGTTACACCGAAAACAGTTAGAGGGTCACACTCCAATTCAATATTTGTATAAGTGCATTGAAAATGAGGGCTATGTCAGTTACAATAGGATGTCGGAAAGTACTCAGAAACTGCAATATCTCTTTTTTGCACATCCTACTTCGATCAAGTTGACAAATATGTTTCCAACCATGTTTCAACTAGATTGCACTTATAAGACAAACAGATATAATAGAATGCCCCTTCTATGCATTGTTGGGATGACTTCCACTTGTAAGACATTTTATTCGTGCTTCGCATTTTTATCGGATGAAACTCAAAACAGTTATGAATGGGCTTTGAATTGTTTTAAGTCTATTCTTGCCCCGGAGTGTTTACAAAATGTTATGGTGACAGATAGAGAAATTGCTCTCATGAATGCTATTTCTAAAGTTTTTCCAAGTGCAAGCAATAATTTATGTCGTGTTCACATCAACAGGAACATTCTAGCTCACTGTAAAAAATTATTTACTAATGGGAAAGAGTTTGAGAAGTTTATGTTTGAGTGGCAAAGATTGGTTGACGTTCATACTGAAAGTGAATTTAAAATTGTCTTTAATGAAATAGTAGCTGCATATTCTACCTTGCATTCTGATGTTTTGGATTACGTTATTACTACTTGGATTGAGCCATATAAAGATCGATTTATGTCACCATGGATTGATAAGTTATTACATTTGGGTAATTCATGCACTAACCGAGTGGAGGGAAGTCATAGTCAGTTGAAAAAAATTTTGGAGGTATCAATTGGTAACTTGACCACAGTATGGAAAACTTTCCACCAAATGATATCTATTCAAATTACAGATATTAGAAGATCATTTGGCGAAAGTTGTATCAAGATAAGCAATGATTACACAGGTCCGTTGTATTCAAACGTAGTCGGTAAGGTTTCATTACAAGCTCTGCGTTTCATGAAGGAGGAGGTAGATTTGGTACAAAAAGGAAAGAACTTTCCGTTAGTTAATGAATGCTCACATTTGAAAAAGTATACTTTGGGATTACCATGCGCGCATGAATTATTTTCATACGTTAGCAACTCCAAAGGATTTCCCTTATGGTTGATTCATCCGCATTGGAAAGAGTTAGTGTTGAATGAAAACATTGGTGTGGATATAGAAAATAACATTGACATTGAGCTTGAAAGAGTTGTAAAAAAATTTTATGACTCAAACGAACAACAAAAAAAAGAAATCAAGCGCAAGTTAAGAGAAATCATAGATCCGACTTTGAGCCAAACAAGAGAACCATCGGTACCGTTGAAGTTAAAAGGGCGACCAAAGGGAAGTTACAAAAAATTTAAAGAAGATGTTCTCTCCACAAAACGACTTCCCTCCCACTTTGAGTATGCATTGTTGGAAAATAGCGAGTTGGAAGCAAAGAGAAAAAGGAAGAAGGTACCTATTCGTAAGAACCCAAAATTTGTTGATAAAGTGCGTCGCCATTTCACACCGTTTTGGTCTGTACACATACTTGATGCCTTTGATGTGTTGGGAGATGGACATTGTGGGTACCGAGTGATTAGTGATGCTTTAAATGTAATGGGTGATTGGCCACAGGTGCGGAACGATCTTTACTGGGAACTTGAAAATAGAGGCAATTTATATGATGTTATTTATGGAAGAGAAAGACGGTTAGAACTAGCAGAATCTCTACAATGCACAGAAACCCCCGCTCTCGTTACTAAATGGATGACACTACCAGATATGGGGTTGGTTATCTCTTCATGCTACAACATTGTGTTGGTTCAGTTGTCTAATGTGCAAAGCTTGACTTTTCTACCGCTCCACTCCTCTATGCCCGAAGTGTCGTCACTTGTTTGCATTGGATTCATTAATGATAATCATTACATCCGATTGCATTTACAAGATTCCTCTCCGATACCACACATTACCCCATGTTGGGTGAAACATCATGAACGAATTGCAGAAAGTTGGGGAGTACATTATATTCGGCGTTGTCAAGCACCACCATCAGTTATGGGACCAACCAATTTAGTTATGTTGGATGATCTTCATTGATGTGAGGTAAAAATTTTATATTTTGTTAGTGTATACTTATTCAATATGTACGTTTAAAAATTTTAACTAGCTTTTACGTTTACAGGTGTAAATGTTATGGCTAGAGAGAAGACTTTTCATCGAAAAAAATTTGAGTATCACATTTTGTTAACAATTCGAGGTACAAGATTCTTACTTGTACATTTTTGTTAACATATGGATATCTAGTAGTTAACATTTTCAAACATTATTTTCAGGTTGCTTGCGAATTGATGACTACATAGAGGATAATGTTGGCGTCATTTGATGTTTTGTCTAATTAATATTATATGATGTTTTGACTATTTCCAAATGTGCTCAAAAAAATGATGTTGGGTCTAATTAATAGTGTACTATGGACTGTTGCAATATTTGAGAACACATTTTTTTTAATGTGTTTTTTAAAAAATGTTTTGCGGATATCAAAAGTTGCTTTGCGGATAACAATTTGCTTTACGGATATAATTTTAGAAAAATTGCTTTGCGGATAGCAAAAAGTGTAGTGCGGATAACAATTGCCTTATTATATTTCATTCCGTCCAAAATTTTTTTATAAGAAAAATTTATATAAATTATTAAACTTTATATATGTGTATTAAATAAAGATATATTTATATATAAAAATTATAATGTCATTATATTTATATCTCGTGGTTTTGAGAATAGAGGAGCTGAGCTCCCCACTCTTCTGGGGTTTCGCGGTGGTGTGCAGCCCCCCCTAAATATCACAAGGTATAAATATGATTGTGTAACAATATTATTATTTCCCTGTACATTCATATTTTCAAACACACTAAGGGTGCGTTTGGCGTGGCTTATCGCCTTATTTGCTCCCGTGAGGTTGGTCAAAAATGTCATTGTCATACCAAAAGCTTATGTCTCAAACTAGTTTCTTTTTTGTAACATTTGTTATACAAAACATACATTCTATGACAATGATGTTTTTGTCTTACCTCACCGGAGCAAATAAGCTACGATAAGTCGCGTCAAACACAACCTAAAAATCTCTTATTATTTAAACAGCATAGTATATATTTAGGTAATAACTATATGCAGTCCCACTAGGGCTACATGCAGATCGTGTATTTGAAAATGGTTATATACAGGCCAATTTCTGAATGATTTCGTAGGTTTTTTGAGTTTTTAGTTTGGTCTGCCGGAAAGTTGTGTGTAAAATGAGACATATCTCGCTCATAGAGGACTACAGAGAATGTCGTGAGGAAGAAGAAGAAGAGTTGTTGGGAATTGCTTGTTTTGTCATGTAACATCTTTTGGAATTTCAACACGGGTTGATGACGATTGTGTAGTAGTAGGAATTGGTGGATCTTCAACTTCGGGTAGCCCAAATTTCCCTTTAACAACAACGGTTTTTGGTCTCCACGAGATCCGGTTTGTGAGGGTGGTGAGCATTTAGCTGTAGAAGTTTTCTCCATTGTAGTCGTTTTTGGAATGGGAGTGAGAGCAGCAGAGTTGGTGGACAAAATTTTTGTCATCTCTATCTCCTAGTTCAAGAGAAGCAGAAGAGAAATACCTTCTGGTTCTTGCAAGAATTCATC
Organism: Platanthera zijinensis; assembly: GCA_039513925.1. Classification (NCBI taxonomy): domain Eukaryota; kingdom Viridiplantae; phylum Streptophyta; class Magnoliopsida; order Asparagales; family Orchidaceae; genus Platanthera; species Platanthera zijinensis. Next base: position 206,780,165 of record CM077082.1, on the reverse strand, counting down.
TGCAGGTGCGTCGTGAGATGAGTCAGTTGTGAATGTATCTTCTCTAGTCTATGTCTCCATGTTGTTGACCACATTTGCCATTGTCAAAGAGAACTCTAAATGAGTTGGAAAACAAGAATGCTCGTAATGCAAAGTCGTTGGAAAAGGAAAAATGAGTGCAAAGCTCGAGAAAATGGGAATGTTAGCCAGAAAGTTGAGTGGAAAATGAGATCGAGCTCGTCCGTAGAGGAGTGTGAAGAATGTCTTGAGGAAGAAGAAGAAGAGGAGATGTTGGGAAAAAGTGAGAAGTGTGTACCGGGGAGTGGTGGCTGTCTTGAGCAATGAGCAAATTGTTTTTTTAAATAAAATTATTTTATTTTAATTCTCTACAGATAAAATCATAAAATCGAAACTGCCTCTTTATTTTTTGTTACAAAAGTTTATAACAAATTTTCTATAAATTAATGAATTTTTGTATGTATTTATATATAACAGAGATATATTTATCTCGCGCTCCACTCTCAAGTTCGCTCCAATCACGCCTCCACGCGCTTCGCTCTCAGGATTGCATAAAATGCATGAATTTTTTTGGGGAGGTCGAGCGTTCACGAACGATGTTCATGACCACCGCGTTCACGACTTCCACCACCACGCCAAACGAAGCTTAAGTTGTCTAAATTACAGGTTGCATGTCTCTTACTTTTGAAAACACCTTGATGGCAGAGCTGGAAGTTGTTATTATTTTTTATTATTATATTCATTCAGTTCAAAATTTTGTTATAAGAACAATTTCTATAAATTATTAAACTTTATGTATATGCATTAAATAGAAATATATTTATATATAAAAACTATAATGTTATTATAAAGCCGTTGCCGAAGGTTGCCGAAGATACTGAAGGAGTCGCAGAGCTGGGTGTTTGTTATTATTATATTTCATTCAGTCCAAAATTTTTTTATAAGAACAATTTATATAAATTATTAAACTTTATGTATGTGTATTAAATAAAGAAATATTTATATATAAAAACTATAATGTCGATATATTTATATCTCGTGGTTTTGAGAATAGCGGAGCTGAGCTCCCCACTCTTCTTGGGTTTCGCGGTGGTGTGCGGCCCCTCTAAATATCCCAAGATATCAATAAGATTGTGTAACAATATTATTATTTCCCTGTACGTTCATATTTTCAAACACACTAAGGGTGCGTTTGGCGTGGCTTATCGCGCCTTATTTGCTCTCGTGAGGTTGGTCAAAAATGTCATTGTCATATCAAAAGTTTATGTCTCAAACTAGTTTTTTTTTGTAACATTTGTCATACCAAGCATACGTTCTATGACAATGATGTTTTTTTCTTACCTCACGGGAGCAAATAAGCTACGATAAGCCGCGCCTAACACAACCTAAAAATCTCTTATTATTTAAACAACATAGTATATATTTATCCAAAGAAAAGCCAGGAGATAAGCCAGCCAATAAGGGCCCAGCAAACCGTGGCACAATTAAGCCCAATGTGGAATCTCAAGTTAATCGTGCTGTAATATTATTTTTCCCATTATATGCTCAGAAATACAATCACCATTAGATCTTATGTTATTTAACATAGAATAAATTTATCCCACGACGTGGGACTAATCAGATTTCTTGTTCACCCACACTTGTTACGGTCAAGCTCTTGCCTTTGCGGGCGGAGACGGCAGCGGCATTTAGCCTTCGTTTGGTGCGGTGGTAGCGGTCGTGACTCGTGAACATGAGGGTTAAATTGTCATTCTTTAACACCCACTTAAGGAACTTCATCCGCTTGAATATAAAAGTGGATGAAGTTCCTTAGGTGAGCGTTAACGAATGACAGTTTAACCCTCATATTCACGACAGTCACCACCGCGCCGAACGGAGCCTTAATTAGAAAGTTTCAAGGAGATTCTATGTCATTTGGAACGAGTGTTGAAACTATGAAAATCCCTGAGAGGAGGTTCCCTGACATTTGTGAATTTGAGTAATATGTTCTACTAAGATGACCAAATAGTGATAGATGATTTTTTATTCATAAATCCCTATAAATTTTATTCTATAAATCCCTATAAGTTTTATTTGAAACTATCATTTCTTACTAGTTCTCATCGTCTTCTTGAGTTTAACTCCTGACTTTGGATCTCTTCTCCTTAGTTGATGGTACTTACAATCTCTCTCTCTCTCTCTCTCTCTCTCTCTCTCTCTCTCTCTCTCTCTCTCTCTCTCTCTCTCTCTCTCTCTCTCTCTCTCTCTCTCTCTCTCTCTCTTCTTATGTAGTTTTGCCAATTAAATTAAGTTTAAATAAATTGTACTCGGGCTTCAAAAAATTTCTAGTTCCTCCACTGCAAAAATGAATGTCTTCAATTAATTCGATGATCCTATTTTATTACTATAACAACTTATTTTTTTTAATATAGTACCAGATGCATGTAACTTCATTATTTGTGTTTGCTTTGTTTGAATATTTTTTTAATGTGTTTGTTTTCTAATCTCTGACTCACATAATTATTTTGATCTCAACATCCCTGGTTCGAATCCAACACAACATAATCTATAAGAGGTTGGATTTCTCCCCGCCTGTGCAGGGTCGTCCCAAATCTTGCGGCCCTTTGGCCGCCCGGTTGGGGGCACCTGCTCACCGCCAGAAATGGGCTGCAATATCGCCCAATCGTCGGCCCCTCCCCTAAAAGTGAGGGGATAGATAGGTTCTTACTCTAGGGGGGGGATGAATAGAGTATTTAAAACTTATTTAAAAATTTTAATTGCGGAATAGAATACTAATAAAAGAGACTAGAGAGAAGAAATAAGAAGGACTACCACAGCAACACAACACACAAAGAAATCACAAAGCAACACAGACGACACAAGAATATTTATAGTGGTTCACCAAAACTGGTTACATCCACTCTTCTACCACCCAGGTAAGAATCCACTTAGGTTTTTGATCAGGTGCCCTATCACCACAAGATCTGCTTCAGGTAGATCTAGAAACCCTTTGAGCTTTTGATCAGAAGCTCAAAATCCAATAGGTTTTTGATCAGGTGCCCTATCACCAAAGATTTCACTTTTGAAGGGAGAGATAACCCTGTACAGATGGAGGTAAAAGAAAAAGTATATGAGAATCTTCTCTTTCTCAGACAAGTGAGAAGATTATGTGGATTAGATAAAATGTCTAAGCTCCCCCTGGGATATTGTATGAATCCAGGAATATGAAGCTTGGCCCTGGGTGTAGGACTTCAAAGGGAAAAGGTTGTAAAGCCCTTTTTGAATCTGATAACAGTGGTTGATGTTGAGATTCTCTGTGAATCTTTGAAGACTGAAGAGAGAAGAAGACTAGAGAAAACTTGTTCAGAGAGAGTTCTTCTTCTTCTTCTTCTTAGCAAAGCATGCAATATCCACTGAGAGCAAAAGATTCTTTTCTTTCTATTTGATTACTGACTTGAGTTTTTGTCTAGTTCTCTCTTTTGTGTTATATTGAGATATATGTTCTGTCAGTGAGAAGAAAAACGGCCTGAATTTGAATTCCCAAGGTAAGGCATAATTTAATGCAAGAAATAAGGAGCCCCAACGGCTAGAATGGCTGGCAGTCATAAATACAATCCATAACTGTCTCTACATAATATTTTGTGAATGCCATAATAAATGCTTCAAGAAATACGGCTATCATACTTGGGAGTATCAGCATTAATTATCAGAATATATCTTGCCTTAAAATAATTGAATATAGTCATACCAAATAAAGACTTCTGACTGATCTGAAAAACTGATAGAAGAAGACAGCATATAATCGCAAGGCTCGGTTCCGAGATCGTCGACCAGAGATAAGAGATCGTCGACCTGTGCTCGTGGATCGTCGAGCTCAGTTCAGAGTAGGAGACTCTGAGATCGTCGATGGGAGATCGACGATCGTCGAGCTGAGTTCGACTATAGTCGAACTGTTATAGATGGATCACAACATATTCTGAATCTGAATCTGAGTCCAATGCAAAGCTGGTCTGCCCAAACCTGATCTAAAGGGGATCTAACTAAGACTAAAGACAAAGACCCTGGCTATACAAGAGGGTCTAAACAACCTAAGAGTGAACCTAACACAAAACCAAACAGAGGTTCCAGCAATCTCCTCCTATTTGTGTGAGGTCACTCAAAAACAAAACTGAAAAGAAATGAAATGCAAAGACCATAAATATCTGAAGGAATGAAATACCATCAACAGATATGTTATAGCAGTACATTGTACATAATCAGTTAATCATTAAACAAATAACATAAACAATGGTTTATCATATGAAGAGCTAGAAGAAGGTTTTGAGAAAATTATCTCCCTGCTTAGGTCTGGTACATTCTTCTTGGATGTCATCAAGTCTTGCCCACCAAGAGATGTCTGAGTGTTGATTCTGGGCACAACTGCTTCTGGATGCAAAGCCATATACTCAGCTGGATTGAAGACTTTCTTGCTTACTTGAAGTTCATCCAGCTCCTTTTCTCTGAAGGATGACATAGTAGAGAATGAAGAAGGATAATTCCTTTCTTCTACAGCTTTTATGATTTGAGAAAGGCCAATCAGTTCCTGAAGTCTAGCCATCCTAAAGTTTAGGTCAAGTTCCTATTCAACAGGTAGTTGATCTTCTTGAGGAGGCAATACAGTGACTGCTTTGAACTGAGTGGATTGAGCTTAAAAGCATGTTGAATTAAGCTGTTCATCACTTTGGGAGTAGAGAGAACTAGAAGGGGTAGCCTCACTATATTTTCCTTTAGATCTAAGAGATTCATCATGTCTTTTGACTGGGTAAGTAGCTGTCATTTGAGTCTTTGAAGCAATTTGTTGGAGAGAAGGAGAAGATCAAGGATTTGAAAAATTACTTCTTTCACTTGCTCTAAGGAGCTCTGACTTCTGTGTTGCTAACTGCTTCTCTAAAACTGAGTTCTTGAGGATCTGTCCTGCCTTTGAGATGATCTTAATAGGAGGAAGGTTGGGAAGATGCACAAGAAGCTTGAGAGATAGCACCTGAAGCACCAGCAGGAGGAGGAGGAGGAGGACCTCTTCTGAATTTTTGAGGAGGTGGGAATATCTCCTGCTCTTCTTTCTTGTTTTTTGCTCATTCTTGGATAGCCACATCCAGCTCTCCATGCCAGGGTATGGGATAATTCCTTTCAAAATATAATAAGGTGTATCATTAGTATTTCCTGGTTTAGGAGCAGCCTGGGGAGCAGCTTTTCTTTTCTTTGAGGCTTTCTTTTTCTTAGAATCACTATCATCTGAATCATCATCATCAGATAAAACTTGAGGATTGACATATAATTCATCTATTTCCTTTATTTGTTTGTCAATTATCTTCTTAGCAGCCTTTTATTTGGCTTCTTCCAGAATGTCATTAGAAGTCAAATCATCCAAAGAGGGCTAAGAACTAATAGGCTCACAAAGATTGATTAGACTTGTTTCTAGGGCTAAAGCCAAATTTTCTGAGGCCACTGATCAAGTAAATCATCTACAATTGAGAGAGCATCATTCTCATTCTTCTTTTCTGAAGAAAGCAAAAACTCAACATCCATAGAGGATGGCATATCTGTACATTCTGTAACTGATAGAGTGTCTGAACAAGCTAGAGTTGATTTATTCTGCAGAAGATGTTTCATAACAGAGGGACTTATCGGTCTGGTATAACAGACCAATAGCCCTGGAAGAAATAACCTCATCTAAAAACAAAACTATTCTGAACATAGAGAAAGAATGTAAAAGAATTTGCAAATCAATAGATGGGTTAATAAAATAATAACCACTGGAAATCTCAGGGATTGACACATCAGTGTCCTCATCTGTCATCAGCAAATCTGAAAATAAAACTATGTCTGCACAAAACTTTTGAAAAGCTTCTTCTTCTTGTTCTGCTAGAGGAATATGAACCTGAAGTTCTGCTGATACTGGACCTGCAGCATCTTCATGGGACATCTCCCCCTGCCTGGTTTCAGTGAGGACTGGAACCAGGCCCCTAAATGAAGAAGGGACAGAGGAAGTAGAGAAAGAAGAAGTGATAAGGGAAGAAAGGGATGAAATAGATTGAGTAAGAGGTGAAATTGCCTCAGCTATCAGGTATTTTAGGGTGGGAGTAAGAAGTTCCATAATATGAGAGAGAGATAGGATCATCTAGAAGAAACTCAGCTGAAGTCTGAGTTGAGACAAAAGTATGAGAGGGAGGAAGAGTGAGATCTGTCATGATCTCATCCTGGATTGGAGAGTTTTTGGGGAAATGGATGGGGGAATTTTGCGGAGAGTTGTGAGGAGAGGCTTCAATGTTTATTGGTGAATTAGGTTGACGAGAAGGGGATGAGTGAGAAGAGAGCAGATCAAAATTTGGAGATGACAAGTTTGAGAAGAGTTGAGATTCAATATGGTGTTGAGGAGACTGGGTAGGAGAGGAAAGAGTGGCTTGAGATGAAGGAGGAGTTGGAAAGGCAGTGGAAGGGTGAGAAGAGACATTTGGGATGGTTGGAGATGCAGGGGGTGGAGGAGGAAGGGAGGTAACTTCTTCAGTAGGGTGAGGAGTGGCTGTGATAGCCCTGGTGTCCTCAGATGTGCGGGAGGAGATTCCAGCCCAGGAGGGTTTCTGAATTGACCTCTCCCACTTCCCGAACAAAGATGAATCCATCATTTTGCTAGCATTAATAGCTATGGTTGGAGAAACCAAAAGCTCTGGGGCTTTCTGTTGAAGGAAGATTCCTATAATCCTTCCTAGATAGACTTCCTTTTTGTTATTCTTTCTCTTAATAAAATCGAAAAACAAGTTGGCCCAATTAATGGCCTTCTTGTTTACTAGAGCAGACATTATGACAAACTGCTGCCTGTTGATATTATCATGGGCCGAGTGCTTGCCATGCAGAACCTTGCCCACTATATCCGCGAGAAACTTAAACCCTACAGATAGGTTTTTCTTTAATAACTTAGATGGAATGCCCTCGGCATGACCCATCTCCAGAAGCATCCTGCTATATTCTGCACTGTCCTGATCCAAATCATCTGTTCCATTCTTTAGCTCAAAAATTTCTGTAAGAGATGCAGGGTTTAGAGTAACCTGCTGTCCCGAGATGGAACCAATCATCGAAGAATCATTGACAGAGGATGTATAAACCCATTCCTTTATCTCAGCAATAGATAGTTTTATCCTTGTATACATAAGTTTCTTCAACCCCCGATCGTCGCAAAGCTGTAGCATTTCCTGAAACACAACATCACAATGACTGAAAGAGCCGAAGTCGACATCAAATCCTATGTCGAACTTCATCACTGTGAGAACTACTGCAGAGATCGCCATGAAAAACCTGTAAAATTGAGAGAGCAAAAAATCAAGAGCAGAGGGGAAATATGAAAGCGCGGGACAGAGATCGAGAAGAAACTTACATATAGGTTTTTGGAATATGATTAGATGATCTCTGGCCGACGATAAAAAAACAAAAACGTTGATCTTAGGTCAAAGATTTAATTTATAAGCAAATACTATCTTTGGTCTCTGATCTCAGTTAGAAAATCGATCGTCGAGCTGAGGTCGACGATTAATTTTCTGAAGCAAAGTTATCGATCTCCGGTCGATGATTTTTGTCTTCACACAGAGCGGTCGTCAATCTCAGGTCGACGATTGAGCTCAAGATAAGTTTGAAGATCATCGATCTCCGTTCGACGATCGTTGACCATATCTTCACATACAGACAAAATTCAAGATTAATCCATTCCATTTATCATTCCAAGCTGATTCAAAAAGAATAAATGTTTTTGCACATCCAGAGGCTTGGTAAAAATATCTCCTCTTTGCAGATCAGTGGAGATAAACTTGAGGATAATCTTGTTTTTGTCAACACAGTCTCTAAGAAAATGATGTCTTATTTCTATATGCTTGGTTCTAGAATGCAGGACTGGATTTTGTGCAATAGATATGGCACTGGTACTGTCACAAAATATGGTGGAATTTTTGAGAGAGTACCCATAATCCAGTAGCTGATTTTGAATCATTCAGCCTTTGCAGTTGATGTAGACACAGAAGATTGTTTCTTGCAAAACCAGGAAACTAATCTATCACTTAGGAACTGACAGGTTCCTGAAGTGTTTTTTCTGTCAACACTGCATCCAGCATAGTCAGCATCAGAATATCCAGTTAATTCAAATTCTAACTCTGTGGGATACTGATAGAATTGAATCCAAGATAACCCAAACACCTAGAGGGGGGTGAATAGGTTCTTTTCTTTTATACTAAAGGCAGAATGATATTTCAGTTCTTAAATTAGAACTGAACTTATTCTATAGCAATCACAGCACAAAAATCACAATCACACATACATCACAGATTGCACACAGATTTATAGTGGTTCCCCAAAATCTGGGTACATCCACTTTCCACCTCCACCTATCTAGCAGTGTGCTAGATTCGGCCTAACTTCTTCCTTTTTCTCAGATCCACAGATCTTACAGCTCAGAACCCTGAAAGGTTCCTACAACTCAGAGTGTAACCACACTCTTACAGCTCAGGCTAACAGCCCTACCTCAGCCTTCCTACAAGGCCTACAACTCAGAGAAAAATTTTTCCTACACTCAGGCTCAAAAGCCCTACCACTCAGAGATCTATATCTCCTACACTCAGCCTTTATAATATAGGCTTACAACTTAGATCTATGAAAAGATCCTACAAAATTTGATAAGTGTTGAGATGAACTCTTACCCTTATTGAGAGAGAAGGGATAAGAGGTTTCTTGATCAGCTTCTTAATAAAACTGATGGATGAAATTAACCTGTTCTTAGCTTTCTTCAAAGCTTCTTGAATCTGAACTCAGTAGGGTTGATCTCCTTTGAAGCTGACTGGCTGCCAGCTTCCTTCTTAGATTCCAGAATAGATCTCAATCTCCCTTAGCAGATTAGTTCAAGATCTGCTTCTTAAGAGACTTGTAAATGTCTCCTCCTTTACTTCAACAGTTGGAGATCTCTCTCTCTCCAAAACTTCTGAAGTTTCATCAGAATTCTTGCTTGAATTCTCCTTAGATCTTCTCACGAAAATCTTCTTCTGTGTGGCGAGCACTTTCTTATTGTTGTATATATGTTGATTTGACAGAATCCATCTATATATATAGACTTCATCCATGGTAACCGGCTGATCCGGTTTCTAACCAACTTCTGACAGATCTGACAGCTTCAGCAAACTTGTTGGAATACACAGCTGTAAAGTCTCCAATTAGTTCTTGAACCTTTGTCTTTGTCAGCAAAGCGTCTAGACTGATTGTCATTAAGTGTCGACACTAGTAGATTAAGTGTCGACACAAGCTTTGGTGATGTCGACACAACTCCTCTGGTGTCGACACATCATCTTGACACTGCATTTGTAGAATGTGTCGACACAGCTTCTTTGTGTCGGCATAGACACTCCTTCACTTCACAACAATTAGCATTGTTGAAACTCTGCTTGAGTGTCGACAAAAGTCCTGTGTGTCGTCACAGTTGATATAGTCTCAGAATTTGTGTGTCGACACTGCCTCAAGATGTCGACACAGTCTATGTCGACTAATACTTCTGTGTGTCGACACTGCCTCCCGGTGTCGACACAGTTGATGTCGACTACTATTTCTGTGCGTCGACACTGCCTCCCGGTGTCGACATAGTTGATGTTGACTACTATTTCTGTGTGTCGACACTGCCTCCCGGTGTCGACACAGTTGATGTCGACTACTATTTCTGTGTGTCGACACTACCTCCCGGTGTCGACACAGTTGATGTCGACTACTATTTCTGTGTGTCGACATAGTTGCTTCAGGTGTCGACACAGCTTTTCCAAGTGTCGACACAGGCTTTCTTAAGTGTCGACACAGGCTTTCTTAAGTGTCGACACATGGACTTAGAAACTTTTTCAGCATTTTGGCGAATACTTAACCTGCACATATAAACTTAAAATAACATCAAAAACACCTTGATGTATATCATTGAGCTATGTGATGCTTCTCCAAATCAGGTACACATTTTTCAATGTACCCAACAATCTCCCACTATTTAGAGAAGTCATAACCCTTTAGTCAATGATATACACCACTTATAATAAACAAATATGATGATGTATATAAATGATAAATGACAGGGTAACTTATAAACAAAACATATAACCAAATCACATCACAGAATAAGAATGCAACTTGAATGAACATGAAACATTGTTTTGTTTAAATTATCCAAAGGTTTCTTAACAACTGTTTACATAGATTTCTTTTAAAACTAAAAATTATATTGTTCTTGCAAAATTTAGTAAATCTATCATAAGGTTGATCAGGCTCCTTGATGACTATGCCTTTTCATGGCTTAATCTGAGCTTGTACAGGAGGTTCTGCATCATCAATAGGCTTCTTTCCCTTCAAATCTGCCTTCTTCTGAGCTTCAACCTTAATCCGTTGTCTTTCAAAATAATGAAAAGGCTTAGGAAAATATTTGCTAGACTCCTGAGCATTAGGAGGTAGCTTCCCAATCTTAGCCTTTCTTCTATGTTGCACAATGGCTTCTTGCCTTGCCTCATACTTCGGCCATTCCTGTTCATTATACCACTTATCCCTTTCATGAACTTGATCTTTCACAGCTTTCCAGGCAGTCAAAATTATATTTCTTGAAGTGGGGCTCCACTGCTCAAAATCAGGCTTTAACTTAGCCTATTCTCTGAATCTTTTCTTTGAAAGTTGAGCTTCTTGTTGAGCTTTCAAGGCAGCTTCTGGCATTTCAACTTTTTCTATTATAACATTATCAACTTCCTGTTGAGGACTGTACATTGTCTGAACCTGTTGTTGAATCATATCAAAATCTGCTGGAGGGTAGATAATCTGAGCAACTTCAGGTTGATCACCTCCAACATAAGCAGGTTGCACACCAGACTCAGCAACATTATCATCATCACAAAGGGGTGAATATCCCAGAGTGGCTCTGATGCTATTGGATATCCATTTAGCATGATCTGAGCCTGCATTGACTAACACTCTCTTCCCTTTTAAGACTTCTCTTTCAATGTGATCTCTTAAGTCATCCTTTTGAAATCTTATTTGGCCATCAAGAAAATTTACACCATCTTTATTAAATGATTTTATCTTCAGAAGCTGATCAGAAATTGTTTTCTAAGAAGTAGTAATGGCTGTCTTAAAGGAATCCAAGGCTTCTTGTAGCTTCTGATCAAATTCCTCTTTCTCCTGAGCCCTTGCTTCAGTCATTACAATAACTGATTTCTTTACTTCAGTGACTATCTCATTGTGAGATTCAGTCAGATTGTCATTCATTTTAATCTGATTTTCAAGGACATAGCCTTGTTTGACAGCAAGATCATCCACTTGTTTCTTTACTTCTGCTTGTTGCTTTGCTAGAAATACTACAACATTGCCCCCCTTGTGGAATCAATCTGTCATCTCTTTCTTATGAAGATTGAATTCAAACCTTATGGATTTAATGTCCTGAGCCAAATCAAATTGAAGTGATATATGGCTTTCATCCACATACTTCTCTAGAGCCATTCTCTGCTCATCCAATTTAACTTGCAAAGCCACCATTAATGAGTTGTAATCAGTCTCTGGGGCAGGTTGTGAAGTAGTAGCTTGCAAAGCCTTCTTATAGCTCTGGCTCCTTCTCTTGAAAACCATCAGTTTTCTTTTCTTGATACTTGCAATCTCCTCATCCTCTGAAGCAGATGTACTGGAAATAACTACTCTTTCCTTAGGACTAGGAGGCAGCTCTTTCTCAGGACTGGGCTGCACTCCCTCAATATCAGCCTGCTCCCCCTCAGTTCTTACCTGGTCCTCCTTATCTGCTGCTCCCTCAATGTCAGGAAACAATTCCTTAAGAGTAAACTCCTGTTGAGTGTGAACTAGTGATATCACTTTCTCAGGAACATCAACAGCTCCAGATGTATCCTCCATGATAGCATCTTGGGCTGGACTATTGACAGTAGGTGTCTCAAGAATAGATTGTGAATCCATTTCACTTGCCAAGTGAATTCTCTCTTCCCTTTGTACCTGTGCAGTACTTGTCTCCCCCTACACTTGTGCATTCTCAGCCAGGTCCTGTTCACTATCTAGTTCCCCCTGCACCTGTGCATGATCAGTTGTATCCTGTGCAGGTGATCTCTCAGGAGCTTCTTGGCTTGCAATATCAGGTATGTCCTTGGTGAGGACCCTATCCCATCTGGAGATGATCCTGATGTCCATTCTTCTCATATGATTGATCTTAGAACCAGGAATCTGATTCATTACTTCTGGAATTTCTCCAGCCAAGTATAGACTCATTATTCTAGCAAAATTAGGCTTCTTGATGTCTTCCTTAATCTTTTCACATAGTACTACAGACCAATCTGTGTTGAGTTTAAAAATTATCCTTGTCATGAGGTTGAACATATTGGCAGAAATCCTATCATGTCCCCCTGGCTTACACATAATCACTTTTCCAACCACTTTAGATAGAAATTTACCTTGCTGATTCATCCCTTTCCTGGTTATAGCTGTTCCAATCTTCATGGTGGGATCCAATCCACATCATTGTAGTGCCTCCCTTATTTTTGATACTGGTACTTCTTCTTCATCCTGAGTTCTTGGAAGATGAAGAATTTTTCTCAAACTTTTCAAGGTCACTTTGACTCTTGCTCCATGAACTGTTGATTTAATCTTAAGTCCTGTTGAGTCTACTGTTGCTACAACAAAGAACTCAAAAACCTCCTTCTTCAAAATCTTGGTTGGTTCGGATATCAGAAACTCCAAACCATTGTCAGGGATTAGGGTAATCACTCCTTTAATCTCTGAGTCATCATCATCAAAAGCATGGCGAACCACCTCATATCCTTCGTTAATGTTATCTTCAACCTTTGGCTCCATTGGGATGGAGAGAAAGCTTTGATTGAGAGAAGAGAGTTTGTCGACACAAGGGTTTAGTCTCGAAAATCTTGAGAGCGTGTCGACAGAATATGTTCTTGTCCTATTCATACCCTTCTAAACAAAGAAGGTCAAAAGGCGGGCACGAACAGTCTAAAAGTGTTGACACTGTTGAAATGTGTCAACACATACTTCTATTGTCTCGACAACGACGTTGACTACTTTGTGTCGACACCAATTGATAATATGTCGACACTAGACCTACGTAGTAGTTCATCAAAAATTCTGTGTCGACTCTTATTGCAAGTGTCGACACAACTTCTGGATGTGTCGACACCATTATTCTGGTTGTGTCGACACCACTAACTGAAGTGTCGACACCACTTCTATTGATGTGTCGACACAGATTTACTGAAGTGTCGACATCACTTCTGTGAATGTGTCGACACAGATTTACTTAGCCAAATTTGTTAGACTAATCTATGTTTAACATTCCTAATTGTATTTTTAAATTTATTGAGTTTAGTTTCATCTAAAGGCTTAGTAAATACATCTGCAATTTGATAATCTGTTTTGACAAATTCTAGTGAGATGTCCTCTTTCTCTACATGTTCTCTAAGAAAATGGCATCCTATTTCTATATGCTTAGTCCTACTATGTGAAATAGGATTATTAGCAATAGAAATAGCACTAGTAGAATCACAAAACAAAGGTGTTCTACTTACCTGAATACAATAGTCTTCTAGCTAGTGCTGAATCCACAACAGATGTGCACAGCAACTTCCTGCTGCCACATATTCAGACTCAGCTGTGGAAATTGTCACACTAGTCTGCTTCTTACTACTCCAAGACACCAATCTTCCTCCTAGAAATTGACAGGTGCCTATTGTGCTTTTTCTATCTTCTTTGCAACCTACAAAGTCTGCATCTGAATAGCCTATCAGTAGAAAATCTCCATTCTTAGGGTACCAAAGGCCTAGATTAGGTATGCCCTTTAGATATCTCAAAATCCTTTTTACTGTAGTGTAATGTGATTCTTTAGGGCATGTTTGGTACCTAGCACAGACACATGTTGCATACATAATGTCTGGTCTACTAGCAGTTAGATATAAAAGAGAGCCAATTATTCCTCTATACAAGAACTCATCTACAGGTTTACCTACATCATCTTTGCATATAGGCATACTTGTTCCTATAGGACTTCTCATGGTGGAGGATGATTCCATACCATACTTCTTAATTAACTCCTTGGTGAACTTAGACTGGGATATGGACAAGCCATCATCAGTCTGTCTTACTTGAAGGCCCAAGAAGAACTTAAGTTCACCCATGCTGCTCATCTCAAACATCCCTTGCATAAGTTTAGCAAACTTCTTGCAAAGGTTGCTTTCTGTAGACCCAAATATTATGTCATCTACATATATCTGGACTAAGATTATCCTCCCTTTGGACTCCCTTAGGAATAGAATTTTGTCTATTTTCCCCCTTGAGAATTTTTTCTCAATAAGGAAAGTAGATAGGGTTTCATACCAAGCCCTTGGGGCTTGCTTTAACCCATATAAAGCTTTCCTAAGTCTATAAACATAATCAGGTTTGAGAGAATCAACAAAACCTGAGGGCTGCTCTACATAGACTTCTTCTTTAAGATTTCCATTTAGGAATGCTGATTTTACATCCATTTGGAATACCTTGAAGCCTTGATATGCTGCACAGGCAAGGAACATCCTAATTGCTTCCAGTTTTGCTACTATGGCAAAGGTTTGATCAAAGTCAATACCCTCTTCCTGCCTGTATACTTTTGCAACAAGTCTTGCTTTGTTCTTCACAATGATCCCATTCTCATCCAATTTGTTCCTAAAGATCCACTTTGTTCCAATGATGTTGTGGTCTTTTGGTTTAGGAACTAACTCCCAAACCTTGCACCTTCTGAACTGATTTAGCTCCTCTTGCATGGCATCAATCCAATGTGGGTCCAGAATAGCTTCTTCAAATCTCTTTGGCTCCAGTTGAGATAGGAAGCTTGAGCAAAGCACTATATTCAAGTTCCTACTTCTGGTTTGCACTCCATGTCTTAGATCCCCAATTATCTGATTTGCTGGATGATCCTTTAAGTGTCTAACAGCTGGAGGTAGACTATCTTCAGGTTGAACCCCTCCAGTCTCTTCAATATGTTGCACCTCTTGGTGTTCATCTGCATCTAGAGAGTCGTGTACTCCCCCTGGAAAGTAGCCAAAATTTTCCACTTCCTGCTCTTCAGTTGATTCTTCTGTAATGGTAAGCTTGTCCATTTTATCATTTATACCTGTAGAACTGCATGAGCTACAAGGCAACTCACTGTTAATCAGTCTTGTTTCATCAAAGACAACATATACAGACTCTTCTACAACTTGAGTAATCAAGTTGTAGACTCAATAAGCCTTACTATTGATGTTGTACCCAACAAATATCCCATCTTGAGATTTGATAGCAAACTTAGTCAGATAAGACTTGCCATTGTTAAGGATATAGCACTTGCAACCAAAGATCCTAAAATAGGATAAGTTTGGTTTTCTACCCTTCATGATCTCATAGGGGGTCTGGCTTTTGGTGATAGAAGCTCTATTAATCACATGAAATGCAGTGTTTACTGCCTCAGCCCAGAAATATTCTGGGAGAGAAGTGTCACTCAATAGAGTTCTACCAGCCTCAATCAGTGTTCTATTTTTGCTTTTAGAAATACCATTTTGCTGTGGTGTTCTAGGTGAGGAGAATTCTTGAAAAATCTCAAATTCTTCACACAGTCTTGTCATACTCTCAGATTAAAATTCAGTGTCATGTTCACTTCTAATTTTGACCACTATACTATCATGTTCATTCTGAATTTGCCTGACAAAACTATACAAAACACTTGGGGTTTCTGATTTTTGTCTCAGAAAGAACACCCAGGAATATCTAGAATAGTCATCTACCACCACAAAAGTGTTGACCTTCCTACCTAGACTATGAATTGGCATAGGACCAAATAGATCAATATGTAAGAGGTATAAACACCCTCATTGAATCTTTGTTTTCAAGGCTATGAAAGGAGGATTTTGTCTGCTTGCCTTTTTGACAAGCTGAGCATATCCCATCCTTTATACACTTAACATCTGGACCATTCCTTACTAACTCTTTGCTAAAGATTTGGCCAATTATTTTGTAGTTAAGATGGGCCAGCCACTTGTGCCATTTGACACAATGAGAGGCTCTCTCATCAGCTACAAGACAAATAGGAGACACATTGTTCTCACACTCAAAATTAAGAAAGTACACATTTCTTTTTCTATATCCTGTCAAAATGATCTTTTGATCACTTGATCTTTTGATATGACATCCATTCTTAATAAATGAAATATCATATCCCAAATCACTTAGCTGACTTATGCTTATAAGGTTGTGTTTCAAACCCTTTACATAGGCCACTTGAGTGATAGTAATCTGGTTATTGGAAATGTTACCAAACCCTTTGATGATACCCTTTTTAGAACCACCAAAGATTACTTTAGACCCATTTATTATAGTTATGTACTCCTTCAACAACCCCTTTGTTCCAGTCATGTGCCTGGAACATCCACTGTCCAAGTACCATATAGGGGCATGGTAACTTGGACTCACCTGCAATAAAGAATTACCTCTCCTTAGAACCCAAGTATGTCTTGGGTCCTTGGTTCAAGTTAGCTTCATACTTAACAAATCTACCTACAGCTCTTCGAACAGGTAGACTGTTGTTCTTCCTGACACTAGTGTTGTGCCAGCAATCTATGACATAATGACATGTCTTGCCACAACACCAGCATTCATACTTATTGTATCTATTTTTAGATACATTCTTGACAGTCTGGTTGACAGCAAATTTTTTGTATTGTGCTGGTACTACTGCAGCTACTCCCACTGGTTTCTTACAAACATAGGGTTTATGAACATGGGCTGCCTTATTGACATAAACACCCTTGTCATTCAGAACTTCAGTCTTACTATGACCAGGAGTATTCTCAAGGTCATGCTTATTAGAAGGCTCTTGTACCTTTCTAAAAACTACATGGACTTTAAAATTTAGTGGCTGGACTGAGGCTTTGACCTTTCTCTTGAATTGGACAGCCCTGGTGTTACTTTTAAAGCCTATTCCAGCCTTACCCTTTTGAGCCACAAACTCATCTATTAAGGGTAAAATTGATTTTGGCTTGGAATAACTAGCCACCAAATCTTTCTCCTTTTGAAGTCTGAATTCCAGACTTTTAATTAGATCATTTTTGTATATGATTGAACACATCTGAATAACAGTTATAGTTTTCAGTTTGGCAACCTCATTCATTTTTTGATCAAACTCTTTCTCTAAATCAGATGCAGCCATCTTAAGATCTCTAATTTCTTTAGCCTGAGTTTTGGCCAGGTTTTTGCTTTTCTTTAGTACCTACAACAAGTCCCCATATTCATCTATCAGCTGATGAATATCTCCTTCAGAATCAGATCCATCCACATCACTTGATGCAGATGTAGCTAGCTATGTACTAGTACTACAATCTGGATTACTAGAAAAACATTATACCTTACTAGGACCAGGCTGATCCTGGCACTTGTCTTCTTCTGATACAGCCATCAGTCTCATGCACTGATGGTCTTCTTGTTCATAGATAGAGTTCAACAATTGCATAAACTCATATTCTTCATCTGCTGCATATAGATCAATGTATGCCTCAGCTTCAGATTCTGAAGATGACTGGTCTGTCAAGCTTTTCTCCTTCTTGGCAATAAAGGATTTCTCCTTTTTGCTCTTTTGTTGAGTCTTTCTTTTATAAGCAGACTCCTTTATTTTGTCTGGACACTCAGCCACAACATGTCTAGGCCTATTACAGCAGTAACAAACTATCTTTGATGTTTTAGATTTGCTAGGCTTAGACCTGCTTCTTTCCTTCCTTGATGACTTCCTCTTTTGATAATAGTCATCTACAGGCTGTGATGTGGAAGGCCTTGACTTCCACTGCTTATTTTTCAGGAATCTCTGAAACTGCCTTGTGAAGGCAGCAAAGTCTTTATCTGAGTCACTACTGTCTGAACTTTGATTGTCTGAATTATTTGAAGTAATTTCAGCAATAATCTCAGGAGGTGATGGAGACATCCTCCTATTCTTCCTAGTGGTCTCCACCTTAAAGGCCACAGACTTTTCTCTATGCTCCCCTTTTGCACTTTTCTCTTCCTCTTTCCTAGCCATCAGCTGCATCTCATATGACAGCAATTTTCCAAACAAAGTTGGAGGAGATATATCTGTAAGTTTGGCCACTTCCCTAATGACACAAATCTTAGTGTCCCAATCCTTTGTAAAGGATCTTAGAAATTTATCATTCAGTTCATATATACTGAAGGTCCTTCCATAGGACATCAGATCATTTACTATTCTATAGAACTTCTTATAACACTCAGTTATATCATCTGACTTTCCTTGTCTAAAACTTTCATATTCCTGGTTCAGCATAAATTTTATATCTTGTCTGACTTCTTCAGAACCCTCCATGTAGACTATCAAAGTGTTCCACATCTCCTTGGAGTTCTTGCAGTGAATCAAATTTTGAAAGGTTGAATCATCTATGTCACTTACTATGATATTCTGGGCTCTTTTATCCATAGTTGCCAGGATGATCTCTTCCTTAATCATCTCAGAAAAATCTTTGGGAGTTCTTTTATTTGCATCTAGAACTGACACCTTCATTAAAACATAAGGACCTTCCATTACAGTAATGTAGATCCTTGGATAAGAAGCCTCCATGAAAAGCCTGACCCATTCTTTCCATATTCCAAAAATCTTTTTCCTACATATGGGTAATTTCATAGAACCTAGTTCCTTATGATTTTCTCCTAAACCCATTTTCTTGATCTTGAATCTGCCTTATGGATCTTACTCAGACGGTTAAGTCCTTCTTTGAGGAACCTCCCTCTGATACCACTTGATAGAATTGAATTCAAGATAACCCAAACACCTAGAGGGGGGGGGGGGGTTAATAGGTTCTTTTCTTTTATATTAAAGGCAGAATGATATTTCAGTTCTTAAATTAGAACCTAACTTATTCTATAGCAATCACAGCACAAAATTCACAATCACGCATACATCACAGATTGCACACAGATTTATAGTGGTTCCCCAAGGTCTGGGTGCATCCACTTTCCCCCTCCACCTATCTAGTAGTGTGCTATATTCGGTCTAACTTCTTCCTTTTTCTCAGATTCACAGATCTTACAGCTCAGAACCCTGAAAGGTTCCTACAACTCAGAGTGTAACCACACTCCTACAGCTCAGGCTAACAGCCCTACCTCAGCCTTCCCACAAGGCCTACAACTCAGAGAAAAATTTATCCTACACTCAGGCTCAAAAGCCCTACCACTCAGAGATCTATATCTCCTACACTCAGCCTTTATAATATAGGTTTACAACTCAGATCTATGAAAAGATCCTACAAAATTTGATAAGTGTTTAGATGAACTCTTACCCTTGTTGAGAGAGAAGGGATAAGAGGTTTCTTGATCAATTTCTTGATAAAACTGATGGATGAAATCAACCTATTCTTAGCTTTCTTCAAAGCTTCTTGAATCTGAACTCAGTAGGGTTGATCTCCTTTGAAGTTGACTGACTGCCAGCTTCTTTCTTAGATTCCAGAATATATCTGAATCTCCCTTAGCAGATTAGTTCAAGATCTGCTTCTTAAGAGACTTGTAAATGTCTCCCCATTTACTTCAATAGTTGGAGATCTCTCTATCTCCAGAACTTCTGAAGTTTCTTCAGAATTCTTGCTTGAATTCTCCTTAGATCTTCTCACAAAAATCTTCTTCTGTGTGGCGCGTACTTTCTTATTGTTGTATATATGTTGATTTGACAGAATCCATATATATATATAGACTTCATCCATGGTAACCGACTGATCCGGTTTCTAACCAACTTCTGACAGATCTGACAGCTTCAGCAAACTTGTTGGAATACATAGTTGTCAAGTCTCCAGTTAGTTCTTGAACCTTTGTCTTTGTCAGCAAAGCGTCGAGACTGATTGTCATTAAGTATCGACACAAGTAGATTAAGTGTCGACACAAGCTTTGGTGATGTCGACACAGCTCCTCTGGTGTCGACACATCTTTTTGACACTTCATCTGTAGAATGTGTCGACACAGCTTCTTTGTGTCGACATAGACATTCCTTCACTTCAAAGCAATCAACATTGTTGAAACTCTGCTTGAGTGTCGACACAAGTCTTGTGTGTCGACACAGTTGATATAGTCTAAGAATTTATGTGTCGACACTGCCTCCAGGTGTCGACACAGTTGATGTCGACTAATACTTCTGTGTGTCGACACTGCCTCCCTGGTGTCGACACAGTTGATGCCAACTACTATTTCTGTGTGTCAATACTGCCTCCCGGTGTCGACACAGTTAATGTTGACTACTATTTCTGTGTGTCGACACTTCCTCCCGGTGTTGACACAGTTGATGTCGACTAATATTTTTGTGTGTAGACATTGTGTTGGTACCCTAGTTTGGATTTGAGTTTAGTCCTCTCTTTTAGTCTCTTGACCCAAGATTTATCTATGGTCAAAGGTTAGTTGTCTAGTTGTAGAGTTGCCCCTTATCTAGATGAAAATTTGGTTAAGTTGTTTTTCGTTCGACTATGGTAGAACGCCGCTCGACCATCGTCTATCGACTGTTCGACGATCGTCTATCAGTTGGTCGACTATCAGGCTGCATTGATAGCTCCACTATCTGTTTGACAGTTCGACTATCTGTTGTTCTTGATAGCTCAACTATCTGCTTGGATAGTTCAACTATCTAATAGTTCGACTATCTGTTTGATAGGTCGACTATCTATTTTCTTTGATAGTTCAACTATCTGCTTGGATAGTTCAACTACCTGATAGTTCGACTATCTATTTGATATGTCGACTATCTGTCTGCGTTGATAGTTCAACTATCTGTTTGATAGGTCGACTATCGGTTGTTTTTGATAGTTCGACTATCTGCTTGGATAGTTCAACTATCTGATAGTTCGATTATCTGTTTGATAGATCGACTATCTGTCCCATTTGGTAGTTCGACTATCTGTTTGATAGGTCCACTATCTGCTTTCTGTGATAGCTCGACTATCTGTTTGATAGGTCGACTATCTGTTTTCTTTGATAGTTCGACTATCTGCCTGGATAGTTCAACTATCTGATAGTTCGACTATCTGTTTGATAGGTCGACTATCTGTCTCCCTTGATAGCTCGACTATCTGTTTGATAGGTCGACTATCTGTTTTCTCTGATAGTTCGACTATCTATTTGATAGGTCGACTATCCGTTTTGCTTGATAGCTCGACTATCTGTCCTGATAGTTCGACTATCTGATAGCTCGACTATCTGTTCTGATAGGTCGACTATCTGCTGTGGTAGTTCGACTATCTCGTTGATAGTTCGACTATCTGTATCGTTCGATTATCTGTCTGATAGGTCGACGATCTCTGTGCTTCGGTCGACGATCTCCAAGGGTCGTTCGACGTTTTGCTGTATGTCTTTATTTATTTTGTCCTCTTCTACGCTGTGTCTTAATTCATATTTATTTAGCATATTTTGTAAAAGATTATTTAAGTAATTTATGCTGTCATTTCCAAGCTATACTTGCTTGCTTCTTTATGCATAAATTAAGCTCGTATCTGATACAGTTATTTGTCTTATTAGTTGACATTTCCTGTTGTTTTTTCTGCCATGCTGTCCTTTATAGCCGTTAGACTCAAAAAGTCTTCTCTGACCGTAAAGAGTGTCTTCTGATGTGACTTTCTCTAGTATTCTTTTATCAGAGTTATTTGCAGCTTCTTAGAAAGCTTTATCCTGGTATAAGGATATTTGTCTGCAGGATTTGTTTTTGCTTTATGCTATTTACAGCCCAGCTTGCAGGTCTCAGAAGAAGACGAAATTCAAACTCAAATTAAAGCCGTTGAAAAGGCTCATATATAAAGAGTTTCTTTTGAAAGAAGAATACACACACAGATACAACAACACAGATATACAGCAAGAGAAAAATATACAAGGAATAGAGAAAGAACCAATATAGTTTAAAAAAGCAAGAAGTGATACAGCTCTCAGAAATTCATTCAACTGAGAAGATCTAATCTCTTCAGCTTTCTTCTTCATCCTGAGTTCATCCTGCTCACAGGAAGACTTTCACTCAGAGGCCTTTAGAAGAAGAAGAAGAAAGAAAGCTGATTGAAGAAGAACACTCCTTTTGCAAATCTAGAGTCTTCTTTAAGCTTCTCCTTCAGAACTCCAAGACAGTTCTTTGTCTTAGTTCAGAAGAGTGCCTGCACCCTGAAGCAAGACTCCTTCCTGGATATTCTCTAAGCCAGGGGGAGCCTTGATTCTTTAGAGCACTCTAGCTCTGTGTAATCCACTAGCTTCTCTCATTTGTTTTACAATAGAGAAGATCCCTTAACTCTTTCCACCTCCTGCACAAAGGGTTATTACTCCCTTCAAAAGTGAACCTTGGTGGCAGGGCACCTGATCAAAAACCTGTGTTGGATTTTGAGCTCCTGATCAAAAGCTCAAAGGGTCTACTTGATCTACCTGAAGTAGATCAGTTGGTGGCAGGGCACCTGAACAAAAACCTGTAGTGGATTCCTACCAGGGTGGTAGAAGAGTGGACGTAATTATTGAGAGGGAACCACTGTAAACTCCTTATGTCGTCTGTATTGCTCATTTAATTAATTGCACTGTGGCTGTGAATAGAAATAACTAGGATTGCTAGTTGCTGTGTTAGGACCCAAGCTTAACTATAATTACAGTTAGCTCTCTCTTGTGCACTACACTTTGTGTTAGGCTCTAGGGTTTCAATATCTATAAACTTATTCCGCACTTAACTCTAAGGGAGTTGAGTAGGGTATCATAATTTTTGAATACTCTATTCACCCCCCCCCCTCTAGAGTTGTATCTACCCTCACTTTCACACTGCCTCCAGGTGTCGACACAGTTGATGTCGACTACTATTTATGTGTGTCGACACAGTTGCTTCAGGTGTCGACACAATTGCTCCAAGTGTCGACACATGGACTTAGAAACTTTTTCAGCATTTTGGCAAATACTTAACCTACACATATAAACTTAAAATAACATCAAAAACACCTTGATGTATATCATTGAGCTATGTGAGGCTTCTCCAAATCAGGTACACATTTTCCAATGTACCCAACAGATACCAAAGTCCTAGATTAGGACAACCCTTTAAATATCTTAAAATTCTTTTGAGGAGAATTAAATGAGATTCTTTAGGATTGACTTGAAATCTAGCACAAAGTCATGTTGCAAACATTATATCAGGTCTACTTGCAGTAAGATATAATAGGGACCCAACAATGGCCCTAAAATTTTTTGATTAACAGGTTTGCCCTTTTCATCAGAATCAATTACTGTATTAGAAGCCATAGGTGTCTTCATAGCTGAGGCATCAGCCATCCTAAACCTTTTTACTAATTCCTTAGCATATTTGGACTGGGATATGAAGATGCCATCAGGAGCTTGCTTTACTTGAAGACCAAGAAAGTAAGAGAGTTCACCCATGCTACTCATTTCAAACTTGGAGTGCATAAGGTCAGAAAACTTTTTGCAAAGTTTAGAATCAGTAGATCCAAATATAATATCATCAACATATACTTGAACTAACAGAATCCTATCATGATGATGTCTAACAAATAAACTCCTATCTACAGTGCCTCTAGAAAATTTATGCTCTAAAAGAAAGCTAGTTAGGGTTTCATACCAAGCTCTTGGAGCTTGCTTTAGACCATAGAGAGCCTTATGCAATTTGAAAATATGGGAGGGGTGAGTTGAAGAGATAAAACCTGGTGGTTGTTCCACATATACTTCTTCTTTAAGTTCCCCATTGAGAAATGCACTTTTGACATCCATTTGATATACCTTGAATTACTTGTGAGCAACATATGCCAAGAAAATTCTGATAGCTTCAAGCCTTGCGACAGGTGCAAAGGTCTGATCATATTCAATACCTTCTTCTTGCCTGTAGCCTTGTGCTACTAATCATTCTTTATTTCTGACAACAATGCCTTGAGCATCCAATTTATTTCTGAAGACCCATTTAGTTCCAATTACTAGCTGTCCTTTAGGTCTAGGAACCAAATTCCAAACTTTGCATCTTTCAAACTGATTTAGCTCCTCTTGCATTGCAATAATCCAGTGTGGATCTTGCTCTGCATATTTAATGGATGAGGGTTCAATATGAGATAAGAAACGGGCATGCATCATATCTTCATTGAGTTGATGCCTTGTCTGCACACCCACTGACATGTCTCCTATCACTTGAGATATGGGATGATCTCTAAGTGTAACATAGTCAGGAGGTGGAGTTTGATCAACAACAGCAGCATCAAGAATTAATTCCTCT
This sequence comes from Platanthera zijinensis, assembly GCA_039513925.1. Classification (NCBI taxonomy): domain Eukaryota; kingdom Viridiplantae; phylum Streptophyta; class Magnoliopsida; order Asparagales; family Orchidaceae; genus Platanthera; species Platanthera zijinensis. The sequence continues at coordinate 206,755,897 of CM077082.1, read as the reverse complement.
TGTGGAATTAAGTTTGATGTTGGAGAGCCTTCAACAGTTTCTAAAGATTCTTCTTCACTATCTTCATCAATCTGTGGAGAGGGATGAGATATCACCTTTTTGGTGAAATTCAATTTATCCAATTTTTCATATAGATATGGTACCTGCAAGAGATATCTGGTAGAAGCTTCCTTCTCCTTGTAAAACACATTAGCTTCATCAAAAGTAATATGAACAGATTCTTCAATTTTAAAAGATTATTTATTGAAAACCCTATATGTCTTGCTAACTTGGGAATATCCTAGAAAAATTCTCATTGTAGCTTTGGCTTCAAACTTTCTAAGGTAATCTTTGTTGTTATTATGAATAAAACAAATACAGCCAAAAATTCTAAAAAATCTATTTTAGGTTTCTTCCCTTTGAGTAATTCATAGTGAGTCTTGCCCTTAAGTTTGTGTATCAAACTTCTGTTCAGGACATAATTTGGTGTGCTTACAGCTTCTACCCAATAGGATAGAGGCATGTGAGCATCAGCAAGCAATGTCCCTGCAGCTTCAATGAGTGTTCTATTTTTCCTTTCAACTATCCCATTTTGTTGAGGATTTCTGGGAGCAGAGGAGCAATGTCTGATACCTTCCTTCTCACAGAATTCTTGCATAGGAAGAGATTCAAACTAAGTGTCATGATCACTTCTGATCAATGCAACTTGAGTAGAGTACTCAATCTTTATGTATTATAGAAAGTCTGTAAGAACCTTGAAGTTATCTGACTTGTTTCTCAAGAAGAAAACCCAAGAAAACCCAGAGAAGTCGTCTACAATGACTAAAGTATAAAACTTCCCTCCCAGGCTTTGTACAACAATTGGTCCAAAAAGGTCCAAATGAAGCAGATACAAAATCCTAGGTGAATCACTCTTATTAACTGATTTAAAGCTATTTTTAGTTTGCTTTCCTTCTTGACAAGCCTTGCAAAGGCTTTACTTCTTTTAGGGGCAAGAGGGCAATCCTCTAACAAGGTTGTCCTTAGATAACCTAACAATGTTTCTAAGGTTTACATGCCCTAGCCTTTTATGCCATAAAGTGTTATTATTGCTAACCTGATTAAATAGACAGATTTCTGAATAAGCAGATTGAAAATCAACTAAGTAAATATTGCCTAACCTATATCCTGACAACACAATGCTATTATTTAAAGAAATATTGCACTTTGAATCAGTAAAGCATACCTCATAACCTGCATCACATAGCTGACCTATGGATATCAAGTTATGTTTCAGACCACTTACATATGCCACTTTCCTGAATGTGACATCTCCAAGTGTGAATTCTCCATATCCTTCTGTTTGGCCAAAGCTTGAGTCACCGAATACAACTTTTGGACCATGCTTTGCCTTGTAGTTATTTAGGTTGACCTTATTTCCTGTCATGTGCTTGGAGCACCCACTATCCAAATACCATATATCCTGTATGGTAGGATAGGTCTTCACCTACAAGAAGGCAGATTATATATTTTGGACCCAGGTAACCTTGGGTCCTGGCTTCTTTTCATACTTAAAACTTGAAATATAAGAATATTTAGGTTGACATTTATAGCCTAAGGGATGAAATCTCCTAGGTGGTATCTTCCAGTTTGTTAAGGGATGAAATGATTTAGAGTTAAAGTTCTTATTGAGATTTTTGTTTCTATTGAAATTGAAGTTTTGATAACTCTGTTATGAGTTCGACGATTTAGGTTGAGATCGTCGATCAGCGTTCAACAACCAGCATTGATGTCGCTGATCTCGGTTCTCAGAGTGATAGTAGCTATTATCTGGGTTCCACGATCGTCGATCTCTGGTCGGCGATACATAGTGATATCGTCGATCACCGTTTGAAGATTGTTTGAACTCAAGCTCTGGGTTCGTAGATCGTCGATCAGTGTTTGACGCATAATGCTGAGATCGTCGATCTTGGTTCGACGATTTTTGTTGAGACTTAGTTGTTTGTTTTTCTTTATTTTTCTTAACTTGTTTTAGAACCTTATTAACCTTTTTAATTTGCTCTGAATTTTTCTTGCCTTTTTCTGAAATAAACTTTATGGGTTGTGAGAGATGATTTTTCTGAATGACTGGTGGTTCACTAGATGATGCACCTAATCCTAACTTACTTTTATTAAGCCTAGCATTGAGTATGCTGGTTATTTCTTCTAGCTGTTTACTTCTTCCATTTAATGATTCCTCTAGCAGTTTTGCCTTACTTAATTCCATTTTCAGAAAAATGATTTGTTCACTATACAAGTCTATTTCATTTTTTAATTTGTTGTTTTCTGATACTAAAGTGTTATAGTTAACTTGCCTATCTCTGAGAATTTTGATTTCCTTCTCAGACCTAATTAGATCACTACACATAGATTTAAAGTTTGATTTAAAATCTTCAGAGGTAAAGTCAAAATCTTCCAATACCTGATCACAATCTGAATATTCTTCAGATTCTTCTTCTTCTGAGACATTTCCTAAAGCATTGATGGCCATTAAGCAAATTTCCTTGGCTTTTGCTTCTTATTCATCCTCACTAGAGCTGGAGGAAGATGATTCTTCAGTATCACTTTATGTTTCTGCAACAAATCCTCTCTCCTTCTTTTTGTGTTTATAAGAGGATGGTTTGTTGGAGTGCTTCCTGGAGTCTTTCTCCTTTCTCCTTTTCTTGTTCTTGTTTTCTGGACACTCTGGAAGGATGTGTCTAGCTTTTCTGCAACCAAAACAAATGATTTCTTTAGAAGGAGTTTTATCATACCTTGGTTTATCATCACTCCTTGATGATTTTCTTCTAAATTCTTTTCTCCCCATCTTGAAGAATCTCTTTGCAAAGAGACTAATCAGTTCTTCATTTGATGGAGAAGTTTCTGATTCTTTTGAAGCTTTGAAAGCAATATTCTGCTCATTCCTTGTTGGTGTAGCATTCTTTTGTTGCTCAGCTTCTCTTGTCTTCGGCAGCTGTTCATAGGATTTCAGCTTTCCTAAGAATGATTTAGTGGTCATCTCATGTGTTCTTCTGGTCTCTCTGATAGGCCAGATTCTAGAGTCCCATGAGCTAGGGAAGCACATGAGAATCTTGTTATTTATTTCTGTGACTGAGATGTCCTTGTGAAGGGTTTTCAGTTCATTAATGATACTGAGTCTGTTATACATCTCAGAAACTTTCTCAGTTTCTTCCTTTTTAAAATTCTCATACAGGGAGATGAGATGAGCTCTCCTATCCTTCCTTTCATCTACTGATCCTGCAACCATCTGGTTTAAGGAATCCAAGATGGCCTTAGCTGATTCACATTCAGCTACCTTCTGAAATATGTCGTCAGACATTGTTTGTGCTAGTATATTCATGGCTTTTGCATCAGCAATTTTGGCTTTCTTGTATGCATTATTGTAGTTTGGAGGAGGTACTGCAGTCATGTTTGTGGAAGTGCTTGGGGTGGCATCTGGTGGCAAAGGTACTCCTGTTAAGATAGAAGCATAAATATCTTCATCAATAGAGTTCATATAAATTCTTATTCTTGCCTTCCAGATTCCAAACTTTTGCAAGTTGCAAACTGGAGGTCTGGTGCTTGCAAAATCCTTGTATTGAGCCATGGTATAACAAAGAGGAATAGAGTAAGAAGATATCTATCAGAGATCTTAGGTTCAGGTGTAAGCATGTACAACCTTCAACAAAAAAAACACAAGCTCTGATACCAATTGAAAGTGAGGGGATACATAGGTTCTTACTCAAGAGGGGGGGTGAATAGAGTATTTAAAACTTATTAAAAAAATTTAATTGCGGAATAGAATACTAATAAAAGAGACTAGAGAGAAGAAATAAGGACTACCATAGCAACACAACACACAAAGAAATCACAAGGCAACACAGACACCACAAGAAAATTTATAGTGGTTCACCAAAACTGGTTACACCCACTCTTCTACCACCCATGTAGGAATCCACTTAGGTTTTTGATCAGGTGCCCTATTACCACATGATTTGCTTCAGGTAGATCTAGAAACCCTTTGAGCTTTTGATCAGGAGCTCAAAATCCAATAGGTTTTTGATCAGGTGCCCTATCACCAAAGAGTTCACTTTTAAAGGGAGAGATAACCCTGTACATATGGAGGTAAAAGAAAAAGTATATGAGAATCTTCTCTTTCTCAGACAAGTGAGAAGATTATGTGGATTAAATAAAATGTTCAAGCTCCCCCTGGGATATTGTATGAATCTAGGAAGATGAAGCTTGGCACTGGGTGTAGGACTTCAAAGGGAAAAGGTTGTAAAGCCCTTTTTGAATCTGATAACAGTGGTTGATATTGAGATTCTCTGTGAATCTTTGAAGACTGAAGAGAGAAGAAGACTGGAGAAAACTTGTTCAGAGAGAGTTCTTCTTCTTCTTAGCAAAGCATGCAATATCCACTGAGGGCAAAAGATTCTTTTCTTTCTGTTTGATTACTGACTTGTGTTTTTGTCTAGTTCTCTCTTTTGTGTTATATTGAGATATATGTTCTGTCAGTGAGAATAAAAATGGCCTGAATTTGAATTCCCAAGGCAAGGCATAATTTACTGCAAGAAATAAGGAGCCGCAACGGCTAGAATGGCTGGCAGTCATAAATACAATCCATAACTGTCTCTACACAATATTCTGTGAATTCCATAACAAATGCTTCAAGAAATACGGCTATCATCCTTGGGAGTATCAGCATTTATTATCAGAATATATCTTGCCTTAAAATAATTGAACATAACCATACCAAATAAGGACTTCTGACTGATCTGAAAAACATATAGAAGAAGACAACATAAAATCGTAAGGCTCGGTTCCGAGACCGTCGACCAGAGATAAGAGATCGTCGACCTGAGCTCGTGGATCGTCGAGCTCAGTTCAGAGAAGGAGACTCTGAGATCGTCGATGGTAGATCGACGATCGTCAAGCTGAGTTCGACTATAGTCTAACTGTTATAGATGGATCACAACATATTCTGAATCTGAATCTGAGTCCAATTCAAAGCTGGTCTGCCCAAACCTGATCTAAAGGGGATCTAACTAAAACTAAAGACAGAGACCCTGGCTATACAAGAGGGTCTAAACAACCTAAGAGTGAACCTAGCACAAAACCAAACAGAGGTTCCAACATCCCCGCCACCGGCCTCGCCGGACCGCTCCTCCCCTCACGGGAGGACCTCCTGGGGGAGGCCTCGTCATTTTCATAAAATCAGTCATTCACATGTTCTAAACCGAGCGTTTCTATTCGTCTGTCAGGTAGTTATCTGGAGAAATTGTCGTATCTCCCCTCTTGGCATCTATACAAAAGCTCATATCCTCCTTCATTTTAAATTTTTCTCTCCCCAAAATTTCTCCTACAATTTTCTCTCTCCTCACATATTTATCCTACAATTTTCTCTCTCCTCCTCGGGTTTTCTCCTATGCTCCTCCCTCTTTCGCTTCTCCTCATCCAATGTGCGTGCATCCCTACGTGCACACGTTCCTCCATGTGAGTGTCCCTACGTGCATTTATTCCTCCTTATGCGTGCTCCGTATTGCGCACATCTCTCTCCAACATGTGCACGTCCCTCCGTGCATGCATTCCTCCTTGCGTGTGCTCCCCTTTGCGTGTGTCTCTCCTCCACCGTGTTCACATCCCTCTGTGTGTGCATTCCTCTTTGTGCAGGCTCCCCCTTGCACGCATCTCTCCTCCAACGTGTGTTAGTCCCTCCATCCGCGCGTCCTTCCTCCAACGTGCACACGTCCCTCCATGCATGTGTTCCTCCTTGTGTACGCTCGCCCTTGCGTGCACGCACGTCCCTATGTACGTGTGATACTCCTTTTGTGTGTTCCCCATTGTGTGCTTCCCTTTATGTGCGTGCACTTCCCACTGTGTGCACGATCATCCCAACGCACGTCCCATAGTACACACATTCCCCCTTGTGCGAGTCCCTTAGTGCGCACATTACATCAAGTGTGTCATTGTGCGCTCCACTCTCAAGATCACACTAATTCGTCGTCGTACGCTCCACCCTAAATTCTGCTCCAGGCATGCCTCCACGCGCTTTGCTTACATGATTGCTGCAAACACTCAACGCTCTCAACTTCGGAACAATCATACCAGTAGCCGACAAGGCTAAGGCGCTCTAAAAGCATCGCTCAAGCTTCCTAGTTGTCGGTATCAGGACAAATAAAGTAAGTTGTTCTCGCCTCCAAGCAACAGTAAAAGTCTCCAAAGGATCAAGAGCGTGAAGTTCCTTACTGCAATAAGTGAAAGACATAGCTTCTTGAGTGGTGGTCTGTCACCCTCCGAGCAAAGTACTCTCTCTCTCTCTCTTCCTCTCATAATTATAACAAGGAGACTGTAGCCCTCGCATTCTTTAAAAAAGCTCTGTATCAATACCCAAGGCTGGTGGAAGTTCTGCCGGCACCGATCCTGCAACGTTGGTTTTCACCCTTTCTGGGGTTTTCCACGTTAATTTTTTTTTGCATTGTCAGCTTTCTACTTTCTGTGGTTGTTTGCGTGTTTGACCACTCTATGGGCTAAGGCGACCTAGTTTAATTTTGTTTACGAGAACCATTGAGTTGGCCGCAACCGTTTGGCGCCGTCTGTGGGAAGCGAGTTATCCGAAGTTCGAAGAAGTCTCACAAGATAATACCCTCTATACAGCGGTACTCGTGACTAGAGACCATGACAAGAAAAGTCGTCTGCCCTGCTAAAATATTGATCCCTATGGGGCACGTCGACCCAGTTATCCTCCGCTCACTTGTCATTTTGCCACTCCTTGGATAAGCCATAAATACACACGATACAGTGTTGGAAGGACGCATGCGCTAGGTAGAAGAGCGCCAACCGAGATCCTCACACTCCTAAGGAACAGAGGAGCGCCTCAAGCTCATAATCCTGCCTCGAACAAGACGATATATCTCCGCCAGCACTAGATTGCACTCCAGTCGGTCACTTCGGTCACGAGCCCTATATATCCGGAGAGTAACTACCCAGCTTAGCCAACCAAAGCCACAATGTTTGCCCGCTCAGAGAGCTGAAAGTACAACATTACAACAACCACCTGGAAGCAATAGAAATTGAACTTTGTTGGGTACATTAAAATTAATATGTACCAGATTTGGAGAAGCCTCATCTTATTCAATGATATACATCAATTTGTATTTGATAAATGTTTGAGTTACATTGTGCAGGTTCATGAATTTGAAGAAAATTTTCTAAGTACATGTGTCGACACTTATGAAAAAGTTGTGTCGACACTCAAGCATTGTGTCAACACTTATGAAGAAGTTGTGTCGACACCTAGAAGCTGTGTCGACACTTATGATGAAGTTATGTAGACACCCAGAAGTTGTGTCGACACTTATGAAGAACTTGTGTCGACACCCAAAAGTTTTGTCGACACTTATAAAGAACTTGTGTCGACACTTATGAAGAACTTGTGTCGACACCCAGAAGCTATGTCGACACTTATAAAGAACTTGTGTCGACACCCAGAAGCTATGTCGACACTTATGAAGAACTTGTGTCGACACTTATGAAGAAGTTGTGTCGACACTCAAAGCTTAGTCGACACTTAAAGAAGCAGTTGTGTCGACACCCAGAATTATGTCGACACCTGAAGCAGAATTTGTGTCGACACTCAAAGCTAGAGCTGTGTCGACACTCAGGAGCTATGTCGATACTGGAAGCAATTGTGTCGACACACAGGATTTGTGTCAACACACACTCAACGCCATCTGGACACACTCAACGCTATTGACATACACTCAATGCCGTTTGTCAACAACAGCTATGTAAAGACCAGAAGCAGTTGTGTCGACACGCAGGACTTGTGTCGACACTCACTCAACGCTGTCTAACAAACACTCAACGCCATCTGTTTGCAACAGATATGTCGAGACATGAAGTTGTTGTGTCGACACACAGGACTTGTGTCGACACATACAATAGAAGAAGTATCGAGAAGCTGGAGTATGACTGTGTCGACACATGGAGTGTTGTCGACACCATGAAGACTTGTGTCGACACTTAGCCTATATGTGTCGACACATGTGAAGAAGATTGCTGAGTAGAATGTGCTGAGTTGGAAAGTCCTTGAAGATTCAACTGACTTGACAGCTATCATAACTAACCGGTCTGACACCTCTGTCAGAACTATCAGAAGGTTGTTACAAACCGGATCAGCCGGTAACCATGGGGAGACACTATATAAGAGACTGATCTGTGACAACCAGACAATAAGGAGAGCACGACGAACACGACAGACAATAACAAGAGAATTCTTCAATAAGTACAGGGGAAACCCTTACGAAGGCAGATCTAGATCTATCTGCAAGGAAGATTCAGATCTCAATCTGAATTTAAGGAAGAAGCTGACTGAAGATCAACTTCTACATCAAGTGAAGATCCACCTTATTTCATTCTATCAAGAAGCTTTGAAAAAGCTAAGTCAGGTTGGATCAGAAGGATCAGTCCTTTCAAGAACTGATCAAGAAGGCTACACCAACAGAGAAATCTAGCTAGTGAATTTATCTGCAACTTTATTACTTACAAATTCTTGTAGGATCTATTATTAGATCTGAGTTGTAAGCTTGAAATTATAAAGGCTGAGGTAGGGCTGTGTTCCTGAGGTATAGGACTTGTGGAAAGTCTGAGTTGTAAGCCTAATGATAAAGGTTGAGGTAGGGTTGAGGCCTGAGGTAGGATTCTTGGAAAGAATCTGAGGTAGGACTTGTTTAAGCCTGAGCTGTAGGAACCATTCTGGTTCTAAGTTATAAGATCTACGGATCCGAGCCAGTGGAAGGAAGTTAGGCTGAATTCAGTTTTCTGCTGGATAGGAGAAGGGGAAAGTGGATGTACCCATACCTTGGGGAACCACTATATATCTGGTGTATGCTGTGATGTGTTTTTTGTTCTGTGTTTGAATTATCTGTGCTGAAATTACTATTTGCCTTAAATTGTTTAGAAAAAGATTAGAACCTATCCACTCCCCTCTAGGTGTTTAGGCTCTTGGAATCAAGTCTTTCAAACTTGTAGTAGAAGTCCTCACTCACAAAGAAATGCATGTCATGATTGCCAGAAAGCAAGAACAAGACAGGCGACATGCTGCTCACCGTCCCCGAACACCATTAGCGCCAAAGGTCCTGGCGTATCCACTCCTAAATGACTTTAAGCTATCGAACCTCGAAACATTTAACAAATTTGATGACCCCCAAAACCATATTGACCATTTAGCCACCGTCATGAGGATCAGCGGAGCCCCCGACCAACTGTTATGACAAGCATTCCCGACAATACTAAATGGGCAAACTTGCGCCTGGTTCCACTCTCTAAAAGGAGGGATTGACAACTTTGCAAATCTATCACATCTCTTTATTGGCGAGTTCATCGCAAACCGCAAAAGCTTCTGGGATCCCTCCTATATTTTGGGGATCCGTTAGAGAAAGGGTGAAACACTCAAATACTTTTTTTTACCATTTCACATTTGAAGTATGACAGATTCCAGGATTCGACCCTCAACTTTTGTGTGCCTTCCTCCAGGGAGGGATCTTACCCGACATATTCTACTCAGCACTGATAAGAGAGATGGTCCCCAGCTACCCCAACCTTTTACGCTGAGTTGAGACTCAGATTATGATAGATGAAACAATCGAAGCACACCGACAATGGTTCAAACAAAGTTCAAAGCAAAAAAGTAAGAGCATCAATCACCTCAGAAGAAGAACAATGAACATTGCGGTGAACTATGAACCCATCAACATCAGGGATGCCCTCCTCTCGGCACCTCTAGATACAACATACTCTACGCAATCTAAGATACGGTAGCACTTTGCCGGCCCAAGATTACAAGGGAGATCAGTCACAGCATTGTGAGTTCCACCACAAATGCAGACACAACACAAAAGAGTGTATTGAGATGAAATAGGAAATAAATCTTCTTCTCCGCAGAGGTCTTCTAAAAAGTTTCTTGTGGAGCACAACACTAAATCAACCAGCGCCACCAAGGCCAATGAAGGATCGACCACCTGTCTGCTAGGATAGACTGGGGGAAGCCCATAAAGTATTCATTCCAGGAGAAAAGCTCCCATATGTTCACGAAATTGTGCCAACACCTATTCTTCCGCCCAACCGACGTCATTTTCACTAAGGCACATGTTTAAGCTTCAACGCTCTATTTTTACAAATTGATAATCTAATTTCATTTGTTCCATAAGCTTCAGATAATGAACTACAAGTGCTAAGGTCACAATACCTATGCGTGCCATCATCGGGGGCCAACACCTTTAGCGATGGCGCCCGCCAAATAGGTAAGGTTGTAAGTGGCCTGCCGTCGCCGATGGCCACCCCTCTTAGCAGTTGGCGCCCACCAAATAGGTTAGGTCATAGGACTTACGCCAGTCTTCTCCAGGGGACAACCCCATTGGTAGTCGGTGCCCACCAAATAGGTAAGGTTGTAATTCCTGCGCCTGACGTCATCGGGGGCCAACCCGCCTTGACGGTCGGCGCCCGCCAAATAAGTAGGGTTATAATACCTACTCCTGCTATCACTAGGGGCCAACCCCCCTTGGTGGTTGGCACCCTCCAAATAGGTAAGATCATAATACCTACGTTTGTCATTGCCACGGGCCAACCCCCTTTGGTTGTCGGCACCCGCCAAATAGGTAAGGTCGTAACACATCCAGTCATCTAGGGATTACCCCCTTTGGCAGCCGGTGCCAGCCAATAACAAATGCTAAGACAGATCTCCACCCTCCATCACAAAAGTAGTGCACAAAGCAACGGGGCCAGTACCACATAAGCTCAATCAACATGGAAACGAGACTCCACACCAATGAAACCTACAATCAAAGATATGATACAAAGAGGGCATCCAAACTACCACCAGTAATGTTGAAGCCAAAAATGACCTCTGTGGAGTTCGGGGTCCCAAAAGAGGGGTGACCGCACACCTACTACACTCAAGCGAACAATCTAGGCTCTAGACTAGGAACGTAAGGGACAGGCTCAAGGTCTCAGCTTGGAGGTCCCACCACACACCCGGAAGACTAACGAACTCTTCCCCTCCCAAGCCAAATGCTGAGCTAATTAGGCACCTTCTAAAGGCTCTCTTGGCCGACTAGAACCTTTAGGGAGGATCTCGAAATCCACTCCCTTTTATCCAGATGTGTCTCCTTGGGTCTACACAAAATGCTCCTCACCCACCCTACTAATGGCGCAATCTCGCCGAGCAATTCTACGACACGCTGCCCAATTGGGCTGCAGACAGCGCAACTTCGCTGCCCTAAAAGGCTATCAACAGGCCATCAGGGGCTTCCCGTCACAAACCTCGGGGCTCCCACGGGACGAGCGGTTCATGAGCACACCACTCGCCCAATACAAAAAGAGGACACCATACATTCACAGAGAATCACAGATTATAAATAAATATAGGAATATAAATTCCATACATCGGCACGCAGGCCGACAATGTAAACAAAAATAGGCCTTCGAGGGCCGGCACCAGCTTGGGCTTAAGCCCACTACTTCCCGCTTGCTACTGCAGCACCTGTATGCCAATGTCTCGACAAACGACTGCCAGCTGAACAACAGTCAGCTAACATAAGCTGGCCAAATATATTCCGTACACCCCTTTTTCGGGGCTACAGTGCTCATTCCCTGCAAATAGATAATATCCAACTTCCTCGGAGTCTTCTCCGGGAACCCCAGAACATCACAATTCCGGCTCACGCGTCCGGATGGGCTTCACACAGAACATCACCAATTCGGCTCGTACGTCCGGATGGGCTTCACACAGAACATCACCGATTCGGCTCGTACGTCCGGATGGGCTTCACACAGCATGCCTAAATCCGTACTCACACTTCCGGATACTAAATGCAAATAATAGCGGGGACGTACACGTCAACCCGTCAGAGAGCTCCCTTCCCCCACCCGTTGGCGGAGAGGTGCTTTTATGCAAACATGTAAATTAAGGGCTTCACCTGCCCGAGTGGAAATTTCGTTACCCTTGGCGCGTGTTTGGCGGTGGTGCCGGGAGAGGAACTCTGGGTTGTTCTTACTAAAGACGATGCCGGGAGAGGAGCTCTCTGCCGATCTTGCTCCATGTGGCTGTGGTGAAGAAGAAAGCTAGGGCTCGGCCCTACTTGAGGCGGCGACGGGAAAGGAAGTCGGTGGTCGGACTTGTTGTTGGCGGCGATGAGAAGAGGGCCGGGCTGACCTAGATGCAGCCGGCTTCGAAGAGGTGGTCGAGCTCGACCTTGCCGTAGGCAGATTCGAGTAAGAGGGTCGAGCTTGGGCCATTCCTTGGCGGTGACGGGACGAGGGGCCGAGCTAGGGCTCGGTCCTTCTTGAGGTGGCTCGGGCTCTCCCTTGCGGCAGCTTGGACAGAGGATAGAGGGGAGGAGCCCGGCCTGCTCCTTGCGGCGGCCTGGACGGGAAAACATGAAGGGGGCTCGGGAAGCCCTCCCGGCGGCGGCCTGGATCGAGAGAAGCAAGGAGGAAGGGGCGGTCGTGCCCTTCTTTGCGGCGGCCTGGACGGAGAGAAGGAGGGATGCGGGGCTCGACCTGCTGCTTACTGAGAGAAAGAGAGGGAGAGGGAGTCCACTGGCTGCTGTGTGTGCTACTCCATGCCGAGAGGAAGAGAGAGGCGGCCGGGTAGAGGGGCAGCTACTCCTCACCCTTCCAAAATCCTGATCCTGCCTCTTCTCTCCTTTTTTCTCTGTTTTTTTCCTGTGCCCCGCTCCTCCTCCCACTTCTCATCCTTTTTTCTTTTTTTATCCCTTCTCCCCTCTGTCTCGAGCCCTCCCTTTTTTCCCTTCTTCTCTTTTTTTGTTTTATTTTTGCCTGCCCACTTCTGTACCCACCTGTCTCCTATCTCATCCCCCTTTTTTTACTTCTTCCCCATTATATATGTATAATATGGTACCTATGATATAATATATATATTATATATAGTATAATACATATAACGTAACATATATAATATATATTAAAAGGCATATACCCGTAAAACTTCTACGCGCCCGCACGAGCACCCGCACGTCTTCGAACGGGGACATACCAAAATGCCACTCAAAGCCCGTCCCAAGTCCGTCACTTGGAGAGGATCCCGCTCGACCGGATACCTGGTTGAACATAATCCTCGCTCTTTTCGACATTGGTACAAGTTCGGAAAGAAATGTCCAATCCCAAGTATCCGACGAGTGGGAGCCGACCCAAAAAAAAGAGAGAAATCCTCTCTTGGAGAGATGGAGCGAGCTCCACACCACGGCTTAAATAAGAAAAAACTCATCATGAAAATGCTGTAAAAACAAATCTATTTGTCAAAAACCAAACCAAGCTACCCTTTGATGTGGAGGCAAAAAATGTTAATACATGTTTTGAGAGGCAAGAAGCTATTATTTAAAACGAGCGTACATTCTACAAACACAATCATCTTGTTTCCCCACAAACGTTTTATATGTTTATAGAATCAACATTAAAAGAAACAAAATATCTCATATTCTTTTTCAGTTCTAATCAAGTGATGTATTAGTATTAGTCTACTCCGTTTATCAAAATGATTATGTTGATTTCAAATATGATTTAAACTATGGTTATCCCCCTTTAGAAAAAGTGTTGCACACTTTTCAGATTTTCTATGGGACCAAACCATTTCCGAAACCTTTTCCCAGTCCACATCCTTTCCCCCCAGGTGTGCCTACCTCCCCGCCCAGCTAATGAGAGTTGGACAGCAAGTCTACTCGGGGTCGAGTGAGCCTGCAGCCCTGCCAGCTGGATGGGAGCCTGGTCAGCGGGTCTTCTCGAGGTCTTCCCTTACCCCCCACAGGCGAGCCTACGGATCTGTCAGCTAGATGGGAGCCTGCGCAGTGAGTCTACCTAGGGCTGAGCCAGGCTCGGGGTAGTGCAGAAAAAAGGAACAAGAACCAGACCTCTCCCCCACAGGCGAGCCTTCGGACCTACCAGCTAGATGGGAGCCTGCGCAATGGGTCTACCTGGGGCCGAGCCAGGCTCGGGGTAGTGCAAAACCAAGGAACAAGAACCAGACCTCTCCCCCACAGGCGAGCCTTCGGACCTGCCAGCTAGATGGGAGCCTGCGCAGCGGGTCTACCTGGGGCCGAGCCTGGCTCGGGGTGTTGTGGAAGCGGCTAAACTGAAGTATCCCAAAAGCCAACCTTCCCCCCCTAGGTAAGCCTTCGGACCAGCCAGCTACATGGGAGCCTGCGCAGCGGGTCTACCTGGGGCCGAGCCCGGCTCGGGGTGTTGTAGAAGCGGCTAAACTGAAGTATCCTAAAAGCCAACCTTTCCCCCACAGGCGAGCCTTCGGACCTGCCAGCTAGATGGGAGCCTGCGCAGCGAGTCTACTTGGGGCCGAGCGCGGCTCGGGGTGTTGTAGAGCGACAAAATTGAAGTATCCCAAAAGCCAACCTTTCCCCCCTAGGCGAGCCTTCGGGCCTGCCAGCTAGATGGGAGCCTGCACAGCGGGTCTATGATGAGTCCCTATTTCATACCGAATTCCGGACTCATCTAGGCTCATTTGCATGTCTTTGCACTACCATTTAGCGCCATTAGCACTTCTTTTTGGTTCGCTACGACATTCCACGTCTTGTGCACCTTTTTAGCCTATTTCTGTGCATGTGTGTATTTCCCTTTTGCTGTGCATTATATTTATGTCTGTGACTGCCATGTCGACATCCCGTCCAGTTTTCCTGCAGGTTCTGGGATCGTGTGGGCGTCCGGGATAGGGCTTTCACCATTTTTGGCAAAGGAGTCAATGGTCGTGCGTTTTTACCCACGCACGACCATCGACCTCTTTGGCGCACGATCATCGGTCGTGCGCAGTCATGACCTCATTTGTGAAAGTTCTGACCCTGCCATATCGCACGATCACCAGCTATACCGCGCACGATCACTGCTCGTGCGCTGCCGGTCGTGTGCAGTCATGCCAACATTTTTCACTTTTCTGCCTCCATATCGCACGATCACGAACCATATCGCGCACGACCACTGGTCGTGCGCCTGTGATCGTGCGCAGTGTTTAATTCTGTTTTCTATAAATAGCGCAGGTCTCGCCCTAATTTGGGGATCCGCGATTTCTTTCGCCGTTTTTCGTCCCCGACGAAGGGTTCCGCCATTTCCCTTCATCCTCCACCTTAGGGAGAGGCTCCGGGCAAGCTTTCACCTCCAAATCATAGCCGGAGCTTCCCCTCGGCCTCCTCCATCATCTCTTGGGCTTATTTCAAGCTTCAACGCCATGGACATCAAGCAAAGGGAAGCTTGCAACTTTCTTCCGCTATCGTGAGACGAATAAGACGGGCCATTGGAAGGTGGTGACAGCCCTTCTCTACCCCGGACGCAGTTGAGGACCGAGCTTGGATGCTGATTGACAACCCGACGACTCCAACCGTGAATCCTCAGCAAGACTTCGGATACGGTCGATCTCTTGTCTTGTTCTTCCTTTGTTGATGTTTATGTGTTGTTGTAAACTTTATTTATAGATGATGTACGCTTAATTGTAGAATACGTTTATATGAAATCATGTCTATGTGATTTGTATTTTCGTTATATATTGCTTGAGGTGCGCCTTGTTCCATCCACCACCATCCATCCTTGCCGAACTAGCAATTGCTAGAAGCGTGTGTAGCGAAGAGGTGCTTACGACCCTCATTCCGCCATTCTCTCCACCTCATCCGCTAGCCTACTCGCCCATCCGCCTAGCGATTCGGTGCATAGCGGCCCGACTAGTCTTCATCCCGCCTAGCGAAGCTTTACATAGCGGCATTGCATAGGAGTAGTTGATAGATTTTTACTTTCTTTTATCGCAACCATCAAAACCCCCATTTCATTTCCTCCGACCCAAGGACTTCAATCTCAAGTCCTCCTCGAAATTAACTCCACCTTACTGTGTTCCTCAAGAAACCAACACTCGGGGATTTATTCCCAAACTTTATTACTTGTGCGACCGGTGCGCCTGCCGTGATCTTTTATGCATCAAGTTTTTGGCGCCGTTGCCGGGGAACACAGTCGTGTGAGTTGCTGGAGAGGGAGACCTGAAATTGCTTTCCTTTTCCTTTTTAAATCGCTTTTGTTTTGTTCTATTTCTGTTTAGCTTTCCTTTTTCTTGTTTGTTAAGGCAACTGTAGTAATATATTGTTGGATTTTGTAATTTGCACAATTTATTTTGAATCTGCTATTTCGACACCATGTGGGGATATTCTTATGCCCAATGTTGTTGGTGTGGAAATTCCTCCCACGCTAGTCATGAATGCCCTACGAGAGATATTGAGCATAAATCTCAGCGCACAATGCATGAGATGCTGTATTCGTACAACCCTTCAAACATTGTGCCCCGAGCTTATGGTCATTCGTCCTCGCCTCATGCACCATTCTCTTATTCCTCTCCGGCCCCACAAGGACCGCAGAGTACTGGGAGAAAGTGTTTGTATTGTCGTAGAACAGATCATGTCCTGAAGGACTGTGCCGAGTACCTCCGTGTTTTGGAGGAGGATGATGAGCCGGACATCCGGATCATCCCGACTCCTACCCTTGGTGGCACACCTTCATCGTCTGGTTATGTATCCCTGTCACCTTCATCTGTTGAAGGGAATGAGATGGACACAACCACCAGATGTGTGGCTGATCTAGGCTTCGACGTGGCTGAGCCCATCTCTCCTGTGCATACATCTCCAAGCGTGGAGCCGATTCTTTGTGAAGAACCTGTGCTTGACTTTTATCCAAGCACAGTTCTTCCGCCTTTTGTGCATTCTACTTCAGTCGTTTCTTACGACATTTTCGACGATGCAACACAAGTTGAGGCTTGTGATACATGGATTGTTTCCACTCCCATGGAGGATGACAACCTTCCTGGTGTCGAGGATTCTCCCTCGATACCAAAGGAGAAAGTCCAAGTCTTGGTGGAGACCTCTATGGATCCGGCCGAGTCTTGTAGCATTGTCGACAATGTCGACAATATTTTTCTACCTCAGCCTTTGGGGAGTGAGACCGGGACCACTCCCTCGATTATTTCCATATGTTCTTCGTCTTTTTTATTTCTTGATCCCCTTCTTTATCTGAGCCTGTATAGGTGGAATCCCCACGGGTATGTGAGGTTGTCGATGCGCCTGGCATTTTTGCCACTGCCGTCGCTTCCTACGAACCTGTGGTGGACGATACCTTGCTAGGCAAGGATATTTTTTGTGGTGGGATGAGTGAGGACCAGGCCTCCTCATCTTACTTCCTATTCCCTCTGCCTGCGAGGAGCAGGTATGATTATTTAGGCAGAGGGGTAACTGCTCTTTCTCCGTATCGGTACTTGCTACCGCAACGGATAATGGAACAGTTACCTGTTCATTTTTCTTTTCATAGGCCCATTAGCTAGAACTGTATAGAATTTAATAAGTCGTGCTGGGATGACAGTAACCCCAGTAGTTATCTTATATTTTCTGCATTTTATTTTTCATGTCTCATTTTAGTTTTAGTATTTCTTTTGTATATTTTTCTTTTGTTTTTGCGGAGCTCAACCCAGCAGGTTTCCATTGCGAATTCATTCTGGCGGGGTTGTGATTCTTCGTTTGGCGGGCCTGCTTCTACTTTTCATGTGTCTTCTGGTATGCTCACTAGCTGAGCATTAGGTAACCTCTTCCCTTAGATCTTTTTGATTTAAATTTCTATATCGTATGCTGTGTTATTTAGTTTAAGTCTGGGGGAGAGTCAGTTTACCTTTCACACGCACACATTTCTTGTGCATACTAGAAGCTTTTATAGTTATTATTTTGTTTAGTTCATTTCTTGCACACCACTACACCCACTTGAGCGCGCGCTTAGCTGTTATCGTGCCGCGAGTTAAACTTGTGTCTTTGATAGATTTGGTAAAATTATGGTGCTGGCTTAGGATTGTGAGACAGAGTAAAATGTTGACCTTGCTGTGTTCCTAGTCAATTGCTCTCGTTTGGTGTAGAAATATGTGTAGATTTAATTTTTCTGTATGCTTATAGTTTTATATTTTTCTATTTGTGTAAAGACATTTTATTCTACTCAAAAGTTGTGAATCCGGTGTGAATCAAATGGTAGTGTAGGAATGTGTGTAGCCGTCACTAGACTCGTTTTGCTCGAGTCGGGAGGAAGGATTATCTTTCTCGGTGGCTAAGAACTTGCCCTAAGCTACTCTCGAAGCATTGGTACATGGTTAGTCTAGCGTGAGCGTGATGTAGGCCATCATTTTGGCCCGGTTGAGCTTTGTACCGTTCCGAACGTCTTGTCCTCGCTAAGCCTGTTGTGCCTACCCTTCTTTTGATTCAACTCCACTAGTATTTCACCAAAGCCTCATAGCTGATCCTAGTCGCACACCCAAGTCGAGCTATAGTATTTTTCATTTTATGTTGGGATGTTGATGTGGTGATACTATTTGTGAAAATGTGGAAATGCCCCCAAGTTTTATTTGCTGAAATTGTGTATTGTGAAAAGAAAAAGTTTTAAAAGAAAAATTTATACAAAGAAAATGAGAAAGAAGAAAAAGAAAAGAAAAAGTTTAATTGAAAATCTTTTGGAGATGATTTTGATTTGGAGTAGGCGGTGCACACACCCATGTTGCAAAAATCAAGTCCGGGGGTGTGGTGCACCTGGTTATATTATGGTTTGTTGAGGGATTCTTTTAGGCTAGCTCATTTGGGTTAGGTGCATAGCCATTCTTTTTATCATTGCTTACCTCACCGTAACCCAAGCCCCATGATTCTCCTAAAGTCCTACGGATTTGCGCTTGAGTCTAACTAGTGCCGTGGAGAGAGTGTGAACGGGCAAGCGTATGGTCCCCGACATTGGTGGATTCCTTTGGAGGTGATCTTGAGCCCCGATCTTTGGCAAAGCTCACCTTAGTGGCCAGCCTACTTTCTTCCTACGTGGGACCGGATGATTCACCGTGATTCTATTTTTTGAGTAGTAATAACTTTTTGATACGCATTGTGAAAAATATAAAATATTTTGTATACTTAAGAATTTCCTCTACTATATTTTTATGCACACGAGCATGCGACTTCGCATGGTACTCTGTTCTGCAATTTCTTTGTTAGCTATTTCTTTTTCCTTGTCAGCTTAAGTTGTGTTTGCTCGGGACGCGCAAACAGTTAAGTCTGGGGGTGTGACGAGTCCCTATTTCATACCGAATTCCGGACTCATCTAGGCTCATTTGCATGTCTTTGCACTACCATTTAGCGCCATTAGCACTTCTTTTTGGTTCGCTACGACATTCCATGTCTTGTGCACCTTTTTAGCCTATTTCTGTGCATGTGTGTATTTCCCTTTTGCTGTGCATTATATTTATGTCTGTGACTGCCATGTCGACATCCCGTCCAGTTTTCCTGCAGGTTCTGGGATCGTGTGAGCGTCCGGGATAGGGCTTTCACCATTTTTGGCAAAGGAGTCAATGGTCATGTGTTTTTACCCACGCACGACCATCGACCTCTTTGGCGCACGATCATCGGTCGTGCGCAGTCATGACCTCATTTGTGAAAGTTCTGACCCTGCCATATCACACGATCACCAGCTATACCGCGCACGATCACTGCTCGTGCGCTGCCGGTCGTGTGCAGTCATGCCAACATTTTTCACTTTTCTGCCTCCATATCGCACGATCACGAACCATATCGCGCATGACCACTGGTCATGCGCCTGTGATCGTGCGCAGTGTTTAATTCTGTTTTCTATAAATAGCGCAGGTCTCGCCCTAATTTGGGGATCCGCGATTTCTTCCGCCATTTTTCGTCCCCGACGAAGGGTTCCGCCATTTCCCTTCATCCTCCACCTTAGGGAGAGGCTCCGGGCAAGCATTCACCTCCAAATCATAGCCGCAGCTTCCCCTCGGCCTCCTCCATCATCTCTTGGGCTTATTTCAAGCTTCAACGCTATGGCCATCAAGCAAAGGGAAGCTTGCAACTTTCTTCCGCTATCGTGAGACGAAGAAGACGGGCCATTGGAAGGTGGTGACAGCCCTTCTCTACCCCGGACGCAGTTGAGGACTGAGCTTGGATGCGGATTGACAACCCGACGACTCCAACCGTGAATCCTCAGCAAGACTTCGGATACGGTCGATCTCTTGTCTTGTTCTTCCTTTGTTGATGTTTATGTGTTGTTGTAAACTTCATTTATAGATGATGTATGCTTAATTATAGAATACGTTTATATGAAATCATGTCTATGTGATTTGTATTTTCGTTATATATTGCTTGAGGTGCGCCTTGTTCCATCCACCACCAACCATCCTTGCCGCACTAGCAATTGCTAGAAGCATGCGTAGCGAAGAGGTGCTTACGACCCTCATTCCGCCATTCTCTCCACCTCATCTGCTAGCCTACTCGCCCATCCGCCTAGCGATTCGGTGCATAGCGGCCCGACTAGTCTTCATCCCGCCTAGCGAAGCTTTACATAGCGGCATTGCGTAGGAGAAGTTGATTGATTTTTACTTTCTTTTATCGCAACCATCAAAACCACCATTTCATTTCCTCCGACCCGAGGACTTCAATCTCAAGTCCTCCTCGAAATTAACTCCACCTTACTGTGTTCCTCAAGAGACCGACACTCGGGGATTTATTCACAAACTTAATTACTTGTGCGACCGGTGCGCTTGCCGTATTTACACGCATCAGTCTACCTAGGGCCGAGCCCGACTCGGGGTATTGTAGAAGCAGCTAAACTGAAGTATCCCAAAAGCCAACCTTTGCCCCCTAGGCGAGCCTTCGGACCTGCCAGCTAGATGGGAGCCTATGCAGCGAGTCTACCTGGGGCCGAGCCGCGCTCGGGGTAGTGCAGAACCAAGGAACAAGAACCAGACCTCTCCCCCACAGGCGAGCCTACGGACCTGCCAGCTTGATAGGAGCCTGCGCAGCGGGTCTACCTGGGGCCGAGACGCGCTCGGGGTAGCGCAGAACCAAGGACCAAGAACCAGACCTCTCCCCCATAGGAGAGCCTTCGGACCTGCCAGCTAGATGGGAGCCTGCGCAGCGGGTCTGCCTGGGGCCGAGCCCGGCTCGGGGTGTTTTTGAAATGGTTAAACTGAAGTATCCCAAAAGCCAACCTTTCCCCCACAGGCAAGCCTTCAGACCTGCCAGCTAGATGGGAGCATGCGCAGCGGGTCTACCTGGGGCCGAGCCTGGCTCGGGGTGTTGTAGAAGTGTCTAAACTAAAGTATCCCAAAAGCCAACCTTTCCCCCTAGGCGAGCCTTCAGACCTACCAGCTAGATGGGAGCCTGTGCAGTGGGTCTACCTGGGGCCGAGCCCAGCTAGGGGTGTTGTAGAAGCGGCTAAACTGAAGTATCCCAACAGCCAACCTTTCCCCCACAGGAGAGCCTTCGGACCTGCGAGCTAGATAGGAGCCTGCGCAGCGGGTCTACCTGGGGCCGAGCCCGGCCCGGGGTGTTGTAGAAGTGGATAAACTGAAGTATCCCAAAAGCCAACCTTTTCCCCCTAGGCGAGCCTTCGGACCTGCCAGCTAGATGGGAGCCTGTGCAGTGGGTCTACCTGGGGCCGAGCCCGGCTCGGGGTGTTGTAGAAGTGATGAGTACAATTATGATAGATTGTTAATATATTACTGAGGATAATTGTTAATATATTACTGAAGTATTCCCACCTCTACCATCCTAAAATACGCATCTGAGGATAATTGTTAATATACGTTAATATACGTTTTCTAGAACTTAAATATCTCACATAAGTCTGAACTCAATATGTTAATACTAACACTTCAACCCTTTGACTGTGCGCTTCCTAACCTTGAAATTTTAACCAGCGGAACGTCATTTTAAATATTACTTTTTGCTGTGAGAGTTTAAACTTTAACATTTGAGAAACAATTGAGACGAAATGCTAGGATGGTTAGGATCGACAAAAGGTAAGTGGGAGGGGACTTCTTTCATCACATGACCCTGGTCGTCACTTTGTTCCTCCTCTATAACCATGACATTCGACTGAGTTTTTCTATGTTGGCCACTCTCCACGCTCACCGCACCATAACTGTTGAAGCCAAAAATGACCTCTATGGAGTTCGGGGTCCCAAAAGAGGGGTGACCGCACACCTAGTACACTCAAGCGAACAATCTAGGCTTTAGACTAGGAACGTAAGGGACAGGCCAAAGGTCTCAGCGTCCCCTCCCAGAAGACTAACGAACTCTTCCCCTCCCAAGCCAAATGCTGAGCTAATTAGGCACCTTCTGAAGGCTCTCTTGGCCGACCAGAACCTTTAGGGAGGATCTCAAAATCCACTCCCTCTTATCCAGATGTGTCTCCTTGGGTCTACACAAAATGTTCCTCACCCGCCCTACTAATGGCGCAATCTCGTCGAGTAATTCTACGACACGCTGCCTAATTGGGCTGCAGACAGCGCGAATCTGCTGACCTAAAAGGCTATCAACAGGCCGTCAGGGGCTTCCAGGCACAAACCTTGGGGCTCCCACGGGACGAGCGGTTCATGAGCACATCACTCGCCCAAGACAAAAAGAGTACACCATACATTCACAGAGCATCACAGATTATAAATAAATACAGGAATATAAATTCCATACATCGGCACGCAGGCTGGCAATGTAAACAAAAATAGGCCTTCAAGGGCCGGAACCAACTTGGGCTTAAGCCTGCTACTTCCCGCTTGCTACTATAGCACATGTACGCCAATGTCTCGACAAATGACTACCAGCTGAACAACAATCGGCTAACATAAGCTGGCCAAATATATTCCGTACACCCCTTTTTCGGGGTTACGGTGCGCATTCCCTGCAAATAGATAATATCCAACTTCCTCGGAGTCTTCTCCAGGAACCACATAACATCACCAATCCGGCTCACGCGTCCAGATGGGCTTCACACAGAACATCACCAATTCGGCTCATACGTCCGGATGGGCTTCACACAGAACATCACCAATTCGGCTCGTACGTCTGGATGGGCTTCACACAGCATGCCTAAATCTGTACTCACACTTCCGGATACTAAATGCAATTAATAGTGGGGACATACACGTCAACCCGTTGGAGAGCTCCCTTCCCCCACCCGTTGGCGGAGAGGTGATTTTATGCAAACATGTAAATTGAGGGCTTCACCTGCCCGAGTAGAAATTTCGTTACCCTTGGCGCGTGTTTGACGGTGGTGCCGGGAGAGGAACTCCGGGCTGTTCCTGCTAAAGACGATGCCGGGAGAGGAGCTCTCGGCCGATCTTGCTCCATGTTGCTGTGGTGAAGAAGAAAGCTAGGGCTCGACCCTACTTGAGGCGGCGACGGGAAAGGAAGCCGGTGGTCGAACTTGTTGTTGGCGGCGATGAGAAGAGGGTCGGGTTGACCTAGATGCAGCTGGCTTTGAAGAGGTGGCCGATCTCGACCTTGTCGCAGGCGGAGTCGAGGAAGAGGGTCGAGCTTGGGCCATGCCTTGCGGAAACGGGACGAGGGGCCGAGCTAGGGCTCGGCCCTGCTTGAGGTGGCTCGGGCTCTCCCTTGCGGCAGCCTGGACAGAGGATGGAGGGGAGGAGCTCGGCCTGCTACTTGCGGCGGCCTGGACGGGGAAACATGAAGGGGGCTCGGGAAGCCCTCCCGGCGGCGGCCTGGATTGAGAGAAGCAAGGAGGAAGGGGCGTCCGTGCCCTTCTTTGCGGCGGCCTGGACGGAGAGAAGGAGGGATGCGGGGCTCGACCTGCTGCTTGCTGAGAGAAAGAGAGGGAGAAGGAGGCCGTCGGCTGCTGTGTGTGCTACTCCATGCCGAGAGGAAAAGGGAGGCGGCTGGGTAGAGGGGCAGCTCCTCCTCAGCCTTCCAAAATCCTGATCCTGCCTCTTCTCTCTTCTCTCCTTTTTTCTCCGTTTTTTCCTGTGCCCCGCTCCTCCTCCCACTTCTCATCCTTTTTCTTTTTTTATCCCTGCTCCCCTCTGTCCCGAGCCCTCCCTTTTTCCCCTTCTTCTTCTTTTTTGTTTTCTTTTTGCCTGCCCACGTCTGTACCCACCTGCCTCCTATCTTATCCCCCCCTTTTTTTACTTCTTCCCCATTATATAGGTATAATATAGTACATATGATATAATATATATATTATATATAATATAATACATATAATGTAACATATATAATATATATTAAAAGGCATATACCCGTAAAACTTCCGCGCGCCAGCACGAGCACCCACACGTCTTCGAATGGGGACGTACCAAAACGCCACTCAAAGCCCGTCCCAAGTCCGTACCTTGGGGAGGATCCCGCTCGACCGGATACGGGGTTGAACAAGTAATATACAAAGCCACTACACAGTGCTTGAATACAAAGCACAAAGGTACCTAATTGAAACGCAGTTACACAACACAAATGCCAAAGGTTCAACAAGTTCGAAGTAACAACTCGCCAACAATAACCACGAACTTGGTCTGAACCAACAATCTCAGATAGATTCTTTAAAAAGAGAAGTCGGCTACATTACAATAATGCATCTGCAGCTTCATAACCTTCACCTCCAGTCTTGTAGGTATATCATACTTTTTCCTTCAAAAGTCTGCCCACTCCAAGGTAAGCTAGGAGTGTTGCACACATTAGACATTGTGCACATTACACATTGCACACACACCTCGCATTGCGCCTGCGTGAACAAAGAACACGTTGCGCATATTGCACCATGCACGCATAAAGTCTTGTGTACTTCTCACACGCACCCCTCCAGGCATGCAATACACCCCTTACACGTTCTACTCTCCACACATATTGTACATTTTTCCATGCATGCACACCACCACAAGTGAGCACTTTGCTCGGTGGATAGTTCGCCTTCCGTACATCTGATGCGCCAAACACCACAAATTATCATGAGCACAATCCTTTTACTTCGGCTCATGAATATAGGGACTTGGGGGGACTCTGATGAGGTCCTCGTTAAACTATCAAAGGGACTCTCCACTAACGCTAGCCAGCCGCTAGTATGGAGCCGCTCGAGGCATTACCGCCCCGGCCCAGCAAACCCTCATCCTTGTAAGTCGTCCACCTCCGTCGATGCTCCCATTGAGGGTGTCGACTCCTCGCTGCCCTATTAGTGTGACAGCCTATCTGCCCGATTCCGTTGGCACTTCGCCTGGGGCATGGCCACCCCAAATCAGGCGGCCCCTTAGTCGCTCGTTTGGTGCGATCTTCTTGCCGCCCAAAATGGGCAGTGATTTTGCCCCGCCTAGGGTAGGTCCGCTCTAAATCAGGCATCCCCTTGGTCTCTCGTTTGGGGATAACTGCTCGATGCCCAAAATGGGCAGCGATTTTTCCCTGTCTATGCATTATCATCCTTGATCGGGCATCCCATTGGTCGCCCAATTGGGGGACCTGCTCGCCGCCCAAAAGGGGCGGTGATTTCTCCCTGGCAGTCGGCCCCTCCTCATCGTCGGCCTTGCCAGAACTGTTTTCTCCTCATGGGAGGAGCAGTTTAATTTTTTGATAGGTTTAAACCGACCGGGTGTGGTCACGTCATTTTCATAAAAGCGGTAATCAACGTTTTCTATACCAAGTGTTTCTATTCGTCTGTCTGATAGTTATTGGGGGTAATTACTATGTTGCCCCTCTTGAAATCTATAAATAGGCTCATATCCTCCTTCATTTTAACATTTTCTCTCCATGGAATTTTCCTACGATTTTCTCTCTCCTCAACTATTCCTCTTACGATTTTCTCTCTCCTCCCCGGATTTTCTCCTACGCTCATCCCTCTCTCGCTTCTCCACGAACGTGGGCACGTCACTCCATGCACGCGTTCCTCTTTATGCATGCTCCCCCTTACACACATCTCTCCTCCAACGTGTGCACGTCCCTCCGTCTGCACATTCCTCCTAGTGCGCGCTCTCCCTTGCGCATGTACCTCCTCTAACATGTACACACCCCTCCGTATGCGCACTCCCCCTTACGCACGTCTCTCTTCCAACGTGCACATATCCCTCTGTGCGTGTATTCCTCCTTGCGCGTGCTCCCCCTTACGCATGTCTCTCCTCAAACATGCGTGCATCCCTCAGTGTGTGTGTTCTGTAATCGATGATGTTTTTTTTGGCCAAGATGGGTTCTGGGTAG
The DNA here is from genome assembly GCA_039513925.1 of Platanthera zijinensis. Classification (NCBI taxonomy): domain Eukaryota; kingdom Viridiplantae; phylum Streptophyta; class Magnoliopsida; order Asparagales; family Orchidaceae; genus Platanthera; species Platanthera zijinensis. Next base: position 206,729,882 of record CM077082.1, on the reverse strand, counting down.
GCTGACACAGCCCGTGATACGGGCGTGTCATAGGGTGTGTCATGCTCTTGTTCTATGTTTTACCGAGAGGTCGACGATTTGCGGTCGACAAGCGTTGAGTGAGAATACGGGCTCTGACACGGGCGTGTCACCTGAGACACGGGCGTGTCCCATGGGCGTATCAGTCACTCAACGCCTCACCGAGCACTCAACAATTTGTTGGCATTGAGTGAGCACACGGCATGGGATGCGGGTGTGTCCCAGGGGCATGTCGATCACTCAACGCCTTCCAGCATTGAGTGAGGGAACACGTCCAAAGACACGGGCGTGTCAGTGTCCGTGTTCCGCTCGGGTTCGTTTGCTGGTTTGTGTTGAGGGAGTTACATGGCCTGGGACACGGGCATGTCCCTTGGCGTGTCTAGCACACGGCATGTGACACGAGCGTGTCACATGGCCGTGTTCTTCTCGGGACATTTTGTTCCTGTGTTGTTTGGGGCACACAGTCCGTGACACGGGCTTTGACACGGGCGTGTCACCTGAGACACGGGCATGTCCCAAGCCGTGTCAAAGGCCGTGTCCTGGTCGGGATTTCTGGTTTGACGGCGAGTGAGAGAACACGGCCTTGGACACGGGCGTGTCACAAGCCGTGTTTTGCCCAGGAAGTTTATTTTCAGGGCGAATCGTGGTCATTTGATTCCTTATTTTGGGATCCAAGGGTTGTGTGAGGTCTATGCTAGATTTAAGGCTGGGAATAGGGTTTTCAAACCCTTATTTTCTCAACTTCTTCCTCTTTTTAAACCTTAGAGAGAGGGGAGAACTAGGAGGAAGAAGGAGATCAACTCCGGCCACCGGTGAAATTTCAGAGCCCCATTTCGTGAGCGGAGTCCAGATCCGCAAAGGCAACGTCGTTGCAGTGGTGATCATCCGACCAAGTTTCTCCATGGCTAGGAAGAGACGTCGTAAGGTAATGACACTTCTCCTCTTGGTTGTAGGATGCACGTTTAGCATCTCTTCTTTCCATTTTTGGGCTCCAGATCTCTCAAATGAGAGGGGTTTGGGTTGCCACAGTTCAAGAGGAACCTCTGGGCCGATTGTGTCCGTCCCCGGCATGTTTTTGCATTAGAGATCCGCTCCGTTAGTGGATTAGGCATTGTGGGTGAAGTCGTAGTCGCGACCGTTAGTCCGACTCGGTGATGTTGCATAGCGAGCCTTGAGGATTGGGTAGAAATACATTGCGGCAAGATGTCATTGTGATGTGTGCGTTTTTCCCCCTTTTCTTGAGTGAGTACTCGTAGCCAGAACCAGACAAGGCTAGCTCCGCATTGGCGGTGGATGGTTTCCTTGGTGCACGGGAAGGTTATGGTACAAATGGTGGATTAGAGTGGAGAAATATATGATTGTGATGTTCTAAGGCATGACTACGTCTCTGTGGTTGGATGGCTATCCCGTGACATGCAAGTCATGTGGGGAGAGTGTCCCGACGAGACTAGTCCCCTTCTATAAGACTGACGAGAACGCCAAGCGTAGGGCAAGCCCGAGAAATGGAGTCGTGAGCGGGTGGGGTCCAGAAAGGGTTCTTAGAATCGGTTTGTGTGTTAGACGGAATCCTGACGTGAGAAGTCAGAATTTGCAGGCAAGCCCGGGGTTTAAGACCTGTGTGCGGGTGGGGCCTTTGCAAGATTTCCATGTAACGGCGCTTGGGTCGTTATGGACATTGTAGCTCCCTTTTGCTTTGCGGCTTTAAGCCAATGGGGAAACGGTAGTACCTAGTTGTTTGATGATGTGTTAGATGCATACAAGATAAGGTGCCTTCGGTGAAGCCCAGGTTTACATTCATGTTGCATAGTAGGCCCCTTTCACTCTGTTCTAAACATAAAAAAACGTGTATGTTGTATGGGACATCCAAACCTATTTTAAAAGCTGTATATATATTTGCATTTGGTATCGAAGTGCTGACTTGCAGGTTGGAGGGGTACCCCAGGGTTGTCATAGCCCGCATTTTCTCCGAATTAAAGAATTATCAGAGTATGAGAAAACGCGCGTTATGATGCCACGTCAAACAGGGGATAACTGCTGACGCTCTGGCAAAACCATCTATTACACTTTATGAAAGAAATTTATGAGCTTAATGATTAGAAAATCAGTTATACTTTTGAGGCCATATCCCTCGGCTCGGTGGATCACCTAGTCCACAGTAAAAAACTATACTTAAGCGCTGCGGAAAAATATTTTATTCAGGTTTGACATCCTAAGAAGTGCATAAGAGCCCTAAGAGGACCACTTATGCCATGCAAGACTCTACATTTAATTTATATTATATATAAGAAAACGATCTTTATACGTTGTTTGGAAAATAGTGATTTACCTTTATAAAACATGCTGATCATGCAATAATCTTATAATAATAGTAGTTGTAGTTTTAAAATAACTAGCAACCTAGCATAAATCCTCCTCAGAGCAAGTAGATTATCTCCAGAAAAATGGTAGCAGCAAAAGTAATATATCTAGTACAAAGGTAAAAACTACCAGTGGGCGCCAACAACCTGACACGAACCCACGGTCAAATATGTTTGTCTGTAAGAAAAGTACTGAAAAACTAACTCACTAACCAAGCATCAAGATCTCCAAAGTCCAAGAGACCACCAGCAACACCACCGCAACCTAGCCACCAAACTGGCTACTGCTCAGAACCTGAGGCATTCAAAAGAAGAAAGAATACCTCAGCAAGCAGAACAAGGAAAAACTGCATGGAAGTGTCAATCAGGGAATGAATAAAAGAGGAAAACACACAGTAGAAAAAAATCACAACTGCCAAAGGCAAGACAACAAGGAATGCACTACATGCGAGGAAACAATACCAACCCTACCCAGAAACTACATCTTGTAGGGTCTACTAGGCTACCAAGAGCCCAAAGTGCTGCAATCTATCAAGGAAGAAACTTCTAACACCCGAAGTTGTGGGAGATGGTAGTAGCTAAAACAAACAGCATGGATCCGGGTTGGAGGAAAACTCAGTCCCCCAACCACCATTTCCAAGCCAACAAGCTCAAGGGTCTACATGTGAAAGCACAAGGGACCTTCCACCCCCTTGCCTAGCCCGTACCTGGAGCAAGATAGAAGAATAAGGGTGGCCTTGGCTAAATTGCACAACACCTCCCCCATGAAGAGATTCAACCCACCACTACTAACCACGACCCACGATTCGGCCATTAGGAAAGAAAAGCATGGCCGACAAGGAAACTAAAAATATAAACAAGGAATTCACTCGGGAACGTAAATCGAGGAAAGAGAAACAGTGTTGAACTTACTCAACACGGCTCGGCGTTGAGTGGAATCCACTCAGTGCCTAACCAGACCTTGGCGTTGAGTGAGTTAGCCTCACTCAGCGCCAGAACAGCCATGGAGTTGAGTGAGTTAGCCTCACTCAGCGCCAGAACAGCCATGGCGTTGAGTGAGAGTCACTCACTCAATGCCCTCCGCAAGAACAGCTCTGATGTTGAGTGAGCTATCCTCACTCAACGCCAAAACAGCCATGGCGTTGAGTGAGGTCCACTCCCTCAATGCCTTCAGCAAAAGAGGCAGCGGCGTTGAGTGAGCTAACCTCACTCAACGCCAAAATAGCTATGGCGTTGAGTGAGGTCCACTCCCTCGACGCCTTCAGCCAGAACCACAAATCCCAACAGCGGCGTTGAGTGAGTCTACCTCCCTCAATGCCAAAGCAGCTTTGGCATTGAGTGAGGTCAACTCACTCTACGCCAAGGTTCATTTCCGCAGGAAAACCCTAAGCCAACGCCAACAAAAGGAGGTCGGCGGGAATGCCTACTGATTCTCGCCGAATCGGCGGGAATGCAGGATGATTCTCGCCAAATCGGCGAGAATCCAGAAGGATTCTCGACGATCAGTGGGAATCAAGGATGATTCTCGCCGAATCGGGGGGAATCAAGGATGATTCTCGCTGAATCGGCGGGAATCAAGGATGATTCTCGCCGATCGGTGGGAATCACGTCAAAATCGGCGAGAATCAAGGATGATTCTCGTCGATTTTGACTTAGACGGAAATTTTCACTCAATCACCCCACCACTCAGCCGCAAAGAACAAATCGAACTATGGCTTTAAGTGTGTCCACCACACTCAACGCCAAGTCCGGGCGGCTTTTGGCTTTGAGTGTGTGCACCGCACTCGACACCAAAACCCGAGAGTCTACCAAGACTGGTTCTAACCAGAGCCCTACCACAACAACCTCCCTCACTCTCTCTCTCGGCTCCACCCGCAAAAGCACCCAACTAGAACTACAAATCTGGAGTCTAAATGGTTAAAACAACCATCGGGTTGAGCAAAATAGCACAAGGAGGGGGGGTCATAGGCGAATCTATGCCCTAAATTCAGCAAGGTAAAAGAGAATATGCTTGGTTTCTACCCTAGGGCTAATCCGGGAAACATTCTAGAATATCAAAAGAACAACAATGGCAAGGGAAAGAATACCACTTGCCTCGATTTCCGGCGAAGCTTGGTCGGCTTTCCCTCCTCTTCGTTCTGCACTAGAAGGAGAAGTACATAACAAGCAAACCCGCACATTAATGGAGGAAAACCACAAGAAACTGAAAATCCAAGTCTCCTAAAACTCCACGAAAAACAAACCTCTTACCGTCGAAACGTAGATCTGAGCGAGAGCAAGACAACGCCACTTTCGGAATCGAAATCCGTCCACGAACACTCCCGGAATCACCGTCCGAAGGAGAAGCAGGTCCGGCGGTTTCCTCTGTTTTCCGCGAACAGGAGCAGGCGACGGTTTCGGTCTCGAGAAGAAGAAGAAAAGTGGCCCGCCACTTCTTAATAAAGCCTTTTTATAAGCTGTAAACGCATCGGTTCAGCAAAACCGAATCCTAACCGCCGGCTCCCTTATTAAATTAAGAGAATACTCTAATAGGCTTTACTAATGGCACACCCAAAGTGACGCGAAAACCAAACTATCTCGAAATTCGACGAAATTCGCACCGTAGCTAAATATCCACGCTACGAACACAACGACAAAGTCGAAATTAACTTTCGACGAACAGAACTCGAGTTATACCCTTCCAAAGCCAAAACACAAGCATCCCCCGAGAGGCCACACCGGGTCACCAAAAACCACTCGGCTTGCTAGGGAGGTCTTGCCAACAGGCTAAAAAAAATAGGGCACCCAGTTCTAAGGAGTTAAGACCACACTCCACAAATGGCACGAGCCACGAAAACGTGTCAACGTAACGCCAAACGAGAATTAAATAATCGCAGAAAAATCGGGGGCATTACAGTCACTCCCCCTAAAAGAAAGTTTCATCCCGAAACTTTACGCACAACACTTCTACTATAGAAGGAAAGTAATAATCCAAACATTACAAGAAGAGAAACAAACCAAACTAATCAGGGAAACAGCTGAGGGTGAGCCTCCCTCATAGCCGACTCTAGCTCCCAAGTCGCGCTCTCCAAATCCTGATTCTTCCAAAGAACTTTCACCATCGGAATAGACTTCTTTCGCAGCACCCGCTCCTGAGTATCCAAAATACGAACCGACACTTCAACAAAAGAGAGGTTGGGTTCCAACTGGGGCACAACGTCCAAGACTTGCCCACTACTGCGCACGCACTTCCTCAATTGGCTAACATGGAAAACATTATGAACACCTGGGAAGTTTGCTGGCAAATCCAACCTGTAAGCTGACACGCCAATCCGCTCCAAAATCTTAAACAGGCCCACATACCTCGGGTCCAATTTCCGATTCTTACCAAACCTCTTTACACCCACCATCGGGGAAACTTTAAGAAATACAAGGTCCCCTACAGAAAACTCAAAGGCAAACCTATGCCGATTGGCGTTCTTCTCGTACCTCTCCTGAGCTATACGAAGCTTCTCTCGAACAAGCTTCACTGGGACTTCCATTTCCTCGAGCGCATCAGGACCCAACAATGGCCTCTCACCAGCCTCAGCCCAAAACAACGGAGTTCTGCAGCGCCTCCCATGCAAGGCTTCGAACGGAGCCATCTGCAAGCTCTCCTGATAACTATTATTTGTATGCAAATTCCATAAGTCCCAGCCGCTCATCCCACGCTCCACCGTGGTCTAAAATGTAGCATCAGATCATATCCTCAACTATCTGATTCACCCGCTCCGTCTGCCCATTAGTCTGTGGGTGGTACGCAGTAGAATACCTCAAATCCGTACCCAAACCCTCCTGCAGACTCTGCCAAAAACGAGAAGTAAACCGAGAGTCTCGATCAGAAATGATGCTAACCGGCACACCGTGCAGTCGGATGACTTCATTCAAGTACAACTCTGTTATCTTCTTCATAGGGTAATCAATCTTATATGGTACGAAGTGAGCACACTTTGTCAGTCTATCCACTATGACCCAAACAGAATCAAATCCCCTCGGGGATCGCGATAAACCCGTGATGAAATCCATAGATATACTTTCCCACTTCCAAGTCGGGATCTCCAACAGAGTCAACTTGCCACCAGGCCTTCCATGATCGGCCCTCAACCGCTTGCAAGTGTGGCACTCCGCAACAAATCGGGCTATATCTCTTTTCATGCCATACCACCAGGCAATTTGCTTTAAGTCACGATACATCTTTGTAGATCCTGGATGGTAGGCAACGCTAGATCCATGAGCCTCTCTGCAAACCATACCCCGAATGTCCCCAACTGCGGGGATGCAAAATCTGCCACGGTACTTCAAAGTTCCCGCATCATCGATGGAATAATCCGGCAACTCTCCTCTCTCAGTCCTGGAGTACAAGTGTAGAAGATCCGGGTCGTCCTTCTAGTGAAGTCTGGTCAAAGAAATCCAAGATGGCTCTGCCACTGACAAACTACTCTGTAGGCCACAGCATCCCATTGATATATCCATAAGGAGGAACTCTTCCACTAAACGGTCGGCGGAGAGATTAAAGATTTTACCCGTCCTCCGACTCAGGGCGTCGGCCACCACATTGGCCTTGCCTAGATGATACTGGATCTCTACATCATAATCGACCACATACTCTAGCCACCGACGCTGGCGGAGATTTAACTCCTTCTGCGTGAACACGTACTTCAGGCTCTTATGGTCGGTGAAGATCTTGCACTAAGCCCCATAAAGTAGGTGTCTCCACAGCTTCAATGCATAAATAACTGCTGCGAACTCGATGTCATGCGTAGGATAATTCTTCTCATGAGTCTTCAGTTGCCTTAACCCATAGGCAATCACCTTACCCACCTGCATTAATACGCATCCCAGACCCACTTGCAAAGCATCCACGTATACCTCATAATCCACGCGCTCGGTAGGCAGGGTCAGAACAGGAGCAGTGCACATCCTCCTCTTTAACTCCAGGAAGGCTTCTTCGTACTGCTCGCTCCAAACAAAAGCCACATTCTTCTGAGTCAGCTTAGTCAAAGGTGCATCTAGGGTAGAGAAACCCTCCACAAACCTCCTGTAGTAGCCGGCCAATACTAGAAAGCTCCTGATCTCCTTGGGCGTGCCCGGCCTACTCCAATCCATCACTGCTGTGATCTTTTCTGGGTCAACCGAGATCCCATCCTCATTCACCACGTGGCCCAGAAACGAGACCTGAGGCAACCAAAATTCGCACTTGCTTAACTTGGAGAATAAATTATGGTTCCTCAACTCCGATAGAACCAAGTGCAGATGCTGCTCATGCTCCTCAGCACTGCGAGAATAAACCAACACGTCATCGATGAAGACCGCCATGAACTTATCTAGGAAATCCTTGAACACCCGGTTCATCATATCCATGAACGCTGATGGAGCGTTGGTCAATCCAAACGACATCACTAAGAACTCAAAATGTCCATGCCTCGATCTAAACGCAGTCCGTGGAATATCTGTCTCACGGATCCTAAGCTGATGATAGCCTGAACGAAGGTCAATCTTGGAGAAGACCGTGCTACCGTGCATTTGGTCAAATAAATCATCAATCCTCGGCAGAGGGTACCTGTTCTTAATTGTGACTTTGTTCAACTCCCTATAGTAGATGCAAAGCCGCATTGACCCATCTTTCTTCTTCACAAATAGAACAGGAGCACCCCAAGGCGACGAACTCTGCCTGATAAACCCTTTCGCCTGTTGGAGTTACCATAGTGATCTAGAAGTGGTCAAACATGTAATCTCACTGCCAATGCGATATGAGCCTGCAGGGTCGCACATAAGAGCATGTGGAGAAGTTAGTAGATTGACTGTGTTGGTAAGGGTTACCAATCAACATACCGTATGGGGAGTCAGGCAAATGTTGCTAAGGCAAATTCGTCGAGAATCGTCGAGTATGACTCGACGACTCTCGACGAGTTCGTCGAAGATCATTCATCGCGAATGATTCGTTGAGAATCATCGAGTGATACTCGACGACTCCCGACGAATTCGTCGAGAATCAAAAGTGTTTTGATTTCCGGCGATTGGTGATACTCGAAGATTCTATCCTTGATCCTCGACGAATCAGCAGATGATTCTCGCTGAATCTGTCTGTTGATTCTCGCCGAATCTGGATCTGATTCTCGCCGAACCTGTGCTGATTCTCGCTGAATGACTCTGAAACCCTAACTTGGGTGGTCTGCGGATAGCGGTGTTCTTTGGACTGTTTATGCCTTTGGTATAAATAGGGGACTTAGGGTTTTTGGGATTAAGAGATTATCAATCATCGGGATTTTCCTGTAGACGAATCGAGCCGACGGAAGAGTTCCGCCGATCTCCCGATCCGCCAAATCCCGACCCCGCCGGACGGAAACGTTCCGCCGCCGCCTGTTCGCTCCGCCGACGACCTCATCTCTGGCGACCGTCGCCGGTCTTGCTTTCCCTGGCGCGGAACTAGCAGTCCGTGGGAAGTGCAATAGGTGCGGTTGATCTTCTTCCCGACCCTTCGTGCGACGAAGCTCGGGGTTCTCCCGCTCGTGTGGATTTCTCCAGAGACATGGACGTTATTCCACGTAGAACTCGCCACCGACGAGGTCACGAAGCTTGGAGCATCTCCGTTGAGTTGTGACTCAACGCCACTGAGGTAATTTTTGCCTAGTTGTTTGTTAACTTCTTTATTCAATTTTCATGGCCCGATCCCATCTCTTTTGGGTTGTCTTGATGATTTATTCCTTCCGCTGCGTGCACAAGCGTTGTGTCATCCTCATAGAGAAACCCAACATCGCCAACAACTCATCTAACTGGACTCACAACTACTCTAGCTCTCGAGGGGCCATCCGGTACGGCGCCTTAGCAATAGGACGTGTACCTGGCTCCAAATCGATCACAAACTCAACATCCCGCTCGGGAGGAAGACCAGGAAGGTCATCAGGAAAAACATCGGCGAAATCATGAACAACTGGAATCTCCTCTAAGCGCGGTACACTAACAACGGTCCCAACCACCGAGTCCAAACAAGCAAAACAGTCCGAAAGAAAAAGCTTCTGAGCACATACCGCAGAGATGACAGAAGAATCCTGGCTCAGATCTGCATACACGCTTCCGGGCTGACCGTCATCCCTGATGAAGTCCAAGCGCTTCCCTTTGCACTGAATGACTGCATCATACCTAGACAGCCAAACCATGCCCAAAATAACATCGAAGTCCTCCAGATCAATCATCTTCAGGTCTGCCTTCGCAAGGAAGTCCCCCAACAAAACAGGGCAATCTAACATGCCCAAATATGACAACACAGATTCACCAGAGGGGAACTTGACACGAAAGGTATCCCGAACTCGATCTAAAGTCAATCGATATCGCTCTACAAAGGCTCTAGCCACGAACGAGTGGGTAGCACTGGAGTCAAACAGAACCCGCGCTCAGTGGTTCTCCACCTTAAACTTCCCTATAGGAACATATTTAACTAAGGAACTACCATAACAATACTACAAACATTCAAGTAAGACAAGAACAAAACATTCAGGCTGGAAGACAACTAACCTGAGATGACCTGAGTCGAAGCTTCAGCCCCCTCAGAAGAGATCATGTTCAGCTTTCCCTTTCCCTTGACCACACGCTGGGGCGGAGGTAATGCCTGAAGAGGAACTGCATGAAGAGCAGGTTGGACCTGAGGACACCTAGACTTGATGTGTCCCTTCTGCCCACACTGAAAACAGACCTTATCCTTGGACCAGCACTGGGCAGCATCATGCCCGGGTCGCTTGCAAACAGAACAGGAGACATCTCTCCTTGGAGCACCCTGAATCGCATGAACCTGCTCCTTCCTCTGAGCTATTGCCCTCTTGAAACATCTCTCGACAGGGTGGCCTGACCGGCCACAGAAACTGCACACCACTTTGCTCTTCTTCCCAGGAACCGTACCGGGTACCTGGGGTTTCTTTTCCTCCATAGACTTCCTCTTATTCTTCCTACTTTGCTGTCCTCTGCTCTTCGCGGTCTCAATAGCCTCCACCTTCAGAGCAGCCTCCACTACTCCTACATAAGTCTCTGACCCATAAGCACTGGTCAGCTGCTGCACCTCACTCCTCGAACCACCGAGAAATCGCTTAACTCGATCAGCCTCAATGCTGATCAATCCTAGGGCAAAACAGCTAAGCTTGCTGAACTCTATCTCATACTCACCCACCGTGAGCTGCCTTTGCTTCAGATGGAGGAAGTCATTCATGAGGCGGTCACGCTCAACCGAGGGTAAGAACTTCCTCAATAGCATCTCCTTGAACACCTCCCAAGAGCATCCAGCTACCAAGCTCTCCTTCTCTCTCAGCCACCAACTCTTAGCCAATCCTTTAAGCTGATAGGCGGCTATCATCACCCTTTGATCATCTGCAATCCCTGAGTACGAGAACATCTCCTCCATGGAGATCAGCCAGTCGTCTAACACCATGAAATCTGCCTTCCCTTCATAAGTGGGAGGGCCCAGCCGCTGAAACTGCGAGATGAAGGCCATCTCTGCTAGCACCACCACTGGAGGTCTTAAGGGTGCAGGAGGGGGAGGAACAGCAATCCCCCCTGCAGGGCCCTTCACTCCCTGAGTCTGACCTGCCATAACTGCTACCAAAGACTGGATCTGCGCTCGCACCTCTACCAACTGCCTGCTCAAGGAATCGCTACTCTGTCGCAAGCTTTCGATTACCGCATCATTTTGAGCACCAGAAGACTCACCCTCAGACAGGGGAGTTGATCTAGTTGAAGGACCTCTTGCCATTCTAAAGTCATAACAACACTAGTTAGATCCTAGTACTACAGCTAGACCCAACTACTAGTACAGACAATACATATATAGATATGAACTTAAAGCTGCTAAACTTGCTCTGGGAGTTTATCTTTTTACAAAAATTGATGTTATGCTCTAACCTAGGATGGTTAACCACCACCATACAAATTCTTGTGCCTAGATCGGGAATGCATGATTTTATATTATTTTTGACTTAAAAACTTATGTGTGTACATATGTCATCCTGCCAGTCTTTAGCTTGGCACGTTGTGCTTATGTAATGCTATGATATGCATGTTTGTGCTATGCATTCTAAAAAGGCACTAATGCATGTTATGAGCGGAGTACGCATGAAAATGTTATGCATCCCATACTACATAACATTCGCATGCAACGAAAAAAAGAAAACGTGCTAGCCGTAGCCATGTGGTGAGGTTATGCATCCCATACTACATAACCCCCACATGTTGCCCCTATGGTGGATCCATATACGAACACATATTATGCATCCCATACAACATAATATGTCCCGTATACTTTATGTTATGCTATGAGTGTAGTGTTCGTGCTTTTGCCAAGACGTACTGATGATATATTGGTGTGTGAATGACATGATGCTGAACTACTAAAGCAATCAAAGGAATGTTGCCCGACTAACTTGTCAAGCAACCTCCCTCTGATACCAACTGTCACAGCCCGCATTTTCTCCGAATTAAAGAATTATCAGAGTATGAGAAAACGCGCGTCATGATGCCACGTCAAATAGGGGATAACTGCTGATGCTCAGGCAAAACCATCTATTACACTTTATGAAAGAAATTTATGAGCTTAATGATTAGAAAATCAGTTATACTTTAGAGGTCGTATCCCTCGGCTCGGTGGATCACCTAGTCCACAGTTAAAAACTATACTTAAGTGCTGCGGAAAAATATTTTATTCAGGTTTGACATCCGAAGAAGTGCATAAGAGCCCTAAGAGGACCACTTATGTCATGCAAGACTCTACATTTAATTTATATTATATATAAGAAAACGATCTTTATACGTTGTTTGGAAAATAGTGATTTACCTTTATAAAACATGTTGATCATGCAATAATCTTATAATAATAATAGTTGTAGTTTTAAAATAACTAGCAACCTAGCATAAATCCTCCTCAGAGCAAGTAGACTATCTCCAGAAAAATGGTAGCAGCAAAAGTAATATATCTAGTACAAAGGTAAAAACTATCAGAGGGCGTCAACAACCTGACACAAACCCACGGGCAAATATGTTTGTCTGTAAGAAAAGTACTGAAAAACTACCTCACTAACAAAGCAACAAGATCTCTAAAGTCCAAGAGACCACCAGCAACACCACCGCAACCTAGCCACCAAACTGGCTACTACTCAGAACCTGAGGCATTCAAAAGAAGAAAGAATATCTCAGCAAGCAGAATAAGGAAAAACTGCATGGAAGTGTCAACCAGGGAATGAATAAAAGAGGAAAACACACAGTATAAAAAAAATCACAACTGCCAGAAACTACATCATGCAGGGTCTACTAGGCTACCAAGAGCCCAAAGTGCTATAATCTACCAAGGAAGAAACTTCTAACACCATAAGTTGTGGGAGATGGTAGTAGCTAAAACAAATAGCATGGATCCGGGTTGGAGGCAAACTCAGTCCCCCAACCACCATTTCCAAGCCAACAAGCTCAAGGGTCTACATGTGAAAGCACAAGGGACCTTCCACCCCCTTGCCCAGCCCGTACCTGGAGCAAGATAGAAGAATACGGGTGGCCTTGGCTAAATTGCACAACACCTCCCCCATGAAGAGCTTCAACCCACCACTACTAACCACGACCCACGATTCGGCCATTAGGAAATAAAAGCATGGCCGACAAGGAAACTACAAATATAAACAAGGAATTCACTCGGGAACGTAAATCGAGGAAAGAGAAACAGTGTTAAAGTTACTCAACACGGCTCGACGTTGAGTGGAATCCACTCAGTGCCTAACCAGACCTTGGCGTTGAGTGAGTTAGCCTCACTCAGTGCCAGAACAGCCATGGCGTTGAGTGGGAGTCACTCACTCAACGCCCTCCGCAAGAACAGCTCTGGCGTTGAGTGAGCTATCCTCACTCAACGCCAAAACATCCATGGCGTTGAGTGAGGTCCACTCCCTCAATGCCTTCAGCAAAAGAGGCAGCGACGTTGAGTGAGCTAACCTCACTCAACGCCAAAACAGCTATGGCGTTGAGTGAGGTCCACTCCCTCAATGCCTTCAGCCAGAACCACAAATCCCAACAGCGGCGTTGAGTGAGTCTACCTCCCTCAATGCCAAAGCAGCTTTGGCGTTGAGTGAGGTCAACTCACTCTACGCCAAGGTTCATTTTCGCAGGAAAACCCTAAGCCAACGCCAACAAAAGGAGGTCGGCGGGAATGCCGACTGATTCTCGCCGAATTGGCGGGAATGCAGGATGATTCTCGCCGAATCGGCGAGAATCCAGAAGGATTCTCGACGATCAGCGGGAATCAAGGATGATTCTCGCCGAATCGGCGGGAATCAAGGATGATTCTCGCCGAATCGGCGGGAATCAAGGATGATTCTCGCCGAATCGGCGGGAATCAAGGATGATTCTCGCCGAATCGGCGGGAATCAAGGATGATTCTCGCCGAATCGGCGGGAATCAAGGATGATTCTGTCCGATCGATGGGAATCACGTCTAAATTGGCGGGAATCAAGGATGATTCTCGTCGATTTTTTCTTAGACGAAAATTTTCACTCAATCACCCCACCACCCAGCCGCAAAGAACAAACTGAACTATGGCTTTGAGTGTCACAACCCGCATTTTCTCCGAATTAAGAATTATCAGAGTAAGAGAAAACACGCATCATGATGCCACGTCAAGCAGGGGATAACTGCTGACGCTCAGGCAAAACCAACTACAATCTTTATGCAAGAAAATCATGTGCTTAATGAATAGAAAATCAGTTATGTTTAGAGTCTGTATCCCTCGGCTCAGTGGATCATCTAGTCCACAAAAGAAAACTATATTTAAACGCTGCGGAAAAAAATACTTTAATTAGGTTTTACACCCTAAAGAGCGCATAAGGGTCCCGAGAGAACCACTCATGCTATGCAAGACACTACACTTAGTTTATATAGTATATATAAGAAAACAGTTTTCGTACGTGGTTTGGAAAATAGTGATTAAGTTTACAAAACATGCTGATCATGAGCTTCATTTATAATAATAATTATAGGTTTAAAAATAACTAGCAACCTAGCATAAAACCTTCTCAAAGCAAGTAGACTATCTCCAGAAAAATAAATGGTAGCAGCAATAGTATATATCTAGTACAAGGTAAAAACTACTAGTGGGCGCCAACAACCTGACACGAACCCACCAGCACATATATATATCTGTAAGAGAGTACTGAAAACAACCTCACAAACAAGGTAAACAAAACTCCAAAGTCCGGAAGTCCACCAACAACACCACCTCCAACTAGCCACCAGACTGGCTACAGCTCAGAACCTGGGGTATTCCAAAAGAAAGCAGAATACCTCAGCAAGCTAAACAAAGAAAAACTGCATGAAAGAGTCCACCAAAGGACAAGGTAACAGAAAAACATGCAGTAGAAAGAGTCACAACTGTCCAAAACAGGACAACAAGAAATGCACAATGTGCAAAGAAACAGCAACGACCCAGCCCAGGAACTACATCCTGCAGGGCCTATTAGACTACCAAGAGCCAGAATGCTGCAAACTACCAAAGAAGAAACTTCTAACACCCTAAACTGCGGGAAGTGATAGTAGCAAAAACAACAACGAGGAACCGGATCGAAGGCAAACGCAGTCCCCCAATCCACCATGTCCAAGTCAAAAGCTCGAGGGTCAACACGTGAACACACAAGGGACCTTCCACCCGACATGCCCAGCCCGTACCTGGAGCAAGAAATCCATGGGTGGCCTTGGCTATATCACACAACTCCACCCCCATAAAGAGCTACAACCACCACTACTAACCACGACCCACGATTCGGCCTTTAGGAAAATAAAGAAAACGACCGACAAGGAAAACCCAGAAATACAACTGGAAATCCACTCGGAAACGAAATACAAGGTAAAGGAAGAGTGTTAAAATAAATCAACACGACTAGGCGTTGAGTGAAACCCACTCAGTGCCTACCTAAACTTTGGCGTTGAGTGAGCTAGCCTCACTCGCCGCCAAAATAATGTTACTACCCACAAACCCACTAAAGAATACGGAGCTCGACGACAGTCGAACGACCAAGGCAGAAGATCCAGAACTCGAGTAGTTGCCTGCCACTTGAGTATCTAAACTCCCGCACTCGAAACCATCTAAATTCGCCTATCAAAAGAAAATATACAAAGCGCACGATCAGTGACGCACGATCAGTGGTCGTGCGCACTCATCGGCTGATGATCGTGCGAAATGAACCTGGAAAACCTGACAGAAAACCTAGCAACTGCGCACGATCAGTGTCGCACGATCAGTGGTCGTGCGCACTGTTGCCAGCGCTCGTGCGATTGCCCGAGACAGAACTTTGGAAACTGAAATTTATACGCGCACGAACAGAGGCACGCGAGCAGTGGTCGTGCGCCCTAAAGGTTGATGACCGTGCGCGGTCAACCTGCACCGTTTGGAATTTCCCGAACGACACCGGAACGCGCACACGACTCACGCCACTGCAGTAGCAGTAGACAACTATCACGTCGCACGCTACTACCATTCAAACTATGCCTAACCATTCGAATAATATCTTAACGAAGGAAATTGGCAACCACACCCCCCCTCCTAACTCTCCCTCTCGGCTACACCCGAACCAGAGCAACAATCAAAAATAAAGGAAAACAACGGCTCCACGCCGACAAATTGGATTCCAAACATCACAACATAGGGGGGTTTCAGTAGGAAGAACTAAGCCCTATTGTTAGCAAGAAAATGAGAACAACACGGCCTCTAACCTGGGCTAACCGGGATTTCAATTTCAGCAAATAAAATCAAAGAAAACACTTGGCAAGGGCAAGAATACCACTTGCCTCAAATCTCAGCGAAGCTTTGGACTGCTTTCCTCCTCTTCGCACGGATCAAAACGGCCGCAACACCTAGAACAAAGACTCGGCCATTAATGGCGGAAAACTTCCAAAACCGAAAATTCCAATCCTTCCAAAACTCCACGAAAATAGAATTTCTTACCGCAGGAATGAAGGTCTCGACGAGAGCAATCCGTATCCACTCTCGGAATCGAATTTCGTCCACAAACGCTCCGGGAATCGGCGTCCGAAGGCAAGGTAGGCGGTTACTCCGTTTCTCTCGTACAAGGGGCCGGCGGTTTTCTTACGGGGAAGAAGATGATGGCTTTTCTAATACTATATATATATATATATAATTATATAATTATATTATTAATTACAAAATTACATAAAGCACCAAATCGACGCGAAAACCGAACTACCTCGGAATTCGACGAAATTCGCACCGTAGCTAAATACCCACGCTATGAACGCAACGGCGAAGTCGAAATTAACTTTCGACGAACAGAACTCGAGTTACACCCAAACAAAGCCAAACACAAACATCCCCCCGAGAGGCCACACCGGGTCACCAAAACGACTCGGTTTGCTAGGGAGATCTTGCCAACAGGCTACCAAACAGGGCACTCAGTTCTAAGGAGCTAAACCGTACTCCACACATGGCACAAGCCACGGAAACGCGTCATCGTAACGCCAAACGAGAATAAAAATAATCGCTGAAAAAACGGGGCGTTACAGTCACTCCCCCTAAAAGAAAGTTTCGTCCCGAAACTTTACGCACAACCCTCCTACAAAAGAAGGAAAAGTAACAAACAGAAGTTACAAAGGGAAACATACCGATCAAATCAAAGAAACAGGTGAGGGTACGCCCTCCTCATGGCCGACTCTAGCTCCCAAGTCGCGCTCTCCAAATCCTGATTTTTCCATAGAATTTTCACCATCGGTATGGACTTCTTTCGTAGCACACGCTCCTGAGTATTCAAAATACGAACTGGCACCTCAACGAAAGAGAGGTTGGGCTCTAACTGGGGCACAACATCCAAGAGTTGCCCACTGCTGCGCACACACTTCCGCAATTGGCTAACATGAAAAACATTATGAACACCAGGGAAGTTCGCTGGCAAAACCAATCTATATGCAGACACACCAATCCGCTCCAAGAACTCAAACGGGCCCACATACCTTGGGTCCAATTTCCGATTTTTACCAAATCTCTTTACACCAACCATTGGAGAAACCTTGAGGTATACATGATCCCCTACTAAAAACTCCAAGGCAGACCTACGCCGATTGGCGTTATTTTTATACCTCTCCTGGGCTAAACGAAGCTTCTCCCGAATAAGCTTCACGGCGACTTCCATCTCTTCCAGAGCATCAGGACCCAACAAAGGCTTCTCACCAGCCTCAGCCCAAAACAACGGAGTCCTACAGCGCCTCCCATACAAAGCTTCGAACGGAGCCATCTGCAAGCTTTCCTGATAACTGTTATTGTAAGAAAATTCCATTAGTCGCAGACGCTCATCCCACGCTCCACCGTGGTCTAAAATATAGCACCGGATCATATCCTCAACAATCTGATTGACCCGCTCCGTCTGCCCATTGGTCTGAGGGTGGTACGCAGTAGAATACCTCAGATCCGTACCCAAACCCTCCTGCAGACTCTGCCAAAAACGAGAAGTAAACCGGGAGTCTCGATCAGAAATGATGCTAACCGGCACACCGTGGAGTCGGATGACATCATTCAAGTACAACTCCGCTATCTTCTTCATCGGTAATCAATCTTATAAGGCACGAAGTGAGCACACTTCGTCAATCTATCCACTATAACCCAAACAGAATCAAATCCTCTCGGGGATTTTGGCAAACCCGTAATGAAGTCCATAGATATACTCTCCCACTTCCAAGTCGGGATATCTAGCGGAGTCAACTTACCACCAGGCCTCCCATGATCGGCCTTCACACGCTTGCAAGTGTGACACTCAGCAACATATCGGGCTATATCTCCTTTCATACCATACCACCAAGCAATTTGCCTTAAGTCACGGTACATCTTCGTAGATCCTGGATGGTAGGCAACGCTGGAACCATGAGCCTCACTGCAAATCATACTCTTAATGTCCCCAACAGCGGGAACGCAAAACCTGCCGCGGTACTTCAAAGTACCCGCATCATCAATAGAAAAATCTGGCAACTCTCCCTTCTCTGTCCTGGTAAAAAGGTGCAACAGATCCGGATCGTCCTTCTGATGTAATCTAGTCAAAGAAACCCAGGACGGCTCTGCCACAGATAAGCTACTCTGCAAACTACAGCATCCCACTGAAATATCCATAAGGAGGAACTCCTCAACTAATCGATCGGCGGAGAGGTTAAAGATCTTTCCCGTCTTTCGGCTCAGGGCGTCGGCCACCACATTGGCCTTGCCCGGATGATACTGGATTTCTACGTCATAATCCGCCACATACTCAAGCCACCGCCGCTGACGCAGATTCAACTCCTTCTGCGTGAACACGTACTTCAGGCTCTTATGGTCAGTAAAAATCTTGCACTGAGCCCCATAAAGTAAGTGCCTCCACAACTTCAACGCATAGATAATCGCTGCAAACTCAAGGTCATGCGTAGGATAATTTTGCTCATGAGTTTTCAGCTGCCTTGACCCATAAGCGATTACTTTTCCATCCTGCATTAATACGCATCCCAGTCCTATATGCGAAGCATCCACATACACATCATAATCCATGCCCTCAGTAGGAAGGGTCAGAACGGGAGCAGTACACAATCTCCTCTTTAACTCCTGAAAAGCTTCTTCGCACTTCTCGCTCCAAACAAATGCCACATTCTTCTGAGTCAGCTTGGTCAACGGTGCGGCTAGAGAAGAGAAACCCTCCACGAATCTCCTGTAATAGCCAGCCAACCCTAAGAAACTTCTGATCTCCTTAGGAGTATTAGGCCTACTCCAATCCGTCACTGCTGCAATCTTTTCTGGGTCAACCGAGATCCCATCCTTGTTCACCACGTGGCCTAGAAAAGAAACCTGAGGCAACCAAAATTCGCACTTGCTCAACTTGGCGAATAACTTGTGGTTCCTCAACTCTGATAGGACCAAACGCAAATGCTGCTCGTGCTCCTCAGCACTGCGAGAATAAACCAACACGTCATCAATGAAGACCACAACGAACTTGTCTAGGAAATCCTTGAACACCCTGTTCATCATATCCATGAAGGCTGATGGTGCGTTGGTCAGACCAAACGACATCACCAAAAACTCAAAGTGCCCATGCCTCGACCTAAACGCAGTCCGTGGAATATCTGCCTCACGGATCCTGAGCTGATGATAGCCCGAACGAAGATCGATCTTGGAGAACACCGTGCTACCACGCAACTGGTCAAATAAATCATCGATCCTCGGCAGAGGGTACCTGTTCTTGATAGTGACCTTGTTCAACTCTCTATAGTCGATGCAAAGCCGCATCGACCCATCTTTCTTCTTTACGAACAAAACAGGAGCACCCCAAGGCGACGAACTCTGCCTGATAAAGCCTTTAGCCAACAACTCATCTAACTGAATTCGCAACTCCTCTAACTCACGAGGGGCCATCCGGTACGGCGCCTTAGCAATAGGACGCGTACCCGGCTCCAAATCAATAACAAACTCCACATCCCGCTCAGGAGGGATACCAGGAAGATCATCAGGAAAAACATCGGCGAAACCACGAACAATAGGAATCTCCCCCAAGCGTGGCACGCTATCAACGGTTCCAACCGCCGAGACTAAATAAACACAACAATCAGAAAGAAACAATCTCTGAACACATACCGCAGAGAGAACAGGAGAATCCTGACACAGATCAGCATACACGCTGCCGGGCTGACCATCGTCCCTGATGAAGTCCAAGCGCTTTCCCTTGCACTGAATGACCGCATCATACCGAGAGAGCCAGTCCATGCCCAAAATGACATCGAAGTCCTCTAGATCAATCATCTTCAGATCCGCCTTCGCAAGAAAATCCCCCAACAAAACCGGGCAATCCAAAATACCCAAATCTGACAACACAGATTCACCAGAGGGAAACTTGACACGGAAGGAATCCCGAACACGATCTAGAGACAACCGATGACGCTCCACAAAGGCTCTAGCCACGAACGAGTGGGTAGCGCCGGAGTCAAATAGAACACGCGCCCAGCGGTTCTTCACCTTAAATTTCCCTGAGATCACCTGGGTCAAAGTCTGAGCCTCCTCAGAAGAAATCACGTTCAGCTTCCCTTTTCCCTTATCCACACGCTGAGGTGGAGGTAATGCCTGCAATGGAACTGCAGGAAGAGCTGACTGGACCTGAGCACACCTCGACTTAACGTGACCCTTCTGCCCACACTGATAGCAGACTCTATCCTTGGACCAACACTGGGCTGCATCATGCCCGGATCGCTTGCAAACTGAACAGGAGACATCTCTCCCAGGAGCACCCTGAATAGCATGAACCTGCTCCTTCTTCTGAGCTGCCGCCTTCTTGAAACACCTCTCAACAGGATGGCCTGACCGGCCACAAAAACTGCACACCACCCTGCTCCTCTTTCCCGGAACAGCATCGGGTACCAGGGGTTTCTTCTCCTCTACCAACTTCCTCTTATCCTTCCTCAACTGCTGGCCTCTGCTCTTCGCCGTCTCAATGGCCTCAACCTTAAGAGCAGCCTCTACAACTCCAGCATAAGTCACTGACCCATAAGCACTGGCCAACTGCTGCACCTCACTCCTCAAACCACCGAGGAATCGCTTAACTCGATCAGCCTCAACGCTGACCAATCCAGGGGCAAAACGGCTCAACTTACTAAACTCTATCTCATACTCACCCACCGTGAGCTGCCTTTGCTTCAGATAGAGGAAATCATTCATGAGGCGGTCACGCTCGACCGAGGGTAAGAACTTCCTCAATAGCACCTCCTTGAACACTTCCCAAGAGCATCCGGTTACCAGGCTCTCCTTCTCTCTCAGCCACCAACTCTTAGCCAAACCTTTAAGCTGATAGGCGGCTATCATCACCCTCTGATCATCTGAAATCCCTGAGTACGAGAACATCTCCTCCATGGAGATCAGCCAGTCGTCTATCACCATGAAATCTGCCTTCCCATCATAAGTGGGAAGGCTCAGCCTCTGAAACTGCGAGATGAAGGCCATCTCTGCTGGCACCACCACTGGAGGCCTCAAGGGTGCAGGAGGAGGAGGAACAGCTAACCCCCCTGCAGGAACTTGCGCACCCTGAGCCTGCCCTGCCACAACTGCCACCAAAGACTGAATCTGGGCTTGCACCTCCTCCAACTGCCTACCCATAGCTTCGCTACTCTGACGCAGACCCTCGATCACCGCATCGTTCTGAGCTCCAGAAGATTCACCCTCAGACAGGGGAGTTGATCGAGTCGCAGGACGCCTAGCCATCCTAAAAATCGATACAACGCAAATCAGATCGAAATCCCACGACTAGAACCGACTACCAGTACAGACAATACATATGTAGATATAGACCTAAAGCTGCTAAACTTGCTCTGAGAGTTTATCTTCTTCACAATAATTAGATGATATGCCCTAACCTAGTATGGTTAACCACCACCTCACTAACTCATGTGCCTAGATCGGATGCATGAACTTATGTTAGTTTGAAATCTTATGTGTGTACATATGTCATCCTGCAAATATTTAGCTCGGCGCGTTGTGCTTATGCAATATTATGATATGCATGATTGTGCTATGCATTCTAAAAAAAAGGCCCTAATGCATGATATGAGCGGTGTACACATGAAA
The DNA here is from genome assembly GCA_039513925.1 of Platanthera zijinensis. NCBI lineage: Eukaryota > Viridiplantae > Streptophyta > Magnoliopsida > Asparagales > Orchidaceae > Platanthera > Platanthera zijinensis. Next base: position 206,707,907 of record CM077082.1, on the reverse strand, counting down.
ATGTTATGCATCCCATACTACATAACATTTCCATGCAACGAAAAAGAAACGTGCTAGTCGCAGTCATGTGGTGAGGTTATGCATCCCATACTACATAACCCTCACATGTAGCCCCTATGGTGGATCCATATACGAACACATATTATGCATCCCAGACTACATAATATGCCCCGTATACTTCATGTTATGCTATGAGTGTAGTGTTCGTGCTTTTGCCAAGACGTGCTGATGACATATCGTGTTGGTACCCTAGATGTGATTTGGCTTATGTAATCCCTTTCCAGCCCCTCTTGATCCATATAACTATATATGATCTTGATTAGGCCTTGTTCAGTTTCCCTAGGACAGTTTATAACTGACCTAGAGATTAGGCTAGAGGTTCTAGATGTATTTTTTTGGTTAAGGCTTTTTCCGTTCGACCATCGTCGAACGAGGCCTCGCGATCGTCGATCATTGGTCGACGATAGCAGGGCTACTGAATCGTTGAAGTCAAGACAATTATCGTCGACCGATGGTCGACGATCTCAGAGCAAGTTTATTATGCTCTGAAGGTTGGTCGACGATCTGCCATCAGCAGTTCAACGATCGTGTTCTTGCTTCACGATTTCTGTCTCGACAGATTTCTGCCTTAGTCGTCGACATCATGAGATGTTCGACGATATCTGTCTCGACAGATTTTTGCCTTAGTAGTCGACGATATGTTGAGCTGGTCGACGATTTCTGTTCGACGATTTCTGTTTCGACAGATTTCTGCTTTTAGTCGACGATCTGTTAGCTAGGTCGACAATCATCGAACCCCTGTTCGACGATTATTGTCTGCCTTTAACAGTTTGCATTTATTTTATTCCTTGGTTTATTTCCAAGTGTTTTAGCGTGTGGTTAGAAAGATTTTCTGAAGATTGTTCTTGCTAATTTATGGCTTAAATTCAAATGAATTAATTACCAAATATGTTAAGCATAAATTACGGGATTTCGTTTTTGATAAAGCATTTTTGTCTTATTATACAAAATATATTGCCAGGCTGTATTCTAGCCGTTGGCGTTGTATGCTATTTCCAAGAATGATAAGTCTTTATGCTGAGATATTTCCCTATTCATTTATTTCCTTATTGGGACTGACAGAGAGTTAATAGGTCATTCTATTCCTATTGCTATATTCTATTTTGAGATAATCTGTTGCAGGGCTCGAGAATTCAAATCAATAGAGCCGTTCCAAAGGAAAAATGAGAAGATATATTTAAAAGAGAATTTTCTCTCAGCAGTAATAAGCAAGTTACAAACGGAGAGATTCTCCTAAGAAGGATTTATTGGCTCAAGCATCATCAGAGCAACTCTTCACCATCTCACAAAAAGAAGAAGAAAAGTTTTCCTGAAGCAAAAGCCCAAAGCTATCACTTTCATTCTCAAGTCTCCTGAGCATCTGCTTAGAGTTTTCAAGACTTCAGAAAGAGCTTCAGTTCTGCTTCAAGTGCTCCAGAATCTGAAGACCTGATAAAAATCAGTCTACAGATCTCTGAGGATTTAGTTTCAGTATATCTGAAACTCCTTCATCCTGAAGCAAAGGCTTTCCCTGGACTTCCACTGAGCCAAGGGGAGACTTTGATTCTTTAGAGAATCCACAAGTCTTCTCTAATCTGTATTTACAATAGAGAAGATAATCTAACCCTCTCAACCCCTTTGTAAAAGAGTTTTCACACCTCTTCAAAAGTGAACATTGGTGACAGGGCACCTTATCAACAACCTGTGGTTGAGCATCCTTATCAAAAGCTCAAAGGGTCTGTTTGATCTACCTGAATCAGATCATTGATGGCAGGGCACCTTAACAAAAACCTGTAGTGGATTCCTACCAGGGTGGTAGAAGAGTGGAGTACCTATTAAGAGGGAACCACTATATATCCTGTGTCTCTCTGGCTATTTTTGTTTAAATTGCTTATTCTGTGGCTGTGATAGAACTACCTAGGATTGCTAGTTGCTGTGATAGGTTTATAGTTAAACTGAAATTTCAGTTAACTCTCTCACTTGTGCACTTCACTGTGTTAGGCTCTTAGGGTTCAAGTATCAGATTATTTATTCCGCAAATAAACTCCAAGGGAGCTGACTAGTTGTTCATAAAATTTGAATACTCTATTCACCCCCCCTCTAGAGTAGTTTACAACTTATCCCCTCACTTTCAATTAGTATCAGAGGGAGGTTAGCTGTTCATACAGGCTAACACCTGAGTTAAAAGATCCAGTGATAAGTTGTTTCCTGATACCATTCACAAACACTTTCTCACATGGCCCAGTCTAAGGATTATTCAAGCACCAGACCTCCTGTATGCAACTTGTCCAAGTTTGGCATATGGAAGGCCAGGATAAGACTATACATGAATTCTATTGATGAAGATATCTTTTCTTCTATTTTGACAGGACCACCTGCTAGGCCTGCTGCTGCTTCCACTTCTGCTGATCTCAGTGCTGTGCCACCACCTGACTACAATGAAACTTACAAGAAGGCAAAAGCAGCTGATGCAAAAGCAATGAATATCCTAGCTCAGACAATGTCTGATGAAATATTCCAGAAGCTTGCTGAATGTACTTCAGCCAAAGCTATGTGGGATTCCCTCAACCACATAGTTGCTGGCTCAGCGGATGAGAGGAAGGACAGGAGATCCAACCTCACCTCTCAGTATGAAAATTTCAAGAAGGATGATGCTGAAGACATTGACTCAATGTACACAAGACTCAGTTCAATAATAAGTGAACTGAGGTCTTTGGACAAAGAGATAACTTTGTCAGAAGTCAATGACAAGATCCTGATGTGCCTTCCCATCTCTTGGGACTCAAGGATATGGCCCATCAAGGATGGAAGAAACACTGTGGAACTCTCCACAGAAGCTCTGTTGGGAAAGCTCAAGTCATATGAGCAAACTTTAAAGAGCAGAGCTGCTGCAATTGAAGTAAAAACTCCTACACCTACAAAGAAAGAGCACTCTCTAGCTCTTAAGGCTGCTGAGACTTCTGAAGGAAGTCAATCAAATGAGGAGTTACTGGCACTCATTGGCAAGAGGTTCTTCAACATGGGAAGAAGAGACCTCAGAAAGAAGTTCTCCAAGTATGAGGACAAACCAAGGTATGACAAGACTCCATCTAAAGAAATCATCTGTTATGTTTGCAGCAAGCCTGGACACATTGCTCCAGATTGTCCAGAGAAGTAACACAAGGAGAAGAAACATGAGAAAGAGTACAGGAAGCACCACTCCAAGTCCTCCTCACACAAATACAAGAAGAAGGACAAGGGATTTGTGGCTGCTACCTGGAGTGAAACAGAAGAGGATACCTGCTCCTCTAGCTCCAGTGATTCAGAAGAAGAAGAAGAGAAGAAAGCCAAAGAGGTCTGCCTCATGGCTATGGATGCCTGCAGCTCTTTGTCAGCTGCAGAGAATTCTGAAGAAGAAGGAGACAATGAAGAAGATCCTTCTATGGAAGACCAGGTAATCGACTCTTTTGATTTCTCATCTCCTGAGTTCAAATTAAAATTTAAAACACTATGTTTAGATTTACTATTATCTGAAAAAGAAATTAAGTCACTTAGATTAAAGATAATGGAACTAGACATGGAAAGTACTGAAATAATTAGATTAGAAAAGGAATTAGAAAGCTCAAAAGAAGAAGTAACATTCCTAAAATTAGAACTAGCTAAATCTAAGAGGTTAGAAGAACAATTAAATGGCAGAAGTCTTAAATTATCTGAAATAACCAGTATAGCAAACACTAGGGTTGGTAATGATAAACTAGGATTAGGTGCTACATCTAGTGAACCCATCCTCCTCACAAAGGAGAGATTTAGCACTCCAGTAAAATTTATTTCTGAATCAGGAATAAAGAATACTGAGGAAATTGAAAAATGTAAGAGAATTCAGAATAAGATTAAGAAAGAGAACAGAAAGAAAAAATTTCTAGCTTTACAAAAATCGTCGAACATTAATCGACGATCGTCAAACCAATCGTCGAACGTCTATCGACGATCGCTGAACACCTTCACCAAGTATGATATCTTTGGCGCAAGTAATCGACGATCTCATCTTGAGTCGTCGACCAGTGATCGACGATCTCATCTTGAGTCATCGACCAGTGATCGACGATCGTGGAATCCAGAACATAGCACAACTATAAATGATCGATGATATGGCTTGCGATCGTCGACCGTGGATCGACGATCTGGACTTAAGCTGGAAAATAAATTTCAAACTTCCAGAATTGCAAATCCCAATCACTACCCTAGGTTGTTTAATCCTTCAACTGAATGGATTATCCCACCTAGGAGATCACACCCTTTAGGATATAAATCTAAGCCTGCAAAATCTTTTATATCTAGTTTTTCTTTTGTGAAGAATACTGGACCCAAGGTAACCTGGGTCCACAATGTATAACTGTTATCTCTGCAGGTGAAGACCTATCCAGTCATACATGACAAATGGTATCTGGATAGTGGATGCTCAAAGCATATGACAGGAAAGAAGAAGAATCTGTCAGGGTTCAAAGCCAAGCTGGGACCAAAAGTTGTATTTGGGGATTCCAGCTGTGGACAGACTAAAGGGTATGGCAGCTTCACCATAGGAGCTGTAACATTCAAGAAGGTTGCCTATGTCTCAGGACTAAAGCACAACCTAATCTCTGTAAGCCAAATGTGTGATGCTGGGTACAAGGTATGGTTTACTGACACTGCTTGTAATATTGCCTTAAATAATACTATTGTGTTAGTAGGTATTAGAATTGGTAATGTTTATGTTGTAGATTTTAACTCATCCAAATCTGAAATATGCTTATTTAATGAAGTAACCAGTAATAATACCCTTTGGCATAAGAAACTTAGTCATGTAAATTTGAAAAATATTTCTAGGTTGGCTAAACACAATCTTGTAAGAGGCTTACCTTCTTGCCCCTACAAGAAGGAAGGCCTTTGCAAAGCTTGTCAATTAGGTAAGCAAACAAGGAATAACTTTAAATCAGTTAATAAAAGTGATTCTCCCAGGATTCTGTACTTGCTACATTTGGATTTGTTTGGTCCTATTGCTGAACAGAGTCTTGGAGGAAAGTCTTACACTCTAGTAATTGTAGATGACTTCTCTAGGTTCACTTGGGTATTCTTCCTGAGAACTAAGGCTGATAACTTCAAGGTTCTTACAGATTTTCTAAAGTGTATACAGAGTGAGTATTCTACTCAGATTGCCTTGATCAGAAGTGATCATGGTACTGAGTTTGAGTCTCTTCTTATGCAAGAATTCTGTGAGAAGGAAGGTATCAAACATAGCTTCTCTGCTCCTAGAACTCCTCAACAAAATGGGGTAGTTGAAAGGAAAAACAGAACCCTAATTGAAGCTGCAAGTACATTGTTGGCAGATGCTAACATGCCTCTGTCCTTTTGGGCTGAAGCAGTTAGCACAGCTAACTATGTATTGAACAGAAGTCTGATACATAAACTTAAGGGTAAGACTCCCTATGAGTTACTTAAGCAAGTGAAACCTAAAATAGACTATTTTAGAGTATTTGGCTGTGTTGCTTTTGTTCATAACAATAACAAAGAATACCTTAGAAAATTTGAGGCAAAAGCTTCAATGGGAGTTTTTCTAGGATACTCTCAAGTAAGCAAAGCCTATAGGGTCCTTAATAAATCCTCTCTTAAGATAGAAGAGTCTGCACATGTCTCTTTTGATGAGACAGTCATGTATTATAAGGAGAAGGACTCTTCCTCTAATAGTACAGTGCAAGTCCTAGAATTAAGTAAGAATTTGGAAGGTTTGAGACTCACACAGGAGAATCATCCCCAACAAACTCCTCAGGTTGCTTCCTCAGATTCTGAATCTGATGTAGAACTTCTTGAAGTTAAAGCACCTGCTCCAACAGTTGATCAAATTCCACATGAGGAATTAAATCCTGAAACTGTTGAAGATCAGATCATTGTTGAACCTACTGATCTTGTCACACTTAGAGATCACCCTGTATCTCAAGTAATTGGAGACATTTCAGTAGGAGTCCAGACAAGACATCAACTCAACAAAGATGTGATGTTTGCTTGTTTCCTTTCTCAGGTTGAGCCCCTAACCATTAAAGATGCTGAGCTTGATCCACACTGGATTATAGCCATGCAAGAGGAACTTAACCAGTTTGAAAGATGTAAAGTTTGGACTTTGGTTCCAAGACCAAGAGGCCAACTGATCATAGGCACCAAGTGGGTGTTTAGAAACAAGCTTGATGCCCAAGGCATAGTAGTTAGGAATAAGGCTAGGCTAGTAGCTCAAGGCTATAGACAGGAGGAAGGCATAGACTATGATCAGACTTTTGCCCCTGTAGCTAGATTAGAAGCCATTAGGATTTTCCTAGCCTATGTTGCCTATAAGAGATTTAAGGTCTTCCAAATGGATGTGAAGAGTGCCTTCCTCAATGGAGATTTAAAGGAAGAAGTGTTTGTTGAACAACCACCAGGGTTTGTTTCATCAACCTTACCCACTCATGTGTTCAAACTCCAAAAGGCTCTATATGGACTTAAGCAAGCTCCTAGAGCTTGGTATGAGACCTTAGCAAATTTCCTTCTAGAACACAAGTTTGTGAGAGGTGTAGTAGATAGAACCCTATTTATTAGACATCATAAGGACTCACAACTGTTAGTTCAAATCTATGTAGATGATATTATATTTGGCTCCACTGATCCCAAACTATGCAAGAGGTTCTCTGAACTAATGCACTCCAAGTTTGAGATGAGCAGCATGGGTGAGTTATCCTATTTCCTTGGTCTCCAAGTGAAACAGTGTGTTGATGGTATCTTCATTTCTCAATCAAAATATGCCAGAGAGCTGGTTAAAAGATTTGGAATGTCTGATGCTTCATCAATGAGCACACCTATGGCCTCAAATGCAGTTATTGATTCGGATGTCAATGGCAAGTCTGTTGATCAAAAGAACTATAGAGCCATTGTTGGTTCCCTGCTGTATTTGACTGCAAGTAGGCCTGACATAATGTTTGCTACATGCCTATGTGCGAGGTTTCAGGTCAACCCAAAGGAATCTCACTTAACTCTTCTCAAGAGGATCTTGAGATACCTTAAGGGATGCCCTAACTTAGGACTGTGGTACCCAGCTGAGTCAGGATTTGAATTAATTGGATATTCAGATGTTGATTATGCTGGTTGTAGAGTTGACAGGAAAAGCACCTCAGGGACCTGTCAGTTCCTGGGAGAGAGACTTGTCTCTTGGTTTTGTAAGAAACAGGCATCTGTGTCTACTTCAACTGCTGAGGCTGAATATATAGCAGCAGCTAGTTGTTGTTCACAGATCCTGTGGATTCAAAATCAGCTAGTGGATTATGGGTACACACACTCAAAAACAAAAATTCTGTGTGACAGTACCAGTGCAATATCAATTGCTCAAAATCCTGTGCACCATTCCAGGACCAAGCACATTGAGATTAGACATCATTTTCTGAGAGATAATGTGGAAAAGAACAAGATAGCAATGGAATTTATATCCACAGACCTGCAGAGAGGAGATATTTTCACTAAGCCCCTTGATGAACAAAGGCATTTGTTCTTCCTGAACCAGCTTGGTATGATTAATGGTTTAGAGTAGTGAAAATTTGGATAGATTTGTTTTCTGTCTAAAATCGTCGAACGACTGCTCGACGATCTTCGACCAGGTTAGGTATCTATCGTCGACCAATGGTTGACGACAGATCGTTTTTGTAGTAAGGCAGAAATCGTCGACCAACTGGTCAACGATCTCTCCTTAGGTATCTATCGTCAACCAATGGTCGACGACAGATTTTCTGTGCTGTGTGGAGAATCGTCGACCAACATATATTGATTGATGATCGTGGTAATTGCTTGTAGTCGGTCGATGTTTAACGATTAGTCAAATATTGACTATCGTCGGTCATTGTTCGACGACCGATTTTGTTCCGGGTTCGACGATCGCAGATTTATATCTGATAGTCGATTTAGGTCTGGAGATCGTCGTCCTTCCGCTCCGTCTTTTCATATTCCATCTTCTGGCTTAGAATTCGCTCTCGAACTCTAATCCCGCGCGATTCTCTTCTCCCCTGCCTTGCATCTCGATTCTCCTTTCTCTCTTCAATCAAATGGTGATTCCTTCAGCAGTTCTCCTCGGGATGAAGTTCGACACTGGATTTTGTGTCGACTTCGATTCCTTCAGTCGATGTGATCAACCCATCCAAGATATTCTGCAGCTGTGTGAAGATCAAGGCCTAAAGAAATTTATGTCATTCTCACCAAAGATTCATATACCAGAGATTCGAGAATGGGTATATACTTCGTCCTCCAGCGACGAAGCCATGACTGGAAAGATAAATGGAGAGGAGGTCATCCTGACTCCTGAAGTTCTGACTGAGTTGTTTGGTCTACCAACCGGTACTGAGGACTATGAGCAAAATTCAGAGGAATATGGCAGCATTCTAACTGTGATGGGCCATGCTCTTATTAGTCCCACATTGCTTATTTGTAATCTCTTTTCTCTCCTCCATTCTATAAAAGGGAGGTCATACCTTTGTAATAGTGATCTTTTTGGATTATAAAAACTTTCAATTATTCAAAGTTCCGGCTTGTTTTTTTAGTCGTTTGCTCGCTACTTTCACAATTAGACTCCTAATCATCATTACTAGGGTTATATAAATAGAAATTTTCGGATTTTGAGAATCTATTCGAATTCAATCCTTCTCTCTCTCGAAAGACTCTTCGCCTTCCGCCGCTTCTACAGAGCACGTCACTGTCTTCTTCAAGTTCCGATCAATCTCTCACAGTCCAGTGAAGATAATGGCATTGCCGTCAAAGATAGGGGTGGGCAGTAAGTTAGTGGTCGCCGGAATCGCAGAGCTCTCAGACGATTTCTGAAATCTACAAATCCTTCTCGACACAGCTGGTTTGAGTTTTGTTCTCCTGGAACCGTACAAAGTTTTGTTTCCAGAAGTTGTAGAGTTCTTCAAGATTGTTAAAGTCAGGAGAAATGACAAAGTTCTTAAGTCCAAGGTAAAGGGCATCAAGATTAAACTCACCAAAACCACTGTTTCACAACTTTTGAGAATGCCTATAGTTGATGAAGAGAATGAAGTGGATCAAGAAGACAATGACACAGCTTGCAATTTTTGTGGAGTTTCAACTGAAGTGACTTCCATAAGAAGACCAGATCTCAATCCAGAAAGCAAAATACTAGTAGATATTATTGGAAAGATTCTTCTGTGCAGGACTAGCTCTATTAGCTTCATAATAAATGATCTCTTTGAAATCATGACAGCCATCATCTGCAGGAAGAAATTCCAATTTGTTATGTTAATTCTTGACAAAATCAGAGAGAGTATCAAGGCTCCAAGTTATCCAAGGATTATTTCCTTAATGTTGCATGAGATTAATCCTAAGGTATTTGATTTCTCCAAATGCACAATCATCCACTATATGAAGAAAGTTTCTTTTTCCTCCATCCAGAGATGGGAGTTAAAGCTACAAAACCCAGCCCAGGCTGCTAAAGCTCATGAACACACTGTTTCAGAGGAAAGGACCCCATCTCCCTCTCTCTATCATGTTGCTGGCACATCTGGTGCAACAGTTGAGGGGGAGCCTACCTCCTCTGTGCAACAAGACAGAGTTCCTAATCCACCTCCAGATACTTCCATCCAGCCAACCACTTCAGATGATCTTCAAACAAATGCTCGGGTACAAGAAACCCTCACCTCCACTACTGAAGATATAAATAGAATGATTGAGGAACTTGCCTCAGATGACCCTCTATCTCCCCTGCATCAAGAGAATGTTGAAGAACCATCCAAAGAAGCCACTCCAGCACAATCTCCATCTCCTGCACCATCACCAAAGTCACCCATTGGTCACTCCCCAGCTGCTGAAATAGAACAAGAGACAATTCTGCTGTCAGATGAAAATGAACCATCTCCAGAACCAGCTGAAGCTCCCCTAAGGAAATTGGATTTCTCTCTTCCCACCTTCACTTGTGAGGAAGGAGATGTACTGATTCACACTTCAAGAGCTCAAAGCTCTGTGATAATTGAAGAAATTCCTCCATGGACTGCACCTCCTCCTCCAACTTCTGTTGCTCCTCCAGCTCCTACTCCAGCTCCTATTACTGCTCCTGCTTCTGATACTCCAGCTCCATCTGTTATTGAAAGTCCACCTAGTGTCAACTACTTACACCTATGGGGGGATAGGTGTCTTTGCAGCGTATTTGCGGAACTAAAATTTTACCTGCACAAGAAAACAAAACAACACAGCACAACAAGTACACAAGCAATTTATAGTGGTTCCCCGAATTGGGTACGTCCACTTTCCCCCTTCGACCTATCTCCCAACCAGGGACGACTTGGTCACTTCACCAACAGGATTGAAATCCAATCCTTGCACTAACGGAAGGAACCCTTCCACACGTAGGAGTCACCACTCCCACAACACGGGTTGCACCCAACCCTTACAACTAGAGACCAATCGGTCCTTTATAAAGAAATTGAAACTAGCTTGTAAGAAATACAAACAACGTTTGGAGACTAAGGTGTCCCTCTTCGTTTGATGACGTGTTCTTGAAGTCAACGAAGAGTCCACAACCCTAGATCTCACTTGGATTGAATCTTCCCGAAACCGGTGGCGGCTTGGAGCGGCGGCAAGGCTCGGAATAAGCGGCGGCGACGGAGAGCTGCTGCAGTGCTATCTTGATTCAAACTTCGTAGTAAAGGAAGCAAGGTCTTCCAACGGTCACACTAGGATCGATCGTCTCGATCGATTTGGACGGGGAAGTTTTTCCCGATCTACGAATCAAGAGACAAGGGATCTCTGGTTAGACGCGTGAGACGTTATGCTAGCCTAAGCTTCTATCACCAAGGATCTGGAGGAGATCGAGATCGGCTTCGATGATCGACGGCGGTGGCAGAGGCGGAGACGATTCGCGCTTTTAGGGTTTGTCGGCCACTCTTTTTGTATCGCCTCCGTTCTTCTTTTTACTGTTCATTCATACAAGTGTATTTATACCGTAGATCAAGAGATAACCGTTGTGGGCCCCACCCAAGCAAAGACCTAGGACCGGTTCAAAATGCCGCAGGAAGTATCAGGGACCGGTCCAGGAATTTGGAAAAATTGCCAAGTCAAAATCGACGAGAATCGTAGGTGATTCTCGACGGATCGGCGAGAATCACCTACGATTCTCGCCGAATTCTACTTGGTGAATTCTGGCAACACAGGTTGTAGGGGCCGAGGAGAATCGGTGGGAATCACTTTTGATTCTCACCGAATCGTCGAGAATGCAAGGTCATTCTCGACGAATCGGCGAGAATCATAATGATTCTCGACGATTCTGCCTTAGATAATTTTCCTGTCTGTATCAAGACAGCCGGCCTAACCCGGCGAGAATCAACTAGTGATTCTCGCCGACTCGTCGAGAATCACTAGAGAATCACTAGTGATTCTCTACGAGTCGGCGAGAATCACTTAGTGATTCTCGACGAATTACACTTAGACGATTTTCGTCTTTCGTCCCGTGAGCTGGTCTTTGGCCCATCCTTGCTCCTTTTCTGCTCTTGCTTTATTATAACCCTGTACTTGAAATTAAGTACACCCCAATAGAGAGAGTATACGTAGGCCAACACACTGATCTGCTCAACGAGGGATTACGTTGCACAGACCCGTGTATATTGACTCACTGCACCCTGACATTGGTGTGTACTTCTCATGGAATAACTGCAAGCACAACTAAAAAAATAGTTCATCAAATACATTGTGAATTCATCTTAGCTTGACAGGTGGCTTCCTCAAATCCAGGTAATTGTGGATACAATACCCAACAATCTCCCCCTATTTGACGAAGCCAAAATCCTACTAGCTAAGATGAATACCACCATCCAGAGAATGATTAAAACTTTAAGAAAACAAGATCAAACATAACAATACTTGAGTCAAAACATGACATCACATATATATATATATATATATATATATATATATATATATATATATATATATATATATAACCATAATACTTGTTCGTAAGATAATATGAAAACATAGATTTACAATGAGGGGCGAAAAGGTCCTAAGCCTATTTTTTTTTAGCAAGATCATCCTTAAGCTTCTGAGCCAGGAATTTCTTGCTCTGTCTTTCGAAAATGCCAAGTCAAAATCAGCGAGAATCGTAGGTGATTCTCGACGGATCGGCGAGAATCACCTACGATTCTCGCCGAATTCTACTTGGTGAATTCTGGCAACACAGGTTGTAGGGGCCGAGGAGAATCGGTGGGAATCACTTTTGATTCTCACCGAATCGTCGAGAATGCAAGGTCATTCTTGACGAATCGGCGAGAATCATAATGATTCTAGACGATTCTACCTTAGATATTTTTCCTGTCTGTATCAAGACAGCCGGCCTAACCCGGCGAGAATCAACTAGTGATTCTCGACGAATTACACTTAGACGATTTTCGTCTTTCGTCCCGTGAGCTGGTCTTTGGCCCATCCTTGCTCCTTGTCTGCTCTTGCTTTATTATAACCCTGTACTTGAAATTAAGTACACCCCAATAGAGAGAGTACACGTAGGCCAACACACTGATCTGCTCAACGAGGGATTACGTTGCACAGACCCGTGTATATTGACCCACTACACCCTGACATTGGTGTGTACTTCTCATGGAATAACTGCAAGCACAACTAAAAAAATAGTTCATCAAATACATTGTGAATTCATCTTAGCTTGACAGGTGGCTTCCTCAAATCCAGGTAATTGTGGATACAATACCCAACAATCTCCCCCTATTTGACGAAGCCAAAATCCTACTAGCTAAGATGAATACCACCATCCAGAGAATGATTAAAACTTTAAGAAAACAAGATCAAACATAACAATACTTGAGTCAAAACATGACATCACATATATATATATATATATAACCACAATACTTGTTCGTAAGATAATATGAAAACATAGATGTGCAATGAGGGGCGAAAAGGTCCTAAGCCTATTTTTCTTTAGCAAGATCATCATTAAGCCTCTGAGCCAGGAATTTCTTGCTCTGTCTTTCGAAATATTCCTTAGGCTTAGGATGATATCTGGGAGGAGGGGCTTTATCTGCCACTGTGTTATTTCTGAAGAATATGTTGCGTTTGGCTTCAAATTCTTTGTGCCGCTCCCATTCGTATTGGCTATATACCTCACTTCGATTTATGTGCCCCTTCTGCTGTAACAAAAATGTGTCCAAGATGATACTCTTTGATACAGGACTCCATTTTTCATTTCTCACATCCTCCTCCGTCAATCTGATCCTCTTTTCAGCCGGTGTTTCCTTTGACGTTCCTTCTTTGATTTGCCTTTTGCCTTTGGCTTTGGCTAAGGCATCTTGATCAAACCAGGTTCTTCGTTCAGCCCTTTCAGCAGCTTTCTTCGACTCAGCTTCGCTTAACGGAACAACTTCTGCACTTGCTCCTTCGTCATCCACAGTATTGTTCTCAGTAGTCTCGTGAACAGGATTAACCTCAGGAATATTGGTTGTATTGTTGCATAATGCCTGGTTAAGCAACCACTAGCAACTGTCATATACAAATACATTAGACTGATCGAAGTTTTCAATGATGATGTGCTGAAGCCCTTCCATTTTGGCAGTATATTCTTTCTCCCCCTTTTTGGCTTCGATTGCAATGGAGTTTGCATAGGAGTGCAGGGACTCATCAATGTGCTTCAGAGATTTAGAGAACTCAGTCAGTAGGTCTTGTTGATTTTTATTGAGGAGCACCATGTTGGCATCGAATTTCTGTATGGTAGTCGCCACAACATGTGCATTCTGATTGACCACTCCCAGGTCGTCAGTATTCTTCTTCAGTCCTTTCATGAGAAGAGATACAACTGTGCCTGCCTCTGTATACTTTTCATCAAATTTCTTCTCCATCATATCTAGTTTATGGTTGATCTGAACTATGTTCTTGAGCATGAGATCCTCAGATTCCTTCAGTCTCTTTAGCACCGTTTTGTGGGATTTCTTAAACGTACTCTTGAGCTCATCCAGTATCCCTTGGACAACATTGACAGTGAGATTTGCCAGGTTTGCTTGGAGGGAAGGAGCTGCAGGCAGATCCTGGTCGGGCTCCCCAGCAGAAGTACTGGGAGAGCTGGACACAAGAATAGAGTCTACAGGGGGGACAGCGGGATGCTGAGAGGGCTCCCCCTGTATTCCTGGATCTGACCTCTCAGGAGCTTGTTCCTCTGATGAACCAGCAGCATCCTCCTGAGGGTCCACTACTTTCTCCCGCTCAATTACTTCTTCCTCCACCTCAGTTTCCATGTGCCCAGCCTGATCTGCAGAATTATGCATGTCCTCTTCTACTGCATCCACCTCCTCTTCATCAGCCACCTCATCGCCCAGGTAATTTATATCTTCCTCACCGTCCTCTTCCTCTTCCACATCTGCCACTTCCTCCTCACGGTCTTCTTGCACAGCCTCCACAGCATCTTTTGCTATCTGAGAAATATCAGATATGGTGTTTGCAGAAGAGAGTACAGGCTCCCCCTCAGTTCCTGTAATCAGTGCATCAGGAACTTCACTGGGGGCAGCCATAGAATGTGCAGGAGCACTGGTGTCCTCGGCCGGTGATGCATCCTCGTGGTCGGTTTCCCTGGCGACTTGCCCTATTCGACGCTCCCACCGGTCGAATATGCTTGCATCCATCCTTTTCAAATAGTGCAGAGGCACTCCTTTGCTCATGTCGAAAGTATCGTCATCCAGCTGATTCAGATAGAGGCTGATGATTCTGCCAAAGCTGGGGCTTCGAAGTGTGTCTTTAATTTTTTCAAAGAGCATGGCTCCCCAATTGAACCGCTTCCGGCAGACGATAGCCACCAGAATCTTGAACATTTCTCCAGAGATATGGTCGTGGGATCCTGGTTTGTAGATTATAGCCTTCCCAACGATGTCGGACAGCAATTTCCCCTCCTCGTTCATATCTTTCCTTTTGATTGACTTGATCCCCCGGGCCAGTCCACAGAAGGAAAGTGTCCTTGCTCTATCCTCGTCCTCCAGGTAGTCTTCTTCCCCACAATTGGATAGCCGCAAGCATTGGGTCAGTTTCCTGGCGGATAGCTTGATCTTCTTCCCAGCAACCTTGCTTTTGATGGAGGTGTCTTCATGACGGAGCTTGGCAGTGGCAAAGAACTCCAGTACCTCCTTATCCAAAATCTTGCAGGGATGCTCCAGCACAAACGTCAGTCCCGCTTCCTCGAGCATGATGATTATGTTGCGGCACTTGTCTGAGGCCTGGGAGAATCCGGTTCTTACTAGCTCGCAACCAGTGACCAGGCCTGCAGTAGTCCGTGGGGCCATAACAAACTAGGAAGAAAGGGAATACCAATTTCCAAGTCTAAGGATCTTCGAAACTAGGAGGTTGAGAGTAAAATCTACACTAAGCTCAAGGCACGGTTAGGGACGATAGAGGGATTACCTTGAGAGGAGATGCAGTGAAAGTTCCGGCACCACGTTGCTTAATCAGAGTTGCGGCGAGCCGATCCGAGGCTAAGCGTAGGCGTGACTCCGATTGCAAGAGGGAGTCTTCCGGAGGGTCGTTAGGTCACTATGAAGTCGAAGTCGAAATTGAAGACGAAGAATCGGGAAGAGGCCTGGAATCGGGAAGTGCTGGGACAAAGTTTCGGGAGGTGCTTTGATACCAGTAGCGGGAAGTGGCTTGGACAGGATATTGGCGACAATGGGAGGTTGAAGATGGGATTTCCAGAGTTCAAGGGTCGACGGGAAGTCAAAGGGTCGACGGGAAGTCGAAGGGTCGGCGGGATTGACTGGGTTGGCGGGATTTACTGGGTCGGCGGGATTTACTGGGTCGGCGGGATTCATGTTATAACCGGGTTTATATATATGGGAAATGCTTCGGGTCGATGAGGATTGCCGGAATTTCAATTTTATGTATTTGTCAGGGGTTGTAAAGGATTCGAAAAGATCATTTCTTAAGCCACGTGTGGTTTAACATACCACCCAGCTTAGGAGGCACATCAACTCTGAGATTCCTAACTCACTAACTTTGGCTAGCAGGTTTCATAAGTTATGTCGAGATCGATAAATGCAATATTCTTGATGTTAGTTGTCATTTTTAGTGACTCCTAATGACGTGTCGGCTTTAATTTTCAGCTTATAATGTATGTCTATTGATGTGCCTTCTCGAATTACTGACACATCTTTAATAATGTATCTAAGGGTGATTTTTACTGTTTTGATCTGTCCTTAGGAGAACACACATAGATGTGTAAATATATATATATATATATATATATATATATATATATATATATATATATATATATATATATATATATATATATAGATGTTGACATAATATGACTCAATTATTTAGGCTGATCAATGATACCTGGGATTGTAGGATTCATCATTTAGTCCCTCTGATTAGAGCATACCAGATGTTCAATTTGAGTATCCCATTTAAGATAGTACTTCTTGCGTTCCAGATACTTGTTCCAGACCAATCTTGGAACATCTTCTGTCTAGCTCTCATCATGATAAGGAAGTCTAGACTACCCTGCACCAAAGAATATTACCTTACCTTAGGAGCCCAATATGTATTGGGTCCTAGGTTCCTGTCAGCATAATAATTGGACTGCCTTCCCTCAGGAATCCTGGTGGGAAGACTAACATTGCCTCGAGGATGTGGAAGTCCCCTTGCCATTGATACAGAATAGTTGTGCCAACAATCTATGACAAAATGACCCACTTTGCCACAACACCAACACTCATGAATGTTGTATCGCCGTTTGTGACCTAAACGGATGACAGAGGTAGTCATAGTGCTAGGTCTAAATGGAATAGAGCCAGATATGCTCACAGAATTGTCTCTTCCACCGTGACTATTGGAAGGGTGGAAAGAATGCATATGGCAGGCGTCATGAGGCCTGGGAGGTGGTGCCATCTTTTCAGTCAGCCCCCTTCCAAGGACCTCATGAGTCCTACCAACATGATTTCTATCCCCCCTTTCCAGAGTCCTAGGGAGGTGAGAGGCGCATTATGAGCTGATGCTGGCAGATTCATGACGAGTAGGGGCTGTGGCCGAGAATACAAAGGGCTTGGTGGAAGCCGGAGGTATTCTCTTCTGGGTGGCCATGACAGCCCTTGCATTTTGGGTGCCTCTACATGAGGGCAGATCACCCTTGCAGTGACCACGGTTGTTCCTGTGATTATACCTGTAGGCATGATGAGTACCCTTCCTTCCTGGTGTGGGGGGTCTGAATACCGTTTCCCCATTTCTCCATGAATTGATAATTCGGGAGATCCATCCATTTTCTTCCTTTCTCTTGATAGCATCAACCTTGGAAAAGTTGGATACTATCCTCTTCTCATTCTCTAGACTACTCTCTAGATCTGAGATTTTGGAGTCCTTAACCTTGTTGGATGCCAATTGGAGAACCAACAAGATCTTCAGCCGAGCAATCTCCTTAGCTTGCTCCTCAACAAGTAGGTTGCTTTGCTGAAGGGCTCTCTTCAAGGAATCAGGATTTTCTGAAGGGCGGTCATCCAAACTATTCCTGTCTTCTGGAACTTGAGGAAGAGAGGGGCAAGGTGACGAAGTTACCTGGTCCTGACTTAGCTGATCAGGGATAATGGTAGAACTGACTGGGGCAGCTGAGTCATCTTCAACTGAGCAGTCTTCCTCATCTTCCTCCTCAGTCTCTGATAAAGACACAGGTGCCCTGATACTGTGAAATTGGTCATCACTTTCTTCTTCAGAAATGCTGACCCCCATATATGCCTCATCCTCTTGCTGGCTACTTGTCCCTGTTCTGTCTAATCCCTCCATGAGGTCTGATACAGTTTGCCACAAGGACTTGGCCGTCCTACACTTTTCAAGTTTTGACCGGGAAGGTCCAGTCCAGACATCCAGGATGATTTTACGAATCATTTTATCCAAGTTGAATAGAGAGAATTCAATCTCAGACATTTCAGTAGTCTCCTTGGGGATCTGCATATCCTTTCCAGAGCAGGAGGCCTTCATGGGAATGAATGGACCCTCTTCCAAGATGATTGATGCGCGAGGGTCGATGGCCTCCAATTAAAAGGATACCCGCATCTTCCAGATGGGATAATAGTCCTTTGTGCACACGGGAAGTCTTAGCGGAGAGATCCCATAATCCAGCTCCATGCTTTTGACACTGGTGGCAGGATTCTACTCAAGGTGTGAACCTTTTTGTTGAGCAACCTCCCTCTGATACCACTTGAAAGTCCACCTAGTGTCAACTACTTACACCTATGGGGGGGATAGGTGTCTTTGCAGCGTATTTGCGGAACTAAAATTTTACCTGCACAAGAAAACAAAACAACACAGCACAACAAGTACACAAGCAATTTATAGTGGTTCCCCGAATTGGGTACGTCCACTTTCCCCCTTCGACCTATCTCCCAACCAGGGACGACTTGGTCACTTCACCAACAGGATTGAAATCCAATCCTTGCACTAACGGAAGGAACCCTTCCACACGTAGGAGTCACCACTCCCACAACACGGGTTGCACCCAACCCTTACAACTAGAGACCAATCGGTCCTTTATAAAGAAATTGAAACTAGCTTGTAAGAAATACAAACAATGTTTGGAGACTAAGGTGTCTCTCTTCGTTTGACGGCGTGTTCTTGAAGTCAACGAAGAGTCCACAACCCTAGATCTCACTTGGATTGAATCTTCCCGAAACCGGCGGCGGCTTGGAGCGGCGGCAAGGCTCGGAATAAGCGGCGGCGACGGAGAGCTGCTGCAGTGCTATCTTGATTCAAACTTCGTAGCAAAGGAAGCAAGGTCTTCCAACGGTCACACTAGGATCGATCGTCTCGATTGATTTGGACGGGGAAGTTTTTCCCGATCTACGAATCAAGAGACAAGGGATCTCTGGTTAGACGCGTGAGACGCTATGCTAGCCTAAGCTTCTATCACCGAGGATCTGGAGGAGATCGAGATCGGCTTCGATGATCGACGGCGGCGGCAGAGGCGGAGACGATTCGCGCTTTTAGGGTTTGTCGGCCGCTCTTTTTGTATCGCCTCCGTTCTTCTTTTTACTGTTCATTCATACAAGTGTATTTATACCGTAGATCAAGAGATAACCGTTGTGGGCCCCACCCAAGCAAAGACCTAGGACCGGTTCAAAATGCCGCAGGAAATATCAGGGACCGGTCCAGGAATTTGGAAAAATTGCCAAGTCAAAATCGGCGAGAATCGTAGGTGATTCTCGACGGATCGGCGAGAATCACATACGATTCTCGCCGAATTCTACTTGGTGAATTCTGGCAACACAGGTTGTAGGAGCCGAGGAGAATCGGTGGGAATCACTTTTGATTCTCACCGAATCGTCGAGAATGCAAGGTCATTCTCGACGAATCGGCGAGAACCATAATGATTCTCGACGATTCTGCCTTAGATGATTTTCCTGTCTGTATCAAGACAGCCGGCCTAACCCGGCGAGAATCAACTAGTGATTCTCGACGACTCGGCGAGAATTACTTAGTGATTCTCAACGAATTACACTTAGACGATTTTCGTCTTTCGTCCCGTGAGCTGGTCTTTGGCCCATCCTTGCTCCTTGTCTGCTCTTGCTTTATTATAACCCTGTACTTGAAATTAAGTACACCCCAATAGAGAGAGTACACGTAGGCCAACACACTGATCTGCTCAACGAGGGATTACGTTGCACAGACCCGTGTATATTGACCCACTGCACCCTGACATTGGTGTGTACTTCTCATGGAATAACTGCAAGCACAACTAAAAAAATAGTTCATCAAATACATTGTGAATTCATCTTAGCTTGACAGGTGGCTTCCTCAAATCCAGGTAATTGTGGATACAATACCCAACAGTTATTCTTGGTAAGATTGAACAAATGCTCCTAGAACAACGAAAGTATTTTGATGATTCTCTCAAAGCTTTTCAAGATAAAGTTTCTGATCTAGAGAAAGAAATGAGCCGAGGATTTGATGAGATACAACACAATACAGATCAGCTGAAGCACCTTTTTTAAATAGGTGGAAAAGCCCTAGATCATGGACAAGTAATGTAACAAGGAGTTACTCTTGCAAATAATCAAATTCAATTAGAGAAGAAAGCCCAAGAACATGTCATGAAGGTCTGTGAAGAAGTGGGCACCTTCAGAGATGATGCTATAAATAAGCTATGTGTAGAAATCAGAAAGGGGGAGGGATTAGTGAAAGAACAAGTTGAAAAGTATGATACCACTATCAAGACCCTTTGGACTGAGAAAGTGACTGAAATTAATAAAGATGTGCTAGCCCAGATTCAGTCGATGAAGTTTTATACTTATGATACTACAGTATGGATGCATAATCAGATATTCCCTGAATTCCAAGCTGATCCTAACATCATTCCTCACCATCTGAATCCTCTTGTTAAAGGCCAACCTGCTCAGATGCCTGCCCAGATGCCTGCTCATATGCCTACCTTCTCTCCTAGGATTGGAGATGAAACTCTACCTCCAGAATCTTACTCGCAGGTATGGGAATCTGACATTCCTCAAGATCTACCAGAAATTTAAATTCTTAAGAGAAGGAAGTATGGAGAGGGACCCTATGCCAGTAGATCTATTCCAAATCATGAGGTAGAGAAAAGAAAAGCTCAGGAGTTTGCTGAAATATGGAGTCCAACTTCCAAAGCATTGATTCTAGATATACTGAAGCTTATTATGGACTATAATGAAAGAAAAAAATCTTCATTACAACTATTCTGAATGAGAATTATATGAGAAGTCATTGACTAAGAGAAGGATCTATGACAGAGAATATGAGAGGAACAATCCCAATGCTCCTCCTAGACCTCCTAAGTACTACCCCAAGCCCTTCAGTTACCAGAGAAGACAACACGAGAAGAAGGACAGACAACAGCAACAACAGCTGCAACATTAGAGCTAGGAAAGACCATATGTTTTTGAGAGTTAGGATTGAATCCTTGTAGAAATGAAATCTAGAAACAATTCTAATTATATAATCTTTAGCTTTGATGATTAGCTCTTTATTTATTAATTTCTTGCATTTTATTCTGTGATCACATTTTCATATCTAGCTCTTTCTATTTTTTGGTATAATTTACCTTGGTGTAGAGAGTTCTGACTTCTACAAATAGGGGGAGATTGTTGGATATTGTATCCGCAATAACCTAGATTTGTATGAAGTCACCCTTGAACTAAGATGAATTAGGTTGTATTTGATTTCCTATTTTAGTTATGTATTTGCAGGATTTATTGCCAAGTGTAGATCAATGTCAGTCTATAGTGGGTCATCAAACACAGAACCATACAATGTAATTCCTCATTGTGTGATTCAAGGTGTTGACTCATGTGTATCCTCTCTATTAGGATACACTTCATTTTCAAGCACATGGACAAATGGATGAAGACTTGATGTTGTTTGGGATGAAGAAGTCAAAATTCATAAAGCTGAGAAAATTCTAAGTGTTGTACTCGAGTAGTCCTTTTTGTACTCGAGTAGAAGGCTTAGAAGCACTCGAGTAGATCTAGTCTACATTTCGAGTATGGAAGTGGTTCTCGAGTAGTTCTTATCTTGCACTCGAGAAACCAAGTCCAGCACTCGAGTGGATCTACTCTCATTCTCGAGTGATGTTATTTTTGTCTCAGAAAATTTTCTAAGTCAAATACTCGAGTAGTCTAGTTGAGTACTCGAGTAGTTGAGATGATCAAGTCGAGTAACAGAACTTAGTTCTCGGTAAAATTCTAAGACCACTCAAGTGGCACTTCTTTGTAATCGAGTAGTTCGACTAGCACTCGAGTAGTTCAGCTTCAGCACTCGAGTGATCAGATTCTTATCCAAAATTTTCTCCAAGTCCAAGCTCTTGAGAAGTTCAATCTACCCCTCGAGAAGTAAGTATAGCACTCGAGTGATCCATTAACTACTCGAGTACTTTACTTCGACATTCAGATTTTCCAGGATTGCCTCCTCTCGAGTAGTCTAAGTGTAGCACTCGAGAGCCAGCTTTAGTACTCAATTAACTTATTCTTCACTCGAGAAATGCTGATCAAATTTTCAGAAAATTCTTAAGTTCTGTCAGATCATTATTTTGAATGTCGTGACGTGACTGGTCTACGTGGCACTCATTAATGACAATTATTACCGTTAGGGAGATCTTATAAAAGGTCATATCATTATGACAAAGCCTAAGCGTGTATTATCTAAGTTCTGGATCGGCCGACCATTCATCATCGTCTACAGAAAGTCGACGCTCTTGTTCAAGATCTTCAAGACAACTTTTGATTCAGAGACTTGCAAATCAAGGGATTAATCATTCTCTATCTACTCCTTGATCGTGTGAGTCAAAGATTCTCAGAACAAGATCGATCCTAGTCTTCTTTTACATATTCAGAAAGAGCCGCAAATCCAAGAAAGAAGACCTAGGTAAGATTTTCAGATCTAAGAAAATTTCAGTTTGTATTGTAAAATCTCTTTTAAATCTTGTAGGAGATTATTCTCCGAGTGTAGGAGATTCGTTCTCCGAGTTGTAGGAAGTTTTTATCTTCCCAGTATAGATCCATTTTGGATCGAGATTGTAGGAACGTTGTTCTGAGTGGTAGGATCGTTTTGATCCGAGATTAGTGGAGTAGCCGAGTCTAGCGTATTGCTAGATCGGTGAGTAGAAAGTGGACGTACCCAAGATTGGAGAACCACTATAAATCTTTGTGTCTTCTGTGATTGCTTGATTGTTTTCTTATGCTTTAGTTCGTTAAAGTTTTATTCCGCAAAAAGACGCACAATTCACCTATTCACTCCCCTCTAGGTGATTTAGGTAGACAACTTGAAATCTTTTTCATTTACCAATTCCTTTTATTTATGCACGTACTCATGCATGTTATTTAAGCTTTGATCTTTATCGCACTTGGTGCAGTTTGAGATAGTCTACTCTTGTGAGTTCTTTCTCCCCTTTTTTCTTGTGGTCAAGTGTTGATGTTTCCTTATGGTTATCTTGTCTTGGGTTGATAACCGTTTGACTATCTGTTTTCATCTATTATTTAATGTTATTGTCACTTGTATTTTCTTGCTGAGGTATTCTGTTTTTGTGAATGCCTCAGGTTCGGAGAAGTAGCCGGTTGAGTGGCTAGGTTTTATGATAGCTCGTGAGCTGAAGTGGTTGCAGTGGTTTTTTCCTCACCGTCGTGAGGTAGTTGTTGTTTTTATGTTTAGTTCAGACATGCATTCTTTCAGTGGGTTCGTGTCAGGTTGTTGACGCCCACTGATAGTGTTCTAGAGAATGTTAAGTATTTTGCTAGCTGCTAAGTTTACCTTATTTTTTTGGTTATACTTGCTCTCTCGGAAGGTTTTATGTTAGGTTGTATGATAACTATTTTAAAGTATAAAAGTAATATTATTATTACCTCATTCATGTCATATTTCAAAGCTAAAGTAATCATATTTTAACTAACGTAAAAATTATTTCCATACTTATGATAAATTTAGAGTCTTGCACAACATGAGTTGTGCTTTGACGATGTTTATACTCATTTAGGATGTTAATCATGTAAGCAAAATAATTTTCGCAGCGTATAATTATATATTTTTTGGTGGACTAGTTGATCCACTAAGTCGTGAGATATGACTAATCAATTAAATTTAAACTGGATTTTCTTCATAATAACTTCTGAATTTCATATCAAAGGTAGAGTTGGAGTCTTGCCTGAGCATCTGCAGTTATCCCCTGCATGACGTGGTATCACGGTGCGTGTTTTCTTTTACTCTGATATGTCTTTTAAATTCAGAGAAAATGTGGGTTGTGACAGGCGTTCCCGCAATAGGCCGCATAATGAGCAAGGGAGGCGCACAAGCAATCCGCCGCAAGACTCGTCATCTAGGAATCCACCGCGAAACATTCGACTCACAATGCAAACACAAGTGGTGCCAATTGATCAGCGTACGCATCTAGGTCTAACGAAAAGGACTTTGCACACTGCAAATAAAAAGGGGGGGGGGAAGAAGAATGCACCACAAGCAATAAGTAATTCGCAAAGCGAAGAATCACGACCCCAAGGTGAAAAGTTATATTCAAAAAATTTCCGGGCACGTCGTTTCATGAAACACGATCCATAAAAATTTGAGAGCATTTGATGAGTCCCCCTTGATTTTTCTAAGTCAAAACGGGAAGATTTCTACCAAAGATACAAATTCGAGCCAACCCAGTCGAGCGAGTCGCCCACACAGAGTCGCATAGGCCTCAAAGGCCCAAAACACCCCCAAAAGGGAGCGAGGCCAAAGCACGCACGCACACACGAGCATCGGGCACGTGTCCACGCAAGAGAAGCAAGCGCATGGGCAGCGTGCCAGCACGCGAGCGGCCATCACGTGCGCCCGCACGTGGCCAGCCCGCACCCACGAGCGCGACCCTGGTCTTCGCGTACGTGTGAGCCGACAGCCACCGCCGCTGCCTCCACCGCTTTTGGCCTCCGCCGTCAGCGGATGCCTTGCCCGGGGTGCCGGGGGGGGGGTACGTTTATCTTTTCATGGAAATTGGCGATTCATGTGATCAGAATGGAGCGACGTCATTCACCGACTCAGGATCCAACCCGCCGCAATTACCACCATGTTTCTCCAGAAAACTATAAAATGGTCCCCAGCCCTTCATTTGAGGACAAAGGAACTCCAAAGATTAGAGAAAACTATGAGATTTTCCGACGAGAATATGAGACTTAGATTTTTTTCTCTACTTAGAGCTCGCCTCGTTCTCTCTCTAGCGTGCACGACGCCCAACACTCATGTTGACGCTTTTGTGAGCTCTGGAGAAGGCACTGGGAAGCGCTCTCGCGGATGCTCGCTTGAAGACACTCCAAGACTTCAAAGATTTACCATTTTACTCCACAAGGATGCTCTCATTCAAGCGTCGTGGGCGCTCCAATTCAAGCTTCATGGCCGCACTCATTCAAGTTTCGTGAACTTAGTTTTTTTGCTCTTCCTGTATTCAAAACTTGTAACGGAGAGTTGGTCTGTCACCCACTGAGGAAATTTCCAATTCTTATAAACTTAAAGCTAAATAGTGGATTTTGGTCTGGTATAGATCTGACCACGTGGTCTTTCACCCTTTCCGGAAAAAAGCCTCTTGTCGTTATCGCTGTATTTTCATTGACTGTTTGCATGCCCGATTCAACTCCGAATAAGGCTTCCCGATTCTTCGGACCGGAGAAAAACCGGAGGACCTGCAACAACAGTTACCAATTTTTTAGTTTATTCTCGACAATAATCACCAAACTGAAGAAATTTTTTCACCCAATCCCCTCAACTCTATCAAATTAAATTGAAATTTGTTTGAAAAAGAACAAATAAAATAGTTTTGCAGGAGATTTGGAGCATCCAACAAAACTGTCAGACATAAACTGCATTTTCTGAATCCCCCCATGCTTAAAACCGTTGGAGTACGGAAGAAGATGGTTGCGAAAATAGAATAATTCTTTGGTTGAAGATGCAAAAAAAAAATCTCACAATTTTGCTTCTGCGGATGATGTGGACACGAGGGTGCAACTTAACCATGCCTTCTTCCCGGGAAGATGGGCTGCACTTCCGCCTCCAGTTACTGCAAGTGGGACCGGGGGTGTGGGGAACCAAATTGTTCAACGTAGATCCTGCGGATCACTGGAAATGACATTTCTCCGTTAAATTTATATTTCTTAGGGAAGTCTAGACAAGAACAATCTTGGGAAAGACCAGGGGTCTGTTTGTTTCAGCGATTTTGCTTAGTTGCGATCCGACCGGAACGAGATTATTTTCTTTGGCCTGTTTGCTTCGGCATTCCGTCGCCAACGCAGCTGAAATTCTCCGCTCCGAACGGAGCTTTCCCACAGGAGCTGGGAGCTCCTTTGCAACGCCCGCGTTAGCGTCGGCAAAATTTGTTAGAGGTGAGGGGAGGCGGAGCATATCCATGGACAAGGAGGAGTGCTCCGGCGGAGCATATCCATGACAGAGCATATCCATGGACGGGGTAGGAGTGCTCCGGCGAGGGACGGGGGAGGAGTGCTCCGGCGAGGGACGAGGGAGGAGTGATCCGGCGTGGGACCGGAGAGGAGTGATCCGGCGAGGTTGAAGGAGGGGCCGTCGGTGAGGTTGATGGCGGTGCTTTACCGGTGATTATAAAGTCTTAAGTTTTTTATTTTATTATTATTTTGATTATATTAATAATATTATTATATTATTAAATATTATTATTATTATTCTCATTATTATATTATTAAATTATATTATTATTTTTACTATCACTATTATTTTAATATTATGATTATTATTATATTACCGTATATGTGTGATTAATATTACTTTTATTAATATGATTATTTTTAATAATAAATTAAATTTATAAAATTTTTTAATTATAATTAAATGTAACAGAAACGTCACCGTTGTTTTACCAAACTGTTTTTCCATTCTGAACAATTCTGTCACCGCTGTTTTACCAAACTGTTTTGTTATTTTTAACAGCTTCATTCCAACAGCTCCATTTCCACAACTACAAACTGATCCTAGACGAGAACAACGCAGCACGAAAGCAAAAGGTTCAAAAGAGTAAAGAAAATGGGGGGGGGGGGGGGGGCCGCCGGGTTCCACTCCGGTATGAGGGGAAAAAAAGGGGGGGAGGGGGGGAGGAGAAAGAAAAAGAGGGGGAGGGAGAAGAAAGGGGGGGGGGGGGAATTGAGAAGAGGGAAATAAAGAAAAGGGGCGGGGCGGAGAGCGGGTTTGGGTGCACCGGCTGTAGTCGGGCAAGGCCCAGGCCGACCTTTATATGGTCGGGCTTGACCTTTCTATGGTCGGTAGGCCCACTTTCAACGCCCATATTGACAATTTTATACCCCATATGTGAAGGGTCTTTGGTCTCTAAGATGTGATTTTTTTAAAAATAATTTTGGGGACGTTTGAGTGTGTTGTTTAGCTAGCCCATTTTGATATCATATTAGAATATGTGTATGAGTGTATCCAATCTTAAACCAATTGATTATAGGCGGAGGAGCCCAAAATCTATATTAAGTGCACAATGACATGAGTTTTGTTATATGTGACTAAGGCTCCATTTGGAAGGATTTATTTTCACCGGTCAAGCGGTTACGACCGCATGAATCAGACCTTTATTATGGTCTGATTCATGCGGTCGTAATCGCTTGACCTGTGAAAATAAGTTCTCCCAAACGAAGCCTAAATTCTCAGTACATGCAATGACAGTCTTTGCCCATATGTGAGACTAAATTCTCAGTCATCAAGTGTGTTTGCTCTTGTTCGCAGTTAATAGGACTGCCATTATATGATATACTAGCAAAAATGCTTGAGATCATCCATGTGCAATGCATGACGGAAACAACACCTCACCATCACTCAAGTGAATCCGCGTACTATGGTTGGTGCGACGGCCTGTGCACCGGCCACTAGTATCTATAAACAATTTTGGTATCACTAAATATTAACAGGTCAAATAAGGTTCTTGGATTGCTAACCATTAATGGAAATTTCACAAAAAACGGATTTTGAAGTAGTCAATGTTATAAACAATGTCTCTCAATCACTCGTGCCTAGCTGTCTTGATCAATACTTATTGATACACGCATCCCCATAATTATAGCCTCTCTCGGACATAAATTTTCCGTTCATGGACATTGGAGCATTAATAAGTCAAATCAACTGTTTTCTGCGCACTAATGACGAACTCACAGACGAGCATTGGAGCTGGCTTCCATACAACAAGGGCAAAGTTCTCTTGGAAACTAGCTCCACTTTTAGGCACTGAGATCCAGGCAGGGTGGAGCTTGAAGCGATTCTTGCCATTAAACGGGTGGTGACTCAGGCAATTTTGGATGTGCGTGGAATTATTATTGAAAACGATTGCCGCAATATTATGGATATGTGCATGGAGCGTATGAAGACCGACTTGTGGGGGGATGCCAGTGTCTGGACCAAGGGGGCATCCTTTCTTGTGTTGGTTCTATCGCTTCTTTTCAATCTCGTTCCTCACGTGGCTCATCGGTGTGCCGACTTTTGTGCTAAATTAGTGTTTTCTTGTTCCAATTTCATTTGGGACGACTATGATTGTATGAATCTAGAATTCCTGACATTGTAGTTCTTGCCTTTACATCTCTTTTCTTTTTTAGTAATGCAATTGCAAATTTCATCAACAAGTATACATTAAGGCTATGTTTCCTGTGAAGTGCATTGGAACCAAATAAAAATTAGAAAAATGAATCAATTGGACTAGCAAATAGAATTTATTTCAAAATATCAAGTAGAAGAGGGAGCAGAAGTAATGTGACAAGAAAGAAAGCTGCTCAAGATGATTCACAGAGTTTATGTTTAACACCCCCATTAGCACTACAAATGAAAGATTAGAATTCCTGGAGCCGAAAAAACCAATATGAAATGTGAATGAAATTACAATTACAACCAATCACATTTCTTCAAACCAAACATAGCCTAAAAGTTCAAATCCTCCTAAAAGAAAATTCTCCAGCAGGCGACAGATTGCAGTAACAACATTCAAGCAATTTCATTTTATTCTGAAGATGTACAGTTAGATGAACTTGGCCAATGAGTACCACACACACATAATCTTCTTCCATTTGTTTCTAGTCCAGTGGAGACAGGATTCTATGTACATGATCTATTCAGAAAGTTCTGATTTACCTTTCAACAATGGAAAATGTGGAAATTAAGGAGAGATATAGTCCCCATTTGGCTCTCTACAACCTGTATAAATTGTTGCAACTGTGAGATTTTTAATCTAGCGAGTGAGGCAGCAACAGAGTGGTTATCAGTTCCTGCAAAGTCATGGCTACTTCACTGTAATGGAATTGTGTGAGGGCGACGCTTCGGTGAAAAACTATAGAATCCAGCTGTCATTCAACAATGAAAAGCTAGTGACCTAGTCAGAGTAATGCAAATAGGACCAGTAAAACAAACTTAATGCTTGAAAGCTACCAAAATGGACTTAAATCAGTGTTTTAAGTAAGGGGAGTTACTCAAACACCAATTCATCAACAAATTAAACTCAGACACATTATGCAGCTTACACCAAGCTCAGGTACCATTAACATATTAATTCAAACCAAAATTTAGAACAACGTAAGAATCCAAAAAGTAATATTATTAGCAATGAGGGGAGTTATTCAAATACCTAATTATGAAAGCAATACACATTGACACGAATGACTTGATTCGAAAATAATATGAGACGTATAACCATCCACTAAAAGTCTTTATTTTTTTTCAAACCTTGCACAATAGTCATCTCCCTCAAACTCCTTTGTAAAAATTATAAACTGATGAAAAACAAATCTTATTGTTCTTTATATAATTCGCTAATATCTGCATTCTTGGCGACTATTAATTTTGAAAATCAGTCAACAACTTCCATTATTAAATTAACAATGTGTTATCCACATCACTAGTAATAACCGAACAAAGCATATGGCAGCAAGAAACCTCAACGTTAGATAGAAAGAAATGTGAATAGAAAAATACTGTAGAGCGGTAGAATTACAAAAAAATGAGTACCAATTTTATTGTCTCTGGAAGAATAAACCAATGTGTGTATAGCTGGTCGACAATCTACAGATTTTCTTTGAGAGGAGAGACCTCTGGAAGCTGTAGCAGTTCCGGGTCAAAAGAGGCAAAGTCTTTTAGGACTTCCACATCCATCACGGAAGCATAACCCATGCATTTACAACCGCCACAGAAACTCATTCAATCCCAAAAAAATCAGCACAGACAAAATCTAAAGCGCAGGAAAACTCACCAAAAATAGAGCCCTAATGGATTCATTAATCCAGCAATTCCCCTCCAGCAAGTGTCAGATAACAATGCACGTTGGCAGAGCTGGGAGCTTGGCCAACGGAGCAAGCACCATTGCGGAGCTGGGAGCTTGGCGGAGTGCATAACAGGGGAACTCAGTCGCCGGAGCCGAGCGCCTTATCCGGCGGAGCCCGAAGATCACCGGGAACGCCGCACTCGAAAGGGGCGGAGGAAGACGGGACTGGAGAAAAGATCGCTCTCGTCTGGACCGGCAAACCTTTGGCGGAGGAGAACGATAGGCATGGCGATCGAAATGGCGAAGGAGATCCCTAGCGGCCGGTTCTCAGCGGAAACATGCCGCACTCCGTGATTGTACGACGAGCCTTCCAACTGTTCTCTTCCCAGATTGTATTGCCTGCATGAAAACATGGCATATTGAGGTCCAGACAAAACCAATGGTACAAGAAATCAAAATTTTAAATGTGTTGTTAGCTAGGTAGTTGTGATGCAACCATTGTTACCAGAGGTGACCCAAAATTATTTTTTCACAACAAAATTATGCAAAGCACAAACAAATAATCAGCAAGACAAAAACAATATAAATAACCCCAATTTCATGAATCATGGTTTTCATAATCTCAACCTCATCCTCATATTCAGAAACCGATAAAATTCCTTTGAATGATTAAGAAAATTTGAAGGAGATTGTTGATAAATGAGATCCATTAGATACCTTATCGCATGGGCTTAAAGGTTTGGCTATTGAATCCTAACAATTAAATCAATAAGAAACTTGCCCAGCCACATATGAGGATTAAAATCAAGCTCTTAGATTGAGGCGTGCATGAATTGCAATAAGATAAAACTCAAACTCAGTCTGAATTTTTTTTTTCTGACATTCCAATAGAAAACCTCAAGCTCAATCTAGTTTATTGTAGGAATTGTAATAAGATAATATAAAACACAAGCTCTCAGATGGTTATTGTTCAGATTTGCTCGTGAACAATAAGATGCACCTTCCAGTGCTAATGATAGTTGCAGGGGTTGCCTGAGAAGCCTTCTCCACAGGCCATCCTCAATGCCCTCAACATTCAAGAAACACACAAATGTTGACCTTTTCAAACTTTGAAGTATTCATGACAAGAAATTATATAAGAAGGAAACTACAATTATATCCACCTACTTGAGCATCAAATTATAAAATAAGCACTCAATAACCTACCACAAGATCACTATAAACATTGACTTAGCCAAGATCGTTATTTCCTTCGAAATGCCAACAAAAAGGCTTAGATATCAGTAAATGACAAGCTTTTACGGTCCGGTTGGTTGAACCAAATTGGAAATTCAAAACTGAAATTAAGGTCCAATTCCAATGAAAATAGATCCCCACTTCTAATTTCAAATCCCCAAATCCATCAAAATGAACAAAGCCTTAAGAAAAAGGATGTAATTAATTAACTGAAGATGGAAAAACAAATGATCGAAAAATTGATGATAATTGGAACAATATCCTGTTTGAAATCTTCCTAACCTTGATAGTCTTGTCATCTCCACAAGTCACTATAAAAAATTCGTTGTTTGGTTTCCAGAAACCAATGGCATTTACTCCACCAATATGAGAATCAATCTTATATAAAAAAAGCAAAATTTAACCTTATAGATATCAATAAAATCATTTCTTTCGCAAATGCTATAAGAAAAAAAAATAGATGCAATGTACCTCTAAATGAAGTAATAGTTCATTAGGCTCACTGAACAAGTAGAGGTGCATGAGGTGCTTGGAGTATGCAGCGCCTGAAATTAAAAGAGTAATCACCATGCATGCTTGGCCGCTGTACAGAACATTTTACTTCTCAACTCATTTCATTTTCTATGCATTAATGAAAATTGTAAGGAAAGACTAATTTGATTTTTTTTTGAACTCACCACAATACTTGCCATCATCACTCCATCGAGCCCGATTAACATACATGGAAGAATCTTGCTGCATCGCCAATGGACGCGTCAATATCGTGTTGCTGATGCCATCCTCGATGAGGCGACGGTCAAGATCGGAAACTGCAAATTAAGAACATTGGCTTCTAAAATATGTTTATAGCCCCGAATTGGATAATCTGCTCAATAATTCAAAATGATTAGAAAGTGAAAGATCAGATAAATTTGATTTCATGGAAAACATTTACTCATTTCAATCTCTCCTTTGATCTTCAGAAGAAAAAAAGTGCAGTTGACAGACTATATGACATATTTAGCTATAATGAAACCTGTGATCAAAACTATCATATATAGTTAGTTGACACATGGCAGTTTCACAATTGTATCAACATTACAGTAACACTAATGAATTGAAAATAAGTTGTCCAATTAAAATTTTCTATCATAACCCGTGTCGAGAGCAGAGAGTTTTCGCTGGCTTTGCTTGCAAGTAATTTAAGTAATGATATGTTTTGGGTTTTATCACCCCGCTAACAAGTTGATGATGGTTTGATCACTTACATTGAATGATGAAGTGCAGCCCATGATCAAATCTTCTTGGCCAGCACCAGCTGATCTTTCCACAAGTGTCCGATGATGTTGTTACTACTCATTAGGACATTATTTAATCATAGTCAAATGACAAAAAATGAGTTTTTTTTCATTAAATGTCTGTTAATGATTTTCTAGTATCAATAATCATATTTCATTCAACTTTTATTCTTCGAGGTTCAGGGTTGTCTCCGGCTCCGCGGACAGTTAGAAATAAGCATACTCTGCGGGCTCTCCAGGTTGTAGATAATAGAGGCATCCATTGCTGATTTCTCTTCAATCTAACTACAATATAGGACAGCAGAAAAGTGTATGCCTTAGTTCAAAGAGATGTACAAGAATATTAGTTAATCACAAAAGTTTTGTAATAGCATGGTTTAGCGCGTCCAACCTTTGCATCTCCAAAACAAAATCATCAACTTGCTTTTGAGTATTCCCCACTGCTTATCATGTTTGAAGTGAAATATTTATCATAAGAATAACATTAAACTAATCTTTTGGTAAAAAATGGCATTCTATGAACTTTTTTGTTGATTACATTGCCCGAGTAAGATATCTCATTCATCTTCTGCAGAAGCATCAACACAAATATTTATGACGATTTAGCGAAGTTTGCAGGAAATCATACAATCTCAAACGAACAATGAAGAATTATGAATTAATGGTTGCAGTTTCACACTTATACGGGATATCAAATATTAATTCATAACACAAAATATAAAGATCTCCACAAAGCCTAATTTTACAAGCGATAGAAGGAAATAGCGAGAAAAGAAGAGAGAAATTAGTACACTATATACCTCTAATCAGCAGCAAAAGGAGCAATCTGATAGGGTAGAAGATTAGATCTACTGAAAATAACGGGTGCAACCAACAAAATCTTCCAGCAGGCAGCAGGGTTCGAACAACAGGAGGAAGAAGTTGCAGGCTTGCAGAGTCGCAGGCCGCTGCGATGGCCTTGGCATCCTAGCTTCGCCAAATCGCAGGCAGGCAGCTTCGCAGGAAGGAGAGGAGGAGGCTTTGAAATGTGTTTCTATGGCAGATCTGGGAGCTTGGTCGTTGGGGTTGGAGAGCTTGGCCAACGGAGCAAGCACCATGACAGAGTTGGGAGCTTGGCGGAGTGCATAACAGGGGAACTAAGTCGCCGGAGCTGAGCGCCTTAGCCGGCGGAGCACGAACATCACCGGGAACGCCGCACTTGAAAGGGGCGGAGGAAGACGGAACGCGGTCAATGAACGGCAGGAGATCAACTTCTTTCCAGAGACGGAAGACGGGAGGAGATCCATGATCGGCTTCTTGCTGAGGGCTGGAAGTGCTGCGTGACAGAGATTTGGAAAAGGAGAGGGGAGAGGGAGAGGAAAAGGAGTGAGCTCAAAGTAAAAATAAAATCCAACAAAATACTTGAGTTATGCCTACCACAGGACAACCAACCAACTCTCAGAACATTTAAACCTTTAATAGAGAATGAATGCTAGGTTAGAGTTTACCAGAATCTGAGAAGGAGAAAGATATACTTGTTAAAGGAGGTTTTAAACTATTTCTTAAATCAATCATTTTCAGCAATGTCTCTATATCTTTCACGAGAAAGAGTTGCATTGCACAAATAATGAAAAAGTGGAAACCCAGCCAGCCAATCCCTATATAAACTACCATAAGACCAAGAACAGAACGATAGGCAGTGTGAAATTACAATGCCCAGTGATTTATAATTGAGAAAAACGAGATATTTCTGGTATTGAACTCTCAAATCCAAATATCAAATCTCATAATTCATATAGTCGTCTCACCCATACACGAAAATCCATTAACTATAATTTCACACTTCTCTCACGGAATGAATAGTGAGCTGCATATGCAAAACAGAAACAGTAGCATAAATGCTAAAGTTTACAACAACACTCAAGCCTTTATCCCACACTATAGTGGGGTCGGCAACCACCTTTTTTGTTCTAGATTCTTTACAAAAATCCAATTTCATCCTGATTGAAATGGATATCACAAATAATATGGCATGCTTCTTCAAGAAAAGAAATCGAGTGAAAGAGTCGAAGATCAAGTATCAAATGAAGTGTGCACTTATGACATATTAAGGAGTTAATTATAACATTTTATTGAAAAAATGTGCCACAGGGAACTCCATCATGAAGTACAATATCACTTATATAAGAATAGGCTTCAAGAAGTTACGGTAGAATATGCACAGCTTAACAAATTTACTGTCCGAGTATATTTTGTGAGACTAGACAGGACGGTAAGCACCAAACACTAACCTGAGCCAATTCTACCAAAATAAACAAGGGCGAATATTTACTAGTGTGGTCATCATCCTCCCGCCCATTCCCCTTCCAAATCCTCTTCCACCACCATAAGAATCATGTCCATGACTGTGAAAGTCAATGACACCATGGGATCAGAATATATTTCACGAAGAGCTAACAAAAAGGGAACTAATTGAGTTCATTTTTTTTATTCTCTACAACATCACCGCAGAGCTAGAAACTTGTGAAGTGCAAATTCAGAAGAATTAACCAATCAAAACCTCACCGATTCCAATCAAGTGCAGGTGTATCAACTAAAGCTTTAATCTTGCTATCTTCATCAACTCTATCGACAGGAGAAACATCAACTATGGGAGCAATCGGCTGGGCATGATGAACTAAAGGAATACTATACAAGTCATTCCCAAATTCATCCCATTCAGATTCTTCAGGCTGCAAAATCATTATACACATTACTACCATTTTGATTCCACGCTAGCACACCTTACACGGTTTACCGCCTGACCGAGCAATTTCAATTTAGGTAGCACGGGAACGTGTAATGGAGTTGACTGTATATTTTACTTGCAAATATAGGCATCTAAAGTAGAGGCTATTTCAAAATGATGGGCTTACATATTTCATTGCAGATGAATCTCCAACCATCATGCTACTAGAGAGCGGAGTCCTGCAGGTAGAATTAAAATTTTAAAATCTTCTCAATTTTTTACTTGAAATTAATATGGATTGCAGCTGATAATCTTAGCTAAACTATAGTACGTACCCATTTCAGAAGAGAGCGATAGCCCCAAATCAACCAAAACTCACCATTTCAGAATATTCAACTAAAATCTTTAAACACAAAGCCCCAAATCAAACTCATTGGAGAAAATTGATTAAATAAAAAAACAAGCCAGAAATCCACTAAAAACAATCACAAGAAACCGTGAAGAAATTCTTGGAAATGCAGGACTGAGGACTGCCTGGAGGCACTGAAGAAATGCTGGAGGCTGACAGGGACAACTCATTGGAGGATGGTCGGACCTCTGGATAGCAGTGGCGCTCAGCTGGGAGGAAGGAGAACACAGGAAGCTCACGGAATCGGCCGGAGGAAGGAGCAGGAGGGATCGACCGGAGGAAGGAGCAGGAGGGATCGACCGGAGGAAGGAGCAGGAGGGATCGACCGGAGGAAGGAGCAGAGCTCGATGCGCCGGCAACAGAGAGAGGAGGAAAGATGGATTTAGGGTTCGGCGCGCCTGCACGCTGCTGCGGAGCTCGATGCGCCGGTAACAGAGAGAGGAGGAGAGATGGATTTAGGGTTCGGCGCAGCTGATCTTCTCGAGAATCGAGTTGGATGGACGCCTCAGGTGGTGCTTGCCGTGAGGAGCGCCGGAGAAGGGTGAGGAAGGGCTGCGCCGTGGTTGAAGGAAGAGCGGTGGAGAGAAAGGGCGAGCGAGAGAGAGGCAGCGGGCGAGAGAGAGGCAGCGGGAGAGAGAGAGAGAGAATCGCGTAAAATATAATCTCTGGGGGTTAAAATGGGAATCACGCGATTATCAGTCCGATTCAGTCGACTGGAGTGAGGCCCGACCGGGGGGGGGGGGGGGGGGGGGGGGGGGGGGGGGGGGGGGGGGGGGGGAGTTGTCAGGAAGAATATGATGGATAGGTTCGGTTTCGTCTTCCGTGTTAGGGACGATGGACTGAGATATGGCGGCTAAGTCAAACCCTCGGCGCTGAAGGCGAGAAGTTTGCATGGGTGCGTAGCGGCGCCGATCGGGTTCAGAACTCGGATGGTTTTAACGATCTTCGCTGTCGGCGTTCTCTGTGGATGGGAGGCAGTTGATCGGCGTTGGTGGAGACGGAGGGGCCGGTCGGAGAAATTGGAGGCGGAGAAGACGAAGGGGACTGGTCGGCAGTTTTTTCCGGGAGGATGAGGCGGGGGAAGGGACGGTACGGGCTTCTTCCGAGTTCACTGCGGATCATCTCTTCGTGTCTAAAGACGGTGTCGGCGAATGCTGGCAACGCGTCTCCGCCAGCGTTCGGTCTGCCGGGGCTTCTGTCGCTTCCTCAATCTCGGTGTTGCCTGAGGATGAGAAAGACCAGGTTCTCTCTCCCTCTCTCTCTCTCTCTCTCTTTCTCGCCCCGCCTCTCTGATGAGTTTTTTCTCCTGCTATTTCCAACTGGTTGGGTACTTGCTAGAAGTGTTTTCAGGGTGTTCGGCAGTTTTTGTATATTGATACATTTTGTTTAGAGGTTGTTAATTTGCTCTGTCTGCGGTTCAGAAATAAATATAGGCGTGTCCTTCCAATTGATTTGACCGGTTCGATTAAATTGCCTGCTACACTAGAAAGAATGAAGACTATCCAAACTTTTTTCTGCAAACATGTTCCATAATGGAGGCCATTGGGTAGTTTCTTGGTAGATTTCAACATCCATGGCTCATCAATCATCACAGTGCCACTTCTCAGAAGATTTTGCAGTGATAGCAGGAGTCAGGTAATAGAAGTGCCCGCACATTTTAGAAGCAACACAAAAAAGTTCTCCTACTGAGGGTGAGGGTAGTGGTCTCGGCCAATAAGGGAGAGAGTGGAAATATGATGATCCTCACGAGGATCGAGCGGAGGAGACAATGGTGCCAGAGTATTAATTGAGGAAGTTGTTAGAAATTCCAATAAAAGTATCCAAGAAAGTTCTCATAACAATGAGCGAGAAGTCATGGGCGCGAATTGCTCAATCATGGTCTTGGTCAGGCTAGAGAAAGTAGGTTGTATGGTTTCAAAGACTACTAGGAGCCCGCCCGCCCGATATGTAGATCGAGGCTTTGATAAGGACATTGCAGAGGTCTCGATTTAAAAAATTGCTATTGTTGGGGGTTGGGGGTAGGTGTGTAGGGGGCGAATGGTCAGATCGGGGTCTTGATACAAATAGAGAATTCAACCGGGACGTGAGCAGAGTCATTCTGGTTTTGATAGAGTTGATCAGGGGCTGTTCATTATGAAAGCAAAAAAACCATTGTTTGAGGCATCATAAGTAGCAAATGTCTGAAGCGAGAGACGCAATTATGCTTCAAACTTGAGACATCAAGCCTAGATGTCGAGCAAAACCTCCACCCAAGTGATGATGGAAGTCCTAGTTCCATAGGAAGTCCTCAATGCAAAGAGGGAGTAGCGAGGTTTGTCTCAATGATGAACTCCGTTCTCGACGTAGGAGGGAGTAGCCTTGAGTCCTCGATGCAGAAAAGGGAGGAAGGCTAGACCTCAACAACTGAGGGAGCGGTGGACAAAGGTGGCAATGGTGTTTTGTCTAGGTCAAGGACCATAGATTCTTGGATGCTATGAACATAACTTTGGAATTTAGAGATTGAGTATATTATTCATCTCATGAAAAAGCATATATATTCAATGGGCCAGTCACCCATGCACTATAATTAATATGAGACTAAAATACAAGAAGTACAATAAGTAAATAAAGGTGAAAATTGAAAACACAAATGCTTGCTATAGTTTACTTCAAAATTTAAGGGCGCAAATTATGAAGAGTTTTAAAAAAGTGGCTAGAGAGTCAACTGTGTTTGTGATGAAGTGACCAACAACAACACTCAAGCTTTTATCCCACTATAGTGGGGTCGGCTCTATGGATCCTTTGTCGCCATTTTGACCTATCTTTTGTCATAATCTCACTAATGCCTAAGTACATCACGTCTTTCTTTATAGTTTCATTCCAAGTCTTTATTGGTCTACCCCTCCCTCATTTAACATGCCTAGTGACTAGACTCTCGCAACGCCTAATAGGTGCCTCTAATGGTCTCCTTTGTACGTGTCCAAACCATCTTAGTCGAGCTTCTCGTATCTTCTCTGTAATTGGTGCTACTCCTGTCTTATCCCTGATACATTCACTCCTAATTTTATCTAGTCTCGTGTGTCCACACATTCACCTAAGTATTATCATCTCCGGAATTCCCATTTTTTGCTCATGTACAAGATTCACTGCCCAACACTCAGAACCATAGAGCATCACTGGTCTAATTGTAGTACGGTAAAACTTGCCCTTAAATTTTAATGGTACTTTACGATCACATAAGATCCCCGACGCACCTCTCCACTTCAACCAACCCTCTTGGATTCTGTGTCACATCTTTATCAATACCTCCATCATTTTGAACTATCGATCCAAGATATTTAAAACACTCACTACGAGAAATATCCGGATCACCCAACTTAATAACGAAGTCATCTGTCCTTTTTGTACTGCTAAATTTAAGCTCCATATACTCCATCTTTGTCCTGCTCAACCTAAAACATTTTTTTTCTAAAGTGTCTCGCCAAGATTCAAGTTTTGCGTTTACACTCTCACACGTCTCATCGACCAAAACGATATCATCCGCAAACAATAAACACTAAGGTATTACTTATTGAATATGTCTGGTGAGCTCATCTAAGAGATAAGGGCTTAAAACTGAATCTTGATGTAAGCTGACAATGATAGAGAATTCATGTGTTAATCCTCCAGATGTCCTCACCTTTGTCACTGAATTTGTATATATATGTTTGATTATCTCAATGTATGATACATCTATACCTTTCTTTTTAAAGACTCTCCATAAGTTCTCTCTTTGAACTCTATCATAAACCTTCTCAAGATCAATAAACATCATTTGCATATGTTATTTTTTTCTCGGTCGTTGTCGATGAGTCTCTTCAAGAGATGTATAGCTGTCATGGTCGACCACCTTGGCATGAATCCAAATTGATTCTCCGAGATGTTAGTCTCACGCCTTACACTTCTTTTTATTACTTCTTCTCGTAGTTTTATAGTATGAATCATCAATTTAATTCTTCTGTAATTAATATAATTTTGTATATCTCATTTGTTCTTAGACAAAGGTACCAAAATACTTTCTCTCCATTGACCTAACATTCTCTTTAACTTCAGTATCTTATTGAAAAAATGTATAAGACACACAATTTCTTTATTATGAAGACATTTTCATACTTCAATGAGTATGTCGTCCGACAATCGCCTTTTCATTTTTCATCTTCTTTAGAGCATCATTTACCTCCGATACTTGAATTTTACGATAAAATGTTATGTTCCTTTACTTTTCTGATTTACTTAACTCTTGCAAGTTCAATTCATTGTCTTTTATTTCATTATAGAGTTGATAAAAATATCTTTTCTATTGTTCTTTAATATCCATATCATCTGTCAAAACTGTATCTGTTTCATCTTTTATGCATTTCGCTTGACTTAAATCTCTTGTTTTTTTCTCTAGCTGGAGCAATTTTATATGTGTCACACTCTCCATCTTTGGTATCTAGTCGCTTATAACATTCTTTATAAGTTTGACTTCTTGCTTCACTTACCACATATTTAGCTTCTTTTTTAACGACTTTATATCTGACTAAGTTTTCATCATTCCTATAAGCATAGAGTGATTTATAGTCGTCCATCTTCGCCCTCACTTTGTCTTGCACTTTCTCTTTCCATCACCAAGATTCTTTATTTGGGGGCACATGACCTTTTGATACTCCAACTACTTTCTTTTCACTTATCCTTAAATATGAAGACATAACTTCCCATGAGACACTAAGATCAACATAAAGGTCATCAACTAGTTGTTCCATAACTGTTGTATTGAAAGCAACTAGATCTGACTGTTCTTTCTTAAGGCATGTGGGATTTCATATAAACATATAACACCTATTAAACTATATGAAAGAGTTTGAGTATAATGTACTATGAGATGCTAATACAGTTCCATGTGCTTTGTGTTTTGCAAGGGTTAACTTCAAATGAGCAATATTGTTCATAACAGTTACTTATATGTATAAATGATAGATTTTTGTTCTTTTAACTAAATCCTTAATTTGATTAAAAGAATGTTATATTATTATTTCTCTTTTTTGCCTCCTTCTTGGATATATTAAATATAAGATGTGAATATGTTATCTTTACTTTATTAAGAAGCCCAGGCTGCCCACTAGATCTTTGGAGTCAGATGATCTTAAAGGATTGAAATTTATGATATCTCTTAACAAAATGATATGCAAATTACACTACTTTTTTTTCTATCATTCACAGTATTTGACTGTAATGAGACCTGACAACTCGCATTGCATTTTGTAATTCTCTAGTTGGCTTGAAATCTTCTGGATTAGAATTAAAATTGAAACCTAGTCGACCAGATTCTTTTTTTGTGCAAGCCCATCTAGGCTCAAAAATTGTTTCGAGTTAGTTTGAATGACTCAAAATTGGCTCGAATAATTTTGGTTCAAATCCAATTCTAGTAAATTATTGAGTGATTTTCAAGCTTTTTTTGCATTTTGGTTAGTATCAGGGGCGGACCTACCATATGGCAAGTGTGGGCGGCGGCCACACAAAAATAGTTTTTTTTTGAAGTAGCATTAGCCATGATTTACAATCGTGGCAAATACTATTTGCCACGGTTGTAAACCATGGTAAATACATCTGAATGGAAAAAAACATGTTAAAGTTAAAGTTGTTAAAAACCCTAGTAAATTATTGGTCTTCTGTCTCGCTGACTACCAACAACCCGTGCATCCTTTTGTCTCCTTGCTGTTCGCCGACTACTAGGAGCCCGTGTCAACGTGCCGTCCTTCCATCTCTATGTGATTATAACATTTGGCCCGCGCGTCGTTTACTACTCTGCCACTCCTCTATAAGCTTTTCAAATCCTTCCATTAATGGGTTCATGTTTAATCGATCTATTATCCACTTGCAAGGTCAAGTTTTGTCTGACCCTGAAAGTGTTTGTGGACGCCGGCACCCCCTCTTTCCTAATTTGTCCAATTTTTATAATAACTTGCAGAGATTGAATATGAGATACTAATAAATCCAGTTTTATTAAAAGTTGAGCATGCATAAGTGTCCATATTTCTTATTTTTGAGATACTATAAGAAAGTTTGGTAGGTTTATTTTTTCATGCTATGAGTACTTTATGTATGCGATGTTCCAACATATTTGGTATCCATTTGAACAAGCTCGGATGGATTATCAAACACACTTAGAAGCATCAGTGGATTGATTGCATTAGGTTTCTTTTAAGACAAGGAATGACTTTTCATGGTCATGATGAGTCTAATAAATCCAACACATCAAAGATTGCTATTTTTTTTAGTTTGAGTACAATTATAACAAATGTTGTTAGAGCATCATGCAAGCAGTAGAGATATTCTCCGAGATAAGCAGTTTGAAAAGGTTCTTGAAGAAATTTACAGTAGCGAAGCTATAACGGGAAGAGGTTTGAATAAAAAAAGAATGTTTAAATGGGCATGGGATACAAGGTGTAACTCTCACTATAAAACTCTATTGAGTTTAATTTGCTTGTTCTCTTTGGTCATTGATGTGCTTGAAATCATTGAAGAGGATGAAAACCTTGTGGAACATAAAGCTGAAGTAAATGATTTGTTGAATGCTATGCAATGTTTTGAATTTGTGTTCTTGACTCATTTAATGGAAATCATTTTAGGGATCATCAATGAACTATCACAGGCATTGCAAAGGTACAATCAAAATCTTGTAAATACTATGACTCTAGTCAAAGTTTCTAAGCAACGATTACAAACAATGAAAGACAATAGATGCGATTCTCTGCTAAATGAAGTAACTCTATTTTGTATAAACATGATATTATTATTCCAGAAATTGAAGACAATTTTGTAGCTCGAGGGTGGTAAAGACGCAAATATGAAAATAATACGAGCGTTCACTTTTATCGTTTAGAATTATTTTATGCAGTTATTGATCTCCAACTTAGGCTTCATTTGTTATCGCGTTTGCTCCCTGTTCCGTTTATAAGAAACACAACCCCAACTATTTTTTGTTTGTTTTTCCGCCTCCAGTTTGGAACGCTAGTGTTTCGCTTCTTAATTAATTTTTGCTTTAGCAACCGGCGGCCCCGCCTCCAGTCAGAGGTGTTTTCATTTTTTTGGAATTCCACAGATCACCCTCCTGCCGTACCTCGCACTGGAACCACCCTCCGTTACCAGAATTTTTGGGGTTGCCGGCGGCGGCCTGCGCGGATCCCACCGGCGGGGTCGCCGGACCCTGGCAAACCCGCCAGAATTTTCTCGACGGAGATCCGGCAGGACCACCGCCAACGGTGGCCCTGCTGGAGCCTCGTCGGATTACCCCAACGTGTTCGCCGGGGTCCGGTGACCCCGCCGGTGGGCTCTGGGTTGTGGGGATTAGCGGTGATGGGGTTCAAGGAGTGGTGGATCCACGGGTAGAGGAGGGGAGGGATTTTGGCGGCTTGAGGAGGTGCGGGGAGGGGGGCTAGAGGTTGGCCGGAGTGGAGCGCCGGCGGGATGACAGTCGGCCGCCCAGTTCTGGGCGGGAAACTGGCCGGCGGCGGGGTGGCTTCAGGCGGCCGGCAGGTGGGCTGGCGGGGAGGTGTTGGCGGCGGGGTAGGGGTTCGGTTGGCCGAACCTGGGCAGAGAAGGCGGGGGGGGGGGGGGGGGGTTTAGGCGGGCTGTAGGGAGGATGGAGGAAGAGGGGAAAGGGGAGGAGAAAACTTACCCCAAGGCGTCGGCACCAAGGGTCCACGACGTCGGCACCGCGGGAAGACCACCGGAAGTAGGGATGACAACTCTCCAACTTCAGCAATAACCCTAATATCAGCCCCTCTAAACCTATTTATAAGAAGCAAACCACTAGGGCATCCCAACGAACGGCTATGATTGGCCGGTGGGTTTACCCATAAATAAACCAAATACGTGTCCAAAAAAAATACATAAATATATGATTTAGATTCGCGGCGACGTGCTGGACGCAACCGCGGGGTCGGATCGGCGATCCGATCATGTCTTCCGGCGGGAATAAATGAACGTGGGTCCCGCTCCATCATGTGCACGATCCGATGGATTCCCATCAACTCCCCCCGACTGAAAAGCATTCATCTCCGAGGAATGGAGACGATCGTACTGGAGTCGAAGTCCGGGGGCAAGTCGGTCAAGCTCTGCCGGTAGTATCCAAGCGTTGTCAGCGTCGGAACGGCCCCGCCAATGAACCAAGTAGCGAAGGCGCGGCCCGCCCGTGGTGGGAACAATCTGGTGGGATCTGATCTCAGTGATGCTCTCATCTCTCAGGGTGGGATCCGGTGGAGGTGGTGATGCAGGCTGTGGTACCAGTGGCGACGGACTCCCAAGGGCAAGAGTATCAGTAGTGGGTGGGCTGTGGTGGTAAGCTGGCGTGGGTGGGGCGGTGGAGGAGGCGGGCAAGGGGGAGGAAG
Source organism: Platanthera zijinensis (assembly GCA_039513925.1). NCBI lineage: Eukaryota > Viridiplantae > Streptophyta > Magnoliopsida > Asparagales > Orchidaceae > Platanthera > Platanthera zijinensis. Next base: position 206,664,088 of record CM077082.1, on the reverse strand, counting down.
GTGGATCACTTCCACTGCTCGGGTCCCCATAGTCATGAGGCTCATAATAAGGTGTCAGATTCTCGATATTAAAAACTGGATGAATCCCCATACTCGCCGGAATATCTAGTCTGTAGGCGTTTGTCCCGATCCGACTAATAACTGAGAAAGGGCCCATTCGCCTGGCGCTTAACTTCTTGGCAGGCCCCGAAGGGAGCCTCTCCGGGCGGACTCGTACCATCACCTGTTCGCCAATATTAAAAATACGTTCTCGTCTTCGTTGATCTGCGTGGGTTTTATAATTGTCATTGCTCGTACTAATACGTCGGCGAACCGACTCATGCAACTCATGCAGGTGTTGTGCAAACGATTCGACAGACTCACTAGGACGGGACTCTAACGGGCTCGGAATAAGGTCAATGGGTTTCCGGGGGTCGTAACCTGACACTATATGAAATGGACTCAACCCAGTGGTCCTATTGACGGAGCTATTATATGCAAACTCGGCGACCGGAAGGTCTAAATCCCAACTACTCACTCGCTCTCCCACCAGACACCTCAATAAGTTCCCTAAACTCCTATTTACTACCTCTGTCTGGCCATCCGTCTGCGGGTGGTAAGCAGTCGAAAACTTAAGGGTGGTGCCGGTCTTGAGCCACAGGGTCTTCCAAAATAGCTCACAAACCTCACGTCGCGGTCCGAAACGATGGACTTGGGAAGGCCGTGTAGTCGGAAAACGTCCCGCATGAAAATGGATGCAACGTGGGTTGCGTCCGCCGTCTTGCGGCATGCTATAAAATGGGCCATCTTCGAAAAGCGATCAACCACCACGAAGATGGAATCGTGCTTCCGAAGAGTGCGGGGAAGCCCCAGAACGAAGTCTATGCTAAGGTCCTCCCAAGGGCGGCGTGGGACCGGTAACGGAGTATATAGGCCTGCATTCTGCTTCGTGCCCTTGGCCGTCTGGCAGATACGGCAGTGGCGGACGACTCTAGTCACGTCCCTCCTAAGCGTGGGCCAATAGAGACGGTCCTCTACAATAGCTATAGACTTGTCGCGCCCAAAATGCCCGGCGGCTCCGCCCGCATGCAACTCCCAAATCAGGAAGTCACGATATGACGTTCGGGGAATGCATAGGCGGGACCCATGGTATAGATATCCCTCGAAGATCTGATATCCCTCAACGGGGTCTGGGGGCTCTCGGGATAGGGCGGTGTAAATCTCACCGAAATCAGGACATGCCGGATACTCTAAGATCACGCTCTCAAGCCCGTCGACACGGGCAGTCATAGTCTGAAGCAACGAGACACGGCGACTCAGGGCGTCTGCAGGCTTGTTCTCAACACCAGCTCGGTGCTTGAGAACATAGTGGAAGTCCTGCAGATACTCAACCCACTTGGCATGGCGATGTCCCAGCTTACGCTGAGAATCCAAGTAACGTAATGCCTGGTGGTCGGAGTAAAGCACGAACTCCCGGGGGAGGAGGTAGTGCCTCCAGTAGCGTAAGGACTGGACAACCGCGTAAAACTCTCGATCGTAGTTCGAGTACTTCTGTTTGGCCTCGTTTAACTTCTCGCTAAAGTAGGAGACCGGGTGTCCCTCTTGGCTCAATACACCACCGATACCAACTCCAGACGCGTCGCAAGCGACCTCAAAGGCACGACTAAAGTCAGGAAGCCTCAAGACGGGGGCTGTCGTCAGCTTCGCTTTTATCTCCTCGAAGGCCCTAGTGGCAGCGGGGGTCCACTGAAACTCTCCCTTCTTGAGACAGCTCGTGAAGGGGGCCATGATCGTACTGAACCCCGGGACAAACCTCCTGTAGAAGGTGGCAAGCCCGTGAAAGCTGCGAGCCTCGTGGATAGTCGTAGGCACAGGCCAGTATCGAATACATTGGACCTTTTCGGGGTCAACAAATACGCCAGTCGAAGAGATAATGAACCCAAGGAAGTGGACGGACTCAGAAAGAAATGCGCACTTCTTCAGGTTCACATACAACTTCTCCCTGCGGAGGGTGCTGAAGAGAAGCCGCAAATGATCGAGGTGGGCGGCCTGTGTCTGGCTGTAGACCAATATGTCATCAAAGTATACAACCAGAAACTTGCCCATGTAGGGCCGCAGCACCTGCGTCATAACTCTCATAAAAGTACTAGGGGCGTTCGAAAGCCCGAATGACATGACTAGCCACTCATAGAGACCATCCTTAGTCTTGAAGGCGGTCTTCCATTCATCTCCTTCACGCACTCTGATCTGGTGGTACCCACTACGCAGATCAATCTTGGTAAAGATCTGAGCACCAGACATGGTGTCCAATAGATCATCTAATCGAGGAATGGGAAAGCGGTACTTGACCGTGATCTTGTTTATGGCGCGGCTATCGACGCACATACGCCAACTGCCGTCCTTCTTAGGGGTAAGAAGGGCGGGAACAGCACACGGACTCATACTCTCACGAATAAATTGCTTCCGTAGAAGCTCCTCGACTTGCCGTTTGAGCTCGGCGTGCTCATCTGGATGCATACGATAGTGGGGAAGGTTCGGTAGGGAAGCTCCCGGAATCAGATCTATGGCGTGCTGGATATCTCGCTGCGGGGGCAGCTCGTCAGGGAGCTCGTCAGGCATAATATCTGCGAACTCATCCAGAAGGGGACGCACCGCTAGCGGGTGGTCAACAGAGGGGGCCTCGGATACCTGTGTGGCAGCGACAACATACATAATATCAACCTCAATGCTGTCGCGGAGAAACTCGCCACGCCTCAGGATGTGTAAAGGTCTCGAAGCACCCGTGCTCACGGAAGGCTCAACCACACCCTTCGATCTCTCCCTGGGCTGGGTGGGTGTCAAAGTAATCTTCCGCCCCTTGTCATAGAAGACACACGTGTTCGAGCGGCCGAAACACGTGACGTCACGATCAAACAACCAGGGGCGTCCAAGCAGCACATGTGCAACGTCCATGGGAATGACGTCACACCACACCCGATCCTGGAAGGACGCGATGCTGATCGGTACTAAGCAACGCTGGGTCACCTGAATCGCGGTCTTGTCGACCCAGACGACACGATAGGGGTGGGGGTGAGGCTCTGCCTTCACCTGCATACGCTCAAGCCCCTTCTGGGCTATGATGTTCACGCAGCTCCCACTGTCGATGGCTAGCTTGCAGGGCCCGCCTGTGCTAGGGAAATAGGTGTAGAAGATGGTAGTGCGGCGCCAATCCTCATCTGCACGTGGGGTGTGTAAGAGGCGCCTAATCACTCCCACCTCTAAGGACCTCTCGGCATCGCTCTCCCAACCTTCTTCGACAGTGGCTCTAATCTCTTCCGTGGCCTCTACATCCTCCTCTAAATCGTGCTCCTCATCCTCAATCAACAGGTTCCGCGTAGGGCAGTGGGCCGCTACGTGCCCTCTGCCTGAGCACCTAAAACACTGAATACCCCCAGGCCTCTGGCCCTCAGTAGCAATAGCCTTCCCCTTCATGTCAGGAGTGACTCGAGGGGGTGGGGTGGTTGTAGCAGTCTGGGCCGGAGCGGGCTTCCTAAACGTCGACGACTCCGTTCGGGAGGGAAACTGCCTCGTACTAGAGGTGCGGAGGTACTGCTCATACTCCAGAGCGAGCTGGAATATCTGGTCTACCGTCTCTAAACGATGGGGAATCAGCTCTCTCCGGAGGTCCGAACGGAGGCCTGCCTTGAATCGAGAGGCAGTGGCGATGGGCTCCTCCGAAATATCGCTCCTTACTACTAACTCGTCGAATCGAGCCATATACTCGGCCACCGTGAGCGTTCCCTGACGCAAGTTCTGTAATTGCTCGAATAGCTGATCCCGGTAGGACGCAGGGAGGTACTTCTCGCTCAGCCTCTGCTTCATCTCTCCCCATCTGGTGATAGGGTAATAGCCGTCACGCTCTAAAGATCTCTTGACACTAATCCAATATACCTTGGCCTGCCCGACCAACTTCATCTTGGCAAACCGGACACAACGTTCATCACTCATGTCGTACCAATCAAAATAGTGGTCCATGTCAAGGAGCCAATCACTAAAGGCCTTTGGATCCAAGCGGCCATCGAACGTCGGGGCGTCGAGGCAAATCCGACGGGTGATGTCAAAGGCGCGGTCGCCCCTCCGCGGGTCAGGATAATCATCAGGGTCATCGTCACGGTCATAATCGTGTCGAGCGGGCGGGGGCCCGCGCTCACGTCGACCTGGCGGATAATACTCGTCACGACGCTGGTCTTGGCGACCAAGCGGGGGCACGCGGTTCCTAGGGCCAGGCTGTCGCGGCATACGGTAATCCTCCCACGGGGGTGGGGGTCGGCCACGAGGTGGCTCTGGGTTCCGCCCTGCTGGCGGGGTGGGGGCTCTCACAGGGATCTCACGGTGGTAGCGGTCTGCCGGTGGCGGATCATCCCTGACCCGCTGCCCGCGACGGGGAGAGTCGCCCGGGTCACCCGCGATCTCATGGTCATGAAGGGAGGGAGTATCTCTAGCGTGCTCTATCAGATCTAAACGACGAGTCACCGCGGCGATGTCGTGACGCACATTCTCGAATTGGTTACCCATTGCATCAAAACGCTCTAGGATAAGACGCTGGAAGTCTGTGGTAGCAGTGCTCGAGTTCGAGCCCGCTGCCCGGTCATTGGTGGCTGGTGGATCTACCATGCTTCTAAATGTCCTACCACTACGGAGCATACACAACGGCCCAACCTTGGGCTCTGATACCAACTGATGTAGGGTAGGCTATGACGTGCACACCTAGACTCTATATGCAACCCCACAAGCGGGTAACGCGACAAACTAGCAGAGCAATGAAAATCAGTAACGCCACAAGCACATAATTACCACAAGAATTAATTTTAATATTGGCGAAATTCTTAGTTGGCTTTCCTCCGCTCGGAGGGCCAAAAGCAAAGCGCGCGGCGAAGAGATCCTCCTGCAAGTTGTTAATCAATCGATAGCCAAAGCAATACAAACACGCTCCAAGCAAGCACAAGATTATCCAATAATAATATCAAAAATTAGTACAACCAAATCACAAAATAACTCATAACTAGGGGCTGATTTCGGGCAAGGGAAGTGGAGGGTTCGGGTGGTGTAGATCGAGCGCCGAGCGGTGGAGCCGGGGAAGGAGACAACGGTTGGGGCTGTTTTGGTGGTGAACAACGGGATCAGAGTGGAAACGGGCGGATCCGGAGGGAAACGCGTAGATCCGGGCTCGGGAGGGCGGATCCGGTGGTGGATGATCGGATCCGGGTTGGGGAAGGTAGATCGGATGACGAGTGGGTAGATCGGGACAGCTTGAGCCCGGGTTGTGGGGATTAGCGGTGATGGGGTTCAAGGAGTGGTGGATCCACGGGTAGAGGAGGGGAGGGATTTTGGCGGCTTGAGGAGGTGTGGGGAGGGGGGCTGGAGGTTGGCCGGAGTGGAGCGCCGGCGGGATGACAGTCGGCCGCCCAGTTCTGGGCGGGAAACTGGCCGGCGGCGGGGTGGCTTCAGGCGGCCGGCAGGTGGGCTGGCGGGGAGGTGTTGGCGGCGGGGTAGGGGTTCGGTTGGCCGAACCTGGGCAGAGAAGGCGGGGGGGGGGGGGGGGGTTAGGCGGGCTGTAGGGAGGATGGAGGAAGAGGGGAAAGGGGAGGAGAAAACTTACCCCAAGGCGTCGGCACCAAGGGTCCACGACGTCGGCACCGCGGGAAGACCACCGGAAGTAGGGATGACAACTCTCCAACTTCAGCAATAACCCTAATATCAGCCCCTCTAAACCTATTTATAAGAAGCAAACCACTAGGGCATCCCAACGAACGACTATGATTGGCCGGTGGGTTTACCCATAAATAAACCAAATACGTGTCCAAAAAAAATACATAAATATATGATTTAGATTCGCGGCGACGTGCTGGACGCAACCGCGGGGTCGGATCGGCGATCCGATCATGCCTTCCGGCGGGAATAAATGAACGTGGGTCCCGCTCCATCATGTGCACGATCCGATGGATTCCCATCATATTTTATTGTAGACAACATTGAAATTAAAATTAAATTCTAATTTGAGAAATAATGTAATGAAAAATAATTTTGAAAGTCACATATTCCCTTCTTTATTCATTTCCTAAAGTGGTGCCCTCATATTTGATTAAATATCAGGAAACGTGTGATCCCTCTTGTAATAACCAATTAAAAGGATTTATTTCCTTTTTTATGTTTCCTGACGTGCATTAAAAATGGGCTTCCCCCTTCCCAATTGGTAGCTTGGAAAATTTTGGAACAGAGAATTTAATTCTCTATTCCCAAAAATCCAGCCCCACATGACCCGCCCTCCCCATCCCCTGTCTTCCTCCCAGCAACACCCTGGGCTTCTGCCGGTTTCCACCTGTTCCATACCACTGCTGCCCCCTGCTCCGTCGACTACCGCCGGCGTGCCCCAGTCGCTGTTCATCGTCGACTTCGACAAACTCCTCCCGGTGTCCAGAAATGTCCGGTGACCTGTGCCCAATAATCCCCAGCCGCCTCTATTTACAGGCATCAACCACTTCGATCAGGGCACTGTCGACTTCAGCACTCCCGTCGGGCGTTCAGGGAGGCTCCTCCCCATTCGCTGCCCGTGCCACCACTGCCGCAGTTAGCCCCCTCGTCAGCCTCTGCGGGCTCCGGCGAACAGTCGTCTTCCAGCCCTCCTCTTCCCCCTCCACTTGTGGGTCCCGTGCCTACTACCTCATGTGTCGAGGGTGACCTCCATCTCATTCACCTAATGTTAGCTTAATTTCATGCTTCATTTTAATAGGTTTAAAAAATCAGAGAAAGCTTGCCTTTAATTGTTGAATATGCTCGATTGCCAGATTCATAGGCACATTTGTTAAGCTAAGATCGATTGTCTCTCTCCGTTTGCTTGAGAAATTCATGCTAGCACGACATTTTTAAAAGAAAAATTTCAAGTTTATTTATTTAAAATTATCTCGGGGACTCCGGCCTACATCAGCTTGGTATCAGAGCGATTCGATTCACTTCTACTATGGATCAGTCGATCTGTTGTTTTTAATAATAATAATAATAAAATTTAAAATATATTTTATTAAAGTCTATCTTTGAATAATTTTTTTAAAAAATTAATTTTAAATCCTTAGTTAAAAAGGATAATCTTGAAGCGCGTTTGAAAATCGTAATAAAAAATATTGAATACGTCACTACAGAATTCAAACAGAATCTGACTGGGTTGTGCACCGATGTATACAATCTAAAAATGACAATGTGCAAGAAAAATATTTTTCCTGATTACGTCCCAACTACGTTTCAACTAGTGGAACCCGGACTTCAAATTATTAATAGTCCTCTTTCTAGACTCGTTGTTTTCCCCACGAGCACCTTGGCCCCATTAATCTCCACTACAACACTCCCTTCAGTCGAGAAGTTCCTTCTTGAGCCTAGCTCCAAGAAGAGGAATTTCACCATCATCATCCTCCTGCCCCAACTGAAGATGTGTTTCCATGTGCTCACACTGAATCACAACCCTTAGCCATCAAGTTTATCCCTGAGCCCGAAAACATGTTGTTTGATGATCACTTATCATTCACATTAGAGTCACCATCATATATTGATTTTATATTTGGGGAACATCATTTTATATCTTTACATTATTCCATAAATATAAACGCGTCCCAAAAAATTTATTATCAAGTTGTCGTATTTAAGAGAATTTGTGTTTTAAAGATAATGAGAACTCCAAAAATTTTCACGCCAAATAATGATACTAGATTTAAAGGATTTCTCTGGAAAATTTTAAATACTAAATTTGGGATTAATTTTAAATTTTGTAACGTTAGTAAGATTCGATCAGGTGATATATTTTGGATAGTTGATTTTGGTCTAGTAGACGCTCGTATATGTCTGACAGAAGAGTGTATGATGCGATGTGATTTAAATATTTAATGATTCCACAAGTCGAGCTTGCTTGCTTCCCACCCCATTTCTTTGATCTCCACTCTCTCCTATTTTGTGATACCATTCCTTTTTATGCTCTGATTTTTACTGATTATTTAAATAATATGCATAAAATTATGTTTAACAGTTTGCAAGCATATTTGAAAATTTATAATCTTATTGTTGATTTTATCATTGAGACTTATATTTTTTCGAAGGAGATTGGTTTCCTACATCTTACAGGAAAAAGAATTTGCCTAACGATCATGAGTTGCAGTGAAGGGTCCTCCCGTTGCCTTACTACCCACCACCTTCCACAACATGACAAAAGTGGAGCAGTTCTAGTTCGACGTTTGGATATTCTAGTAACAGGTCCTATCACATTCTCGCCGGGGTCGAGCTCTTTCAACCCCGGGAGAATTAATGCAACCTGAGTCACATTCGGGTCTCATGCATTTTTATTTAGTATTTTGTAGCGCATGTATTAGCGCATATGTATTTTGCTTCGCACTCATTGTATGACTTATTGAGGTGATCGTCCAATAACTCCATAAATAAAATGATCCGTCAAATTAGGTAATAAGTTAATTAAGGCAAGCTCTCTAAAATGATTTATTAAAATTAAGCATATTTTATTGTACGCAACATTGAAATTAAAATTAAATTCTAATTTGAGAAATAATGTAATGAAAATTGTTTTGAAAGTCACATATTCCCTTTATTCATTTCCTAAAGTGGCGCCCTCATATTTGATTAAATATCAGAAAACGTGTGGCCCCTCTTGTAATAACCAATTAAAAGGATTTATTTCCTTTTTTATGTTTCCTGACGTGCATTAAGAACGGGTCTCCCCCTTCCCCATATGTAGCTTGGAAAATTTTGGAACAGAGAATTTAATTTTCTGTTCCCAAAAATCCAGCCCCACGTGACCCGTCCTCCCCGTCCCGTCCCCGTCTTCTTCCCAGCAACACCCCGGGCTTCGGTTTCTACCTCTTCCAGACCACTGCTACCCCCCTGCTCCATCGACTACCGCCAGCGTTCCCCAGTCGCTGTGCACCGTTGGCTTCAACAAACTCCTCTCGGTGTCCAGATATATCCGACGATTTGTGCCAGATAATCCCCAGTCGCCTCTGTTTATCGGCATCAACCACTTCGATCAGGGCGCCGTCGACTTCAGCACTCCCGTCCGGCGTCCAGGGAGGCTCCTCCCCCATTCGCTGCCCATGCCACCACCGTCAGCCCCCTCGTCGTTATCCTCTGAGGGCTCTGGCGAATAGTCGTCTTCCAGCCCTCCTCTTCCTCCTCCACTTGTGGATCCCGTGCCTACTGCCTCATGTGCCGAGGGTGACCTCCCCCACCTCGTTCTTGTAATGTTTGCTTAATTTCATGTTTTATTTTAATAGGTCTAAAAAATCAGAGAATGCTTGTCTTTAAATTAACATAGAACCTTTTTGCCGTTAAATTTAAACCCCATTGTTCTTCCTTTGCCCGCGTACTTGTGGAAAAGTTATTTTATAATTGCTAAATATGCTCGATTGCCAGACTCATAGGTACGTTTGTGAAGCTATGATCGATTGTCAGTCTCCGTTTCTTGGAAAATTCACGCTAGCGTGACATTTTTAAAAGAAAAAATTCAAGTTTAAATCATCTCGGGGACTCCGACCTACATCAACCGCCCATTGGACTTTTCTCTAATTGACCTAATGGAACTTGATAATGATGGGGGACCATCGGCCCATAACAAGGCGGGGCCCACTTTCGTCTATTCTCGCCGGAAGAGTTGATTGGAGGGACGATCCGATCCCGCGGATGCGTCTGGATGCGCACCGCGAATCATTTTGATATATAAACTTTGTTATTTTAATTTCATTTGCTTATGTTTGGCACGTGGATCCTTCGGCCAATCATAGCCGTCGAATCCGTGTCGCCCTAATGTTAGAATATTATAAATAGGAGTGTTGAGGCTTGGAGAGACTCATTGCTGGTTTTGGAGAAAGTTATTCCCGGAACTCCGCGATCAAGACACGGTGCCGACGCCGTGGAGCCCTAGGTGTCGACTCCTAGCGGTGGAACTTCCTCCCCAAGGTACTACCCATCCATAACCTTCTTTTTCCCCCTCCGAAACCCTCATCCACAACCCCTACAGCCCCCAAATCCCACCCTTACTGCTGTCCAGAAATCCATAAATTACTGTTCATCTGCACTGTTCATCCGCTGGCACTGTTCATCCGCACGGTTCATCCGCCGTTACTGTTCACCCGCCCCCTCACTTCTTCTCCCCTTCGTGGATCCACTTCCAATCGCTCCGAAAACCCTAGATCTACTTTGATCTAGCGCTACCCTCCGCCGATCTACCCCCCACTTACATATTTCCTCCCAGTAGCCCGGATTCGTCATCAAATTACCGGATCTATCCACTTTCAGCCCACCGCAACCATCCTCCACCACGGACATCCACCGTTCCGACACGCTCACCCGGATCTACCTTCAAAACCGCCGGATCTCTCCCGCCTCGGACACTCCTTTGTTTGTGAGTTGTTTGTTGTATGAATTTCTAGTTTTCAGCATTTGGATATTGTTTGGGATATTTGTACTTGCTTAAAATATTTATTGTGGAATTTTGCCCGTAAGAATATTGATTGCAGGAAGGAGCTATTCGCAGCGCGCTTAATTTGGCCCTCTGTTTGGAGGAAAGCCTTGCTTGATCGCCTTAAAAGAATTGTTGTCTAATTTAATTATGCGTGGTTGTGAATCGTCACTTGGAATAATTGCCTAGCGGGTTTTGTGCATCTCATCATAGCTTTCACGCGTCCACTCACTCGAGTCGACCTAGATTGCATAATACATAGCCTACCCTACATCATTTGGTATCAGAGCCTAGGTTAGGCCACTTGCATGCTCCGTAGTGGTAGGACATTTAGGACTAGCATGGCTGACCCACAAGTAACCGACGACCGTGCGGGAAGTTCGAACTCGGGCACCGCATTTGCTGAGTTCCAGCGCCTTATCTTAGATCGTTTTGACACCTTAGGCACCCAGTTTAACGATGTTCAACATGATCTTGCCGAGGTTAACATACGACTAGATCACTTAGAGAACGCTAGGACCACGCCTACGCATCTTGACGACCTCCTGAGGAACGTCGTCGCCGCGACATTACCTACCGGGCCCCAGCCCCACCGGCAAGGCGAAACCCCGAGCCAGCACGCGATAGACACCCGCCGCGAGAGGACTATCGTATACCCCGTCAGCCACAACCCGACCTTAGGGACAGGGTGCCCCCACCTGGTCACCGCGACCAGCACCGAGATGAGTATTACCCGCCAGATCGACGCAGGTTTGACCACGACTACGATGACTATCCAGGGGACTACCCCGACCCGCGGAGAGGTGGCCACACCTTCGACATCACCCGACGGATTCGCCTCAACGCCCCATCGTTCGACGTCCGCTTGGATCCGAAGGCCTTTAGTGATTGGATCCTAGACATGGATCACTATTTTGACTGGTACGACATGAGAGATGAGCGTTGTGTCCGTTTCGCGAAGATGAAGTTGGTTGGGCAAGCCAAAGTATTTTGGATTAGCGTGGAGAGAGCTGTCGAGAGAGAAGGCTATTATCCCATCTCCCGATGGGATGAGATGAAGGAGAGACTGAAAGATAAATATCTCCCCGCCTCATACCGTGATCAGTTGTTGGATCAGCTACAGAACCTACGACAGGGGGCGCTCTCGGTAGCGGAGTACATGGCTCGATTCGATGAGTTGGTCGTTAGGAGTGATATTTCGGAAGAGCCCATTGCCACCGCATCGTGATTTAAGGCTGGCCTTCGCTCAGAGCTCCGGAGGGAGTTAATTCCCCATCGCCTCGAGACGGTTGATCAGATATTCCAGCTCGCCTTAGAGTACGAGCAGTATCTCCGTACTTCGAGTACGAGGCAGTTCCCTGAGCGCACTGATTCCTCGACATTTAAGAAGCCCGCACCTTGCCAGACTACCACGGCCACCCCACCCCCACGGATCACCACTGACATGAAGGGCAAGGCCATCGCCACCGAGGGTCAGAGGCCCGGGGGTATCAAGTGCTTTAGGTGCTCTGGCAGAGGACATGTGACGACACATTGCCCCACACGAAGTCTGCTAGTCGAGGGAGAGGAAGAGCCGGGCCTAGAGGGAGCCGAGGATGTCACTGAGGAGGTCGAAGCTGCGGTCGAGGAGGGGTGGGAGAGCGAGGCCGAGAGATCCCTAGAGATGGGCGTAGTACGACGCCTCCTACATACCCCCCGTGCAGACGAGGATTGGCGCCGCTCCACTATCTTCTACACGTATTTTCCTAGCGCAGGCGGACCCTGCAAACTAGCCATTGATAGTGGGAGTTGTGCCAATATCGTGGCCCAGAGAGGTTTAGAGCGTATGCAAGTGAAGGCGGAGCCCCACCCTCACCCGTATCGAATTATTTGGGTAGGCAAGACCGCCATCCAGGTGACATAACGGTGCCTCATTCCTATTCGGCTCGCTACATTGGAGGATCACGTGTGGTGTGACGTCATTCCTATGGACGTTGCCCACGTGTTATTGGGCCGACCCTGGTTATACGACCGCGATGTCACGAGCTACGGCCGGTCGAACACATATACATTCTTCGATAAAGGTAAGAAGATCACGCTGTCCCCAACCCGGCCCAAGGAGAAATCCAAGGGCCCGATTGAGCCCTCCCCGAGCACCATATCGTCGCGACCACTGCATCTCCTGCGGTGTAGTGAGTTCTTGCGGGAGAGCAGGGATGCCGGGGTATTTTACATCGTTGCCGCCACTATGGCTTCTGAGAGCCCGACAGTGACCCCAGATCTTCCCCCGGAGATCCAGACCCTACTTGAGGAGTTTACCGACATCATGCCAGAGGAGTTACCTGATGAACTCCCACCTTTGCGAGATATCCAACACGCGATCGATCTAGTCCCAGGAGCTTCCCTTCCAAGCCTGCCGCACTATCGTATGAATGCCGATGAGCACGCCGAGCTCAAACGGCAGGTTGACGAGCTGCTTCGGAAGCAGTTCATCCGGGAGAGCCTGAGTCCCTGTGCCGTTCCCGCCCTTCTTACCCCCAAGAAGGATGGTAGTTGGCGCATGTGCATTGATAGCCGTGCTATCAATAAGATTACGGTGAATTACAGATTTCCCATCCCTCGTCTTGATGACTTATTAGATACCATGTCTGGTGCCCAACTCTTTTCCAAGTTCGATCTGCGGAGTGGGTACCACCAGATCCGGGTACGGGAGGGTGATGAATGGAAAACGACCTTTAAGACTAAAGATGGCCTGTATGAGTGGTTGGTCATGCCGTTTGGGTTGTCCAACGCCCCGAGCACGTTCATGAGGATTATGACACAGATCTTGCGGCCTTACATGGGCAAATTCCTAGTTGTATATTTTGATGATATTCTGATCTACAGTCAGACCCACGGTGACCACCTAGTGCACTTGAGGCTCCTTTTCGAGACCCTTCGTAAGGAAAAGCTATTCGTGAATCTAAAGAAGTGCTCGTTCTACGCCGAGTCGGTACAGTTCTTGGGGTTTATCGTATCATCCACAGGAGTGTCAGTCGACCCTGAGAAAGTTAAGTCCATCCGTGAGTGGCCCTTGCCTACGACCATTCACGAGGCCCGCAGCTTTCATGGGCTGGCTACCTTCTACAGGCGGTTTGTTCGAGGATTTAGCTCGATTATGGCTCCGTTCACTAGCTGTTTGAAGAAATGTGAATTTCAGTGGACCCCCACAGCCACTCGAGCGTTTGAGGAGATTAAGGAGAAGTTGACCACGGCACCCGTCTTACGACTCCCTGACTTTGGCAAGGCTTTTGAGGTTGCGTGTGATGCTTCTGGAGTAGGGATCGACGGTGTGCTGAGCCAGGAGGGACACCCGGTCTCCTACTTCAGCGAGAAGTTAAATTAAGCCAAGCAAAAATATTCCAATTACGATAGGAAATTTTATGCGATCGTTCAGTCATTACGATACTGGAGACACTACCTCCTCCCCCGGGAGTTCGTTCTCTATTCTGACCACCAGGCGCTCCGATACTTAGACTCACAGAAGAAATTGGGACATAAGCATGCGAAGTGGGTTGAGTACCTTCAGGATTTCCACTATGTTCTCAAACATCGCGCCGGTGTTGAGAACAAGCCCGCTGATGCGTTGAGTCGGCGGGTCACCCTTTTGCAGACCCTGAGATCCCATGTGGACGGACTTGAGCAGATTATTGCTGATTACCCAGGATGTCCGGACTTCGGCGAGATATACGCAGCCTTATCCCGAGACCCCCCGAGCCTGTCGACGGCTTCCAGCTTTGGGAAGGTTACCTTTACCGAGGTTCCCACATGTGCATCCCAAGCACATCATACCGCGACTATCTGATTTGGGAACTTCATGCGGGCGGAGCTGCCGGGCATTTTGGCAGGGATAAGTACAAAACTATCGTAGAAGATAGGTTTTATTGGCCAGGCCTAAAGAGAGACGTAGCTAGAGTTGTTCGACATTGTCGTACGTGTCAGACTGCGAAGGGAACTAAACAAAACACGGGATTGTATACACCCTTGCCGGTCCCACTTAGACCCTGGGAGGATATTAGTATGGACTTCGTACTAGGACTGCCGCGCACGCTTCGAAAGCACGACTCCATTTTTGTCGTCGTTGATCGTTTTTCCAAGATGGCACACTTCATCACCTGCTCTAGGACCGCTGACGCCTCACGTGTTGCTTCCATCTTCATTCGGGACGTCTTTAGGCTACATGGCCTACCTAAATCCATAGTCTCCGACAGAGATGTTAGATTCGTGAGCTACTTTTGGAAGACCCTCTGGTACAAAACGGGCACTACCCTGAAGTTTTCATCTGCCTATCACCCCCATACTGACGGGCAGACTGAGGTTGTGAACCGCAGTCTAGGGAACTTGCTTAGGTGTCTTGTTGGCGAGCATGTGGCGAGTTGGGACTCTGTCCTTCCTGTCGCGGAATTTGCCTACAATAGTTCGGTCAATAGGTCCACCGGGCTGAGCCCATTTCATGTAGTATTAGGGTACGAACCCAAGAAGCCCATTGACTTCATTCCTTACCCATTAGAGGCCCGTCCTAGCGAGTCCGCCGAATCATTTGCACGTCACTTGCATGATTTACATGAGTCAGTCCGTCGACAAATTATTTCAAGTAATGACAGCTATAAAACCCATGCAGATTTAAGCAGACGAGAACAGGTTTTCAACGAAGGCGAGCAGGTAATGGTCCGAATCCGGGCGGAGAGGCTCCCAACGGGGCCTGCCAAAAAACTAAGCGCTAAACGAATAGGTCCCTACTCGATCATTAAGCGGATCGGGACAAATGCCTACGAACTAAATATCCCCGCAAGTATGGGCATCCATCCGGTATTCAATATTGAGGACTTGACTCCGTATTACGAACCTCGCGAATATTCGAACCCGAGTCGGAATGATCACCGCCCCTCCACCTCACCACCAGCTACAGCTTCGGCCCACTCACCTCTGCCACTGACCTTGCCCCCTACTACCCGCACCCCTGGGAGTCCTTCACCTATGGTGACGCCGCCTGCACCCCTGATCGTCTCGGGATCCACTTCACGAGAGCAGTCTGCTGAGAGTATTACAGATATCGTCACCCATGAGTACGTCCCTACCACCACTGGACTTTCATGCCGCTACCTTGTTCGTTGGAGAGGCCGCTCCGCCTCTGATGACACGTGGATTCTACCTACTGAGCTGGACCGACTCGTCCCTGGGCTTCGACGACAGTATGATTCTCTCCATTCCTCGGAGATGAATTCTTTTCAGTCGGGGGGAGTTGATGGGGGACCATCGGTCCATAACAAGGCGGGGCCCACTTTCGTCTATTCTCGCCGGAAGACTTGATTGGAGGGACGATCCGATCCCGCGGATGCGTCCGGATGCGCACCGCGAATCTTTTTGATATATAAACTTTGTTATTTTAATTTCATTTGCTTATGTTTGGCACGTGGATCCTTCGGCCAATCATAGCCATCAAATCCGGGTCGCCCTAATGTTAGAATATTATAAATATGAGTGTTGAGGCTTGGAGAGACTCATTGCTGGTTTTGGAGAAAGTTATTACCGGAACTCCGCGATCAAGCCACGGTGCCGACGCCGTGGAGCCCTAGGTGTCGACTCCTAGCGGTGGAACTTCCTCCCCAAGGTACTACCCATCCATAACCTTCTTTTTCCCCCTCCGAAACCCTCATCCACAACCCCTACAGCCCCCAAATCCCAACCCTTACGGCTGTCCAGAAATCCAGAAATTACTGTTCACACGCACTGTTCATTCGACGACACTGTTCATCCACACTGTTCATCCGCCGTTACTGTTCACCCGCCCCCTCACTTCTTCTCCCCTTCGTGGATCCACTTCCAACCGCTCTGAAAACCCTAGATCTACTTTGATCTAGCGCTACCCTCCACCGATCTACCCCCCACTTACATATTTCCTCCCCGTAGCCCGGATTCGTCATCAAATTACCGGATCTATCCACTTTCAGCCCACCGCAACCATCCTCCACCACGGACATCCACCGTTCCGACACGCTCACCCGGATCTACCTTCAAAACCGCCGGATCTCTTCCGCCTCGGACACTCCTTTGTTTGTGAGTTGTTTGTTGTATGAATTTCTAGTTTTCAGCATTTGGATATTGTTTGGGATATTTGTACTTGCTTAAAATATTTATTGTGGAATTTTGCCCGTAAGAATATTGATTGCAGGAAGGAGCTATTCGCAGCGCGCTTAATTTGGCCCTCCGTTTGGAGGAAAGCCTTGCTTGATCGCCTTAAAAGAATTGTTGTTGTCTAATTTAATTATGCGTGGTTGTGAATCGTCACTTGGAATAATTGCCTAGCGGGTTTTGTGCATCTCATCATAGCTTTCACGCGTCCACTCACTCGAGTCGACCTAGATTGCATAATACATAGCCTACCCTACATCAGATAATCAACTTGAATGTTACATATTAGACGTTTGCTCATGCAGAGAATTCTTAGATGCGAAAGGACTTGGAGGATTTGCTTGGAAGTTAGTGAAATTGAAGAAGAATGTTCTTTACCCGTTGGTGTATTTGCTCATAAAACTGGTACTGCCTTTACCTGTTGCAACTGCAAGTGTAAAAAGAGCCTTTTGCAATGAAGATTATCAAAGCAACATTACACAATCAAACGAGAGATGATTTGATGAATGCTTGCCTAGTGACATACATTGAAAAAGATGTATCTTCTACCATCGAAAATTAAGATATAACTGTTGGAAAAGCCCATGTAAAGTGGCCTATTTATTTGTATTTCTTCTTTTCTCCTCTTTAGTCCCACATCATGTATAGGACTCTCTTCTCTCTTTCTCTCTCCTATAAATGTGTATTCATACCTTGTATTTGATTATTGAGAAAGTATATATAAGTTTGAAGATTTCTCTATATGGTATTAGAGGGATACGGTCCGGCCTGTTCTTTTCTAACCGCCTGCTCCTTCTGCTTACGGGGCGGCTTATTCTCCTGCCTATCCGCAGTGTCTCGCGGCTTACTCCCTTTCTAACCGCTTCCTGGTAGTTAGAATTTCTGTAACCGCGGCTTTCCGCGCGGTTAAGGTCGTTTTAACCGCTTCCTCTGCTCTCTCTCGTGGCTTCGACCACTTCTTCTCCTTCTCCTCTCTTTTTATAAACTTTCTATCAGGTGGGGCCTTACCTTCCTTGTTTCCCTCTGCCTGCGCAGTTTCATCCCGGCTACTCGCTTCCTCTCTACTCGGTGCGGTCTCCCTGTCTACCCGCCGAGATCTTTCCTTCTCGCTGCTCTCCACCCTTCTCGCCGTGACTTCTCTTAGTCGCTACTCGCTGCGGTATACTTGTCTACCCGCCGAGTTCTTGCCTTCTCGCTGCTCTGCTCCCTGCTCGCCGCGGCTTGTCTTAGTCGCCGCAACTTCTCTTCTCGCCGCGATTTGTTCTCTTAGTTTCTACGACTTCCCTCATCCCGGCGAGCTCCGCATTTAGGTCGTGACATCTTCCCTTGCCGCTGGTGTGCTCACCGTAACCGTGCGGCCTTATCGACTGGCTTGTTCTCTGCTTAGTCGCTGCGATTTGTCTCCTCGAAGGCGGCTTCTCCTCTCTGCTGCGAGCTCCGCATAGTAGTCGCGACATCCTCCTTGCCCCTGGTGTGTTATCATCGTGACCGTGCATCTTCTCTTATTCTCTAGTCGCGGCGACTTCTCTTCTTCTCTAGTCGCGGTGGCTTCTCCCAGCTAACGGCTCCGCATTTTGGTCGCGGCGGCTTCGTTGCATTGCCGCTAGTGTGCTGTCACCAAGACCGTGCGGTCTTCTCGCTCGGGTTACCGTGTGGCCTCTTGCTCGCTGGTCTGCCCGCGCGGTCTCCCCTCAGTTCGCTGGTTTTCTGTCCGCCGGCCTAGCCTCCTGCTCGCCTTGTCATGGGGTCATCTCCTGATTCTACCTGACAGATGACTTCCTCCTCTGCAGACCGCCCGACCTCTGCCCCTGAACTCCATGATGAGTTCCGGATTACTACTATTTCGTTAGCCGGGAAGAAGAACTTTGTGCAGTGGGTACACTCTGTTCGCCGCGTACTTCAGTCCAAAGGCTTTCTACATCACTTGACCCAAGCGTTTTCTGCTTCTCCTACTGACGATTGGTTGCGCAAGGATGGTCGGGTTCAGACATGGCTCCTCAACTCCCTTGATACCGAACCCTACTGCATGGTCATGTATCACGAAACGGCCAAGGCAATGTGGGATGAGCTCCAGTCTCTATATTCTGGTAAAGATAGTCTCCAGCACCTATATGACATCATTACTGATCTTCAGACCCTTGATGTTGTCGGGGCCACCGACCTCATCTTTTTTGTTGCTCGGGCAAAGACTCTGGTTGAAGCATGGATCCAACATCAACCTCCTACGCTGGATGTTGCTGCATAATGTGCTCAAAAAGAAGCTGTCGGTGTTGTCATGATGATGGCTCGTGTACCACCTCATCTTCAGAGCATTCAGGCTCAGATCCTCTCCTCTGCTGCTACCCCATCACTATCAGATGTGTGTTCCATGTTGCTCAAGGTCTCACCACCTCCTGATAGTTCTGCTCCTCTGTCACAGGCTCTCTTTCAGCACATTTCTGCACCCCTACTGCCTTCCCCCTCCTGCTCGCGGGGGGCGTTCCGGACCGAGGTCGGGGAGGCCGGCCTCAACCAAAGTGTTCCTTCTGCGGTAAGGACGACCACCTTGAGGCCACCTGCTATCGCAAGCATGGGCTTCCTCCTCATCCACAGGCCACTGTTGTTGCTGCCGACTCCTCCACTCGTACTGACCTTGAAGAGGTCCGCCTTCAGCTCCAACAACTCCATGGTCTGCTCCGTCCCCCACCTGCCTCCGTTGCCTCTGCTGCTTCCATCTCCCAAGAAGGTGTCGCTTCTCTCTTACACTAGTTCGCGCTGGATAGTGGACTCAGGTGTCATTCATCACATCACCTCTCTGCGGCCACATCAATACCTGAATTCTCCTCATCCTAAGTGTATCACAGTGACCAATGGGGACACTATTCCTGTCTCCGGCTCTGCTGATATCCCTCTCACTTCTCTCTCTCTACGCTCGGCTCTTCATGTTTCGGGCTCCCCGTTTAATTTGTTTTCTGTTGGTCGCTTTACTAATGATTTTAATTGTTCTGTAACCTTTACCTCTTCTTCTTTTCTGATACAGGATCGACAGACGCGGACTATTATTGGTATGGGGCGACTGCAGAACGGACTTTACCTCCTTGATGACTCTTCGACTATCCTCTCTTCCGTCGATTGGCATCAGCGTCTTGGACATGCCCCTTTACCAGACCTCCAGAAGGCTCTACCAGATGTATCTTTACCTCCTTTTCAGTGTGAATCATGTATGTTCGGCAAGCAGCCTCGTTCATATTTTTTGTCTCATTGTATTCAGAGCACTGCTCCTTTTATTTTAGTACACTCCGATATTTGGGGGTCCGTACAAAGTCACTAGCATTTCTGGTTTTCGCTATTTTCTAATTTTTACTGATGATTATTCACGAATGACGTGGCTATACTTCGTGATTGCTCCGAGCTTCCCCGTGTCTTTCAGGCTTTCCTCCTTGAGACTCGCACACAATTCTCCACGAACATCAAAACTATTCACACTGATAATGCTCGCGAATACACTAGCCACGAATTTGCGATTATTTGCCCTGAATTTGGGGTCATTCACCAAACTTCATGTGCCTATACCCGTGTCTTTCAGGCTTTCCTCCTTGAGGCCCCCCACACAATTCTCCACGAACATCAAAACTATTCACACTGATAATGCTCGCGAATACACTAACCACAAATTTGCGATTATTTGCCCTGAATTTGGGGTCATTCACCAAACTTCATGTGCCTATACCCCCCAACAAAACGGAGTCGCTGAGCGTAAGAATCAAAATCTTCTCGTTGTGGCCCGCTCCATCATTGCTTCAAATGCAGGTTCCCAAAACTTATTAGAACTTTGCCCTTTCGACGGCTTGCTATCTGATTAACCGTCTTCCTTCCCCCATAATCCACAATGCCACTCCGTTCAGTCTAATGTTCCCGTCTACTCCAGCATTCTCTCTCACACCCCACATCTTTGCGTGCACTTGCTACGTTCACACTCTTGGTCCATCCTTGGACAAATTGAATCCCCGGGCAGCCAAACACATCTTTGTTGGCTACTCCCGGACTTAGAAAGGCTACGTATGTTACTCTCCGGCTACCCGCAAGGTGACAGTCTCTGCTGATGTTACCTTTCAGGAGGATCTTCCTTTCTTCTCTGCTTTAGATCCTACACCTCTACCACCAACCATCCTACGTCCTGTCATTCCCATTACAACTCCACCACCAAGAATTCCTGCCCAGGCTCCCCCTATTTCCAAGCTACCTATTATATGTGTCTACACTCGTCACCATCCTGCCTTCGTTGCCCACTGCAGTTGACTTCGACCTCTGATGCTCCGCGTCCTGCTGATCCGGTACCAGAATCTACAGCTCATCCCATGACAAATTATGTATCCTTACATCGCCTATCTCCACAACTTCAAACTTTTGCCACTTCATTATCCTCGATTTTTGTACCTAACTCTGTGCAGGAGACTCTCCAATATCCTGGCTGGCGGGTGGCCATGGAAGAAGAAATGACAGTTCTCTGGGTTAACCAGACCTGGAACTTGGTATCTCTACCTACCGGTCAGACACCTGTTGGGTGTAAATGAGCCTTTGTCATCAAACATGCTCCTGATGGGACGATTGACCGTCTGAAGGTCCTCCTGGTGGCTCGTGGCTTCACCTAACAGTAAGGTCTCGATTTTGAGGAAACATTCTCTCCAGTGGTCAAGCTTAACACCGTGTTCTCCTCTCCGTGGTTGTGCATCGCCAATGGACCTTACACCAACTGGGCATCAAAAATGCTTTTCTCAACGACGACCTCCAGGAAACGGTTTACTTGCAACAACCTCCCGGGTTTGAGACCACGGGGGAGTCCCGAGTTTGTCATCTTAAGAAGTCCATCTGTGGTCTCAAACAATGTTGCAGATGTCGAATGTCGGGGACACGTCGGTTTGAGTTTTCATGTCGGTTTTTATATATCCGAGGATATATTGGAGATATTTCATATGTCAGATTTTAATATTTAATTAATTATATACGTAATTAAATGTTATTTTTATATATGTCACAATACTACCTATTCTACAACCTATTGAACTTTTAATTATTAAAAGCTATATGTAACATTTAACATACAAAACTTTAAAGATGAAAATTTGTAAAACTAGTGATTTTAAGATCAAAATTTCAAAATCAAATTTCAAACATACCTCATTTTTCATCACTTAAACACTCATCTATAGTCGGCAAAGTAGATATAATATGATCTTCATCCGATGAACCCTCTAGATCTCCCTCATCCACCTCAGATACTTTTCTCTTTCCCCTTCTTTAATAACTAATTGTTACTTCTTTGCTTATAGCTAATCTTTGAGGTCTCTTTTCATCATGATCATCGTCGACTATATTACCAATTTGCGCATATGTCAGCCCCTCTCCAAGAAAGACTTCATCATCGCCATCTTTATTTTCATCCTCCTCAGGATCAACATTCACCATCCACTCTTGTACCATTCCAGAATCAACATTCTTAGCTGCCAATGGATCTCGAGATGTTTCTGAATATTTCGACTTCAGCAAAGCATTGAACTTTTACAAATACTAAATCGTTCAATCTTGTGCTATCAAGTTTATTTCTCTTTTTAGAATGTATCTGCAAATTTTTTTAAAAAGTTAAATAATGCATACAATCATATAATAAGAGATTAATGTTTAACTGCATAACTAAATTAATGCATATCATCTCGAAGGTGCTCCAGTTCCTCTCACAGCCAGAGGATGAAGTAGTCAGACTTAAAATTTTCATAGTCATAGTTTTAAGGTACGACATATCAGCACCGTTAAGCCTCCACCAATGTACTGCGAAAATTAAAATGACAACACAATGTATTAATTATTCATTTATTATACATAAATACATCATTATTGTTAATAAATATATATATATTAAAATATACCTGGATTTAAGTTGGGATTTTGTAGCTGTCTCTTTGCCATCTTTTTACCAAATAACCCTTGTTGGTATTGGTAAACATCAAATTCAGCACTAATGCGATCCTGTGTTGAAGGATCTTTCCTATATATCCTCGAGAGACACTCAACAAAACCACTCATAAACCTTCCGTCAGCCTCAATCTCCACTCGACGAGAATAATAAAAATATGGGTTTAAGTAATAACCTACAAAATGCAGAGGACTGTTCAATCTCCACTCGACAAAAATAATAAAAATTTGGGGTTTAAGTAATAACCTGCAAGGTGCAGATGGTTGCTTATCTTCTTCTCCCATCTGCTATCAATCAACTTCCATATATAAAGATATTTGTTCTTTTGGTAATCGAGAACAACAACATCCTCTTTCCTAGCTTTTTTGATATCCTCATATAACCAACCCATGGATGGTGTATCCCGACAACTCTTCTCAAAACTTTCACAAATGGTGTGAATATACCAACAACCAGCTCGACATTCGCCCAAAATCTAGCGCTCATCACTATCATTGCTGCCTACCATATACAAAAAAATTATTAAGAAAATACTATAAATGACAACTTTCAAAACATATATATTAAATGAAATGAATAAAGATGCAATAGTTTTACCTGCTTTCCCCTGACACTACTAACCAACTTTGTTGCAGCCCACTTTGCAGATGTGAATAGATCCCTCAATCGATTCTTCTTTTGTAAGATGCTCTTTAAAAATAGAAATGCTGTAGCGAATCTAGTCACACCTGGTCGAATAAGCTCATGAGAGTCCAAGTCCTTTGTTGACTCTCTAAACATGTTGAGCGAGATGGTGTGACTATAGATGAATATAGAGAGTTGGCGGCCTAAGGAGATATCACTCTTTATTAGCTTCAATTTTCCTATATCTTGTAACAATAGATTAATAGTGTGAGCCGTACAATAAGTCCAAAAAATCATAGGCCTTTTCAAAGCCATAAGCTTTGCAGCAGCCATATTATTGGACGCGCTATCCGTCACAATCTGCATGATACTGTGCTCTCCTGGGCTCTCAGGGTTATCACTCGCCTCATCCAAGAAGTCAAAGATGAACTTTCCATCGTGTGTGGAGGAGGAGACATTTTTCAAAAGCCAGAATGCCACTCCGGAACTACAATGTATCATGATATTCATCACGTTCCTACCCTTCCGATCTGTCCACGCATCGGTCATGATAGTGCAACCATTCAATTTGCAGGTCTTCGTGAATATGCCCAACATCTCTTTTGTCCTCTCCACCTCCCCTCGCAAAATTTTGTCTCTCAACTCATAAAATGTTGGGATCTTCATCCCAGGTCCGCATAACCCAATGACACGAGCTATCTGCTGAAAGGATGGATTACATATGACGTTAAACGGGATCCCGTTTTCATATGCCCATCTACCTATGTACACGACAACATCATCTCTGACTTTCTTTTTGTACTTACTCTCTATCGTGCTCTGTTGGGAATCTTTTCCCTTGTTAGACTCGGCAGCTGAATGAACTAATTGGTCCATCGGACCCTTTGAACCTGTGCTCCTACGTATGCTAGTGTCCTCTTCTTGATCATGATGGACTCCTCCAACAACCACCTCATTCAAGATTGTTTGAAACTTAACACATTTAGCTCTCTTACTCTCTAAATTTGAGTTTAGGGCCGAATCCGCCTTTTAGCCTTAACGTTGGTGGGAACCTGAGGGCATGACTTAACATTACCCTTCCACCCAGCCAAGTGATGCTTGAAACGTGTAATTCCATCATTCACTGTCTGCTTGCAGTAGTTGCATTTGATTCGATTGGTGTCGTTTGCAACCAACTTCTCACCAAATGTCCAGAACGGATCTCTGCCGGTTGATACCAGTGATACGAGAACCTCACTTGGACCAGCAGAAGAAGACATTCTAATAGGGCAAGAAATGAAATTAATATTAGTTAGATGAAATGAAAAAAATTTTACATGACTACATCACGAGAAAAATTACTAGTTGAAAAAAATCAACATTAAAAAAGCCTCATAATTTCATTAGATCGTTAGATCTTCAGATATCTTTTATATTATCCACACAATATTTTATTTATCCGACAACATTTTGCATTCTCAGTACTATACTAGTATACAAAATTATAACTATCATTCAAACTTTCAAAGTATCCAACAAAATGAATAAAGCATTCAAGTATCATTCAAATTTTCAAAGCATCTCACATTTTATTTATCAAAAGGCACAAAGCAGCAAGGTAACTAAAAATGTGATTGGATATACATGCATAATTGATTGTATAATGAAGTTGGATAAATAACTATTAATAAGGGTATTTCAAATCATTTGTTGATTAATAAACGTGTCAAATAAAAATAAAGCAGTAACTAATAAAGCAAATAAAGCAACAGGGCAGCCACCATGCTACAACCAGTAAGTCAACCACAAGACAATCACCATGCCTTGCTGAACTAATAAGGCAACAGGGCAGCCACTATCAACTAAATGGGTCATTGACTGCAACAACTCACAAGGCAACCACCATGCTACAACCGACAGCTAACACAACAACCAACACAAAAAAACAAAATGCAGAGTGATAGAATGAGATGGGGAGGTAGGGAGAAGAATGCACCAGCCGAGAGAGCACCAGCGAGCAGGGAGAAGAAAGAACCAGTGAGATAAAGTACCGAAAATGCGAGAGAGGGAGAGCACCAGTGAGCTAGAGAGCATCAAAGAACCAGAGAGCACCAGCGAGCAGGGAGAAGAAAGAACCAGAGAGATAAAGTGCCGACAGCGCGCGAGAGAGGGAGAGCACTAGCGAGCTAGAGAGCACCCGAGAACTAGAGAACCAGAGAACCAGAGAACCAGAGAGCACCAACGAGCAGGGAGAAGAAAGAACCAGAGAGCTAAAGTGCCGACAGCGCGCGAGAGAGGGAGAGCACTAGCGAGCTAGAGAGCACCAGAGAATAGAGAATCAGAGAGCACCAACGAGCAGATAGAAGAAAGAACTAGAGAGATAGAGTGTCGACGACGCGCGAGGGAGAGCTAGTGCAGGAGCGACGGGGAGAGCTAGGGCAGAGCGACGAGATGAAATGAAATGAGCGGGGTCGGGGGAGTTAAAACAGCGGCCCGACCCCGCTCATTTCATTAATAAAATAATAACTAAATAAATAAATAAATAAAAATTTAATTTAAAAAAAACGGGCCCGACATGGCCGTTTTTGGGGTCGGCATGTCGGTCCGTTAATTTCAAAACGCCACAAGCCAACTCTAAAACGATTTCGTGTCGTTTTTGCCCCCAAACCTTCATGTCGGCCGACATGTCCGACATGTCGGCCGATATCCACAACACTGGATGCGCTCAACAGCTTGAAGGTGAGATGTTCGCGGGGCATGCATAAACCTGCTGACCACCCCAACAACGAAGGATATATCCGGTCTTGTGACCGTTAGGTAGATCAATTTCCCAACTAGTCGTCGATAGTATTCCGGATTTTGAAGAGGAAGATCTGTATCAGAAGAATGTGCACACAGCTTATGATTTGCATCCATTGGAGTAGTAGTAGGCTTGCATTTAGAGTAGCCAACATCTTGAAGGAGATCCAGACAATACTTCCTTTGGGAGATGACAAGTCCATCCGGTTGTCTCGCGATCTCAAGACCGAGGAAGTATCAAAAGTGCCCCAGATCTTTTCTTTGAATGAAGAAGCTGAGGTGCTGTTTGACCGCTTGGATGCCCTTTGAATCGTCTCCAGTGATTAAGATGTCATCAACATAAACCAATAGAAGAACAGTTCTCGTTGCCTGATGACGCGTGAATAGAAAGAAGTCAGCTGAACTCTGAGTAAAGCCGGCTTGCCGGACGACCTTACTAAACTTGTCAAACCATGCCCGAGGGGATTGTTTGAGACCAGTGTTGTGGATATCCTCCGACATGGGCGACATGTCGGCTGACATAAAGGTTTCATGGATAAAATGACACGTTTCTGATATTTTTTTTGCAAAATATCCCTTTGGAATATATCTTCTGATATGTCTGTCATTGACTGATATATTGGCCGATATATCGGCCGATATATCCCGACATTTTATCGACTGTTTTTTTTTTCAATATATTTTAATTAATGTCTACGGTTTAGGTTATTTAATTAGTGTTCATGGTGTATAATTTAATTACCGACATGTAGGCTGATATAATTTGTGACAATAGACCAAAATTACTTCATTGTTTAAGTTGTTTTTTCCCTTTCTCTGGCTTTCTTCCTTACACAAGTCCGTTATCGACTTTAATTCTGCATGATTTTTGAATTATGTATTAAAGATTCCTTATCAGCATCAGTTTGATCAATTTACGAGTTCAATAAATATCAAATTATTAATATATTAATATATAAAAATTTAAAAATGATTAAATTTATAAATAATTATACATATAAATAATTAAATATTAAAATCCGATATATGAAATATCCCCGATATATCCCCCGACATATTAAAACCGACATGAAAACCCTAAAGTGACGTGCCCCCGAAATCCCACATCTACAACCTTGGTTGTTAGGAGAAGGGGTAGCCCAGGTAATTTGGATTTACATAGTTTTGATTTAACATCTCAAATAAAAAACGTGGATTCATAGTGTGACTCTATGTAATTATGGAAAAACTATTGATAACTATGATGATGCGTGTATTTGTTAAAAAAAAACTAAGTTATTTTTTTAGCTTCACTATATATCTTAGTTAAATTTTTGTGGTATTATTTGATTATGGATTGGTTTTTTCCCTACTTATTGCTGCATGTTCAAGTTTGATCGGATTATTTTGATATCATTTGTACTTTTATTGACCAGTGATTGATCACACAAAATTCTGCCTTCATTTATTGCTATGTAAACTTTACATTAATCATTTCAATTTGTTTGAGGAACATTCCTAGTGTTTTAAGTTTTACAACTTAAGCAGGTAATATGGGTTGGCTTCGACAAGCTAGAACTCAGTCCAGCCATGTCAGAATCGGAGGGTTTTAAACCATCACATCCCATGCTGGTGGCTGTTTCCGGCGATGAGACCAAGGGTTCAGGCATGGTTCAAGTTGGCCGTTTGAGTGCACTGATTCGAGAAGGCTCTAGTTAGCCCCAACAAGGAAATTGCTTATTCACTCCCACCGTTGTTCGCTTTTATTCGCTAAAATCACATAGTTATGTGCACTTCCTCAGATTTCGGTCTCCCGTGTATTTAGTTCGATGCAGTCCCCGCATAGTAGCCGTGGCCCTTGAAGCCCAAGTAAGCAACTTTTCTTATAAAAAAGAGAATTTAATTACTTAAAAAGTATAAAATAGTTAATTAGATTTTGTTAAAGCATATATTCCTCATTTTCTTGGAGATATACTGCTTTGATGCTGTTACTCTGGAAAACAAGTTCAGTGTATTAACTTACCCTTTGCAAGGGGCATCTGGAGTTAACATTGGTTATGGCCCAATGGCTGTTGGTTCGAGGTGGTTAGGGTATGCATCTAATAACCTACTTTTGTCGAATACGGGTCGCCTTAGTCCACAGAACGTCACGCCCTCTCCTGGTGCAAATCCATCAACTTCACCAGGCAATGGAAACTTGGTTGCTCGTTATGCCATGGAGTCTACCAAACAATTGGCTTCTGGAATACTTAGTATTGGAGATATGGGCTATAAAACTCTGTCAAAATACTACCAAGAGCTTGTTCCTGATGGGTCTCCCTCCTCCCTAACCGCAACTTCTACCAAGAGAACTGGGAGGCTTCCACCAGTATCACATCCTGCTGAGTCTGATAATGCTGGAATGGTTTGCTTCAAGTTAACCATTTTTTGGTTTTATAGATTTATCCACCATCCATCATTTTTGTTTTGTCATCTTTCATGCAGGTAACAATCAAGGATTTCATTTCTAAGGATATTATTTCACAATTTAGAGCTCATTCTAGCCCCATATCTGCTCTTTGTTTCGATCCTAGTGGTACTTTGCTAATTACGGCCTCTGTAAATGGGCACAACCTGAATGTGTTCCGAATAATGCCAACCTCCATGCCAAATGGTTCAAAGTCCACAAATTATGACTGGACTTCTTCGCATGTACATCTTTACAAACTGTATCGTGGATTAACATCGGCCGTAAGTACCTACAAATCATCCCCTTACTATGAAAATTTGAAGTCTGTACTTTCATAAGTTATTATTTTCCTCTCCTTTGGTTCCAGGTCATACAGGACATCTGTTTCAGTCAGTATAGTCAGTGGATTGCAATAGTTTCATCTAGGGGCACATGCCGCATTTTCTTGCTGTCTCCTTTTGGTGGTGATGCTTCTCTTCAACAGCGAAGTCCTTACTACGAGGGGCCAAACCTTGCCCCTAACAGCTCCTTGGTGGTCAAGCTTATCTTGCATGATAGACCAACAGTTTATTCCTCCTCCGCCTCTAACACTCTCAGTAGTCAGTAGAATTAAGAATTTCAGCTCCGGATGGCGTAATACTGTCAGCAGTGTAACGGCATCTGCAACAGGGAAGATGCTCATTCCATCGGGTGCAGTCACCGCTGTTTTTCACAATTCTATTACCCGTCCCACACCCTCGGCTCACACATATTATAGTTCATTGGAACATCTTTTGGTCTACTCCTGGTCATCTGATTCAACACGGACTCTTGTCATCGTCTGGGGAAGAGTCTAGCGATAGCAGTCCAAGAAGTGGATCGGCTCCTCTATTGCAATCTCAAGATGAGGAACTGCGTGTAAATATTGAAACAGTTCAATGGTGGGAGGTATGCAGGAAGTCTACTTGGCCTGAAAGAGAGCAAAACATTCGTAAACTTACCTTTTATGGAGAAAATAATGTGGAGATATTCATGGATATATCTGATAGTGGTGTTAGCAATAATTCATCTTCTGCTCCATATACCAATTTTTTGTCTGGAAAAGAGTCTTTAAAAAATCATGAGAGGCCTCATTGGTACCTTTCTAATGCAGAAGTTCAGGTTTGCACAGGAAGAATGCCAATATGGCAAGAGAAGAATATGAGTGGCTTAGTTGACATGTTTATGCATACTATTATTTAAGTTATTTATTTATATGACCACTCAACCTAAATGAAATTTGTTCTAGATAAGTTTCTATTCGATGATGCTATCTAGAGATTCTGAGAACGATCCGTATGGTTGTGCTGGTGGGGAGATTGAAATTGAAAATTTGTCTTGCCATGAAATTGAAATAAGGAGAAAATACTTGCTTCCTGTTTTCAAGGGCTCCCATCTGTTTTCTGGTGATAGGTAAATGTCCGTCCTCTGATTGTTTCTCTTTTTTGATGCACTTCTTTATCTTATAAATGTGTTTTCTTGTCCTATATTTGTTTTTTTTGCATTTATTGAGTTGGTTTTATCTTTACTGAAAGCTCTTCTGACTGTTGTTGATTCATGTGTGGTTAAGCAGATAAAAGTTCATGCTTAGATGTTTATGGTATAGATTTATCAGCTTCATTTTATGATAAAACATATTTAATATAATAAGGGAAATATACGTTAACATTTTCCCTGCCATTTCAAGGAACCAGTGTTTGGATCCAAAGAGAAATGTGCAATGGATCTAAACTGGCAAAAGTTGGCAGATGGAAGCCCTTGAGATAGAGGCTCGCGAGATCAAGATTTGCCAAATTAGCTGG
The DNA here is from genome assembly GCA_039513925.1 of Platanthera zijinensis. Classification (NCBI taxonomy): domain Eukaryota; kingdom Viridiplantae; phylum Streptophyta; class Magnoliopsida; order Asparagales; family Orchidaceae; genus Platanthera; species Platanthera zijinensis. The sequence continues at coordinate 206,633,870 of CM077082.1, read as the reverse complement.
GAGATTGAGGACGGGGAGATGAATAGGTCAACACTTAACATGGTAATTTTGATTGAAGATCATGGTAGAAGACCCTAAGGTACTAATTTAGAATATTCTTCTCGAAGAATAACATAAAAACACAGACTAACAAGATAGGTGATGTAATCCACAATTCTCTATTTGATTTTAAATTAATAAATTCAAGTTCTCTTTTAAATATGTCGCACAAGCGTGAAGTTCTTGAGTAAACGCTAAGCAATAATCGATATCAGACTCACACACACGCATATATGTCAACATTTGAGCGTAATCAACAACACACGAAAAACCATCCACAAGTATATAAGAAAAGAATAACAGAGTTTCAAATTAACGACAAAGAGATTTGATATTAATTAAGGCAAGCGTGGCTCTGAATTTTTAAAATCAAAATAAATATAAAAACATAATTTTATTCTAACATGATGTGAGTGGGAGGGTTAACGAGTGGTATACCTGCACATGACGAGTGCGGCATCAGAAGCAATCCAAGCAAGGAAAGAAAGAAGATTGGTTGTGTGTAAATGGGGAAGGCTCTGTGACTTGATAGGAACAATCTGTTTGGTTGATCGGAAGTGACTGAACCGAGGGGACCCCGGTTGATTCCTTGGGGCTCCAATGTGAGGTCGACGGAGGCTCATGGCGTCGCTGTTGGATGCACAAAGAAGATTGGAGGGGTTCAGAGAGAGGGGGCCGTCGATTTACTGTATCAAGCGTAAGCTCCGACGTAGGACTCGTTGAGGATGGTGGCCAATAGGCAGAGTTGGGTCGACGACGTCTGTAATACTGATGGAGGGCGGCAGTGAGCTCTGGGAATGACTTTCCATCAGTCGGAGGGGGAGGAGCGAATGGTTGTCAGCTAGGGATTCAACTGGATTATCAGGAGAACATGGGAGGCCTTTGTTTCCCAATTTCTTCCAAGTTGTGGTTTAAGGAGGAGGCGTGGCTTTTTTATAAGTTGAGGTTGTTAATAAACTATAAGGAAAAAGGCGGAATTTAATGAATTCAAAGGAGCTGTGGAATTTAATGACTTGTCGTACATTTAAGCGGGTAAGAAAATTTAAAGGGTCCAAATAGGTTTTTAATGAAAAGGAGGAATTGATTGTCTAAAGAGGAGGCCAGTTGTCCTTATTAGCCTTTATAGGATAATGAATTAATCTCTTGATTTTACTTTAAAATTAATTCCAAATAAAGTGGGGAATTAAATATTTGCTAATATCTTTTATATTTTTAAAAATTCTTCTTGATATGTGTAGATGAACACAAGAATGGAGAAATTCCTTGTTTTTCATATATGGAAAAAGCTACCCATATACAAATATGTGTACAATTATATAGAAGGGAAAAGAGGAGAGAATGTCCCATTCAAGGTGTGGGACTAAACTTCCTAGTTAAGAGGCTAAATGAACCTTTACTAATAGGCCTTTACATATATCATTGAACACTCCCCCACAAGCTGGAGCGCACAAATCGTAGGCACCAAGCTTGGACAAGAACTGATAATACAAAGGTCGTGGTAAGGCCTTGGTGAAGATGTCAGCAACTTGCTCGGCAACTGAAACATGCATTTACTCTATCTTCTTTAATTTAACCTTCTCTCGAATGAAATGACAGTCAACCTCAATGTGTTTCGTCTGTTCATGGAAAACAGGATTTTTGACAATGTGTATGTCAGACTGACTGTCACAAAATAGGGTGGTCGGTGAGAAAAGATTGACTCCTAAATCATCAAGGAGACCCTCAGCCATGTGAGCTCAGACACAACGACTGCCATTGAACGATACTCGGCCTCAGCGGATGAGCGGGCAACAACAAATTGTTTTTTGCTATGCCATGTAATGAGATGTCCTCCAAAATTAGTGCAGTATCCACTTGTGGAATGACGATCATCCAATGAACCTGCATAGTCAGCATCATAATAAGCACTCAGAGATAAGGGAGACGAAGAGGGCTTGTATACAAGTCTCTGTTCAGGAGCAGTATTCAAGTATCGAAGAATGTGCTCAACTGCCTGGATATGATAGATACGTGGCTCATGCATAAATCGACTGACAATTCCAATAACAAATGATATATCAGGTCTTGTAACAGTGAGATATATCAATTTTCCCACAAGATGACGATAATACTCTGTGTTTGGAAGGAACAAATCAAAGTCTGAAGCATGGGCACAAAGCTTGTGATTAATATCCATGAGAGTGCCGACATGAGCGCAGAGCTTGCATCCAGAGTAGCTCGCATTATGAAGCAAGTCAAGATAGTATTTTCTTTGAGATAACACAAGCCCATCAGGTCGCTGAGCCACCTCGAGAACAAGAAAGTAACGTAGGCTTCACATGTCCTTTGTTTGAAACACAGTCGCCAGATGTTGTTTGATCATATGTATTCCTGTAAGATCGTCTCCCGTAATCAAGATATCATCAACATATACCAAGAGAATTACAATGTCTGTTGGATGATGACGAGTGAATAAAGAGAAGTCGGCAGAACTCCGAGTGAACCCAACAACACTGATAGTCTGACTGAATTTGTCAAATCATGCCCGAGGAATCCGTTTGAGACCATAAAGAGTATTCTTCAGACGACATACAAGAGGCTCCCCCGTGGTCTCAAACCCGGGAGGTTGTTGCATATAAACGATCTCCTGCAAGTCGTCATTAAGAAAAACATTTTTGACATCCAATTGGTGCAGTGGGCAGTGTCGATGAACATCGAGTGAGATCAAAACACGAACAATATTGAATTTGGCAACTGTTGAAAAAGTCTCATCATAATCTAGACCTTGTTGTTGAGTAAAATCACGAGCTACTAGACGAGCTTTCAAATGTTGAATTGTCCTACCCGATCCGTATTTGATGGCAAACACCCACTTACAACCCACACACGTCTGTCCAGAAGGAAGAGGGACAAGATCCCACGTGTGGTTTGCTCAAAGAGCAGACATTTGCTTGTCCATAGCCATCTGTCATCCCGGATGTTGGAGAGCCTCCTGCACAGAAGTAGGGATAGTGATAGAGGATAAAGAAATAGTAAATTGTCAAAGTTTCGGAGAGAGGTGGTGGGAGACATAAGTCGTCATCGGGTGAACAGTAGAAGCAGTTTCCAGATCTGTAGGCTACAAAATATCACCTGAGGAGGGCATCTTGCATAGGGCAGTAGACGAGGAAAACGACGTGTATACACATGAAGGAGAGGCGGTTTGGGTGGGGGAGGCGTGGGACGGAGAGGTGGGTTTGGTGGTATTGGCGTGGGAAGGAGAGATGAAAGGTGTGAAGTTGCAGTGACAGCAGGCCGCGGAAGGAGTGGCGGAAGGAGAGACTCAGTTGGTTGAGAGTGATAGAGCTAGTTTTCGAGAAAGGTGACATCAGCCGAAGTAACAACCTTGCGATCCTTAGGGGAGAAGCAAACATAGCCCTTCCGAGTACGAGAGTAACCAACAAACATATATTTAGTGGCCCGTAGAGCAAACTTGTTAGTGGACGGCCCAAGATTATGAACATAACACACGCAATCAAACAAACGAGGTGTGAGAGAAAATGGAGGTGTGGAGGGAAACTAAAGGTTGAAGAGAACTACAAAGTTGAGAATAAAGGAAGACATTTGGTTGATAAGAGAACATGCAGTCGAGACCACGAATTCCAATATTTTTTAGGAACATTCATTTGAAACATGAGAGTGCGGGTAACCTCAAGGAGGTGACAATTCTTGCGTTCAGCAACGCCATTTTGTTGGGGGGTATATGCACATGAGGTTTGATGGAAAATGCCAAACTCAGCACACAGGTTAGTAAACACATGATTAGTGTATTCCCGGACATTGTAAGAATGGAGAGTTTTCATTGTAGTAGAGAACTGGTTGTGATTTTCAATGATAAAGACACGAAATACACCTGACAGTTCCGAGCGATCATGAAGGAGATACAAACATGTAACTCGGGAGTAATCATCTACAAAAGTAACAAAGTAACGATGGCCAAAAACACTAATGATTTTGTATGGTCCCCAAATTTAGGAGTGAACAAGATCAAATGGGGTAGGACTTCGAGTAGGATGTGGTGAGAACGTAGACCGATGATGTTTTCCATAGATACAGGACTCACAAGTGAAATTTTGGAGGGAAACATCGCGAAGAGCTTTGCGTAGTATGTTTAGAGGAGCATGTCCAAGACACCGATTCCAGTCAACAGAGCTAAGAGGAGAAAATTGTCGGAGGAGACGGGTCAAGGATGTAGAGGTCATTCGACAGATGCCCTTTTCCAATGATAGACTGCGTTTTGCAATTCAACACAACACCAGAGGTGGGAGAGAATGTTACGTAGCAATCAAGATCGTGAGTAAGACAACTATTAGAGAGAAGGTTGAAAGGAGAGCCCGAAACATGAAAAGCAGAGCGAAGAGTGATGGAGGGAGTAATGTTAACGTCGGTGGAGCCAGAGACACGAATGGTGTCCCCACTAGCAACAGTAATGAATTTGGGATGCACAGAGTCCAAGTAGCAAGATGGCTGCCATGAGGTAACGTGGTGGGAGGCCCCTGAATCCAAGATCCACGACGAACTATTAGCCAGACCAGAGAAAGCACCATCAGAACTGGACACAACAGAACCCGGTGAATGGTCGATTATCCCTTGTAGTTGCTGGAGCTGGATGCGCAAGTCATCAATGTCAGTTTGAATGCTGGTCGGAGGGGAATGTGCCGCCATGGACAGAGGGGCAAGTGGGCAACAATAAGCAGGGGCAGGGGGCAGAAGGCAACAACAGTACGACGACGAGTTCAGAGCACGGCGGCCTGACGAATAAAGGGACAACAACAACATGTCGGCGAATTGAGTGAACGCCCCGAAACTCAAAAGAGGAACGGGCAGCGTTTGAGCCAAGTTTGGATCTTGGTAAGGTGAACACGGCCTGTGACACGGGCGTGTAACATGGCCGTGTCGTGCTCGGGTCGTCGAAGCGAGGTCGACGATCGTTGAGGGCTGGGAACACGGCCTGGGACACGGGCGTGTCCCAGGGCGTGTTAAACACACGGCCAGTGACACGGGCGTATCACATCGCCGTGTCCTCTTCTGGAAATTTTGGGTCCTGTGTCGATTGAGTAACACGACCCGGAACACGCGCGTGTACTGGTTGACACAAGCGTGTCACAAGTCGTGTCACAGGCCGTGTCCTGGTCTGGATTTTCCTGGGTTACAGCGAGTGTGGAACACGGCCTTGGACACGGGCGTGTCGCAAGCCGTGTTCGACCCAGAAATATTATTTTCAGGGCGAATCATGGCTGTTCGTTTCTTTCAAATAGGATCCGATGGCTCAACCCTTCCTCTGCTGGTATTTGGCCGAGAATAGGGTTAAGAATCCTCATTTTGATTGGACCATTCTCTTTCTAAAAGCTTAGAGAGAGGGGAGAGCTAGGAGGAAGAAGGAGGTCAACTCCGGCCGCCGGTGGAGCTTCGGAGCTCCGATTCTCGATCTGTGTCCAGATCTGTGAAGGCGAGGCCGATACGGTGCTTTCCATCCGACTAGATCGTCATGGCGCCGAAGAGAAATGCTAGGGTAACGATTCTCTTCTTGGACATGTGAAGTCCTCTTCCTTTTTGCATAAGGAAACCCCCTCTCGCGAGTGAGTGGTGAATGTGCGGTGTTCTTTCGGGTAGACATGAATAGTCCCCGTTGTTTTGCATGTAGAGTCTGGAATCGAAGTACAGACATAGGCATGGTGTGTGAAGCCTACCCAGACAAGTTGGTCTGGATCGGTGATGTTTCATTATGCATGAATAGCCGGAGAAGACTCCGTGCCGATGGTTGTTTTCGGGTTTTTTACGTGGTAGATTGCAACAGGGAGTCTTGGAGATTAACCCTAAGGTGTACCCGGAAATCTGGGCGGAAGCGAAGTTCTGCCGTTTTGGTGGCCTGGGAGCCAGCCTGGTACATAGCGGGGCTATATACCATGTATGATCGATAGTTGGGACTGGGGGAAGCTTGGCCCGCGTCGAAGGCCAAATGGTCGTGGCGGGGGTGAGCAACGGGCTGGTGGAACCCTACCCGCTCCATCTTCTTCGGTTAAAGTGACCTAAGGTACATGAGACTTAACGATAATTTGGAGAACGAGTCTAGGCTGCGGCTGAAAGGACTAAATGCTCACGAGGTTTGCCGTCCTGGGGGCCGTGGTGGAGCCGAGGAACGGACAAGGTTCGGACTAGTTTCCCCGAGTAAGTGCCCTGAGAGCACGGGGTGTGTGGCCGTGCGAGCCTGCACCTGTGGTGTATTGTGCAAAAGTGTACTTTCACTTAAATTGTTTGTTATTAATGTAATGCAGGGAAGAAGCACCGCCACCCCAAGTATTGGGGGTGTGGTCGTTATAATTTGGTCAGCTTTAGCTGACCGTTGCTTTGTTTGCCACCGTGCGGTGGATTGTTGCTTGCAGGTGCTGCGGAGCCTAGTGGCAAGTAGCGGGGTGAAGCCTTGGTTGCTGAGCCGGCCCTCGAAGGCCATGCGAATGTTTACTTGTTTTATTCATGTGTGACCGGCCTGCGTGCCGATGTTTGTAAGATACAGTTTAATTGAGTAAACCCTTGTAAGGCCTTAAGGTCAGTACTTTGTGTATTTTGTACGTTCATTCCTATTTGAGTTGTTAGTGGACATTCATGCTATTGGCTTAGGTTCTTTCTTTGCAACTTATAAATTGCTTCCGCTAGAATGTACTCTGTGTAGGACGTATGTTATTGGTTGAATGGTTTCATTTAGTAACCCGCCGGTCTGTCCGTGGTATATAGCGTCGGGCCCCGGCCGGACCTACTGTTATATGCTATGCGACGGATAAGGGTGTTACAATTTGGTATCAGACTACCGGCTTCGGTCATGCTTATTGGAATTCGTGGACGAATTCTTTTAAGGGGGTGTGAGCACATGTGTCTGCGTCATCGTTATAACATGAAAAGAACCCATGAATGTCCATTTATGAATGAAAATACACATGTTTGAGGAACCTGCGTGTTCATATAATTATTTTTTGCAATATTGTTCGGTCACTTAACGGTGTTTTATACGTCTATAGGTGACCAGGAGTGGTGCAGGGCCTTCAAAAAACCCGCATTCTGAGGCGAGTAGCGCACCAAACGATGTGCCTACAACACCTTCGACTGAAACCATACGATTGTTGGCTGAAGCAGTGTTTGCTATGATAAATGCCCATCCAGCAAGGTAGGTGCAGCACCCAGCTCCTGATGTGGAGCAGGTACCGCTTCAAGCGGCGGAACCGAGAAGAGTTGAACAAGTGGTAGTGGAGCCATTGTTACCGAGGAGAGCAACTGAAAAACAGCTCAAACATGTTATGGGCTTCAATCCTCCGGTATTCTCGGGGACTGAAACCCCATCTCAAGCTGAGGATTGGCTCTCCCGAGTAAAGAGAGTCTTGACAGCGACAGAAACTGAGGAGTGGCAAAAGACCACCATAGCCACTTTCCTTTTGGATGGAGATGCTAGGCTGTGGTGGGAAGGCTTAGAGCTTCATCACTTGGGGGTAAGGCAACTTACGGACGTCTCGATGGAAGAGTTTTTGAGACTGTTCTTGGCAAGGTACCTCCCCTCTGCTCAGAGGATTGCGTTGGAAAATGAATTCCAGAAGCTGGTGCAAGGAGAGAGTAGCGTGGACGAGTACCTCCACAAATTTAAAAGGTTGGGTCGGTATGCAAGCTCTACATTCGCTGATGAGGAGCGAAAGACAAACCGATTCTATGAAGGTCTTCGGGATGACCTAAGGCTACTGCTCTCGGGGCCTATGACGCAGGGTTTTCTTACCTTGGTCAATACGGCCCGGTCGTTGGAAAAGGATATGAGGAATGTGCAGGCTAAGAAGTACTCTAGTGCAAAGAGGGCAGAGTTCAAGGTGCCGACTACCTCAAAGTCTAGTTATCGTAAGTTCAATAAGAAGGCTAGGACTTTGGGTGCAGCTCCTTCTGGTGCTTCGGGGGCAACTACAAGCCGAACCCCGGGCGCATGCTACAACTGTGGAAAGCCGGGGCATTTTGCCCGTGATTGCTGGAGCGGACGCCCAAAGTCCGAGAGGAAGCCGGGAGCAACCTACGAAGAGAAGGGCAAGGCGGTGGAGTCCACCACATCGCACTATTCCCCAACTCAACCGAGAGTCTATAATCTTGGCCAGCAGGAGGCCATAAAGCAAGCCGATGTGGTGACAGGTACTGTTTAAATTTATAGCAGCTTAGCTTTAAATACTGTTACCTTGCGCATGCTAGCTTATTACTGTTTGTATAGGCTTTGTTTTGATTTTCGATAATCCGGCGAGAGCACTCTTCGATACGGGAGCTTCGCACTCCTTTTTGTTCGAAGGTTTTATATCGCGCATCGGAGTACCTTCTTCGATGACGAAGGATAAATTGGATGTGTTGTTGCCGAATGGGTGTTCGATGCGCGCGGATAGAGTCTGCGACGTAAAGATTCGAATTGGGAGTCAGGAGTTCGACTTGCAAGCGTCCTTACTGCCGCTGGTGGAGTTCGACGTAATATTTGGTATGGACTGGCTCTCGGAGTGGCATGCATACATTGATTGCAATCGCAAGGAGGTCAAGTTGGGAACTGGTCGTGAGACGACTTTTGCAGGCTTGAAAGGGTCGAGCAAGACGTTGATGTCTGCTCTTCTGGTGGTTAAGGCAGTTCGTGCTGGTGCAGAGCTGTTCTTCACACTAGTGGAGGCTTCGAAGCCTAAGCCTTCTATGGACAGTATCTCGGTAGTATCCGAGTATCCTAATGTGTTCCCTGACGATTTCCCTGGAGCCCCACCGCAACGAGAGATTGACTTCACGATTGAGCTAGTGCCAGATGCCAAACCTGTGTCACACTCTCCATATCGGTTAGCACCTAAGGCTATGGCGGAACTGAAGGTTCAACTGGAAGAGCTTTTGGAACAGGGTTATGTGCGTCCAAGTTCGTCGCCTTGGAGCGCACCGGTCCTCTTTATTAAGAAGAAGGACGGAAGCTTGCGACTCTGTATCGATTACAGAGAGCTAAATATGTTAACGAAAAAGAACAAGTATCCGATCCCAAGGATTGACGATCTGTTCGATCAGTTAGTTGGGTCATCGGTATATTCGAAGTTGGATCTTAAGTCCGGGTATTATCAATTGAGGATAAGAGAAAGTAATATCCCCAAGACAGCTTTCAGCACGAGGTATGGGCATTACGAGTTTTCTGTCATGCCGTTTGGGCTGACTAATGCGCCATCCGTGTTCATGGATCTGATGGACAGGACATTCAGAGAGTACCTGGACCATTTCGTGATCGTCTTTATCGATGACATATTGGTGTACTCGCAGTGCGAAGAGGATCACTTCAAGCATCTACATTTGGTATTGGAGACGCTGAGGAGGAACCAACTATACGCCAAGTTCTCCAAATGCGAGTTTTGGCTGTCCTCGGTATCGTTCCTCGGTCATATAGTTAGTGGAGAGGGAATTGCAGTGGATCCGGCGAAGATAGTTGCGATACGGGAGTGGCCTGTGTTGTGTTCGGTAGAGGAAGTACGGAGTTTTCTGGGGCTGACCGGCTACTACATGCGCTTCGTAGAGAACTTCTCGCGGATAGCGTTACCCCTCACGACTTTGACGAGGAAAGATCAAAAGTTTGTGTGGTCGCCAGAGTGCGAGAAAGCTTTCGAGGAGCTGAAGAGACGGTTGACCACGACGCCTGTTCTATGTTCGCCGAGTGGGACCGAAGGTTTTGAGATCTACAATGATGCTTCGGGCAGTGGCTTGGGTTGCGTTCTACTACAGCATGGCAGTGCGATAGCTTATGGCTCACGTCAGCTGAAAGTACACAAGAAGAATTATCCGGTCCATGACTTGGAGTTAGCGGCCGTGATATTTGCTTTGAAGCTGTGGAGACACTACCTATACGCTGTGAAGGTCGATATTTATACCGACCATAAGAGCCTGAAATACTTGTTGGATCAAAAAGATCTAAACATGAGGCATCGGAGATGGATGAAGTTCCTGGGGGACTATACATTCAAGATTCATTATGTGTCTGGGAAAGGCAATGCGGTTGCGAATACGTTGAGTCGCAGGGCCCCTGCGCAGGACAACTGGTTGTCGGTTCATGATGAGTGATTGGTTCATGATTTGGAGGCATTGAAAATCTATTGCGTGGACAAGCAGACTAGTGCCGAAGCACAATTGAACTGGACAGTTCAGTATGACCTGGCTGATCGAATTTGACAGGCTCTGGAGCTGGATAGCAACATGAGGCAAATCATGGATGAGGCATTGGATGAGTCAAATTCCCAGTTCGGTGTGGTCGATGGACTGTTATGGAAGGACAGTCGTTTGTGCGTCCCAGATATGGGTAAACTGCGGGATGAATTGATGCACGAGGCGCATCATACCAAGTACTCGATTCACCCGGGGAGCACGGAAATGTATCAAGATATAAAAAAGTTGTTCTGGTGGCCAGGACTGAAGAGGACGTGACATTTTACGTGTCGAAGTGTCAAACGTGCGCCTTGGTGAAGGCGGAATGCCAGAAGCCCGGAGGTTTCTTGAAGTCCTTGCTTATCCCAGAGTGGAAGTTCGACGATATTTATATGGATTTTGTGCATAGTTTGCCAAAATTGCAGAAGGGGAACGATGCCATCTGGGTGATCGTGGATCGTTTGACGAAGGTGTCACACTTCATTCCGAATAGGAAGGATGATTCAGTGGATAAACTGGCGAAACTCTATGTTGATAACATTGTTCGACTACACGGTGTGCCCCGCAACATCGTGAGCGACCGAGATGGACGGTTCACGTCCAATGACTGGAGGCTGGTGCAGCAAATGTTGGGAACCAAGCTGAGTTTCAACACGACCTTTCATCCGCAGACGGATGGTCAGACCGAGAGAGTTAACAGGACAATGGAGGACATGTTTCGCATGTGCGTCCTGGATTTCGGGAAGCAGTGGGAAGATCACCTGTACTTGGTGGAATTTGTGTACAACAACAGCTACCAAACGAGCATTCAAATGACGCCCTTCGAGGCCCTATATGTTAGAAAATGTCGCACGCCGTTGTCGTGGTTGGAAACGGACGAGTCGAGGTTGTACAAAAGCAAGAGGTGGAAAGAACTTCATTGGTACAAACCATTCGAGAGCGATTGCTGATCGCTCAGGACAGACAAGCTAAATACTATAATGCCAAGCATCAGAACGTTGAGTTCGCTGTTGGCGACTAGGTGTATTTGAAGATTAAGCCGTTCAATGAGGTCTCACGGGTACGACGCTTGAAGAAGCTGAGCCCGAGGTACCTTGGACCGTTTGAGATCCTGGAGCGGATTAGTGAAGCAGCTTATCTTCTGTAGCTATCAGTGGAATTAAGCGGTCTACACGACGTATTCTATATTTCGGTGTTGCGGAAGGCGGTGCAAGAGCCTTCGCAAGTGGTTGCGGTCGATCAAGTACCTGTTGATGTTGGGTTGACGACGAAGATCAAACCCGTTCGCATTGAGGACTCTGAAGTCAAGCGACTTCGTAACAAGGACATCAGGATGGTCAAAGTCTGATGGGACAACTGCGGTCGTGAAGAGATTTCGTGGGAGCGAGAGCAGACCATGCTTGAGGAGTACCCCGAGTTATTCCACTCAGGTACCGTTTTGTTTGGTGTATCTTTTCCTTTCGGTAATTTCGTGGATGAAATTATTTTAAGAGGGAGAGAGTTGTAACGCCCCAAAACTCAAAAGAGAAACGGACAACGTTTGAGCCAAGTTTGGATCTTGGTAAGGTGAACACGACCTATGACACGGGCGTGTCACATGGCCGTGTCGTGTTCGGGTCGTCGAGGCGAGGTCGACGGTCGTTAAGGGTTGGGAACACGGCCTGGGACACGGGCGTTTCCCAGGGCGTGTCAAGTACACGGCCAGTGACACGGGCGTGTCACATGGCCGTGTCCTCTTCTGGAAATTTTGGGTCCTGTGTCGATTGAGTAACACGACCCGGAACACGGGAGTGTACTGGTTGACACGGGCGTGTACTGGTTGACACGGGCGTGTCACAAGCCGTGTCACAGGCCATGTCCTGGACTGGATTTTCCTGGTTTACGGCGAGTCTGGAACACGACCTTGGACATGGGCGTGTCGCAAGCCGTGTTCGGCCGAAAAATATTATTTTCAGGGCGAATCGTGGCCGTTCGTTTCTTTCAAATAGGATCCGATGGCTCAGCCCTTCCCCTGCTGGTATTTGGCCGGGAATAGGGTTAAGAATCCTCATTTTGATTGGACCATTCTCTTTCTAAAAGCTTAGAGAGAGGGGAGAGCTAGGAGGAAGGAGGTCAACTCCGGCCGCCGGTGGAGCTTCAGAGCTCCGATTCTCGATCCGATTCCAGATCTGCGAAGGCGAGGCCGATACGGTGCTTTCCATCTGACTAGATCGTCATGGCGCCGAAGAGAAATGTTAGGGTAACGATTCTCTTCTTGGACATGTGAAATCCTCTTCCTTTTTGCATAAGGAAACTCCCTCTCGCGAGTGAGCGGTGAATGTGAGGTGTTCCTTCGGGTAGACATGAATAGTCCCCGTTGTTTTGCATGTAGAGTCCGGAATCGAAGTACGGACATAGACATTGTGTGTGAAGCCTACCCAGACAAGTTGGTCTGGATCGGTGATGTTTCATTATGCATGAACAACCGGAGAAGACTCCGTGCCGATGATTGTTTTCGGGTTTTCTACGTGGTAGATTGCAACATGGAGTCTTGAGGATTAACCCTAAGGTGTACCTGGAAATCTTGGCGGAAGCGAAGTTCTGCCGTTTTGGTGGCCTGGGAGCCAACCTGGTACATAGCGGGGCTATGTACCCTGTATGATTGATAGTTGGGACTGGGGGAAGCTTGACCCGCGTCGAAGGCCAAATGACCGTGGCGGGGTGAACAACGGGCTGGTGGAACCCTACCCGCTCCATCCGCTTCGGTTAAAGCGAGCTAAGGTACATGAGATTTACTGATAATTTGGAGAACGAGTCTAGGCTGCGGCTGAAATGACTAAATGCTCACGAGGTTTGCCGCCCTGGGGGAGGTGGTGAAGCCGAGGAACGGACAAGGTTCGGTCTGGCTTCACCGAGTAAGTGTCCTGAGAGCACGGGGTGTGTGGCTGTGCGAGCCTGCACCTGTGGTGTATTGTGCAAAAGTGTACTTTCACTTAAATTGTTAGTTATTAATGCAATGCAGGGAAGGAGCACCACCACCCCAAGTATTGGGGGTGGGGTCGTTATAATTTGGTCAGTTTTAGCTGACCGTTGCTTTGTTTGACACCGTGCGGTGAATTGTTGCTTGCAGGTGCTGCGGAGCCTAGTGACAAGTAGCGGGGTTAAGCCCTGGTTGCTGAGTCGGCCCTCGAAGGCCATGCGAATGTTTACTTGTTTTATTCATGTGTGACCGACCTGCGTGCCGATGTTTGTAAGACACAGTTTAAGTGAGTAAACCCTTGTAAGGCCTTAAGGCCAGTACTTTGTGTATTTTGTACGTTCATTCATATTTGAGTTGTTAGTGGACATTCATGCTATTGGCTTGGGTTCTTTCTTTGCAACTTATAAATTGCTTCCGCTAGAATGTACTCTGTGTAGGACGTATGTTATTGGTTGAATGGTTCCATTTAGTAACCCGCCGGTCTGTCTGTGGTATATGGCGTCGGGCCTCGGCCGGACCTACTGCTATATGCTATGCGACGGATATGTGTGTTACATTGAGATCCTGCAGAAGGCAACAACAACAACTTAGGAACTTCAGATCGCGATGAAGTAAAGACGAATGCGGCTAGAATCTGTGGCAAGGAGGAACGACGAACAAATAACGGCGGATAGAGGCAAATCGTGCGGGCTGAGACAACCCGCTGCGAGCTGGAGCAAAACCGCGGGAAGAAAATAAACAACAGTAGACTAGTGCAAACCGCGGCGGACAAATGCAAACCGCAGCGGCTAAACGAATCGCGGCGAACAGAAACGAGGGGAACTTGGAGAAAGTCCCAAGACCGCGGCAGGCTGAGGCATGCAAGAAGCCTCACAACACAAGCCGGAAAAAAGGGCCCCACAATCCAGAGAAGAAGAGCTATAAAGTGAGAGGATGCGGGGGTGGGGGGTGGGGGGTGGGGGGAGGAGTGGAACCACGGGAGGGAAAAAAGCGCAGCAGAAATCAGTGGACAAAATAGAGCTGTCCACACAGGAATGAAGCCGCAAGGGCGGGAAGGAAACCAACGGTTAGGAGAGGCTAACCGGAAAAGAAGAAAAACAGGATGCGGTTAAAAAAAATAACCGCCTAGGGTGATCGGTTCCTGGCTCTGATACTATGTAGAAGAACACAAGAATAGAGAAATTCCCCGTTTTTCATATATGGAAAAAAGCTACTCATATACAAGTATGTGTACAAATATATAGAAGGGAAAAAAAGGAGAGAATGCCTCATTTTAGGTGTGGGACTAAACTTCCTAGTTAAAAGGCTAAATTGACCTTTACATATATCATTCAACAATATGCATTTTGTCGTTTGCCTTAATTAATATATTATCTAATTTGATGGATCACTTTATTCAAAGTCTTATTGGGTGATCACTCCAAAAAGCTGTAACAACAGGTGCGAGCAAAGTGCTCGATACAAAAAAATATGATAAAATAAATGTACGCGAAGACATGCGTAGCACAAAAAATATGGGAAGTAGTAATAACATAAAGAGGTTCGACACAGGTTGCATCAATTCTCTCGGGGTTGAAAGATCTCGACCTTGTCGAGTGTAATGTATCCTACAACAAGGAAATCTAACCGTTGATCTGGTCCTGCTCCGCTACTATCATGCTCTAGGTTGTGGTATGTAAGTGAGGAAGGATCCTTCGTTGCAGCTCATGAACTGTAGGTAAACTCTCTTTCCTGAAAAATGCAGGAAACAAATCTCCTTCGAAAAATATAATTCTCGGTGATAAAATCAACCATTGAATCATAATTTCTCGAAAATGCTTGCAAACTATTAGTCATAATTTTATGTATAATATTTAAATGATCAGTAAAATTAAGAGCATCAAAGAGACAAGTATCACAATATGAGAGAGTGTGTGGATCAAAGAAACAAGGTAAAAAGCAAGTAGGTTCAACCTGTGGAATCATTAAATCATGTTGCGTCAAACACTTTTGTCATACACATACGAGCGTTTACTAGACCAAGGTCAACTATCCCAAACATATCACCCGAATAAAATTGACTAATGCTATACAATTTTGAATCGATCTTAAATTTTTCATTTAAATTTTTCTAGATAAATTCTTTAAAGCTCGTTTCTCTACGAAGAGTGAAAATTTTAAGAATCTTTAGTAACCTTCTAACATGAATCTTTCTAAACAAACAAACAATGTGACAATAAATTTCAGTGTGTACGCCTAGACTAAGAGGATTGTTAAGTGGACTAAGAGTCTGAACACCAAATATAAGGTGATGACTCTAGTGTGTGTGATAAGTGCTCAACAAACAATATGCTTTCAGGCTCTTTTTATGAAGCTGTGGCTCAAACAGAATCTCCATGACTGAAGGAAGTGATGGGGTGAGATAGGTGGGGCTACGGTGCTTTTGGTTTAAATGATGAGACTAGAATGAGGACTAACGATAGTCCTGACCTCAAGTTCCACTATATGATACAAAGTTGAGAGATAGGTAAATTGTAGTGCTTGTGTTATTGTGTACTTTCGCTTCAAGATGCTTTATCGATGCACACAACTCGTTCATGTCCTGTTTAATATTATTGGAAAAATTCTCAACTTTTTTCATTGGTTTTTTAAGGCATTTTTTAAATTACTCTATTTTTTAAAAATCTTATTTTTAAAGACCTTAAAAGATTTCAATTTTCTTACAGTGGCTCGAAGGATTTTGTTTGAAAATAACTCTATTTTTGTTTTAACTTTAAAACTAAAACAAAAGTTTTTTACTTAATTTTTTTAAATTTTGTTTTAGAATAAAGAATCGGCGGATTCATGATAGGAGCGAATCCATCTTAACTGTGATACCAAACTGATGTAATTATGAATTCATGATAAACGTGAAGTTCTAGAGCAAACAGTAAGCAATAATCTATCTCAGACTCGACTCGTAGACACACATAAATGTCAACATTTGAGCATAATCAACAACACATGATAAATCATCCACAAGTATATAAGAAATGAATAATGGAGTTTCAAATTAAAGATAAAGAGATTTGATATTAATTAAGGCAAGCAAGGTTCTGAATTTTAAAAATCAAAATAAATATAAAAACATAATTTTATTCTGACATATGTGGGTGGGAGACTTGGCGAGATGTATACTGCAGGCGACGAGTGTGACATCGGAAACAATCCAAGTAAAGGAAGAAAGGGGATTGGTTGTATATAAACGGGGAAGGCTCTGTGACTTAATAGGAAAAGTTTGCTCGGCTGATCCGAAGTGACTGAATTGAGGGGACCTCGATCGATCCCGTCAGGAGCTCCAATGTGAGGTCGTCCGGGGCCCACGACGTCGTTGGTGGATGTACAAAGAGGATTGGTAGGAGTTCGGAGGGAGGTGGACGTCGATTTCCCGTGTCGAGCGTAAGCTCCGACGCAGGACTCATTGGGGATGGTGGAAAAAAAGCGGAGGTGGGCCGACGACCTCCGTATATTGATGGAGGGAGGTAGCGAGCTTTAGGAATGACTTGCCGTCAGTTGGAGGAGGGGGAGGAGCTAATGGTCATCGTCTAGGGTTTCGACTGGATTATCGGGAGAACAGAGGAGGCCTCTGTTTCCCAATTTCTTCCAAGCTATGGTTTAAGGAGGTGTAGTTTTTTAATAAGTTCAAGCTGCTACTAAATTATAAGGAGAGAGGAGGAATTTAATGAATTGAAAGGAGGTGTGGAATTTAATGACTAGCCGTAGGTTTAGGCTGGCAAGAAAATTTAAAGGATCCAAATAGGTATTTAATGAAAAGGAGGAATTGACTGCCTAAAGAGGAGGCCAGTTGTCCTTATTAGCCTTTTTAGGAGAATGAATTAATCTCTTAATTTTAATTTTAAATTAATTCCAAATAGAGTGGGGAATTAAATATTTGGTAATATCTTTTATATTTTTAAAAACCTTCTTGATATACATTTTATGTTGCTTGCCTTAATTAATATATTATCTAATTTGATGAACTATTTTATTCAAAGTCTTATTGAGCGATCACTCCAATAAAATAAACTGAAGCGAAGACATGTTGAACATAAGAATACGAGAAATAATAATAACATAAGAGGTGTGACACATGCATCAGCGGGCACGAGACGTACTCCGCCATGAGGACAAGGATGATGTTGCAATTTTAGAGGGTGCATGTCAATTATGCAATCGAGCTGTGGGAGTGGATGTCGTGTGAGGTTCAGATGTGGAGATCATATCAGTGTAGGGCCGTAGGACATTAGGTTCATGAGGTTACTATGGGTGATTTGACTGATGTCAGTACTTTTGCTAGAGGGGTTTCTTGATGTACAGGTATAGAGGACTTGCCTGGAAGTTTTTAAAAATGTGAGTTGCCTAGTAAAGGTTACAGTCAAGAGGTGTCAAGATGTGCTGCAGAAAAGTTAGTGAATACTAGAAGGGGTGGTGGCTGCGCCATCTTTCACTATGTGGTTTTGATAATCTTGATTCTTGATAGGGACCATGTATGATGATTCAGAGTATAGAAGTTTGTTGGTACAAAGATTATAAATCAGATGGGCGTGAATGGATTTCGGTGAAGAGGAAGATGGGGACATTAATAAGTGGGCAGTGGTTGGGTTAATGGTTGAGTAGGGAGCAATAATTTGTACTGGGTTCTAGTCGATAGTATTAGTAGAACAACGAACCACAACCCTAACAAGTAGATTAGAATGAGAGAAGATTAACGAAACCTATTTCTTTGATATCATATTGAGGGAACAATTTATGCTAACAAATAGAAGTCTTCTGTTAGAAAATTAATTATGCATAGGCTATCGAGTCCTAGAAGCAGACTCTTGCAATAATGCATGGTAAGGTTTGCCTACATTTCACCCTTGTGGTGGGACCCTTCCCCGAACTCTCGTTGTGCGAGGATGCCTTTGTGCACTGGTCTGCCCTTTAGGCTATTGATAGGCTAATCTATTTGAGTTGCTCTCTTTGTGTTGTTTTGTGCGTGTAATTTATGTGTTGTTTTGTCAATGAAAAATCATGTCTAGGAGAAGTTAACGATATTTTTTCTAAGAAAATAAATCTTATCTCACTTGCTACTACTAGGTTTCCAAACTACCATGAGATGTTTGTTTGGAAGTGGAAATAGTGGAAATCTATATTGTTAAAGGCATGCTTAAGACTCACCGAGCTCAAAGGTTTGCGCTTCTGCGTACTTTTTTGGTGCCTTGATGATATTTTTGTTGTAAATTTTTTTTTTCAAAATAAAGAAAGAAATAATGTAATGTCTTCAACAACTTTAAATACTTTAGTGTTTGTAAAACTTAATCAAGCGTTGATTGAGGATTCAATATAATAAGTGACCACGTTGATCCTATTTCTTAAGAGATATAGTTGATAACACTGAATTATAGACAAGTGGAATTGATAAATAATTTGATCTGATTATTTAAAATGGGATGTTGTTGTGTTTTGCCCTCATCAAACACATGTCTGTGTACTGAGTCTTGCGTCTAGGCTCGAGGATTCGTTTGCGCCTTGATCCTTTAACAATCATGGTGGAAGTTGTCTTTGCAACGACCCATTCCAATCTTATAACATGATACGACTTTGACCATTGCCTAATTTTTGATATCTGTCTGAACTCTCAAGTAAATGAATACTTAAAAATTTCTTATCATGACTTGCATATAAATAAGAAAAAATAGTAATAAATATGAATAGGGTCCATATAGATAACAATATTGAAACTAAAATAATGTCTTATGGACTGAATATATCATAATCTAATGCATATATGAACAAAAATAAGTATTTTTTTTTCTTATTCTAAGGAAGCCGCGACAACAAAAATAAGTAATAAGAACAATTCAAATTTATTCCGGCATCAGATTTCTCCCTGATGAAATGTCCATCAATCTCGATGTGTTTGGTGTGATTCTTGATGTGGATCACAGTTCAAGAGTGGGTCATCAGGGCTTGCACAGATCTACATGCACAGGAAATAGAGATAGGATTGTCGTCTTTGATGATCCGAGCTGTAGTCATGCCCTAATCAATAACATAATATTTTTTCCTATTTTTTCTATTTATATTTATGTGATGTCACAGTAATCATGATCAAATAATCTTGACCACTCATAATGGTTATTTTAGGTCGTATTGTCTATAAATACATGCATAGGAGGCTAATTTAGGCATCAAAGATTATGGAAAATTTTCAATTCTTTCGTTCTTTCCACGGTCCTGAAGCTGTGGAATCTAGGTGTTGAAGCCTAGGTCTCTCTCCTCCCTACCACCACCAACTGATTGAGTCCCCCTTCTTCATTTGGCCGGTCACCTTACCCCCTCGTAGGGGTGGGCATAAAAAACCGTAAACTGCAAAAACCGATCGCACCGCACAAACCACACCGATTTTTAAACCGTACCCCGTTGTTTAGGTGCGGTGCGGTTTTGAAATTTTATAAACCGCACGTGGTGCAGTGCTGTTTTCGAATCTTAAAAACCGCAAACACCACACCGCACCGATTATTTTGCGTACTTAGAAATTTTTATAAATATGTAGCATATCGCATTTTGTATTACTAAGTAATATACAAATTATGCAATTACATTTTACAATTACAACCCAAATAGAGAAGTTAATGATTATAACTTAGCTCTTAGTGCCTAAGCTGACTATCAATTCTCCAATATATGTACTACTAGTTTTTCATGATAATATAACTAGTTATTTCATGATAATATTATAGCCCGTTGTTCTTTCTTTTATATATGTCTCGTGACAACTATGAATTAGTGTAGCTACAAAATATTTAGACAATCTCTGAATTTCAAGAGTGAGAACTACAAAACTCATTGATGATAATAAGTAGCTGATAACATCAAACATGACATTTACAAAAAATAACGAAGCACATTAAATTGACCAACATATCATAAAGAAGACATTAGATGAGGGATTGATTAGCACTTCGTACATGTCAATTAAAGATCTAGTAACTAATGTAGTGTATTTTTTAATTGTTTTACTCATTTAATAATCACATATTATGGAATTAATCATGTTTCTTTTCCTAATAACATACTATGATATTTTTTCCTTTTTCAAGTGTTTTTTTTCATTTTTTACTCATAATGTAGTTTATGTAAATTGCATACAAAAATCACACCAAAACCGCACTGCAAAAAACCACACCAAACCGAAACCGCACCATGTATTTTCGGTGCAGTGCGGTTTTGCTCGGACCAAAACCGCGCCCTTGCGGTGCTGTTGCGGTTTAGGCCAAAACCGCACCATACCGCACCACACACACCCCTACCTCCTCATACCAACTCATCCTCCATTCCCCTCATATAACTACCTCAACCACATATCACCCTTCCTATAAATAACTCCAACCAATGTCCTTCAAATAACCACCATTACTACGCACTTCCCCAGCCTATAAACTACTCACTTTCCTCTTAAAACTATGACAACCACCCTGCACTACTTATAACTACCCTCTCCTCCCATTAATACATATAGAAATTGAACCCCAATACTCCAAACCGCAGAATTACCCTATCCACTACCTGAACCAAAGCCCTAATACTCCCTTATTCATGGCCAAATTTCCCTCTCTTCCTTCGTACATCGACATATTACCGTCTAACCGGCCCATAGCTCATCAATGTCTCATCGGAGGTGGTGGTGGAGATGAAGATACAAGGGAGTCGAGCTCAACCTATGGAAATGTGATGAGGGACTTGATCTCAACCTAAGAAAGAAGAGGAAGATGTGAAGCTAGCTCGACCTTAACCCTAACTTGGAGAGGAGAAATAAGAGAAAGAGATAGAGAGAGAGAGAGATTTAAGTTTTTCTCATTGTTTGATTTCATTCATGACCCGAGTATATATATAGAGAGAATTACATGATGACATAATAAGTGTGTACACTTAGACTTATGTAAAATAACATATGCTAGACTCGATGACATGATAATTAAAAGCCAAGGCATGCATCAACACAAGCATAAATTAGAATATACATAAAATAAATGAATAACTGGTCGTGCGGGATCATACCATCCTACTCGTCCTTCAAATCGAGCTTGTCCTCAAGTTTATCGAGACTCAGACGGTTTGATCATCTAGTTCTTTAATTTTGCACCAAAACATTGAGAGGCAAGCCTTCGCCAGGCTCAATAATGATGCAAACAATGGTGATGTTGTTCATGGGTCATTTCTCCCGGGGAGGCATAATCAACATGACCTTGTGGCAGCGGCTAGGTGTCGGAGAACTAAGAGATGCAGGGTCTGGAGCGGCTGTGGTGCTTGCGAAGGGAAAACCATGGTCAGTAATGGAGAGAGTCACAACAATGGTGTATGGTGGTGGTGGTGGATAATCGAGGGTGACATGAGAGTCTGTAAAATGGGACCTATGTTGATCGAGAGTCGCAGTGCCAACTAGTGAACAATTATTGGAAGAACTGGCTCAAGGGAGCAGCGTGGTGGGTGGTGCAGATCTTGAAGTCGGCAAAATCTCTGGTTGGAGAGGTGTTGGATTGAGACATAGAGATTGATAGAGGTGGAATGAGGGTGTCCAATTGCGAGTCAGAAACAATTTCAAATTGCTTAACGGGTCACGGAGAAGTTGTTTGTGCAGCTTGATGGCCCTGGACTTTGACAATGAGAGTTTGGAAATTGCTTGTGTTGTCGTGTCACATGAGCGGCAACTAGGCCCCTTTTACATTGCTTGAAGGTTGTCTTGTCCTTCGAATCCTTTTGTCAGGCAACCTCAGCTGCTACGGAGCCTAAAGGGACTGGAATTAAAACAATGTTATTATGGTTCTGTTTGGGAGGATTTATTTTCATCGGTCAAGCGGTTACGACCGCATGAACCTGACCTTGATTAAGGTCCGGTTCATGCGGCCGTAACCACTTGACCGGTGCAAATGTACCCCCAAACGGAGCCTATGATTTCGTCTAAGATTCCAGTATAATCCTCGTAATACCGAGGGTCATATTGTCATTAGGTTGTATCATGTTGATTCTTTTACTACTCATGGTCTCTGTGATATTTTTGATATTTAACTTACATTTACTTTTATGGTTAATGGTTAACTTGCCTAATAATCTTATATTGAGAAGTTACAATGACCTATGAAATCTTCGTATCCTCTGGCCTGCATCTCTAATTCATTTTTCTTAATTTCGTAAATGCTAACCATAAAATCCGGGCTACAATAAAAGATACCATTATTTTCTGGCATATCCACTTTCATGAATACTCTTGTAACTTTTCGGGCATGTACCCCCATCGTTTATCGAAGATTGTTATTAAGACTTTAGTTCCTAGCTTTTTCCGGGTTAGTTATTTAATCAATGTTCTTGGGAAGCCGTTTTATTCTTCCTTCGGTCCATTCCTCAACCAGTTGCAGTCGTTTTTTTCTTCGTTTAGTCTGGTCCTCTTATTCTTCTTCCTCTTCTTCCTCCTCCTCTTCTTCTTTTTGCTTCAATTTGCTATTGCCCTGATGAGATGAAGGGAAAATTTTTCAGATTGTGCCATAATAAGGTGAATTTCATTTCCATTTTTTGGGTTTTAAAATTGCCGAACAAATTAATTGGAATTCAGTCCAATTTCGATTTATACGGCTTCTGAAGTTGATGGTGTGGCAATGGTCATTTAATTCTCATTAAGGTTTGTTTTGTAGTCCTTGCAATTGAAAAAAGGATTTGATTAGTAGTTGTTATGATACTGTTACGGTCCCACCTTGGCCCCGCCATGGTCGCGCATGTCGGAAACTATTTATCTAGTCTACTTTATATTTTTGTATGTGTAATCGATCCTCCATGTCTAAGACAAAGGAGGGGGCACTTTTATGAA
The DNA here is from genome assembly GCA_039513925.1 of Platanthera zijinensis. NCBI lineage: Eukaryota > Viridiplantae > Streptophyta > Magnoliopsida > Asparagales > Orchidaceae > Platanthera > Platanthera zijinensis. The sequence continues at coordinate 206,610,831 of CM077082.1, read as the reverse complement.
CTATTTATATGTGTGTGTGTGACCAAGACAGACAAACAAGAAGTATTTTCATTTTGTTTTCCCTAAACTCTCTCTCTAGTTCTCTCTCTACCGTGCTTTATCCCGCCAGGTTGCCCTAGCCGGCTACGCCTCCCGCAGAAATCGCGAAAACCACGATTTCCACTGTGCCGCCTTCCCCGATTCGCAAATCCCACAGGCCGCCTCCCCCGATTCGCACACCGCAAGCCGCCGCCGCCATAGCTCGCCGAAATCCCTCCTCCTCCTCCCTTGAGGACTTCCCTCCTCTTCCCCGGTGCACACGCTCGCAATCTCGAGCACGTAACAACTTGGTATCAGAGTCAACGCTCCTCCCCTCCGCCAACACGCCAGATCTGCCCCGACCGAGCTCCGACCTGACCAACTCCGGCCAGCACAACGCCTCCCCGACCTCCTTCGGCCTGCACGACTCATTCCCGACCAGCTGCGGCCCGTACGACCCCTTCCCAACCAGCTACGGTCCTCGCTGCCCCTTCCCGACCAGCTGTGGCCCGTCCGTCCCCTCCCCGATCGCCTCCGGCTCGCACGACCCCTCCGCCCAGTCAAACCCTCAGCACCCGGCTTCGCACCGGCTGCTCACCGCCGGCCTCGCTTCCCGCGCATCCTTCTCCGCTCCTCCCTCTACGGGGGCCCCTTGCTCGCCGCCTCTACCGTACTACTTCCGCCACCGACACCTTATACCTCCATTCCCTCCGGCGCCGCTAAACCACCTCCTCCGCCTCACGCAATGGCCGACCAACCCTCCCTCTTGCAAGTTTTCGAGTCTCTCGCTAAGCTCCTCACGGATAACAATAACGTACTCATTGCCGCCGTCACCACCCAACTAGCGGCTAATCGACCGGCCCAACCGGCCATGGGTTCCTCCAGTGAAGCGCCGATTCCGCCAACCCAGTCAGAGTTATGTCCCCCGCAGCATGACGACAACGGGGTGCCACGATACTTGCGGCTGGATTTTCCAATATTCGACGGCCACGAAGACCCCTTAGCTTGGCTCTCTCGTTGCGAGCAGTTCTCCGCCCACCAGCGCACCCCTTGGGACGAGTGGCTCATCATTGCTGCCTTTCACCTGTTGGGCCCCGCACAACTTTGGTTTTGCAACGAGAGAAATCACTCCTTTTTTGGGAAGATTTCAAGGTGAACTGCACCCTCCGTTTCGGGCCACCCCTCCACAGCAATCCCTTGGGTGATCTCATTTCCATCTGGCAGACTGGTCCGATCGACGAGTACCTTGAATACTTTCAAGTCCTCCTGGCCCGCAATACCACCGTTCTTCCGACACAACAGGTGTCCATCATCACGACGAGACTCCATGAGCGCCTCCGCATGGACGTAGAATTTCAGGCATCCGCAGATCTGACCACGACAATGAGTTTAGCTCGCATTTGCGAGAAGAGTCTGCTTTTGGACCGCCCTCATCTACATCACCAGGACACCGAGGGGTCCAAGCGTCCTCCGCGACCTATGTCATCCACCACAGCCAGTCTCCTCGCCCCAGACAGCGACGCTGACCTCCCAACTACCGTTCGACGACTGTTGCCACAGGAGATGAATGACCGCCATGCCATTTTTCCGTGGACATCGCTGCAAGCGCCTCTTCTGGTTGGAGTTCGACGACTCGGCTTCTGAACGGGATGCTGACACTGACACGGGAGATCCGACGCCGACCGTCACTACAGACCAAGCTTGAGGGGAAGCTTGTCGTCCAGAAGGGTGAGGATGTTACGGTCCCGCCTTGGCCCCGCATGTCGCGAACTATTTATCTAGTCTACTTTATATTTTTGTATGCGTAATCGATCCTCCATATCTAAGCTCAAGGAGGGGGCACTTTTATGAACTATTTATATGTGTGTGTGTGGCCAAGACAAGCAAGCAAGAAGTATTTTCATTTTGTTTTCTCTAAACCCTCTCTCTCGTTCTCTCTCTCTACCGTGCTTTATCCCGCCAGGTTGCCCTAGCCGGCTACGCCTCCCGCAGAAATCGCGAAAACCGCGATTTCCACTGTGCCGCCTTCCCCGATTCGCAAATCCCGCAGGCTGCCTCCGCCGATTCGTACACCGCAAGCCTCCGCCGCCATAGCTCGCCGGAATCCCTCCTCCTCCTCCCTTGAGGACTTCCCTCCTCTTCCCCGGTGCACACGCTCGCAATCCCAAGCACGTAACAGATACATATGAGATCAATGAGTGTAATCTTCCAATGTTTATTCTGCGAATGTATTGATTTGTTCCCATAAGCGAGACAACCACTCAGTAATATTTTTCGACAAGAATTAGAATCCTATACCATTAGGCATTAAGCCATGCACTTTGTTTGCCGCCAAAGGTTTTGCGGCATTAAGCCATGCACCTTCAAAGGCTTTCTTGGTCAAAGATTTGGATGGCCTCTCAAGCACTTTTCTTCTTCTTTTCATTGCAAGACCGGCAGGTTTGTTGATGGGAAACTCTAATCCCAGCAATAAATTGTTGCATCTTTCTTCATTTCTTTTATAATGTTAACCACAATCAAAATGGAGGAAAGAGAGAATCTTTTTTGCTATCTTGTTGCTGTCTCTTTCATGATATCTGTACCTTTGTCGCTTCTTCGATTGTTGACAACACTTCTTTCAGTTGTGCATTGGTCAAGGGAGATGCCAGTCTTCAACAACATTCAGATATGAAGGTGTGAATCAGTTGATCAGGACTGCCTCTGGTTCTAGGCACTCTAAGACACCCTCACTTGTATTTGGATCAGATGCTGGTAAGTGTAAGCATTTTTATGAAACCTCTCTTTCTCTCTCTCTCTCTCTCTCTATATATACACCTATGCATATATTTATACCTGTGTATATATTTATATATGTATATATATAGATGTATATATACGCACGTAAAAATATATAGACACAAATATATACATGTGTGTGTGTAGGGCTATTGCAGCCCTCTATCTCTTGAAATTACGAAAACCTCCCATGTAAGTTTATATTTCATAAGATGCATTTACAAAAATATCCTCTGAAGGAAAGCATCACAGAGGCGGTTTTGTACATGTTATGAAAATATAAACTTACATGGGAGGTTTTTGTAATTTCAAAAGATAGAGGGGTGCAACCTGTAATTACGCTAACTCTCAGTGGAGGTTTGGGTAATTGATAGTATGTGTGTGTGTGTAGGAATAATTACCAAAGCCATGCGACTTTGCATAATTACACGGACCTCCCCTACCTTTTAAAATTAGCATGACCTCTTCTCGAAGTTTATATTATTAGCATTCGTGTATGTTAACAATAGAAACTAAGATGAGAGCTATTGGTGAATTATAAGTAGAAGGGAGGTGTTTGTAATTTTAAAAGATGGAGAGGAGTTCCTTGTGGTTATGCAAAATTGGAGGGGAGGTCCCTATAAATGATCATATATGATATTGTATTTACATCATCGCACTGCAGGGAATTCGACTAGGATGAAGTTTGTGCTCAAGAACCTGAGCCTACTAGTACACAGTTTACTGGCAAGTTGACTTCCCAAAACTGCGGGTGCAGCGTGTTGGATGAAAGCGACATAATAGGAAGAGTTTCTTCTCATGCTAATTGCTCTCGCATTGATACTTCTACTGTAAATAGCTTTACCTCATCACCCTACCCCGGCACGTGCTGGTAGAGCAGTCGCTACGGATAATTCTCATTCAACCAACACCGTTATCAGCCAATTGTTGGGAGATACAAATTCGGAACATACACAAGCTTCTACTTATAATAATTCCACGCGGTTCACACAATATTTTCACGAAGATTATTGCAACGTATCAGAACTCGATGACTGCCGTGAGTTGACGGAGGCTGTTACGGATGCGGACAGCGTTGGAAGTCACTGCGGGAGAGGAAAGTCGGAGGATGGGGACAGCGAAGATGTCCTCGGAGGAGTATTCGCCTATTCAGAAGAAGGTATTGCTCTAAATCCTCTGGTTTGTTCACTCTGGTAAAAGGATCTCTGATTGTGTTTTTTTTTCAATGATCTGTGAATCAGGTTGAAGCTGATTTGAATTATATATAATAGTGGTCGAAATGTTAATATGTGAAGAAAGAAGGTCGCTAATTTCATTCCGCGCGTCTCTCTTCAAAGCGATGCTAATCGTTGTTTAAAAATGACAAAATCTCGCATCATCTGAACGAACGATGTCTGTAAGATGGTCATTGCTCATCTGATGTTTGGAAGCTTTGATGCTTTTTTTTATTCACTTTTTTCTTTTTGTATATTTGTAGATGTGCATTTGTAATTTATAAAACAGGCAACAACTGGGACTGGGATATATATATATGCAAGTTTTATGAACTCTCTGTTGACTAATTTCGACAATTTAGTATTGCTTCATGTTGTTTGGATGCAATCAAGTTCTTATATTACCCCTAGAAGTGGTTAGTTTGATCTACCGGTAGTCTCCATGATTCCCGAAGGTGTTGTTTTATGTTCAGATGCATTGCATTTTAGGCTCAGTTTGAGATGGCGATGGCGGTAGGAAAAGTTCTATTTCACCGCCTTGGAGGTGTTTTGTTTCCAAGTGGTGGGAAATTGTGTCAAAAACGGTGTTTTTTAGACTTTGGAAATCAGTGAACCCACTTCCAGAAATGCTAAAACGAGTTTTGCATGTTTTCATGCTTCTCATCCCGTATGTCAGCATCCCGGCCTCTTCTCCTCTGCCTTTTTGAATCACTATTTTTCAAACAACTCTATTCCCCTTTTTCCGGCAGCCAAAGCCGTCCCAAATGGAGTTCTAATTTGTTTGAAGTCTCTTATGTTGAGCCGCCTTTCAGTTTAAGCATGATCTATTTCAAGCCAATAAATTTATAATATGGAGTATTTTGAAAAAATCAAATGCATTCAAAAGTGATGTATGTATGCCGTAGTATAGACCCTCAAAACAAATCACTAAAGATATCATACCATGTGAATATATCATACCATGCTAAGTGAGTAATTGCTCTTTGACTACTAACATAATCACGAGGCTTGACAATGTCACTTGACATGTGACCTACCGATCCCACGTGCCCTACATATATAAGGCATCTTTCAATTCCTGAGGTGATATGTACATCCAGTGAATGATCTCAATTGGATACAACTTGGCATCACAATTAGAATATCAATGTCAAGTGGCATCAGGTTCCCATGCAGATTACCATGACATTTTATGTAGCTATATAGACCTTGTTACAGAGAAGTCATTTTGGACAAAGTTCAAATGGATTTGTGGAGGGAGAGTGATTTTTGTTCACGTGTAAGAGGGGCGAGTCCTCCTCTAGTTATCATTTGCACTAAGATCAGATTAGCTCTTGATGATGAACATAGTTCATGGGAAGGCTGATCCTTATCGGAACCCGTTCTAGTATACACTTGCAGGAGGAGTTCGGGTCTGAGCCTGTAGTCGCGTTCAATGCTACGACGAAATATTATTTCTATGTATTTTATTTATGCATATTTTATGTATATTTTGTTTCTACCAATCACAAATGCTCGTGGCAGGTTTATAAATAAGATTTTAGGGCATCTTTTTAGGTGTTGTAGAATCTCGGCGCACGGTACCTATTCTGTGGGATTTAGGTGTGGAAGCTTAAATCTTCTCCTTACTCTCATTTGATAGATGTTCACTTCATGACACAAGTAAAGCCAGGAACTAGGAATGCCTTCATTAACCCCACTCATTTTCAGAACCGATTCCTCCAAATTCTGGCTTCTCAACTCTCAGCACAACCCCTTAGGGCCTGTTTGGGAGGGCTTTCTAGTTCCTTTTCGTTTTCTAGAAAATGCCACCGCACATAATAAACTGTTTAGAATGTCTATCGGTGGGAAAAGCTACAACCAAAAATTTCTTTTTCTCCTCTATTTGAAAAGTTACTAGCCTCCTACTTTTCAACTTTTCGAAAAGTATTTTCTCATCCCGATACACAGTTGATGCTATGAAAACATTTTACTCCTCTTGATCTAGTTCGACAACACTGCGAAAACACTAGCCTTTATCTAGATGAATATTTCGCTCAGGCGCGATTTTTTCGCACGGGACGATTTTTTCGCCCTGACACGAATTTTTCGCCCGGGCGCGGAATTTTTCGCCCGTGCGCGATTTTTTCTCCCAGGCGCGAATTTTTTACCCGGACGCAAATTTTATGCCGGGGCGCGAATTTTTTGCCTGACCACGAATTTTACGCCCGAACGCGAATTTTTCGCCCCGACGCAGAATTTTTCGCCTGGGCGCGGAATTTTTCGCCCGGGGGACATTCTTTCGCCCTTGCGCGAATTTTCCACCCAAATTTTTTTTTCACCCGGGCGCGAATTTTTTCTCCCGGGACGAATTTTTCGCCCGAGCGCGAATTTTTTGTCGGGGCGAGAATTTTTGGCCCGATCGCGAATTTTTCGCCCGGACGCGAATTTTTCGCCCGGGCGCGAAATTTTTCGCTCGGGTGACATTCTTTCGCCCGGACGCGATCTTTTTCTCCCGACGCGAATTTTTCGCCCGGGCGCGAATTTTTTCGCCCGAGCGCGAATTTTTTCGCACGGGCGCGAATTTTTCGTCAGGCGCTGTTTTTTCGTCCGATTGTGCATTTTCCGCCCGGGAGCAGTTTTTCCCCGGGCGCGATTTTTTCGCCCGGGAGCGATTTATTTCCTCCGAACGCAGTTTTTTCTCCCGAGCGCAGTTTTTTCGCCCGATCGCAATTTTTTCACCCATGCACGATGTTTTCTCCCCGACGCGAAATTTTCACCCGGGCGCGAAATTTTCGCCCGGGAGCTAAATTTTCTACTGGACACGAATATTTCACCCGGGCTCGAATATTTCGCCCGGGCGCGAATATTTCGCCCGGGCGCGATTATTTCGCCCGGGCGCGAATATTTCGCCCGGGCGCGAATATTTCTCCCGGGCTCGAATATTTCTCCCGGGCTCGAATATTCGCCCGGGCGCGCAGTTTTTAGCGATGTTTTCGCCCCGGCGCGAAATTTTTGACCGGGCGCGAAATTTTCGTCCGTCTTGAAAATTCACTCTCGGGCGAAAAATGTGCGTAATTTTAATAAAAAAGTCACTGCAACGGAGATTTGTCAAACAGTTTATAAAATGCTCATTTGTGAAAATCTCTGCAAAAGAAGTTCACCCAAACAAATCTCCTTTTGCAATATACATTTTCCAAAAGCTCATTTTCCCACCTTCCTTTTGCTACCACTCCTTTTACTTTCTGAAAAGTCCTACCAAACAGAGCCTTACTCTCCTTCCCAACCATTCAGAGGCTTCACCGCACTTCCAAGTAACAACCTTGCAGCACCCCCCGGGCCCTCTGCATAAGTCTTTTCAGAACTATAAAATATGTTAAATTACATCCTATCTTTCTGACTCCAACTGTTCATGTAAGTTCATGTGCTAAATCTTTACTATTATTTTGTGAGCCGCATATCATTAATGATATACTAATTTAAAGTACTTTGTTCGGTTTAAATTTTACTTTGTAGTCTTTAATTCAATTAGATTTTGTTTGTGTTTTTAAGTAGTAATTTGAATTGGGCATGACTGTGAATCTGTCTACTCATTTCGGAATTTAGTGCAACTGAATGTTGGATTATCACATGTGCATTACATCATTTTATGTTTTCCCACATCAGTGCACTTGCACTCATTTATTAGAGTCATGTTAGGGCAATGCTCACAACAAGACCTCTGTCTTATCCTATATATGTTCTCTATGTGATGTGTGTGTGAAGGGGCAACAATATACAAATGGTGTTTGACGGACATTAAATATTGTTGGGTTTATTGCCCACAATGTCCTGGATTTGAGAAAGTCAATCTTATCAATGATATACACATATCAGTAGATGACTGTGAAGGAACAGGTAGCCTAAGTGGCTAAGTCAGGAAACATTTACCTAAGGTGTGGGCTGACAGAAATCTGTCTAAGTCCACAGGCGTTAAGTGAAGGTAAATCACTCAACGCCAGATGACTTATAGCACTGAGTGAAACCTATACAGTCAAAGCCTAAATAGTGACAAGCTGAGAAAATGACAGTCCATAGGCGTTGAGTGAAGTCAACTCACTCAACGTCATACAACAAAATGATGTGAGACATGCTAAAGCAGTAATAGCCTAAGTTTGAATGAGCTGCAATGTGGCTAAGTCCAAAGGCATTGAGTGAAGTCAACTCACTCAACGCCATGATACTAAAGAGAAATATGGCTAAGTGTTTTGGCGTTGAGTGATGAAGACACACTCAACGTCATACATCAAAAAGGCTGTAAGTTGTACTAGTTGAACCATGTTCAAAATTCGTCGAACTAAGTTCAGAGTTCGTCGAGCTGAGCTCGCCTTTCGTCGAACTCCATTCAGTTCGTCGAACTAAGTTCAGGAAATTCTGCTAAGGCAAAAAGCGTTGCGAGAGGCATGCTCACTCAATGCTCTCAACACCTAAGATACTGAAGAGACATAAATATGGTTAAGGTAAAAAGCGTTCAGTGGATGTTGCTCACTCAACGCTGTCAACACCTAGTGGACACAGAATTTGGTCTAAGTAGTTTGGCGTTGAGTGATGCTTACTCACTCTACGCCAAACAGTAGAAAGCTAATAAAGCAAGATGACGTTGAGTGAAGCTGAATCACTAAACGCCTAGAAACAGATTTATATTTTAAATAGTTTGACATTGAGTGAAGGTTACTCACTCAACGTTAAGAGACAGTAAATCTGTCTAAGTGTTTTGGCGTTGAGTGATGCTTACTGTAACACTCTTATCCGTCGCATGACATATAACAGTAGGTTCGGCCGGGGCCCGACGCCATATACTACAGACAGACCGAAGGGTTACTAAATGAAACCATCCATCCAATATAACGCGTCCTACACAGAGTACATTCTAGCAAAAGTATGTTAAAGGTTGAAGAGTAAAGAACCCAAACAAAAGCATGAATGTCCACTAAAACCAAAGTAGGAATGACAGTACAAATACACCAAATAGTTGGTTTTATGGCCTTACAAGAGTTTACTTAAATAATAAATGTCTTCCATACATCGGTACGCAGGCCGGTCATACATGAGCATAAATAGTAAACATTTGCTTTGGCCTTCAAGGTTCGACTCAGCAACAAGGGCTTCAACCCGCTACTTGTCACTAGGCTCCACAGCACCTGCAATCAACATTCCACCGCAGCGGTGGCAAACAAAAGCAACAGTCAGCTAAAGCTGACCAAATTATATCGACCCCACCCCTTACTTGGGGTGGCGGTGCTCCTTCCCGGCATTTTAATAGCATAGCCAAACAATATAGTGAAAGTACAACATCAGCACACTTCACCACAGGTGTACGCCCACACGACCCCACACCCCGTGCTCTCAGGGCACTTACTCGGTGAACCCGGTCCGAACCCAGCTCATTCCACAGTCCACCACCGCCCCCAGTACGACAAACAATGTGAGCATTAAAGTCCTTTCAGCCGAAGCCTAGACTCGCTCTCCAAGCCAACAGTAAGTCCTATATACCTTAGGTCGCTTTAACCGAACCACTTGGAGTGGGTAAAGTTCCACCAGCCCATTGCTCACCTCGCCACGACAATTTAGCCATTGGCGCGAGACAAGCTTCACCAAAGCCCAAAGTATCGATCATACAACAGTACATAGCCCGGCTATGTACAAGGCTGGCTCCCAGGACACCAAAACGGCAGAACTTCTCTTCTGCCCAGATTTCCGAGTGCACCTTGGAGTTAATCCCCAAGGCTCCCTGATGCAATCTACCATGTAGAAACCTAAAAACATACAATATAGAGTCTTCTACGATAATACATGCATAATGAAAACATCATCGATCAAGACCATCTTGTACGGGTAGGCTTCACACACCATGCCTATGTCCGTACTTCGATTTCGGACTATATATGCAAAACTATGAGGACTATTCATATCCACCCGAAGGAATACCTCACACTCACCGCACACTTGCGAGAGCGGGTTTCCTATGCAAAAAGGAAGAGGACTTCATATGTACAAGAAGAGAATCGTTACCCTACCAGTTCGCTTTGAACCCATGAAGAAGAGAAGAAACTAGACAGATGAAAAGCACCACAACGGCCTCGTCTCCACAGATTTGGACTCGGCTCGCGATTTGGGGATCCGAAGCTCCACCGGTGTCCGGATTCCTCCTTCTTCTTCTTCCTTGCTCTCCCCACTCTCTAACTCTTAAGAAAGAGAAAGACCTAAGAGAAATGAGGGTTTAACCCTCAACTCCCGACCTTATAACAGCAGAAAGATCTCTGGACCGTTGGATCCTATTAGAAGGAAATGAATGACCACGAATCGCCCTGAAAATCACTTTCCTGGGCCGAACACGGCTTGTGACACGCCCGTGTCACAGGCCGTGTCTCACGATCTAAACACGATCGTCGAACACAGAGTAGGATATGGGCTCAGACATGCCCGTATTACTACTTGACATGCCCGTGTTAGCTTTTGACACGCCCATGTCAGCTTTTGACACGCCCGTATCACAGGGCGTGTTCCTCAAGCGATACAGGAAACCGTCGCGTCCTGACCAGGACACGGCCCTGAGACACGCCTGTGTGCTAGACACGGCTGCGGACACACCTGTGTCCCAGCCCGTATTCATCAGTCGACATAGGCCGGCCAAACACAGAGAAGGACACGACCCTTGACACGCCCGTGTCACAGGCCGTGTGACCGACATGGCTTGCCTCTGAGGACCGTCGAATGCATTTCGTCGACCTCACGAAAAATTCGTCGAACTCATAGCAGGATACGGCCCTGTGACACGCCCGTGTCACAGGCCGTATGCCACACTCGACACTGCCCTGCCAACACAGAGCAGGACACGGCCCTGGACACGCCCGCATCTCAGGCCGTGTGAAGCTACTCAGGCACCAAATTGGCCTTAAAATGTTATCCGTTCCTTTTTGAGTTTTGGGGCGTTACAATTCTCCCCCTTAAATGAATTTTGTCCCGAAATTATAGAATGGAAAGGTACACAAAATTTATTGGTACCTGAGCGGAATAGCTCGGGATACTCCTCAAACATGGTCTGCTCTCGCTCCCACGATAGCTCCCCCCGACCGCAGTTATCCCAACGGACTTTGACCATCCTGATGTCTTTGTTACGAAGTCGCTTGACTTCAAAGTCCTCAATGTGAACGGGCTTGACCTTCGTCATCAACCCATTATCAATAGGTACATGATCGACCGCAATCACTTGCGAAGGCTTTTGCACCGCCTTCCGCAACACCGATATATGGAATACGTCGTGTAGAGCACTCAATTCCACTGATAACTTCAATCGATAAGCCGCTTCACCAATCGCTCTAGTATCTCAAATGGTCCAAGGTACCTCAGACTCAGCTTCTTCAAGCATCGTACCCGTGAGACACCCATAAACGACTTAATTTTAAAATATACCCAGTCTCCAATAGCGAACTCAACATTCCTATGCTTGGCATTATAGTATTTAGCCTACCTGTCCTGAGCGATCATCAATCGTTCTCGTATTGTTCGTACCAACGAAGCAGCGTCCTCCACTTCTTGTCGTTTGTACAGCTTCGACTCACCCGTCTCCAACCATGACAACGACGTGTGACATTTTCTACCGTATAGGGCCTCGAAGGGCGCCATTTGAATACTCGCTTGGTAGCTGTTGTTATAAGCAAACTCCACCATGTACAAGTGATCTTCCCACCGCTTTCCGAAATCCAAGACGCACATGCGAAGCATGTCCTCCATCGTCCTATTGATCCTCTCGGTCTAACCATCCATCTGCGGATGAAAGGCTGTGTTGAAACTCAGCTTGGTTCCCAATAATTGATGCACTAACCTCCAGTCTTTGGACGTGAAGCGCACATCTCTGTCACTTACGATACTGCGGGGCACACCGTGCAGTCGAACAATGTTTTCTACATAAAGTTTTGCCAGTTTATCCACCGAATCATCTTTCCTATTCAGAATAAAGTGCGACACCTTCGTCAATCTATCCACGATCACCCAGATGACATCATTTCCCTTCTACGACCTTGGCAACCCATGCACAAAATCCATTGAAATATCGTCGAACTTCCACTCCGGGATAGGTAAGGACTTCAAGAAACCTCCAGGCTTCTAGCACTCCGCCTTCACCAAGGCGCACGTTTGACACTTCGTCACATAAAGTGCTATGTCCTTTTTAAGTCCTGGCCACCAGAATAACTTTTTCATATCTCTAAACTGTACAACCCCATATTCGCTGGGTGGAACCCCAAGGGTTCAGTGGTCAGGATGGCCTTGGGTTATCCTTAGGACGAACTTATAGAGTTCTCGCCAGGCTTCGGGTTCCAGACTAGATGAGCTTCCGCCTGGAAGGAGCTCCCGCCAAGGGCAGGCGAAAGCGGGGGAAACCAAAGCAGATAGTCGAGCTATGGAAGCTCCCGCCTCGAGGGAGCTCCCGCCCAGGGCAAGCGAGAAGGCGTTAAGTAAGCCTTCAGTCGCAATAGTATCAAGACCGAGAAGGGCGAGAACCTCCCTGGCAGGGGGGCTCGCCAAGGTTAGCCCAGTTGGGGATCCCGCGAGAGCCTTCTCGGCCAGGGTTCTCGCCAAGTGGGCCCACGTGGTAGGGCCCGACGCTCGAAAAGAGGATTATTTTTATTATTATTATTTCATTATTCACAGGTAAAATTACCTTGGTGCCCCTGGGATGACAGCGGAATTTGGCTATTTGCAGACCCATCAGGGGTGTTTCAGTACTTTCAGGTCAAAGGAAGACTATAAAAAGACCCATAGGGGCTCTTTGGAAGGCAGGCTTTTCATTATTCTCCAACTCTAGTGCTTTCTGAAGAGCTCCCAGCCCGGCATTTGGCTTTGGAGGGGAAGCTCTCAGAGATCTTCCGGGTGTGAGGTGGGACCTCCCAGCTGAGGCTTTGGGTCAGTCTTAGGACCTTAGCAACCAGTCAGGGGTCGAGATTTGGGAGAAGTAGGCGTTGGCTACACTTTGGTTCGTGAACATTCGTTGAGGTCAATTTTGGCTTCAACAGTTCTGGTGCGGTGAGCGTGGAAGTAGTTGGCGCAAGAAAATCTTGAGTTAAGTCCCATGGCAGGAGGTGAAGGTGAAGGATCTGGCGCAGGAGGATCCCCCACCCGGGTGGACGAGGCGACGAGGAAGATGTTTGAGGACTTCAGGCGAGAAGTCATGCAGACTATCGGCTTGGCCTTCTCGGCAAGGAACGAGTGGGAGACGCCGCATGTTCCTGTGGAGGTGGTTCCGCTGTTAGGCGAGAACGCCCCAGGGTAGCGCCCCCAGAAGGAAGTCCCGGTGGAGGCAGGCGAGAGGGACGTAGCCACGCGGGAGCTTTTCCCAGGCCAGCGTCCCGAGAAGGAGGTTCCGGCGGATCTGGGCGAGAAGGAGGCGACAGTGCGGGAACTCTTCCCCAGGCATGGTCTCGCAGATCGGTCCAGCCAGCCGAGGTCGCGAGACGTGCCTTCTCGCCAGGCGGGAGGCGAGACCCCATTTAGCGAGCTCATCGTCTCGGCTCCAGTGTCGGAGGGGTTCCGGGAGCCAGATATGACCTACTACACCGGGAAGGATGACCCGGTTCAGCATGTGCAGTGGTTCGAAGACGTTGTGTCGATCAGGCAAATGTCTGATGCTTTTAAGTGTAGGCTTTTTTCCATCACTTTGAAGGAAAAGGCCAGGGATTGGTTCCACCAATTGCCGGCAAGCTCCATCTACAGTTTTGAAGATCTGTGCAGGGGTTTCTTGTTGAGGTTCTCGACTTCGAAGAAGCAGAAGAAGGAGGCTGAATGCCTGTTTGCAGTGAGGCAAGGGCCGGAGGAGACGTTGGGTCACTATGTTGACCGGTTCCAAGAGGAGGTTCTCCTGGTCCAGGAGGTCCCGGGGTATGCGCTGATGCTTGCCTTCACCCTGGGGCTAAGGCCAGGGTTTTTCAGCGTGGAGTTGAAGAGAGTGCCCCCTCTCTCTTTTGAGGAGCTCATGGAGAGGGCGGCTAAGGAGATAGACTTTGAGAGGGCTAACCCGGCGTTTGCAAGGAAGTTGGCCAGGTTGGCCGAGGACGATGCGAAGGAGCCGGTGGCAGGAAGGCAGAGGGAGTTGAGGGAGCAGAGGGAGCAAAGAGAGGATAGGAGAAGAGAAGAACCCCGAGGGCAGGGGCAGCAACATGGGGGGGGGGCCAGGGAGCCAAACAACCGATTGGGTTGGAGGCCACAGGAAGGTCGCCCCCAGGGCCAAGGGGGTCCTCAAGGAAGAGACATCTACCGGGAACCAAGAAGGTTGGAGCAAGGAGGATGGAGGCAGGGACCGAGGGGTCACTTCCCACCACCGCAGGAAGCCATGGAGGTGGGAAGAGGAAGAGGAAGAAGAATTCGGGGAGCCGGGAGAAGGGGAGGAGGAGTAGGAAGAGGGGGCAGGGTGGCGTTGCCCTATTGTGACTTCCATCAGGAGGAGGGCCACGCAACGGCCACCTGTCCGAAGTTTCTGGAGATGAGGGAGGCCAGAGGTGCTGGGAGGCAAGATCTGCCTGCAAGGATCATGGAGGTGCAGCGAGAAGAGGTTGAGGACAGATGTGAAGACAGGGTCGACGTGGGGACCCGAGAGGGGATCAGAGTGATCCATGGGGGAGTAGGGATCGAGGCAACCCGCAAGGGGAGCCTGCAAACCATGTTTCGTAGAGGGGTCGCCTCGACCTCCTTAGCTCCCCCCCAGAAGAAAAGATCATCTTCTCAACCGCAGATATGCCAGACTATGAGGATCCGTTCTGCGACGCGTTAGTGATCCAGACAACGGTGGAGAACTTCACCGTCTCCTGGATACTGGTGGACAACGGGAGCTCGGTGAACGTAATTTTCAAGAAGGCCTTTGACGAGATGGGGGTGGAAGGGAAAAGGGTCCTAGCTTCCGATGGACCGCTTTTCGGCTTCTCTGGGGAGAGAAAAGAAGTAGAAGGGGGAGTAGGCCTGCATGTAAGGCTTGGGGGCGTCTCACGGAACTGCAGGTTCGTGATCGTGGACGCCCCAAGTTGTTACAATACCATCTTTGGACGTCCCCTCATCAGCACCTTTCGCTGCGTACCCTCCTCGTTCCATCAATGCCTCAAGTTCAACAATGGAGGGGTGCAGGTTAGGATCAGGGGGGATCCGAAGGTGGCGAGGCAGTGCTACGTGATGGCGGTCAACACCGTGTCGTGGATGGTGGAAGCGGAAGAGCTGGAGAAGGAGATGGCTGAGCAGGAAGGAGGTGTTGGAGAAGGGGAGACAAGCTTGGAGGAGGCGATGGAGGTTGTCGAAGAGCAAGCGGAAGAGGTGCAGGAGGCGAGCCCGCAGGAAGCGGAGGAGTTGGTGGTAGAGGAGATGGAGGTAGAGGAGATTGGCCTGGAAGAGGCAAGAGGGGCGGCAGGAGAAGGAGAGTAGAGGCAAGGTGAGAGCTTGGAGGAGGCGATGGAGGTTGGTGAGCTTGGAGGAGAAGAGCTTGAGCCAGAGGAGGCAAGGGCAGGTTGGGAACGGGCGGGATTGGAGCCGGCCGAAGAGGTGATAGAGATGGAGGTGCACACCAGGGCAGGGCAAGTACAAAGGGTGCGGGTCAGCGGAGGCTTAAGCCTCGAGGATTAGGAGCGGATGCAAGCCTGCATCCAAAGCAACGTCGACATCTTCGCTTGGAGCGCGGCAGACATGCCGGGCATCGACGCAGACGTGGCTTGTCATCGCCCCATACGCCAGAAGATGAGGGCTATTGCCACCAAGCTGGAGGAGCCGATCCGGGAAGAGGTCAAGAAGCTCTTGGAGGCGGCCTTCATCTCGGAGATCCAGTATCCAGGCTGGATCTCCAATGTGGTAATGGTGAAAAAGGGGGGAGGAAAATGGCGCATGTGTATTGACTTTTCCTTGTTAAATAAATCATGTCCTAAGGATTGCTACCCCCTGCCTCGGATCGACGCGCTGGTTGACTCAGCCGTCGGTTTTTCTCTTATGAGTTTTTTTGATGATTTTTCAGGTTACCATCAGATTCGGATGCACCCTCCCGATGTCAAGGATGTTTCCTTCATCACAAGAGAGGGATGCTTCAGCTACAAGATGATGCCCTTCGGGTTGAAGAACGCAGGGGCAACGTACCAACGCATGATGGATTGAGTCTTTCGGGATCAAAGAGGGAAGAATCTAGAGGTCTACGTCGACGATCTGATGGTAAAAAGCAAATGCCTGGAGTCCCACCTATGGGACTTGGAAGAGACGTTTGCCACCCTACGGAGATTCAAGATGAGGTTGAATCCCTTGAAGTGTGTCTTCGGGGCCAGTCGCGGGAAATTCCTTGGACACCTCCTGACCCCGGCAGGGGTAGAACCTAACCCAGACAAGGTAAAGGCCGTCTTGGACTTGGAATCACCTCGCAATACCAAGGAGGTCCAGCGCTTAACCGGAAAGCTGGCCGGGCTAAGCAGGTTCCTCTCTCGGTCCGGAGATAGGTGTTCCTCCTTTTTTAAGGTGCTCCGTGGTAATCAAGTGTTTGAATGGACGATCGAATGCGAAGAGGCTTTCCAAGGACTGAAGAGGCAACTCTCCCGGGCTCCGCTACTCCAAAGCCCCAAGGAGGGAGAAGACCTGACCTTGTATCTCGGTGTAGGGGTAGAAGCTGTGAGCTCCGTCTTGGTTAGAGAAGAGGGGAAGAAGCAGCTGCCAGTTTATTATGTAAGCCGAATCTTAAAAAAGGCGGAGCTCCGCTACCCCATCCTGGAGAAGCTGGCTTATGCCTTGGTCGTTTCGGCAAGGAAGCTCCGTCCATATTTCCAAGCGCATTCGATTAAGGTTGTTACCGATCATCCTCTTCGCAAGGTCTTCGAGGGGGTGGAGCATTCGGGAAGGTTGGCAAAGTGGTCCATCGAGCTTAGCGAGTTCGACATTTCTTTTGTTCCAAGGCTCTCCATCAAAGCCCAGGCCGTGGCAGACTTTCTGGCGGATTATGTCACCGAGGCCGAGGAAGAAGAGCCGAGGTCGCAGGAAGCATGGAGAATGATCGTCGACGGGGCTTCAGGAAGGCACTCCCTGGGAGGAGGTGTGGTGTTGGTAAGCCCTCAAGGGGTTATCATAGAACAGGCGGTGGCCTTCCACTTCCCTGTGACCAATAATCAAGCGGAATATGAGGCCGTGATAGCCGGCCTTCAGTTGGCCAAGGAGCTGGAAATTCGGGATGTGGAGGCCTTCACCGACTCGATGGTAGTTGCGTCATAAATCCGTGGGGAGTTTGAGGCTCGGGAGCCCACCCTCGCGAGATATCTATCCAAGGTGGACTATCATCGGAGGTTTCCGTTCTTTTTCTATTCAACATGTTCCCAGGGAGGAAAGCATGGCAGCTGACCGGTTGGCGAAGCTCGGGCCTCGGGGAGGAGTGTTGGGTACATTGGAAAATGTGTACCTGATTTGAAGAAGCCCAACTTAGCTCAATGATATACATCAAGGTGTATTTGATGTTATTTTAAGTTGACATGTGCAGGTGGAGAATTGATAAAGTATGCAGAAAAATTCTAAGTCCAAGTGTCGACACAAAGGAAGCAGTGTCGACACACAGAAGAAAATAGTCGACACAACACTGGGAAGCAGTGTCGACACATAGCAGTTAGTCTACAACTACACTGGGAAAAAGTGTCGACACAGAAGAAGTAAGTCGACACAACACTGGGAATTTGTGTCGACACAGAAAAAGAGTCGACACAACACTGGGAAATTGTGTCGACACAGAAGAAAAGAGTCGACACAATACTGGGAAATTGTGTCGACACAGAAGAAAAGAGTCGACACAATACTGGGAAATTGTGTCGACACAGAAGAAAAGCGTCGACCTCAAACATTGGGAGAATGTGTCGACATAGAAGAATATAGTCGATCTCAAGATTGTCGACATCATCTGAATGTGTCGACACAGAAGAAAATAGTCGACCTCAAGTTAGTCGACACCAGCAGAATGTGTCGACACATTGTGATTAAGTCGACACATAATAGCAGAGTTAAAAAATGAATGTGTCGACACCTGAAGGCTAAGTCGACACTCACTAAAGTTATGATTCTACAACAATTGTGTCGACACACAGGACTTATGTCGACACACTGAAGAGTCAAGATCAAGTTATTTGCAGAAGAAGCTGTGTCGACTCAAAGGCAACTTAGTCGACATCACTGAAGACTGTGTCGACACCAAAGTCAATTATGTCGACACAAATAGACAGATTGTCTCGACACTTTCTAACAGACTGTTTCAACAACTTGTGATTCAAGACTAAGGCACAGGACTTGTTTGAAGACTTGACAGCTGTGGGTTATCACCGGTTAACTGAAGTTGTCAGACTTGTCAGAAAACGGTTAGAAACCGGATCAGCCGGTTACCATGAAGAATGTCTATAAATAGACAGATTCAGAAGGAGAAAAGGATGAAAAAAAAAAACATATAGAACTGACCTTTTGAAATACATTGGATCAGAAAGTGGAGAAGGATTACAATTCTACTCATTTCAAGAAAGTGCTAGGCACTTAAGAAGATCTTCTCCGGGAGATCTAAGAAGACTATCTAAGGATAGATCTAAGAAGAGTTCTAATCAGAATTCAGAAGAATCATTCAAAGTTCTGGATAGAGAGAGATCAAGTCAGAATTTGAAGAAGAAGAAAGAATCCACCAGTGGATTCTTAAGAAGCTGTTTGGAATCAACTCAGCTAAGTATATTTTCAAGAAGCTTTGAAGAAGGCTAAGAAACAGTTGATTGCATCAGCTGATCAAGAATTGTCATTGTCCTTTCTCTCTCAACTTTGGCAAGACAATTAAAACAATCTTTTCTATATTTCTGTAGGATCTGTTTATACAGATCTGAGTTGTAAGCCTATGTTATAAAGGCTGAGTGTAAGAGTGTTGAACTCTGAGTGGTAGGGCTGTTTGCCTGAGTGTAGGAGAAGGATATTCTCTGAGTTGTAGGCCTTGGGGCAAGGCTGAGGTAGGGCAGTTGTGCCTGAGTTGTAGGAACCAGTTGGGTTCTGAGTTGTAAGATCTATTGATCTGAGATAAGTGGAAGTTTGGCCGAATCTAGCATACTGCTAGATAGGTGAAAGGGGAAAGTGGATGTACCCAGACCTTGGGGAACCACTATAAAACATAGTGCAATCTGTGATGTTTTGTTTTCTGTGATTGCTGTGTTTATTATATTAGTTATTAAATTGAATTCTGCCTAGAAGTTTTAGAAAGAGAAGCAGAACCTATTCACCCCCCCTCTAGGTGTTTAGGCTGCCTTGAAAGTTAAACTATCAAGTGGTATCAGAGGGAGGTTCCTCAAAAAGAACTTAACAGTCTGAGGTAGATCTGATAGGCAGACTCAAGAATCAAGAAGATGGGTTCTGGAGAGAATCATAAGGAGCTAGGGTCAATGAAATTACCCATATGCAAGAAGGAAATCTTTGGGATCTGGAAAGAAAGAGTCAGATTGTTTATGGAAGCATCTGACCCAAGGATTTACATCACAGTACAGGAAGGCCCCTTCATACCAATGAAGATATCTGTTCTTGATGCAAATATCCAAACACCAAAGACTTATTCTGAAATGACCAAGGATGAAATCATCTTGGCAACCATGGACAAAAGGGCACAGAACATCATTGTCAGTGCCATAGATGATTCAACATTTCAGAATCTGATTCACTGCAAGACCTCCAAGGAGATGTGGGACACATTGATTGTCTACATGGAGGGATCAGAAGAAGTAAGGCTGGACAGAAAATCTATGCTAAATCAGGAGTATGGAAGTTTTAGACAAGGAAAATCTGATAGCATAACTGAGTGCTATAAGAAATTCTATAGAATTGTGAATGAGCTAATTTCCTATGGAAGAGTCTTCAGTACCTATGAACTGAATGACAAATTCTTAAGATCCTTATCAAAGGATTGGGATACAAAGATATGTGCCATAAGAGAAGTGGCAAAATTGGCAGAGATATCTCATCCAACTCTGTTTGGAAAGTTGCTATCCTATGAAATGCAACTTATGGTAAGGAAAGAGGAGGAAAGAAACTCAAGAGGAGAGCATAGAGAAAAGACGGTGGCATTTAATGCTGAAGCCACCAGAAAGAATAGGAGGAAATCACCATCTCCTCCTAAGGAAGTTGAAGAAGGTAGTTCTGAAAATTCAGATAAGGGTTCAGTCAGCTGTGATTCAGATGCAGACTTTGCTGCATTCACTAGGCAATTTCAAAGGTTCTTGAAAAAGAAGCAATGGAAGTCTAGGCCTTCCTCATCACAGCAAGTAGATGACTATTATCAGAAAAGAAGGTCATCAAGGAAAGAGAAAAGCAGGTCAAAGCCCAGCAAAGCCACTACTTCAAAGATTGTCTGCTATTGTTGCAATAGGCCTGGACATGTAGTGGCTGATTGTCCTGACAAAAGGAAGGAATCTTCAGAAAAGAAGAAGACTTATCAGAAAGGCAAGAAGGAGAAATCCTTTGTAGCAAAGAAAGATAAAAGTCTGTCAGACCAGTCAACTTCAGAATCAGGATCTGAAGCTGAAGCATATATTGGATTATATGCTGCATCTGAGGAAGAGGAGTTTATGCAGTTGCTAGACTCCATCAATGAACATCAATGCATGGGTTTGATGACTAGATCAGAAGAGGACCTATGCCAGAATCAGTCTGGTTCTAATGAGGTAAACTGTCCTTCTTGTACATCTGTTTGTAATACAAGTGAAGAATCAGCTACATCTGCATCAAGTGATGAAGATGTATCTGGATCTGAAGGAGATGTCTATCAATTGATAGACAAGTATGGGGACCTGTTGCAGGCCCTTAAGAAAAGCAAGAACCTGGTTAAATCACAGGCTCAGGAAATTGCTGATCTAAGGGTTGCAACAACTGAGTTAGAAAAAGTCCTTGATCAAAAGTTAGCTGAAATTGCCAAGCTGAAGAATATAACTATTATTCAGATGGGCACAATTAATTATACTAATGATCAAGTAAAGAGTCTGGAGGACAGACTTAGAATTGAAAGGGATTTAGTGGCTAGTTACTCTAAGCCAAAATCTGTCTTACCCTTGATAGATGAATTTGTCACTCAGAAGGGTAAGGCTGGATTAGGATTTAAGGGTAACTCCAGGGATGGCAGATTCAAGAGGAAAGGCAAAGCCCCTATTCAGCCACTAAACCTTTCAGTCCCCATAAGGTTTGATAAGGAGAAAGTGCCTTCTAACATATATGATCATGAAGACATTCAGGATCATATTAAGACAAATGTTTTGAAGAACAAGGGTGTTAAGGCAAGCAGGCCTACCTATGGTCATAAACCCTATGGTTTTAAGAAATCAGTAGGTGAAGTTGCAACAGCACCAGCAATGAACAGAAATGCTTCTGACAAGGATGTATCTAGATCTAGATACAATAAGTTTG
The DNA here is from genome assembly GCA_039513925.1 of Platanthera zijinensis. Classification (NCBI taxonomy): domain Eukaryota; kingdom Viridiplantae; phylum Streptophyta; class Magnoliopsida; order Asparagales; family Orchidaceae; genus Platanthera; species Platanthera zijinensis. The sequence continues at coordinate 206,589,409 of CM077082.1, read as the reverse complement.
AATGTTGGTGCTGTGGCAAGAGGGGTCATTTTGCATTGGACTGCTGGTATAACACAAGTGTTATAAAGAATAAGAGTCTACCTGTTAGAAGAGGTTATGATAACTTTATTAAGGCTAACCTGAACCAAGGACCCAAGACTTACTTGGGTTCTAAGGGTAAGTAATTCTGTATTGCAGGTGAATCCAAGTTACCATGCCCCTATATGGTACTTGGATAGTGGTTGTTCCAGGCACATGACTGGAACAAAGGGGCTGCTGAAGGAGTATTCATCTGTCAAAGATGGACATAAAGTGATCTTTGGTGGATCTGAAAAAGGAGTCATCAAAGGATTTGGTAACATCTCTTCAAACCTAATTACTATCACCCAAGTGGCCTATGTAAAAGGTTTGAAACATAATCTAATAAGCATAAGCCAGCTGAGTGATCTAGGATATGACATTTCATTTGGTAAGGATGGATGTCATATCAAAAGGTCAAGTGATCAAGAGATCATATTGACTGGGTATAGGAAGAGAAATGTGTATTGCCTTAATTTTGAATGTGAGAATAAGGCATCCCCCATTTGTCTTGTAGCTGATGACAATGCTTCTCATTGTGTTAAGTGGCACAAGAGATTGGCTCATCTAAACTACAAGACAATTGGCCAACTCTTTAGTAAAGAACTAGTGAGGAATGGGCCTCAAGTTAAGTGTATAAAGGAAGGGGTATGCTCAGCTTGTCAAAAGGGCAAGCAGACAAAAACCTCATTTCAAACCCTTGAAAACAAGGATTCTGTGAGGTGCTTATACCTCTTGCATATGGATCTTTTTGGTCCTATGCCAGTTCACAGTCTAGGTAGGAAGGTCTACACTCTGGTGGTTGTAGATGACTATTCTAGATTTACATGGGTGTTCTTTCTGAGACAAAAATCTGAAACCCCAAGTGTATTATTTAATTTTGTAAAGCAAATTCAGAATGAACTGAATAGTACAGTGGTCAAAATTAGAAGTGACCATGGTACTGAGTTTCAATCTGAAAGCATAACAAACTTGTGTATAGACTTTGGGATTTTCCAAGAGTTCTCCTCACCTAGAACACCTCAGCAAAATGGTATTGCTGAAAGAAAGAATAGAACATTAATTGAAGCTGGTAGAACTCTATTGAGTGACACCTCTCTCCCAGAATATTTTTGGGCTGAGGCAGTTAACACTGCTTGTCATGTCATCAATAGGGCTTCTATCACCAAAGGCCACAGAAAGACTCCCTATGAGATTGTGAAAGGCAGAAAACCAAACCTATCCTATTTTAGGATCTTTGGTTGCAAATGCTATATACTTAACAATGGCAAGTCATATTTGACTAAGTTTGCTGCCAAATCCCAGGATGGGATATTTGTTGGGTACAGCACAAATAGTAAGGCCTATAGAGTCTTCAACTTAACTACTCAAGTTGTTGAAGAATCTGTGCATGTTGTATTTGATGAAACAAGATTAATCAATTGTGAGTTGTCTTGTAGATCAAATGACTCAACAGGTATAAGCAAGAAGATGGACAAGCTCTCCATTGCTGAAGCTTCAAAGGAAGAGGGAGCATTGGAAAATGAAGGCTGCTGTCTAGGGGGAGTACAAGAGATAATAGAAGCTGATGAAAACCAAGAGGAACAGCAGAATGAAGAAGCTGGAGATGCACAACCTGAAGGGAATCTACCTCCAGCTATAAGATATCTAAGAGATCATCCTACTGATCAGATAATTGGTGATCCAAGACAAGGAGTGCAAACTAGAAGCAGAAATCAAAGCACAGTTTTGCATTCTAGTTTCTTGTCCCAAATGGAACCTAAGAAGTTTGAAGAAGCTATCCAAGACCAGCACTGGATTGATGCTATGCAAGAGGAGCTGAATCAATTTAGAAGGTGCAAAGTCTGGGAGCTTGTTCCTAAACCAAGAGGCCACAACATAATTGGAACTAAGTGGATCTATAGGAACAAGCTAGATGAAAGTGGAATAATAGTAAAGAATAAAGCAAGATTGGTTGCAAAAGGATACAGGCAGGAAGAAGGGATTGACTTTGATCAAACCTTTGCTCCAGTAGCAAGGCTGGAGGCAATCAGAATGTTCCTTGCCTATGCAGCCTACCAAGACTTCAAAGTATACCAGATGGATGTGAAGTCAGCATTTCTGAATGGTGATCTTAAAGAAGAAGTATATGTAGAGCAGCCATCAGGTTTTGTAGATCCTCTTAAACCTGATTCTGTGTATAAGCTTAGGAAAGCTTTGTATGGGTTAAAACAAGCTCCAAGGGCTTGGTATGAAACCCTGTCTACCTTCCTCATTGAGAATAAATTCTCAAGAGGAAAGATAGACAAAACTCTATTCCTTAGGGAATCCAAAGGAAAGATCATCTTAGTCCAGATCTATGTTGATGACATAATCTTTGGATCTACTGAAAACAACCTTTGTAAAAAGTTTGCCAAACTTATGCAAGGGAAGTTTGAGATGAGCAGTATGGGAGAACTTAAGTTCTTCTTGGGACTCCAAGTAAGACAGACTGATGATGGATTGTCCATATCCCAGTCTAAGTTCACCAAGGAATTAATTAAGAAATATGGTATGGAGTCATCCTCCTCCATGAGAACTCCTATGGGGACAAGTATGCCAATATGCAAAGATGAGGCAGGTAAACCTGTTGATGAATCATTGTATAGAGGAATAGTTGGGTCTCTACTATATCTCACTGCTAGTAGACCTGACATTATGTATGCAACATGTGTCTGTGCTAGGTACCAAGCCTGCCCTAAAGAATCTCATTATACTGCAGTCAAAAGGATTCTGAGATATCTAAAGGGCACTCCTACTCTAGGTCTTTGGTACCCTAGGAATAGAGATTTTCAACTAACAGGCTATTCAGATGCAGATTTTGCAGGATGTAGAGAGGATAGAAAGAGTACTACTGGTACTTGTCAATTCCTGGGAGGAAGACTAATATCTTGGAGTAGTAAAAAACAGACTAGTGTGGCAATTTCCACAGCTGAGTCAGAGTATATTGCTGCTGGAAGCTGCTGTGCACAGCTATTATGGATGCAGCATCAGCTTAAAGATTATGGTATTCAGGTAAGTAGAACACCCCTTTTATGTGATTCTAAGAGTGCTATTTCTATTGCTAATAATCCAGTTTCTCATAGTAGAACTAAGCATATAGAAATCAAATATCATTTTCTTAGAGAACATGTAGAAAAAGGTGACATCTCATTGGAATTTGTAAAAACAGATTATCAAATAGCAGATGTATTTACTAAGCCTTTAGATGAAACCAAATTCAATAAATTCAAAATTGAATTAGGTATGTTAACCATTGATTAATGTATTAAACAAAATCATTAACAATGCTATTGAAATGGTTCATAAGTAAGTAAAAGTAGTAACAACAAAATCAAGTGTTAAAAAGGACACATTGAAGTTACAGAAATTGGCTAAGTAAGAATGTGTCGACACATTCAGTAATAATGTGTCGACTCAGAGAAATTATGTCGACAAGTCAGAAATATTGTGTCGACACAGAGAATATGTGTCGACACTTAAGAGTTTTATTGTCGACTTAACCAGAAATGTAATGTCGACTCAACCAGAATTATGGTGTCGACACTTACAGAATATGTGTCGACACTTGTCCTTAGTGTCGACACAGAATTTCTGTCTTTCTACTATGTATCCAAGGTGTCGACATAACCACAAATTGGTGTCGACACATAGTAGGCTGAAGAAATGTCGAGTTAATAGAAGCCTGTGTCGACACATTCCGTCTGTGTCGACACATTTAGACTGTTTTTGGCGCCTTTTGAACTTCTTTCAACAGAAGCTATAAATAGGTCAAAAGCTCTTTGTGTCGACACGCTTTCAAGGTTTTCGAGACTCAAACTTTGTGTCGACAGTCTTTCTTTCTCTCTTCTCTCAAGCTTTCTCGACACAACGATGGCGCCAAGGATTGAAGATAACATCAATGAAGGATATGAGTTAGTGCGCCAGGCCTTTGCAGAGGCGCCGCCTGATGTTCAAGGAGTTATCACCCTTCTCTCTGCATCAGGGTTAGAATTTCTCATTTCAGAACCAACTAAGATCTGGAAGAAGGAGGTGCACGAGTTCTTTATCTCTGCATCAGTCCATTCTACTGGCCTCAAGATTAAGTCCACTGTTCAAGGGACGAAGGTAAAGATTAATCAAAGAAGTTTAAGAAAGATCTTCCAACTGCAAGTGGTTGAGAATGAAGAGGAAGTTCCTATATCTAAGACAAGGGAAGCCCTTCAATGGTGTGGCCTGGATTCAGGATTGAAGATTGGAGCTGCATTCAACAGAAAGGGAATGAATCAGCAAGGGAAGTTCTTGTCTGAAGTAGTTGGAAAGGTAATCCTCTGCAAGACAGGTGGACATGATAGGATTTCTGCCTATATGTTCAGCCTGATGACCAGGATAGTTTTTACTATTCCTACTGATTGGTCAGGAGTGCTCTTTGACAAGATCAAAGAGGGAATCAAGAAGCCTAACATGGCTAGGATCATGAGCCTGTACTTCACTGGAGTGATTCCTGATGTGATGCAGCAGCTGCAAGGGAGTAAGATTAACCATATGAGAAGAATGGATATGAGACTATTCTCCAGGTGGGATAGGGTGCTGTCAAAGGATGTGCCTGAAGAGAGCAGGCCAGACACCCCTGTGCAATCCCCTACACCAAATCAAGAATCTGAACAAGTATAAGAAGGGACACAGCTTGACTCAACTGTGGTCCAGGAAGTATCAACACCTGCACAGATGCAGGGGGAGCCAGTTTCCACTTCTGCTCCAAAGGTATCTACTCCTGCTTCGGTATAGGGGGAGCTAATGTATTTTACTATAAAAGACATTGCTCATATTCTTATTACTGCACAGGTTCAGGGGGAGCTAGTGTCCACACCTACTCCTGCCACTACAAATATTGAGGTGCAAGTCCAAGAAGAAGCACAGTTAAACATATCTCAAGATTTAACTGCTGCAGAAGTGACCACTCAACTGGAATTTACTATGGAGGAGTTATTCCCAGATGTTGATACTGCTGCTGATAAAGAAGGAGGTGGACCAGATATTGAGAAGTTCATAGGAATGGACATTGATCAGGAAGCTGCTGTGGAAACACAGGTTGAGGATGAGCCAGTGGATGTTGAAGCTGAGCAACAACTCCCTGGTACAGATACAATTCATCATCCACAAGAAAGAATTCATGTAGATACTTCCTCTGAAACAGAAACTGAAGAAGCCAGAGTGGCAAAGAAAAGAAAACTTGTTGTCTTTAAGAGAAGAAGCAAGAACTATAAGCAGGCATTGCAGACAACAACTCCACAAGTTTCTCCAGCCTTTGATTACAATAAATTTATGGTAGATCTTCAAGTAAAATTGGATGACCAAAGGATGGCTCTGGAGAAGTATGTTGATGAAAATAGCAAGTCAGTTCAGTTTGACTTAGCTCAGGATATCAAGTTCATCCAATTTCAAGTAAACTTGCATAAAACTGAAATGACAGATTGCTTCCACAAGGGTGGCAATGCTGTAGTTTATCTGGCTAAACAACAGGAGGCTATCTCTACAAAAGTGGATGATATTGCTTTGAAGCAAAGTTATGTTCTGGAAAATCAAATAAGAATGAATGACAATTTAACTGAATCTCATAATGAGATCATTAAAGAGGTGAAGAAGATTGTTCCAGGGATGCCTGCAGATAGAGCCAAAGAAATGGAAGAATTTGATAAGAATTTTCAGGCTGCTATTGCATCTGTTAAGACTGCCATCACAACCTCTCAAAAGGAAATATCTGAAAAGCTTCAAAAGTTAAGACCATTTTTCAAGGAAGGAGTGAATTATTTGGATGGCCAAATTCGATTTCAAAAAGAAGATCTTAGAGATCATGTCTCAAGAGAAGCCATAAAGGGGGAGAGGATGCTAATTCATGCAGGCTCTGAGCACACAAAGTGGGTGACCAATAGCATACGAGCCACTTTGGGATATCCCCCATTGTGTGATGATGCTATGGTAGCTGAGTCAGGAATACAATCTAATCTACTTGAAGGCAATCAACCTGAGGTTGCCCAAGTCATATACCCCCCTCCAGATTTTGACTTGATTGATCAGAAAGTTCAAGGAATGTATAGTCCTCCAAAGGAAGTTACTAATATTGTCTTTGGAAAAGTTGATAAGCCTGAGGCTACTCTGAAAGAACAGCAGGATGCTCTATTGGCAAAGAAGAAATTCAGAGAGCAGGCTGTACTGAAGCCAGATTATGAGCAGTGGAGTCCTACCTCAAGGAACATCATACTCACTGCATGGAAAGCTGTACAAGATAAAGTTCATGAGAGAGGAAAGTGGTACAATGAAATTGAATGGCAGAAGTATGAGGCAAGGCAAGAGGCAATTGTATAATTCAGAAGGAAAGCCAAGCTGGGAAGACTGCCATCAGATGCTAAGGAGCCAAGCAAATACTTCCCAAAGCCTTTTCATTATTTTGAAAGGCAAAGGATCAAGGAAGAAGCTCAGAAGAAGGCTGATCTTAAAGGAAAGAAGTTAGCTGAAGAATCAGAAGCTCCTGTGACAGCTACAATTCAGTCTGGCAAAGGGATTATGATTAGAGAGCCTGATCAATCCTGATTTTGTTTTAAATATTTTGTAATGTTGTGATGTACTCATCAAATGTAAAACTTTGTAATCAAACATTACCCTGTTATAAACAAAATGTTGTTTGGCATATTATAATGTGCATTCTGTGATGAATTATTCTATGTTATGTTTTGTTTATATTTAAAGTATTCCTGCTATGTCATTAATCATCATTTAGTACTGTTTATAAATGGTGTATATCATTGGCTATAGGGGTTATGACTTCTCCAAATAGGGGGAGATTGTTGGGTACATTGGAAAATGTGTACCTGATTTGAAGAAGCCCAACTTAGCTCAATGATATACATCAAGGTGTATTTGATGTTATTTTAAGTTGACATGTGCAGGTGGAGAATTGATAAAGTATGCAGAAAAATTCTAAGTCCAAGTGTCGACACAAAGGAAGCAGTGTCGACACACAGAAGAAAATAGTCGACACAACACTGGGAAGCAGTGTCGACACATAGCAGTTAGTCTACAACTACACTGGGAAAAAGTGTCGACACAGAAGAAGTAAGTCGACACAACACTGGGAATTTGTGTCGACACAGAAAAAGAGTCGACACAACACTGGGAAATTGTGTCGACACAGAAGAAAAGAGTCGACACAATACTGGGAAATTGTGTCGACACAGAAGAAAAGAGTCGACACAATACTGGGAAATTGTGTCGACACAGAAGAAAAGCGTCGACCTCAAACATTGGGAGAATGTGTCGACACAGAAGAATATAGTCGATCTCAAGATTGTCGACATCATCTGAATGTGTCGACACAGAAGAAAATAGTCGACCTCAAGTTAGTCGACACCAGCAGAATGTGTCGACACATTGTGATTAAGTCGACACATAATAGCAGAGTTAAAAAATGAATGTGTCGACACCTGAAGGCTAAGTCGACACTCACTAAAGTTATGATTCTACAACAATTGTGTCGACACACAGGACTTGTGTCGACACACTGAAGAGTCAAGATCAAGTTATTTGCAGAAGAAGCTGTGTCGACTCAAAGGCAACTTAGTCGACATCACTGAAGACTGTGTCGACACCAAAGTCAATTATGTCGACACAAATAGACAGATTGTCTCGACACTTTCTGACAGACTGTTTCAACAACTTGTGATTCAAGACTAAGGCACAGGACTTGTTTGAAGACTTGACAGCTGTGGGTTATCACCGGTTAACTGAAGTTGTCAGACTTGTCAGAAAACGGTTAGAAACCGGATCAGCCAGTTACCATGAAGAATGTCTATAAATAGACAGATTCAGAAGGAGAAAAGGATGAAAAAAAAACATATAGAACTGACCTTTTGAAATACATTGGATCAGAAAGTGGAGAAGGATTACAATTCTACTCATTTCAAGAAAGTGCTAGGCACTTAAGAAGATCTTCTCCGGGAGATCTAAGAAGACTATCTAAGGATAGATCTAAGAAGAGTTCTAATCAGAATTCAGAAGAATCATTCAAAGTTCTGGATAGAGAGAGATCAAGTCAGAATTTGAAGAAGAAGAAAGAATCCACTAGTGGATTCTCAAGAAGCTGTTTGGAATCAACTCAGCTAAGTACATTTTCAAGAAGCTTTGAAGAAGGCTAAGAAACAGTTGATTGCATCAGCTGATCAAGAATTGTCATTGTCCTTTCTCTCTCAACTTTGGCAAGACAATTAAAACAATCTTTTCTATATTTCTGTAGGATCTGTTTATACAGATCTGAGTTGTAAGCCTATGTTATAAAGGCTGAGTGTAAGAGTGTTGAACTCTGAGTGGTAGGGCTGTTTGCCTGAGTGTAGGAGAAGGATATTCTCTGAGTTGTAGGCCTTGGGGCAAGGCTGAGGTAGGGCAGTTGTGCCTGAGTTGTAGGAACCAGTTGGGTTCTGAGTTGTAAGATCTATTGATCTGAGATAAGTGGAAGTTTGGCCGAATCTAGCATACTGCTAGATAGGTGAAGGGGGAAAGTGGATGTACCCAGACCTTGGGGAACCACTATAAAACATAGTGCAATCTGTGATGTTTTGTTTTCTGTGATTGCTGTGTTTATTATATTAGTTATTAAATTGAATTCTGCCTAGAAGTTTTAGAAAGAGAAGCAGAACCTATTCACCCCCCCTCTAGGTGTTTAGGCTGCCTTGAAAGTTAAACTATCAAGGAGGAACCCTAACTGAACTTTTCCGACCGGCGATTGAGGAAGGGGAGCTAATGGAGGTGGGTCGACGATCCTCATGGGTGGACCCATTGGCGGCATTCCTCACCTCAGGCAAGCTACCTGAGGGGATCAGGGACGCGAAGAGCTTTAGGCGAAAGACAGCCCACTACATGATGATGGATGGGGGCTTACACCGAAAGATGTTGTCAGGGCTCCTCGCGAGATGTGTGACCGAGGAGGAGGTCCTAAGGATCCTAGAAGAGGTGCATTCGGGAGAATGCGGCAGCCACTCAGGGGGCAGAACATTGGAGGCAAGGGTGATAAGACAAGGGTATTTCTGGCAGACCTTGAGAAAAGATACGGTTGAGTTTGCAAAGAGATGTCAAAAATGTCAAGTACACGCTCCCCTCCAGCTCCTACCCGCCCAAAGGCTCCGAAGCGTCATAGCGCCGTGACCCTTCGCTATTTGGGGGATGGATCTAGTCGGGCCCTTTCCTCCAGCTAGCGGGCAAAGGAGGTTCCTCCTCGTCATGATCGATTACTTCTCAAAGTGGCTGGAGGTCAAAGCTCTAGCCAAGGTGACCTCTCAGGTCATCAGGAACTTCATTTGGGGGGAAATCATCTGCAGGCACGGGTTACCCCAAGCAATAGTGACGGACAACGATCCTCAGTTTGCCAGCGAAGAATTCATCAGTTTCTGCGCCCAATCGGGGATTGACCTCAGGTTTGCCTCTGTCCACCATCCTCGGAGCAATGGCCAGGTAGAAGCGGCAAACAAGATTATTGTCAACTTGCTCAAAAAGAAGGTGGAGAACCTGAAGGGTAACTGGGTGGAGCAACTCCCTTCCGTCCTGTGGGCCCTGCGAACAACTCCAAACACGGCCACAGGGGAGACCCCCTTCAAGCTCTCTCATGGGTGCGAGGCGGTCCTCCCGGTGGAGTTCGAGGGTCGGTCTCCGCGGGTCGCGACCACAGGTGAAGGAAGCGAAGCTTGGAGGCAGGAGAATGAGGAAGGGTTGCGCCTCTCGCTGGACATGGCGGAAGAGCTACGGGACGTCGCTGCCATCAGACAAGAAGAGATAAAGCGGCGGATGGCCAAGTACTTCGATAAGCACATTCTGGTCAAGCAATTCGCCGAAGGGGACCTTGTACTGAAGAAGGTCGACGCAGCAGGGAGATCGGCCCCTGTTGGCAAGCTCAACCCTAGCTGGGAAGGGCCGTACATAATAGAGAAGGCTCTGGTTAATGGAGGTTACTACCTCCAGGATGTGGAGGGAAAGACCTTGAGCCATACTTGGAGCGGTGATGACCTAAAGCGCTTCTACCCGTGAGGGGAAGAAAGGATTGTAATGTTGTAAATAACTATTGTCGTTTCAATAAGTTCATTTTGAAATATTGACTATCTCCGAGAGTATAACCACAATGCCTTTCGTTTTAACCGGCTATATCTTCTCGTCTTAACAATAAAATAGGCCCGGTTGAAAGAAGCTTCATCAACACCCCGAGCTCGGCTCGGCCCCAGGTAGACCCACTGCGCAGGCTCTCATCTAGCTGGCAGGTCCGAAGGCTCGCCTGTGGGGGAGAGGTTTTGAAAGATTCATCAACACCCCGAGCTCAGCTCAGCCCCAGGTAGACCCGCTGCGCAGGCTCCCATCTAGCTGGCAGGTCCAAAGGCTCGTCTGTGGGGGAGAGGTTTGGAAAGATTCATCAACACCCCGAGCTCGGCTCGGCCCCAGGTAGACCCGCTGCGCAGGCTCTCATCTAGCTGGCAGGTCCGAAGGCTCGCCTGCGGGGGAGAGGTTTGGAAAGATTCATCAACACCCAGAGCTCGGCTCGGCCCCAGGTAGACCCGCTGCGCAGGCTCTCATCTAGCTGGCAGGTCCGAAGGCTCGCCTGTGGGGGAGAGGTTTGGAAAGATTCATCAACACCCCGAGCTCGGCTCGGCCCCAGGTAGACCCGCTGCGTAGGCTCTCATCTAGCTGGCAGGTCCGAAGGCTCGCCTGTGGGGGAGAGGTTTTGAAAGATTCATCAACACCCCGAGCTCGGCTCGGCCCCAGGTAGACCCGCTTCGCAGGCTCTCATCTAGCTGGCAGGTACGAAGGCTCGCCTGTGGGGGAGAGGTTTGGAAAGATTCATCAACACCCCGAGCTCGGCTCGGCCCCAGGTAGACCAGCTGCGCAGGCTCTCATCTAGCTGGCAGGTCCGAAGGCTCGCCTGTAGGGGAGAGGTTTGGAAAGATTCATCAACACCCCGAGCTCGGCTCGGCCCTAGGTAGACCCGCTGCGCAGGCTCTCATCTGGCTGGCAGGTCCGAAGGCTCGCCTGTGGGGGAGAGGTTTTGAAAGATTCATCAACACCCCGAGCTCGGCTCGGCCCCAGGTAGACCCGCTGCGCAGGCTCTCATCTAGCTGGCAGGTCCGAAGGCTCGCCTGTGGGGGAGAGGTTTTGAAAGATTCATCAACACCCCGAGCTCGGCTCGGCCCCAGGTAGACCCGCTGCGCAGGCTCTCATCTAGCTGGCAGGTCCGAAGGCTCGCCTGTGGGGGAGAGGTTTGGAAAGATTCATCAACACACCGAGCTCGGCTCGGCCCCAGGTAGACCCGCTGCGCAGGCTCTCATCTAGCTGGCAGGTCCGAAGGCTCGCCTGTGGGGGAGAGGTTTTGAAAGATTCATCAACACCCCGAGCTCGGCTCGGCCCCAGGTAGACCCGCTGCACAGGATCTCATCTAGCTAGCAGGTCCGAAGGCTCGCCTGTGGGGGAGAGGTTTTGAAAGATTCATCAACACCCCGAGCTCGGCTCGGCCCCAGGTAGACCCGCTGCGCAGGCTCTCACCTAGCTGGCAGGTCCGAAGGCTCGCCTGTGGGGGAGAGGTTTGGAAAGATTCATCAACACCCCGAGCTCGGCTCGGCCCTAGGTAGACCTGCTGCGCAGACTCCCATCTAGCTGGTAGGTCCGAAGGCTCGCCTGTGGGGGAGAGGTTTGGAAAGATTCATCAACACCCCGAGCTCGGCTAGGCCCCAGGTAGACCCGCTGCGCAGGCTCTCATCTAGCTGGCAGGTCCGAAGGCTCGTGTGTGGGGGAGAGGTTTTGAAAGATTCATCAACACCCCGAGCTCGGCTCGGCCCCAGGTAGACCCGCTGCGCAGGCTCTCATCTAGCTGGCAGGTCCGAAGGCTCGCCTATGGGGGAGAGGCCTGGTTAGCTTCATCTAGTTGGTTGAAAGATATACGGGCCAGACTCTGGCCCGGACCGGTGGCATGGCCCCAAAGGTCTCGGCCCAAAAGGGTCTCGACCCAAAAGGGTCTCGGTTGAAAGAAGCCTCGATTCGAAGGTCTCGGCTAGGGGGTTCTCGCAAAAGAAGGCTCCCTGGCAGACCTAGGCAAGATAGCTCAATCAATAGCGCAAGGCTCTCGCCCGGTCGATCCCCAAGGAAGGTTAACTTAAAAGAGACTAAGGGTCTCGGCGGAAACCCGCGCGGAAGCCATTCGGCTGACTAATCTACTCGTTCGAACACACACCGGCAATAAAAATAAAACATTGAATTATACTCAATGATTACAGGGGTTTAGAGCTTCTCGCTCGTTACAAAAGAATATCAAAAATAAAAAGGCGCTTCACGGGGATGCGCTGTAATCCCCACTGGTGCTCTCGCTAGAGTCCTCGCCAGAGTCCTCTCCAGAGCTCGCTTCGGACGTCTCGCCGGCCTCGGTGGAAGACTTCGGGACATCTGAGGGAGGAGAGTCCGGCGCGCCTGGGGGCTTCGGCACTGGGTCAAACAGCCAGGGGAGGAGTTGGCGAGCGTTGATGGTTGCGCCATCCTCCCGAAGCAGCTTCGCGTCTCGCAACGTCTCGACGGTCAGCTTGACGGTGGCCTGAGCATTCGCCTACAGCAGCTTGTCGATGTCGTACACCGAGAACTGGCGGCTCTCCAGTCTTTCGTCAAGCGTCGGAGGTGGGCCTTTCGCCGCTTCTGCACGCTGGAGTTGGTCTCTCAGCAGGACGTTCGCATATCGAACATCAGGCAACCCCCGCGCGAAGCGCCGCGGCTTGGGCGGAATCCTGTGAAGAAGAAATCAGCTCAATAAATATTGCGCAAACGAGACTTCGAGAAGCGAGAGCGGGGGCTGAGAAGATCTCGCTTACCTCGACGACGGGACGCAGAGACAACGCCTCTAGAGCTTTCGCCAACTCCTGGTGAGCACTCGCAAGCTCTGTCTCCGAAGCGCGTGCTCGGGCCACCGCCTCTTCCCTCGCCTTGTACATGTCGGCGAAGTTCTTGTCGATGTTGATGTTTTGACGCGCGCACATATGCGCAAGCTCGAACCCATGTAGTAGGGCCCGGATAGAATCGAAAGCCAGGAGCCGGGTGGGCATCTGGTCGAAGATACTGGCGTCCTCTTGGCTATAGAGGCCATAGCCAAGCGAGAAGGCTTCGCCAGTAACCTCCTCCCGCTCCACCCAACTGGGAAGGAGCGTTGAAACCTTGACAAGGTTGGCTTCGGGATCCCATTGGAGCAGGGGCTTCCCCTCGGCGTCGACGTGCTTCACGCCGAAGCTGTAATTTCTGTGCCCTTTCGGCACTTCCTTGGGCGGGGTCCGGGCGGAGGTCTCGACGACCGCTCCCTCTCCTTCCGCCGCGTCAGCGGCCGGTGGGTTCTCGGCAACGGTCTCAGTACGCCTCCTGGCGGCAGCGCCCATCTCGCTGGCCATCCGGAGCAGTCCTTCGAAGGACTCGCCCGGGGCGGGAGGCCGGGCAGGCGAGACGGCCAAGCCCTTACCCTTATCCGCAGCGGATGGCTTCGGCCTCTTCAGCGGTCGCGGGGCGGGAGCGGGGCTCATCTCGGCAGGCGGTAGCGTTAGCCTCCGCGAGAGCGAGAGAGCCTCTCGCGGCCAGACCCTCGGTACCTCGGGCTTCAGCAAAGGGTTGGCGCAGGGGGACCTCCCGCTCTCCTGCAAAGTTAAAATACTTCAGCACAAGAAGATCCTTGACAAGGGATTGAATCTGGGGCGAGACCGTACCTTCGCCCGGGTGGACGGGTGGAAGGGAGTCGACGTCTCGCCTGAGGAAGAGAACGTCAAACTCCTTGGTTCCAAAGAATTCTAGGATTGCGCTCTCGCGCGATCCCAGGGTAGGCGGTTTGTAGGCGGCGTTCTCGTATTGTACAGGCTGAAGCGGGACGTTGCCGAAGTCCCCGCTGACATAGACGAACTTCTCGCCCCAGTGATGATGCTTGTTGGCGAGACCGGTGGTCTTGAGCAGCTGCCCGGAGAAGAAGACCACCCCTCCCTTGGCGCGGAAGTTGAACAGCTTCCGGAAGATTGACAAACTGAACTCGATCCTCTCGGATCGCATGTAGCATATGAATGCTATAAGGATCGCGACTGAGTTCGGGTTCAGTTGGGCGGGAACCACCCCATAGTAGCGGAGAGCAAGCCGAACCTCCGGCCAAAGGGGAAGGCGGAAGCCCACCTCAAAATGCTCGAGGGGGATGGCGAGCTCTCCTGCCTCCGGAGTATTCACCTTATCGTGATTACCCGGGTTCCGCGCCGAGAAGCCAGCGGGAATGTAGCGGTTGACGATCAGGTTATATTAATCTAAGGTGAGCGTGCAGGAAGGGAAGAGGTGTTTTCGAAAGGCTTCCGCGCAGTGGGAGCGACCCTCATTCTCGCCAGGCATAGTGGGTTTGCGAGTGAGAGCGAGAGCTGAAGAGAGGTGAAAGCGGAAGCAAGAACGCGAGAACAAGAAAAGGGGGTTGAGATTCCGGATCAGAGAAATAAATGCGGTTTGTAGGCATCCCTATTTATAGGGAACCATGATCATGGCGGCTCCGTCCGGTAGAGAGAGAAAAATGACGGCGGAGCGCAGCTGTCACGATCTGAACCGACGACGCCTCGGTTTTCCCCCTCAAAATGACAGCAGTCGACGATCGCCTCTCATAGGCGCGAGCCTCTTGGTTTTGGCGCAACCTTCTTAGCTTTGGCGCAAGCGACCTAATTCTAGCATGTTCTTAAAATTCACAGCGCAATGAAGGGAGAGATAAGTAATAGCGTGCTCTCGCGGCCGAGAGCTGGATAAAGTTAACAATAGCAGTTATTACAGAGGCTTAAGGGTACATGGCGGAAGGGAAGGCTAAAGAGGAAGAAGGGGCGAGACCTAGAAGAACTAATACGGCTCCCAGCGCCATCGCCCTCGTTCTCGCCGCCTGGTTCGCGGAGGGGCCAGCGGGTTGAAGTAAGAGGACAGCGTGGTGCACCCCAGGTTGATCCGCCTAGCGTGATCCCGGATCTGCGCGATGCATCTCCCTGGCGAAGACTGGGCGGTAGGTCCTCCCGGCCGATCAGCCTCGCCCAAGAAGAAATCCCGTTCCAGGGCCTCCAGCCTTTGTTCCACAGACTCGCGGAACGCTTTTGCCGCAGCAGCATGGGCGCGGTCTCGCCGGATGAGCTTGGCCAAAATGGCCGAGGTCTTCTTCCTCCGCTCCTTCGCATTCTCGGCGCCGTTCAAGGTTTCCTCTATCTCGCCAGACGAAGGAGGAAGGGAATCGTCTTCCTCCTCTTCTTCATCTTCTCCTTCTTTATCTTCTCCTTCTTCTTCTTCTCCCTCCTCGTTAGCTCCCGGCCGAGAGCTGGGGTCCCCTGCGAAAAGTGCGCTCAAGGTTATGATTAAGGCTTAACAATCAGCCGACAAAAATATCTCGCATACCTGTAGTCTGGCGAGACCCATGGACTGGCAACGGACGAGAAGGCCCGACCCCTCCGTCAGTACCATAAAGCAGATGGAGAGGCTTACCCCGCCCTGGGCGGAAGGGTTCACGCACAGGGGCCCTGGCCAGGCCGGAAGCATGGAGAGGGTTGTCCTCTCCCGAGGGATGATCGGCATCCTTAAGGGTAGTGAAGGGCTCGAGGGCCACCCCTCCCGCCGGCAGGGCGGGATTTGGGGCAGAAGAAATCGCCGCACCGGTTCTCGTTTCATCTTCCCGGGTGGCGAAACCCGGGAAAGCGGAAGCTGGCTCTGCGAGAAGGCAGATCAGAAAGGGAAAGGCATGATTGAACTAGCGAGAAGTAGCGAAAAGCGTACCTATCACCTGGGTCCCGGCCGGAGGAATTTCCTCTGAAACCCTCGTTCGATCCTCGGGAGGGGGAGCTGACAAATCGGGGGGAATCGGGGAAGACCCGGCGTCGTCATTAGGAAGGGATTCCTGCGAGAGGCCACGTTAGCTGTCGGGCCTGTAGCATAAGCATCTTGGTAAGCATGGCTGGAAGGCGTACCTTCTGCGGGGAGGGGGCCTCCGCGGGATTGGGAGTAGGAGAAGGTGGATCCCTGTTCTCGCAAGCAAGGTCTCGCCGGACCACCTTCGCTTTTCGTTTTCCCTTTTTCTTCTTCGGCTCCGAAGGACCGGCGTTGGGAGATTTCCTCGATAGCCAGGGCGCCACCGCAGCGCAGTTAGCTAAGGCTCGCGCTTGAGCAGCGGCCAATCGATTCTGAAGGTCCTGCGGAAGTGGCTTGCCGGCGCGCTTAGCATACATCTTGGTATCGCACAGAAAGCCCCAGGCGAGAGCTCAGTAAAGAAGCAGTAGATCGGAGGCAAGATTTATGGTCACCCGACGGCGTGTATTTATAGCCGCAGTAGGGCCCGCCAAAAGATTCTCTTGGCTTTCAGGCACGTGTACAATGAATATTTTGGGGTTGGACTTGTCTTGTCGAGCGCAGGGCTAGATCGAAAAGAGCGGGGATTATGTACAACCCCATATTCGCTGGGTGGAACCCCAAGGGTTCAGTGGTCAGGATGGCCTTGGGTTATCCTTAGGACGAACTTATAGAGTTCTCACCAGGCTTCGGGTTCCAGACTAGATGAGCTTCCGCCTGGAAGGAGCTCCCGCCAAGGGCAGGCGAAAGCGGGGGAAACCAAAGCAGATAGTCGAGCTATGGAAGCTCCCGCCTCGAGGGAGCTCCCGCCCAGGGCAAGCGAGAAGGCGTTAAGTAAGCCTTCAGTCGCAATAGTATCAAGACCGAGAAGGGCGAGAACCTCCCTGGCAGGGGGGCTCGCCAAGGTTAGCCCAGTTGGGGATCCCGCGAGAGCCTTCTCGGCCAGGGTTCTCGCCAAGTGGGCCCACGTGGTAGGGCCCGGCGCTCGAAAAGAGGATTATTTTTATTATTATTATTTCATTATTCGCAGGTAAAATTACCTTGGTGCCCCTGGGATGACAGCGGGATTTGGCAATTTGCAGACCCATCAGGGGCGTTTCAGTACTTTCAGGTTAAGGAAGACTATAAAAAGACCCATAGGGGCTCTTTGGAAGGCAGGCTTTTCATTATTCTCCAACTCTAGTGCTTTCTGAAGAGCTCCCAGCCCGGCATTTGGCTTTGGAGGGGAAGCTCTCAGAGATCTTCCGGGTGTGAGGTGGGACCTCCTAGCTGAGGCTTTGGGTCAGTCTTAGGACCTTAGCAGCCAGTCAGGGGTCGAGATTTGGGAGAAGTAGGCGTTGGCTACACTTTGGTTCGTGAACATTCGTTGAGGTCAATTTTGGCTTCAACATAAACATCTTTGTGCTCCCCAGGTGAATCAAGTACTTAGTATGATGAGCCTCGTACATCAATTCCTCCCGTTGTTTACCCACACTTGGGACGCATAGACGACTTTCTCTCCATAACAGTCCATCCTTAACAATAAATTGGGAATTTGACCCATCCAAAGCCTCATCCATGATCTTCTTCATGTTGTTATCCCCATCCAGAGCTTGCCGAATCCTATCATCAAAGTCATGTTGCACCTCTATCTAGTTCAATCGTGCTTCAACACTGGTCTGCTTGTCAACACAAGAGATCTCTAATGCCTCCAAATTACGGACTAAATGCTTATAATGTATTGACAACCAGTTGGCCTGCGTGGGAGCCCTGCGACTCAACGCATCCGCAACCACATTGCCTTTACCAGGCACAAAATGTTTCTTGAAGGTGTAGTCACCCAGAAACTCCATCCACCTCCGTTGCCACATGTTTAGGTCCTTTTGATCCAACAAGTACTTCAGGCTCTATTGATCGGTATAGATATCGACCTTCACACCGTACAGGTAATGCCTCCATAGCCCCAGGGCAAATATCACGGCCGCTAACTCCAAGTCATGGACCAGATAATTTCTCTCGTGTACCTTCAGCTGACACGAGCCATAAGCTATCACTCTCCCATGCTGCAGTAGAACGCAACCTCAGCCACTGCCCGAAGCATCACTATATATCTCAAATCCTTCGGTCCCACTCGGCGAACTTAGAATAGGCGTCGTGGTCAACCGACTTTTCAGTTCTTCAAAAGTTTGCGCGCACTCCAACGACCACACAAACTTTTGATCTTTCCTGGTCAAAGTCGTGAGGGGTAACACTATCCGCAATAAGTTCTCTACGAAGTGCCTGTAGTAGCCGGCAAGTCCCAGGAAACTCCGGACTTCTGCCACTGTAGATAACACATGCCACTCCCGTATCGCAACTATCTTTGCCGGATCTACCGAAATCCCTTCTCCAGTAACTATATGACCAAGGAATGCTACCGAGGATAACCAGAATTCTCATTTGGAGAATTTGATATATAGTTGATTCATCCTCAATATCTCCAACACCATATGCAGATGCTTGAAATGATCATCCTCGCACTGCGAGTACACCAATATATCATCGATAAAGACTATCATGAAGTGCTCCAACTACTCTTTGAACGTTCTGTTCATCAAATCCATAAACACGGATGTCGCATTAGTTAGCCCAAACGGCATGACAGTGAACTCATAATGCCCATACCGTGTGCTGAAAGCTGTCTTGGGGATGTCACTTTCTCTTATCCTCAACTGATAGTATCTAGATTTAAGATCCAATTTCGAGTACACCGTTGACCCAACTAACTGATCGAACAGATCCTCAATCCTTAGGATCAGATACTTATTCCTTTCTGTTAGCTTATTCAGCTCTCGGTAATCAATACAGAGTCATAAGCTTCCGTCTTTCTTCTTAACAAAGAGGACCGATGTGCTCCAAGGCGACAGACTTGGGCGCACATAACCCTGTTCCAACAGCTCTTGAAGTTAAACTTTCAGTTCCACCATCTCCTTAGGCGCTAACCGATACGGAGAGCGTGACACAGGTTTGGAACCTAGCACCAGCTCAATGGTGAAGTCGATCTCTCGCTGAGGTGGCGCTCCAGGGAGATCATCAGGGAACACGTCATGATACTCAGATACAATTGGGATACTGTCCAAATTAGGCTTAGGATTCAACGCCTCCACTAATGTGAAAAATAGCTCTGCACCAGCACGAATTGCCTTAACCACCTGGAGAGTAGACATCAAAGTCTTGCTCGACCCTTTCATGCCTGTAAATATCGTCTCACGATCAGTTCCCAATTTGACCTCCTTGCGGTTGCAATCAATGTATGCATGCTGCTCCGAGAGCCAGTCCATCCCAAAAATCACGCCGAATTCCACTATCAGCAGTAGCGACGCTTGCAAGTCAAACTCTTGACTCTCAATCCGTATCTTTATGCAACAAACTCTATCCGCATGCATTGAAAACCAATTAGAAAATAACACATCCAATTTGTCCCTTGCCATTGAAGAAGGTACTCCAATACGCGATACAAATCCTTCGGACAAAAAGGAATGCGAAGCTACCGTATCGAACAGTGCTCTCGCCGGATAATTGAAAATCAAAACAAAGCCTAGCACAAGCAGTCAAAAGCTAATGCGCAAAAGGTAACAAATATATAAAGCTAATCTACTTTTAATTAACTCATACCTGCCACCAAATCAGTCTGCTTTATGGCCTCCTAAAGGCCAAGATTGTACACTCTATGCTGGGATGGAGCATAGTGGAATGTGGTTGACTCCACCGCCTTCCCCTTTTCCTCGTATGTTGCTCCAGGATTCCTCTCGGACTTTGGACGTCCGCTTCGACACTCTCGGGCAAAATGCCCCGGCTTTCCACAGTTGTAGCAAGCACCTTGAGCTCGGCTTGTGGTTGCCCAAGACCCACCAGAAGAAGGGGCTGGACTCGAAGTCTTAACCTTCTTGTTCCACTTATGGAAATTAGACTTTGAGGAGCTCGGCACCTTGAACTCCGTCTTCTGCACACCCAAGTCTTTCCTCCCTTGGATCCTCTTCAGATCTCTTTCCATTGATCGGGCTAAACTGGCCAAGGTTAGGAAACCTTGCGTTACAGGCCCAACAAGTAGTACCCTCAGGTCATCACGCAGACCCTCAAAAAACCAGTTGGTCTTACGCTCCTCATTGCCAAACGTAGGGGTAGCGTAACGACCCAACCGTGTGAATTCGTGGAGGTACTCATCCACGCTACTGATGCCTTGCTTCAACCTCAGAAACTGATTCTCTAACTCAATTCTCTCAATGGAGGGTAGGTATCTAGCTAAGAACAGCCTTGAGAATTCCTCAATCGAGACGTCGGTGAGTTGTCTCCCAACTAAGTGATGCTGCTCCAGATATTCCCAACATAACCTTGCCTCGCCATCTAACAGGAAAGTGGATATGGCGGTCTTCTTCCATTCCTCCGTTTCCATTGTTGAAAAGATTCTCTTAACTCTAACGAGCCAATCCTTGGCTTGAGATGGGGTTCCATCCCCTGCAAATATTGGAGGACTGAAACTAATCACATGTTTAAGTTGTCTGTTGGGTATTGCATCCACAATAGACCTGATTTGAAGAAGAACCTGAAGCTAAGTTGAATTGACTATGTATTTGACAATTCTATCAAGTTGTGCTTGCAGCTATTCCATGCTAAGTACACACCAATGTCAGAGTGCAGTGAGTCAATATACACGGGTCTGTGTAATGTAATCCCTCGCTGTGTAGATCAGTGTGTTGATCCACGTGTGATCTCTCTATTGGAGTGTACTTATTTTCAAGTACAGGGTCAAGGTAGATCAAGAGCAGAAGAAGGTGCAAGGATGGGTCAAAGACCAAGCTATCAAAAGAAGGAAGTAGGAAAATCCTTCCAAGTAAGAATCGACGGGAATCGTTAGTGATTCCCGCCGACTTCGGCGAGAGTCATTAGTGATTCCCGCCGACTTTGACGGGAATCACTAAGTGTCTCCCGTCGACTACTTCCGGCTGGCAAAAGTCTGAAATTCTGCCAAGGCAGAATCGACGGGAGTCGAGAGTGACTCCCACCGACATCGACGGGAATCACGAATGACTCCCGCTGATTTTGCCTTAGGCAGAATTCACCGCTCGCTGGCCGGTCCAGGTCGCCATGCTCAGTTCGGCCAGATCTCGGTATTTCCGAGGTGGGCCCCACAACGGTCTTCTAGGGTTTACCTTTGGGTATAAATACGTACTTATTCCCGTTGTCTACAGTACACACCAACCCACCGGAATAAAAAAATCGGTTGTGACCTAGCGCCTCGCGATCTCCGCACGCATACACGCACGTCGCCGATCGGAAGTAGTCGTCGCCGCTGATCTCAGCCCGTCTCTGATCGCTCGACGACAGCACTGAGGTAAGTAGCCGGTCTCATGTGTCTCTCTCGAGATCTCTTGTCTTCCGATTCGTTGAACGAGACTTGTTCTCCCTTCCGAATCGGTTGAGACGTTTGATCCGACTGAGATCGTTCGAAGACCTAGCTTACTTCGTCAAGAAGTTTGGATTTGCAAAGCATTGCCGCCGCACTTACTTGCCGCCACCGATCTTTAAAAGATCCATTCCAAGTGATAAATCTGGTTGTGGACTCTTCGTACTTTTCGTGCAAGCTTCAACGAACGAAGAAGGACATCAAAATCTCCATAAAGCATTGTTTGTATTTTTATTTACTTTCAATTTTGTTGTAAAGGAATTTTCATTCCTATTTGTAAGGGTTGGGTGCAACCCGTTATGGTGGAGTTGTGACTCTGTTGTTGGAAGGGTTCCTTCCGTGGTTAGGGGAGCGTTGCTCCTAGTGTGAGGATTGGATTTCAATCCGTTTGGATAAGTGACCGAGTCGTCTCTTGGTGGGAGATAGGTCGAAGGGGGAAAGTGGACGTACCCAAATCGGGTAACCACTATAATTCTTTGTGTGTTTTCTGTGTTTTGTTTGCTTACTTGTGCATGTTAGTTTAATTCCGCAAAAGGCTGCACGACACCTATTTCCCCCCTATATGTGGATTAGGTTGACACTAGATACTTTCAAGTGGTATCAGAGGGAGGTTGCTCATCAATAAGGTCAACACCTTGAGTAAGATCCTGTGTCTAGTGTCAAGAAGAAAGAAGATCTCAGGAATGGACAGACTCAAGTATACAGGAAAGATTCCAGTATGCACCAAGCTGAATTTTCCCATCTGGAAGGAAAGGATCAGGTTCTATATGGAAGCAGTCGATCCCCGACTCTTCATGATAGTAGAGGAGGGCCCTAACATCCCCACTAAGGCCTCCACCATTGATCCGACCAAGATGGTGCCCAAGAGGCTCTCTGAAATGGATAAGGATGAGATGATGCTTGTCGGCCTAGACAAGAAAGCTCAAAACATTTTAGTGAGCGCCGTCGATGATTCAATTATGTAGAATTTCAGCAACTACAGGACTGCCAAGGATATCTTGCACTGCCTGATCATTCTGATGGAGGGCACAGATGAAGTAAGGGATGATAGAAGATCCCTTCTGAACCAGAAGTATGAGGCCTTCAGGCAAGGTCCCAAGGAAGAAATCGTAGTGACATTCGAGAACTTCCTGAAGATCGTTAATGCCCTGAAGGGTTATGGCAGAGTGTTCACAAATGGTGAACTAATGACAAATTCCTTAGATCCCTGACTAAGGAATGAGACACCAAGATCTGCGCCATCAGTGAGTTTGGCAAGCTGGCAGAAATTGATCCCCAGATTCTGTTTGGGAAGCTAATGTCCTACGAGCTTCAGATGAACACTAGAAAAGCTGAAGAGGAGGCCGATAAGGCTGCAACCAAAGAAAAGACTGTGGCCCTGAAATCTAATAGCTCAAGGAAAGGCAAGGGTACAGCCTCGTCCCACTCTCGGAGAAAGGCTGAGGAAGAAGACTCTAAGCCATGCTCATCCGGCTCAGAGCTATCTGAAGAAGAATTCTCTCTCATCACTCGAGAGTTCAAGAAGTTCCTCAAGATGAGGAATCAGAGAAAAGGAGATGGCTCCTCCTCCAGACATCGGAAGAAGAATTACTCTTCTGACAGGTATGATTCTAAACAGAACAAACATCGTTCTGCTGACATTATCTGATTTGGGTGCAATAAGCCAGGCCACGTCATTGCTGACTGCCACCAAAGCAAGAGAGATAAGGGGAAAGGAGAGGAGCACAAGTCCTCTCGAGACAAGAAGAAGGAGAGGAGCTACATTGCCAAGAAGCCAAAGACACTGAGTGAATCTGACTCATCAAACTCCAGTGATGATGAGGAGGCCTACTTCGGGCTAATGGGTCGCTCCAACTCAGATGGTGATTGTCCCCCATTTACTAGGAAGGTAAAAGATCGCACCCCCCCTCTCTGACTCTGAGTCTCCTAAAGATGATCACGAGGACAGCCCATCTGCCAGTAAAGCTGAACTCCTCGAAAAGTATGAGCTCATGCTCAATACATTTGAAGAATGCCGAAAGAGGTTGAGGGCTCAGAAAAAGGAAGTCAAATTCCTTAAGGCTGAGGGAGTGTTCCTAAGAGAAGAGATCACTTGCTTGATATCTCTCCGACAGGAACACCGAGTCCTGACTTTTGAGCACTCAGATTCTTTAAGGCTCCTTGACCAAAAGCAGGAAGAAATTAACAAGCTGGAAGAATAGCTTGCGGCCGAGAGGAAGATTGTCAAAAGCTTCTCTATGCCCAAGACTGTTCTTCCTCTGGTTGATGAATTCTCTTCTCAGGCTAAGGGGGCTGGCTTAGGGAATGTGGCGGTGCCTGGTAGATCATCCAGGAGAAACATAAATCAGAGGAAAAATAAGGCTACTAAGAAGGCCTCTACAGCAGAAAAGGGAAAGGCCCCACTCGGTCATATTTCATTCCGAAAGCCTAGCTTTCCCTGCAATGAGCATGACTTTGAGTCAACCTATGACCACCTCTTTCGGCCCTCGGTTGAAAAGCCCAAGAGCCGGTATGATGGATGGACCTTCCCCCGCAACTACGGTGAGAGTGTCTTCAAGGCACCTTATGACGAAATCTAAGTGGAGAATTATGGCCCCTTCTCTAGCGGCCATAATAGGAAACATGCACCAAAGGCCAAGCCTGTTATACAAAAGGAACAGGAAGTGAAGAAATTGTGTGATTGCTGTCATCATGATGCCTCCACCTCCAGATCTAAGGCCCCGGCTGGACCCACCGTTCCAAGGGTGAAGCAGGAGCCTAGGAAACGGTACAACAGGTTTGACTGTTGGTATTGTGGCAAAGTTGGTCACTTTGTCGTGGATTGCTGGTTTAATCCAAGAAACAATGAGACTCCTCATGTTAGCAATGCGAGAGAGACCACTCGTACGGTTAACCACCCGAGGGGGAGTGTGCTAATAAGGAATCTAGGGCCCAAGTCCAATTGGGTTCCTAAGGAAAACTAATTCTGTTTTGCAGATATGTCCAAAGGCCACCAAAACGCCAATCTGGTACTTGGACAGTGGATGTTCCCGGCATATGACTGGGACAAGAAGCCTGTTACGTGATTACTCCCCAATCCAAAATGGACCCAAAGTCATCTTTGGAGGATCAGATCGAGGAGTCACCAAGGGTTATGGTATAATATCCAACGGTGTATTCTCTATCACAGACGTGGCCTATGTTGAAGGGTTAAACCATAACCTGATCAGTGTAAGCCAGTTATGTGATAAAGGATACGATGTTAAGTTCTGTAAGGAAAAGTGCCTGATAATATTGTGTGCCTCTTCGGAGACGGTATTAACTGACATCAGGAGCAAAAATATTTTCTGCTTAGATTTTTTTAGCATAGACTCTTCTACCCCCGTTTGCCTAGTAGCAAAAGATAGTGCATATCTCTGTGAACGATGACACAAGAGATTAGCACATATTAACTTCAAAACTATTAATATGCTGTTTTCTAAGAACTTAGTAAGGGATGCCCCTACTATTAAGTGCATCAAAGATAGCCCTTGTCCTGCATGCCAGAAGGGCAAACAGACTCGGGCTATCTTTAAGGGCATTACAGACAAAGAATCTTCCAGATGTATTTATCTTCTGCATATGGACTTGTTCGGTCCAGTGCAAGTTCATAGCTTAGGAGGCAAATCGTATATGCTAGTGATTATTGATGATCAATCTCGATTTACGTGGGTGTTCTTATTGAAACGAAAGTCAGATACGTTTGACATCTTCACTAATTTTGTCAAGCAGATTCATAACAAACTTGACTACTCCGTGGTCAAAATCAGAAGTGACCATGGAACCGAATTCGAGTCTGGGGCTATGCCAGAATTCTCTGAAGAACATGGTATCTTTCATGAGTTTTCCTCCCCGTGTACTCCTAAACAAAACGGAGTTGCGGAGAGGAGGAATAGAACGCTCATTGAAGCATGTATGGCAATGTTGAATGATGCTTCTCTTCAAGAGTACTTCTGGGTAGAGGCTGTCAATACAGCTTGTCACGTGCAAAATCGAGCCTTGATCAACAAGAACCATCGTAAGATGCCTTATGAGCTATTGAAAGGCAGGAAACCGACCATGTCCTATCTAAGTATTTTTGGCTGCAGATGCTATGTACTCAATAATGGAAAGTACCCACGTACTAAATTTGGAGAAAAATGCTTCGAAGGCATCTTCATGGGCTATAGTATCCATAGTCGGGCATATAAGGTTTTCAATAAGAAAACCCTAGTGGTAGAAGAGTCAATTAATGTTGTATTTGATGAAGGAAGCTTTCTTCACATCAATTCTTCTAGTGGCATTCTTGAAGATGCATGTGCAAGGCCTGAACAACTAAGTCTAGATGAGACTGCTAATAATGAAGCTCCCAAGTACGTCAAGGTATCCACCTCAACACCAACTGAAGAAGATGACGGTCATGATGGAGAGATTCTCCCAGAAGAGGGAGGAGCCCGAGAAGCTGTTGGAGCTCCAGATGCCAGACTCTTAGAACTCAGACACGTGAGGGATCACCCAAGAGATCAGATCATAGGAGATCCTCGGGACGGTGTCAGAACTCACATAGGTACAATTAACGAGATTCTGCACCTTAGTTTTCTGTCATAGGTTGAGCCAAAGAAGTTCGACGAAGCGAACAAAGATGCGTCGTGGATATTGGCTATGCAAGATGAACTTCATCAATTCGAATGATGCAACGTCTGGACGCTAGTTCCCAGACCAAAGAAATAGAATGTGATCGGCACTAAGTGGATCTTCAGAAAAAAACTGGATGAACACGGTGTCATCATCAAGAATAAAGCTAGACTGGTGGCTCAAGGATACAAACAAGAGGAGGGGATTGACTTCGCCCAAACCTTTGCACCAGTTGCAAGGCTCGAGGCGATCAGGTTGTTCCTGGCGTATGCCTCTTACAAAGGATTCACTGTCTATCAGATGGACGTGAAGTCTGCTTTCCTGAATGGAAATTTAAAAGAGGAAGTATACGTCGCGCAACCCCCAGGTTTTGTTAATCCTACACTCCCTTATCATGTTTACTTTCTTAATAAAGCATTATATGGCTTAAAACAAGCTTCTCGAGCTTGGTATGAGACTCTATCTAGTTTTCTTCTTGAGAACAAGTTCTCGAGAGGAAAAATAGATAAGACATTGTTTCTTTGGGAAGTCAAAGGCAAGATTTTGCTGGTGCAAATCTATGCTGATGACATAATATTCGGCTCAACGGACAACAACCTGTGCAAGAAGTTTTCCAAACTTATGCAAGGGAAGTTTGAAATGAGCAGCATGAGAGAGCCGAAGTATTTCTTGGGACTTCAAGTGAAACAGTCTGAGGATGGAATTTTCATTTCTAAGACGAAGTTCACAAATGAACTCCTCAAGAAATTCGGAATGGAGAGTGCAACCTCTATGAGGACTCCAATGGGATCCACTGTGTCTCTGGACAAGGATGAGAAAGGGAAACCTTTTGATGAAACCAAGTACAGAAGCATAATTGGATCCCTGCTCTACCTTACTGCTAGTAGACCGGATATTATGTTTTCCACATGCATTTGTGCCAGATATCAGTTGAACACTAAGGAATATCATTATGTCGCTGCAAAGCGGATACTTAGATACCTTAAAGGTACACCAAATCTTGGCTTGTGGTAACCAAGAAACAATGATTTCGAGTTGATAGGCTTTTCAGATGCTGACTTTGTAGGAAGCATGGATGATAGGAAAAACACTTCCGGGACGTGCCAATTCCTCGGAAGAAGGCTTATATCGTGGAGCAGTAAAAAGCAGAACTGTGTTGCAACCTCTACGGCTGAATCTGAGTACATCTCAGCAGGCAGCTTTTGCGCACAACTTCCATGGATCAGAAATCAACTTGAAGATTATGACTTGCAGTTTAGAGAAGTTCCCATGTATTGCGACTCCTCGAGCGCAATTGCAATTGCGAATAATCCTGTGTCGCATAGCAGAACAAAGCATATTGAAGTGCGTTACCACTTCATTCGGGAGCATGTGGAGAACAAAGATATATCTCTCTGTTATGTCCCCACGAATAAGCAGATTGCAGATATCTTCACGAAGCCACTAGACGAGGCCAAGTTCAATTTATTCAAAACTAAACTCGGCATGCTGAACCTTGAAGATTGAAGACTGAAAGGCTCAAGGCTCTTGAATCAAGAGGAAGCGTCTGCTAGTTGCTCAAGATCGGGCATGGATGCATGACCTAAGGGGGAGCGTTTTGCTCCAAATGAAGTCCCAGGTTTGCAGAAGCCGAAAAAGGGGAGATTACCCTCTCGACCAAGGCTAAGGTGGTGCTAAGTAGGCCACAAAGGCTATGTTGCTCTCAGATAGGGAGAGATCAAGTCGGTTAAGGCTATGTTGCTCTCAGGAAAATTGTAATGAATTCCACACTCAACTGAACTTTAATTTTATGATTTCCATTTCCATCAGTTCTATTCACCTTAGCTTATAGGGTTTAGGATTCTTTAAATAGGGGAGATTGTTGGGTATTGCATCCACAATAGACCTTATTTGAAGAAGAGCCTGAACAAGCTAAGTTGAATTGACTATGTATTTGACAATTCTATCAAGTTGTGCTTGCAGCTATTCCATGCTAAGTACACACCA
This sequence comes from Platanthera zijinensis, assembly GCA_039513925.1. Lineage (NCBI taxonomy): Eukaryota > Viridiplantae > Streptophyta > Magnoliopsida > Asparagales > Orchidaceae > Platanthera > Platanthera zijinensis. Next base: position 206,561,430 of record CM077082.1, on the reverse strand, counting down.
ATGTCAGAGTGCAGTGAGTCAATATACACGGGTCTGCGCAACGTAATCCCTCACTATGTAGATCAGTGTGTTTATCCACGTGTGATCTCTCTATTGGAGTGTACTTATTTTTAAGTATAGGGTCAAGGTAGATCAAGAGCAAAAGAAGGAGCAAGGATGGGTCAAAGACCAAGCTATCAAAAGAAGGAAGAAGGAAAATCCTTCCAAGTAAGAATCAACGGGAATCGTTAGTGATTCTCACCGACTTCGGCGAGAGTCGTTAGTGATTCCCGCCGAATTTGACGGGAATCACTAAGTGTCTCCCGCCTACTACTTCCGGCTGGCAAAAGTCTGAAATTCTGCTAAGGCAGAATTGACGGGAGTCGGGAGTGATTCCCCCCGACATCGACGGGAATCACCAACGACTCCCACCGATTTTGCCTTAGGCAGAATTCGCCGCTCGCTGGACCGGTCCAGGTCGTCGTGCTCAGTTCGGCCAGATCTCGGGATTTCCGAGGTGGGCCCCACAACGGTCTTCTAGGGTTTACCTTAAGGTATAAATACGTACTTATTCACGTTGTCTACAGTACACACCAACCAACCGGAATACAAAAATCGGCCGAGACCTAGCGCATCGCGATCTCCGCCCGCACGCACGTCGCCGATCGGAATTAGTCGTCGTCGCTGATCTCAGCCAGTCTCTGATCGCTCGACGACAGCAGTGAGGCAAGCAGCCGGTCTCACGTGTCTCTCTCGAGATCTCTTGTCTTCTGATTCGTTGAACGAGACTTGTTCTCCCTTCCGAATCGGTTGAGACGTTTGATCCTGAAAGTCAATCTAGTGTCAACTACCTTCACCTATGGGGGGGATAAGTGATGTGCAGTCTTTTTACGGAATTAAAAATAAACCTGCACAAGAAAACAAAACAAGCACAACACAGAAACACACAGGCAGTTATAGTGGTTCCCCGAATTGGGTACGCCCACTCTCCCCCTTCGACCTATCTCTCAGCAAGGGACGGCTCGGTCACTTCACCAACAGGATTGAAATCCAATCCTCTCACTATGGAAGAAACCCTTCCACCCGAAGGAGTCACTACCCCTCCACCACGGGTTGCACCCAACCCTTACAACGAGGAAACAAAGTTCCTTTACAACAAAGTTAAAATAGAATGCACAAGAAATACAAAGTACGTTTGGAGAACCCGATGTCCCTCTTCGTTCAATGAAGCTTTCTTGATGACGACGAAGAGTCCACGATCGGTGCACTCTCTTGGAGAGGATCTTCCCGAGATCGGCGACGGCAAGTGAATGTGGCAGAAATGCTTTGTTGATCCAAACTTCTTGACGAAGCTAGCAAGGTCTACCAATGATCTTACTTGGATCGATCGTCTCAATCGATTCGGAGGGGAGAAATATTCCCGCTCAACAAATCAAGAGACAAAGGATCTCAAGAAAGAAACATGATACGCTAAGCTTAGCCTCGGTTCTGTCACCGGACGATCAAAGATGGCCTCTAAGATCAGCGGTGGCGACTGACTTGCAAGCGGCGACGACGACGGAACGAGCTTCGCGATCGGCTAGGTTACGCTCAGCGGCTTTGATTTCTCGTAAATGATTACTGTTGGAGTTCGAAATACGCGAGTATTTATACTGTAGACCAACCCTAAATGACCGTTGTTGGCCCCACAAGGAGAAACCCTAAGCCCGGTCCAAACAGCGCCTGAAATCTTGGTTCGGTCCAGCGAGCAGGAAGAAATCGCCTAAGGCAAATTCGGCGGGAATCATTGGTGATTCCCGTCGAAGTCGGCGAGAATCACTCATGATTCCCATCGACTTTTCCTTGGAAGAATTCCAGTTGAAAAGCTTGCCATCCAGAGTGAATCAGTGAGAATCAAAACCATTCTCGACGAATCGGCGAGAATGCAGAGTCATTCTCGACGATTCGGCGAGAATCACTTATTGATTCTCGCCTATTCTGACTTAGCAGAATTCTTGAAAGCGTTGATTCAGCCGGAAGCAGACGACGGGAATTCGCGAGTGATTCTCGATGATTCGGCGAGAATCACTAGTGATTCCCGTCGAATCGGCGAGAATCACTTGGTGATTCCCGTCGAATTTTCCTTGGACGATTCTTCGTCTTCCTTTCCAAGAGCTGGTCTTTGACCCATCCTTGCTCCTCTTCAGCTCTCGATCAATCTCAACCCTGTACTTGAAAATAAGTACACTCCAATAGAGAGAGTACACGTGAGCCAACACACTGATCTGCTCAACAAGGGATTACGTTGCGCAGACCCGTGTATATTGACCCACTGCACCCTGACATTGGTGTGTACGTAGCGTGGAATAACTGCAAGCACAACTTGAAGAAAATCATCAAATACATTATCTATTCACCTTAGCTTGTTCAGGGGCTTCTTCAAATCAGGTACATTGTGGATACAATACCCAACAATATGCCCTTATTTGAAGAAGCCTAAACCCTATAAGCTAAGGTGAATAGAACATATGAGAATGAAAATCATAAACTAAGAATTCAGTTAAGAGTGAAATTCATTACCACTTTCCTGAGAGCATACTTGGAGCCACCTTAGCCTTAGCCGAGAGGGTAATCTCCCCCTTTTTGGCTTCTGCAAATCTGGGACTTCACTTGGAGCCACATGCTCCCCCTCAGATCTTGCATCCATGCTCGAGCTTGATTTCCTTGCTGATGCTCCCCCTTGATCCAAGAGCCTTGAGCCGTACAGTCTTCACTCTTCATAGTTCAGCATCCCGAGTTCAGTTTTGAAGAGACTGAACTTGGCCTCGTCTAGGGGCTTTGTGAAGATATCTGCAACCTGCTTATCCGTGGAGACATAGCAGAGAGATATATCTTTGTTTTCCACATGCTCCAGAATGAAGTGATATCGCACTTCAATATGCTTCGTTCTTCTGTGCGACACAAGATTGTTCGCAATTGCTATTGTGCTCGAGGAGTCGCAATACATCGGAACTTCTCTAAACTGCAAGTCATAATCTTTGAGCTGATTTCTGATCCATAGAAGTTGTGCACAACAGCTGCCTGCTAAGATGTACTCAGATTCAGCCGCTTCCTGCAAAATCAGCATCTGAAAAGCCTATTAGCTCGACATCATTGTTTTTAGGGTACCACAAGTCAAGATTAGGTGTACCTTTAAGGTATTTAAGAATTCGCTTTGTAGTGACATAATGAGATTCCTTAGTGTTCACCTGATATCTGGCACATACGCATGTGGAAAACATAATATCCGGTTTACTAGCAGTAAGATAGAGCAGGGATCTAATTATGCTTCTGTATTTGGTTTCATCAAAAGGTTTTCCTTTCTCATCCTTGTCTAGAGACACAATGGATCCCATTGGAGTCCTCATAGAGGTTGCATTCTCCATTCCGAATTTCTTGAGGAGTTCATTTGTGAACTTCGTTTGAGAGATGAAAATTCCATCCTCAGACTGTTTCACTTGAAGTCCCAAGAAATACTTTAGCTCTCCCATGCTGCTCATTTCAAACTTTCCTTGCATAAGTTTAGAAAACTTTTTGCAAAGATTGTTGTCCGTAGAGCCGAAAATTATGTCATCGACATAGATTTGCACCAGCAAGATCTTGCCTTTGACTTCCCTGAGAAACAATGTCTTATCTATTTTTCCTCTCGAGAACTTTTTCTCAAGAAGAAAACTAGACAGAGTCTCATACCAAGCTCGAGGAGCTTGTTTCAAGCCATATAACGCTTTATTAAGAAAATAAACATGATTAGGGAATGTAGGATTAACAAAACCTGGGGGTTGCGCGACATATACTTCCTCTTTCAATTTTCCATTGAGGAATGCAGATTTCACGTCCATCTGATAGACAGTGAATCCTTTGTACGAAGCATATGCCAGGAACAATCTGATTGCCTTGAGCCTTGCAACGGGTACAAAGGTCTGGTCGAAGTCAATCCCCTCCTCCTGTCTGTAACCTTGAGCTACCAGCCTGACCTTGTTCTTTATGATGACACCGTGTTCATCCAGTTTGTTTCTGAAGATCCACTTAGTGCCGATCACATTCTAGTTCTTTGGTCTTGGAATAAGCGTCCAGACGTTGCATCGTTCGAATTGATGCAGTTCATCTTGCATGGCCAATATCCAAGCTACATCTTTGTTCGCTTCGTCGAACTTCTTTGGCTCAACCTGTGACAGGAAACTAAGGTGCAAAATCTCGTTAATTGTACCTCTCCGAGTTCTGACACCGTCACGAGGATCTCCTATGATCTTATCTCTGGGATGATCCCTCACGTGTCGGAGCTTTAGGAGTCTTGCATCTGGAGCTCTGACATCTTCTCGGGCTTCTCCTTCTTCTAGGAGATTTTCTCCATCCTGAGCTTCAACTTCTCCAGTTGGCGTTGAGGTGGAAACCTTGACGTACTTGGGAGTTACATCTTTGGCGGTCTCATCGATACTTAGCTATTCAAGTCTTGCACATGCATCTTCAAGAATGCCACTGGAAGAATTGCTATGAAGCAAGCTTCCTTCATCAAAAACAACATTAATGGACTTCTCTACCACTAGGGTTTTCTTATAAAAAACCCTATATGCCCGACTATGGCTACTATAGCCCATGAATATGCCTTCGAAGCATTTTTCACCAAATTTAGTATGCGGGTACTTCCCGTTATTGAGTACATAGCATCTGCAGCCAAAGATCCTTAAATAGGACATGGTTGGTTTCCTGCCTTTCAGTAGCTCATAAGGCGTCTTACGATGATTCTTGTTGATCAATGCTCGGTTTTGTACATGACAAGCCGTATTGACAGCCTCTGCCCAGAAGTATTCTGGGAGAGAAGCGTCATTCAACATTGTCGTGCAAGCTTCAATGAGCGTTCTATTTCTCTTCTCCGCAACTCTATTTTGCTGAGGAGTACGCGGGGAGGAAAACTCATGAAAGATACCATGTTCTTCACAAAATTCTATCATAGCCCCATATTCGAATTCTGTTCCATGGTCACTTCTGATTTTGACCACTGAGCAGTTAAGTTTGTTCTGAATTTCCTTGACAAAACTCATGAAGATGTCAAACGTATCTGACTTTCGTTTTAAGAAGAACACCCATGTAAACCGAGAGTGATCATCAACAATCACTAGCGTATATGATTGGCCTCCCAAGCTATGAACTTGCACTGGACCAACCAAGTCCATATGCAGAAGATAAATACATCTGGAAGAGTCTTTGTCTGCAATGCCCTTAAAGGTAGCCCGAGTCTATTTGCCCTTCTGACACGCAGGACAGGGGCTATCTTTGATACACTTAATAATAGGAGCATCCCTTACTAAATTTTTAGAAAACAATATATTAATAGTCTTGAAATTAATATGTGCCAATCTCTTGTGCCATTGTTCACAAAGAGTTGCACTGCCTTTTGCTACTAGGTACACGGGGGTAGAAGAATCTAAGCTAAGAAAATCTAAGCAAAAGATATTTCTGCTCCTAATGTCGGTTAATACCGTCTCCGAAGAGGCACACGATATTATCAGGCATTTATCCTTGCAGAACTTAACGTCATATCCTTTATCACACAACTGACTTACACTGATCAGGTTATGATTTAACCCTTCAACATAGGCCACATCGGTGATAGAGATTATACCGTTGGAATCATACCGTAACCTCTGGTGATTCCTCGATCTGATCCTCCAAAGATGACTTTGGGTCCATTTTCGACTGGAGAGTAATCACGCAGCAGGCTTCTAGTCCCTGTCATATGCCGGGAACATCTACTGTCCAAGTACCAGATAGGCGTTTTGGTGGCCTTTGGACATACCTGCAAAACATAATCAGTTTCCCTTAGGAACCCAATCAAACTTGGGTCCTAGATTCCTTGTTAGCATACCCCCCCTCGGGTGGTTAACCCTATGAGTGGTCGGCCTCGCATTGTTAACATGAGGAGTCTCGTTGAACCTTGGATTAAACCAGCAATCCACGACAAAGTGACCAACTTTGCCACAACACCAACAGTCAAACCTGTTGTACCGCTTCCTAGGCTCCAGCTTTACCCTGGGAATGGGGGGTCCAGCTGGGGCCTTGGATCTAGAGGTGGAAGCATCACGATGACAGCAATCACATGATTTCTTCACTTCCTGTTCCTTCAGTATAACAGGCTTGGATTTTGGTGCCTGCTTCCTATTATGGCCGCTAGAGAAATAACCATAATTTTCCACTTGGATTTCCTCATAAGGTGCCTTGAAGACACTCTCGCCGTAGTTGCGGGGGAAGGCCCAACCATCATACCGGCTCTTGGGCTTTTCAACCGAGGGCCCGAAGAAGTGGCCATAGGTTGACTCAAAGTCTTGTTCATTGCAGGGAAAGCAAGGCTTCCCGAATTCAACAGGGTTGAGTGGGGCCTTTCTCTTTTTCTGCAACAGAGGCCTTCTTAGCAGCCTTATTTTTCCTCTGCTTTCTGTTTCTCTTGGATGATTTACCAGGCACACCCACATGCCCCAAGCCAGACCCCTTAGCCTGAGCAGAGAAGGTATCAACCAGTGGAAGAACAGTCTTTGGCATAGAGAAGCTTTTGACAATCTTCCTTTCTGCCACAAGTTGTTCTTCCAACTTGTTGACCTCTTCCTGTTTAAGGTCAAGGAGCCTTAGAGACTCTGAGTGCTCAGAAGTCAAGCCCAGGTGTTCCTGTCAGAGAGAGATCAAGCTAGTGATCTCTTCTCTTAGGGATACACCCTCAGCCTTAAGGAATTTGACTTCCTTTTTCTGAGCCCTAAACCTCTTACGGCATTCCTCAAAGGTATTGAGCAGAAGCTCATACTTTTCGAGGAGCTCAGCTTCACGGGCAGATGGGCTGTCCTCGAGATCATCATCAGGAGACTCATAGTCAGAGTCAGATAGGGGGGTACGAGCTTTTACCTTCCTAGTAAATGGGGGGGGGGCAGTCTCCTTCTGAGTCAGAGCGCCCCACTAGCCCGAAGTAGGCTTCCTCATCATCACTAGAGTCTGAGGAATCAGACTCACTCAGTGTCTTTGACTTTTTGGCGATGTAGCTCCTCTCCTTCTTCTTATCTCTAGAGGACTTGTGCTCCTCTCCCTTCCCCTTATCTCTCTTGCCTTGGTGGCAGTCAGCGATGACGTGACCTGGCTTATTGCATCCAAAGCAAATAATATCATTAGAGCGATGTTTGTTCGGTTTGGATTCATACCTGTCAGAAGAATAATTATTCTTCTGATGTCTGGAGGAGGAGCCGTCTCTCTTTCTTTGATTCCTCAACTTGAGGAACTTCTTGAACTCTCGAGTGATGAGGGAGAAGTCTTCTTCAGATAGCTCTGAGCCGGAAGAGCATGGCTCAGATTCTTCTTCCTCATCCATTTTCCGAGAGCGAGATGAGGCTGCACCCTTGCCTTTCCTTGAGTGATTGGCTTTTAGGGCCACAGTCTTCTCTCTGGCAGCGGCTTTATCGGCTTCTTCTTCAACTTTTCTGGTGTTCAGCTGAAGCTCATAGGACAGAAGTTTCCTAAACAGAATCTGGGGATCTGTCTCTGCCAGCCTGCCAAATTCTCTGATGGCGCAGATCTTGGTGTCCCATTCCTTAGTAAGTGACCTAAGGAACTTGTCATTTAGTTCACCATCGGTGAACACTCTGCCATAGCCCTTCAGGGCATTGACGATCTTCAGGAAGTTCTCGAATGTCACTCCGATTTCCTCCTTGGGACCTTGCCTGAAGGCCTCATACTTCTGGTTCAGAAGGGATCTTCGATTTTCCCTTACTTCATCAGTGCCTTCCTTCAAGATGATCAGGCAGTGCCAAATATCCTTGGCAGTCCTGCAGTTGCAGAAAACCTGCATCATGGAATCATCGACGACGCTTACCAGAATGTTCTGAGCTTTCTTGTCAAGTCCGACAAGCACCATCTCATCCTTATCCATTTCAGAAAGTTTCTTGGGTACTTCCTTGGTAGGATCAATGGTGGAGGCCTTAGTGGGGGATATAAGGTCCCTCCTCCACTGTCATGAAGAGTCGTGGGTCGACTGCTTCCATGTAGTACCTGATCCTTTCCTTCCAGATAGGAAAGTTCAACTTGGTGCACACTGGGATCTTCCCTGAATACTTGATTCCTTCCATTTCAGAGAGCTTCTTTCTTCTTGACACTAGATGCGGGAACTTACTCAAGGTGTTAACCTTTTTGATGAGTAACCTCCCTCTGATACCAATTGAAAGTCAATCTAGTGTCAACTACCTTCACCTATGGGGGGGGATAGGTGATTTGCAGTCTTTTTGCGGAATTAAAAATAAACCTGCACAAGAAAACAAAACAAGCACAACACAGAAACACACAGGCAGTTATAGTGGTTTCCTGAATTGGGTACGTCCACTCTCCCCCTTCGACCTATCTCCCAACAAGGGATGACTCGGTCACTTCACCAACAGGATTGAAATCCAATCCTCTCACTATGGAAGAAACCCTTCCACCCGAAGGAGTCACTACTCCTCCACCACGGGTTGCACCCAACCCTTACGAGGAAATAAAGCTCCTTTACAACAAAGTTAAAATAGAATGTACAAGAAATACAAACTACATTTGGAGAACCCGATGTCCCTCTTCGTTCAATGAAGTTTTCTTGATGACGACGAAGAGTCCACGATCGACGCACTCTCTTGAAGAGGATCTTCCGGAGATCGGCGACGGTAGTGAATGCGGCGACGATGCTTTGTTGATCCAAACTTCTTGACGAAGCTAGCAAGGTCTACCAACAATCTTACTTGGATCGATCGTCTCAATCGATTCGGAGGGGAGAAATATTCCCGCTCAACAAATCCAGAGACAAAGGATCTCAAGAAATAAACATGAGACGCTAAGCTTAGCCTCGGTTCTGTCACCGGATGATCAAAGATGGCCTCTAAGATCAGCGGCGGCGACTGACTTGCGAGCGGCGACGGAGACGGAACGAGCTTCGCAATCGGCTAGGTTACGCTCGGCGGCTTTGATTTCTCGTGAATGATTACTGTTGGAGTTCGAAATATGCGAGTATTTATACTATAGACCAACCCTAAATGACCGTTGTGGGCCCCACAAGGAGAAACCCTAAGCCTGGTCCAAACAACGCCTGAAATCTTGGTTCGGTCCAGCGAGCAGGAAGAAATCGCCTAAGGCAAATTCGGCGGGAATCATTGGTGATTCCCGTCGAAGTCGGCGAGAATCACTCATGATTCCCGTCGAATTTTCCTTGGAAGAATTCTAGTTGAAAAGCTTGCCATCCGGAGTGAATTAGTGAGAATCAAAACTATTCTCGACGAATCGGCGAGAATGCGGAGTCATTCTCGACGATTCAGCGAGAATCACTTATTGATTCTCGCCGATTCTGACTTAGCAGAATTCTTGAAGGCGTTGAGTCAGTCGGAAGCAGACGGCGGGAATCGGCGAGTGATTCTCGACGATTCGGCGAGAATCACTAGTGATTCCAGTCGAATCGGCGAGAATCACTTGGTGATTCCCGTCGAATTTTCCTTGGACGATTCTTCGTCTTCCTTCCCAAGAGCTAGTCTTTGATCCATCCTTGCTCCTCTTCAGCTCTCGATCAATCTCAACCCTGTACTTGAAAATAAGTACACTCAAATAGAGAGAGTACACGTGAGCCAACACACTGATCTGCTCAACGAGGGATTACGTTGTGCAGACCCGTGTATATTGACCCACTGCACCCTGACATTGGTGTGTACTTAGCGTGGAATAACTGCAAGCACAACTTGAAGAAAATCATCAAATACATTATCTATTCACCTTAGCTTGTTCAGGGGCTTCTTCAAATCAGGTACATTGTGGATACAATACCCAACAGATCCGACTGAGATCGTTCGAAGACCTAGCTTGCTTCATCAAGAAGTTTGGATTTGCAAAGCATCACAGCCGCACTTGCTTACCGCTGCCGATCTTGACAAGATCCATTCTAAGTAAGAAATCCGGTTGTGGACTCTTCGTACTTTTTGTGCAAGCTTCAACGAACGAAGAAGGACATCGGAATCTCCATAAAGCATTATTTGTATTTTTATTTACTTTCAATTTTGTTGTAAAGGAATTTTCATTCCTATTTTTAAGGGTTGGGTGCAACACGTTGTGGTGGAGTTATGACTCCGTTGTTGGAAGGGTTCCTTCCGTGGTTAGGGGAGCGTTGCTCCTAGTGTGAGGATTGGATTTCAATCCGTTTGGAGAAGTGACCGAGTCATCCCTTGGTGAGAGATAGGTCGAAGGGGGAAAGTGAACGTACCCAAATCGGGAAACCACTATAATTCTTTGTGTGTTTTCTTGTGTTTTGTTTTCTTACTTGTGCAGGTTAGTTTAATTCCGCAAAAGACTGCACGACACCTATCTCCCCCTATAGGTGGATTAGGTTGACACTAGATACTTTCATTGTCTTTCTATCACTTTTCTTGGTGGCAAAGGTTCTACCACCACACATTCCACAACTCTAGGCTCTGCCGCTTGAAGTGGTTCTTGCTCCATCGCAGGGGCTGGGTGCTGCACCTGCATTACTGTCTGGGTGTTTATCATTGCAAACACCGCTTCCTCTACAAGTCTTATAGTTTCTATTAAAGGAGGGTTTGCAGGCGCGTCATTAGGTGCACTGCTCTCCGCCAATTGCGGACGTTCTGACTGTCTAGCACCGCTCCTAGTCACCTATAATAGCAAAAACCCTCAATTAGGCGACATTTAGATTGCTAAATGCAATCATTGGAACACTCAGGTTCCTTAAACAAGTGTATTTTTATTCCTAAGTGGACATTCATGAGTTCTTTTTATGCTATAATGATGACACACATACACATGCTAACCACCCCTTAAAAGAATTCAACCACGAATTCAAATAAGCAAGACCGAAACTGGTAGTCTGATACCAAATTGTAACACCCCTATCCGTCTTATGGAATATAGCAGTAGGTCTGGCCGGGGCCCGACGCCATATACTACAGATAGAACAAAGGGTTACTAAATGAAACCATCCATCCAATATAATGCGTCCTACACAGAGTACATTCTAGCGGAAATATGTTAAAAGTTGAAGAGTAAAGAACCCAAACAAAAGCATGAATGTCCACTAAACCCAAAGTAGGAATGACAGTGCAAATACACCAAATAGTTGGCCTTATGGCCTTACAAAAGTTTACTTAAATAATAAATGTCTTTCATACATCGGCACGCAGGCCGGTCACACATGAGCATAAAGAGTAAACATTTGCTTTGGCCTTCAAGGGCCGGCTCAGCAACAAGGGCTTCAGCCCGCTACTTGCCACTAGGCTCCACAACACTTGCAATCAACATTCCACAGCAACGGTGGCAAACAAAAGCAACGGTCAGCTAAAGCTGACCAAATTACCCCACCCCTTACTTAGGGTGGCGGTGCCCTTCCCTGCATTTTAATAGCATAGTTAAACAATATAGTGAAAGTACAACATCAGCACACTTAACCACAGGTGTAGGCTCGCACGACCCCACACCCCGTGCTCTCATGGCACTTACTCGGTTAACCCGGTCCGAACCCAGCTTATTCCGCAGTCCACCACCGCCCCCAGGACGACAAACAATGTGAGCATTAAATTCCTTTCAGCCGAAGCCTAGACTCGCTCTCCAAACCAACGGTAAGTCCCATGTACCTTAGGTCGCTTTAACCGAACCACTTGGAGTGGGTAAGGTTCCACAAGCCCGTTGCTCACCTCGCCATGACCATTTAGTCATTGGCACGGGACAAGCTTCACCAAAGCCCAAAGTATCAATCATACAAAGTACATAGCCCGACTATGTACAAGGCTGGCTCCAAGGACACCAAAATGACAGAACTTCACTTCTGCCCAGATTTCTGGGTGCACCTTGGAGTTAATCCCCAAAGCTCCCTGCTGCAATCTACCATGTAGAAACCCAAAAACATACAACACAGAGTCTTCTCCGGCAATCCATGCATAACGAAAACATCACCGATCCAGACCAACTTGTCCGAGTAGGCTTCACACACCATGCTTATGTCCGCACTTTTATTCCGGACTCTATATTCAAAACTATGGGGATGATTCATGTCCACCCGAAGGAATACCTCACACTCACCGCACACTTGCGAGAGCGGGTTTCCTATGCAAAAAGGAAGAAGACTTCACATGTCTAAGAAGAGAATCGTTACCCTAACGGTTCTCTTTGGCCCCATGGAGAGGAGAAGAAACTAGACGAATGAAAAGTAACACAACGACCTCGCCTCAACGGATCTAGACTCGGCTCGTGATTTGGGGCTCCGAAGCTCCACCGGGGGCCGAATTCCTCCTTCTTCTTCCTTGCTCTCCCCACTCTCAAACTCTTTAGAAAGAGAAAGACCTAAGAGAAATGAGGGTTTAACCCTCAAATCCCGGCCTTATAACAACAGGGAGATCTCTGGACCGTTGTATCCTATTATAAGGAAATGAACGGCAACGAATCGTCCTGAAAATCACTTTCTTTGGCCAAACACGGCTTGTGACACGCCCGTGTCACAGGCTGTTTCTCATGATCTGAACACGATCGTCGATGTTGAAACCAGTCGAACTAGTTTCTCCTAAAAGCTCGGATCTAAGGCTGCAACCCACGCTTACTCTCTTTGAACCACGCTCCTAACAAGACACCTAAAGGAACAGACCGGGAGCTTCAGCTCGGAGGTCCCACCACTCACCCAGAAGGACTAGAATCCTTCCCCTCCCTAGCCAATGCTGAGCTAGGTGCCTGAGAGAGAAGGAAAAAGAAGGTTCCACACACCCTCTTCTCAGACACCTTACCGGTCTATTTATAGGCTTCAGGATTTGAACTGCAAATAACCAAAACAAGCATCTGTGAAATTACCTGAATACCCTGGGTTGGGTCTGCCAACAGCCAAACTCCGCTATTCTGAAGGGCTATGAGCAGACCCCCGAGGGTAAAAGAGTAAAAAGGCCAAAAAGGATGAACCGCTTGCTAAGTGAGCCGGTCCCCACCCAATTGCTGAACCGGTCTTATCTCTTCCTGCCGACCCGATGCTTGGCGAGAGGACCACCTCGCGACTGAAAAGGATTACCTCGCGGGCGAGACCCTCAGACGACATATAGACAATCTTCCTTTGACCCCCACCCGCCAGGCGAATGGTCCCACGTTCTGGCGCCTCTCACCTATTGCGAGTAGACCCTCTTTTGGGCTCCTCTCGCCTATTGCGAGTGGACCCAGCTTTTGGGCTCCTCTCGCCTATTGCGAGTGGACCCTCTTTTGGGCTCCTCTCGCCTATTGCGAGTGGACCCAGCTTTTGGGCTCCTCTCGCCTATTGCGAGTGGACCCAGCTTTTAGACCTCTCTCGCTTAGGGCCTTGTCTCCTTTTGAGGATTCTTCTAATCCCCTCTCTGCTGGGTTCCCTCCTGTGAGCCCGAGGTTGTACACAATCCCCGCTCTTTTCGGGGTTGTCTAAGCCCGAAAAGAAAAGTCCAACCGAGGCTCACGTCACCTCAGCGACTTTAAAGCGGAATCTTTTTCGGGTGAGATTCCCCCCCCCACGAGTCTATAAATATTGGGATCCTCCCCAAGTGCAGCTGGCCTCCTTTCTTTGTAACCGCTACATCTATCCTGCTGCCATGTCTCTTAGCAAAAGCTTTCGCGATCGTATCGCGCTGGTGCGCCAGCGGAACAAGGCGAGTGCGGCTGCCTTGAACCTAATTCCCGCCCGCACTTTTTCTTCACCTCCGCCCTCGTCTTCTCGCCCAAAGAAGGCGAGAACAACCGATCTGGTTCCCTCGTCGGGAGGACTCTTACCGGATCCCCCGGAAAGACGCATCCCCCCTACACCGTTGCTTCCCCAAGAAAAGGAGGTAAGGTCCTTGTATACCTCATCTGTTCGTTATCTATCTCTCATTGCTCCTTTTGCTGTTGTTTTTCAGAAAAGCCACGCTCCCCACGGTCAGTCTGGTAGCACGCAAACTCATCTCGCCAGCCATCATCCAAACCCTGTCTCGCCTCCTCCTTCTACTCCTCCTTCTACTCTTGGTGGGAAGAATGGTGAGCCTTCCCATGTCGCTGGGACCTCTCGCCACTCTGGTTAGGAATCCCCTACCCTTGGCTCTAGCCTTCTCTGGCCGTCCACCTTTTATTATGTCCTTCCTTCTGTTCTTGCCTTTGCAGATGTGCGAGTAGACTCATCTGCCGAAGACTCGCCTGCTGAGGAGCGCCCGAGGCGAGCGGTCTCCTCGCCTCCTCCTCCCCTGGACGAGATAGAAGATTACCTTGGCGACCCTATGGATCCGCTGGCGATGAAGCGCAGGGTGGCCGAGTTGTTCCGAAAACACGCGATCATGATTCAAGAGTTGGAGAAAGACAAGCAAACGGCCGACCGGCAGATTGATTGGCTAGAGGTGGAGGTTGCCCGCTTGACCTCCGAAGTTGATGCTGATATTGAGATAGACGAGACCGATCCCCAGGCGATTCTGAACGAGGTCGATCAACAACTCCGCCTCGCGCGTCGTGGCGTGGATGCGGCTCGCGCTTTTCACCTCCCCCACCGTCCTCCTTGCGCGAGGTCTCGCGGTGGGGGGCGCTGGCGGTGGCATAAGGATTGAATCCCTCGCGCCACCCTACGCCTTTATTTTCTTTGTACCGCTCTTTGTTTTGTAATAACATTTCCTCTCGCGGCTACCGCCCGAACTCTTTGGATCTACTGAATGGGTCGGCTTAATAACTTCTTTTAATAGTTCCTTTGATAATTTTACTTCTAGTACCGCGCTTTTCTACTTTGTGACTCGCGCGTTGTATATGTACTTAAATCACTACTCTCTTTTTATTTTTATTGTATTTTCTAGGATACTGCCTCGCCCCCGGCTTGGGGCTTACGTTAGGCTACACCAATCGAGACTAGGAGAGAGAGAAGGACGGACGACTCTTCCCCTTCCTTTACACTATATATTTTTTTCCACCTCTTCGTATTTTTCTCTTTATTCAACGGGCTATAAATACCCCCCTATCCCTGGGGCCTGGGTCATGCTCTTGATTTGTCTCGGCGCCCTAAACCTCACCTCTCTCTCCCTTTTCTCGCGAACTGACCCTGCTGGTGCCTCGTCTCGCCTGTTCTTCTCGCATCCTCCTTTTCGCTCTCTCTGTCCAGAATGGGGAAAAAGAAGGCTGAAGAAGGCGAGGGGCGAAGCCGATGCGGGAGGCGGTTTGGTGACCATGATTTTCCTCCCGGCCGGATTTCCGAGGAGGACTACAACGCCTTTACTCGCGATTTCTTGCCGGAAGGTTTTGAGTCCCGCCCTCCGAAAGTGGGCGAGTCAATCAACACTTTCTATCCCAGTGAACTCGCCTTCCCCGTCTCGCATTTCGAAGCGGGGCTGAGGTTGCCCCTCTGGCCAGAAGTGAAACAGGTTCTCAAATACTTCGGGACTGTTCCTGCGCAGCTGAACCCAAACGCCATCTCTGTACTCGTTGCCTTCGCCTGCTACATGCGCAGAGAGCGAATCGAGTTCAGCCTGAATTCCTTCCGCAAGCTTTTCGTCTACCATGCCAATGCCGACGGCGTTTCCTATTTCACGGGGCTGGGTCTCAAGGTTTGCGAGACGCCTAACAAGAATCATCATTGGATTACTCGCTTCGTCTTCATCCGCGGCAACATGGGTGGCATTCCGCTGGCGCCTGTGTCGCCAGTCGAGGTGTTCTATACCACTCCCCAGGTTAGTGGCACGGACAAGCTTCTTTGTGACTTCTTCATCGGCAAGAACTTCGAGGTACAGTTCCTGAGGCGCGGCCTCGACTCCCTCCTTCCTGTGCTTCCAGGCGAAGGTAAATGCTGGGGCCCTTTGTTTTCGTCTAGGTCTAACGAATAGCTGTTATAAACGCATCATCTCGCCGTTTCCAGGAGAAAGAAATGTTCCTGTTCGCCCGCCTTATAAAAGCAGCATCAAACCCTCCAAAGACGTCGCCTTCGCCACGATGGCAGCTGAGGCGGCGAGAGAAAACCTACCCCTCTCCCTAAAGAAAAGGCCTGCAGGAGGCTCCGCCCCGTCTCGCCAGAGTCCTTCGAAGAAAGCAAAGGTCAAGAAAGGAGCGTCTCTTCCCTCTGGAAAGGCGAAGCAAGTTCCTGCCGAGATGGTGGATGTGTCGGGGTCCTTATCCCCCATCTCTCTGGGTTCTCAATCTCCCCAATCCCCTTCTCGGCTTCTTGATCAGCGGACCGTCTCGCCGATTGGCGGGGCGGGTCAACCTGACTCTCTTGCTGACGACATCCCCCCGAAATCTCCTACTCGCGAGGTGGGCTCTTCCAGCCGCCCGGCTCCCTCCACTCATCTGAACTTCAATATGGGCCCAGCGATCCCGGATGCTGCCGGTGAGCCAACCCTGATATGGGACAAGGAGGCGAACCGGGTCTCTATCTCCACCCTCCTTCCTCCCTGGATGGAGCGAGACCAGCCCACGGCTCATGCATTCTCTCTGGGCTTTGGCCTTTATGGAGGCACAGAGCGAGAAGCTGCCGCTGAGCCCCCCTCGCGGGATTTGATCCTAAGGGCCGCGCAATCCCAGATGCGCTCGCTAGAGCTATCGCACCAGGTCTCACGCCGTCTGATTTATAATAATAAGAGCTGGAGGGATTCAGAGGCGAGCCTGGCGGCAGAGCGCGAGAAGTCTACGGATCTTGAGAAACGGCTGGCCGTGGCCGAAAACCTTCTCGCCAAGGCGCGGGGTGGTGTGGTGAGTTTCCCCATTCTCAATTCCTTCCCTTTCTTTGTTCACCTTCAACTCCCCTAATGTATAAACCTCTCGCAGGATGCCGAGACGGCCGATAGGATGCATTCGCGCATAGCTACTCTGGAAGGGGAGGTTAAAAGCATGGAGTCCGAGATCACTCGGCTTCAGGAGGCTGCTCTCTCGCCTTCTCGCGTGGTGATTCCCCAGCCTCCTCCCTCTCATTATTCTCATGCCGAGGTCGTGGGACTCTGCAAAGACGCCAACATCAGGACCGCCGAACTAATCGTGAAGATGATGAAGGAGATGGAAGTTATCAGGGAAGGCTGCGAGGAGGTCACTGCCCGCGACCTGGTACCAGAGATTTATGGCGAGGAGGAAGACGGCCCGTCCTCCAGCGCGGAAGAATAGAGGATTTATTTTACAGTGTTTTTTGTATATTCCTCTTCTCCCCCCCTTTTTCTCTTTTGGATACTTGCTGCTGAGGCATTTTTGTATTACAGCCTCTTTTTGTGGATGACATATATACATTTTATTTTTAAGGCCCTTCTTTTCATCTCTCCTGTATGCCTACCCTCTCTTCACTTTGCGGAACGAGATCACGACTTGTCTCGCCTAACGATGGAGAGGCTAGCTTTACTTGTGGCGCGAGTGGGCGGGCCCTCAGTGCTCTCGCGCAGGGACGTATCATTCCCTCTCGCCTTATCCCCGGACACCCCAGGCGCGAGTGGGTCTCGAATCGTTATTATGCTTGGTTTTGTTTGCGAGACGAAGGTACTCCTCTTCTCGCCCTTTGGCCGAAGAGCAGACCCCTTACTCTAGGTGCGAATAGCCATGTACCCTTCCACTCGCCTTGCCCCTTGGCGCGAGAGGATCTTGAGAGACCGACTCCTTCCTCCTCTTCTTCCTTTGGGACAAGGATCTTGCTTTTGATCAAATTATGAAACTCCTATCCATATGCTGCCCCTTTACCTAACCTCCGAGTGAGCCTACCGACCTGCCAGCTCGATGATAGCCTGGACAGCGGGTCTTCTCGGGGTCTCCTCTCCAAAACCAACTCCAACCACCGAGTGAGCCTACAGACCTGCCAGCTCGATGGTAGCCTGGACAGCGGGTCTTCTCGGGGTCTCCTCTCCAAAACCAACTCCAACCACCGAGTGAGCCTACAGACCTGCCAGCTCGATGGTAGCCTGGACAGCGGGTCTTCTCGGGGTCTCCTCTCCAAAACCAACTCCAACCACCGAGTGAGCCTACAGACCTGCCAGCTCGATGGTAGCCTGGACAGCGGGTCTTCTCGAGGTCTCCTCTCCAAAACCAACTTCAACCACCGAGTGAGCCTACAGACCTGCCAGCTCGATGGTAGCCTGGACAGCGGGTCTTCTCGGGGTCTCCTCTCCAAAACCAACTCCAACCACCGAGTGAGCCTACAGACCTGCCAGCTCGATGGTAGCCTGGACAGCGGGTCTTCTCGGGGTCTCTTCTCCAAAACCAACTCTAACCACCGAGTGAGCCTACAGACCTGCCAGCTCGATGGTAGCCTGGACAGCGGGTCTTCTCGGGGTCTCCTCTCCAAAACCAACTCCAACCACCGAGTGAGCCTACAGGCCTGCCAGCTCGATGGTAGCCTGGACAGCGGGTCTTCTCGGGGTCTCCTCTCCAAAACCAACTCCAACCACCGAGTGAGCCTACAGACCTGCCAGCTCGATGGTAGCCTGGACAGCGGGTCTTCTCGGGGTCTCCTCTCCAAAACCAACTCCAACCACCGAGTGAGCCTACAGACCTGCCAGCTCGATGGTAGCCTGGACAGCGGGTCTTCTCGGGGTCTCCTCTCCAAAACCAACTCCAACCACCGAGTGAGCCTACAGACCTGCCAGCTCGATGGTAGCCTGGACAGCGGGTCTTCTCGGGGTCTCCTCTCCAAAACCAACTCCAACCACCGAGTGAGCCTACAGACCTGCCAGCTCGATGGTAGCCTGGACAGCGGGTCTTCTCGGGGTCTCCTCTCCAAAACCAACTCCAACCACCGAGTGAGCCTACAGACCTGCCAGCTCGATGGTAGCCTGGACAGCGGGTCTTCTCGGGGTCTCCTCTCCAAAACCGACTCCAACCACCGAGTGAGCCTACAGACCTGCCAGCTCGATGGTAGCCTGGACAGCGGGTCTTCTCGGGGTCTCCTCTCCAAAACCAACTCCAACCACCGAGTGAGCCTACAGACCTGCCAGCTCGATGGTAGCCTGGACAGCGGGTCTTCTCGGGGTCTCCTCTCCAAAACCAACTCCAACCACCGAGTGAGCCTACAGACCTGCCAGCTCGATGGTAGCCTGGACAGCGGGTCTTCTCGGGGTCTCCTCTCCAAAACCAACTCCAACCACCGAGTGAGCCTACAGACCTGCCAGCTCGATGGTAGCCTGGACAGCGGGTCTTCTCGGGGTCTCCTCTCCAAAACCAACTCCAACCACCGAGTGAGCCTACAGACCTGCCAGCTCGATGGTAGCCTGGACAGCGGGTCTTCTCGGGGTCTCCTCTCCAAAACCGACTCCAACCACCGAGTGAGCCTACAGACCTGCCAGCTCGATGGTAGCCTGGACAGCGGGTCTTCTCGGGGTCTCCTCTCCAAAACCAACTCCAACCACCGAGTGAGCCTACAGACCTGCCAGCTCGATGGTAGCCTGGACAGCGGGTCTTCTCGGGGCCTCTTCTCCAAAATAAAATCTTCCTGCTTTGAGGGGACAGCTACTTGGAACTGTGTGGCAGTGCCCGAAGGTCCCGCCAGGTTGGCTAACATTGGAAAGCGAGAGAGAAAAAACAAAGAAAACTACCTCTCATTCATAATAGATAATGAACATGAACAAAAGTATTAAGGATAGAAACGCTTTAGGTCGTCGCCGCTTCGGGCGCGATCCAGGGGTGTCCCGTCTACATCTTGGAGGTGATACCCTCCTGATCTCAAGACCTCTTTTACGATAAAAGGACCTTCCCAGTTGGGGTTGAGCTTCCCTACCGAAGCCCCTCTCCCTGCTGCATCCACCTTCTTGAGGACCAAGTCTCCCTTCTCAAACTGCTTGACTCTGACGTGCTTATCAAAATATCTTGACATCCGGCGCTTGACCTCCTCCTGTCGGATAGATGCCAGCTCTCTAAGCTCCTCCACCAAGTCGAGGGAGAGCCTTTGCTCTTCATCATTATCTACCAGCCACTCCTCATCTCCCTTCCTTGCCGCGGCTACTCTAGGTGACTCAACCTCGAACTCAACAGGTAAGACGGCCTCAGAGCCATGGGAAAGTTTGAACGGTGTCTCCCCCGTGGCGGAACTTGGCGTGGTCCTTAAGGCCCAGAGGACGGAGGGGAGCTGCTCCACCCAACTTCCCCTCAAGTTTTCCACCTTTTTCTTTAAGAGGTTCACGATGACCTTATTCGCGGCTTCCACCTGCCCATTGCTTCGAGGATGATGCACTGAAGCAAACCGAAGGTCTATACCTAGTCGTATACAGAAATCCACGAACTCTCTGCTGGCAAATTGCGGTCCGTTATCCGTAACAATGGCCAGGGGGAGCCCATGCCTACAGATGATTTCCCCCCATATGAAGCTTTTGACCACCTGAGACGTCACCTTCGCCAATGCCTTCACCTCCAGCCATTTTGAGAAGTAGTCTACCATGACCAGCAGGAACCTCCTCTGGCCACTGGCTTGAGGGAATGGACCCACCAGATCTAGCCCCCATATGGCGAAGGGCCACGGAGCTGTGATCGTGCGCAACCTTTGGGCCGGGAGGAGCTGAAGAGGGGCAAATTCCTGGCACTTTCTGCACTTCCTTGCGAATTCCTCGGCATCCTTCCTAAGGGTGGGCCAGAAATAGCCTTGCCTCAACACCCTTCCTTCCAAGGTCCGACTCCCGGAATGGCTGCCGCACTCTCCAGAATGAATTTCTTCCAGCACCCTCGCGACCTCCTTCTCGGATACGCATCGAGCCAACAGCCCCGACAACGTCTTACGGTATAAGATCCCTTCTTTTAGCAGGTAGTATGCCGACTTGTACCTGACTTGCTTCTTCTCGAGCTCTCCCTCAGGCAAACGTCCCGTTATCAAGTAGGTGGTAAATGGATCCATCCAGGATCCCTGCTGATCTACTTCCATCAGCTCTCCTTCTTCGATGGAGGGCCTAAAGAGCTCCGTCATGGTTTCTCCGGCCCGGGGACCGTGCTTGGCGAGCAGGTCCGCCCGAGTATTTTCCTCTCTTGGGATGTGTTGGACTGAGAAACTGCGAAACTGACCAATGATCCTCTTTACCTTTGTTAAGTACAGCTGGAGGGTGGGTTCTTTTACCTCGAATTCCCCTTCTATATGCCTCGCCACTATCATAGAATCCGTGGAGACCCTGATATCCTGTATACCGAGCTCACGAGCCAACCTCAGCCCTGCAATAATGGCCTCGTACTCCGCTTGATTGTTGGTGAGAGTGAAATGAACCTTCAGGGCCTGTTCGATCCGTGTTCCCTCGGGACTTATCAAAACCATCCCTCCTCCAAAAGAATTCTTACCCGAGGCCCCATCTACTAGCATCTCCCAAGCTACTATTGGAGACGTCTCGGCCTCCTTGACCTCCACCGTGTAGTCTACCAGGAAATCTGCTACAGCTTGCGCCTTGATAGCCAACCGAGGAACATAAGAAAGGTCAAACTCACTGAGTTCTATTGACCATTTAGCTAATCTTCCTGAGTGCTCTACCCCTTCCAGAATACGGCGGAGAGGGTGGTCCGTCACGATCTGGATGGAATGGGCCTGAAAATAGGGCCTGAGCTTCCGAGCTGAGATAACGAGGGCGAAGGCTAGTCTCTCCAGGATAGGGTACTTCAGCTCTGCCTTTTTGAGGACTCTACTTACATAGTAAACCGGGAATTGCTTTTTACCCTCTTCCCGCACGAGGACAGAACTCACTGCCCCTGCCCCTACCCCTAGGTACAAGAATAGAATCTCTCCTTCTCTCGGGCCCTGGAGTAGCGGTGCCTTGGTGAGCTGCTGCTTCAAAGCTAGAAAAGCACTCTCGCACTCGGAGGTCCACTCGAATTTCTTTCCCCCCCTCAATGTCCGAAAGAAAGGTGAGCACCTCTCTCCTGCCCTGGAAAGGAATCTGCTGAGCCCCGCCAACTTGCCGGTAAGACGCTGGACCTCTTTGGTATTCGTTGGGGACTCTAGTTCTAGGATAGCCCTTACCTTATCCGGGTTAGGCTCTACTCCTGATGGGGTGAGGAGATGTCCTAAAAACTTTCCCCTACAGGCCCCGAATACGCACTTCAGCGGATTAAGCCTCATCTTGTACTTCCTTACCGTTGCAAACGTTTCTTCCAGATCCGCAATATGAGACTTGAGATCTTGGCTCTTGATCATCAAGTCGTCTACGTAGACTTCGAGGTTCCGTCCCTTTTGTTCTCGGAAGATCCGGTCCATCATCCGTTGGTAGGTCGCCCCCGCATTCTTCAACCCAAAAGGCATCATGTTATAGCTGAAGCATCCATCCTCGGTGATAAAGGTGACATCCTTGATGTCCGGTGGGTGCATGCGTATTTGATGGTATCCTGAAAAGGCATCTAAAAAACTCATTAGTGAAAAACCGACGACTGAATCAACCAGCGCGTCGATTCGAGGAAAAGGGTAACAATCCTTGGGACATGCTTTATTCAAAAGAGAGAAGTCAATACACATTCTCCACTTCCCTTCCCCCTTCCTTACCATCACAACATTGCTCACCCACCCTGGATGTAACATCCCATTTCCAATTAGGCCCCCCCTAAGAATAACTTTGGGCTTGCCTGGGCCATGGCAAGACCATAGGGAACCAAATAGACCAAATGGGCTTAGGAGTCTAGTAGAGACTCATTTTGGGCTGCAAATAGCAAGTTTCCAAAACACTGAGTTTGGGTGACCTAGTGAGTTCAAACTGACTCTAGGGCATTTCTAGACCCAATGTGGGGCCAATGAGTCACCATAGACTCAATGGGGTCAATACTAGTGGCCAAATTAACCCAAGCCAACCCTAACCCTAAAATGGTCAAAGTGCCCTTCCTAAGGGCCATGTGACCTCCAGGGGGCCAACTCAACTCCAACTAACCCTACCTAGGCCTTAGGGGAGTCCAATGGGTCACTAAAGACCCATTGATGTGGACCCAAAGAGTCAAAATGACCAAGTCAACATTTAACCCAAGTCAAGTCAACTTAGCCCATTTGGGTTAACCCAAGTTCAAGCCACCCTCCCTCTTGGGCTAAGCCTGATGACAACAATAATGTGAGGTATTAGGGCTGCCAATAACCTAGCTCCTTGACCAGTCAACTAGGTGACTAGGAGAGAGAAAGAGAAGCCTAAATTTGAGAAATAAAAGAGGAGAGAGAAAGAGTAAAAGACCATTCATGGTGGGTCCCCCTCTTTTATTTTCCATTTGAGGTCTCATAATTGGTAGTGGGCTGCCAATAGGGTATAAAGGGAGACATTTCATAGTGGTTTCATTTGGAGGAAGAGAGAGAGAAAGAGAGAGAGATGAAAATAAAATAGGAGAGAGAAATGATAAAAGAAGTATTCATGGTGGACCCCCCCCCCCCCCTCTCTCATATTTTCATTTGGGATTTAATGAATGGGCTGCCAATAGGTTGTGGGAGGAAGACATTTCAGTTTGGGGTGACTAGGAGAGAGAGGAAGAGAGAGAGAAGAAATTTAAAAGAGGAGAGAGAAAAAATAAAGGGTGGTTTTAATGGAGAAGGAGAGGGGTGAATTCGGCCATTGAAGGCTGAGGGCCAGCCTTTTTATGGTGGCTCATAACTCCCCTATGGAAGAGGAGTCGAGCAGCCCATTCCCGGCCACCAAGAGTCACATGCAGCCCCCCCTCCTCCACCATGGCCGAAATTCAAAATAATAGGGCCATTAATGTCCACTTCAAGCCATGACCCTCCCCCTCCCCTCTCTACCTTTTAAAACCCCTCAGTGAGCCAGGGAGAAGGTTTCCGGATCCCTAACAGAAGAGCAAGTGGTGGCCGGAGCAAGAGAAGGAGAAAACGCCGCCGCCGCCGTCGCCATGGCCCCTCGCCGATCTACACGTCGCATGGCCGCCGGGAAGGTCCTCCCTCACCTCTTCCTCTATGTTTAGATCCTAGGAATCATTAGGATGAAGTTTCATGCTCAAACGAATCGGTTTTGAGTTTTTAAAAATCTGAAAACCGCCATTTTTAGGAGCTTTTTGGAGCTCTCGGGTAGGGCGGCGCCGCCACCTCCGGCCGCCCTAACTCCGGCTATGGATAGCCCCCACCACCGGGAACAAATGGATGATGTTTCCCGGTGGTGGCGCCGCCTCAGGCCGCCGGGAAAGGCCCCGTAAAAAGGGCCTGCTCGGGTTGGATTTTCGGCCATTTGGAGAAGATGAGCAGCTACCATTGGATCCTACTTTAAGATTCGTGCAAACAGTGAAAATCATGATGTATAGTTGGGATATATTATTTGTATTTCTGTCACAGTTTTACCTCTTAATGTTTGTATTTATTAAAAATACCTAGAGCCCTCTACAGAAAAAATAGTGAACATGAAAGTTGTAGCCCTTTGAGTCTACTTTATTTTAAAATTGATTTCACCCAATTTGGATAACTGTGCTGACCTCAGCACTCAGTTTAGTGGAAGATGTCCTTAGGCTAGGTCAGACACCATTTTGGTTGCCCACACCAAACCAGACCTCCAAATGACTTAAAATTTTATGTAGGGGTCATTCTTACCCACACCTATGACATATCCAAAAATGGTAATTTTTGGATAACATTTTTCTATAGTTTTTGTTAAAATTTAATAATCATATCTTAGAGTGATTAAGGGGTCTAATGACCTCCAAATCCCCCAAAATTTTGGTGGGAGGTCCTTAGGGACCTAGGGAAGCTCTGTATAAAGTTTCATGTAATTTGGAGATGTTTTGGGTGGGTAATTACCCAATCCTAGGTTAGCCCATTAAGGGGCAAATAGGTCAAAAGTGCACTTAGTGATTTTTGTTGACCAAACTCCCTCACCAGAGGCTGAAACTTGGTCCACTGGTTTGTAATGGGCTTTAACACTCCCTTATGGTGTATGGAGTGGTTTGGGGTGAGTATGCCCTAGGACCCAAGTCCAAACCCCTAGGTTGGACTTTGGGGGCTTGTGAAGGGCATGGGGTCAAATGACCTTGAATGGAAGTGATTTTTGGTGGAGAGGAGACTAGTGAGGTTAGAACCCCCTGACCAAAGTCTTGGAAGATTTGGAGAGGGTTACCCTCCCTTAAACCCTAACCCTAGTTTAGGACACCTCCTTTGTTAAGGTAAAATAGGTCACCAAAACTTGCCTAAAGGCCATGAAACTTGGGTAGTGTACTTCTTGGGTTTAGGGAAGTCTCTGGGAAATAATATTGAGAGCCTTGGAATTCAATACATGATAGTTCCTTCATAACTCACAAAAATAGGCTTTTGGGTATTTTGATTAATTTGATTTCTCTGGTTGATTAATGGATATGAAATTTTGGCAGAGAGCTTTTTAGATTCTTATACAT
This sequence comes from Platanthera zijinensis, assembly GCA_039513925.1. NCBI lineage: Eukaryota > Viridiplantae > Streptophyta > Magnoliopsida > Asparagales > Orchidaceae > Platanthera > Platanthera zijinensis. The sequence continues at coordinate 206,536,209 of CM077082.1, read as the reverse complement.
ATGCTTGAATTTTTCTGGAATTATTAACTGATTATTTTAAGTACTTCATTCACAAGCCATTGATTTTCTAAAGATAGTCAAATATTTATTATGGATTGTTCCCTCACTGAAATCTGGTGTAACTTAGGCAAATAAGTTTTTATGACCTCTTACACCTCTGGTAATTATTGTAGAATTTTTGGATCTATAAACATAGGGGTTGATTCACAAGGCTTGCAATTTGTAGAATTTATAAATGATTTTTAAATAATATTTTTAGGCCTTGTAAAATTATAATTTTTGGTCAGTAAACATTTATGGACATTGTAGAGCCCTGGTAATTTTCTTATAACTTTATGATGAATGAAAGTAGTACCTCATGCTCAAAATCACACATGGCTTTAATTTCTGGATAATTAAATAAATATTAAATTATTTAGGAAAAATTTGGAAGTGCTGGATTTAAATTATAAAAGTCATGATAGGCCCTTAGTAATTATCTTAGGGTGCTTGGATGAGAAATTGATGCACTTCCTATCATACATGTTGTTAGCTCAAGTTGGTCTGCATATAGTGAAATCATAGAAATTGTAATACCATGGTCATAGGGCAACAAATCATGTGTAGATGCCGTGGCAAGATGATTCGGAGGTTATCAATGAAATTGGGTATGGGATAGTGGTTAGGTTAACTAAGGATGGGTAGAGCGCGGGATCGACGGAACATCGTCTTTTCTGGGAGCGGGTGAAGGAGCTAAAACACATTAGGGTTAGAACCAGAGTAACATTAAGAGTTTGGGAACGGGGTATTAACCAACAATAATAAGTGCCTTGCGAAAGGGAACTTCGGGCCGTAATGCACCGTCTTGGTTCCTAGTGCCCCTTGAGAGCCCTTCACGGGGTATACCGGGGGCAGTCCTGGGCTAACGTAAACTGTAATAACAAACCGACAAGAGTAACTTAGTAACTAGGGCTGCACTCTTCACAACACTGTTGGCACAGGAAGGTTGATGAGAGCTTCGACTCGGTTGATTTGGAAACGGACGGGATGGTCCGGGGAGCTTCGGCTCGGTTGATTTGGAGACGGACGTTTTGGTCCGGGGAGCTTCGGCTCGGTGTTGTGTGCTTACGGTTTAACTTGCATGTGCATAAAAATAGGAAAGTTAAGGTGGTGGGTCCTTCGATATCGGGGAGTTCGATTGCACCGACACCGATATCGTTGACTCGGCGGGGTGATTAGCACTCCGCCAACAGAAGTCCGGTGCGCCAGCCGGCAAGAGTACGCAGGCGTCCGCTTTGTGCACCAAGCGTTGAGGCGTACGATAGGTCAGACCAGTGTGCTTTACTGGTTTTGGAGGTGGGCGAGGCCCAACCCACCGCTTCCGTTTGCCACTACGGAGGTATCCTGGGAGGTAACGGCTCCGAAAGGGGGAACTAAAGGTCTGTGTGCACAGAGTCGGGTGTGTGAGTTGCACTGCATGACATAACATACCCACCATATAGTTGCATATCATATCGTTCATAACAACCTTGACACCTAAAGTATAAGTGGAATGGGACGCTTATACTTTAGGACTTGCAAAACGACCCCTTGGTCTATAAGCTTGTGTGGGCAAGTTTATAAATCAAAGGTTAATTTCAATATATATATGTTGCTGTTTGATAACCGACACCCCAACGTATAAGTGGTATGGGACACTTTATACGATGGGAGCCTTGCAAAAGATCCCTTGGCTTATGTGTACTCACATAAGTGAAGGTTTAAAATTACCTTACTTATTTTCCTTCTTGTTTGACCTATTACAACACTTAAGTTTTATATTGCTCCCCTGTTATAACTTGCTAGTTAGGTCCACCGTCATCTGCTTTTGACTACTCTCCACTTTCATGTCCTCCCCTTTCTTCCTCTCCGCCCGGTGCCTTAGAGCGTGGGGGAAGGGGTGGGGGATGATAGGACTTAGTCTTTTAGACTAACGGTTTTCGAACCATATCATTTTAGGGGATCGTGGAGCCCAGCATGGAGGAGCAGCCCCAGAGATCGGTGCGCCTAGAGGTGGGGCAGTCTAGCTCCGGAGTTCACACCGCCGGGACCGTGAGTCTCGATCCTTGAGTAGTTTCTGATTCGCTTCCGCATGAGAGACTTGTAGTGAGGACATTTTGTACCGGGCATAAGCCCGTAATTTATATTACTCTGATGTTTCTGTGGACACTCCCTTCGTGGAGTTTCATTATATATATGTGATTTTTATTATTGTGGACTGCATTGCTTTTACTTCAATAATTGAGCTACTTCTGTGATCGAATTTGGCCGGCAGAATCGGCGCCTTGTGGTGATGACCTTTCGGGACGTGAAGGAGTCACCGCAAAGCGGCGGTTCTGGGCCTAAGACCCCGGTGGTTGAAAAAAAAAAAAAAATGGGGTCTTACAAGTGGTATCAGAGGAAACATCGATCAGAAGGAAACAGCAGTCCACTAACCCTAGGTCACCCCCCGCTCGAGTTTAGTTTGGGGACAAACTAAGCAGCGGAAGCAGTGGTGTGCCCATATGGGGATCACATATAATTTGTCCACCTTTAGGTAATATTTGAACATTTTCTCAGCGTGTGCTTTTGTTACGCAGCCTCCAGCACAGCCTACGCCACAGGGCGGAGTTCAGCAGACCCAGGGAGTTGCACCACCTCCACCGGTCCCCACTCCTTTCCTTCAGTCAGATATGGGACAGACCCTGACTGCCATTCTGGAGGCCTTCAGGGCCCAGCAGGTTCCGGTCCCGCAGCCCAATCTGGGGGCCAACTGGCTCAGCATCTTTCGAGGACTGTCTCCCCCGTCCTATTTGGGGACAGAGTCGGCTGTTCGGACGGAGGAATGGCTAGATATCATGTACGAGATGCTGACCGGGATTCGGTGTCCATGGGAGGAGAGGGTGGCTCTGGTTGTCTCCTGCTTGGAGTCCCATGCGAAGAGGTGGTGGAAGACGCTGTTGGACACGACTTTTGCTGATAGGGAGGTTGCGGAGGTCACTTGGGAGGAGTTCAGGGCCGCACTGCTGGAGCATTTCGTTCCGCAGTCGGCTAGGGATGATTTGGAGGAGCGGTTCTTGCAGCTGAAGCAGGGTACTCGGACCGTGGTGGAGTACCATCGAGAGTTTGACCACCTGGCTCGATACGCAGATTCCTACCAGCTGGACGAGGCAGGGTATATCAGGAGGTTCTACAAGGGCCTGCGGGAGGACCTGAGGGAGGCCCTCTTGTTTGTATCTGACGGGCCCATCTCCCGGATTTTGGAGATGGCCAAAAGGATCGAGTCAGATTGGCACACCACCCGGGGCCGGAAGCGGCCAGCAGAGGATCAGGGACGGAGAGGTAGGAATGACCAACGGCGAGGTGCTGTACCAGAGGGGAGGAGGACAGAGGACCAGCCTCGTCAGGACGTGAGGCCGGAGCCGAGGGAACAGGTGGTATTGGCCCCTCCACCTCTTCGGATGCAGGAGATGCCGAGACCCGGGGGAATGGCGTATCCCCCAGAATGCTTCCTTTGCCATCAGATTGGGCACATACGGAGGAACTGCCCCATGAGGGGGGCACCACCTCCAGCACATCAGGGCGGCCCACCAGCTCAGTATTACGGAGGCCGAGGGCGCGGCCGCGGTCGAGGATACCAGGGGGAAGATCGTAGACAGGGGAGAGAGCAGGTATATGCCTTGGACCTTGCACAGCCGCGGAATCCGGAGCAGGTCATCGCAGGTATGCCGAAATGTTTTCTTTGTTTTCACAGAATTTCCCCTTTAAGTTGTTAAACTTAGAACCACACTAGATAGATTAACTAGGAAAGAAAACTCTTTATAGAACCCTGAGATATTTAATCACCCCAGGTATAGTCTTCGTCAGTGGCAAGCCTGCCCGCACGCTGTTCGATACTGGAGCTACTCACTCCTTTGTGTCGGAGTCGTTCGTAGAAGGGCTGGAAGGTGTGGAGCGGTTCACAGGCTCGAGGATGAGGGTGCGACTACCGGATGGATCAGAGCTCCTTACCACGGAGCACTGCAATATGGAGGCAGAGATTGGTGGGAAAGCGTTCGAGGCTCCAGCGACGATTTTGAAGCTGACAGACTACGATCTAATCCTGGGCATGGTATGGCTGCATTGGAACTATGCCCAGATTGACTGCCAGGCAAAGAGGATCACCGTGAGACACGGGGACTCTTTCATTACCATCGAAGGTATAAGACCTGTCTCTCGTGTACTCTTGTCTTCGGTACAGGCCGTTAAGGCCCATCTGCAGGGAGAGGAGGTCTATCAGATTCTTTTTGAGATGGCGGAAGTCAAGGAGTCGGTGACAGACATCCCGGTGGTGCGAGAGTTCGCAGACATCTTTCCGGAGAAACTGCCAGGACTACCTCCACACCGAGAGCAAGATTTTCAGATACAGCTTGTGCCGGGAGCCAAGCCGGCGTCTAGGGCCCCTTATCGGATGGCCCCAAAGGAGTTGGCAGAGTTTCGGACCCAGTTGCAGGAATTGGTGGAGGCAGGTTTTGTTAGACCGAGTTCCTCGCCATGGGGAGCACCGGTCCTGTTCGTGAAGAAGAAGGATGGGACACTCCGCCTGTGCATCGATTATCGAGCACTAAACAGGCTGACCGTCCGGAATACCTATCCGCTCCCACGGATAGACGAATTATTCGACCAGTTGGAGGGGGCCCATTATTTCTCGAAGCTGGATTTGAGATCAGGATACTACCAGCTGCGGATCCAGGAGGAGGACATTCCGAAGACGGCCTTTAGTAGCAGATATGGCCTGTATGAGTTTACCGTGATGCCCTTTGGGCTCACGAATGCTCCGTCGGCGTTCATGAGTCTCATGAACCGGGTTTTCGAAGCCTACTTGGATGTGTTCGTCATAGTATTCATAGACGACATCCTGATCTATTCTAGGACGGAGGAGGAGCACACTCGACATCTGGCACTGACCTTGGAGAGGTTGCGGGAGCATCGCCTTTATGCAAAATTCAGCAAGTGTCAGTTCTGGTTGAAGGAGGTGGCCTTCCTAGGTCACATCATCAGCGGAGCCGGGCTAGCGGTAGATCCAGCGAAGATTCGGGCAGTTCGAGATTGGCCGCAGTTGAAAACGGCCACCGATGTACGCAGTTTCTTGGGACTTGCCGGTTACTACCGGAAGTTCGTAGAGGGGTTCTCTCGGATTGCCCTCCCCCTCACATCGTTGACAAAGAAGGAGGCACCTTTTGTTTGGACCCCGCAGTGCCAGGCGGCTTTCCAGGAGCTGAAGGACCGACTCGTCTCGGCCCCCATTCTGGCCCTTCCATCGGGGAAGGAAGGATTTCAGGTGTATACCGACGCATCATACCAGGGAATGGGGGCAGTGCTGATGCAGAACGGACATGTCATAGCATATGCCTCCCGCCAGCTGAAGACCCACGAGAGGAACTACCCGGTGCACGACCTCGAGATGGGAGCGGTCGTTTTTGCTCTAAAGGTCTGGCGTCATTACCTTTATGGAGTCCACTGCGATATCTTCTCCGATCACAAGAACCTGAAATACGTGGACACGCAGAAGGAGCTGAATATCAGACAGAGGCGCTGGGTGGAGTTCTTAGCAGATTATCAGTATGAGATGCACTACCACCCAGGGAAGGCAAACGTGGTGGCCGACGCGCTGAGTCGGAGAGCGGCCACTTCCGAAGCTGGGCCCCAGGTGATGTCTATGGAGCTAGTCCAGTCATTCAGAGATATGCAGATATCCCTAGTGTCCGAGGATGACCCAGATCTGTATAGGGAGTATCTGGCATCGATAGTGGCCATAGACGATATTCGGGATCGCATTCGGGACGGACAGAGGGCAGATGTGTGGGCAGAGCCGATGTTCCGAGCCTTGGAGGAAGGTTCGACAGGAGATTATTCCCTGAGGGATGGTTTGCTCCACTTCAGAGGCAGAGTATATATACCCGCAGGAGGTCAGATCCGAGAAGACATTTTGACGGAGGCGCATTGCAGCCGGTACTCCGTACACCCGGGGATCACAAAGATGACCGCTGATTTGAAGAGGACGATGTTTTGGCCGGGCATGAAGAAGGACATTACGTACTTCGTGACCCATTGCGAGGCGTGTCAGTTGGTGAAGGCGGAGTGCAGGAACCCCGCAGGACTATTGCAGCCACTCCCGGTGCCGGAGTGGAAGTTCGACGACATAGCGATGGATTTCATACATGGTCTTCCCCGGTCTCGGACAGGGAACGACTCGATTTGGGTGATTGTCGATCGGCTGACGAAGGTGGCCCGCTTTGTGCCGATCAGGAAGGATGACTCGGTGGGAGTGCTGGTACGGAAGTTTGTGGAGCAGTATGTCCGATATCATGGCGTGCCCCGGACGATAGTGTCGGACCGCGATGGACGGTTTACATCCAGGGAGTGGCGGTCAGTGCAGGCATATTTGGGCACCCGGTTGGCTTTTAGCACGGCCTTCCACCCTCAGACGGACGGGCAGACCGAGCGCACCAACAGGACCTTGGAGGACTTACTACGGCTGTGTATACTAGACCGAGGGGAGCCGTGGGAGAAGATGTTACCGTTGGTTGAGTTCTCCTACAATAATAGCTACCAGTCCAGCATCAGGATGGCGCCTTATGAGGCCTTATATGGAAGGAGATGTAGGACCCCGCTTTCTTGGGTACAGGACGAGGATCCGAAGCTGCTGGGATCGGATTTCGTTGAAGACACCGAGGCTCAGGTGAGGCTGATCAGAGAAAGGATGCTGGAGGCGCAGAGCAGACAAGCAAAATACTATGACGCTCGGCATCGTCAGGTGGAGTTCCGGGTAGGAGATCGAGTGTTCTTGAAGATCCGGCCCATGCACGGAGTCTCACGGGTGCGCGGTCGGAGGAAGAAACTCAGCCCTAGGTATATGGGCCCTTACCGGATCCTGGAGCGGATCGGACCCTTAGCCTACAGGCTAGAGTTGCCGCCAGAGCTGGCAGCTCTACACGACGTCTTCCACATCTCTTCGCTGAGAAGGGCTCTACTACGCCCGGAGCAGCGAATTTTGACCACAGAAGGGCCGGTAGCTTCAGACCGATCTGTTCACTTGGAGCCGGTTCGGATCGATGACAAAGGAGTGCGGATCTTGCGCCGTAAGAAGATTCCCTTAGTCAAGGTTCTGTGGAGAAATCACGATCAGGAGGAGCACACCTGGGAACCTCAGGACCTGATGCAGGAGAGATACCCGGAGCTGTTTAATCAGGTAATCCTCGCAACTCCTCAAGTAATTTAAAGTTTTCCTTCCTATTTACAATTATTCGTAGAATAATCTAAGAAGGTATAGGCTAAACTTTTTGTTTATTGGGGACTAGCCCGTAAATGTTGATATCGTAGGCACTGCAAACCATATGGGATGTTACAAGCTTAACTTATGCCGGTAGTGATCTCCCGTAGACTTAACCTTAATTTCGGGGACGAAATTTTTGTTTTGTTTATTGGGATTTGTAACATCCCATTTCCAATTAGGCCCCCCCTAAGAATAACTTTGGGCTTGCCTGGGCCATGGCAAGACCATAGGGAACCAAATAGACCAAATGGGCTTAGGAGTCTAGTAGAGACTCATTTTGGGCTGCAAATAGCAAGTTTCCAAAACACTGAGTTTGGGTGACCTAGTGAGTTCAAACTGACTCTAGGGCATTTCTAGACCCAATGTGGGGCCAATGAGTCACCATAGACTCAATGGGGTCAATACTAGTGGCCAAATTAACCCAAGCCAACCCTAACCCTAAAATGGTCAAAGTGCCCTTCCTAAGGGCCATGTGACCTCCAGGGGGCCAACTCAACTCCAACTAACCCTACCTAGGCCTTAGGGGAGTCCAATGGGTCACTAAAGACCCATTGATGTGGACCCAAAGAGTCAAAATGACCAAGTCAACATTTAACCCAAGTCAAGTCAACTTAGCCCATTTGGGTTAACCCAAGTTCAAGCCACCCTCCCTCTTGGGCTAAGCCTGATGACAACAATAATGTGAGGTATTAGGGCTGCCAATAACCTAGTTCCTTGACCAGTCAACTAGGTGACTAGGAGAGAGAAAGAGAAGCCTAAATTTGAGAAATAAAAGAGGAGAGAGAAAGAGTAAAAGACCATTCATGGTGGGTCCCCCTCTTTTATTTTCCATTTGAGGTCTCATAATTGGTAGTGGGCTGCCAATAGGGTATAAAGGGAGACATTTCATAGTGGTTTCATTTGGAGGAAGAGAGAGAGAAAGAGAGAGAGATGAAAATAAAATAGGAGAGAGAAATGATAAAAGAAGTATTCATGGTGGACCCCCCCCCCCCTCTCTCATATTTTCATTTGGGATTTAATGAATGGGCTGCCAATAGGTTGTGGGAGGAAGACATTTCAGTTTGGGGTGACTAGGAGAGAGAGGAAGAGAGAGAGAAGAAATTTAAAAGAGGAGAGAGAAAAAATAAAGGGTGGTTTTAATGGAGAAGGAGAGGGGTGAATTCGGCCATTGAAGGCTGAGGGCCAGCCTTTTTATGGTGGCTCATAACTCCCCTATGGAAGAGGAGTCGAGCAGCCCATTCCCGGCCACCAAGAGTCACATGCAGCCCCCCCTCCTCCACCATGGCCGAAATTCAAAATAATAGGGCCATTAATGTCCACTTCAAGCCATGACCCTCCCCCTCCCCTCTCTACCTTTTAAAACCCCTCAGTGAGCCAGGGAGAAGGTTTCCGGATCCCTAACAGAAGAGCAAGTGGTGGCCGGAGCAAGAGAAGGAGAAAACGCCGCCGCCGCCGTCGCCATGGCCCCTCGCCGATCTACACGTCGCATGGCCGCCGGGAAGGTCCTCCCTCACCTCTTCCTCTATGTTTAGATCCTAGGAATCATTAGGATGAAGTTTCATGCTCAAACGAATCGGTTTTGAGTTTTTAAAAATCTAAAAACCGCCATTTTTAGGAGCTTTTTGGAGCTCTCGGGTAGGGCGGCGCCGCCACCTCCGGCCGCCCTAACTCCGGCTATGGATAGCCCCCACCACCGGGAACAAATGGATGATGTTTCCCGGTGGTGGCGCCGCCTCAGGCCGCCGGGAAAAGCCCCGTAAAAAGGGCCTGCTCGGGTTGGATTTTCGGCCATTTGGAGAAGATGAGCAGCTACCATTGGATCCTACTTTAAGATTCGTGCAAACAGTGAAAATCATGATGTATAGTTGGGATATATTATTTGTATTTCTGTCACAGTTTTACCTCTTAATGTTTGTATTTATTAAAAATACCTAGAGCCCTTTACAGAAAAGGTAGTGAACATGATAGTTGTAGCCCTTTGAGTCTACTTTATTTTAAAATTGATTTCACCCAATTTGGATAACTGTGCTGACCTCAGCACTCAGGTTAGTGGAAGGTGTCCTTAGGCTAGGTCAGACACCATTTTGGTTGCCCACACCAAACCAGACCTCCAAATGACTTAAAATTTTATGTAGGGGTCATTCTTACCCACACCTATGACATATCCAAAAATGGTAATTTTTGGATAACATTTTTCTATAGTTTTTGTTAAAATTTAATAATCATATCTTAGAGTGATTAAGGGGTCTAATGACCTCCAAATCCCCCAAAATTTTGGTGGGAGGTCCTTAGGGACCTAGGGAAGCTCTGTATAAAGTTTCATGTAATTTGGAGATGTTTTGGGTGGGTAATTACCCAATCCTAGGTTAGCCCATTAAGGGGCAAATAGGTCAAAAGTGCACTTAGTGATTTTTGTTGACCAAACTCCCTCACCAGAGGCTGAAACTTGGTCCACTGGTTTGTAATGGGCTTTAACACTCCCTTATGGTGTATGGAGTGGTTTGGGGTGAGTATGCCCTAGGACCCAAGTCCAAACCCCTAGGTTGGACTTTGGGGGCTTGTGAAGGGCATGGGGTCAAATGACCTTGAATGGAAGTGATTTTTGGTGGAGAGGAGACTAGTGAGGTTAGAACCCCCTGACCAAAGTCTTGGAAGATTTGGAGAGGGTTACCCTCCCTTAAACCCTAACCCTAGTTTAGGACACCTCCTTTGTTAAGGTAAAATAGGTCACCAAAACTTGCCTAAAGGCCATGAAACTTGGGTAGTGTACTTCTTGGGTTTAGGGAAGTCTCTGGGAAATAATATTGAGAGCCTTGGAATTCAATACATGATAGTTCCTTCATAACTCACAAAAATAGGCTTTTGGGTATTTTGATTAATTTGATTTCTCTGGTTGATTAATGGATATGAAATTTTGGCAGAGAGCTTTTTAGATTCTTATACATATGCTTGAATTTTTCTGGAATTATTAACTGATTATTTTAAGTACTTCATTCACAAGCCATTGATTTTCTAAAGATAGTCAAATATTTATTATGGATTGTTCCCTCACTGAAATCTGGTGTAACTTAGGCAAATAAGTTTTTATGACCTCTTACACCTCTGGTAATTATTGTAGAATTTTTGGATCTATAAACATAGGGGTTGATTCACAAGGCTTGCAATTTGTAGAATTTATAAATGATTTTTAAATAATATTTTTAGGCCTTGTAAAATTATAATTTTTGGTCAGTAAACATTTATGGACATTGTAGAGCCCTGGTAATTTTCTTATAACTTTATGATGAATGAAAGTAGTACCTCATGCTCAAAATCACACATGACTTTAATTTCTGGATAATTAAATAAATATTAAATTATTTAGGAAAAATTTGGAAGTGCTGGATTTAAATTATAAAAGTCATGATAGGCCCTTAGTAATTATCTTAGGGTGCTTGGATGAGAAATTGATGCACTTCCTATCATACATGTTGTTAGCTCAAGTTGGTCTGCATATAGTAAAATCATAGAAATTGTAATACCATGGTCATAGGGCAACAAATCATGTGTAGATGCCGTGGCAAGATGATTCGGAGGTTATCAATGAAATTGGGTATGGGATAGTGGTTAGGTTAACTAAGGATGGGTAGAGCGCGGGATCGACGGAACATCGTCTTTTCTGGGAGCGGGTGAAGGAGCTAAAACACATTAGGGTTAGAACCAGAGTAACATTAAGAGTTTGGGAACGGGGTATTAACCAACAATAATAAGTGCCTTGCGAAAGGGAACTTCGGGCCGTAATGCACCGTCTTGGTTCCTAGTGCCCCTTGAGAGCCCTTCACGGGGTATACCGGGGGCAGTCCTGGGCTAACGTAAACTGTAATAACAAACCGACAAGAGTAACTTAGTAACTAGGGCTGCACTCTTCACAACACTGTTGGCACAGGAAGGTTGATGAGAGCTTCGACTCGGTTGATTTGGAAACGGACGGGATGGTCCGGGGAGCTTCGGCTCGGTTGATTTGGAGACGGACGTTTTGGTCCGGGGAGCTTCGGCTCGGTGTTGTGTGCTTACGGTTTAACTTGCATGTGCATAAAAATAGGAAAGTTAAGGTGGTGGGTCCTTCGATATCGGGGAGTTCGATTGCACCGACACCGATATCGTTGACTCGGCGGGGTGATTAGCACTCCGCCAACAGAAGTCCGGTGCGCCAGCCGGCAAGAGTACGCAGGCGTCCGCTTTGTGCACCAAGCGTTGAGGCGTACGATAGGTCAGACCAGTGTGCTTTACTGGTTTTGGAGGTGGGCGAGGCCCAACCCACCGCTTCCGTTTGCCACTACGGAGGTATCCTGGGAGGTAACGGCTCCGAAAGGGGGAACTAAAGGTCTGTGTGCACAGAGTCGGGTGTGTGAGTTGCACTGCATGACATAACATACCCACCATATAGTTGCATATCATATCGTTCATAACAACCTTGACACCTAAAGTATAAGTGGAATGGGACGCTTATACTTTAGGACTTGCAAAACGACCCCTTGGTCTATAAGCTTGTGTGGGCAAGTTTATAAATCAAAGGTTAATTTCAATATATATATGTTGCTGTTTGATAACCGACACCCCAACGTATAAGTGGTATGGGACACTTTATACGATGGGAGCCTTGCAAAAGATCCCTTGGCTTATGTGTACTCACATAAGTGAAGGTTTAAAATTACCTTACTTATTTTCCTTCTTGTTTGACCTATTACAACACTTAAGTTTTATATTGCTCCCCTGTTATAACTTGCTAGTTAGGTCCACCGTCATCTGCTTTTGACTACTCTCCACTTTCATGTCCTCCCCTTTCTTCCTCTCCGCCCGGTGCCTTAGAGCGTGGGGGAAGGGGTGGGGGATGATAGGACTTAGTCTTTTAGACTAACGGTTTTCGAACCATATCATTTTAGGGGATCGTGGAGCCCAGCATGGAGGAGCAGCCCCAGAGATCGGTGCGCCTAGAGGTGGGGCAGTCTAGCTCCGGAGTTCACACCGCCGGGACCGTGAGTCTCGATCCTTGAGTAGTTTCTGATTCGCTTCCGCATGAGAGACTTGTAGTGAGGACATTTTGTACCGGGCATAAGCCCGTAATTTATATTACTCTGATGTTTCTGTGGACACTCCCTTCGTGGAGTTTCATTATATATATGTGATTTTTATTATTGTGGACTGCATTGCTTTTACTTCAATAATTGAGCTACTTCTGTGATCGAATTTGGCCGGCAGAATCGGCGCCTTGTGGTGATGACCTTTCGGGACGTGAAGGAGTCACCGCAAAGCGGCGGTTCTGGGCCTAAGACCCCGGTGGTTGAAAAAGAAAAAAAAAATGGGGTCTTACACTGGATACTTGTTTGCAGATATGAACCCCGCCTGGAGCAGCTTTTCCACTTCCTCCCTGATAGGCTTGGCCATCCTGGAGGCGATGACCCTTTTCTTCTGCTGGATGGGACGAACCTTGGGGTCAAGGTTGAGACGATGGCATGCCACATCTGCGTCAATCCCTGGCATGTCGGCCGCGCTCCACGCAAAGACATCAATGTTTTCCTGCACGCATTTTCGGATCTCCTCCTGATCCTCAAGACCGAGTTCTCCGCTGATTCTGATCTTTTCTTTCCTTCCTTCTTTTGTTAGGATGTCCACCTCCTGTAGCTCAACTGCAGCCTTCAGCCTCGAGGGCTCTTCTTCTTCCTCCTGATCTTTCGGAATCTCCTCTTCCTTTGCCAGCCCCTCCTCCTGGTTTCCGAGCTCTTGCTCTCCACCCTCCTTTCTCTCCACTGCCATGTCTACTTTCTCTACGAACCTCTCCTCCACCCGCACCGGGCCTCCTCCTAGCACTGACTCTTCCATCTCTCCTATTTTTCTTTTCCTTCCTCTCTCCTCTTTCCCTTCTCTTCCGACCCTTGACTCCCCTGCCATTACTGGCTCCTCCGCAATGCCACCTCCCAGCTCCTCAACTCTATTCTCCTCTTCCCCCTCTCCTCCGACCCTTGACTCCCCTGCCATTACTGGCTCCTCCGCAATGCCACCTCCCAGCTCCTCAACTCTACTCTCCTCTTGTTCCTCCCGTTCTAGTCTTCTCTCTAACTCTTCCACACCCCCCCTCCATGAGATAGTGTTTACTGCTGTCACATAACATTCCCGGGCCGCCTTCGGATCTCCTCTCACCCTGATCTGGGTCCCTCCTGAATTGAGTTTCAAACATTGATGAAAAGATGATGGTACACACCTAAAGGCACTAATCAAGGGGCGCCCGAAGATGGCGTTGTAACTGCTGGGAGCGTCCACTATCACAAAGCGGCAGTTCCTGGACAGCCCTCCCAGAGTTACCTGGAGACCGACTCCCCCCTCTACTTCTTTCCTTTCTCCTGAGAATCCGAACAGCGGTCCGTCTGCTGCTAACACCCTCCTGGCTTCCACCCTCATCTCATTGAATGCCTTTTTGAAGATGACATTAACCGAGCTCCCATTGTCCACCAAGATCCTTGATACCGTGAAACCTTCGATAGCCGTCCGAATCACCAGCGCGTCGCAGAATGGGTCTTCGTGATCTGGCAAGTCCTTCCTGGAGAAGGTGATCTTCTCGTCCGGGGGCGGGGCTTGCGACGTCGAGGCGACACCTCGACGGTATATTGTATGAAGACTGGCCTTTCGGGTAGCCTCGATTCCCACCCCACCATGAATCACCCCGATCCCCCCTCTATCCCCCACATCTGACCGATCTACACATCTATCCTCTTCCCCCACTCCGGTCATCTCTACTATCCGCGCCGGTGGCTGCTGCTCTCCCGCTCCTCTTCTCCCCTTCAGCTCCAGAAACTCTGGACATGTAGCTGTCGCGTGACCTTCCTCCTCGTGAAAGTCACAGAATGGTATAGCTACTTCCCCCTCCTGCCTCCCTTCTTGGTGATTCCTTCTCCTCCCTGCTCCGGCTCCCCCCCTTCCTCGCTCTCTTCCTCTTCCTCTTCCCCGGCCTATAGCCATAGCCTGCTGAGGCGGGGGTGGGAGTGGCCTAGGTCCCTGTCTCCACCCCAGCTGTGGCAACCTTCCTGCTCCTCCATGGTAGTAGTTCCTTCCCCCCGGGGGAAGACCTCTCCATTGCCCTTGAACCGGGCCTTCCGGTTGCCTCCAACTCAACTCCAGCGGTGCCGGCCCCCTTGGCTCCTCCCTTCTCCTCCCTTCCTGCTGCCTCGCTCCTCCTGGTTCTCTGGACTCTACCTCCGTCAGCCTTGCTAATTTCTTGGCAAAAGCCGGGTTCGCTGCTTCCATCGCTATCTCCTTGGCTGCCTTCTCCATCAACCCTTCAAATGATAAGGGTGCCTTCCTGGTGAGGCTCATTTTGAAAAAGCCTTCCCTGAGACCCACAGTAAAGGCCATCTGGAGGGCAAATCCCGGCACCTCCTGAATGTCCAGGATTTCCTCTTGGAAGCGATCCACGTACTGGGCTAAGGACTCGTCCGCCTTTTGCTTGATCAGGAAGATGGACTCCGGGTTCTTCTTCCTCTTCTTCGAGGTCGAGAAGCGCAGCTGGAAGCTCCTACTCAAATCTTCAAAACCATATATTGACCCTGCTGGGAGTTGATGAAACCAGTCCCGGGCCTTGTCCTTCAAGGTGATCGCGAAGAGGCGGCACTTGAATGCATCCGTCATCGGCCTGATGGAGACCGCATCTTCGAACCATTGCAAGTGTTGGAGGGGATCATCCTTCCCCACATAATAAACCATCTCAGGCTCGCGGAACCCCTCCGGGACGGGAGCCGAAAGAACCAGCTCGCAAAAGGGGGACCCTCTCGCTAGGGGTCTCGCCGTCTCCACTCGCGCGACGAGATCTACTGGCGAGACGGCGCTCGCCGGGCTGGGGAACAACTCCCTTCCTGCCAGGTCTCGCCCGCTTCCCTCCACCACTTTCTCCTTTCCGGGCCGCCCTCCTGGCGCATCCTCGCCTACCCTTGCCGAGACGGCTCCTTCCGGAGGCAAGAGGCCCGGCCCCTGAGGTAGGGGGGTCACGCACTCGCCTCGCTGCGAGATCTGCTGCAACATCCCCATGATGCCCCCGATGGATGCCATGAATTCTTCCCTCCCGACATATCCTCCTGGGTTCTGGGACCCGCCCTCATTTCCTCCGCCCTCATCTCCTCCTCCTAGATCTCCTGCCATGAGATGATCCAAAGTTCTTCGACTCAGGCTGCGATCCACGCTCACCGCACCAAAAATGTTGAAACCAGTCGAACTAGTTTCTCCTAAAAGCTCGGATCTAAGGCTGCAACCCACGCTTACTTTCTTTGAACCACGCTCCTAACAAGACACCTAAAGGAACAGACCGGGAGCTTCAGCTCGGAGGTCCCACCACTCACCCAGAAGGACTAGAATCCTTCCCCTCCCTAGCCAATGCTGAGCTAGGTGCCTGAGAGAGAAGGAAAAAGAAGGTTCCACACACCCTCTTCTCAGACACCTTACCGGTCTATTTATAGGCTTCAGGATTTGAACTGCAAATAACCAAAACAAGCATCTGTGAAATTACCTGAATACCCTGGGTTGGGTCTGCCAACAGCCAAACTCCGCTGTTCTGAAGGGCTATGAGCAGACCCCCGAGGGTAAAAGAGTAAAAAGGCCAAAAAGGATGAACCGCTTGCTAAGTGAGCCGGTCCCCACCCAATTGCTGAACCGGTCTTATCTCTTCCTGCCGACCCGATGCTTGGCGAGAGGACCACCTCGCGACTGAAAAGGATTACCTCGCGGGCGAGACCCTCAGACGACATATAGACAATCTTCCTTTGACCCCCACCCGCCAGGCGAATGGTCCCACGTTCTGGCGCCTCTCACCTATTGCGAGTAGACCCTCTTTTGGGCTCCTCTCGCCTATTGCGAGTGGACCAAGCTTTTGGGCTCCTCTCGCCTATTGCGAGTGGACCCTCTTTTGGGCTCCTCTCGCCTATTGCGAGTGGACCCAGCTTTTGGGCTCCTCTCGCCTATTGCGAGTGGACCCAGCTTTTAGACCTCTCTCGCTTAGGGCCTTGTCTCCTTTTGAGGATTCTTCTAATCCCCTCTCTGCTGGGTTCCCTCCTGTGAGCCCGAGGTTGTACAGTCGAACACAGAGCAAGATACGGGCTCAGACACGCCGGTGTTACTGCTTGACATGCCCGTGTCAGCTTTCGACATGCTCGTTTCACAGGGCATGTTACTCAAGTGACACAGGAAACCGTCACGTCCCGACCAGGACACGGCCCAGTGACATGCCCGTGTCATAGGCCGTGTGCTAGACACGGCTGCAGACACGCCTGTCCCACCTCGAGTTCATTAGTCGACACAGGCCTGCTAAACACAGAGAAGGAAACGACCCTTGACATGCCTGTGTCACAGGCCGTGTGCCCGACATGGCTTGCCTCCGAGGATTGTCGAATGCATTTCGTCGACCTCAAGGAAAATTCATCGAAATTATAGCAGGACACAGCCCTATGTCACGCCCGTGTCACAGGCCCTGTGCCACACTCGACACCGCCCTGCCAACACAGAGCAGGACACGGCCCTAGACACACCCGTGTATCAGGCTGTGTAAAGCTACTTAGGCACCAAATTGGCCTTAAAATGCTATCCGTTCCTTTTTGAGTTTTGGTACATTACACTTACTCACTCAGCGCCTATTCTACTGATGCTCGATTTTAGATAAGTCCACAGGTGCTGACGTCAACAAAATCGACAAAATCAACTAAGGTCAAATCAGGTACGGGGAAGCTACAGTACACGACAAAACTTGGCATGAAGTTACTGTACGTCTTCTTTTGTTAAAGCAAGGCGCAGCTGGAAGCTGTAGGTGGGGCCCACCGATCTCTAAGATCCGTTGATCGACAAACTACAAAAGATTTAAGCTCTCCAGCAAGAAAAGTTCAGTTAGCCATGCAAGTCCCCATCTGCCACAACAGATTCAAAATTAGTTCTAAAGAAAGAAGAACCTTCATTCTTAAGCAGGTTCAGGGAGCTGCTTGAAGACTCAAGATCAATAGATTTGTAGCCTTCTTCAGCTAGTTCAGAAGTTAGCTTCTGAGTTCCTCCAGCAAGCCTTTTCCCAACTGTGAGGAAAGTTAGAGCAAAAATTTCTCTGCTCTAGTTGTTGACATAGTGAAATTCCTCTAAGTCAAATTAATTAAACCATTTCATTTTGTAGGATCCTTCTGGATCTGGGTTGTAGGGCTTTGGGCCTGAGGTAGGGCAAATTTGCCTGAGCTATAGGAGAGGACTCCTCTCTGAGTGTAGGATCCTGAGGGATCTGAGGTAGGTGAGTTTTCCTCACTGAGTTGTAGGGCAGTAGTGCCTGAGATGTAGGAGCAAGTTTGCTGTGAGGTAGGGCTATCCTCCATAGCCTAAGTGGTAAGGCTTGGATGCCTGAGGTAGGTGATACATGTATCACTGAGACTAGGCCTTTAAGGCTGTGGTGTAAGCCTTGGAGGATACTAAGAGATCTTGAGGGATCTGAGGTATAAGCTCCTTGGAGCATTGGTTTGGAGAAGTGCCTTGACTAACAGGAAGTTAGCAAGGTGGGAGGAGAGTGGATGTACACATAATTTTGGAGAACCATTATAAAATACTTGTGTGCTTTTCTGTGATTGTTTTTCTTTTCTTACTTGCAGGTGTTAAGGACAATCTCTAGATCACCCTAAGCTGAAAGCTAAAAGAAAACAACAAGATATTAAAAAGAATATCAAAAGACCTAGACAAACCTATTCACCCCCTCTAGGTTGCTAGCTACCTTGAAAATAAGATCTTTCAAGTGGTATCAAAGGGAGGTTGCTCAAAAAAGATTTAACAATCCGAGCGATCTCCAAAGGTAGCTGTAGTTAAGTGACCATGGGATCAGGAGAGAGCCAGAGAGAGCCGAGTTCCATGAAACTCCCCATATGCAGAAAGGAGCATTTTGGAATATGGAAAGAGAGGGTGAGGCTATTTATGGAAGTCGATGATCCAAGAATCTTTGCAACAGTTAGGGAGGGACCTGTCATTCCTATGAAGGTCTCTGCTTTGGATGCCAACATCCAGACACCAAATACATACTCTGAAATGACCAAAGATGAGGTCATCTTAGTTGGCTTGGACAAGAGAGCATATAACATCATTGCTAGTAGTGTAGATTACTCAACCTTTTTGAACTTGGTTCACTGTCAGACCTCCAAGGAGATGTGAGACACCCTTGAGGTCTATATGGAGGGTACTGAAGAGGTAAGGGATGATAGGAAGTCTCTGCTCAACCAAGAGTATGAGACTTTCAAGCAAAACCTGAAGGAGAACATAACTGCCTGTTATGAAAGATTCTTCAGGATCATAAATGAGTTGAAGACCTATGGAAGGGTCTTCAATAATTATGAAATAAATTACTAGTTTCTCAGGTCTCTCACTAGAGACTGGGTGTAACATCCCATTTCCAACTAGACCCCTAGAAGAGGTTTTGTCATAACAGAACCCCAGGAAACCCAAGAATTGAAGTCTATCGACCAAGAGTTTGAGTCACTGGTTAGTCACACCCGTGATCGACCCGTCACGCCTGTGACCTAGGGCATGACTCCTTCGACGATCGTAGACCTCAGAAAGACGATCGGCGAGCTCAGAAATTTCAACATGGGCTTGGCACGCCCGTGACAGACCCGTCACTCCCGTGACCTTGGAATGGCGTTGAGTGAGCTGAGCTCACTCAACGCCGTAGTCTGGATGGCATTGAGGCAGCTTAGCTCACTCAATGCCATAAGCTAGACAGCATTGAGTGCACAGACTGCACTCAATGCCATCTTAAGTAGGCTGGATGGCGTTGAGTGAGCAGAGCTCACTCAACGCCATAAGCTATACGGCGTTGAGTGCACAGACTGCACTCAACGCCATCTTAAGTAGGTTGGATGGCGTTGAGTGAGCAAGGCTCAGTCAACGCCATAAGCTTGATGGCGTTGAGTGCACAGACTGCACTCAATGCCACCTTAAGTAGGCTGGATGGCATTGAGTGAGCAGAGCTCACTCAATGCCATAAGCTAGACGGCGTTGAGTGCACAGACTGCACTCAACGCTATCTTGAGTAGGCTGGATGGCGTTGAGTGAGTAGAGCTCACTCAACGTCATAATCTTGATGGCATTGAGTGAGCTGAGCTCACTCAACGTCATAATCTTGATGGCGTTGAGTGAGTTGAGCTCACTCAATGCCATAGTTTGGAAGGGGCTGTATTTTGGATGACGTTGAGTGAACAGAGCTCACTCAATGCCGTATCCTGGATGGCGTTGAGTGAACAGAGCTCACTCAATGCCACAGAATGGATGGCGTTGAGTGAGCAGAGCTCACTCAACACCGTAGCTTGGATGGCGTTGAGTGAGCTGAGCTCACTCAACGCCATTTTACTTAGACTTTTTTTTTCTAGCGGTTTTAGCTTGGCTGATGGTTTGCTGAACCGGGCCGGTCTGGATAGTGGGCCCGGATGCATGATTAGGCTGTTTCTCTTATTAAGACCTAATTAAGTCTTATTTTAAAAGTGTTGACCGGTCAGTGCCCCGTGGCCGTCGGTTTTGAAAATAAGGAGGAGCCACGGCCATGACCGGAAACCGGCGTTCACAGCCATAAATGGCACTTGATGTCGTGGCCCCTTCCCCTCCTATTTAATGGCTGGATTCAAGTCTTCATGGGGAGAGGAGAAGTTTCCAGCCTCCCTCTAGCTACTTCGGGCCGTTTCACCTCCCCTCCACCAGGGCCGAAGCATGCTCTTAAGGAAGCATTAATGGCTGGACAGCCTATACCCGCCCACTCCCCATTTCTTCCCTTTAAAAAGGCTCCCTAGACTCAGAGATGAAGTTTCCACCCTGACCCGATGGATTGGATCTTGTACTGTGTTGTAGAAGAATTCCGGCGATGCCACCACTGCGCCAATGGCATCCCGACGATCTGCACACCTCCAGCCCGCGAACGAGGTCCTCCCCTCCTCTCTTCTTACGGGTAGATCTTAGAGCTCTTTAGGATTGATAATCAAGCTCAACAGAGCTCGATCGGGAAGGGCTCCTCTTTCTGGATTTTACCGCAACAAATTCTAGCTTTCGGGTTCGCCAGATTCCGCCTCTCCGGCGGCCGCGCCGCCGCCCGGCGATGGCCACCACCTCAACGGAGGTGGTGGTGGCGGTGGCCGGCCAGGGAGGAGGCTGGATGGCCGGCGGTATCGTCTTGAATGCGCTCCAGGTTCGGCCAATCATGGCCCTAGGCTGGAGGAAGAAGACGACCCAACACCGTTGGATCTGCTTCAAAATTTGTGTTGGATAATTATTCTCTTTCTTTTAAAAATGATTTTCTGGACTAAAATAACAGTCACTTTGAAAAATTAAGGAAAAATACTTAGAGGCTCTATGTAAGGAAATGGTCAACATATAACTTGTAGACCTATGGGTCTACTTTATTTTAAAATTAATTTGGGTCAATTTGGTCAACTGGTTTGACCAGGGCATCTCTGTTCGTGGGATCTATACTTAGAGCTGAGTAGAGATTAAAATGTGTGCCCACCCTTCATACCTTGTCCAAAGGATCTGAAATTTGGGCAAGGAGTCTAACCTAACTATACCTAGGGCCTGCCCAAAAATGGGAATTTTTGGAGAATGTTTTTCTATAGTTTTTAGAAATAATTTCATAATCTTAGTGTAAATTAATTAGATGGCTTAATGACTTCCAAACCCTCCCAAATTTTGGTGAGTGGTCCCTGGGTTCATCATAATGATCTGTATAATTTCTCATCTCATTTGGAGATGTTTTAGATTGGAAATGAACAAACCTAAGTTTTGCCCTATTAAGGGATTTTTAGGTCAAGAGTGTACTTTGATATTTGAGTGGTCATATCACCTCAATAGGGGCTTAGATTTTGACCACTGAATAGGCATGATTCCTAGCACCCTCTCATGGATTGTGAGGTGGATCGGGGCAGAATTTCCCTAGGACCCAAGGCCAAACCCTAAGGATGGTCTTTTGAGGGTTGTGAAGGGCATGAGGTCAAATGCCCTTGTATGAGCTTGAAATTTGGTAGAGTGGATTCTAGGGTATCCCAAGTCCTCTAGTATTTGTTTTGTAATTTATGGGATAGCACTTCAAGTCCTTATTGTATAATTCATAAGTTTGCCCCAATAGGCTTTTATTTATAATGATCTTTGTGGTTACTTCATCTCCATGAAATTTTGGCAGAGAGTGTTTTAGCCTAATATAATTACACTGGAATTTTATTATAATTTTTGGAGGTTTATTTTTGTACTTTCTTTACAGACTTTTAGTAATGCAATTCTATTCAAAAATTGATTAATAGATTATATATTGTTGGAAAATTATGTAACTTGATTAGTAGAGTTATGAGATCAACTCATTGATGTATAAATTAATTCATAATTTTTAGATGAATATTTGCAGAGGTTGCTTTGTTAAGTTAAGAAAGATGGTGATATTTCTAAATTAGATTTTGAGGTTAATACTCACTGAAAAATTTGGAAACCTTGTCAGCATTACTTTTAAGGCATGACAACTATACTTGAATTTTCTTAGAATTTTTGGAAGCTTATTTATAGTATTTACTTCTCTAAGTGGTTAATTGGTGAATATGTTCACAATTAAGGATCAAGGGTTTAAATATGGTAAAATTTCTGAGAGATTTGAATTTACTATCAAATTACTGCCTAGTATTTATCATAATTTTGTGGGGATTTAATCATACCTAAAAAGGGTACTTCATGTTCAAATCACCCATGTTTAGTTTTGGAGGAAATTAATTAAATACAAAATAAATTGGGAAAATTATAAATTTCTGAATCTAGACTAATCATGTCATGATAAACTCCCAGTAAATAACTTAAGGCTTTTGGATGAATATTTGGAGTAACTCCTACCATGTACATCATATAGTATAGGGTGGTCTACATATAGTAAAATTGCAGAAATTGAATTAGAGTGGGTAATGAACTTGGGGAGTTGGAATTTTGGTAGTTTGCTGGTTTGGATAGGGTAAGTAAAATTGAGTTCATTATTGGAAGTCAGGATGAGTAGAGTGTGAGATTGGCTAGTGTTAAGTGGTGTTCAGGATCGACGAAAGATTGTCCACCCCCGGTAGGAGGGAAAGAGTCCTAATACACTAGGGTTAGATCTAAAGTAACCTTAAAGGGATCGGGTAATGAGTAATAACCAATAAAAGTAAGCGCCTTGCAAAATGGAGCTTTGGGCTTCAGCCCATCGTAGTTCCTAGTGCCCTTTGAGAACCCTTCACGGGGTATGCCGGGGGCAGTCCTAGGCTAACGTAAACCGTAGGAATAATAAACCAAAAGAGCAACTAGTATAACTAGGGTTGCACATTCACACACCCCGGTAGTTAGGGAGGTAGATTAGGTTGGTTTGATTGTCATTCAGTCGGTAGTTTCTAAAGGTAGATTCACGGACGGGACAGTCCGGGGAGCCGAGGTATTGAGGGTTTAAATACATAATAAGGTGGTGGGTCTTCGGTATTTGACTGTCGTTCACACCGACGTCGGTATGTAGACTCGGCAGTGTTGGACACTTAGCCAAAGAAAGTCTGGTGGATACAGTCAGCATTAGTACGCGGATACTCTAGGTTGTGTTCTTCTAGGGCGTACGAAATGGCTAGGCCCGGTAGTGTGGATACCCGCCTAGGAGTGGGGGGCCCAACCCACTGTCTCTGTTTGCCACTACGGAGGTTCCTGGGAGTGAAGTTAGCAGCTCGAACAGGGGGAACTAAAGGTCTGTGCGCATAGAGTCGTGTGCGTGAGTTACACTTGCATGGATCATGGCATATCATATCACTACACTCATATTTGCATACAACCAACACCCCAACGTATAAATCGGTATGAGACTTTTTATACGATGGGAGCCTTGCATAAGACCCCTTAACTTATAAGTTTATATGGGCATTCATATAAGTTAAGGTTATTTACTTACTTGTTTTCTATTTGTTTTTATATATATATATATATTGATTTACTACATGTTTACCTTACTGCTCACTATTTTAGAACTGCTAGATGTACCTTTCATACTTAGCTGCTTATACTATATATATTTTTTGTTAGACTAGTTCCGTTGCCACCCGCCTTGCTTATTCTCCACCTTTGTAGTTTCCCTTTCCTCCTCTCCGCTCGGTGCTTAGGAGCTGTGGGGGGAGGGGTAGGGGATGATAGGGCTTAGTCTTTATGACTAATGGTTTTCGAACCACAACATTACAGGAGCTCTGGATGGGAGATAAGGGCCAGCAGTCCAGGGACCAACACCAGCGGAGTACGGAACGCATAGAGGTGGGCCAGTCTAGTTCCGGAGCGCCTGTGATCAGCTCCGCAAGTGTTTAGTATTTTTATAGCTTCCGCAATAAGTGATTTGTAGTGAGGACTCTGATGTACTGGGCTGAGCCCGCTTATATACTTCATCAGTACTGTTCTTTTGCAGTACTTTCTACTTTCTATATATTGATGGACTTACTATGATTTTATTCGTATATGATTATGTGGACATGTTTACATTCAGTGTATTGACTTACTTCTCTCTCTTTGTGATTGAAAAAGGCCGACAGAGTTGGCGTTTTGTAGTGGCGGCCTCCCCGAGTGTTGGTGCCACCGCAAAGCGGCAATTCTGGGCATAAGACCCCGATGGTTAAAAAAGAAAAAAAAATAGGGTCTTACACTGGGATACTAGGATCCATTTCATAAGAGAGGTTACTAAACTTGCTGATACTCCTCCCCAAATATTGTTTGGGAATCTGCTCTCCTATGAGATGCTGCTAGCTGCCAGGAAGGAGGAGGCCACCAACAAATCCCTGGCCAAGAAAAAGTCCTTGGCCTTCAGAGCAGAAAGCATAAGAAAGTGCAAGGAGAGTATTCCTTATCCACCAAGATGACCAGCTGAGTCAGACAGCTTGGACTCAGAGGCATCAGACAACAACATGTCTGATGAAGACTTTACAGCCTTTTCCAAACAACTCCAGAGGCTGATGAAGAAGAAGCATTGGAAGAAGAGGCCTTCCAATTCCACTCATCACAGGAAGAATCAGTCCAAGACTGACAGGTATGGTTCTAAATATAATAAATATAACTCTTCTAAAGTAGTTTGCTACTGTTGCAGCAAGCCTGAGCATGTGATAGCTGATTGCCCAGAGAAGAGGAAGGAGACCGAGGAGAAGAAGCAGCACCGACACAAAGGAAAGAAGGAAAAGTACTTCATTGCTAAGAAGGAAAATAGCTGGACAGACTCATCATCTTCTGAGTCATAAGAAGAGGAAGCCTACATTGGGATAGTTGCTGCTGCTGCTAAAGATGAAGCTGTTGCAGCAGGAGAAGGCAATTCTCCAGAGAGGATAGGAATCGGGGCCCCTCTGACACTGTCAGACAGTGAGTCAGAGGTGGATGAAGATGTATACAACAATGGAGGGCTGATGGCAATGATAGATAAAGATGGCAGCCAGGATTAGCCTGGTCAAAGCAAGGTACATCCATTACTTAATTCTGCTTCTTTGTCTGAGTATGAGACTAGTCCTTTCTCAGAATCCTCTTCACCATGTGATGAAGAAGATTCTGGATCTGAAAGAGATGTCAGTTAACTGATTGACAATATGGAGAACTTCTGAATGCCTTTAAGAAGGTCAAGAAGTTGTCTAGGAAGCAAACTAAAGAGATTTCATCTCTTAAGCTTGCAGTTGCCCAACAGACTGTAACAACTAATCTGCTGGACTAGAAAGCTAGGGAAATAAGCCAACTAAAGTCCCTCTTGGACATCCAGATAGGCTTCATCATGCACAAGAACGGTCTTATCAGGGAGCTTGAAGATAAGCTTGAGAAGGAGAAAAGAATAGTGGCTAGCTATTCTAAGCCAAGTACTGTCCTCCCCTTGATAGACTCCTTCTCCTCTCAAAAGGGCAGGAAGGGGTTGGGATTCAAGGGAAGCACGAGAGTTTCTCCTTCCAAAAGGAAGGGCAAAGCACCAGCTCAACCTTAGCCTATTGCTTCCAAGCCTCCCAATCTTTTTAAAAAGTCCTGATACCTTATAACAGGTATAACCAAGAAAGCTCTTATGGTCACTAGGAGAACGGTTGTTCATCTAGAGTGAACAAAGATGTTCATTGTCATGGTGAAAGTTTTAGCATGGTGTGTGCATTTAAGGCTGCCAACGAGAAATTTCAAATGGCCCAATCTGGACTATTTATCTTTGGTACTTCTGCACCAACACTCAAGAATGTTGCTACAGCCAAGGCTCAGAGTCTGACAGTAAAGGTTCAGACTAAGGGCAAGTCTAATAGTCAGTCTGATCTAGGCATATTTGAAGCCATCATAAGCATGCTTTCTGAAAATAAGCTTGCTCCTGCTGGCACTCAGGGAAGACCAAATCAGCCAGCTAAAAGACTTACCTTCAGTCAATTTCTAGCTAAAAGAAATCAGAAAAGGGCTGCAACACATCTTCCTCCTATTAAGGCTGCTGTTAACCAAGCCACATAGCCTACATAGAAGATAAGATATAACATACATGGTTTTTGGTATTGTGGTAAGATAAGGCATTTTGCCATTGACTGCTGGCACAATCCCAATATGGCCAGAGCTAGGGTCAGTCCACCAGTCAGAAATTCAGCTGGTGTACATGTTCAGTTTCATGCTAACATGCACCTAAGACCCAATAGATATTGGGGTCCTTGATACATAATTTTGCAACGGCGGAGAGAGGGTTAGAGAGAAGAGAAGAGAAAGTGGATGTGGTGGTTGAGAATATTCTCTGATTCTATATCCGATAAAGGCAAGCGTACCTTATCGGTTATAGTATAGGATACTAAAGATTAGTATCAAGGTCGTATTTCCCTGGGGCGTAATGACTACTTCTACTCAAAGGAGATTGCTATTATTTTATCAATTTAAATTTCTATTAAATGTGAAACTAAAAACAGGAATTAAAATACTAAAATAAAAAGAAAGCTAAACTACTTGCAGGATAAAAAGAGTTAGAGCTAATAATAAAGAGATGCACTCGATCAAGAATCACTTCAGCAGGAGACGATTAAAAAGACGATAAATAAACCTAAGCTTAATAGGATAAATGTCCTTGACCGTGGAGGTTCCTAAAGCTTGAACACGCTTCTCTCGAAGTCGTGCCCAACTGAGTTTAAGAAGGTCCGACCGACTCTTGTCTAAATCGGAGGCCTAAAGCTCGCTTTACGCGGTGAACCCCTCTATTGGATTTTACTCCAATCCGGGAGATTTGGACGTCTGCCTCTCTCGAGGGGTGCGTACAACTTCCTTTACTCTTGAATGCTCACTTCATTTTATCGGCCTCTCGGCTAGCCCAGAATGAAAGCAAAGGCGGAGAATATATATCGAAAATATACCTCCAACCCGTGATTAATCAAGAGTAATTCAAGGCCCTAACCTAAAAAGAAAAGATTAATTAAAGCGTCATAACTTAATCGCTCTAACCTCGGATCATCAAGATCGAGTACAAGGAGGATTAGTTAATCATAATGGAGTGGAGGAGGGGGGGATGAGTAGTAAAGCATATAAAAGGAACACTAGTAATAGGAAGAGCACTTATATTAATTAAAAGGAGCAAGTTACACTAATAAAATTGAAATTACAAGTGCATGAATTAAAGCCCTATTCTAGCCCTATATTAAGCAATAAGAAAAAGCAGGATTACAACAAAAGCTAAGACAAACTAAAAACTAAACTATGGTTAAACAAAAATTACAAAGGAAGAGGGAGAGAGAGAGAGAGAGAGAGAGAGAGAGAGAAGCATAAAAAAAAGATGAAGAACCAAAGGGGCAGCACCTCCCCCTCTCCCCAAAAACTTGCTGAAATGAAGAGGGGGGGTCTCAATTTATAGATTTTTTTCTCGGGTTGGTCACGCCCTCCGACACGCCCTAGGGGGGGCATGTCAGGGGGCGTGACAAGTACGGATTTGACCTCGGGAGCTGAATTCTGGCGGGAATGATGATTATTTTGGTACGATGGTGGTCACACCCTAGGTCACGCCCGTGACAGGTGGGCGTGACAGGCGCGTCAAGCCAAAATCAATGGTCGCTGGTCCATCAGACGTCGAAATCGGGGCAGTCACGCCCCAGGTCACGCCTGTGACATGGGGCGTGACAGTACTATTGCGTGCAACTGTGTAGAAAGCATTGAAGGAGGCGGCAGACTTCGGGCAGAGGGCGTCACGCCCCGTGTCACGCCCGGTGACACGCCCGGGGAGGGCATGTCGGTGGGGCGTGACAGGGGACTTTTGGCGGGAAACGGTCTGTTGCGGCTTTCATCAACGGGAACAGGTGACACGCCCTGGGTCACGCCCAGGGAGGGCGTGACAGGGGGGCGTGTCAGGGGATTTTTTCTGGAAATTGGCTGAAACCTGCAAAAACAGAAAATAAATATTATTTATAATATTTACATAAAAAGAAGCATAAAATAACATAAAGAAAGAGATTTAAAATAAAAATAACATATTTTTACCATAATAAATTAAGCTAAAATATGCATCATCAAATTCTCCCATACTTATTATTTTGCTTGTCCTCAATCAAAGACTACGAGTTAGAGAAAATAAAGAGGATTAATTAAAAAGTTTAAAAATGCTATAAACGAGTAAGACGCTAATTTAGAGGTAGAGAAATTTTTGAAAAAGAACCGAAAAGTCCTACTTTAACTTAGCACGGAATTTTATAAATTTACTAAATATAAAAACAAATCATCCCTAATTTTTACAGAATTAAAACTTAATAAAGTAACGAGTAAAAAGCGCATTGAGTCACTACTAAGGTCTAAGAGACAAATTAAAACCACAGTCAATCAAGACAAAATTCAATATTTCTATCAAAAATACTTTCTCAATCTAGTTTCTCGCTACTATACTAAAAAGTAAACGTAGAAAGCATGAATCATTAGGGCTTTAATTGGGCGTACAGTTAGGCTTAGGTTTTTAAGGGTGCGATATTCAAAAAGATAAACACGAGGGATAATTGCACACTTAAAACAAAAAGAAAATGAGCTTTGCCAAAATAAAACTAGCCAAAATAAATACTTTTCTTTTATTTGCTTTTACTTTTTCTTTTTTCACTTATTTTCATCATTTTTTTTATACTTATAACTTTTCACTTTTGTAGCAAAAGATAACACAAAGATTTTCCACTAATTTTTTCAAAAAGATGCACATTAGCAATTAAAGCTCAAAAATAATTTTAAAGTGTGCATGAAGGTAGGCTATTTGGCCGTGGTGAAATAAAAAGTGGGGCTACAAAAAGGAAAGGAAAAGGCACAAAAATGGCTAGCAATGGTTATTGTTAGGCGAGGTGCAAAGGCTCAAACGTTACAAAAGAAATGCCTAAATCATTTTCATGTTTCCTAAATCTACTCCAAGTAAAGCTTTGAAATTTCAAAAGAGGATAAGCACAAAAAAATAAAAAATAGAGAATTTGCTTTCATGAAAATAATGATAATAAGCGTCTAGACCGTTTTGTGTCTACTACACTTAATACTAATTAACGTTTAAAAAGATTTTAATAATGAAAAATAAGGGATGATGAGTTTTATAAAAGTAAAAGAAATAAAAGAAAGGCTATGGAAAAGTAAAGAAAAATTCAAAAAAATTTTCATAAATAGCATACTACCCTAAATAGGAACACTGCATGAGTCAACATACTACTCGCTAAACATATTTAAACAGAAAATTAATCAAATTTATTCTAACTAAGCAAGTAGACATGAGCTTGAAAAAAACAATAAAAAGCAAAGTAGCGGGGTACTAATTGATTTGGCAAAAATTAACTCAATTTAATTTGGGATTTTTTTTTTCAAAAGTACTTATATATATATATATTTTTTTCAAAAATATAATATATACAACAAATATTTACATTTTTTTTTATTTTTCTAAAATTTTTATGATTATTTTTATTTTTATTTTTCTAAAGTAAAATATTAAGGGAACACTCCCCCATACTTAAAGTTAAACATTGTCCCCAATGTTTAATGTTAAGTATAAAGAGAGAGAAAAGAGAGAGAAAAGAGAAAAAAGAAATGCAAAGAGAGGGAGAAGATGCTTCCCTAGCGATTGATGCCCAGACGTTGGAAAATGCATCCCTCAAACTTGAGCTAAAGATCGGCTTCAGTCCAAGTTGCGAGGCGAAAAGCGGCACAAACACGCGAGAGCTTATTCCTGCACAAAACAAAAGATAAAAAAAAGGAAAAAAAGAGAAAAAGATAAGCAAGGGGTGCCTCCCAAGAGCGCTCTTTGTTTAAAACGTCGTTGAGCTCGACGTATTATGGTTAGCTAAATGGAAAATAAAAAGAGAAATGTAATGGCAGCTCGCGCAATATGCGTTTCGGCGCGAGTGCCAAAACATTTTTTAAGAAAATAAAAATATTTTTTTGTAATTTTTTATTTTTTAAATAAAACAAAAAACAAGAAGATTTAGAAAAAGAAAAAAAACTAGAAAAAGAAACTATACTATTAGAAGGGGCGAAGAAGAAGAAGAAACTAAACTAGAAGGAAAAATAAAACAAGAAAAGAAAGTAGAATTTTTGCAAGGAGGGGGAAGAGAAGAAAAAGAAGAAGGCGACGGCGGTTGATCACAATGGAATGGTTGGACAGGAAAATCTGGTTGCTCCACCTGCATATCAATCATTTCGGTAGATTGGGAGCAAACCGGGATATCCGAAAAATCAATCTCTTCAGAAGATCGAACACAAGAAAGTTCGTCTTCCTCGGAAACTTGAAAAAAATCGGAATATCGGGGGAAATTTCCTCCTCGAGAGGTTGAAGGCACAATGGAATTTCTGAATAATCGTCTTCCGCAAGTGATTGAAGGCACTGCGGAATATCGAAGATTCATCATTCGAAAGATAAATAGGAGGAGGAGGGGAAGAAAAAGATGCGGCCTCAGCAGCCAAAGCGTCAAAAATCACCTTGAAGTGAGCATTGATGCGTGCATCAAATGCTACACCATCAAAAATGACTTCATTTTCGCTAGAATCAAAAATGGGAGGCGCGCAAACTTGCGGAGAAAAAGCGGAAAAATCTTGAGATGGAATGGATTGATGATCACCTTGGCCCCAAGAATGATCAGGGTGTTGCCACCCTGAGTAGTTCAAAGTAGAGCTAGGATCAAAATGTCCATTCAAGAAATTTCCGTAAGAATTAAAATCAGAAAAATTCGGAGGAGTAGGGTAGGAAGGCGTTTGAAAACCATCGTAACCCCATGAAAAAAAATTCGCGGACGGATCAATTTGGCCAAATTGATTCGATCCGGAAGGGATAAAATCATGGGAGGATGAAGGATACCTTACCCAACACTCCTCGCGAGAGTGACCGAACTCTCCACAATTAAAACAAAGATTACACATTACAAAATAAAAATAATAAACCGCGAGAGTGGGGTGAAAGAGACGAGAGAAAAAAGAAAAAAAAGAAAACAAAAATGATAAAATTAATAGCTATCCTTTTTTCAAAATATCAAAACATTCCCCGGCAACGGCGCCAAAAACTTGATACATAATTTCGCAACGGCGGAGAGAGGGTTAGAGAGAAGAGAAGAGAAAGTGGATGTGGTGGTTGAGAATATTCTCCGATTCTATATCCGATAAAGGCAAGCGTACCTTATCGGTTATAATATAGGATACTAAAGATTAGTATCAAGGTCGTATTTCCCTGGGGCGTAATAACTACTTCTACTCAAAGGAGATTGCTATTATTTTATCAATTTAAATTTCTATTAAATGTTAAACTAAAAACAGGAATTAAAATACTAAAATAAAAAGAAAGCTAAACTACTTGCAGGATAAAAAGAGTTAGAGCTAATAATAAAGAGATGCACTCGATCAAGAATCACTTCAGCAGAAGACGATTAAAAAGACGATAAATAAACCTAAGCTTAATAGGATAAAGGTCCTTGACCGTGGAGGTTCCTAAAGCTTGAACACGCTTCTCTCGAAGTCATGCCCAACTGAGTTTAAGAAGGTCCGACCGACTCTCGTCTAAATCGGAGGCCTAAAGCTCGCTTTACGCGGTGAACCCCTCTATTGGATTTTACTCCAGTACGGGAGATTTGGACGTCTGCCTCTGTCGAGGGGTGCGTACAACTCCCTTTACTCTTGAATGCTCACTTCATTTTATCGGCCTCTCGGCTAGCCCAGAATGAAAGCAAAGGCGGAGAGTATATATCGAAAATATACCTCCAACCCGTGATTAATCAAAAGAGTAATTCAAGGCCCTAACCTAAAAAGAAAAGATTAATTAAAGCGTCATAACTTAATCGCTCTAACCTCGGATCATCAAGATCGAGTACAAGGAGGATTAGTTAATCATAATGGAGTGGAGGAGGGGGGGATGAGTAGTAAAGCATATAAAAGGAACACTAGTAATAGGAAGAGCACTTACATTAATTAAAAGGAGCAAGTTACACTAATAAAATTGAAATTACAAGTGCATGAATTAAAGCCCTATTCTAGCCCTATATTAAGCAATAAGAAAAAGCAGGATTACAACAAAAGCTAAGACAAACTAAAAACTAAACTATGGTTAAACAAAAATTACAAAGGAAGAGAGAGAGAGAGAGAGAGAGAGAGAGAGAAAAGCATAAAAAAAAGATGAAGAACCAAAGGGGCAGCACCTCCCCCTCTCCCCAAAAACTTGCTGAAATGAAGAGGGGGGTCTCAATTTATAGATTTTTTTCTCGGGTTGGTCACGCCCTCCGACACGCCCCCCCTAGGGGGGGGGGTGTCAGGGGGCGTGACAAGTACGGATTTGACCTCGGGAGCTGAATTCTGGCGGGAATGATGATTATTTCGGTACGATGGTGGTCACGCCCTAGGTCACGCCCGTGACAGGTGGGCGTGACAGGCGCGTCAAGCCAAAATCAATGGTTGCTGGTCCATCAGACATCGAAATCGGGGCAGTCACGCCCCAGGTCACGCCCGTGACATGGGGCGTGACATTACTATTGCGTGCAGCTGTATATAAAGCATTGAAGGAAGCGGCAGACTTCGGGCAGAGGGCGTCACGCCCCGTGTCACGCCCGGTGACACGCCCGGGGAGGGCGTGTCGGTGGGGCGTGACAGGGGACTTTTGGCGGGAAACGGTCTGTTGCGGCTTTCATCAACGGGAACAGGTGACACGCCCTGGGTCACGCCCAGGGA
This sequence comes from Platanthera zijinensis, assembly GCA_039513925.1. NCBI lineage: Eukaryota > Viridiplantae > Streptophyta > Magnoliopsida > Asparagales > Orchidaceae > Platanthera > Platanthera zijinensis. The sequence goes on along the minus strand of CM077082.1, from coordinate 206,503,739 downwards.
GGGCGTGACAGGGGGGCGTGTGAGGGGATTTTTTCTGGAAATTGGCTGAAACCTGCAAAAACAGAAAATAAATATTATTTATAATATTTACATAAAAAAAAGCATAAAATAACATAAAGAAAGAGATTTAAAACGAAAATAACATATTTTTACCCTAATAAATTAAGCTAAAATATGCATCATCAGTCCTAAGGTTAAGTAATCTGTACACTGCAGGATAGTCCAAGATGCCATACTCCTATATGGTTACTTGGACAGTGGTTGTTCCAAACACTTGACTAGAACAAAGAGCCACTTGAAGGAGTTTACTCCAGTAAAAGATGCACTTAAAGTCATCTTAGGTGGGTCAGATAGAGTGGTAACCAGAGGATATGGTAAGATAACCAATGACATAGTCACCATCACCAAGGTGACTTATGTTGAAGGGTTGCAACACAACCTGATAAGCACAAGCCAACACTCAGATCTTGGCTATGTTATTGTTTTCTACAAGGATGAGTGCCTAATTAGGAGGTCAAGTGACTAAGAGGTCATCTTGACAGACACTAGGAGTGGACATGTTTATTGCTTAAACTTACTATGTTTAGACACAAATTCTCCTATGTATTTAGTGGCAAATCAAAAAGTCTCCGCTCTAGGCGATCCAACGTGAAGGTGTCACGGCTCCGCTCTAGGCGGCGTTACCCGGCTGCAGCCCAAGCAACCTAACCCTTCTCCACCCATGGGCGGGTTATTGGTGGCCATAGCCTCCCTTTGATGAGGCAAACTCGATAGTCAAGCGCACACCATGGGGACTTCATAGGAGGTCACTTATCCCAGTACTACTCCAGCCCGAGCACGCTTAACTATGGAGTTTTCCAACTGCTCATCACCAATTGAGTTGCAGCTCAACTTGTGATGAGGAGTTGAAAGAACTCCATAGTTAAACGTGCTCGGGCTGGAGTAGTATTGAGATGGGTGACCTCCTGGGAAGTCCCCGTAGTGCGCGCTTTACTATCGAGTTTGACTCATCAAAGGGAGGCTGTGGCCACCAACAACCCGCCAGAGTGCTGGAGAAGGGTTGGGGTGCTTGGGCTGCAATCCGGTAGCGATTCCATGGGGGCTGTGGGCCAAATCCCTGGTCGTTACAATAAAAAGTGCACTTTTTATTGTAACGTCCCTGCACCCCAGCGTGTACTCTAATTTACACCTGGTCCGGTAACCGCCAGTGGGCTGGAGAGGGGTTGGGGTGCTTGGGCTGCAGCCCGGTAGCGACGCCTAGAGTGGAGCCGTGACATTGTCACGTTGTATCGGCTAGGGTCGTTACATAAAAAGTGCACTTTTTATTATAACGCCCCTAGACAATCCAACGCGATGGTGTCACGACTCCAGTCTAGGAAACGCTATCGGGCTGCAACCCAAACACCCCAACCCTCTACAGCCCACCGGTTGGTTATTGGTGTCCACAACCTCCCTTTGATGAGGCAAACTCGATAGTCAAGCGCGCACCACGAGGACTTCCCAAGAGGTCACCCATCCTTGTACTACTCAAGCCCGAGCACGCTTAACTATGGAGTTCTTTCAACTCTCATCACTAATTGAGCTCCATTGGTGATGAGAGTTGAAAGAACTCCATAGTTATGCGTGCTCGGGCTGGAGTAGTACTTGGATGGGTGACCTCCTGGGAAGGGAGTTTGTGGCCACCAACAACCCGTCGGTGGGATGGAGAGGGGTTGGGGTGCTTGGGCTGCTACCCGGTAACGTCGCCTAGAGCGGAGCCATGACACCGTCACGTTGGATCGACTAGGGGAGTTACAGTCTTCAGTCAAGAGCTAGTTAGGAATGGCCCCAATGTGAAGTGCTCCAAGGAGGGCATTTGCTCAGCTTGTCAAAAGGGTAAGCAGACAAAAGTCTCCTTCAAGGGCATTTGGACCAAAGACTTTGTGAGGTGCTTATACCTCTTATATATGGACCTATTTGGTCCTATGCCAGTTCACAGTCTTGGTAGGAAAGTCTACACCCTTGTGGTAGTTGACGACTATTCCAAGTTTACCTGGGTGTTATTTCTTAAGAAAAAGGATGAAACCCTTGATGTCTTCATGAGGTTTGTAAAGCAAATTCAGAATGAGCTTAGCAGTTTTGTGGTCAAAATCAGAAGTGACCATGGGACTGAATTCCAGTCTGATAGCATAACAAAGTTCTGTAAAGAGCATGAGATTCATCAAGAATTCTCTTCTCCTAGAACACCCCAGCAAAATGGGATAGTTGAGAGGAAAAACATGATTCTCATAGAGGCTGGTAGAAATCTACTGAGTGATCATCTCTTCCAGAATATTTCTGGGCTGAGGCAGTAAGTGCGGCATATCATGTCCTCAATAGGGCCTCTATCACCAAAGGCCACAAGAAGACTCCCTATGAGATATTAAAGGATAGAAAACAAAATCTTGGCTATCTCAGAATCTTTAGTAGTAAGTGCTTTGTGCTTCACAATAGCAAGTTCTATGTGACTAAGTTTGCTGCCAAATCCTATGATGGAATATTTGTTGGGTACAACAATCATAATAAAGCCTATAGGATCTACAACTTGAAAAGCCAAGTTATAGAAGAATCAGTACATATAGTCTTTAATGAGTATACAATGATTAACAGTGGGCTGCCTAGGTCCTCTTATACTACTGCAGGTATAGAACAGATGATCAACAAATTAACCATCAAGGAAGTATCACCAGTTATCCAAGATGAAATTGATACTCCAAGAGATCTAACAGGCACACTGGGAGTGAATGAAGATATATAAGAAGATGCTCCTGTTGCTGAGAGAAGACTGCCACCTGCAATCAGACATATGAGAGATTATCCAGCACACCAGATCATTGGTGAGGCAAGCCATGGAGTAATAACAAGGAGAAGAAGTCAGAACACAACCATGTATTCAAGTTTTCTATCCCAAGTGGAGCCATAGAAGTTTGAAGAGGCCAACATAGACCAACACTGGATTGGAGCTATGCAGGAGGAACTGAACCTGTTCAAGAGATGCAAGGTCTAGAAGTTGGTTCCAAACCTCATGGTCATAATGTCATTGGTGTCAAGTGGATCTACAGAAACAAGCTTAGTGAAAATGAGATTATAGTTAAGAACAAAACCAGACTTGTAGTTAAGGGGTACAAACAAGAAGAAGGGATTGATTTTGTTCAAACCTTTGCCCCTATAACAAGATTGGAGGCCATTAGATTGTTGCTTGCTTATGCTGCACACAAGGGATTCAAGGTCTACCAAATGGATGTGAAGTCAGACTTCCTGAATGTGACTTAAAAGAAGAAGTCTATATTGAGCAGCCTCCAGGTTTTATAGTTCCTAACTCACCTGATTATGTTTATAGACTTAGGGAAGCTCTATATGGGCTGAAGCAATCCCCTAGAGCATGGTATGAAACATTGTCTAGTTTCCTTATTGAGAACAAATTCTCAAGGGGTAAAATAGACAAGACCCTATTCCTAAGGGAATCTAAGGGTAAGATCATCCTAGTTCAGATCTATGTAGATGACATCATCTTTGGATCTACTGATGACAACCTCTGTAAAAAGGTTGCTAAATTTATGCAGGGGAAGTTTGAGATGAGCAGTATGGGTGAACTTATGTTCTTCTTGGGCCTCCAAGTAAGACAAATTGATGATGGCCTATCCATATCCCAGTCTAAGTTCACTAGGGAGTTAATAAAGATATTTGGCATGAAAAATTCCTCCACTATGAGAACTCCCATAGGGTCAAGTATCCCTCTAGGCAAAGATGAGGCAGGGAAACCTGTTGATGAAACTTTCTACAGAGGGATAATTGGCTCCCTTCTATATCTGATTGCAAGTTGGCCAGACATCATGTATGCTACAAGTGTTTGTGCTAAGTATCAGGCTTGCCCTAAAGAATCTCACTACTCTGCAGCTAAGAGAATTTTGAGGTATCTTAAGAGCACTCAAGATCTTGGCTTATTGTACCCTAGGAATGAGGAGTTTGAACTAACAGGCTATTCAGATGCAGATTTTACAGGCTACAAAGAGGACAGGAAGAGCATATCTGGCACCTGTCAGTTCTTGGGAGGGAGATTGGTATCTTGGAGCCACAAGAAACAATCTAGTGTGGCAATATCAACTATAAAGTCAGAGTACATCTCAGTAGGAAGCTACTGTGCTCAGTTGTTGTGGATCCAACACCAGCTTCAAGACTACAACCTCCAGATAAATAGAACTACTCTATTTTGTGATTCTACTAGTGCAATCTCAATTGCTAGGAATCCTGTCTCCCATAGCAGGACTAAGCACATAGAGATTAGATATTATTTCATTAGAAATCATGTGGAATGTGAAGATATCATCATTGAGTTTGTTCCAACAAACAAGCAAGTGGCTGACATCATCACTAAGACACTAGATGAAGCCAAGTTTAACACCTTTAAATTTTAGTTGGGTATGTTAAACTTAGTATAGCTTCAGTTGCTCCTCATCTGGTTGCAAGCTATTTAACATTTTGCAGATGGAATTGTACTTTAAGGAAATGAAGATTCTTCAATTGAGGGGGAGCATGTCCAACACAATTCCAACATTTTACTGTTGCTTATTTTAGGGGGAGCAGGTGATAAGATGATCAGATGATCAGGTGAATCTTACCAGCTATTTGCTGAAGTCAAAAAGGGGAAGGATAAGATGATCAGATAAGTGAGGTAGCAGCAATTCAGGGGAAGTAAATGTAGTGAGGTAGCATCAATTCAGGGGAAGCAGATGCAGTGATGTAGCAGCAATTCAAGGGAAGCAGATGCAATGATGTTCTATTCTGCAAGCAGGGAAGTGTGGTAACTATAGATCAATTCTCAATTATATAGTTTTCTTTTATTATGCTTATTGTTGCATGGTTCTTTGTATGTCATTGACTCACTTGCGTAAGAGTTTTGACTTTCTGAAATAGGGAGAGATTGTTGGGTCCATTGCCCACAATGTCTTGGATTTGAGGAAGTCAATCTTATCAATGATATACACATATCAGTAGATGACTGTGATGGGACAAGTAGCGTAAGTGGTTAAGTCAGTTAAACACTTACCCAAGGTGTGGGCTGACAAAAATCTGTCTAAGTCCACAGGCATTGAGTAAAGGTAAATCACTCAATGCCAGATGACTTATATCGCTGAGTGAAGCTTATACAGTGAAAGCATAAATAGTGGAAAGCTGAGAAAATGACTAAGTTCACAGGCATTGAGTGAAGTCAACTCACTCAACACCATACAACAAAATGCTGTGAGACATGCTAAAGTAGTAATAGCCTAAGTTCGAATGAGCTGTAATATGGCTAAGTCCACAGCCGTTGAGTGAAGTCAACTCACTCAACGCCATGCTACTAAAGAGAAATATGGCTAAGTGTTTTGGCATTGAGTGATGAAGACACACTCAATACCATACAACAAAAAGGCTGTAAGTTGAACTAGTTGAACCATATTCAAAATTTGTCGAACTAAGTTCAGAGTTCGTCGAGCTGAGCTCGCCTTTTGTCGAACTCAGTTCAGTTCGTCGAACTAAGTTCAGGAAATTATGCTAAGTCAAAATGCGTTAAGAGAGGCAGACTCACTCAACACTCTCAACGCCTAATATACTTAAGAGGCATAAATATGGTTAAGGCAAAAAGCGTTGAGTGGAGGTTGCTCACTCAACACTGTCAACTCCTAGTGGAGACAGAATTTGGTCTAAGTAGTTTGACATTGAGTGATGCTCACTCACTCTATGTCAAACAAATGAAAGCTAATAAAGCAAGATGACATTGAGTGGAGCTGAATCACTCAACGCCTAGAAAAAGATTTATATTCTAAGTAGTTTGGCATTGAGTGAAGGTTACTCACTCAACGCCAAGAGACAGCAAATCTGTCTAAGTGTTTTGGCGTTGAGTGTTGCTTACTCACTCAAAGCATATTCTACTGATCCTCGATTTTGGCTAAGTCCACAGGTGCTGACGTCAGCAAAATCGACAAAATCAACTAAGGTCAAATCAGGTACGGGGAAGCTACAGTACACGACAAAACTTGTCGTAAAGCTACTGTACGTCTTCTTCCGTTAAAGCAAGGCACAGCTGGAAGCTGCAGGTGGCGCCCACCGATCTTTAAGAGTCATTGATCGGCGAACTACAAAAGGAAGAGATGGGGCCAAGACAAAGACAACTTTTAGGGCTTTTATCAATTTTAAAAAGAGAGTAACTGTCTTCATCTTCCTCACCATTACTGCATGTGAAAAGCTTGAAGCATTCCAGCAAGAAAAGTTTAGTTAGCTGTTCAAGTCTCCATCTGCCACAACAGATTCATAATAAGTTTTGAAGAAAGAAGAACCTTCATTCTTAAGCAGGTTCAGGGAGCTGCTTGAAGACTTAAGATCAATAGATCTGTAGCCTTCTTCAGCTAGTTTGAAAGTTAGCTTCTGAGTTCCTCCAACAAGCCTTTTCCCAGTTGTGAGGAAAGTTAGAGAAGAAATTTCTTTGCTCTAGTTGTTGACATAGAGAAATTTCTCTAAGTTAAAGTTAATTAAATCATTTCATTTTGTAGGATCCTTCTGGATCTGAGCTGTAGGGCCTTGGGCTTGAGGTAGGGCAAATTTGCCTGAGCTGTAGGAGAGGACTCCTCTCTGAGTGTAGGATCCTGAGGGATCTGAGGTAGGTGAGTTTTACTCACTGAGTTGTAGGGCAGTATTGCCTGAGCTGTAAGAGAGTGTATCTCTCTGAGTTGTAGGAGCAAGTTTGCTCTGAGGTAGGGCTATCCTCCATAGCCTGAGTAGCAGGGCTTAATTGCCTGAGATAGGTGATACTTGTATCACTGAGAGTAGGACTTTGTGGCTGAGGTGTAAGTCTTGGAGGAGACTGAGAGATCCTGAAGGATCTGAGAAGTAATCTCCTTGGAGCATTGGTTTGGAGAAGTGCCTTGGCTAACAAGAAGTTAGCAAGGTGGGAGGAGAGCGGATGTAACTATAATTTTGGGGAACCACTATAAAATACTTGTGTGCTTTTCTGTGTTTGTTTTTCTTTTCTTACATGCAGGTGTTAAGGATAAGCTCTAGATCACCCTAAGCTAAAGGCTAAAAGAAAACAACAAGATATTGAAAAGACTATCAAAAGACCTAGACAAACCTATTCACCCCCTCTAGGTTGCTATCTACCTTGAAAATAAGATCTTTTCAAACATTGATGGGGTTCCCCATGAAATTTTTGAGTCAAACCAAGAAAGACTTGTACCAAGGATACCTGGGGAAAACTAACCCGACCGGAGAATAATCGTGTGCAAAAAAATGCGTTCACCCTAAGGCTCAAAAACACCCGAGAATATTGCAAAGCCAAACACGCACCCACACAAATAACACATGCACGCAGGCGGCATGCAGGTAATGCCCCCCTGTTGGATACATTGGGAATTGTGTACCTAATTTTGAGAAGCCCTTTCAATTCAATGATATACATAAATTCGTATTTTTTGTATGTTGAGTTTACCTGTGCAGTTTCCATGTTGAAAGGAAAAATAAATTAAGTACAAAAGTGTCAACACCTTTATTCAAGTATTGATGTGATAGGAAACAAGCTGTGTCGACACCCAAGAATTGGGTCGACACCGTTAGTAAAGAAACCAAATTTTTCAACACCTAGGACTAGTGTCGATACATTTTACACAAGTTATGTAGAGACTGGAAGCTAGCTGTGTCGACACCCGGGACTTGGGTCGACACCGTTAGTCAAGAAACCAGCTGTGTCGACACTTACGACTAGTGTCGACATATTTGTAAAAAGTTATGTTGAGACAAGAAGCTAGCAGTTTCGACACACTAAATTGTTGTCGACATCCCTATAAGATAAGTGTCGACACCCAGGATTAGTGTTGAAAAATCTAAGTACAGAAGTGTCAGCACTCAGAACTGGTGTCAACACCTTCATGCAGAAGTGCTCAGACATAAATTCTTCTAAGTCAAGAATTCGAAGCCTTAAATTCTGATAACCATCAGAACTGTCAGATGTTAGTGGATTAACTGGGGCAATCGGTCACTCTTGCCAAAGCCTATTTAAGGAGACCAACACAATAGAAAAAAAGTGAGCGATCATTCTTATTCTTCTCATCTAAGTCTGTCAGAACAATTCAATAGAATTTTGAAGGTGGAAAGGAGGAAGATCGTGGATCAACTTCAATCTTCTTCAGCCAAGTTCAACCGTACCTTCTCCTTCAAGAAGCTTTGAAAAATCTAAGAAGGGTTGGAATTTTTTCTTCACAGCCAAGATTAAGGGAGAAGATTTCACATCAAGATCTGATCAAGAAGAAGTCACCAGTCTCTTTCTTCCTGAGTGACACCTCAAAAACTAAAATTCTTTCTGTTATAATATTTTTATAATATAACTCAGTAGAACTGAGTTGTAAGAGATTGATTTCTCTGAGTTGTAAGCCTAAATTATAAAGGCTGAGGTTGGGTTGTGAGCTAGAGGTAGGAGAAGGGGCTATTCCTGTGAGCTGTAGGAGCTGGAAGGTTCTGAGGTTGTAGGGCAAGGGTTTGCCTGAGGAGTAGGAGTGGAGGATAACTTTGAGGTACGGTTCTTGAAGAGAAACCTGAGTTGTAAGATTTTGAGGATCTGAGGTAGGACATTGCTTTGTCTGAGTTGTAGGAGCCAGTTGGGCTCTGAGGTGTAAGATCTGAGGATCTGAGGATCTGAGGAAAAGTAAGAAGAAGTTTGGCTGAATCTGGCTCATTACTAGATAGGCGAAGGGGGAAGTTGATGTACCTATAAATTGGTAAACCACTATAAAACTACTGTGTACTGTGTTGTGCTGTGATTGTTAAACTTAGATTTGTACTGTATTTAGTAGATCAATAATGTTCTTGAATATTGTGGTTGCGTTAATAAACAGACTAAAAAATTATTGTGACATAAGGTAGCCAAGATTTAAATCGGACCTATTCACCCCCCTCTAGGTCACTCTCTATCCTAAGCAAACACTTTACAATTAGTATTAGAGGGAGGTTCACTATGAAGACATAACGGTCTAATGAGAATCTTAAGGATTAATTGAGAACAAATCATGTCTCAACGAGAAAACCATTCCATCAAACTCCCAGTCTACTATAAAGAAAACTTTGGGATTTGGAAAGAAAGGGTTAGACTCTTCATGGAGGCTACAGATCCAAGAATATACATCACTGTATTGGAAGGACCTTTCTGTAACACCCCTATCCGTCACATAGCATATAGCAGTAGGTCTGGCCGGGGCCCGACGCCATATACTACGGACAGGCCGGTGGGTTACTAGATGAAACCATCCTTCCAATCAAAACGTCCTACACAGAGCACCTAGCAGAAGTAATTTATTAAGTTGCAAAAGTAAGAACCCAGCCACAAACATGAATGTCCACTAACAAAACCCAGCAGGAATGAAATACAAAGTACTTAAAGTACTGGCCTTATGGCCTTATAATAGTTCACTAAATTTAAAACAGTGTCTTACAAACTTCGGCTAGCAGGCCGGCCACACATGAATTAAACAAGTAAACAAACAAGGCCTTCGAGGGCTGGCTCAGCAACTTGGGCTTTGGCCTGCTATTTGCCACTCGGCTCCGCAGCACCTGCAAGCACAATTCACCGCAACGGTGGCAAACAAGAATAACGGTCAGCTAAAGCCGACCAAATTATAACGATTCCGCTCCTAAACTCGGGGCGGCAAAGCTCCTTCCCTGCACTTGTTAGCGTAATAAGCAATATAGTGAATAAACACAACATCACAGGTGTAACGTCCCGATTCGCGTTAGGCCCCTTGTGCATGTTTTGGTGTCGGGAGAGATAGTGTAGGCTCGAGGGGGTGCAGGTGATCAGGTGCGCACTTGCGGGAAATAAGATAGAAACTGGAGTTGAGCATGACACGGGTAGGGACACGGGCGTGTCCGTACCCGTGTTCAATGGAGTTTAGTGCCATGGCTTTGAGTGCCATGGCTTTAAGTGAAACAGCTTTGAGTGGTGTGTCTCGAGAAGGACACGGGTAGGGACACAGACGTGTCCCTCACCGTGTGCCATGGCGTGAGTGCCACGGCTTTGAGTGGTGTGTCCCGAGAAGGACACAGGTAGGGACACGGGCGTGTACCTACCCGTGTGCCATGGTGTGAGGGCCATGGCTTTGAGTGAAACAGCTTTGAGTGGTGTGTCCCGAGAAGGACACGGGTAGGGACACGGGCATGTCCCTACCCGTGTTCAATGGCGTTGAGTGCCATGGCTTTGGGTGAAACGTCTTTGAGTGGTTCGTCCCGTGAAGGACACGGGTCGGGACACGGGCGTGTCCCTACCCATGTGCTTTAAGCCCAGCTCGACGAGTGGTGCCCCGAGAACCACACGGGTATTGACACGGGAGGTGACACGGCAATGTCACCTAGACACGGGTACCGACACGGGCGTGTCAGTACCCTTGTAGGAGCACGAAATGGCGGTCAAGCCGTTTCGCCAGAGTAGGGCACGGGTAAGGACACGGCCGTGTCCCTATCCGTGTCACTTCTTTATAAAAAGGAAAAGTGAAGCCCTAACATCCTCATTCTCTCCACAAGCCCTAATTTATGGAGGGAACATTCTTGGAGGAAGAAAACGGCTGGAGAAAGCTTTGGAGGAGGAGAAACGCCATCGCCGTCAAGGGAAAAGTGATGCCGCGGAGGAGGATGACAAGATCCATGGCCGTAGATGGTGTTACCGCGTGAAATGAGGTGAGCTTCCTACCCCCTCCCTTGGTACTTAATCTGTAGTTATCTAGGTGAGATGTCGACTCAAGAGAGTCTAGACATGGGAGATGGAGGTTTCTTTAGGAAGGGCCAAGCTAGAACGTGTGTTCTAAAGACTAGACATCTTCAACCTCCCCCTCTTCAAAGTGATGATGGGGGTGGCTTCGTGAAGAGGAATGTACTTGAGAGGGAGAATAAGGGTGGATCAGCTTTTGGTTGCGATTTGGTGAAATGGCCTTGAGGAGTAAGATGAACCGATGCCGTTCATTCCGCTTCAAGATGCGTGCAGAATCTGTGTTCTGCACGCATCGACCTTATTGGCTATGTTCAAGCAAGAAAGGGTCAGATTTTGGCCTTCTAACCAAGCACTAAAGTTGTAACCCTTGAAATTACATTTCCAATGAGTGGTTACACGTCTTCAGGTGAAGCCTGTAGCCACGGGAATGTCCAATCGAAGTTAGGGATGTAAACTAAGCGCACAGAATTTGTATTCTATATGCTGCGGGATTTGGAGCCAATTTCGTGTGAGTTCTAGCCTGATCTGGGTTACAGGCTGAACAGGAAAATTATAGCTGATGGAAATACCTTTCCATCGAGGGGTTACATGCACTCACCGGATTCCCGTAGTCGTGGGAATCCTCGGTTGAATTTTCTGTCCAGATTTATTCTGCACCTAAAATTCTGGGTTGTGTATAATGTGGATTTAGATCCGGTGGAATTAATGTTGCAATCTAACTCGAGGTCCGAGTGAACTCTTTTGGGATAACCATCATAATGATAGGATGGTTGAGATTTATAAATTTGAGTTCATACAATGAATTGTGAGCAAGCTTAATTGAACAAAAGGGTTGGATATAAAGTGGTGGACTAACCTTTATGCGCATTGTTTATATCATGTTATCATTTGGAATGACATGTAGATGATTAAACTATGGCCATGATGTACGTTGAAATGATAGAAGGAAATTTAGTAGTCCAACGCTTAGAGTGTCATCTCCCTACAGGTAGCGTTGTGGAAGTTAGCAAGTGCGATGTTGGCCGTTACTAGTTGGGATGAGGTTGAGATGAGTAAAGTTGGGCGGCTGGGCTTGGTCCTCGTGCTCATTTCCAAGGCTCCTTCCGTACCACGATGTTATTGTATTGCATGCGGTGTGAGTCGACACATGGTGTCGTAATCCCGGGTTAAGGATAGTGTGGCAGGTCTACAGGCTCGCCAATCGTCACACCGATGGGAGTTGACAGATAGACCTTGGGCGGTTGGGCTTTTGTCCTCGGTGTTCATGTCCAGAGGCTCCTTTCGTGCCAAGTAAACGGTGGGGCTTGCTCCTCGTGCTCATTTCCGAGGCTCTCCGTGTCACGCATAGGCCAGTTCGGGGCTAGGATCGTGGTGCACATCTACCCAAGAGAACCCGCTGGGCCGTAGTACGCATGGGCTTCGCTGTTGTGTTCTTAGCGTAGAGGCGTACGGAGGCCTAGGTGAGGTAGTATGGATACCCACTTAGTAGTAGAAGTGCCCGTTCTACTGTCACCGTCTGGCCACGACGGATGGCGCCTGAGAGGTTAGCTACCAACTCAAAAAGTGGGAACTACCAGTCTATTTTGACATAGCGATTGCATGTGCGTGATCATGGGTGTGTCATTGCATCGCATACATAACATTGCACCTGATTACATACACAAGACCCTCATCATATAAGTTTGTATGGGCACTCCTATACGATGAGTTACTTATTGCTGAACGATCCTCAACTTATATTCTTGTATGGGAACCCATATAAGTTGAGTTACTTTCCGTTATACTGCTATATTCATATGCTGCGATAGATGGTAGAACTGCTAGAATCTCTTATTACTTTTTATACCACTTGCTTGTTATACTCCTGCTATTATACATATATTGTACCATATCCATTTCTCCGCCCGGTGCCGAGGAGTCGTCGGGGGAGCGGATGTGAAGCCACTTAGTCTTTATGACTAACGGTTGCTACGTCTTCCATTTTAGGAGGAAACCCCGCAGGTGGAGTAGCGGGTTATGGAGCCGATCAGCCAGGCCAGCACGACAGGGCCTGAAGGGACGGTGCCATCGCTACCGTTTGTTATAGATGTGAGTGATGAGAGTTTTGTTGTAGCCCTTCAGGGCAATTTTATAACTGCACTCTGACTATATAGAAGCATGTTTTAGCTTCTCAACTGTTGTACCTTTTGGACTCATGACTTTTTGTGGATTGACTTCTTCATATTATTATGGTTGGGTTGGCATACATATGTTAATATTGGTTGTAGCCGGCATAATAGGCGTCTTGTGGTACAGGCTAGCCTGTATGCTAGTGCTACCCCAAGGCGGCTCTTCTGGGTATAAGACCCCTCTCGTGCCGTGTCTTGTGTTCCGGGAGGGGGGGGTCTTACAAATGGTATCAGCTTGATACGATCCTGAACTGAGGAAGTCAATTAATAATGGTGCCACCCCCGTTTGTTTCGTCAGTTTGAGGGCAAACTGACTTAGCGGAAGCGGTGGTGTGCCCATATATAATTCACACTAAGTCTGTCCATCTTTGACCTTAGATTAGCCGACCTAACCTTAAGTTTGTACCCTATGTGTAGATCCCAGTACATGCTGAGCCAGTGAGGGGCACCCCCGCCCCGTCCGTACCTACACAATTCTAACAATCAGAGCTGGGGCAGACGCTCACAGCTATTTTGGACACCTTTAGGTCCCAATCTCAGCAGGCACCTGTACAACAACAGGGTCCGGGATCCAATTGGGTAAGCACTTTCCGAGCTCTCTCCCCTCCCGCTTATATTGGGACGGAGTCGGCGGTGCGTACGGAAGAGTGGCTCGACACTGTACAAGAACTATTGGCAGGAATAAGGTGCCCAAATAACATGGCGGTGACCCTTGTGGTGACACTCTTAGAGCTGCACGCCAAAAGGTGGTGGAAGTCCCTCATGGGCTCCACTTTTCACGGAAGAGTGTACACGGATATTAGTTGGAGCAAATTCTCTGAAGCCTTCTTAGAGCATTTCATCCCCTCGGCCGCTCCACTACAACCTGCTCCACTCTCCTTGGCTCCGCCGCTTGGAGATGTACCTGCTCCACAGCAGGGGCAGGCTGCTGCACCTGTCTCGCCGGATGCACATTAATCATCGCAAACACTGCCTCCGCTACCAATCGTATGGTCTCAGCCGAAGGAGGTGTTTCCGGCGCATCATTTGGTGCGCTACTCGCCTCAGAAACTGGACGTTCTGACGGCCCTGCACCACTCCTGGTCACCTATAGTCGTACAAAACACTGATAAGTGACCAAACAACATTGCAAAAAGCAATTATAGGAACACACAGGTTCCTCAAACATGAGTATTTTCATTCCTAAGTGGACATTCATGGGTTATTTCCATGTTATAACGATGACACACACACATGTGCTCACCACCCCCTTAAAGTGAATTCGTCCACGAATTCATTTAAGTCTGACCAAAACCGGTAGTCTGATATCAAATTGTAACACCCCTATCCGTCACATAATATATAGAGTAGGTCCGCCCAGGGCTCGACGACATATACTACGGACAGACCGGTGGGTTACTAGATGAAACCATCCTTCCAATCAAAACATCCTACACAGAGCATCTAGGGGAAGCAATTTATTAAGTTGCAAAAGTAAGAACCCAGCCACAAGCATGAATGTCTACTAACAAAACCCAGCAGGAATGAAATACAAAGTACTTAAAGTACTGGCCTTATGGCCTTACAATAGTTCACTAAATTTAAAACAGTGTCTTACAAACTTCGGCTCGCAGGCCGGCCACACATGAATTAAACAAGAAAACAAACAAGGCATCAAGGGCCAGCTTAGCAACTTGGACTTTGGTCTGCTATTTGCCACTCGGCTCCGCAGCACCTGCAAGCACAATTCACCACAATGGTGGTAAACAAGAATAACGGCCAGCTAAAGCCGACGAGATTATAACGATTCCGCCCCCAAACTCGGGGCGGCAAAGCTCATTCCCTGCACTTGTTAATGTAACAAGCAATATAGTGAATAAACACAACATCACAAGTGCAGGCTCATACGACTATACACCCCGTGCTCTCAGGGCACTAACTCGGTGAACCCGGTAGAAACCACGGTCTCACCACCATCCCTTGGATGGCAAATCTCATGAGCATTTAGCCTTTCCGACCTAATCCTAAGGCTCGCACGACTATGCCAGTGGCCAGTCCCTTTTTCAGGTATCTGTCACCAAACCACATAGACCGGGTCCATTTCCACTTGCCCGTTGCTCACTCCGCCTAGTCACTTAAAGACGTACGCGCGGGCCAAGCTTATCACGGATCCCAAATTCGATCACACAAGCACATAACCCAGTTATGTTCAAGGTTGGCTCCCAGGCCACCAAGATGGCAGAAATTAGTTTCCGCCCAGTTTTTCGGGTACGCCTTAGGGTTAATCCCCAAGGATCCCTGCTGTAATCTACAACATAGAAACCCGAAAACAACCAAAGGCACAGATTCTTCTCTGGCTAACAATGCATAGCAAATCATCACCGATCCAGACCAACATGTCCGGGTAGGCTTCATACACCATGCCTATGTCCATACTACGATTCCGGACTCTAAACAAGGGAGACTTTACATATCTACCCCAAGGAACATTGCAAACTCACCGCACACTCGCGGGAGAGGGTTTTCCTATGCAAAACAAGAAGAGCTTCACATGCTCAAGATGAGAATCGTTACCATAGCATTTCTCTTCGGCGCCATGGAAATCCACATGGATGAAAAGCACCGCGATGATCTCGCCTCGTCAGATCTGGACTCGGTTTGCGATTTGGCGCTCCGAATCTCCTCCTGCGACCAGATCTCCCTCTTTAGTCTTCCTCCTTGCTATCCCTTCTCTCTAGGATTTATAAAGAGAAAGGCCAATGAAAAATGAGGGTTTATACCCCCAATCCCGGCCTTAACCCTAGGATGGAGAGGCCTGAGCCATTAGATCCCAAAATAAGGAAACGAACGGACACGATTCGCCCTGAAAATAAACTTCCTGGGCTGAACACGGCTTGCGGCACGCCCGTGTCCAAGGCCGTGTGCCTCATTCGACGCGAAACCGTCGCGTCCCGAAAAAAACATGGGCACTCGACATGCCCGTGTCAGGCTTGACATGTCCGTGTCACCCAGTACACGCCCGTGTAGCTGGGCGTGTTCCTCCATCGACACATGCCCAGTACCAACCCGAGGATAACACGGGTATTCGACATTCCCATGTCGAATTTGACATGCCCGTGTCGGACCCGAACACGCCTGGGCTCAGGCCGTGTCTCTCCCCGATACAACTTGGCTAACAACCCGAGCGGGACACGGCCTGGGACACGCCCGTGTCTCATGCCGTGTTCACTTGTCGACACTCATCGACTGTAATTTTGTCGACCACACGACCATCGCCAAACCCGAGCACGACACGCCCCTGGGACACGCCTGTGTCCCAGGACGTGTCACCTCTACCAAAACCCAGACTTGGCTCAAAACGCCACCCATCCCTCTTTTGAGTTTCGGGGCATTACAGCTCTCCCCCTCTTAACAGAATTTCGTCCACAAAATTACTGAAAGGAAAAGATACACCAAACCAAAAGCGCTACCTGAGTGGAATAACTCTGGGTACTCCTCTAGCATGGTCTGCTCTCGCTCCCAAGAGAGCTCCTCCCGACCGCAGTTGTCCCAACGGACCTTGACCATCCTGATCTCCTTGTTACGAAGTCGCTTGACTTCAGAGTCCTCAATACGAACGGGTTTGACCCTTGTCGTCAAACCTTCGTCCACCGGGACTTGATCAACTGCGATCACCTGCGAAGGCTCTTGCACTGCCTTCCGCAACACTGATATGTGGAATACATCATGTAGACCACTCAACTCCACCGATAGCTTTAGATGATAAGCCGCTTCACCGATCCACTCCAGAATCTCAAATGGTCCAAGGTATCTCGGGCTCAGCTTCTTCAAGCGTCGTACCCGTGAAACACCCTTGAACGGTTTTATCTTCAAATACACCCAATCGCCAACCGCGAACTCCACATTCCGATGCTTGGCATTATAGTATTTAGCTTGTCTATCCTGAGAGATCAGCAAACGCTCCTGAATGGTTCACACCAATGAAGTGGCGCTTTCCACCTCTTGCTTTTTGTACAACCTTGGCTCACCCGTTTCTAACCACGACAACGGCGTGCGATATTTTCTACCATATAGGGCCTCGAAGGGCGCCATTTGTATGCTCGCTTGATAGCTGTTGTTGTACGCAAACTCCACCAAATATAGATGATCTTCCCACTGCTTTCCGAAGTCCAGGACGCACATGTGAAGCATGTCCTCCATCATCCTGTTGACCCTCTCAGTCTGCCCATCCGTCTGCGGATGAAAGGCTGTGCTGAACTTCAACATAGTTCCCAACATTTGCTGCACCAACCTCCATTCATTGGACGTAAAAAGCCCATCTCTATCAATCATGATATTGCGGGGCACACCGTGCAGTCTAACAATGTTATCCACGTAAAGCTTCGCCAGTTTCTCCACCGAATCATCCTTCCTATGCGGAATGAAGTGCGACACTTTTGTCAACCGATCTACGATCACCCAGATGGCCATTTCCATTTTGCAACCTTGGCAAACCATGCACAATGTCCATCAAAATGTTGTCGAACTTCCACTCCGGAATAAGCAAAGATTTCAAGAAACCCCCTGGCTTTTGGCTCTCTGCCTTCACTAAGGCACAAGTCTGACACTTAGCCACATATAGAGCCATATCCTTCTTGAGTCCTTGCCACCAGAACGACTCCTTCAGATCTCGATACATCTTCGTGCTCCCTGGATGAATTGAATACTTGGTATGATGAGCCTCGTACATCAACTCCACCCATAAATTACCCACATTTGAGACGCATAAATGATTGTCCATCCTTAGCAGTCCATCTTCAACTGTAAATTGGGAATTTGACCCATCCAAAGCTGCATCCATGATTTCCTTCATGCTGCTATCTAAATCCATAGCCTGCCGAATCCGATCAGTCAGATCATACTGAACTTCCGTCCAGTTCAATAACGCTTCAACGCTAGTCTGCTTATCAACATAAGATATGTCTAACGCCTCCAACTCCCGAATCAGCCGCTCATCATGAATCGACAACCAACTGGCTTGTGCGGGAGCCCTGCGACTCAATGCATCCGCAACTGCATTGCCTTTCCCGGGCACATAATGAATTTTGAATGTATAGTCCCCCAGGAACTCCATCCATCTCCGCTGCCTCATGTTCAGATCCTTCTGGTGCAATAGGTATTTCAGGCTCTTGTGGTTGGTATAAATATCGACCTTTACGCCGTACAAATAATGCCTCCACAGCTTTAGAACAAAAATCACGGCCGCCAACTCCAAGTCGCGGACCGGATAATTCCTCTCGTGCACTTTAAACTGACGCGAGCCAAACGCAATAACATTTCCATGCTGCAGAAGCACACAACCCAAACATCTGCCTGAAGCGTCGCTGTAGATCTCAAATCCCTCGGTCCCACTCGACGAACTTAACACTGGCGCCGTGGTCAACCTATCCTTCAACTCTTCAAAAGCTTGTGCGCACTCGCGCGTCCAAACAAACTTCTGATCTTTCCTGGTCAACGTCGTTAGAGGTAACGCTATCCGCGAGAAGTTCTCTACGAAGCGCCAGTAATAGCCGGCAAGCCCCAGAAAACTCCGGACTTCCGCTACCGAAGATAACACAGGCCACTCCCGTATTACAACAATCTTCGCCGGATCCACCACAATCCCTTCACCACTGACTATGTGACCAAGGAACGCTACTGAGGACAACCAGAACTCGCATTTGGAAAACTTTGCGTATAGTTCGTTCCTCCTCAGCGTCTCCAAAACAAAATGCAGATGCTTGAAGTGATCTTCTTCGCGCTGCGAGTACACCAATATGTCGTCAATAAAGACGATCACAAAACGGTGTAAGTATTCCCTGAACGTCCTGTTCATCAGATCCATGAACACTGATGGCGTATTAGTCAGCCCGAATGATATGACCATAAACTCGAAATGCCCATACCTTGTGCTGAACGCTGTCTTTAAAATATCACCCTCCCTTATCTTCAGCTGATAGTAACCGGACTTCAGATCCAATTTTGAGTACACCGATGACCCGACTAATTGATTAAAAAGATCATCAATCCTTGGGATCGGGTACTTGTTCTTTTCCATTAACTTTTTCAGCTCTCTATAGTCGATACAGAGCCGTAAACTTCCGTCCTTATTCTTAACGAAAAGAACCAGTGCACTCCAAGGCGATGAACTTGGACGCACATAGCCCTGCTCCAACAACTCCTCTAGTTGAACCTTTAGCTCCGCCATCTCCTTAGGCGCCAACCTATAAGGAGAGCATGGCATAGGTTTGGCACCTGACACCAACTCAATTGTGAAATCGATCTCCCGCTGAGGTGGGGCTCCCGGAAGATTGTCCGGGAACATGTCAGGGTACTCGCACACTATTGGGATACTACCCAAAGTGGGCTTAGGCTTTACAGCCTCCACTAACGTAAAGAAAAGCTCTGCACTAGCACGGACTGCCTTGACCACCTGAAGAGCAGACATTAAAGTCTTGCTCGACCCCTTCAGTCCCTCAAACATTGTCTCCCGCCCAGCACCCAGCTTGACTTCCTTACGGTTGTAATCTATGTATGCCTTCTTCTCCGAAAGCCAGTCCATACCGAAAATGACGTCGAACTCTACTAGCGGTAGTAACGACGCTAGTAAGTCGAACTCTTGACTTTCAATACGAATCTTAATGACACATACTCTATCCGCACGCATAGAACACCCATTCGGCAGCAACACGTCCAATTTGTCCTTCGCCATCGAAGAAGGGACTCCGATGCGCGAAATGAAACCTTCAGACAAAAAGGAATGCGAATCTCCCGTATCGAATAGTGCCCTTGCCGGACTATCACAAATCAGAACAAAGCCTATACAAACAATAATAAGCTAACAAGCACTGGGTAATAATATTTAAAGCTAACTTGCTATAAATTTAAACCATACATGTCACGACATCCGCTTGTTTGATGGCCTCCTGCTGGCCCAGATTATAGAATCTTGGTTGAGTCGGAGCATAATGGGATGCGGTTGACTCCACCGCCTTGCCCTTTTCCTCGTAAGTTTCTCCCTGCTTCCTCTCGGACTTTGGACGTCCGCTCCAATAGTCACGGGCAAAGTTCCCCATCTTCCCATAAGTAAAACAAGCGCCCGGGGTTAGGTTGGTAGTTGCCCCTGAGGCACCCGAAGAAGGGGCTGGACCTGATGTCCTAGCCTTCTTATTCCACATGCGAAAACCGGATTTGAAAGACGACACCTTGAATTCTGACTTCCTAACACCGGAATCTTTCTTCGCCTAAACATTCTTCATGTCTTTCTCCAAAGACCGGCCCATGTTGACCAAGGTCAGGAAACCCTGCATCATCGGCCCCGAGAGTAGAAGTCTTAAGTCATCCCTTAAACCTTCGTAGAATCGGCTTGTCTTTCGCTACTCATTAGCGAAGGTAGTGCTTGCATACCGACCTAAGCGAGTAAACTCGTGGAGGTATTCATCCACGCTACCCTCATCTTGTACCAGCTTCTGGAACTCGTTTTCCATTGCTATCCTCTGAGCTGAGGGGAGGTATCGAGCCAAGAACAGTCTCGAAAATTCCTCTATCGAGATGTCAGTAAGCTGCCTACCTCTCAGATGGTGTAGCTCCAAGCCTTCCCACCATAATCTTGCGTCACCATCCAACAAGAACGTGAAAATTGTAGTCTTCTGCCACACTTCCGTCTTAGTAGCTATCATCACTCTCTTGACACTGGAGAGCCAATCCTCTGCTTGGGTTGGGGTTCCCGTTCCCGAGAACACTGGAGGATTGAAGCCTATAACGTGCTTGAGCTGTTTCTCCGTTGCTCTCCTAGGCAACACTGGCTCCACTACAACCTGCTCCACTCTCCTTGGCTCCGCCGCTTGGAGCGGTACCTGCTCCACAGCAGGGGCAGGCTGCTGCACCTGTCTCGCCGGATGCGCATTAATCATCGCAAACACTGCCTCTGCTACCAATCGTATGGTCTCAGCCGAAGGAGGTGTTTCCGGCACATCATTTGGTGCGCTACTCGCCTCAGAAACTGGACGTTCTGACGACCCTGCACCACTCCTAGTCACCTACAGTCGTACAAAACACCGATAAGCGACCAAACAATATTGCAAAAAGCAATTATAGGAACACGTAGGTTCCTCAAACATGAGTATTTTCATTCCTAAGTGGACATTCATCGATTATTTTCATGTTATAACGATGACGCACACACAGGTGCTCACCACCCCTTAAAGTGAATTCGTCCACGAATTCATTTAAGTCTAACCGAAACCGGTAGTCTGATACCAAATTATAACACCCCTATCCGTCACATAATATATAGCAGTAGGTCCGGCCAGGGCCCGACGCCATATACTACGGATAGACCGGTGGGTTACTAGATGAAACCATCATTAATTCCAATCAAAACGTCTTACACAGAGCACCTAGCGGAAGCAATTTATTAAGTTGCAAAAGTAAGAACCCAGCCACAAGCATGAATGTCCACTAACAAAACCCAGCAGGAATGAAATACAAAGTATTTAAAGTACTGGCCTTATGGCCTTACAATAGTTCACTAAATTTAAAACAGTGTCTTACAAACTTCGGCTCGCAGGCCGGCCACACATGAATTAAACAAGTAAACAAATAAGGCCTTCGAGGGCCGGCTCAGCAACTTGGGATTTGGTCTGCTATTTGCCACTCGGCTCTGCAGCACCTGCAAGCACAATTCACCGCAATGGTGCAAACAAGAATAACGGCCAGCTAAAGCCGACGAGATTATAACGATTTCGCCCCCAAACTCGGGGCGGCAAAGCTCATTCCCTGCACTTGTTAATGTAACAAGCAATATAGTGAATAAACACAACATCACAGGTGCAGGCTCATACGACCACACACCCCGTGCTCTCAGGGCACTAACTCGGTGAACCCGGTAGAAACCACGGTCTCACCACCATCCCTTGGATGGCAAATCTCATGAGCATTTAGCCTTTCCGACCTAAGCCTAAGGCTCGCACGACTATGCCAGTGGCCAGTCCCTTTTTCAGGTATCTGTCACCAAACCACATAGACCGGGTCCATTTTCACTTGCCCGTTGCTCACTCCGCCTAGTCACTTAAAGACGTACGCGCGGGCTAAGCTTATCACGGATCCCAAATTCGATCACACAAGCACATAACCCAGTTATGTTCAAGGTTGGCTCCCAGGCCACAAAGATGGCAGAAATGAGTTTCCGCCAAGTTTTCCGGGTACGCCTTAGGGTTAATCCCCAAGGATCCCTGCTGTAATCTACCACGTAGAAACCCGAAAACAACCAAAGGCACGGATTCTTCTCTGGCTAACAATGCATAGCAAATCATCACCGATCCAGGCCAACATGTCCGGGTAGGCTTCACACACCATGCCTATGTCCATACTACGATTCCGGACTCTAAACAAGGGGGACTTTACATATCTACCCCAAGGAACACCGCAAACTCGCCGCACACTCGCGGGAGAGCGTTTTCCTATGCAAAAAAAAAGAGCTTCACATGCTCAAGATGAGAATCGTTACCCTAGCATTCCTCTTCAGCGGCATGAAAATCCACACGGATGAAAAGCACCGCGATGATCTCGCCTCCGTGGATCTGGACTCGGTTTGCAATTTGGCGCTCCGAATCTCCTCCTGCGACCGGATCTCCCTCTTCCATCTTCCTCCTTGCTTTCTAGGATTTAGAAAGAGAAAGGCCAATGAAAAATGAGGGTTTAAACCCCCAATCCCGTCCTTAACCCTAGGATAGAGAGGCCTGAGCCGTTAGATCCCAAAATAAGGAAACGAACTGCCACGATTCGCCCTGAAAATAAACTTACTGGGCTGAACACGGCTTACGACACGCTCATGTCCAAGGCCGTGTGACTCATTCGACGCCGAAATCGTCGCTTCCCGAAAAGAACACGGGCACTCGACACGTCCGTGTCAGGCTTGACACGCCCATGTCACCCAGTACACGCCCATGTAGCTGGGTGTGTTCCTCCATCGACACATGCCCAACACCAACCCGAGGAGAACACGGGTATTCGACAAGCCCGTGCCGAATTTGACACGCCCGTGTCGGACCCGAACACGTCTGGGCTCAGGCCGTGTCTCTTCCCGACATAACTCGGCTAACAACTCGAGCGGGACACGACATGGGACACGCCCGTGTCTCAGGCCGTGTTCGCTTGTCGACACTCGTCGACTGCAATTTTGTCGACCACACGACCATCGCCGAACCTGAGCATGACACGCCCCTAGGACACGCCTGTGTCCCAGGCCGTGTCACCTCTACCAAAACCCAGACTTGGCTCAAAACGCCACCCGTCCCTCTTTTGAGTTTCGGGGCGTTACACTTTCATACCTATGAAAATGTCAATTCTTGATGCCAACATAAGGACACCTAAGACCTACATGGAGATGGACAAGGATGAGATAATTCTGGCCTCTATAGACAAGAGAGCTCAGAACATAATTGTCAGTGTTATAGATGACTCCACATTCCAAAACTTGATTCATTACAAAACATCCAAAGAAATGTGGGAATCATTTAGTGTATATATGGAAGGCACTGATGAGATTAGAGATGACAGAAAATCTCTATTAAGCTAGCAGTAAGAAGCCTTCAGGAAAGACAAGAAAGACACAGTGGCTGAGAGTTTTGAGAAATTTTTTAGAATAGTGAACAACCTGAGAACATATGACAGGAGCTTCACCAATTATGAACTCAATGACAAGTTCTTGAGGCCCCTGAATAAGGATTGAGACATCAAGATTTGTGCTATTAGAGAAAGGGCAACTTAGCCAATATAGACCCCCATGCTCTATTTTGCAAGTTTCTGTCTCATGAGCTAGAGCTGAATCTCACGAAGTCTGAAGAAGACTCAGCAATAGCTCTCAACAGAGAAAAGTCTATGGCCCTAAAGGCTGAGACATCCAGGAAAGTCAGGGAGAAATCTGCTCCCTCAAAAAGACAAAATGCAATCTCAGAATGCACAGAATCTTCCTCATCAGGAGGAGACATGACTGAAGAAGAATTGTCACTCTTCTCAAGATAATTCAAGAAGATGTTGAGGAGAAGAAGGCGGGGCAACTGGAAGGGTCCAACTGGAAACTCTTCTCACAAGAAGACAGATCACTCAAAGAAACTCAGGAAAAAGAAATTTGGGGACAGGTACGGTTCTTCTCAAGCCCTGAACTGCTATTAGGTGCAAAATAGTATTCTACTGCAATAGACATGTGATCATTGGGTTGCATAATGGCTGAGTTCCAAACTAAGGAACCGTGATCAACTTTACAAGTTATTGTAGTTTACACAGATCCTTGTAATATCATATAAAGATGTTTTATTTTCTAGAGTATTGGGCACTCCTGACTAGAAAATGTGGCCCGGCTTTAACAGATTACCTGGTGCTAAAATTAACTTTAGTAAGAAAGCATAAGTTGCTTTTGTCAAATAATCAGTGTCCAAATTTTTTCTCATCACTTGAGTATATTGATTGCGTTTTCTCTTTTGCTTTATGCTAGGAATAGTGATTGTGATGACCTTAGGATGTTTCCTTTTCAGTTTTAAGCTACACGAGAAATGTTCGCCGATGTCTTTAACGTCATGTTTAGGCCGCACATTTCTTTCTGATGCTGGATTAAACTTGCTAAGTTGTTTACTTGTGACCCCGAAAAAGCGAGGTTTCACAATTTATAATTAAATTTTTTTTAAAAATTCTTCCATAATGTTGAAATTCGGACACCGGTTCAACTGAGTTCGGACTGGGAGGGAACAGTTCAAGTTACTTTGCCCGTCGTCATGAGCACATGGATGGTCTGTTCAAGCCGGGATTTGACCCTTGCTGGTTAAAGTGTTTGCCGACGAATAGACCCAGCAAGCTACGACGTGGAGGTCCCACCGCTCATCCGAAAGTGTGTGTCGCATCTTCCCCTCCCTAAGCCAAAGGCTGAGCTCGACACCTTGGATGGAACAGAGCAAGAGTTCACCGAAAATCGTGACCTCGAGGAGGCTGGGTCTGCCTCTCCAAGGTGTTTTGGGGGTCTATTTGTAGGTAAATCCCAAGCCAGGGGTAAAATCGCCCTTTCTGGCCTGCAAATAACGGCCTTCGTCTTTTGGTTTTTTACCATTGGCGCCCATGATTGGTCTGTAGATAGCAAAATCCCGCTCTTTGGGAGGGCAATGGGCAGACCGAACGGGTCTGCAAGTCGACAAAAAGGGATATAAAATGTTTCTTCGTCTAAGGCGGGCACCGGACAGGCTAGCCTCGTTAAGCCGTGCTTCTCGCCTCGCAGGGCCCAGTTGCTTTGAGGTTTGCTTTGGCAAGTTGGCACCTTACTAGAGTGTTCGATTCACTAGTATCCTCAGCGAGGTGCGAGGTCGCCTCGCCTAACCCGGTTTCAACTAATTGGTTCACCTTTTTGTGGTTGGGTAAAGCCTTGGCCCGGTTCGCTAAATTGGGTTGTACACAATCCCCATTTCTCTGCGAGCGCGCCAGATGTCGGAAATAAATCATCCAACCCCGATTTGATGAGCTCGGTTAATGCTTGCTTAGACCGCACCGCGCTATCCCCCCCCCCCCCCCCCCCCCCCACCCCCGACTCTATAAATATAGGAGGAAGGGTATGGCCTCTCCTCAACACCTAAACTTGGTCGAAACGTTGTACGCCTGGCCTTCATGGACTCGCCTGACCGAGATGACGATGAGGTTGTTGCTCTGTTTGGCCTGATTGGAGGTTCTCCTCTGAAAGCGCCATGCAATATCCGGATCGAAGAACTGGATCAAACTCGTGGCCGTCAGGCCGACACAATATCCTCGAACTCCTCGAACTTGATCTATGCCGCCCCGCCTTCGCGGCGTACGCCGTCGCTAGGGATGGTGGAGCCCTCGAGCTACGCGGGTTAACTTCCTCCCGACGGCCGCCCTTCTGCTATAGTGGTACATGACTCCACTTTTACTTGTCTTGATGGTATGCTTCTGATCGCGTCGCCTTTTGAACCCTTAGATTGACGATGATGATGCGGTCGTGGTGGTCCTGGCGACGTCAAAGGAGGGTGATGGAGGGAATTCAGAGAAGATCAGGATCACCAAAGGGAAAAAGAAGTCCCACCTTTCCGTGAGGGACGTGAATTTCTCTACCTCCGACCTCGCCCTCCGATTGAGGAGCATATTTTATCTGCGGCGGCTTCCCGCAGGGATTCACTGGGTGAGCACGCCGCCTCGCACCATACAAACTTTACTCGGCAAAGGACTCAGTCGTCGCTGACCTCCATTGGAGCCAACACCGCGCCTCACCATCTTGAGCTTGGTGAGACAAGTCGACCACGGACAGGAGGGAAGACCTTAAAGATGAAGTCGCCTCGCCCCGTAGAGGATGGCGTTCCGTCTTCTCAGGGTAAATTCTGAATTCTTTCTCTTGCCTCTGTTTCTGTTATGAGCTTCTTTTCTCACGTGGCGAGTCCCCCCTATCGCGCGAGCTATCATCGCTGGGAATGTGTAACGGCCATTAGGCCACATGCCCAAATATTAGAGGTTATTACATGTAATTAGTATTATAAATAGGAGTGATGAGTTGTAATGAGGAGGAAGAATGAATCAATAAAGTTTGCTGTTTCTTCTCTATTTCCCGTCCCTTCCTTCCTCTCTTCCGACTCCGGCCTTCTTCTCCGGCCGTTCGTCCTTTCTCTCATCTCCGACCATCCTCCTCTAGGCCATTCTTAGTATTTCCTGCTAGCAGTGTTTGTGGATTCTAATATTTGGTTCTCTCGTTGAGAGATAACGCCGGCAAACAACATCTCCTGCAATCAAGAATGGCCCTCCCACTCCGGCGATAAAGAACGACACGACCGCCGGCCCGTTTATCTTCCACCAAAGCCTACCAGATATTTGAAACAGGGACACCCCTATTTTACACGAGATCAGCCACCGAAAGTAACCCAAAATTTGTCGCTGCGCCGCCACTGCCGCTGCGCCGCCTCCGCCGCACGCTGTGCCACCACCACGGCTGCGCTGCCTCCACCACGACTACAATTGCTTCTCTATGATGCCATGACCAAGAACGGTGCCGATCACAGAAACATTCTGTTATGCCTATTCGATTTCCGCTTTGTTGATTGTTGTTTTTGGGTGGAAAAAAAAAAAGAAAGCCTTGTTGCTAAAAAAATAAAAGAAATCAAGCACCTGTTGTTAAAAAATAAAAGAAACCTGCAACGTTCTGCTGCCATCAACAACGTCACATATACTTGTATAAACAAATTCGGGTAATAATATTCAACCTCTGGATCAACGGAAAGAAAAGTCGTTTTCTCGCTAGATTGCTGGAAGAAGACAAGATTCAAGACTCCTCCCCACATCATTTGAGGCCATTTACGCCACCATCAATCCCCTCTTCCTCCACTTACCACCCCGTTGCGACCATCGACCACCGCAATTGTTGTCTGGAGCCAAAAAGATCCTTTATTTACAATCGTCATCATCATCCGGTTCTTGCGGACCATCTCTACTTTCTACGATGGCAGATGATTTACCAGCTGCTATTGAAGCCTGCAAGAAAAATATGTTACGCAGCTTTGATACTTTTCAGAAGCACATAGATAGTAATTTACAAGCGAAGTATGATTCCTGTCCGCGTTTTTCTGATGGGAATCCCGTGGATTGGATTTACAAATTACAGATGTATTTTTCGAATAACAAGATTTGCCCCACAAATTTCATGATCTACGCAGCTCTACACTTAGAACAGCGTCTATCTGGTATCGGGCGACATTACGCACTCATCTAGCTTTCACTTTCCGGTTGTTTGTTGATGTCATAGTTAAGGAATACGTTCCTTCTACCATCGTGCCTGCTTTTCACCTCGACATTCAAGGAAAATTATCAGGACGCTTTTGAAGAGCAATATAATGTGAAACCTTGATCACGAATAGCTCCAACATAATGGACGACATCTCCACCATCCATGGCAACGTCAAACTTTGAACAAGAGCAAAATGGGGGCAATGACTTAACTAGTGTGACTGCTATTATGGATCCATTGTTGTCATCCATCACTCTTATGATGAAGAACAACATCGAAACTGTCCCAGAAGAGCTCAATAAAAGTTCCACTTTTCTTGACATTCCTCGTCACTATTTCCTTGCCCAAGATACCATGATGTTCCAAAATGATCTTGCAGTGAACAAATTTTTGTCACCGTCGTCAAGACAATCACATGAGCAAGAACTACTCGATGAAGGGGTGGTCAAGCCAATACCAATCTCTTCAATTATTCTTGTTTTTGATCCAGGAGGACATTCTAGTTCTCATTGTTCGGTCCAGACAACAACATTATTCTTTGACCTCAACTTCTGTGGTGGCTACATTTGAAGGATGCAATCATATTAAAATTTCAATGAACAAACGACGAGGTCTTTGTTTTCAAAGGGGAATGTCATGTAACAGCCATTACGCCACGTGCCCAAATATTAGAGGTTATTACTTGTAATTAATATTATAAATAGGAGTCATGAGTTGTAATGAGGAGGAAGAATGAATTAATAAAGTTCATTGTTTCTTCTCTGTTTCCCGTCCCTTCCTTCCTCTCTTCCGACTCCGGCCTTCTTCTCCGGTTGTTCGTCCTCTCTCTCATCTTTGTCCATCCTCCTCTAGGTCATTCTTAGTATTTCCTGCTAGCAACGTTTGTGGATCCTAACAGAATGCCTCCCGAGAAGACGCCTCCTCCGATGTCAAGCCCGCTATGAGAGTGGATGGCCAACTCAACAGTGGATAGTGCTAATTTTAGCTCGCGCCTGTATAGAGTGCTTGCATTCCACGACTCAGCTCTTGCCGCCGTGAACCGCCAAGATAGCAGGCAGGGTGAGGGCGAGCTCCGAGGACACGTGGAAGCGATGAAGAATTAATACAAAACACAGCTGGAGGGCAACGCCATGCTCTTTTTTTCGGATGCTGGATGCTGAGGAGAGATTATACAAGTTGGAGACTCGCCAGAACGCCTTCTGAAGATCACTGGTACAAGTTTGGTCAGATCGCCAGTACTATCGGCGAGGCGAGAAGGATCGAGGATCATTTGCGTAAGGGAATGTACCTCCTTCGGCAGGCGCATCATCACTTCCACGAGGTCGGGGGCGTTTCATGGGCAGCCCACCATCCTAACCGTCTGCACGTGCGACGGGTAGAGGATCAAATCGCTTCCCTCCATTTTTGTATTATTCAATGTAATCCCTCGCCATGCGATTTGTTGGTGAGAGTTAATTATTGTTTTTTTGGATTTTGCGCTCTCATCATATTTTGAACATTTTGCACCAATATTTGTACACGCCTAGATTGCAAATAAAGCTTCATTAAGAAGATTTCCAAGGCACCCACCATTTTCCTCCTTCGTGACTTCCACTCGCCCCGTATTGTGCCATGGTTCGTGTTAAAGGCGAGGAGAGCCGAGCGCACTGCGTGGCCAATTTGGTGGATCACTACTTCCCACGAGAGAAGATGACTGCACAAGAACTGGCGAAGTTCAGATCGCGATATCTTCCAGCGGGTTTCACGGCGAGGCGACATCAACAAGACTATGGAATCAACACCTTCTTTGAGGATGAACTCGCCCTTCCGCTGGCCCATTTTGAGGCAGGGCTGCGACTTCCCTTGTTCCCCGAGGTGGTCCAAGTGATCAAGTACATCGGCTTGGTCCTCGCTCAGATAAACTCCAACGAAATCAGCATGCTTGTTGTCTATGCATGTTATATGCACGAGTAAGGAGTCAAGTTCGACCTCGTCGCCTTTCGGAAGATTTTGAAATTGAAGGCGACCATCGACAGGGTTGTATTCTTTCCCAGCGCCTGCGTCAAGCTTGCGGAAACGCTGAACAAGGTCCACAACTGGACCGACAAGTTTGTATTCTTATGAGGCGCGTTCGGTTCGTTGTCCATGACGCCAATTCAGCGAAGCAAGAATACATTCAAACCACCCAAAGTGACGGGTGACGCGCTCTTGCTTTACAAGATGCTGAAGGGTCAGGATTTTGAGGTTGTATACCTGCGGCGACACAAAGATGAGCTTGTTTACATCACGCCCGACAACGGTTAGTTCTCGCTTATAAACCCATGGTCACCTCGATTCATGCGCCGTTTAACTTTTCAAATTTATTTGCCCTAGTACGAGTCCTTGTGCGAGCTCCTCTCCCGCTTACCGGTGACGGGTGACTCCTCAATTTGAATATTTTATTTATGTTTTCATTTAAAACACTAATATTCAAATTTATTTTATTTTTTCAACAAAAAAATAGAATTTAATATTTAATTCAAGTTTTTTGACAGTATTTATTTTACGCAAGTCATCATGCACAGGTCCCTCGGCGGGATCCTAATTGCCGCATTTGTACGTATGGCGGGGCGCGGCTCGTCTTGCGCGGATGGCGGTCGCAGTGCGGCTTGCAAGCTTGGGTGTATTAGTGTTCCGACGTCTGATTAGGAGACCAATTATACTCATAATCACGCAAAATTGGGCCGACTGAAATTGTGTCGGTGAGCCACTTGAGATCGCGACAAAAAATATGTTATTCTTCCAAAATTATTTGGGGAACAAAATCAGGAATACTTAGAAATTACAATTGATGACATGATTAAATTAAGTAGCTCAAAGGCTATATCAAACATGAGGTTTCCTCTATTGTAGAAGATATTTTAAAAAATTCACTAATTTTGAGTTGAACAAAAACTCTATCTTCATAGATTATGGATTTGACATGACAGAGGTTATTCCAATGGTTATGACTGCCCATAAGAAGAGAAAATTAATTTTGAACGTAAAAGTGGATGAAGTTCCTTAGGTGTAGGGCATTTACGAACGACAGTTCGTAACCGCCACGTTCACTACCACGATCCTAAGAAAAGAAAATTAATTTTGAACGTAAAAGCGGATGAAGTTCCTTAGGTGTCGGGCATTCACGAACGACGATTCGTAACCTGCACGTTCAGTACCACGTTCACTGCCACGTTCACTGCCACGTTCACTGTCACATAATTTCATCTACAATAATTGTTTGATACAGTATAAAGAATAATTATTTAAAATTTCCCTATAACTTACATAATTCTAAAGAGTTCCCTCTATCTTTCAATCTCCTCTATCTTTACATAATTTAAAAAAATATTTTTAGGTGGGGCATATTCTTGTACATGTATATTATCAATGTAGACTGAAAGGGGGAGGCTTTTGTAATTTTGAAAGATCAAGGGGATTTTATGTTGATGGGGTTCCCCTGAAGATTTCTAAGTCAAACAGGAAGGAATTCGATCAAAATGCTCAAGCAAGATGACCCGATCAAATATACCACGCATGCAAGTCGAGCACGCAAGTCGAGCACGCAAGTTGAGCACGCTAGAAGTGACTAAAAACACCTCAAAGACAAGGATGGAGCCAGGCGCACAACTCGAACACGCAACACACTCAATGCACACACAACATGTACGTGCGCGCCACATGCTCTACTTGTGCGTCCATGCTACTTGCGCATGCGCACCGCCGGCCAAGGCCGCTGTCGCTGCAGGGCAACCTGCCCAGGCCGGCCGAACTGCCTAAGGGGCATGTCAACCATTTCATAAAAAATTGTGATCCAGATGACCAAATTGGAGCGACACCATTTGCCAACTCAAATCCAGCCCGACGCAATTACAAGCACGTCCCTCCAGAAAACAACACATAACCCCCAGGCTTCATTTGAAGGCAACTCCAGAGACTAGAGAGAGCTCTAAGGTTTTTCAACAAGAACGCGAGGACTTAGATCATTTCTCCGCTTAGAACTCACTCTGCTCCCTCCCTAACACGCACAACACTAGGCGCTCACTCAGACACTTTCTGAGCTCAGGAGAAACACTAGTAAGCGCTCCTGCCGATGCTCCCATGAAGACACTTCAAGGCTTCATGCACTTAGCATTTTTCTCCACAAGGACGCTCTCATCCAAGCTTTATGAACTTAGTTCTTTTTCCATTTTTTCTGTACTCAAAGATTTTAACGTAGAGATTGTCTGTCACCCTCTGATGAGACTCCTAATACTTGTAAACTCAAAGTTAAACATTGGATTTTTGCCCAGCACATATCAGACCACGTGGTTTTTCACCCTTTCCTGGTTTTCCATGGTAAAAAAAGACTCATGTCAATGCTGCTGGATTTTCATTGATTGTTTCCTCGCCCGGACCGACTCCGAGCTAAGGCTGTCCGATTCTCTGGACCGGAGGAAAAATGGGTGATCCACAATAGTTTGGCGCTATCTGTGGGAAGGTGTTCCCAAGCTCTACAATAACTTTTTGAATAATGTGTTTTCCTTACGCAAGCAACCTTGCATGACGGTAACGACAAGGAGGAATGCACGCACTGCTAACGGCACAACTCCGGAAGAGCTCACTAGATTGGCCCCCGGCCACCAACTAGCCTGTAAACACCGCTTCGCCACTGGAAGGAGCCACTGTTGTGCCTGCAATCTCGGTAGAGCAGCACATCTGAATGATAGAGGAGCACCAAGAAGAAGTGCTCACCTATCTGCGGGATTTGGGAGTCTCAAATCCTCTGAATCCAACTGACGCGCATGGGACATAACCATCAGTTGCACATGAGAGCAATCTATCTCAAAATGCAACTTTCCCTTAGGATCCCACTACCTACGAGCTTTCTGATAAAGCAAACACCAAGCACGCTTCTCGAAGGCTAGAGCCGCTCATGCCCGTTCCATCATGGGTCCCTGCTTGGTCCTTAGGCGTAAGACCCTTCCCCTTACCAAGGAGGTTACCCGGTCTTATGCCTAGAACTGCTGCCATACGGTGATACTAATATACGGGTTAGTCACCACCGTACGATGCCGATCCTACCGGCTAGTATGATCATTTTAACCGGTAGGCCAATTTGAGAATAGAAGTAAAATTGTAAAGACAAGTACACGGATCACAGAATCAACATCATATAATAATAAAAATACAGTATAACAATGAGTACAATAAGAGTGTAAAGGGATTATGCCCGGTACATGCCAAAATGAATAAATCTCTCTCTCACACATTCTAAGCAGAAGCTGGAGCTAAAACACCCGTCATCACCTCACGCTGAGCAGCAGTACTAGTGTGCGGTATCTGCTCCTCAAGTCCCATCACACCATCCCGCTGGCCGTGTTGGTGCTCCATCTCCTCGAGCTCCAAAAATGATACGATCACAACTGACCGTTAGTCATAAAGACTAAGCCATTTTGTCCTCGCCTTACCCCCGTGACTCCTAAGCAAAGTGTGGGAGGACGAAAGTGGAGGACAATAAGGGCAAAATCAAAAGAGCAGGTGATAGTGGAACTAATTTATCATGAGTAAACATCTAATATTGATTATGGCATTATAATAGTAGTTATATATGTGAAGTACAACAAGTGAAGAAATGTAATAGAGCAACAATAATAAAGGGAGCAGTAAAGTAATATGTACAGTGTATAAAAGTAATCTACTACTACTAAGCTATCATTACAAAAGTACCTTAAATTGTAAGAATGCCCATAAAACTTATAAGTTAGGGTTTCTAGAAATATAACTTATCATATAAAAGAGCCAATACTAATTTATATAATAAAGATATGTAATATGAATGTCCTAAAGTACGTATGTATGTTAAGATGTGCTATGCATGCTATGAATCATACAAGTGCAACACACCCGTATGACTTTGTGATCACAGACCTTTAGTTCCCACTTTTTGAAGTTAGCTAAACTCTCTAGTACCACCGTTGTAGCTACAACAGCAGTGGAGCGGGCGTCTCCACTCCTAGGCGAGTATACACACTATGTTGGGTACATTGGACACAATGTACCTGATTTGAAGAAGCCCATTCAACTCAATGATATACATAAATATGTATTTGATGTATATTTCAGTTCATGCTTGTAGGTTGCCTATGTCATATTGATTTGACAGGTGGTCTAAATTACATTGACAGGTGGACTCTAAGGAGCTGACTAAAAAGTGAAGAAAATTGTCTAAGTACAAAAGCGTCGAGTGAAGTCAGCAAAGTGTTGAGTAAAGTCAGCAAAGTCAGCATCTAGTAACTTGCAATGTAGAAAATTGGCTAAGTACAAAAGTGTCGACACACTTCAACTATGTCGACACCTTTGCAGAAGTTGTTGTCATGGAAAGTCTTTTATCTCGACACTTTGAAGACTAAGTCAGCAGTATCGAGATAAGCCAGCTAATTCGACACATTGAAGATTCAATAACAGCAGTGTCGAGACAAGTCAGCTATCTTCACACCTTGAAGACTAAGATAGCAGTGTCGAGACAAGTTAAATATCTCGACACTTTAAAGCTTGAGACAATAATGTCTAGATAATACATGTAACACCTCCCCTATAATGACCATATAATATGGGTCCGGCCGGGGCCCCATAACATACAGACGCCACATCTTAAGGATTATAAGATGATATAAACTACCCAACTCAAAACTCAAATTAAACACAGCGGAAACTAAAACAAGACTAGAAGTTATTCACTTACATATGAGTATCAACACGGCCTTATGGACTTATAACAATTAAGAGTCCAAAACTGAAACAATACATCAAATATCAACATGCATAAGCACTCCTAGGCTGCCTTGGCATGCAAGCCGGAAACATAGTGCATTAAGCATAATCATTCAATCAAAACAGGGCTACTATGCAAAATGAAGCACTTCATGAGGCTTAGGACTTTTTTTGCCCGGCGAGCTAGCTCCTGCTTGCGATCCTTATCCTGTAAAAATTGGTTATAACGTGGGTCAAAAAAGGATGACCTCAACTGTATAACCAACACATCTCCTCCCGACCGTCCCTAGCGGACCCCGTAGCACTCCATCACCCTGTAGGTCAGCACTTCGTATGCAAATATACAAGTACATTGAAAGTAGTAAAAAAAGTTTGGATGTCTCTTACAACAAATATTTTTCTATGTTGAGCATGGAATAAAAGGGGCCTACTATACAGCTTGTATGTTCACCCGGGCTTCACCCAAGGCACCCTAGAGCGTATGCTTCTAACACATCATCAAATCGAGTACTTCCAATTTCCCCATCGGAGTTCAAGCCGCAAACACAAGGGTACTTCCAATTTTCCCTAACAATATTCAAGCCGCAAACACAAGGGTACTTCCAATTTCTTCTAACGACATACAAGACGCCACACAGAACTCTTGCCTCGGCCCCACCCGCTCGTGGGTATCAAAACCCAGGCTTGCCTGCAAGATCTGGCTTCTCACATCAGGATTATGCCACACACAAAAAATAACCGATACTAAGAACCCGTGCTAGACCCCACCAGTTCGCGGTGACCTAGGCCCGAATAAAATGTAGGGACCACGTCCACCGAAGGAAACCCAGCGGGACCCAGCTGGTATCGTCCGGGCTTGTCCAAAGCTTGGAATCCTCGTCAGTTTCACAGAAGGGGGCTTGTCTTACCGGGACACTCTCCCCACAGGACTTGCATGTCACGGGATGGCCAGCCGACCACAGAGACATACCACCCTTAGCAAATCACAATCCCAAGCCTTTTTCCACCCTAACCCATCATTCGTACCGTACCATCCTCGCACCCCTGTGTGTACTCTAATTTTCACTCGGTCTGATTCTGGCTACACGTACTCACACGAAACAGGGGAAAAAAACATCACAAACGACGTCTTGCCGCTAACAGATTTCTAACAAAATTGAAAGACACCTAGAGGGTGTGAGGGGGGGGTGAATAGGTTCTAATTTTCTTTAATAAATTTTAGGCAATTATCTTGTTCTAACTCAGCATAGAAAATACAATTCACAGCACAATAATCACAGCACAACACAGTACACCAGATTTATAGATGTTCCCCAAGTTATGGGCACATCCACTTTCTCCCTTTGCCTATCTAGTAGAGAACTGGATTTAGCACATCTTCCTTTCACTAACTCAGATCCACAAATCTTACACCTCAGAACCTGATAGGTTCCTACAGCTCAGACTTATACAAGTCCTACCTCAGATTCTTCCCAAGAACCCTACCTCAGGCAACAACCCTACCTCAGCCTTTATCACCAGGCTTACAACTCAGACTTTCACAAGTCCTACACCTTAGGCTCTCAGCCCTACCTCAGCCTTTATATACACAGGCTTACAACTCAGATCTAAGAAGATCTTACAAGGAAAAAGAATATTTAGTTGTACAGGAATTTCACCTAAATAGAACTCTCAATTGCTGTGAGCTTCTTGATCAGTTCTTGAACAAACTGTATACTTTAGATCCAACCTGACTTAGCTTTCTCAAAGCTTCTTGATTAAACAAAATGAGGTTGATCTGACTTGGAGTAGAAGTTGATCTTCATACAACTCTCTTCTTAGATTCAGAAATAGATCTGAATATTTCTTGCAGACTGTTCAGGATCTGCCTTCTTAAGGGTTCCCCCTTTCTTGTTATTGAATTCTCTCTGGTTTTGTGTTGGTTTGTTCCCTCTTAATTGCTTTCTTAATTGCTTTGGTTGTCATGGATCAGTCCTTTATATAGAGTTTCTCAATGATTACCGGCTGATCCGGTTTGTAACAACCTTTTGACAGTTCTGACAAAGGTGTCAGACTTGTTGTTTATGACAGCTGTCAAGTCTTCAGCCATGACAGTTGATTCTGCAATGACTTTATATCTCAGCAGGAAACACTCAGCAAATTACTTCACATGTGTCGACACAAATAGACTAAGTATCGACACAAGCCTTGATGATGTCGACACATCACTCAATGTATCGACACAATCATTCTTCTGCTTCTCGACACAGCTTCTGTTTTATCCACAAGAACCCAGATTTGGTGAAGTCACCCTTGAACTAAGATGAATTAAGTTGTATTTGATGTCTTGCTTGAGTTATGTGTTTGCATGACTATATTGCCAAGTGTAGACCAATGTCAGTCTATAATGGGTCACCAAACACAGTACCATACAATGTAATCCCTCATTATGTGATCCATGGTGTTAACTCATGTGTAGCCTCTCTATTGGGTACACTTTATGTTTCAAGCACTAGAATTGATTGGAGAAAGAAATGCTGCTGAGTTTATTGAAGAAGAGAAAATTCTGTTGAAGAAATATTTTCTAAGTCTTTCACTCGAGTAGTATTTTATATACTCGAGTTGAATACTTAGTTTATACTCGAGTAAGTCTATCTGTACTTGAGTAAGGGAATGGCTCTCGAGTAGTCTGAATATAGCTCTCGAGTAGCCAAGTCAATCACTCGAGTAGATCATCTCTTACTCTCGAGTTAATAGAATTTCCTCTCTAAAAATTTTCTAAGTCATTTACTCGAGTAGTCATATTAGTACTCGAGTAGATGAGACTTTTGTCTCGAGTTACAGAAGACAGGATTTCGTGTTGTTCTACTTCACTGGAGTAGTCAAGATCATGTACTCGAGTAGTCTATCTACTACTCAAGTAGTCCAGGTTTAATACTCGAGTGATAAGTTTTTCATCCCTCAGAATTTTTTTCTAAGTCATTACTCGAGTAGTGATATCCATATACTCGAGTAGTTTATCTCCTCTCGAGTAGTCCAGTTCCAGTTCTCGAGTAACCCGTTTTCTTCTCTCAGAAATTATTCCAAGTCTTTGACTAGAGTATTGCTTCTACCTCTCGAGTAGCTAATTTCTATTCTCTCGAGTAATACTTCTTGTATTCGAGTAGTTCAAATCCACGACTCGAGTAACTATATTAGCACTCGAGTAAGTCATTGACTACTCGAGTAGTTACTCATTATTTCTTGATTTTCTCTAAGTAATCTACTCGAGTAGTCTCATTTTACTCTCTCGAGTAAACTTATTAAGTACTCGAGTAGGTAATTGTTTACTAGAGTAAAACAGTCAATCTTTTCAGAAAATTTTCTAAGTCAAGATTTGAAGGGAATTTTTAACGCCTTGACGTGATTTGTCCACGTGTACGTCGTTAAGGCTAATTTTGACCATTAGGGAGATCTTATATAAGGTCTTGTCATTTCAACTAACCCTAACAATAAGTGCTATCGAGAATTATTCTAAGAATTTTTCTGAATCTTATTCTCTCTGTCCAAAAATAGAAGCCGCCACCGCCGATCTTCTTCGTGCCATCACCAGGGCTTTCGATCTAAGAGATTTAGATCAAGATTGACTTTCAGATCAAGATTGCTTTTCATTCCTCATCATCTCTCGGATCTTGTGAAGTCAAAGAAATTTTCAGATCCAATTCTTGTCGAGATTTTTCTTCAACTTTTCTGATAGAGCCGCAAAGATCAAAGAAGAAGACCTAGGCCGACAAATTCCAGATCTGAGAATTACTGTTTGTATTTTCATTTACTCTCAATTTAATTCTTGTAGGAGATTTCTCTCCGAGTGTAGGAGTCTTTTTGTCTCCGTGTTGTAGGAAGTTTTATCTTCCGAGTGTTGATCCGTGTTGTAGATCGAGATTGTAGGAACTTTGTTCCGTGGCGTAGGATTGATTTTCAATTCGAGATAGTGGATTAGCCGAGTATAGTGCTTTGCTAAATCAGTGAGGGAAAGTAGATGTACCCAAGGTTGGGGAACCACTATAAATCTTTTTTCGTCTGTGATTGTTTGGTTGATATTTGTGTGCATAGATCTCTAAATTTTTATTCCGCAAAAAGATGCATAACTCACCTATTCACCCCCTCTAGGTGATTTAGGTAGACAACTGAACACTTTAAATTGGTATCATAAGGAGGTTGATCACTAAAAGGTTAACACCTTGATCAGATCCGTCTCTAGTTGTCTCTTGAGATTTTCCAAGCATGGACAAGGCTAAAGATTTTGCCAAGCTTCCATTGTGCACCATGAATAACTTTCCCATGTGGAAATAAAGAATCAGATTTTTCATGGAAGCTTTGGATCCTAAGATCTTCATGATCGTTGAAGAAGGACCTTACATTCCCATGACCGTCTCCACAATAGATCCAACAAAGAAAGTTCTAAAGAAATTGATGGATTAAGACAAAGACGAGATTGTACTTGTGTCTATAGACAAGAAGGTCAAGAATATAATAGCAAGTGCAGTCGATGACTCCATGCTATAGAACTTGATCCACTGCCAGTCTGTTAAGGAGATGTGGCAGTCCCTAGTCACTTTGATGGAAGGCATAAAAGAAGTTAGGGATGATAGAAGATCCCTTCTGAATCAGAAATACAAAGCCTTCTGACAAGGACACAAGGACACCATTGCTGACACTTTTGAGAATTTCTTCAAGATAGTCAATGGCCTAAGGGTCTATGGCTGAGTCTTCACAAACCGAGAACTAAACGATAAGTTCTTAAGATCCCTAACCAAGGAATGGGATAACAAAGTGTGTACTATCCGAGAGTTTGGCAAGTTAGCTGAGACTAATCCTCAGAACCTCTTTGGAAAGCTGATGTCCTACGTGAAAGTGAGGGGATAAGATACTTACTACTCTAGAGGGGGGGGGGGTGAATAGAGTATTCAAAAATTAAGGAGACTCTAAACACTTCTCTTAGAGCTATTTGCGGAATAGAAATATAAAAGCTTTAAATCTAAAGCCTAACTGAGTGAAGTGAATAAAAGAGAAGCTTACTAAATTTTCAGTTGAACTTTTATCCTAACACAACAACTAGCAACCTAGTTAAAACTATCACAGCCATAGAGCAATGATTAAAATAAGCAACGGACAACACAAGAGCTTTATAGTGGTTCCCCAAATGGGTACATCCACTCTTCTACCACCCTGGTAGGAATCCACTACAGGTTTTTGATCAGGTGCCCTTCCACCAGTAGATCTGCTTCAGGTAGATCTAAAGACCCTTCAGGCTTTTGATCAGGTGCCTAAAAACCAACAAACAGGTTTTTGATCAGGTGCCCTGCCACCAATGGTTCACTTTTGAAGGGAGTAATAACCCTTTTACAGGAGGTTGAAAGAGAGAATTAAGATGTCTTCTCTATGTTTAAAGAAGCTAGTGGATAGCTCTGAATATATCAAAGCTCCCCTGGCTTAGAGAATGTCCAGGAAGAAGCTTTTCTTCAGGGTGTAGGATCTCTAAATTGCTTGAGAAGACTTTCTGATGCAGCCTTGAAGAAGACTCTAGATTTTGAATAAATGTTCTTCTTCAGTAGCTTTTGCAATCTGGGGGAGTTTGCAACAATGAATGTTCAGCAATCTGGGAGGTTCTTCTTCTTGAAAGCTTGAACTCTGAGTATGTATTTTCCTGAAGACAGGATGAACTCAGGAAGAAGAAGAACTTTTCTTTTCTCTTGAGATGTTTGGTTGTGTGTCTGCTGTATGTTTGTATGTATTATTCTCTGTAT
Source organism: Platanthera zijinensis (assembly GCA_039513925.1). Classification (NCBI taxonomy): domain Eukaryota; kingdom Viridiplantae; phylum Streptophyta; class Magnoliopsida; order Asparagales; family Orchidaceae; genus Platanthera; species Platanthera zijinensis. The sequence goes on along the minus strand of CM077082.1, from coordinate 206,463,548 downwards.
TCTGAGTTGTGAAAGAGTATCTTTATTTTCAGCCGACTGCACTGATAATATAGAAACTTCTCTTCTTTTTAAAAAAGCCTCGAGTCATGCACTAGAATTTTTATTTCCAAATAATAGAATAAAACAAAATAAAGAAACCTGCACCTGCAATCTTTTCTGTCATTCCCAAAAAGGAATTAAGGATATTAAAAATATCCTATCAATTTGACTTTACAAATTGACACAGGAAACAAAGCCTAACGGCTATATTACAGCTGTAGAAAAGCACGATTTCCTCTGATAAAACAAATGGCTTTATTCTGCCAAATCTCTCAATTAATGCAAAAGGAATATTGCAAATAAGCAAAAGAATATAAGCATTAAATTGAGAAGAATATACTGAATAAAATATGTCTTAAACAAAAGGAAATAAAACAAAGATCAAATGAAATGACTACAGATAAAAGCAGACAGAAAGCGTCGACCAGAGATCAAAGATCGTCGATCTGAACAAATAGATCGTCGACCTGAAGAAAAACTGTCTTCACAGAAATCGTCGACGAAGGCAACACGATCGTCGATCTGAAGAAGCAGATCGTCGACCCACTTCAGAGTTCATATAACTCTGAGATCGTCGATCATCATTCGAAGATCGTCGAGCGCCATTCGACTATCGTCGAGCACAATTCTACTTAACCATTTTCATTTCAATTCAATCTCAACTAATCTAACCTAAGGGTAGACTAACCTTTAGTCTAACCATTGACCATAGATAATTCTTGGGTCAATTAAGCCTAATTGAGATGACATGACCCAAATCAAAACTAGGGAACTAACAATCTCCCCCTATTTGGGTTATGTCACTCAACCAAAAACAAATCTAATACAAGCAGATAAGAATAAGCAACAGCAAACAGATTAGAATAAATTGGGTAGTCAAAACAAATATCACAGACATTTATCAACAGAGTCTGAAGGAGGAGTAGAAGTAGCAGGAGAGAAAGTGATTTTTCTTCTAGGATCGCATGCATCCTTCTTTGATAACTTCAAATCCTGCTATCCAATAATCTTTAGTTCTCCAGCTTTAGGTAGAACAGCTTCAGGTTGTTTTTCCATATACTTTGAAGCATCAAAAACTTCTGAACTGACTTGGAACCTGTCTAATTCTTTCTTTCTGTATTTAGACATAGTAGAAAGTCCTGTGATATCTTTACCTTCAGCTTTAGCTTTCCTGATTTTAGCAGCTCCCACCAATTTTAAAAGTCTAACCATTTTGAAGTTAGGATCAAGCTCTTGACTTTCATAAGAGTTTTCATCATCTGGATTCAATGGATTTACAGCCTTAAATTTTACTGATTGAGTTAGAAAACTCTCAGTTTTCTGTTGAGATGGCTTGACATTTGAATCTTTTGGCTCTTGAATAATAAGACTAGATGGAGGAGCATACTCAACATACTTCTTGCTTGATTTGTCAGAGTATGCAACTCTTTTTTCCTTTGACATCTACTGGCTTGACCTGAGCAGGTTTTTCTTTTGAAGGAGACAATTTTGTTTTGAGAGGAGACCTAGGAGCTGGAGGAGGAGAGAAAGTTGGTTGTTGATATACAACTTCCTTTACTTTCTCTCTTTGACTGTCTGAATGCCTAGTCTACCTCTGATCATGAGACCTGCTGGGAGGAGGCTGCCTGCCCTTCCTTTGATAGATGTAAGGTTGATTTGGTCTCATAAGAGGAGTAGAAGATCTGGGAGCAACATTTCCTGAAGCACCAGCAGAGGGAGGAGGAGGAGGACCTCTCTGAATCCCCTTGGGAGGAGGAGAGTTCTTCCTGCTCTTCTTCCTTGCTTTCTGAGCATTTTTTGAATACCACATCCAAGGCTCAAAATTTTTAGATTTAGGATCAATTCCTTTTAGAATATAGTTTGGAATATCATGATCTGGGTTAGGAGGTGCTGGAGTTATGGTCTTTCTTTTCTTTTGAGCAGTCCTTTTCTTTTTCTTATTACCTTCTGTATCATCAGAATCTTCATCCTCATCCTCAGAATGTGAGGACTGAGGTTTTGCATACAGATCATAAATATCTTTTAGCATAGCTTCCTCTTGTTCTTTAGCTTTCAGAAGAGCCTTTTTTCTTTCTTCTTCTAATATATCTTGAGCCAAGAGAGAATCCAAATCTAGACCTGGGGTGTCATCCCAAAGAGTAGAGGGCGCAGAAGATACAGCAGATTCAACTTCTGAAATAGCAACTGACACACCTTTATCTGAAGACTCTACTGAATTCCACTTAACTTTTAAGAAGGAGGTAATAATCCCTTCTATATATCTGGCAACTACATGAGTGGAAATCTCCTCAAGACAAAATTTGAAGGCAAAGGCTATTTCAGCTATTGCTTTAGAAATAATAAAACTGTACAAAATCTGAAGGCTCATTGGTCTCTGATAGCACACAATGGCCTGAAGGGGATCAAATGAACAAGGGGAGGACTGACAGATATAATGGCCTCCAAGGGATGAGAGAGAGGACTCATCATCTGAATCAAGAAATGCATCCAGTTCATTTGGAATTACTAGAGCATCTAAATCTACTACTATCCTCTGAACTGAATCTGGAAAGACTTCATCTGGAACTGCATCTGAACATGTTTCTAGCTCCACTGATGCTGGAGATTGTACAACCTGATGAGCCCAAGCAGAGCCTGAATCATCATCATTGAGCATCTCCCCCTGCCTGGGTTCAGTGGGAACTAAACCCAGGCCCATAGATGAAGAAAGGGCTGAGAGGGCAGTGATGGAAGCAGCAAGTGATGAGATGGAGATAGTGAGGGGAGCAATGGCTTCAGCTATCATTGTTTTGATGGATGGAGTAATGAGGTCTAGGATATTGTCAATGAATTCTGGTGTAATTTGAAATGAGGAGGAATGATAGATGGGGAAATATCAGAATTGATGTTCTTCTGAGCTGGGCTTCATCAATTAGGGAATTATGATGAGATGGATGATCATTAGTGGGTGATTGATGTTTTAAAGTAGCTAGGGAATGATGAGGAGATGGAGTAAGCAGATTAAACATGGAATCTATGTTGAAATTTGGTATCTCAGCTAGATGAGCTGGAGTTGGAGAAGCAGATTATGATGGATGGTTCACAGGAGAAGAATGAGTTTCAATGGAGGTGGATGGTAAGGAGGATGAAGCAGGAATTTCTTCACTAGGGTGGGAAGTGGCTTCAGGAGCCCTTGTGCCCTCAGATGTTGTAGGGGCAGACCCAACCTTTGATGATTTCTGAATGGTCCTCTTCCACTTAACAAACAGAGAAGAATCAATTCTCTTGCTGACATTGATTGCTGTAGGAGCAGAGCCTAACAGGTGGGAAGCTTTCTTGGATAGAAAGAACCCAATCAGCCTACCTTGAGTCACCTCTTTCTTATTGTTCTTCTTCTTGAGCAATTCAAATAGAAATCCAACCCAGTTGATTGCTTTCTTATTCACTAATGCTGACATCAAGGCAAATTGTTGCATGTTGATGTTGTCATGGGCTGAATGCTTTCCAAGCAATAATTTTCCAACCAGGTCAGCCAAGAACTTAAATCCAACAGATAAATTTACTTTCAAGAGCTTAGATGGAATGTCTTCTGCATGTCCCATCTCTATCAGCATTCTACCATACTCAGCAGTATCTTGCTCATACTCATTAGATCCATTCATTAACTCAAAGATTTAAGTCAGAATTTCGGGAGTAAGAGTTACCTCCACGCCGTTGATGGTTCCTGTCATTTATTTATCATCTGAAGAGGATGTATAAACCCATTCCTTTATTTCTGATAGGTGGAGTTTGATTTTTATATACATGAGTTTCTTGAGACCTTGATCATCACATAGCTGCAGCATTTCTCGGAAAACTTGTTCACAGTCGCTGAACGAATCAAAATCAACACTGAAACCGGCATCGAACTTCATCACTGATAGGGTTGCAGAGGACATCGCCATGGAATCGACGAGAGAAATCGCAAGAAGAGAGAGGGAGAAAGCGCGGGACGAGAGCTCGAAATAGTCCTGAAAGCAGAATACGAAAAGGCGAGCTCCGTCGACGATCTTCAGACCAAAATAGACGATCGTTTAGACATAAACTAGAATCGTCAATCTCTGAATGAGGATTAGGAGAATCGGTCGTCGATCGATGATCGATTTCCGAAGCAGAGTCGTCGATCGATGATTTCTGTCTCTAAAAGCAGAGAGCTATCGTAGACCAAGGGTCGACAAATTAGCTCAACCTGTTCGACGATCTTCGAACACCGTTCGACGATCTCAGAACAGATTTCAACTTAGCAGATTTTTACATTTAGTCTGATCCATTCATCATGCCTAGTTTATTCAAAAAGAATAGATGTTTCTGTTCATCTAAAGGCTTTGTAAATATATCACTTCTCTGAAGATCTGTGGGTATAAACTCGAGATTTATTTTATTCTTGTCAACACAGTCTCTAAGAAAATGGTGTATAATGTCTATGTGCTTAGTTCTAGAATGGTGCACAAGATTTTGTGTTATGGAAATAGCACTGGTACTATCACATATAATTTTGGTGTTTTTGTGTATGTACCCATAATCCAAGAGTTGATTCTGAATCCACAGTATCTATGAACAGCAACTAGCAGCTGCTATATATTCAGCCTCTGCAGTTGAAGTTGAAACAGAAGACTGCTTCTTGCAAAACCAAGAGACTAATCTCTCACTTAGGTACTGACAAGTCCCTGAGGTGCTCTTTCTGTCAACTCTACAACCAGCATAGTCAGCATCTGAGTATTCAATCAAATCAAATTCTGATTTAGCTGGGTACCAAAGTCCTAAATTTGGGCATCCCTTCAAGTATCTTAAGATTCTCTTAAGAAGAGTCAAGTGAGATTCCTTGGGGTTGACCTGAAATCTAGCACAGAGGCATGGGACAAATATTATATCAGGCCTACTTGCAGTTAGATATAATAGGGAACCAATAATGGTCCTATAATATTTCTGATCAACAGGCTTTACCTTTTCATCAGAATCAATAACTACATTAGTAGTCATAGGAGTGTGCATTGCAGAAGCATCTGCCATCCCAAACTTCTTTACCAATTCCTTGACATATTTAGATTGGGAGATAAAGATGCCATCAGCATCTTGTTTCACTTGGAGACCAAGGAAATAAGACAGCTCACCCATACTACTCATCTCAAACTTAGAATGCATTATGTCTGAGAACCTTTTGCATAGTTTGGGATCAGTGGAACCAAATATAATGTCATCCACATAAATTTGAACTAACAGGATATTGTCCTTGTGGTGCTTAATAAAAAGGGTTCTATCAACTATGCCTCTAACAAACTTACGTTCTAAAAGGAAACTAGCTAGAGTTTCATACCATGCTCTAGGAGTCTGCTTAAGTCCATACAGAGCTTTTTGTAACTTAAAAACATGTGAGTGATAAGTTGAAGAAATAAAACCAGGGGGTTGTTCAACAAATACTGATGGAGACGACGACCCTCAACAGGTTGAAGACGAGGACAGTGCGCTTACGGAAGATATTTATCCGTCTCCAAGTAGTGACGTGCAACGCCGTTAAGACTATGTGGCGCGTCGCCCAAATATCCGCCCGCGGCGCAAGCCTATATTTAAATAATTAATAATAATTATTACTAAAATTGTTATTAATTATTTATGCATTTTGGTTCTATTTTATTTAAGCATTTTATTTAATTTTCATAATATGTGGCATGGTTATGTTTTGAACCATGATTATTTGTATTTTAATTTTTGGCTGCATGTAGCCTTTTCCCTTGTTGTTTGATGTAAGCCTATATATAGGCATGGATATTTTCATTTTGAGGTATTGATTGATGAAATAAAAATTGAAATCCTAATTATCTCCCTCTTGAGATCTCTCTCCCTTCTCCCCTTGGCCGCATTTCTCCTTCCCCTCCTCTTTCTTGGCCACCGGCCTCTTCCCATCTCCTCCTCCCTATTCTCTTCCCCTCCTCCTCTCCTTGTTAAGAAAACCTCCCCCATATCCCCTCCTCCATTCCGGCCACCATCCCAACAAGTCGCCAACCTCTTCCTCCCTCTTCACCAAGTTCGGCCACCCCCATCCCTTAGCCGCCAACCTCCACCAACCCGAGCAACCTCCGTCCCTCCTCTCAAAATCGGGCCACCTTCATCATCTCCTACAATTCCCCTTGTGGATCTCCAATACCGACGTGAAGCGATATTGGTTAGCGAGATTCTCGTCTCCTTCCGGCGCAACTCCGGCGGAGCCGTTGGAGAACGATCCAAGTCGAGATTAATCGGAATCACCCATTCCGATTGGGTAACGAAATACTTCCACTCTTGTGAGATTCTTTTCTTTAGAAATATTCAAGTGGTGGTTTTTATCTGTAGCGTTAACTATTGAAATATTCGGATTTCATCGTGGTTAATTTTATCTTGCTTTGTTATTCTTTTTATTGTTTTTTTTCATTCAAGAGGTTTGGCGAACCTTCGCAATCTTTTCGTTGGGAGAGATCTACCCATTCCGAATCGAAGTTTTTCGGTAGATCTCTTTTGGTACAACGCCGCTCGGTCGGACCCAATATTGGTCCTTTTAGCTCGATCAAACATTGGCCTTATATCCCTTGTTGGATCCAAACCGGTTTGGCTACCCGTATGCTAGCATAATATTGATAGATTTAATTGCATGGTGTCGCATAGAGCGGTTGTGCGAGTGTAGGGATTGAATCGAAGAGTGGTGTGACGTTAGATCGTAGTTCTATTCGGTGTGAAATGTGCAAGCCTACATCAATTAGGTATCAAAGCGAGGTTATTGTTGATTTACTAATCGGCACCATCCTTCTATTTTTAGGTAGGGTAAAGAAAATATAAATTTTCATTTGAAATTTTGAAATTTTAAATTTGAAATTTTGAAATTTGAAATTTGAAATTTGAAAATTGAATTTTTAATTTTTAATTTTGAAATTTGAAATTTGAAATTCGAAATTTGAATTTGAAATTTTGAATTTTGAAATTTGATATATTTTCTTTAGCCTACCTAAAAATAGAAGGATGGTGTCGATTAGGAAATCGACAATAACCTCCCTCTGATACCAAATTTACATATATTTGTTGCCAAATCTAGAAGACCTCCTCGTTGTGGATTTCCAATTCCGGCGTGACGCGACGAAGGCGGGCGAGTTTCTCTCATACCAGCGCGACTCCGGTGGAGTCGTCGAAGAACAATCCTCGCCGAGAGAACCAGAATCATCCATTCCGGTTGGGTAACGAACCTTTCCACTCCCGTGTGTTCCTTTCTTTAGATAGTCTTGTGGTGGAATTTCTAGCGTTAATTTTGAAATCATTGAAACATCGTGGTTAGCTTTCATTGTAGTTGCATTTTTCTTGGTTGATTTAATTTTCATAAAAGGGTTTGGTGAGCCCTCGTTTTCTTTTGTTGGGAGAGATCTACCTTTTCCGAATCGTGTTTTATTCGGTAGATCTCTTTTGGTACAACACCGCTCGGTCGGATCCAATATTGGTCCTTTTAGCCGGAACGGATATTGGCTGATAGCCTCAATTCGGTCCCAAGTGGTTTGGCTACCCGTACACTAGCGTATAATTGATTGGACATAATAACGTGGTGCAGCGTAGAACGATTGTGTGAGCGTAGACTTTAGTTCATGGAGAGATAGTCGTGTGCGTCCGTAATTATATTTCGGTCCAAACGTGTACGCCTACATCAATTTGGTATCAGAGGGAGGTTCTCGTAAATTTCCTAATTGGCACTCCTCCCCCTCTCAAAATTTTAAATTCAAAATTCAAATTTCAAATTTCCAATTTCAAATTTCAAATTTCAAAATTCAAAATTCAAAATTCAAAATTCAAATTTCGAATTTTAAAATTCAAAATTAAAATTTCAAATTTCAAATTTCAAATTTCAAATTTCGAATTTCAATTTCAAATTTCAAAATTTAAAATTAAAATTTAAAATTCCAAATTTCAAAATTTCAAATTTCCAATTTCAAATTTCAAATTTCAAAATTCATATTTAAAATTTCAAATTTCAAATTTCAAATTTCGAATTTCAAAATTCAAAATTAAAATTTCAAATTTCAAATTTCAAATTTTGAATTTCAATTTCAAATTTCAAAATTTAAAATTCAAATTTCAAATTTCAAATTTCCAATTTCAAAATTCAAAATTTCAAATTCTAAATTTCAAATTTTTCTCCAAATTAAAACAAAAAAAAAATAATTTTGTGGTCTGCCAATAGCCAGCTACATTTTATTTTCAACAATAAAAAAAATCAGAAAAAAATTAAATAATAATCTTCATATTTTATTCAGTAAGAAAATCTATTTTGTATTAATATTACCATTGTGCTTAAGCGGGAACAATTCCGACAAACTTATTTTAATTGGGTCAGAGATATTTCTCATTGTATGTGACCCAAATTCCGGATCGAGTTTTCTCTCCGGTTATCATAATATGGCCTACGACGTCAATGTTTCCCGAGAACAATCATTAGGTTCCACTAGGAGCATTAGAAAACCATTCCATTGCCCGATAATGGATGAGATTAAGGCGTTGATTGGCCAACTAAAGGCTAATCAAGTTGCACCACACTCATCTAGGCATGTTAGAATTTCTGCTCCGACCTATGACGGACTAGGAGGACCGCAAGTGTTTCTATGTTGGGTAGAAAATATGAAGCGTTATTTTGAGCAATATCGTATTGTGGATCCCCACAGGATTTCCGTTGCGAGACTGTAATTATTTGGTCGAGCCCATACCTTCTGGCTCAATGAGGAAAGACGTTTAGGAATGCCCTCCGTCGACCCACGTATGGGTTGGCAGATTATGAAAAATTACTTAAAGGATGAGTATTACCCTACCTACTATCGTTCCCAGTTTCCTGATTGTAGGAATGACTATAAGCCTCACGCTAAATACTTGCTCCGCAAAGATCTGATTATCTCAAGCATGAGTACACCTACCTATGAGAGGAAAGAGAAACTTAGGACCTTTATCCCTAGGTCGTTAGACGTAAGTGCTAGGAATTCCATGAGCCCACGGGGTGAGAGTGTTCCTATTAGCATGATTGAGTCTGAGGCTGTGATTACGAGTGTTCCCGTCACTAAGGACGAGGCTATTATCACTGACGATGGTAGCGACATTGAGGAGACTAGTTACCCTAGTGACCTGGATGACGACTTCTTCCCTGAAGAGTCATCTCCATTTCCCTCCGACGATATGACCGTGTTGTCTACCTTGATTTACATGGAATTCTCTGTTGAGCCTAAGTCGGGTGATAAACTTGATGAGTCAGAAGATTTATATTTTGATGCGAGCTTACCCAGTCGTGAGTCAGGTGACGATCTGTTAGGACTTGAGCTTGATATTTCAAGCCCGAGACATATCAAAGTGCCCGTCCCTGAGATTTTTACTGCTACTGATGTCCTGACCGATGCGTTGGAAGATTTCTTAGTGAGGGAGTCATAACTCTTGAAGACGTTATTGAAATGGAGCCAGATGAGCATCCCTGATGCTAATTCCATTTCCTGAATTTGAATGTGATCATAACTCTCTCCCAATCGTAGTATTACCAACTTTTTTCTCCTGACCCGTTTAATCGACGAGCAGACTATTTAGGACACGAGTGTGGTACGTCTGATTATAGTAGTCTTACGGTAAGCCCTGAGTTTACTCTGCTAGTACCACCAGAGGTGGTCCCCTTAGTACCGCCTGAACTCGTAGTATTTGTGCCAGTCTACGACCCGATCACTGAGTCTGAATCACATGATATACATAACGTATTGGAAGACATGTCGGATGAGTTTTCCGTAAGAACGAATCCACTGTTTGAATTTTCTTATGATTTTAATAGCTTGCAGTCGGACGATATTTCTTGGACGTCAAATCCGAGTTTTGAGGTTTCGAATTGGACTTCTAGTGATACCTTGGCTATGGTTCCTTATGATGTGATGTCCTCTCGATACACTTATTTGCCAAGCCTGAACGCTCGCATTTATCCCCCGCCATTTGATGACCTTTTTTTCCACTCGTTAGTGACCACGGTTAGGCCACATGAGTTGTATCGCTCGCACCTGTTTCCACACCCGGGAGCGTTCAGCTCTACTAGTATTTATGATGAGCAGTTTCCCTTGGCATATCTTCATGCCAAGCGTGATTATATTAATTATAAAAGTAGAACTGCGACGCTCACGCCTATGAAAATCATCTTTGATTTTAAAGCTCCTATCCCTCCATACTTAACTCCTTTATTCTCTGAATTTGGGGTGTGTCACATAGCGCATGGGTCCACACCACACAGTAGCAAGTTATCTAGGCTCATTTTAATTGAATTAATCACTCTTGTGGCGTCTCATTACTTACCTTCTAGTTTGACAGCGAAACTCACTCCAGATTATGCTTGTTATGATCCCCTCTTATATAAGCACACTAGTAAAGCGCTAGCCATTCCAATTACTTCGTATCATATTCATGCTAGCTTACATAAAAGAGTTTCTCACTATAAGAGTGGCAATTTCGTTTTGGTGTGTCTCGTCCCTGAACGGATGCCTTCGGGCACTTTAGAAAATTGGCGAGTTGGTAAGCTGAAACCTCTTTGGTTATTAATGACATTAGGAGAATACACATTTCATTTGAAATTATCCACTAATTGGGGTTTTCCCCTTATTTTCGATGTTTCTAATTTAACACTATATGATTCTCCGCCACTTGAATTTTCTGCCTTTCCGTGTGGGTCCACTATGTTCTCTTTGGGTATGGGTTGTGAGATTGTACTTGGATTGTCTTCTTCATCGGTCTTCTCTGGAGGTACGTTGGTTGTGGACGCTGAATTTTGTTTTCCTTTATTGACTAATGTTCTTCCAAGGTTCCGTAGGAACATATTTATGCTTGACAGGATACTCCAGGTTATTGTGCTCTCCTCTCCAAGTGGTGTTGTCTGCCGTCCCGAGGTTCTATTGGATGATGCTTTCCCGCTCTGGTACTTTAAGGCCAAGTCATCGGTGATGAGTATTTTCAAGCGGGGGAGGATTGATGGAGACGATGGCCCTCAACAGGTTGAAGACGAGGACGGTGCGCTTACGAAAGATATTTCTCCGTCTCCAAGTAGTGACGTGCAACGCCGTGAAGACTATGTGGCGCATCGCCCAAATATCCGCCCGCGGCGCAAGCCTATATTTAAATAATTAATAATAATTATTACTAAAATTATTATTAATTATTTATGCATTTTGGTTCTATTTTATTTAAGCATTTTATTTAATTTTCATAATATGTGGCATGGTTATGTTTTGAACCATGATTATTTGTATTTTAATTTTTGGCTGCATGTAGCCTTTTCCCTTGTTGTTTGATGTAAGCCTATATATAGGCATGGATATTTTCATTTTGAGGTATTGATTGATGAAATAAAAATTGAAATCCTAATTGTCTCCCTCTTGAGATCTCTCTCCTTCTCCCCTTGGCCGCATTTCTCCTTCCCCTCCTCTCTCTTGGCCGCCAGCCTCTTCCCATCTCCTCCTCCCTATTCTCTTCCCCTCCTCCTCTCCTTGTTAAGAAAACCGCCCCCATATCCCCTCCTCCATTCCGGCCACCATCCCAACAAGTCGCCAACCTCTTCCTCCCTCTTCACCAAGTTCGGCCACCCCCATCCCTTAGCCGCCAACCTCTACCAACCCGAGCCACCTCCATCCCTCCTCTCAAAATCCGGCCACCTTCATCATCTCCTACAATTCCCCTTGTGGATCTCCAACACCGACGTGAAGCGATATTGGCAAGCGAGATTCTCGTCTCCTTCCGGCGCAACTCCGGCGGAGCCGTTGGAGAACGATCAAAGTCTAGATTAATCAGAATCACCCATTCCGATTGGGTAACGAAATACTTCCACTCTTGTGAGATTCTTTTCTTTAGAAATATTCAAGTGGTGGTTTTTATCCGTAGCGTTAACTATTGAAATATTCAGATTTCATCGTGGTTAATTTTATCTTGCTTTGTTATTCTTTTTATTGTTATTTTTCATTCAAGAGGTTTGTCGAACCTTCGCAATCTTTTCATTGGGAGAGATCTACCCATTCCGAATCGAAGTTTTTCGGTAGATCTCTTTTGGTACAACGCCGCTCGGTCGGACCCAATATTGGTCCTTTTAGCTCGATCGAACATTGGCCTTATAGCCCTTGTTGGATCCAAACCGGTTTGGCTACCCGTATGCTAGCATAATATTGATAGATTTAATTGCGTGGTGTCGCGTAGAGCGGTTGTGCGAGTGTAGGGATTGGATCGAAGAGTGGTGTGGCGTTAGATCATAGTTCTATTTGGTGTGAAACGTGCAAGCCTACATCAAATACCTCTTCCTTTAGCTCTCCATTCAGGAATGCACTCTTTATATCCATTTGGAACACCTTAAACTTCATGTAGGCTGCATAGGCTAGAAAGATCCTTATTGCCTCTAGAATTGCAACAGGAGCAAATGTCTGATCATAATCTATGCCTTCTTCCTGTCTGTAGCCCTGTGCTAAAAGCCTTGCTTTATTCCTTATAATAATTCCTTGAGCATCCAAATTGTTTCTAAACACCAATTTGGTTCCTATAACCAGTTGACCTTTTTGTCTTGGAACCAAATTCCAAACTTTACACCTTTCAAACTGGTTTAGCTCCTCTTGCATAGCAATAATCCAGTGGGGATCTTGCTCAGCATCTTTTATGGTTAGGGGCTCAATCTGAGAAAGAAAACAAGCAAGCATCACATCTTGACTTAATTAATGTCTAGTTTGCACACCAGTTGAAATGTCTCCAATCACTTGAGATTTGGGATGATATCTAAGTGTGCCATAATCAGTTGGTGGTATGTGATCTTCAACAGCAGTTGGAATCAATTCCTCAGGTGGAATTGGATTGGCTGTTGGTAGAGATGCAATCACTTCTACTTGGTCTTCATTACTGTCTGAATCAGCTATCTGAAGAGTTGGTTGAGGTTAAATCTCCTGAGTGAGTTTCAGCTCATCCAAATTTTTCCACAAGTCAGGTACCTGTAAAGAGTTACTGGAAGAAGTTTTCTTCTCTCTGTAAAACATGTTAGTTTCATCAAAAGATACATGTACTGACTCCTCAATTTTCAATGTGGATTTATTAAATACCCTATAAGCTTTGCTTACTTGGGAATATCCTAGAAAGATTCCCATTGAAGCCTTTGCATCAAAGTTTCTAATGTAATCTTTGTTATTGTTGTGAATGTAAACTACACAGCAAAAAACTCTAAAATAATCTATTTTAGGTTTCTTTCCTTTAAGCAATTCATAGGAAGTCTTCCCCCTTTAGTTTATGTATCAGACTCCTATTCAGTACATAGTTTGCTGTGCTAACTTCTTCTGCACAAAAGGATAAAGGCATATTAGCATCTGATAATAATGTTCCTGCAACTTCAATCAGGGTTCTATTTTTCCTTTCAACTACCCCATTTTTTTAGGAGTTCTAGGAGTAGAGAAGCTATGCCTGATACCTTCTTTCTCAAAGAATTCTTTCATAAGAATAGATTCAAACTCAGTACCATGATCACTTATGATCAAGGAAACTTGAGTAGAGTACTCAGTCTGTATACAAAGTAGAAAATCTTTAAGAACTTTAAAGTTATCAGATTTAGTTCTCAAGAAGAACACCCAAGTGAACCTAGAGTAATCATCTACAATTACTAGGGTATAAAATTTCCCACCTAGACTCTGTACAGCTATTGGACCAAAGAGATCCAAGTGCAATAGGTACAAGATTCTAGGTGAATCACTTTTATTTACAGCTTTGAAACTATTCTTAGTTTGCTATCCTAGTTGACAAGCCTTGCATAAGCCTTCCTTCTTGTAGGGGCAAGAGGGAAAACCTCTGATAAGATTGTATTTAGATAACCTAGATATATTCTTAAGGATAACATGACCTAGCCTCTTATGCCACAAAGTATTATTACTACTCACCTCATTAAATAAACAAATTTCAGAAGAGGTGAAATTAAAATCTATAAGATAAATATTTCCTTGCCTAATGCATACTAATACAACTTTATTATTCAAAGTAATATTGCACAGAGTATTGGAAAACCAAACCTGGTAGCCGGCATCACACAGCTGACTTACAGAAATGAGATTGTGCTTCAGTACTGTGACATAAGCTACCTTCTTGAAAGTCACTGACCCTATGGTGAATTTACCATATCCTTCAGTCTGACCACAGTTGGAATCACCAAAGACTACCTTTGGTCCCAACTTGGCTTTGAAGCTTGAAAGGTTCTCTTTATTTCCAGTCATATTCTTGGAGCATCCACTATCCAAATACCACTTGTCCTAAGTGATAGAATAGGTCTTCACCTGCAATAAGATAAGTTAAACATTGTGGACCCAGGTAACCTTGGGTCCATTGTTCTTCACATAGGAAAAACTAGAAATGAAAGAATATGCAGGTGGAGGGTGATATCCTAAGGGATGAGATCTCTTAGGTGGGATAATCCAATTAGCAGACCTAGGGTTGCTGTTAAACTTATGGTTTCTATGAGCATTGTTGTGATTCTGGTAATTTAGTTTTGATCGTCGATCGATGTTCGACGATCGGTACCCAGATCGTCGATCTTGGTTTACAGAAAAGGATTCTGGATTTCACAATCGTCGATCTCTGTTCGATGACTCAGGCTTAGATCGTCGATTACCCATTGCTAAGTAGTTATACCCAGAAGGTGAGTTCAAAGATCGTCGATTGTCGTTCGATGATGGGTGCAGCGATCGTCGATAGGCGTTCGACGATTTTTGTATTTCTATGAATTTCTGTTTCCTTTTGTCTCTCTTAATCTTATTTAAAGTTTTCTTAGCCTTTTGAATAACCTCAGCATTGTGTACTCCCTTTTCAGAAACAAACTTTACTGGAGTAGAAAGATTGTATTCAAGGAGTAATGGGGGTTCACTAGGGGAGGCACCTAAGCCCAACTTATTGTTGCCTGTCATAGTGTTGGCAGTGCTTGTGATTTCTAGCAACTTAAGGCTTCTTCCATTAAGTGAATCTTCTAACCTCTTAGCTTTAGCTAGTTCTAATTTAAGAAATTTAATTTCTTCAGATGCTCTAGTGAGTTCAGATTCTAACCTAATGTTTTCACTAGATAGAGATTCTGATTCAGCTAGTTTATCTCTAAGCAACTTAATCTCTTTTTCTGAACTAAGTAAATATAGGCAAAGAGTTTTAAATTCATGCTTAAAATCAATAGAGGTAAAATCATAAGATGCAATTACCTAGTCTTCATCAGATAATTCATCCTCCTCATCTTCAGTCATCTCTGCAGCTGAGTTGCTGCTGCAGGCATTGATTGCCATAAGGCAAATCTCCTTAGCTTTCTTCTCTTTTTCATCATCTTAACTGGAGTTGGAGGAAGAGGAGTCTTCCTCAGTGTCACTCCAGGTCTTTGCAATAAGACCTTTCTCTTTCTTCTTATATTTGTGAGAAGATGTCTTGGAATAGTGCTTCTCATGTTCCTTTTCTTTTCTCCTTTCCTTATGCTTTGTCTCTGGACACTCAAGGAGAATGTGTCCAGGCTTCCTGCATCCATAACAAACAATTTCTTTAGATGGGGTTTTATCATACCTTGGCTTCTCATCATATTTTGATGACTTTCTTCTGTTGTCCTTTCTGCCCATCTTGTAGAACCTCTTGGCAAAGAGTGCCATCAGTTCTTCATTTGATTGAGTCACTTTGGACTCATCATGAGCCTTAAGAGCAAGGGTTTGCTCTTTCCTTGTTAGAGTAGATGCTTTGGCTTCAGCTTCAGCTTCCTTGATCTTCAGTACTTGCTCAAATGATTTGAGCTTGCTAAGGAGAGCTTCATTTGAAATCTCTATTGTACTTCTGGACTCCTTGATTGGCCAGATTCTGAGATCCCTTGTGCTGGGGAAGCACATCAGTATTTTATCATTGACTTCTATCAATGTGATCTCCTTATCAAGTGTCCTCAGCTCATTGATAATAGAGCTGAGCCTTGTGTACATAGCTTCTACTGTCTCAGCTTCTTCCTTCTTGAAGTTCTCATATTGGGATATGAGGTTGGACCTTCTGTCCTTCCTCTCATCAGCTGAACCAGCTACAATCTTATTCAGTGAGTCTCATATGGCTTTTGCTGAGGTGCAATCAACCACTTTCTGGAATGTCTCATCAGACATATTCTGAGCCAGAATATTCATAGCTTTGGCATCAGCTATCTTGGCCTTCTTATAAGTTTCATTATAGTCAGGAGGTGGCACTGCAATGAGATTTGTAGATGTTGTAGCAGTAGCTGCAACAGGTGGTGTTTGTGGCCCTGTTAAGATAGAGGAAAAAATATCTTCATCAATAGAGTTCATGTAAAGTCTAATTCTTGCCTTCCAGATGCCAAACTTGGCTAAGTTGCATACTGGAGGTCTGGTGCTAGAGTAATCTTTGTACTGGGCCATGAATCTAATGTGAGTGTATATGGTATCAAAGTATCTTATCACAAGATCTTATGGTTCAGGTGTTAGCCTGTTCAACCAATCAACCTGATAAGGATTTAGTTGTTGAATAACCAACCTCCCTCTAATACCAATTGAAAGTGAGGGGATAAGATACTTGCTACTCCAGGGGGGGGGGGGTGAATAGAGTATTCAAAAATTAAGGAGACTCTAAACACTTCTCTTAGAGCTATTTGCGGAATAGAAATATAAAAGCTTTAAATCTAAAGCCTAACTGAGTGAAGTGAATAAAAGAGAAGCTTACTGAATTTTCAGTTGAACTTTTATCCTAACACAGCAACTAGCAACCTAGTTAAAACTATCACAGCCACAGAGCAATGATTAAAATAAGCAACAGACAACACAAGAGCTTTATAGTGGTTCCCCAAATGGGTACATCCACTCTTCTACTACCCTGGTAGGAATCCACTGCAGGTTTTTGATCAGGTGCCCTGCCACCAGTAGATCTGCTTCAGGTAGATCTAAAGACTCTTCAGGCTTTTGATCAGGTGCCTAAAAACCAACAAATAGGTTTTTGATCAGGTGCCCTTCCACCAATAATTCACTTTTGAAGAGAGTAATAACCCTTTTACAGGAGGTTGAAAGAGAGAATTAAGATGTCTTCTCCGTGTTTAGAGAAGCTGGTGGATAGCTCTGAATATATCAAAGCTCCCCCTGGCTTAGAGAATGTCCAGGAAGGAGCTTTGCTTCAGGGTGTAGGATCTCCAAATTTCTTGAGAAGACTTTCTGATGCAGCCTTGAAGAAGACTCTAGATTTTGAATGAATGTTCTTCTTCAGCAGCTTTTGCAATCTGGGAGAGTTTGCAACAATGAATGTTCAGCAATCTGGGAGGTTCTTCTTCTTGAAAGCTTGAACTCTGAGTATTGATTTTCCTGAAGATAGGATGAACTCAGGAAGAAGAAGAACTTTTCTTTTCTCTTGAGATGTCTGGTTGTGTGTCTGCTGTATGTTTGTATGTATTATTCTCTGTATTCTGAGTTGTGAAAGAGTATCTTTATCTTCAGCCGACTGCATTGATAATATAGAAACTTCTCTTCTTTTTGAAAAAGCCTCGAGCCCTGCACTAGAAAAAAACTTTCTAAATAATAGAATAAAACAAAATAAAGAAACCTGCACCTGCAATTTTTTCTGTCATTCCCAAAAAGGAATTAAGGATATTAAAAATATCCTATCAATTTGACTTTACAAATTGGCACAGGAAAAAAAGCCTAACGGCTATATTACAGCTGTAGAAAAGCACGATTTCCTCTGATAAAACAAATGGCTTTATTCTGCCAAATCTCTCAATTAATGCAAAAGGAATATTGCAAATAAGCAAAAAAATATAAGCATTAAATTTAGCAGAATATACTGAATAAAATATGTCTTAAACAAAAGGAAATAAACTAAAGATCAAATTAAATGACTATAGATAAAAGCAGACAGAAAGCATCGACCAGAGATCAAAGATCGTCGATCTGAACAAACAGATCATCGACCTGAAGAAAAACCATCTTCACAGAAATCGTCGACCAAGGCAACACTATCGTCGATCTGAATAAGCAGATCGTCGACCCACTTCAGAGTTCATATAACTATGAGATCGTCGATCATCATTCGAAGATCGTCGAGTGTCATTCGACTATCGTCGAGCACAATTCTACTTAACCATTTTCATTTCAATTCAATCTCAACTAATCTAACCTAAGTGTAGACTAACCTTTAGTCTAACCATTGACCATAGATAATTCTTGGGTCAATTAAGCCTAATTGAGATGACATGGCCAAACTCTAAACTAGGGAACCAACACTACGGACTTCAAATCAATTCCAAAAATGCTGAAGAAGAGAAGGGTCGGTTCACTCCAAAGGAGAAGTCTATCGCTCTGAAGGCATACAGTTCAATGAAGGAAAAAGCTGCTTCACCTGCCCCTGCTCTAGAAGAAAGTGAAGAGGAGTCATCTGAGCCAAGCACTTCAGGCTCAGAGCTATCTGAAGGAGAGTTCTCTCTACTCTCACGACAGTTCAAGAAATTCTTGAACAAAAAGAAGCAATGGAAAGGCAAGGATGCCTCCTATAGAAGATCACGACATGATAGTGATCGACACATAAAAGGCTCAAGCAGTCATGACATGTATAATTCTAAACCGAACAAACATATTTCTACTAACATCGTTTGTTACTATTGTAATAAGGCAGGTCTTGTCATTGCCGATTGTCCCCACAAGAAGGAGGGTGGAAAGAGAGAAGAAAATAAGTCCTCATACAATATGAATAGGATAAAGAAGAGCCTAATAGCAAAGAAGGGCAAAACTCTTAGTGACTCCGACTCATCTATGTCGAGTGAAGAAGAAGAAGCCTACTTTGGGCTTATGGCTCAGACAAATGATGAATAAGAGCCCCAGTTCACTAGCAAGGTAAACTCTCACACTCCTCTTTCAGAATTTTAAGCTTCTGAGCATGATAATGAGGACAGTTCTTCTAAAGATGAGTTTGAACTCATGGCCCAGTACAAGTAGTTAATGAAGGCTTACGACAAATGTCGACGAGTCGTGAAAACTCAAGCTAAAGAGATAAAGTCTCTAAAAGCTAAAGAGAGCACCTTGAGAGAGGAAGTCGCTAAGACTGACTCACTCAAAGAGAACTTCAATACCGTAATTGAAGAATATAATAAGGCTCTAGAGCACCTTGACTTAAAGGATAAAATCATCAAAGAGTTGGAAGAACAACTCGCTGCTGAAAAGAAACTTGTTTAAAGTTTCTCAAAGCCTAAGACTGTCCTTCCATTCGTTGTTGAATTCTCAGCTAAGGACAAGGGTGCTGGGCTAGGCCATATAGAAGCTCCTAGTAAATCTTCAAGGAGGAATAAGGCTCAAATAAAGAATAAGGACGCCAAGAATGCCTTGGCCAAAGAGAAGGGGAATGCCCCCCAAGATCAGACTTCTTTCAAGAAAGTCATATTTCCAACTAATGAGTTTGATATTGACTCGTCCTATTGTCACTTGACTAGGCCTACTTATGTAGAGCCAAAGTCCCGTTACCAAGGATGGACTCTCCCCTGAAACTTTGGTGAGAGTGTCTTTAAGGCACCTTATGAAGAAGTCATTCTTCGGAGCTATGACCCTTATAATCATGGTCATAACTTTAAGAAAGCACCAAAAGTAAAGCCCATTGTGGAAAAGCAACTGAAGGAGAAGAAATCATGTGATTGCCATCACCATGAAGCTTCTTCCTCCAAGAATGCTGCCCTTGCTAGACCACTATCTCAGAAGGTCAAGCAGGAGAACATAAGGCAAATATACAATAGGTTTGATTGTTGGTGCTGTTGCCGAATTGGTCACTTTGCCATCGACTGCTGGTTTAATTCAAGAAATTTTTCAACTACTCAAGTTGGAAATATGAGAAAGACCACTCATAATTCTAATCCTCGTAGGGGGAGTGTTCTAACATGAGACCAAGGACCCAAACGTGTTTGGGTTCCTAAGGCAATCTGATTATGATTGCAGGTATGTCCAAAGGCCACAAAAACGCCTATCTGGTATTTTGACAGTGGATGCTCTCGGCACATGACCGGGACAAGAAGCCCACTTCAGAACTATTCTCCAGTCTTGAACGGACCAAAGGTCATCTTTGGAGGTTCAGACCGAGGAATCACTAAAGGCTATGGTATGATCACTAACAGTAGTGTATCCTTCTCAGATGTGGCTTATGTTGAAGGATTGGAACACAATCTCATAAGCATAAGCTAGCTCTGCGATAAGGATACATAGTTGAATTCCATGCTAACAAGTGCTTGATAAAGTCTGTTTACAATATGGAAACGATTCTATCAGGCACTCGAAGCATAAATATATTTTGTTTAAATTTTATTTGTATAGACTCTTCTACACCAGTGTGCTTTTTAGCAAAAGATAGTGCGTCTCTTGGTGACCAATGACACAAGAGACTAGCACATTAATTTCAAAACCATTAATAAATTATTTTCACTGAACTTAGTATATGATGCCCCAAATGTCAAGTACATCAAAGACAGACCTTGTCATGCATGTGTAAAAGGCAAGAAAACAAGGGCTACCTTTAAAAGCGTTATTGGCAAAGATTCTAATAGATGTCTACATCTACTTCATATGGACTTGTTCGGTCCACTACAAGTTAGAAGTTTGGGAGGTAAGGATTATACATTGGTTATTATTGATGATTACTCGCACTTTGCGTGGGTGTTCTTTCTGAAACACAAGTCAGATACCTTCGACATCCTTACTAATTTTGTCAGGCAGGTCTAGAATGAATACAACTGTTCTGTAGTCAAAATTAGAAGTGACAATGGAACACAGTTCAACTCTGGGGCCATGACAGAATTATGTGAAAGCTTGGGTATCTTTCATGAGTTTTCCTCTCCTCGTACACCTCAACAGAATGGAGTGGATGAGAGAAGGAATAGAACACTCATAGAGGCTTGCAGGACCATGTTGAGTGATGCCTTACTTTCGGAATATTTCTGGGCTGAAGCCATCAACACTACATGCCACATGCAAAATCGAGCACTCATAAATAAGAACCATGATAAAACACCTTACGAACTTCTAAAAGGCAGGAAACTGACTGCCTCATATTTTATAATTTTTGGTTGTAACTGCTTCTTGCTTAACAATGGCAAGTATCATACTACCAAGTTTAGCGAAAAGAGTTTTGAAGGTATTTTTGTAGGATATAGTAGCCATAATAAGTCATACATGATATTCAATATAAAAACTCTAGTTGTATAAGAATCAATACATGTTGTATTTGATGAGACGAGCTTGCTACAAGGAACTCTTCTAGTGTGTTTATTGAAGATGCAGGTGCAAAGTTGAAAGAAATTAGCTTGGATGAACCGACTGAAGATAAAAGTGAAAAGTTCATCAAGATCACCACTCCAACCCCTATTGGAGAGGTAGATGATCAAGATGAAGAAATCGTCCAAGTTGATGAAGTCACTCCGGTGATTAAAGACATTCCATATGCAAGGACTCTAGAGCTCAAACATCTGAAGGATCACCCCATGGACCAAATCATAGGAGATCCCCGGGATGGTGTCAAAACTAGTAGAGGTACAACTAACGAGAATTTATATTTAAGTTTTCTCTCACAGGTTGAACCAAAGAAGTTTGAGGAAGCAAACTCGGACGCATTATGGATCTTGGCCATGGAAGAAGAGCTGAACCAGTTCAAGCGCTGCAAAGTATAGAAACTAGTTCCAAGACCCAAAGGTAAGATCATCATCAGGACGTAGTGGGTCTACAGGAACAAGATTGACGAGGATGGAACGATCATAAAGAACAAGGCCAAACTCGTTGCCAAAGGATATCGTCAAGAAGAAGGAATCGACTTTGACCTGACATACACTCCAGTGGCAAGGCTAGAGGCAATCAGATTATTCCTAGCATATACTGCTCTCAAGGGCTTCACTGTTTATCAGATGGACGTGAAGTCCGTCTTCCTTAATGGTGACATAAAGGAAGAGGTATATGTGGAACAACCTCCTAGTTTCGTTGAATCTAACTTTCCCGATTATGTTTACCTATTACAAAAAGATTTATATGGTCTGAAACAAGCTCCTCGAGCTTGGTATGAGACGCTGTCTAGCTTTCTTCTTGAGAACAAGTTCACAAGGGGAAAGATAGATAAGACATTATTTCTTAGGGAAATAAAAGGAAAGATTTTGCTAGTACAAATCTATGTCAACGACATTATTTTTTGCTCTACTGACGACAACCTCTGCAAGAAGTTTTCAAAACTTATGCAAGGAAAGTTTGAAATGAGCAGTATGAGAGAGCTGAAGTATTTCTTAGGGCTTCAGGTGAAACAATCTGAAGATGGAATTTTCATCTCGCAGACTAAGTTCACCAAAGAGCTAATTAAGAAATTCGGAATGGAGAACGCAACCTCTATGAGGAATCCAATGGGTTCAGCTATGTCCCTGGACAAGGATGAGAAAGGGAAACCTTTTGATGATACCAAGTATAGAAGCATAATTGGATCCTTGCTCTATCTTACTGCCAGTAGACCTGACATAATGTTTTCAATATATGTATGCGCTAGATTTCAGGTGAACTCTAAGGAATCTCACTACACTGCTGCAAAGTGGATTTTGAGATATCTTAAAGGTACACCAAATCTTGGCTTATGGTACCCAAGAAGTAATGATAGCGAGCTAATTGGTTTTTCAGATACAGATTTTGTAGGTAGCAAAGACGATAGGAAAAGCACTTCCGAGACTTGCCAATTCCTTGGAATAGGACTCATTTCCTGGAGTAGTAAGAAGCAGAACTGTGTTGCAATCTCAATAGCTGAGTCAGAGTATATCTCTGTAGATAGTTGATGTGCACAACTGCTATGGATAAAGAATCAATTTGAAGACTACAACATGAAGTTTCAAAACATTCCATTATTTTGCGACTCTTCCAGCGCAATTGCAATAGCCAACAACCCATTCTCTCACAGCCAAACAAAGCACATAGAGATGCGATACCACTTCATCCGGGAGCATGTGGAGCATGGGGATATAGATCTACAGTATGTCTCTACAGACAGGCAGATTGCAGATATTTTCATGAAGCCGCTAGATGAGACCAAGTTCTCGTTCTTCAAAACAGAACTTTGTATGCTCAACAAAGAAGATTAGAGAACGTGGACTCGTAAAAAGGCTCAGTGCTCAAGAAATTAGTCAAAAGATGAAATTTTTCAAAATTATAACTTTATGACTCGAGTAAGACAAAGACAACTCGAGTACTAAAATATCACTCGAGCACTTTTATATCTTCACTCGAGTACTGCCAAGCCTCTCGAGTATCAGGAAGTCAAGTTTTCTCTCTTCGATTAAAATTCCCTTATTGGCGACCCGAGGCTTATGCCGCTTTCTCCCAGGTATGGAAGCTTAATTTATTTCTTAATTATAGATAAATTAGGGTTATATAAATAGAAAAGTCCGGATTTCCATTTTCTACACGAATCAAATTCATTCACTCGAGTAAGCCGACAGACGCTTCGTCTTCCGCCGAAAGTTGCAGAGCCCGCGCCTTCTTCTTCCCCGCACCAGATTTTCTCAAATCTCTTGATCATGGCGCCCTCTTCAAAGATTGGAATAGGTTCAGAACTTGTTGCCGTAGGAATTGCTGATATATCAGATGATTTTCGCAACCTTCTGATTCTCCTCGACACCGCCAGCCTCATGTTTGTTCTACAGCAGCCATTTAAGCTTCTATTTCCTGAGGTTGAAGAATTCTACAAGAATATCAAGGTCAAGAGAAATGGGACAGTTCTCAAGTCCAAAGTTAAAGTAATCAAGATCAATCTAAACAAAACCTCTGTCTCTACTCTTCTTCGACTGCCAGTCGTTGATAAAGAAGATGACCTAGGTCCTGAAGAATCTGACAGGACTTGTCTGTTTTGTGGTGTCTCTCCAGAAGCACTCACCATCAAAAGATTAGAACTGAATCCATAAGGAAAGCTCTTGGTGGATATCATTGGGAACATACTTCTCCGCAAGACAAATTCTATCAGGGATATTTCACTCAGACTCTTTGACATCATGCAAGCCATTGTCTGCAGGAAAAGGTATCAATTTGGGATGTTAATTCTGGATAAGATCAAGGACAACATAAAGGCTCCAAGCTATGTTAGAGTTATTTTTCTTCTCCTACATGATATTAATCCTGAGGTATTCAACTTTTCCAAAGGGACCATTCTCTATCACATGAAAAAAGTCTCCATATCCTCCATCTAGAGATGGGAGCTGAAGCTTCAAAACCCAGTCTAGGCTACTAGAGCTCATGAGCAGCATGCTTCTAAAGAGACTTCTGCTTCTTAGGAAAGGACTCCATCTCCCTCACTCCATAATGTTGTTGGCACATCTGGTTCAATAATTGAGGGGGAGCCTACCTCCTCTATCCTGTAAGACAAGGTAACTTCTCCTCCTGCTCTTTCAAAACAACATCACAGAATTTCTACTCCACCACCAGATACTTCTATCCCTCCATCCACTTCAGAGGACATTATATCAGATTCTCAAGTTCAAGAAACTATACTCTCTACATCTGAAGATATAGACAAAATGATTGAGGAACTCATGTCAGATGAACCTTTACCTTCACTCCAAAAAGAAACTGCTGAAGAGCCAGTCAAGGAAAACACACCAGCACCATCACCATCTCCATCACATGTGCATTCCCCAAAGTCACCTACTGATCACTCTTCAGCTGCTGAGCAAGACCAACCAGAGAAAATTCTACTTTCAGATGAGGATAAAGAATCTCTAGAACCTGTAGAAGCTCCTTTGAGAAAATTGGACTTCTCCCTTCCCACCTTCACAGATGAGGAAGGAAATGTGTTTATTCGCACTACCAGAGTCCAGAGCTCAGTAATTGTTGAAGAAATTATTCCATGGTCTACTCCTCCTCCTCCAGTTCCTTCTGTTGCTCCTCCTCCTCCTACTGCTACTGCAAATGATTTGATGAGTCAGTTTGTACTTCTACTTCAAGATCAAAGGAAATACTTTGATGATTCCTTCAAAGCTGTGACTGAGCAAGTAACTACTCTAGAGAATGAGATGAGTAGAGGCTTTGCTGAGATTCAACACAATACAGATAAACTCAGACAACTATTCCAAATTGGCGGCAAAGCACTAGATCACACTACCACTAGAGTTGGTCAGGTCATGGAGCAAGGTGTAACTCTTTCCAACAATCAGATAGAATTAGATAAGAGAGCAGAAGCAACCAAAATGAAGATCTGTGAAGAGGTAGGCACATTCAAAGAAGATGACATTAGTCAACTGACTGTAGAAGTCAGAGAGGGGGAGAGTTTAGTCAAGGAATATCTAGAGAAATCAGATGCAATCAAGCAGACTCTCTGGGAAGAAAAGATGAAAGAGATTCATGATAATGTGCTAGGCTAACTTCAGAGTGTGAAATTCCATACATATGATACTGCAGTCTGGATGCACAATCAAATCTTCCTAGATTTCAAGGCTGATCATAATATTATTCCTCACCATCTAAAGCCTCTAGCTGAAGGCCAGCCTCCTCAGGTGCCTGCTTCTATGCCTGCTCAGATGCCTACTTTCTCTCCTGGGCCTGAAAGTCAATATCCCCCTCCAACTTCATATTCTCAAGTATGGGAAGATGACATTCCCCAGGGATTGCCAGAAATCCATATTCCCAAGAAAAGAAAATATGGTGATGGTGCCTCGGCAAGAAGATCAATTCCAATTCCAGATACAGAAAAGAGGAAAGCTCTAGAGTTTGCAGAGATCTGGTCCCCAACTTCTAAGTTCCTCATTCTAGAAACTCTCAAGCTTATCATGAACTACAATGAAAACAAGAATGATCATTACAGCTCCAAGGAATGGGAATTGTATGAAAAGTCAATAATAAAGAGAAGAATCTATGACAGAGAGTATGGGAGGAACAATCTCAATGCTCCTCCCAAACCTCCTAAGTACAATCCAAAGCCCTTCAGCTACCAAAGAAGACAACAAGAGAAGAAGGACAAGCAACACCATTAAGTCTAAGCATATAGAATTATGAGAGTGTGGATATGATCTGTGTAGAAATGATATTTTGGACAATCTTATTTGTATAATTCTAAATTCTGATAAGATACTCTTTGATTTTAATCCTTATGCTTATTGCACCGCTTTCTCTACTACACATCTAGTTCTTTATATGTCTATATAATTCACCTTAGTGTAAAGGGTTCTGACTTCTACAAATAGGGGGAGATTGTTGGGTATTGTATCCACAACAACCCAGATTTGGTGAAGTCACCCTTGAACTAAGATGAATTAAGTTATATTTGATGTCTTGCTTGAGTTATGTGTTTGCAGGACTATATTGCCAAGTGTAGACTAATGCCAGTCTACAATGGGTCACCAAACACATGACTTAATTTATGTATATGTGTAAGGTGCTTGTGATGAAATAAAAAATAAAGCAAGAACTAAGAAAACACACAGCACACAGCAAAGTCAAACACACAGCAACCAGATGACACAAAGATCTATAGTTGTTCCCCAATAACCTGGGTACATCAACTCTTCTACCACCCTTGGTAGGAATCCACTGCAGGAATTGTTGATCAGGTGTCCTGGGAACCAATGAGCTTTTGATAAGGTGCTCAAAAACCAAAACTAGATTTTTTGATAAGGTGTCTTGCCACCACTGAGTTTTGACAAGGTCTCAGAAACCAGTCTCAGAACTTTTGAAGGGAGTTTTGAAAAACTCTTTTACAGGAGGGAAAGGAAAAAGAAAGAAAGAGTTGAGTTCTTCTTCTCTGTCAACAGTCTGAGAGAAGACAAGTGGAAGATGAAGCTAAAGCTCCCCCTGAGATCTGTAAAGTTCAGGAAGGTGAGCTTTGCTAGGGTGATAGGTCTTCAGGTGCTTCAGATCTCCAGCAAAAGATGATTTCAGCAGATGCTGAAATGTGTGATGTCTGGAGTCCTTGATGTTGAAGCTTTTGAACACTTGAGGATTTGGAGGAGCAGATGATTTCCTCCACAGAAAACTTTCTTGTGTTCTTGAAGATTTTTACTCAGTGAATCTGTATGTTCCAGAAGATGAGTTCTTGATTAGAGTATATTTTGATCTCTCTTCTTTAACTCTTTTTCCCAATCCAATGATCCTGTATATCTCTTGCCTATCTTGTTGTATTGATCTGTTATGTTTTCAAAAACATATTCTGTAGGAGTATATCAAATTCTGACTTAGATGGCCGTTACTCAGTCATAAATGACTTCCATAAATGACAACTGTCTCTGGGGAAAGTCCTAAGTAACATTCCTTTTAGCCTTCCTTGAAACTTGCATTAGATTGCTTGAAACGGCTAAAAAATCCTTTGCAATAAATGCAGGAAATAACTCTTAATGAATCTGAATGAATTCCATAACTGTTCTTGAATTTGAAATCTGAAAGCGTCGATCTCTCATAGAAATCGTCGATCTAAGCTCTACGATCGTTGAACTGAGATCAGAGATTGGATTTATACTAGAGACAAAAAACGTCGACCTGAGCTCTACGAACGTCGAACTGAGCTCAACGACTTGGAAAATAGCTGAAGACAGAGCGTCGATCTGAGCTCGAAGATCGTCGAACGGAGTTCGACGACTTGCAGAGTTGAGCTCAGAGAACGTCGAACTGAGTTCGACGTTTTGTCGACCTGAGCTCGACGAAAATTGTCTTTGTCTCAGCAATGAATCCTGATCTTTGAATGGTCTTGGGGGCAGCTCACAACCTAAGTTCTAAGCCTTAGACTCATTCTAAGTTGACCTTTTCAACTATACAACTAGGTCAAACCAATTTCCTAATAACATAGTGATCCTTGTCCAAATTAGTAATATGGTGTTCCAATAATCTCCCCCTATTTGGGTTAGGATTACTATTTACAGGACACAATAGGAAATAAAAAAGCATACATATAGAAACAAAAGCTAAACCAATAATGCAGAAGAAAAACATAGCAGCATTGCAGAACTCATATAGAATATCAGCAATATTCAAAGATATAGATGTACTGTCTGCTTACAGAAATCATTTCTTCTTATTTCCTTTCTTAAACAGAATCTCCCTGTTTGGATTGAGAGCATCTTTCTTTGATCTTCTGTCATCATCTGCACCTAAGGATGTTTGGGATCTTGGCCTTGGGACTACAACCTCAGGATGCAGCTTCATATAATCTTCTAGATCAAAGAACTTTCTTAAAGCATATCTCTCCAATTCTGTCTTTCTTTGTTCTGATAGGGTTGTAATGTTTGAAATGTCTTTACCTTGCTCCTTGGCCTTCTTCATTTGATCTAGAGCAGCAAGCTCTTTCATTCTGGTAGTCCATGACACTGGGTTGTTTTCAGGATCTTCAAAAGGGACTGGAGGTTCATATCTATTGATTGATTCTGAATCAGTAGGAGTCCTGGTGACAACTGAATCTCTAAGCTTGTAAGGGAAAGGACCTTGAGTAGAATCAATAGGACCTTGTCCTTCCCTTTGTTGTCTGGAATAAGTTCTGTACTCTGTCTGATTTCCTCTGTACTGACCTCTTCTAGAATTATAGCCTCTTTGATGTTGACCTCTGGGTTGATATCTTTGAGAAGACTGAGAAGAACTATGCTTTGAAGCAGATCCAGGTTAAGAAGCAGATCCTCCACCAGTACCAGCATCTGGAGGAGGAGGAGGAGTATGAGACTGAGAAGATCCTTTCTCATATTTGTCAAGTTTTCTTCTTTTCTTCATAGCCTTTAACTGATTCTTAGAGTATTGCATCCAAAGCTCTGTTATCTGACAATCATGCAAAATGTAATATGGTATATCATTTATATCTTTGGCTTGAGCAGGAGGGACTCTCATCATTACTTTGCTTCTGGCTTTCCTTTTCTTGGCAATGGTGCCAACAGAATCATCAGAGTCAGTGTTGAATTGATCACTTTCTGAACTTTGGGGTCTGTCATATAGATCATCAATGCTTTTGATATACTCTTCTCTTTGTTTAGACTTCTCAGCAGACAGAACAGGAGCAGAATCAATTGTAGTAGCAGCAGGAGCAGAAGGAACTTCTGGATAAGCAAGAGCAGCAAGGAACCTCAGAAATAACAGGTTCTTCTAGAAAAATAGCAAGTTCAATAACAGCAGCAACATCAACAGGATAGGCAGACAACATATCAATATCAGTAGATTCGGTAACTTTAGCAGCAGCAACAGCAACACAATCAGAAACTTCCACAGCCTTAAGAGAATTGATATAATATCTAATCAGGCTGGGATCACAGACAGTAATAGGCACAATGGCCTTAGTAAGGTCTTCAACTCCAAGAGTTGGTAAGCAGCTTCTGTGAAGAAGATCAAATTCAGACAACAGTGACTTGAAGTCTACTGTGAGTACTGGTACTGGGGCTGGAGTAGAAATCTCTGCAGACAACAGTTCCTCAGGAGCAGCAGACACTACCTCAGCTTCATAGGGCATCTCCCCCTGTCTTGATTAAGTGATAACTAGATCAAGGCACCCCATAGAAGGGATTGCCTGAGGAGAGGAGAGAGAGTTTAGCCTGTCAGATAGCTCCTTTATTGAGTTCAGGAATGGAGCCATGGATGTCTCCAGCAGGCTTACTAGCTTGGGGGCCAGTATCCCATATAGCTTATCTGCCAAGGCTGATAGATCCACTTGCTCAAGTGTGACTTGAGTAGAGGTGGAGGAGGGAATGGTTTGGGCTGGTGATGAATGTACTGT
Organism: Platanthera zijinensis; assembly: GCA_039513925.1. Classification (NCBI taxonomy): domain Eukaryota; kingdom Viridiplantae; phylum Streptophyta; class Magnoliopsida; order Asparagales; family Orchidaceae; genus Platanthera; species Platanthera zijinensis. Next base: position 206,433,806 of record CM077082.1, on the reverse strand, counting down.
GATAGATGGTATTGTGGATGGTATGATGGTTGGTTGAGAGATTGGGATGGTGAAGATAGATGATATGGGTTTGGAGATGGATGGTGTGAAGGATGGTTGGGTGAGAATGTCATGAAGGAGCTGTTGGTATGAGGAGGTAGAAGGAGGCTCAGTAGGGGAGGAAGTGGAATCATCCATAAAGGAATCTTCCAAGATGTTGAAAGAGGGTATGTCAAGAGGTGGATAGTAGTGAAGTGGATGGAATTGTTCTGAGGTGGCTAGTAGTGAAGTGGATGGAATTGTTGATGAAATGGTAATGAGGGAAGAGATGGATGTGGAGATGGTTGATGTAGTTGAAGTGGAGGTGAAGGTAGAAACAAGTGGTGGAGAAGGAGGAGAAGAGGTGGAGGCAGGAAACTCTTCCATGAGGGCAGAGGCCCGAGGGGAAGTGACTGCAAGAGTCCTTGTGCCTGAAGCCATGGTAGTCCTGGATGGTTTGATTATCTGCCTATCCTACTTACCAAATAGGGCACAGGTCAGTCTTTTTGATGCATTGATGTACATCCCATTTGAGACTAGCAATTCTGGGTACCTGGAGTGCAGGAATACCTCTAAAATCCTCCCAAAATTCACAAAACTCTTGTTTTTTTCTTCTTTATCAGATCAAAGAAAATTTCTCCCCAATTCAGGTGTTTCTTATCTACCAGGGCTCCCATCAAACAGAACTGATACCTGGATATGGTATCATGAGCTGAGTGCTTTGCCAGAAGCACTTTCCCAACAACATCAGCTAAAAATCTAAATTCAATAGATAAGTTCTTTTTCAATAACTTGTAAGGTTTGCTGCAGAGTGACCCATTCTATCCAACATTGAATCAAATTCCCCTCCAAACATTTCAGTAGAATAATCTCCAGTACTTAAATGGAATACTTCAGTCAGTAGAGTAGGTGATAAAGGTACCCGAGTTCCACTTATAGTACCGACTATAGTATTTTGATCAAGATTATTTTCTGTAAATACCCATTCCTTTATCTCATCGGCCGCAATCTTCATTCTGGCAGACATAATATGCACCAACTGTTGTTCTCTGAATAGTTCCAGAATGTCTTTGAAGATTTGATCGCTGCCGTCAAACGAATCCATATCGATATCAAATCCAGTATCAAACTTCATTCTTGCAAGAGCAGAAACATTCACAGCCATTGTATACCTGCAAAAACCAAGTGTAGTAGATTTTGGAGGGAAAGAAAGAATTTGCAGAGAATATGAAAGAGCAAAAGAAGAACGATGGCGAAAGAATGATTTTTATATTAGGGTTCGACGCCAAAAAGGAAGGATCGTTGAACTCCGTTCGACGATCTAGGCTTCTTAATGGAATATGAAGAGTCTTCAATAATGTCGATCTCCGTTCGACGGTACTGGAGAACGTCGAGCTCCGCTCGACGATCGATGAACAGAAAGAAGGATAGCTAAAAGCTAACAGACGGCGCTGAGCTCCGGTCGACGATTTAGGAAAACGTCGATCTGCGTTCGACGAGTTTTGGGGAAAACGTCAAGCGCAGTTTAGAGACAAAACAGAACCTACAGACACTAGAAAATACAAGTTTTTAGCCTAGTCTTAGTCTGTTTTTAGATTTTCAAAATCTCGGGATTTATTTTAAACTTCCTCCATCTAACATTCCTAACTGATTTAGGAAGAAGATGTGCTTCTTTTCATCCAAAGGTTTGGTGAAAATATCTCCCCTTTGCAAATCAGTTGGGATATATTGAATTTTAATCTTATTTTTCTCTACATTGTCTCTTAGGAAGTGATGCCTAATCTCTATATATTTTGAATCCAGAATCCACAAAATCTGTTATCACAAAATATTTTTGACCCTTCTAAGTTGTGTCCATATTCAGCTTCAGCAGTTAAAGTTGACACTGATGTCTGTTTCTTACAGAACCAGGAGACAAGTCTGTCACCAAGGAACTAGTAAGTTCCACTGGTGCTTTTCCTGTCTACTCTACATCCAACATAATCAGCATCTGAAAATCCAGTTAATTCAAATCCTGAGTCTTTTGGATACTAGAGTCCTAGATTTGGACAACTTTTCACATACCTAAGAATCCTCTTAACTAATGTTAGGTGTGACTCTCTAGGGCTTACTTGGAACCTAGCACATATACATGTAGCAAACATTATATCAGGTCAACTAGCTGTAAGGTACAATAGAGAGCCAATCATTGCTCTATATGTTGTCTGATCAACATGTTTACCATGTTCATAAGTATCTAATACAACATTGGTAGGCATAGGTGTTTTCATACAAGATGCTTCAGACACACCAAATTTCTTAACCAATTCTTTTGCATACTTGGTTTGAGAAATAAATATGCCTTCAGCATGTTGTTTGACTTGCAATCCTAGAAAGAAGGAAAGCTCACCCATGCTACTCATTTCAAATTTAGAGTGCATCAGGTTGGAAAACTTTTTGCACAAATTTGAATCAGTAGAAACAAATATGATATCATCTACATATATTTGTACTAGTAGGGTATGAGACTTATGGGTTCTAATAAAGAGAGTTTGGTCTACTCTACCCCTTATAAAATCATTTTTCAGAAGAAAGCATGCTAAGGTCTCATACCATGCTCTAGGAGCTTGCTTAAGACCATATAATGCTTTATGCAACTTGAAAACATGGTCAGGATAAGTTGGAGAGATAAAACCTGGAGGTTGTCTAACATAGACTTCCTCTTTGATGTCTCCATTGAGAAATGCACTCTTCAAATCCATTTGGTAGACCTTGAATCCTTTGTGAGCTGCATAAGAAAGGAATATTCTTATTGCCTCTAGCCTTGCCACTGGTGCAAAGGTCTGGTCATAGTCTATCCCTTCTTCTTGAGAATTACCTTGAGCAACTAGCCCTGCCTTGTTCCTTACAATAACTCCTTGATCATCCAACTTGTTTCTGAACACCCACTTTGTTCAACCAATTGAGTGATCCTTAGGCCTTGGTACTAGCTCCCAAACTTTGTTCCTCTCAAATTTATGTAGTTCCTCTTGCATAACAATGATCCAGTGTGGATCTTGCTCTGCATCTTGAATGGATTGAGGCTCAACTTGAGATAAAAAGCAGGTGTACATCAGGTTCTGGTTGACCTGATTTCTGGTTTGCACACCAGCTGAGATGTTTCTAATCACTTGGGAGATTGGGTGATCTCTTGTTGTTACTAAATCAACAGGGGGTGTTGATTGTTCACCAACCTATGTTGTTGTTTCCTCTTGTGGAACAACAACTGGCTCTTCAAAATGGTTTTCTCCAAGATGTTGAATATCGAGATGTTGAGTATCCTCTTCATCTTCACTGATTTCAGCTCTTTGTTGGATAGGTGAATGTACTGAATCCTTTTCTATAATGTGTAACCTGTCCAAATTTTCTGAAAGAGAGTGTACCTGCAATGGTTCTATGGTAGAAGTAGACTTCTCCTTGTAACACATGTTAGTCTCATCAAAAGATACATGAACAGATTCTTCAATTTTAAGAGAAGTTTTATTATAAACCCTATAAGATTTACTGATCATGGAGTATCCCAGAAACACTCCTTCATCAGCTTTAGCTTGGAATTTTGCTAAATACTTCTTGTCATTATTGTGAATATAACAAATGCAGCCAAAAATTTTGAAGTAGTACACTTTAGGTTTCTTCCCTTTGAGCAATTCATAGGGAGTCTTGCCCTTCAGTTTATGTATCAAACTTCTGTTCAACACATGGTTGGAGGTGTTCACTGCCTCTGCCCAAAAAGATAGAGGAAGGTGAGCATCTGTCAATAATGTAGTAGCAGCTTCAATTAGGGTTCTAATTTTCTTTTAAGCTACCCCATTTTGTTGAGGAGTTCTAGGAGCTGAGAAAGTATGCTTGATCCCTTCACTCTGACAGAACTCTTGCATAAGAAGAGAATCAAACTCTGTCCCATGATCACTTCTGATCAGGGCAATGTGAGTATTGAACTCAATCTGTATGCATTTGAGAAAATCTGTCAAACATTTAAAGTTATCAAACTTCTTCCTCAGAAAGAATATCCAAGTGAATCTAGAGAAGTCATCTACAATCACTAAAGTGTAAGATTTCCCTCCTAAGCTTTGTACTGTAATGGGTCCAAAAAGATCCATGTGTAACAGATACAAAATCCTAGGTGAATCACTCTTATTAAGTGACTTAAAACTATTTTTAGTGTCCTTGCCTAATTGACAAGCCCTGCAGAGTCCTTCCTTCTTCTAGGGGCCAGAAGGTAGTCCTCTAACAAGGTTATCCTTGGACAGCCTAACAATGGTTCTAAGGTTTAAGTGTCCTAGTCTCTTATGCCATAAATCATTTGGTTTGCAGACTGAATTAAATAAGCAGATATCAATGTTGGTTGAAAGGAAATCTACAAGATAAATGTTACCTTTCTTTTTACCTGTTAACACTATTGTGTTATCCTCTGACTTGATCTGGCATAAGGATTTGTTAAATGTCACTTGATATCCTTCATCACAGAGTTGACTGATGCTGATTAGGTTGTGCTTCAGTCCTTCTACATAAGCCAACTTCTTGAATGTGACTGAGCCAATCTGAACAGCACCATATCCTTTTGTTTGACCAAAGTTTGAATCTCCAAAGATCACTTTGGGTCCAAGTTTGGATTTGAAGGATGTGAGATTGTCTTTACTCCCTGTCATGTGCCTTGAGCACCCACTATCCAGATACCATTGTTAGTTCATTGTTGGATAGGTCTTCACCTGCACATAAATAATTTATATGTTTTTGACCCAGTTTACCTTGGGTCTAGGTTTATAACCATTAAATTCAGAAATGAAAGACATCCCTTGCTGACTCTTATATCCTTCAGGATGGTATCTCCTAGGAGGTACTATCCATTCAGTATAAGGGTTGAAGCTTTGGGATGAGGGACTTTTAGGATTGACTTGAGATTTACCTCTGAAAGAATGTTCAAAGCTCTGAGCTCTGTTCGACAATCGTCGACCTGAGTTCGACGATCTTGGGTCAGATCGTCGAGCTCCGTTCGAAGATCGACTATACCAGAGTTCAGAGTTCAGAATTTGTCGATCTGAGTTCGACGATCCAGCCTTGGATCGCCGAGCTCTGTTCGATGATAGTCGAGCTCTGTTCGACGTTTTTTGTTGAACTTGATTTTCCTTAGGTAAATCTGGATTCTTCCTAGCTACCTCTACAACACCCTTTCCTTTATCAGAAATAAATTTAATTGGGGTTGTTAATACTATAGGTTGGCTGGATAAAGCACCCAAGCCTAGTGTACTGTTGAGTCTTGAGTTCACTGTGCTTGTGATGTCCATCAGTCTGATGCTTCTCCCATTAAGGGATTCTTCAAACTTTTTGCTTTGGATTACTCACTTTTCAGTGAAGCTATCTCCTCCCTATAGCATTCTAACTCCTTAGAGAGTTTGAGGTTGTCTGATTTTAAGGTGCAATGGTCAGACAATTGATTTCTGAGAGAAATAATCTCTTTCTCAGATTTTAACAGGTCTAAACAAAGTGCCTTAAATTCAGACCTAAAGTCCTCTGAGTCAAAGTCAAAGGAGTCTATTACCTGGTCTTCTTCAGTTTGAGTTTCAGATTCTGAGTCTGATCCTTGTTCTGCATCAGAATTTTACTGAGAGGCATTGATAGCCATCATGCAGAATTCCTTTTCTTCAGCATCATCCTCATCATCACTTGAGCTTGATGAGGCTTCTAATTCCTCTTCAGTATCACTCCAGCTTTCAGCTACAAACCCCTTCCTTGTATGTTTATTTTTGTTGGAGGAGGATTTGTTGCTGTTGTTTCCTCTGGATTCCTTGTCTTTTCTCCTATCTTTTCTGTCCTTCTTGTCCTTATTCTGATTTTCTGGACAGTCAGGCACAATATGGCCTGGTTTCCTGCATCCAAAATAGATTATTTCTGTATTATTTGATTTGTCATACCTTGGCTTCTCATGCCCTCTGGATGACCTCTTTATGAAATCTTTCCTGGCCATCTTATAGAATCTTTTGGCCAGCAAACTCATTAATTCTTCATTGCCTGTGACCTTGTCTTCAGGAAGATCTTCTGTAGCTTTGAATGCTATGGTCTTCTCCTTTCTGATTGCTGGAGAAGCAGTCTTTTGTTCTTCCTCTCTGTTCTTGATGAGTAGCTCGTAAGACTTGAGCTTGCCCAAAAGAGCTTCAGTAGTAATCTCAGTTAGGCTTCTGGCATCCTTGATTGGCCAGATCCTTGAGTCCCAAGTGCTAGGGAAGCACATTAGGATCTTGTCATTTAGTTAAGTTAGTGTGATCTCCTTATCCAATGTTTTCAACTTACTGACTATCAGACTGAGCCTGTTGTACATATCTGCAACTGACTCAGCTTCTCCTATCTTGAAATTCTCATATTGAGATATGAGATGGGATCTCCTGTCCTTCCTTTCATCAGCAGATCCTGAGACAATTTCAGATAACTTGTCCCATATATCTTTTGCTGAACTGCATTCAGCCACCTTTTGGAATATCTAATAAGACATGGTCTGAGCAAGGATATTCATAGCCTTTACATCTGCAACTTTCCATTTCTTTATTTCTGCATCTGTTCCTGAAGGAGGTGGAACAACACTTGTACTTGTGATCACTGGGGGTCTTGGACAAACTGTCAAAACAGAATTAAAAATGTCCCCATCAATAGAATTCATGTAAAGCTTAATCCTTGCCTTCCAAAGTGCAAACTTAGAGAGGTTGCACACTGGAGGTCTGGTGCTAGCATAATCTTTGTTCTGTGCCATGGTTTTGTATGAAAATAAATATAATACAAAAAGTAATAACTATCCTCTATAGAAGGTTTATCTTATTAAGGATCTTTTGGTTCAGGTGTTAGCCTGTTCAACCAATCTGTTGAAGATTCAGATGTTGAATAACCAACCTCGCTCTGATACCAATTGAAAGTGAGGAAAATATCTACCTTAACTCTAGAGGGGGGGGGGGGGTGAATAGAGTATTTTTTAAAATAATTTACAATTAAAAATATAAAGCAGTGGAAGACTTAATTTATGTATATGTGTAAGGTGCTTGTGATGAAATAAAAACTAAAGCAAGAACTAAGAAAACACACAACACACAGCAAAGTCAAACACACAGCAACCAGATGACATAAGGATCTATAGTGGTTCCCCAACAACCTGGGTACATCCACTCTTCTACCACCCTTGGTAGGAATCCACTGCATGAATAGTTGATCAGGTGTCCTGGGCACCAATGAGCTTTTGATAAGGTGCTCAAAAACCAAAACTAGAATTTTTGATACGGTGTCTTACCACCACTGAGTTTTGACAAGGTCTCAGAAACCAGTCTCAGAACTTTTGAAGGGAGTTTTGAAAAACCCTTTTACAGGAGGGAAAGGAAAAAGAAAGAAAGAGTTGAGTTGTTCTTCTCTGTCAACAGTCTGAGAGAAGACAAGTGGAAGATGAAGCTAAAGCTCCCCCTGAGATTCGTAAAGTTCAGGAAGGTGAGATTTGCTATGGTGATAGGTCTTCAGGTGCTTCAGATCTACAGCAAAAGATGATTTCAGCAGATGCTGAAATATATGATGTCTGGAGTCCTTGATGTTGAAGCTTTTGAACACTTGAGGATTTGGAGGAGCAGATGATTTCCTCCACAAAAAACTTTCTTGTGTTCTTGAAGATTTTTACTCAGTGAATCTGTATGTTCCAGAAGATGAGTTATTGATTAGAGTATATTTTGATCTCTCTTCTGTAACTCTTTTTCCCAATCCAATGATCCTATATATCTCTTGCCTATCTTGTTGTATTGATCTGTTATGTTTTCAAAAACATATTCTGTAGGAGTATATAAGATTCTGACTTAGATGGTCGTTACTCAGTCATAAATGACTTCCATAAATGACAACTGTCTCTGGGGAAAGTCCTAAGTAACATTCCTTTTAGCCTTCCTTGAAACTTGCATTAGATTGCTTGAAACGTCTAGAAAATCCTTTGCAATAAATGCAGGAAATAACTCTGAATGAATTCCATAACTGTTCTTGAATTTGAAATCTGAAAGCGTCGATCTCTCACAGAAATCGTCGATCTGAGCTCTACGATCGTTGAACTGAGCTCAGAGATTGGATTTATACTAGAGACAGAAAACGTTCTTTGAGCTCAACTCTGCAAGTCGGCGAACTCCGGTCGACGATCTTCAAGCTCAGATCGACGCTCTGTCTTCAGCTATTTTCCAAGTCGCTGAGCTCAGTTCGACGATTGTAAGGCTCAGGTCAACGTTTTCTATCTCTAGTATAAATCCAATCTCTAAGCTTAGTTCAACGATCGTAGAGCTCAGATCAACGATTTTTGTGAGAGATCGACGCTTTCAGATTTCAAATTCAAGAACAGTTATGGAATTCATTCAGATTCATTCAGAGTTATTTCCTGCATTTATTGCAAAGGATTTTCTAGCCGTTTCAAGCAATCTAATGCAAGTTTCAAGGAAGGCTAAAAGGAATGTTACTTAGGACTTTCCCCAGAGACAGTTGTCATTTATGGAAGTCATTTATGACTGAGTAACGGCCATCTAAGTCAGAATCTGATATACTCTTACAGAATATGTTTTTGAAAACATAACAGATCAATACAACAAGATAGGCAAGAGATATACAGGATCATTGGATTGGGAAAAAGAGTTACAGAAGAGAGATCAAAATATACTCTAATCAAGAACTCATCTTCTGGAACATACAGATTCACTGAGTAAAAATCTTCAAGAACACAAGAAAGTTTTCTGTGGAGGAAATCATCTGCTCCTCCAAATCCTCAAGTATTTAAAAGCTTCAACATCAAGGACTCCAGACATCACACAATTCAGCATCTGGTACAGAACAAAGATTATGCTAGCACTGGACCTCTATGTGCAACCTCTCTAAGTTTGCACTTTAGAAGGCAAGGATTAAGCTTTACATGAATTCTATTGATGAGGACATTTTTAATTCTTTTTTGACAGTTTGTCCAAGACCCCCAGTGATCACAAGTACAAGTGCTGTTCCACCTCCTTCAGGAACAGATGCAGAAATAAAGAAATGGAAAGTTGCAGATGCAAAGGTTATGAATATCCTTGCTCAGACCATGTCTGATTAGATATTCCAAAAGGTGGCTGAATGCAGTTCAGCAAAAGATATATGGGACAAGTTATCTGAAATTGTCTCAGGATATGCTGATGAAAGGAAGGACAGGAGATCCCATCTCATATCTCAATATGAGAATTTCAAGAAAGGAGAAGCTGAGTCAGTTGCAGATATGTACAACTGGCTCAGTCAGATAGTCAGTGAGTTGAAAACATTGGATAAGGAGATCACACTAACTCAACTAAATGACAAGATCCTAATGTGCTTCCCTAGCACTTGGGACACAAGGATCTGGCCAATCAAGGATGCCAGAAGCCTAACTAAGATTACTACTGAATCTCTTTTGGGCAAGCTCAAGTCTTATGAGCTGCTCATCAAGAACAGAGAGAAAGAATAAAAGACTGCTTCTCCAGCCATCAGAAAGGAGAAGACCATAGCATTCAAAGCTACAGAAGATCTGCCTGAAGACAAGGTAACAGGCAATGAAGAATTGATGAGTTTGCTGGCCAAAAGATTCTATAAGATTGTCAGGAAAGATTTCATAAAGAGGTCATCCAGAGGGCATGAGAAGCCAATGTATGACAAATCAAATAATACAGAAATAATCTGTTTTGGATGCAGGAAACCAGACCATATTATGCCTGATTGTCCAGAAAATCAGAATAAGGACAAGAAGGACAGGAAAGATAAGAGAAAAGACAAGGACTCCAGAGGAAACAACAACAACAAATCCTCCTCCAACAAAAATAAACATACAAGGAAGGGGTTTGTAGCTGAAAGCTGGAGTGATACTGAAGAGGAATTAGAAGCCTCATCAAGCTCAAGTGATGATGAGGATGATACTGAAGAAAAGGAATTTTGCATGATGGCTATCAATGCCTCTCAGCAAAATTCTGATGCAGAACAAGGATCAGACTCAGAATATGAAACTCAAACTGAATAAGACCAGGTAATAGACTCCTTTGACTTTGACTCAGAGGACTTTAGATCTGAATTTAAGGCACTTTGTTTAGACCTGTTAAAATCTGAGAAAGAGATTATTTCTCTCAGAAATCAATTGTCTGACCATTGCACCTTAAAATCAGACAACCTCAAACTCTCTGAGGAGTTAGAATGCTGTAGGGAGGAGATAGCTTCACTGAAAAGTGATTTATCCCAGGCAAAGAAGTTTGAAGAATCCCTTAATGGGAGAAGCATCAGACTGATGGACATCACAAACACAGTGAACTCAAGATTCAACAGTACACTGGGCTTGGGTGCTTCATCCAGCCAACCTATATTATTAACAACCCCAATTAAATTTATTTCTAATAAAGGAAAAGGTGTTGTAGAGGTAGGTAGGAAGAATCTAAATTTACCTAAGGAAAATCAAGTTCAACAGAAAATGTCAAACAGAGCTTGACGATCGTCGAACAGAGCTCGGCGATCCTAGGATGGATCGTCGAACTCAGATTGATAACTTCTAAACTCTGAACTCTGGTATAGTCGATCTTCGAATGGAGCTCGACGATCTGACCCATGATCGTCAAACTAAGGTCGACGATCGTCGAACGGAGCTCGGAGCTTTGAACCTTCTTTCAGAGGTAAATCTCAAGTCAATCCTAAAAGTCCCTTATCCCAAAGCTTCAACCCTTATACTGAATGGATAGTACCTCCTAGGAGATACCATCCTGAAGGATATAAGAGTCAGCCAAGGATGTCTTTCATTTTTGAATTTAAAGGTTTTCAACCTAGACCCAAGGTAAACTGGGTAAAAAACATATAAATTGTTTATGTGCAGGTGAAGACCTATCCAGCAATGAACCAACAATGGTATCTTGATAGTGGGTGCTCAAGGCACATGACAGGGAGTAAGGACAATCTCACATCCTTCAAAGCCAAACTTGGACCCAAAGTTATCTTTGGAGATTCAAACTTTGGTCAAACAAAAGGATATGGTGCTGTTCAGATTGGCTCAGTCACATTCAAGAAGGTGGCTTATGTGGAAGGACTGAAGCACAACCTAATCAGCATCAGTCAACTCTGTAGTGAAGGATATCAAGTGACATTTAACAAATCCTTATGCCAAATTAAGTCAGAGGATAACACAATAGTGTTAACAGGTAAAAGGAAAGGTAACATTTATCTTATAGATTTCCTTTCAACCAACATGGATATCTGCTTATTTAATTCAGTCTGCAAACCAAATGATTTATGGCATAAGAGACTAGGACACTTAAACCTTAGAACCATTGCTAGGCTGTCCAAGGAAAACCTTGTTAGAGGACTACCTTCTGGCCCCTACAAGAAGGAAGGACTCTGCAGGGCTTGTCAATTAGGCAAGCAAACTAAAAAAAGTTTTAAGTCACTTAATAAGAGTGATTCAGCTAGGATTTTGTATCTGTTACACATGGATCTTTTTGGACCCATTACAGTACAAAGCTTAGGAGAGAAATCTTAAACTTTAGTGATTGTAGATGACTTCTCTAGATTCACTTGGGTATTCTTTCTGAGGAAGAAGTCTGATAACTTTAAATGTTTGACAGATTTTCTCAAATGCATACAGATTGAGTTGAATACTCACATTGCCCATATCAGAAGTGATCATGGGACAGAGTTTGATTCTCTTCTTATGCAAGAGTTCTGTCAGAGTGAAGGGATCATACATACTTTCTCAGCTCCTAGAACTCCTCAACACAATGGGGTAGCTGAAAGGAAAAATAGAACCCTAATTGAATCTACTACTACATTGTTGACAGATGCTCACCTTCCTCTATCTTTTTGTGCAGAGGCAATGAACACCTCCAACCATGTGTTGAACAGAAGTTTGATACATAAATTGAAGGGTAAGACTTCCTATAAATTGCTCAAAGGGAAGAAACCTAAAGTAGACTACTTCAAAATTTCTGGCTGTATTTGTTATATTCACAATAATGACAAGAAGTATTTAGCAAAATTCCAAGCTAAAGCTGATGAAGGAGTGTTTCTGGGATACTCCATTATCAGTAAAGCTTATAGGGTTTATAATAAAACTTCTCTTAAAATTGAAGAATCTGTTCATGTATCTTTTGATGAGACTAACATGTGTTATAAGGAGAAGTCTACTTCTACCATAGAACCATTGCAGTTACACTCTCTTTCAGAAAATTTGGACAGGTTACACATTGTAGAAAAGGATTCAGTACATTCACCTATCCAACAAAGAGCTGAAATTAGTGAAGATGAAGAAGATACTCAACATCTTGATGTTCAACATCTTGGAGAAAACCATTCTGAAGAGCCAATTGTTATTCCACAAGAGGAAACAACAACACAGGTTGGTGAACAATCAACACCCCCTGTTGATTTAGTAACAACAAGAGATCACCCAATCTCCCAAGTGATTGGAAACATCTCAGCTTGTGTGCAAACCAGAAATCAGGTCAACTAGAACCTGATGCACACCTGCTTTTTATCTCAAGTTGAGCCTCAATCCATTCAAGATGCAGAGCAAGATCCACACTGGATCATTGCGATGCAAGAGGAACTACATCAATTTGAGAGGAACAAAGTTTGGGAGCTAGTACCAAGGCCTAAGGATCACTCAATTGTTGGAACAAAGTGGGTGTTCAGAAACAAGTTAGATGATCAAGGAGTTATTTTAAGAAACAAGGCAAGGCTAGTTGCTCAAAGTTATTCTCAAGAAGAAGGGATAGACTATGACCAGACCTTTGCACCAGTGGCAAGGCTAGAGGCCATAAGAATATTCCTTGCTTATGCAGCTCACAAAGGATTCAAGGTCTACCAAATGGATGTGAAGAGTGCATTTCTCAATGGAGACATCAAAGAGGAAGTCTATGTTAGATAACCTCCAGGTTTTATCTCTCCAACTTATCCTGACCATGTTTTCAAGTTGCATAAAGCATTATATGGTCTTAAGCAAACTCTTAGAGCATGGTATGAGACCTTAGCATGCTTTCTTCTGAAAAATGATTTTATAAGGGGTAGAGTAGACCAAACTCTCTTTATTAGAACCTATAAGTCCCATACCCTACTAGTACAAATAAATGTAGATGATATCATATTTGGTTCTACTGATTCAAATTTGTGCAAAAAGTTTTCCAACCGGATGCACTCTAAATTTGAAATGAGTAGCATGGATGAGCTTTCTTTCTTTCTAGGATTGCAAGTCAAACAACATGCTGAAGGCATATTTATTTCTCAAACCAAGTATGCAGAAGAATTGGTTAAGAAATTTGGTATGTCTGAAGCATCTTGTATGAAAACACCTATGCTTACCAATGTTATATTAGATACTGATGAACATGGTAAACATGTTGATCAGACAACATATAGAGCAATGATTGGCTCTCTATTTTACCTTACAGCTAGTAGAGCTGATATAATGTTTGCTACATGTATATGTGTTAGGTTACAAGTAAGCCCTAGAGAGTCACACCTAACATTAGTTAAGAGGATTCTTAGGTATGTGAAAAGTTATCCAAATCTAGGACACTGGTATCCAAAAGACTCAGGATTTGAATTAGCTGGATTTTCAGATGCTGATTATGTTGGATGTAGAGTGGACAGGAAAAGCATCAGTAGAACTTGCCAGTTCCTTGGTGACAGACTTGTCTCCTGGTTCTGTAAGAAACAGACATCAGTGTCCACTTCAACTGCTGAAGCTGAATACATGGCAGCAGGCAGTTGTTGCTCGCAGATTCTGTGGATTCAAAACCAGCTCCTAGACTATGGCTACAACTTAGAAGGGTCAAAAATATTTTGTGATAACACTAGTGCTATCTCTACAGCACAAAATCCAGTCCTCCATAGTAGGACAAAACATATAGAGATTAGGCATCACTTCCTAAGAGACAATGTCGAGAAAAATAAGATTGAAATTCAATATATCCCAACTGATTTGCAAAGGGGAGATATTTTCACCAAACCTTTGGATGAAAAGAAACACATCTTCTTCCTAAATCAGTTAGGAATGTTAGATGAAGGAAGTTTAAAATAAATCCCAAGATTTTGAAAATCTAAAAAAAGACCAAGACTAGGCTAAAAACTTGTATTTTCTAGTGTTTGTAGGTTCTGTTTTGTCTCTAAACTGCGCTCGACATTTTCCCCAAAAATTGTCGAACGCAGATCGACATTTTCCTAAATCGTCGACCGGAGCTCAGCGTCGTCTGTTAGCTTTTAGCTATCCTTCTTTCTGTTAATCGATCGTTGAGCGGAGCTCGACGTTCTCCAGTACCGTCGAACGGAGATCGACGTTATTGAAGACTCTTTAGATTCCATTAAGAAGCCTAGATCGTCGAACGGAGTTCAACGATCCTTCCTTTCCGACGTCGAACCCTAATATAAAAATCATTCTTTCGCCGTTGTTCTTCTTTTGCACTTTCATATTCTCTGCAAATTCTTTCTTTCCCTCCAAACACTACTACACTTGGTTGTGTTTGTTAACTTTTTGCAGGTATACAATGGCTGTGAATGTTTCCGCTCTTGCAAAGATGAAGTTTGATACAGGATTTGATATCGATATGGATTCATTTGACGGCAGCGATCAAATCTTCAAAGACATTCTGGAACTATTCAGAGAACAACAGTTGGTGAATATTATGTCTACCAGAATGAAGATTGCGGCCGATGAGATAAAGGAATGGGTATTTACAGCAAATAATCTGGATCAAAATACTATAGTCGGTACTATAAGCGGGACTCAGGTACCATTATCACCTACTCTACTGACTGAAGTATTCCATTTAAGTACTGGAGATGATTCTACTGAAATGTCTAGAGAGGAATTTGATTCAATGTTGGATAGAATGGGTCACTCTGCAGCAAACCCTAACAAGTTATTGAAAAAGAACTTATCTATTGAATTTAGATTTTTAGCTGATGTTGTTGGGAAAGTGCTTCTGGCAAAGCACTCAGCTCATGATACCATATCCAGGTATCAGTTCTGTTTGATGGGAGCCCTGGTAGATAAGAAATACCTGAATTGGGGAGAAATTTTCTTTAATCTGATAAAGAAGAAAATAAACAAGAGTTTTGTGAATTTTGGGAGGATTTTAGGGGTATTCCTGCACTCCAGGTGCCCAGAACTGCTAGTCTCAAATGGGATGCACATCAATGCATCAAAAAGACTTACATGTGCCCTATTTCGTAAGTAGGATAGGCAGATAATCAAACAATCCAGGACTACCATGGCTTCAGGCACAAGGACTCTTGCAGTCACTTCCCCTCATGCCTCTGCCCTCATGGAAGAGTTTCCTGCCTCCACCTCTTCTCCTCCTTCTCCACCATTTGTTTCTACCTCCACCTCCACTTCAACTACATCAACCATCTCCACATCCATCTCTTCCCCCATTACCATTTCATCAACAATTCCATCCACTTCACTACTAGCCACCTCAGAACAATTCCATCCACTTCACTACTATCCACCTCTTGACATACCCTCTTTCAACATCTTGGAAGATTCCTTTATGGATGATTCCACTTTCTCCCCTATTGAGCCTCCTTCTACCTCCTCATACCAACAGCTCCTTCATGACATTCTCACCCAACCATCCTTCACACCATCCATCTCCATACCCATATCATCTATCTTCACCACCCCAATCTCTCAACCAACCATACTACCATCCACAATACCTTCTACCACAGTCCATCCATCACCAGCCCAAACCATTCCCTCCTCCACCTCTACTCAAGTCACACTTGAGCAAGTGGATCTATCAGCCTTGGCAGACAAGCTATATGGGATACTGGCCCCCAAGCTAGTAAGCCTTTTGGAGACCTCCATGGCTCCACTCCTGAACTCAATAAAGGAGCTATCTGACAGTCTAAACTCTCTCTCCTCTCCTCAGGCAATCCCTTCTATGTGGTGCCTTGATCCAGTTATCACTGAATCAAGGCATGGGGAGATGCCCTATGAAGCTGAGGTAGTGCCTGTTGCTCCTGAGGAACTGTTGTCTGCAGAGATTTCTACTCCAGCCCCAGTACCAGTACTCACAGTGGACTTCAAGTCACTGTTGTCTGAATTTGATCTTCTTCACAGAAGCTGCTTACCAACTCTTGGAGTTGAAGACCTTACTAAGGCCATTGTGCCTATTACTGTCTGTGATCCCAGCCTGATCAGATCTTATATCAATTCTCTTAAGGCTGTGGAAGTTTCTGATTGTGTTGTTGTTGCTGCTGCTAAAGTTACTGAATCTACTGATATTGATACGTTGCCTGCCTATCCTGTTGATGTTGCTGCTGCTATTGAACTTGCTATTTTTTTAGAAGAACCTGTTATTTCTGAGGTTCCTTGCTGCTCCTGCTTATCCAGAAGTTCCTTCTGCTCCTGCTGCTACTACAATTGATTCTTCTCCTGTTCTGTCTGCTGAGAAGTCTAAACAAAGAGAAGAGTATATCAAAAGCATTGATGATCTATATGACAGACCCCAGAGTTCATAAAGTGATCAATTCAACACTGACTCTGATGATTCTGCTGACACCATTGCCAAGAAAAGGAAAGCCAGAAGCAAAGCAATGATGAGAGTCCCTCCTGCTCAAGCCAAAGATGTAAATGATATACCATATTACATTTTGCATGATTGTCAGATAACAGAGCCTTGGATGCAATATTCTAAAAATCAATTAAAGGCTATGAAGAAAAGAAGAAAACTTGACAAATATGAGAAAGGATCTTCTCAGTCTCATCCTCCTCCTCCTCCTCCAGATGCTGGTACTGGTGGAGGATCTGCTTCTTAACCTGGATCTGCTTCAAAGCATAGTTCTTCTCAGTCTTCTCAAAGATATCAACCCAGAGGTCAACATCAAAGAGGCTATAATTCTAGAAGAGGTCAGTACAGAGGAAATCAGACAGAGTACAGAACTTATTCCAGACAACAAAGGGAAGGACAAGGTCCTATTGATTCTACTCAAGGTCCTTTCCCTTACAAGCTTAGAGATTAAGTTGTCACCAGGACTCCTACTGATTCAGAATCTATCAATAGATATGAACCTCCAGTCCCTTTTGAAGATCCTGAAAACAACCCAATATCATGGACTGCTAGAATGAAAAAGCTTGCTGCTCTAGATCAAATGAAGAAGGCCAAGGAGCAAGGTAAAGACATTTCAAACATTACAACCCTATCAGAACAAAGAAAGACAGAACTTGAGAGATATGCTTCAAGAAAGTTCTTTGATCCAGAAGATTATATGAAGCTGCATCCTGAGGCTGTAGTCCCAAGGCCAAGATCCCAAACATCCTTAGGTGCAGATGATGACAAAAGATCAAAGAAAGATGCTCTCAATCCTAACAGGGAGATTCTATTTAAGAAAGGCAATGAGAAGAAATGATTTCTATAAGCAGACAGTACATCTATATCTCTGAATATTGCTGATATTTTATATGAGTTCTGCAATGCTGCTATATTTTTCTTCTGCATTGTTGGTTTAGCTTTTGTTTCTATATGTATGCTTTTGTATTT
This sequence comes from Platanthera zijinensis, assembly GCA_039513925.1. Lineage (NCBI taxonomy): Eukaryota > Viridiplantae > Streptophyta > Magnoliopsida > Asparagales > Orchidaceae > Platanthera > Platanthera zijinensis. The sequence goes on along the minus strand of CM077082.1, from coordinate 206,416,257 downwards.
CCTATTGTGTCCTGTAAATAGTAATCCTAACCCAAATAGGGGGAGATTGTTGGAACACCCTATTAATAATTTGGGCAAGGATCACTATGTTATTAGGAAATTGGTTTGACCTAGTTGTATAGTTGAAAAGGTCAACTTAGAATTAGTCTAAGGCTTAGAACTTAGGTTTGGAGCTTCCCCCAAGACCATTCAAAGATCAGGATTCATTGCTGAGACAAAGATAATTTTCGTCGAGCTCAGGTCGACGAAACGTCGAACTCAGTTCGACGTTCTCTGAGCTCAACTCTGCAAGTCGTCGAACTCCGGTCGACGATCTTCGATCTCAGATCAACGCTCTGTCTTCAGCTATTTTCCAAGTCGCTGAGCTCAGTTCGACGATCGTAGAGCTCAGGCTGACATTTTCTGTCTTTAGTATAAATCCAATCTCTGAGCTCAGTTCAACGATCGTAGAGCTCAGATCGACGATTTCTGTGAGAGATCGACGCTTTCAGATTTCAAATTCAAGAACAGTTTTGGAATTCATTCAGATTCATTCAGAGTTATTTCCTGCATTTATTGCAAAGGATTTTCTAGCCGTTTCAAGCAATCTAATGCAAGTTTCAAGGAAGGCTAAAAGGAATGTTACTTAAGACTTTCCCCAGAGACAATTGTCATTTATGGAAGTCATTTATGATTGAGTAATGACCATCTAAGTGCGAATCTGATATACTCCTACAAAATATGTTTTTGAAAACATAACAGATCAATACAATAAGATAGGCAAGAGATATACAGGATCATTGGAATGGGAAAAGAGTTACAGAAGAGAGATCAAAATATACTCTAATCAAGAACTCATCTTCTGGAACATACAGATTCACTGAGTAAAAATCTTCAAGAACACAAGAAAGTTTTTTGTGGAGGAAATCATCTGCTCCTCCAAATCCTCACGTGTTCAAAAGCTTCAACATCAAGGACTCCAGACATCACACATTTCAGCATCTGCTGAAATCATCTTTTGCTGGAGATCTCAAGCACCTGAAGACCTATCACCCCAGCAAAGCTCACCTTCCTGAACTTTACAGATCTCAGGTGGAGCTTTAGCTTCATCTTCCACTAGTCTTCTCTCAGACTGTTGACAAAGAAGAACAACTCAACTCTTTCTTTCTTTTTTCCTTTCCCTCCTGTAAAAGGGTTTTTCAAAACTCTCTTCAAAAGTTCTGAGACTGGTTTCTGAGACCTTGTCAAAACTCAGTGATGGCAAGACACCTTATCAAAAAATCTAGTTTTGGTTTTTGAGAACCTTATCAAAAGCTCATTGGTGCCCAGGACACCTGATCAACTATTCCTGCAGTGGATTCCTATCAAGGGTGGTAGAAGAGTGGATGTACCCAGGTTGTTGGGGAACCACTATAGATCCTTGTGTCATCTGGTTGTTGTGTGTTTGACTTTGTTGTGTGCTATGTGTTTTCTTAGTTCTTGCTTTAGTTTTTATTTCATTACAAGCACCTTACACATATACAAAAATTAAGTCTTCCACTGCTTTATATTTTTAATTGTAAATTATTTTAAAAATACTCTATTCACCCCCCCTCTAGAGTTAAGGTAGATCTTTTCCTCACTTTCAATTGGTATCAGAGGAGGTCACGGGTTCAAGACCGGGGGGGGCGCTATTAAATCCTGATTTTTCCCTTCTACTTGTGTGGGTCCGGTGGGTTAGGCAACCGTGGACATGTGGTAACCCCATCTCTTAGCCGTGTGGTCCATGTGGTAACCCCACCTCTGAGCCGACGGGTTGTGCTGGATGCCGGGGGGGATTGTTGGGTCCGGCGTTCCTTCACTTGACCCGTGGCGCTCTGCTACTTATATAAAAAATTAAGTAGTGCCCTCTCCAACAGTCCGGGCTTTTGGTGCAGTTGGGTATGCGCTTGATCCTTCACATACAATGTAATCCCTCATTGTGTGATCCATAGTGTTGACTCATGTGTAGCCTCTCTATTGTGATACACTTAATATTTCAAGCACTAGGATTGATTGGAGAAAGAAATGTTGCTGAGTTTATTGAAGAAGAGAAAATTCTTTTGAAGAAATATTTTCTATGTCTTTCACTCGAGTAGTATAATATATGCTCGAGTTGAATACTTAGTTTATACTCAAGTAAGTCTATCTGTACTTGAGTAAGGGAATGACTCTCGAGTAGCCTGAATATAGCTCTCGAGTAGCCAAGTCAATCACTCGAGTAGATCATGTCTTACTATCGAGTTAACATAATTTCCTCTCTGAAAATTTTCTAAGTCATTTACTCGAGTAATCATATTAGTATTCGAGTAGATTAGTCTTTTGTCTCGAGTTACAGAAGACAGGATTTCGTGTTGTTCTACTTCACTCGAGTAGTCAAGATCATGTACTCGAGTAGTCTATCTACTACTCAAGTAGTCCAGGTTTAATACTTGAGTGATAAGTTTTTCATCCCTCAGAAGTTTTTTCTAAGTCCATTACTCGAGTATTGATATCCATATACTCGAGTAGTTTATCTCCTCTCGAGTAGTCCAGTTCTAGTTCTCGAGTAACCCGTTTTCTTCTCTTAGAAATTAATCCAAGTCTTTCACTCGAGTATTCCTTTTACCTCTCGAGTAGCTAATTTCTATTCTCTCGAGTAATACTTCTTGTACTCAAGTAGTTCAACTCCACTTCTCGAGTAACTATATTAGCACTCGAGTAAGTCTTTGTCTACTCGAGTAGTTACTCATTATTTCTAGATTTTCTCGAAGTCATCTACTCAAGTAGTCTCATTCTACTCTCTCGAGTAAACTTATTAAGTACTCGAGTAGGTAATTGTTTACTCGAGTAAAACAATCAGTCTTTTTAGAAAATTAGCTAAGTCCAAATTTGACGGGAATTTTTAACGCCTTGACGTTATTGGTCCACGTGTACGTCGTTAAGGCTAATTTCGACCGTTAGGGAGATCTTATATAAGGTCTTGTCATTTCAACTAACCCTAACAACAAGTGCTATCGAGAATTATTCTAAGAATTTTTCTGAATCTTATTCTCTCTGTCCAAAAACGGAAGCCGCCGCCACCGATCTTCTTTGTGCCATCACCAGGGCTTTCGATCTAAGAGATTTAGATCAAGATTGACTTTCAGATCAAGATTTCTTTTCATTCCTCATCATCTCTCGGATCTTGTGAAGTCAAAGAAATTTTCAGATCCAGTTCTTGCCGAAATTCTTCTTCAACTTTTCTGATAGAGCCGTAAAGATCAAAGAAGAAGACCTAGGCCGACAAATTCCAGATCTGAGAATTACTGTTTGTATTTTCATTTACTCTCAATTTAATTCTTGTAGGAGATTTCTCTCCGAGTGTAGGTGTATTTTTGTATCCGAGTTGTAGGGAGTTTTATCTTCTGAGTGTAGATCTGTGTTGTGGATCGAGATTGTAGGAACTTTGTTCTGAGGCATAGGATTGGTTTTCAATCCGAGATAGTGAAGTAACCGAGTCTAGTGCTCTGCTAGACCGGTGAGAGAAAGTGGATGTACCCAAGGTTGGGGAACCACTATAAATCTTTTGTCGTCTATGATTGTTTGGTTGTTATTGTGTGCATAGATCTATAAATTTTTATTCCGCAAAAAGACACACAACTCACCTATTCACCCCCCCTTTAGGTGATTTAGGTAGACAATTGAACACTTTCAGAATCATCATTGCATATAACCCCTGACATCTATTATATAAAGTGGTATGGGATGCTTTATACAATAGGCCATGCAAAATGACCCCTTAGCTTATATGCTTGTGTAGTATGCTTATAAGTTATGGTTATTTTTTTCCTTTGGATATTTATCACTTGCTTATAACCGACAACCCATCGTATAAATTACTATGAGGCTCTTTATACGATGGGAGCCTTGCAGAAGACCCCTTAACTTATAAGTTTGTATGGGCATTCATATAAGTTAAGGTTACATATTTCATATTTCATATACTTACTACTTGCTCTACATACATTTGTTACTGCTTCCTGTTTATATAGAATTGCTAGATTAGCTCCACCCCCATCTGCTTACTTTTAATACTCTCCATCTTCATTACCTTCCATTTCCTTCTCCCTGCTCGGTACCTTGGAGCCATGGGAGAGGGGTGGGAGATGATAGGACTTAGTCTTTTTAGACTAACGGCCGTTGACCAAATCATTTTAGGGGATCGTGGAGCCACACCAAGAGATGCAGCCCCAGAGGTCGGTGTGCATGGAGACTGGGCAGTCTAGCACTGGAGTCCAGCTAGCAAGGACTGTGAGTCCCGATCATTAGTAGCTATTATAGATTTGCTTCCGCATTAAGTGGCTTGTAGTGAGGATCTTGATGTATTGGGCAGGAGCCCTTTTTAGTATTTTACTTACTCTTTTCTTTGGACTCTCCCTTTATTGAGATTTATTTATATATGTGATCCTGGTGGACTTATATTTCAGTTTTCCTTTACTCTTTATACTGTTTCTACTTTTCCGCGATCGGTATGGCCGGCAGGATCGGCATTTTGTAGTGACCACCTTTTCGGGTGTGTTGGTGTCACCACAAAGCGGTGGTTCTGGGAATAAGACCCTGGTGGTTTAAAAATAAAAAAAAATGGGGTCTTACAGCAAGTCACTCGGTGGTAGATTGAGATATTCACCCCGAGCAGATCCCGTTGACCAGGCTCCCACTAGCTGACAGGGCTAGAATTCACTCGGTGGTAGATTGAGATGTTAACCCCCAAGTAGATCTTGCTAACCAGACTCCCACTAGCTGGTAGGGCTAGAAGTCACTCGGTGGTAGATTGAGATGTTGACCCCGAGCAGATCCTGCTGACCAGGCTCCCAATAGAAGACAAGGCTGGAAGTCACTCGATGGTAGATTGATATGTTGACTCCGAGCAGATCCCGCTGACCAAGCTCCCACTAACTGACAGAGCTGGAAGTTACTCAATGGTAGATTGAGATGTTAAACTAGAGCATATCCCGTTGTCCAGGCTCTCACTAGCTGGCAGGGCTGGAAGTCACTCAGTGGTAGATTGAGATGTTGACCTTGAGCAAATCCCACTAACTAGACTCCTATTAGCTAATAGGACTTGGTGGTAGATTGAGATGTTGCCACTGAGCATATCCCACTAACCAGGCTCCCACTAACTGGTAGGGGTGAAAATAACTCGATGATGGATTGAGTGGTTAGTCCTAAGGAGAACTCGCCATCAAAGTTCTCACTAGTCAAAAAGGCTGGGAGCCGGTGGAATATTGAAATAAGATTGTTGAAAAAATTCCTAAGGAGATCTCATCAGCAGGGCTCTTGCCAGTTGACTGGACTGAAACTCACTCAGAAATAAGGTTAGGCAAGCACCGAGGCTAGGGCATAAAAGAGGCAGGACATATGGTATAAGTAAATGCGAGTGCTTGGGGCTAGATCTCGCTAGTCGAGCACTCGCCGAGGGCCAATATCGAGCAATGAAGGTAAAAAGAGTAGGTGCGCATGAGTTTAATAAGACGAGAACAACACGAGAACGGACCTTAAGGGCCAAACTAATTCCCGCTCGTTGATTGGCAGGAACAGCTCTAGGATCATGTCCTTGACAGTCACTCTCGCGCCTTCGCCTCTCAGAAGGTCGGATCACTGTATCACTTGGAGCGCGTACTTTGTCTCCCCGATGGTGTTCTCCTGCATCATCAACTTGATCTTATGATGAGAGTATAGCTGGATCTTTTTCCTCTCGTCGGGGGGGGGGGCAGAGCGAGCCGACCAGCTCCATGTTCTGGGCCTATAACCCCTAGTTCTTCTCCTCATGGCCGACGATGTGCACATGCAATTGAGCAGCGGTCGCAGCATCCTGCAATAAGTTAAGGGGTAAAAAGTGAGAATACAAAGTGGCAAATGTGTTGGTAGGTGAGGACTTACCACTCCATCCTTGTGCCCGACAAGTAGTCTTTCAGCAGTTTTCAGCTTCTGCTTCAACATCACGACTTCCCCCGACAACAGGTTTCACGAGTCACTAACATCAGCCAGATTTTGCGATAGGTGAATGTCGCGGTGAGCTGTCATATGAGCAAGCTCCTTGGCATGGAGCTGGGCTCGCGTTCTCTTATACACGAGTGCATGCGTAGTTGCGCCATCATAGTAGGTAGAGTTGTCCCGCCCATAGTGCCCGAAGGAGAAGGCATAGGCTTGGTCGGAGATGGTCTCACCCTCCTACCAGGAGGGGAGGATAGTGGAGATGGAGTCCATGTTGGCCTCTCTTTCTTAGAGCATCATGGGATCGCCGGCATTGTCCAGCAATTTCCTGCCTAGACCAATGTTCTTGTGGCCTCTCGACACCAATTTTTCTTGTGGCACTGCCGAGGTCCTTCCAGTCTTACTAGTGATCTTACCAGCGTTCTCGCCTGCGATCCGAGTTATTGCGGGAGGTGCTACACTAATCTCCTTTCCCTTGGAAAGGGCTAGGTCCATGTGTTTTTTAGGGAGCGATAGGGCATGGGTTGCGTCAGTATTTCACTTCTGACCGCTGGACTTTGGCAAGGGTCCTGGTTCGCTCATGCAGGCCATAGAAGCGGCCTACACACGTGCCTTTTCGAAGGCGAGAGCTTTTCCATTCGAGTGAGGCGGGTGAAGGGGCTGATATTGTGCCCCTGTGCATGTAGCTGTTAGTAGAATTTCTCAAATAACCAAGTTTAAAATAGAATGGTGAAGGGTACCTTTGCTGGTGGGCACGGGAAGGAGCGAGTTTATATTTCTCCTCGAGTAAGGGGCATATAAGTCCTTTTGGAAGAGGAATTGGTGGAATTTGGCCACGTGACTACCAAGGCTATGGGGGAGGTAGTTTGATTCTTCCTGTTGGACATGAAAGAAAGGGAGGCTGCCGAAATCACTCGATATGAAGATGAACTTGCGGATCCAGTGGTGATTCTTGTTGGTGAGACCCACAGCCTTGAGATTGTTGCCGAAGATAAAGGTGATTTTGTCTCTTTTGTCTCTTAAGTTGAAGAGCTTGCGAAAATTAGGATGCTGAACTCTATTTGCTCCTCCCGCAGGTAACATGTGAATGGTACTAACAAGACGATAGAGTTGGGATTGAGTTGTGTGGGAACAACCACAAAATAACGCAGGGCCTGGCGCACCTCTGACTATAGTGGGAGGCGAAGACCTATCTTAAAGTGCTCGACAGGAATCACGAGCTCTGTCGGCGAGAAATGGTTTAGCGATTCCTCCTTCCCTGGGATACGCGCGGTGAAGCCCAACAAGACGTAGAGCTAGACTAGCACGTGGAAATCCTCCTCTATCAGACTATATTTCATGAAGGGGTACTCGGCAAAGGCTGCGACACACTTGGTCCGGCCATTTGTATCACATGTAATTTTGCGAGTGGAGGAAGGAGAGCGTAAAAGCACGAGTGCAGGAAGAGAGTTGGAGAAAAGATGATTAGAAGCTTTTGAAGCGATAGTTAATGAGGTAGGTGTGAGGGGCTATTTATAGAAAAATTTGGGTGGAAGGATACAAGACATGGGGTGTGCGGATAACTAACTCGTTGCATCAAACCTTGGTCCTTGGTTCGATCCCGCACTAACCCTACTCGTCGCCGAGTTTGATCTAATACTATATTCTAGGCTTAAAAATAGATCAGCAATTACAAAGAAAACCAAAAGGTGAGATCGTAAAAAATATCAAATATACATTCACATTCGCCATACGTCTAGGAAAACACAATTTATTATTACGTGCATAATTGAAAAATAACGGGCAAGAAAGCGAGTGTGGGTTGGCCCATCTGGGGCCGTTTCCACCGTCCCTGACCTCTCCTCTCCACCCTAGGCAGCATGCAAGAATAATGATTCATGTGGATGGCTTGCAGCTCCTACTGTGCTAAGCGCAGCTGATCTTCGACTCACACAATGTGGATCTCTGGGAATTCTGCCCTGATGCCAGTTTCTCCCCCCAACTCGGCCATCAGTTGGCTATAGTTATTTTCCAGGCAGAGAAGCCATTCCTCGACGGAGTCTTGGTTCTTATGAACCTGGTTGTAGATCTTGCATAGCATTAGGGTATGTTTCTGAAATAGCTCGATCAATTGCCTCTTCAGTAGCACAAAATCCTTTGAGTCGCCCAAGAAAGTGAGAATTTTGTCAGGAGAGGGATACAGTGAGAACTCCTCATCATCGATGTGAACATCAGCCAATGAGACCTCGTGGTAGCTAACAGTGGATAGGTTCAGTCGAGCATGATCTCATTTTAGCGAGAACATGGCGAATGCGGGTATTTACCTAGCGTGGTATCAGCACCCCTGCCCAGGTGTTGGCGAGAAGTACATGGATGCCCCTCAAAGGGTGTCTTGAAGGTGATGTGTGCCTTACCAAGCCATGGGAGGAGAAGTATCTGTTCAGTGGACGAAATACTGGTTGGAGGCAGGAGGTTGGGAACCTCTTCCGCAGGGTGGGAGTGAACCCGATGTGAGATTAGGAAGAATCAGACGGGCAAGGGACTTGGACGGTGAAGCGCCTTTACCCGTGGTCCCAAAGATAGGGGCTGCGAGAGGTACAAGTAAGGGAAGGGGTTAGAAAAGAGTGCAAAAGATTGCTTACCAGGGGTTTGCGGGAGGTCATCTGGGATGGTATGGGAATTGATCTCTAGGGCTGACTTATCGCTCCCGACTTTGAGCCAGTGCGGCATGGCATTTGCCGTCCCCTCCCAGTTTCTTTTTCCTTTGAAGGGTTCTCCTACAAGTAGCCACATTGGTGTCAATTTTAATCCTTAAGAGAAGTGGCCAGAGGAGGAGCGAGTTTGGATATTTAGGGAATCCCAGAATGTGATGGAGTCAGCGGGATGGACCCGCCAACTGTCAGGTCGCGCCTGACCATCTTGGTATTTTTTTTAATTTTGGGGATGAGCTTAAAGATTTCTGAGTAAGCCAGGGAGAAAACCCGATAATAGAAGATTTAGCCTCCTCTCTCGCAGTAGCAAGTCGAACCTGAACATCTTTCGAGAGCGGCAATGAGTTAAAGGAGATAAAAAAACAGGCGAGAATGTTGGGAAGAGCAAGTATCACATACTTGTGATTGGATATATATATAACCAAGTTGGTGGACCCACCGAAAGATTCCCGCCAGGTCAGCATGCACTCACCGAACACCTGGGGTTGGATATTTCTTTCCGAGCTTGTGCCAATCTAAAAAAGAACTGGGATTGTGTACAACCTTGTGTTCGCTGAGTGGGCCCCTCAGAGAGTCCCAGGGGCTAAAGGGCTCCATAGTCCAAGATAGTCGAGCAGGCGAGTGAGGCAGGTGAGTGGGGTAGTCGGACCCGCACTCGCCCCAAGGCCTGATTCTCACACGTAGCAGGCGAATGCGATAGTCAATAAGCACTCACTCAAGGTTATAATTGGGTAGTGACCGAGTGCCAGTCTCATTGGGCACTCACCCTCAGCCAGGGATAGGTGAGTGCTCTTCTTCCCACCTAGGCATTCACCTCTCCTTCGTGGAGTTATGATTTGGCCTGCTATTAGCCATTCCGAACAGTGGAGTTATGCTATTGGCAGACCAATTTTGCTTCGTATAGTAATTTTGAACAGTAGAGTTACGCTGTTTGCAAACCATACTTGAGTTTCTATAAATAGACCATGTGAGTACCTTTGTAGAAATCAAGTTCTTTGACTCTTTCCCCCTCTAGTTGTTTTAATTGGCTGTGAGAGTCCTCCAAGGTGCCAAGCTCAGCTTTTGTCTTAGGAGGGGAAACACTCTTATGATCTTCCGGGTGTGTGGTGGTATCTCCACACTGCAGCTCAGGGTTAATTCTCTAATTCTGAGCATCTGGTCAGTTCAAGTTCGGGAGAAGTGCAAGCTACCCCCTTGGGTCTGAACTCTCATTGAGACCAAGTTTTGGCTTCAACACTATTACCTTCAGCCTACACACATGTACTTATGAGTTGCATAATATTTATTTTATTCAGACTTCTTTTATGTTCGTTCTAACACTTCATAATTTCTACACCTTGTATATTATTTTAACACAATTATTTTAAGTGTAATCTCTCCAAAACTATTTAAGCTTGCATGAACAAAAAAAAACCAAATACTTATTTTGATGGATTGTTTATTGTTGGCGTCCGATGAAAACCATAATGACATGATAGCTCCGGCCCTACCTAACTCTAAATCTTTTGATTGACACTACATGCAATTTTAAACCCCCTTTAACTGTCAAATTTTACCTTTCAGATTTCAAATTTAGGAATAGAAGAAACTTATTGACATCTAAGTGTGATTGAGGAAAGCAGAAGGCTTGCTTCTTCTTTACATTTTGCAATTTCAGATTTCATAACATAAGAGGTATGTGCTATAAAGTTCTTTTTCTAATTACATCTCACAATTTTGAATATAATAACAGTGTATCATGTCACATTTCAATTCAAGTTTCTCCAAATTATAGTAGATTGACATTTTGATTGATATCTGATTACCAATGAGGATTATTACTTCATACTCCTTTTAAGCTTACACCTTGAATAATGTACTCAATTTCTATGTTTTAGTGTACTCCATTTCTTTGTTTTGGGATGGATGTTGTATTAAGGTTTATAAAAACGATTGATATTTTTTGTGGATAACCCATCTATCGAATGTTCAACATAATATGCATGATAATTCTCGAACAACGTGTGAATTCTATGAGCTCAAGAGAAGGCGACTGCAGGCGCAACGACTGCTGCGGCCGAAGTACTGTCACGCAGGGCATGGGGGTGCCCCCCGTGCACTGTTATATATATATATATATATTACACATGACGATGTCATGCTTTTTTAGATGGAGATGCATCAGTAATTCTTCAGGAAATATTTTGAGATATTCACAAACTATGAATTCATATTTGAGTTGTTTTATTTGATTACTTTCTCCTTAATCAAACCTAACACTGCTTCATAGACTTTTTGACGCAGGAATTGGTGTTATTGTGGTGATTTCAGGAATACAAAATGAAGCGATGCATAAGCAATAGTTCAATGAATAAACATATTATTTTATGAAATTATTAATAAAGCCCACAAGTATTCATGTTTGAGGTTAGGTGTTAGCAAAAACAAGCATGATACAATTAAATAAAAGGGAAAGTATTTTAATTAAATAGTAGACAATTAAACCTATGATGTAGGCTTCGTCACTCGACGAACCGAGTCGGACAAACGACACCAAACTACTTTCTCACATTCCAATTCTACGATTCCACAAGTAAAACGCATCACACCCGATTTGCGATATTATGAATCCAATGCTAACATACGGGTCCGCCAAATCCTTAGAGATCAAATAAAATCTTTGAGCTAATATTGTCTCAAGCAAAAAGGATCTACCTGATCCGTTCAAGAGTGTGTTGTACCAAAAGATATCCACCAAAAAATAACGATTCGAAAATGGTAGATCTCTCCCAAAAAAAGAAAATGAGATACTCCAAGCCTCACGAACTTAAATAGATCGATAGAAAACAACAATAATTGATTGCATTTAAACCACGATGAAATCAAGATTAGCAAATAACACAAAAGTTAACCACCATAAGATTTATCTAAGAGGGAACACACAAGATTAGAGATTTTTGTTACCCCACTCGGAAAATGATTCCTTGAAAGAGGATCTCTCTTCTACGGTACCGCTGGAGTCACATCAAACAAAGAGAAACACGCCCTCCTTCCTCACATCACGTCGGAGAAGGTTCTTTGTTGCAATAGAACTTGTCCTTGGCCGAAAAATCCACCACGAAGGGGAGATCAAGGTTGGACAAACCCTATGTGGGTATGCTAGGTGTAGTCGAAACCTTCTTGAGGAGGAAGCCTTCGTGTTGTCAGAAGTTGGAGAGGAGAGAGGAGTGATTTAGGTGGAGAAGAGAGGAGGGGAGAGGGGAGAGGGGTGGTTGAACCACAAGAAGGATGAAAGAGGAGGTCGACGGCTAAGGAGGAGAGCAAGAGAGGGAAATCTGAAATTTAGATTTAGGGTTTCTTTTCATTCAACAATACATAATTCAACAACACATAGCCTTATATAAGGCTAACAAAAATCCGAGTTATATGCATCCCAACTTAAAACACCAAATGGCTAAACGCTGGCCAAATTTAAAAATAAGAATCTGGATAAATACAGTCCATATTTTAAAATAATAAACAGGGAAAATAAATATAACATAAGCAAGATAATAATCAAGAGAAAGTCTTACACCGAGGGCGGAGGTTGTAGTGTCGATCAACAATGTTTTTGCAGTGCCACAAGTATTTGGTTGGAGAGAGTGAGGGATCTTCTGTAAACATGTTGGCACCATCATCAACATGTCGGGGGTCATCATCTCCATCAATCCTCCCCTGCTCAAAAGTACTCATCCCTGATGTGTTGGCTTAAATTTACTGGCGCAGAAGAGCATCATCCAAAAGAGCCACCTCTGATTCAAGTAGCCAAGAGTCATTGGAAGCCGGACGATCATGCCACCGGATCAAGTAGACGTGAATGTCACCACTTGGAGATGTGAGCACTTCATCCTTGAGGATCCTGTCTGGCAAAAAGGTGGTCTTGGGGAACCTTAGAAAAACATTAGTCAAAGAAGGAGAAAAAATTTCTACATCAACATTCAACGTACCTCTAGTTGAAATCGTAGGAGAGAGCAATCCAGGGACAAGCTCACCCCCAACCCATTAGAGGACACAGTGGATGAATAAATGGAGAGGCAGATAATTCAAGTGGTGGAGAAACATATGATGTTAAATCTGAAACATTGAAAATAGGGGATACACCCTAATCAGTGAGTAACACCAAAAGATATTTGTTTTCTCCTCATTTCTTTAAAATTCAAAATGGACCGTCTCGTCGATTCACAAACTTTTTTATGGAGCACAAAGGCATCCGTTAAGGGATGAGACGCACCACGACTAAATCATCCACATTAAAGTGAGACACTCTCCTATGTACGTTAGCATGAGATTGATAAGATGCATATTGGGTGGTTAACATTTTATGAATGTTCTTATGAAAATTATGAACATGAAGAGCGAACTCTTGTGTAAAATTAATTGATTTATAAGATGGCAGTAACGGAATTAAATCAAGTGGCACTGGTGCCTTATAGTTGTGCACGATTTTATTGGGGGATAAACCCATGGATCTTTTTTTAGATTTATTCTACGCAAGCTGAGCATGGGGAAGGATCAAGTCCTAGGTACCCTTGTGGTCACTCACCAAACAACATAGTAAACTACCCAAACTTCTGTTTACTAATTCCGTTTGGCCATCCGTTTGTGGATGGTAAGCCGAAGAAAATAAGAGTTTGGTGCCCATAATCTTCCAAAGGGTCTTTCCAAAATAACTATTATATTTCACTTCCCTATCAGTTACTATTGTCTTGGGAATGCCCTGATTCCCAATGACTTCCTTTGAATATAATTTAACAATATGTGACGCATCGTCGGTCATATTACAAGCATTAAAATAGGACATCTTCGAAAACCGATCTTCTACTACCAAGATGGAATCATGATGTCTAAAAGTGATGGGTAAACCCAAAATGAAATCCATATTAACGTCCACCCAAGGAATGGAGGGAATCAGAAGAGGAGTGTAAAGACCGGCATTCGTCTTATTACCCTTAGCTAATTAGCACACACAACAATTATTCACAATTTTATTTACCATTGATTTGAGACCAGGCCAATGAAACTTGTCCTCCACTAACATAATGGTCTTGTCACGACAAAAATGTCCACCTAAACCATCGCTATGCAATTCCAAAATGATGAAATGGCGTAGGGAAGAAAGAGGGAAACATAGCTTTGAGTGCTTAAATTGGTAACCGTCTCGACTATAATAGGCTGAAATGGTAGTGGGAGGGTTGCTTTGAGTGGATAAATAGATTTTCTTGAAGTCCGGATAATGGACATACTCATCCTTTATCCTATTGAATCCAATGAATTTCACTTCTAGTGTAGACAATAATAAAGAAACATGACTAAGGGAGTCAGCCACACGATTTAGAGTCCCCTTAAGGTGTTTTATTATAAATGTGTATTCATGCAGATAGGAGACCCACTTCGCATGCCGGGGGCTGACCTTACTTTGAGAATTGACAAATCTAAAAGCGTCGTGATCAGATTGGATAACAAACTCCTTTGGGAGTAGATAGTGCCTCCATTGTAGGAGGCAGCGAATAACAGCGTAAAACTCCCAATTATAATTAAAATAATTCAACTTCGGACCCGCGAGTTTCTCACTAAAATACCCAATCAGATGACCCTCCTGACTTAATACACTTCCTACGCTGACTCCAGACACATCACAAGACAACTCAAAAAACTTATTAAATCCGACAACCTCAAAAGTGGAGCTTCCTACATCCGTGATTTAATTGTTTGGAACGCTTTAGTAGCCTATTTGGTCCAGGTAAAATCACCTTTCTTCAAACATTTCATTATAGGCGCCATGATACTACTAAAATCTCAAATGAGTCGACAATAAAAGGTAGCTAGTCCGTGAAAACACCTAACATCCTGAATGTTGGTGGGTTCCAGCCAATCCTGAATGGCTTGGACCTTCTTAGGATCCACATGTATGCCTTATGAACTCACAATATACCCAAGGAATTCTACGTATTTCTCATAAAATGTACACTTCTTGATATTGAGAAATTATTCTTCCATCCTCAGGGTGGTAAGGATAGTCCTCAAATGTGACTCATGATCGATCCGAGAAGTACTAAAGAATAGGATATCATCAAAATACACCATTATGAATTTTCCATTGAATGGTTGGAAGACATGAGTCATCATCCTAGAGAAAGTACTCGTGGCATTGGAAAGCCCAAATGGCATCACTAACCATTCGTAAAGCCCATCTTTGGACTTGAAAGCGGTCTTCCATTCATCTCCCTCCCTAATTCGAATCTAGTGGTAGCCACTTCAAAGGTACAATTTCGAAAAGATAGTGGCCCTGGCTAACATGTCCAAGAAATCGTCCAAATGAGAGATGGAGAATCGATATTTAATAGTAATTTTATTAATTTCCCAACTATCCACACACATCCTCCAAGAGCCGTCTTTATTAGGGGCAAATAAGGCGGGTACGTAACATAGACTCTTGCTATGGCGGATGAATCCCTTACTTAACAAATCTGAAATTTGGGTTTGCAACTCTAGGTGTGCGGAAGGGTTTAGCCGGTAGTGAGGAAGGTTGGGTAAAGAGGAACCCAAAATGAAATCTATCGCATGTTGGATGTCCCGCATGGGGGAGTAACATTGGTGGTAGCTTGTTCGGATATACATCCTTAAACTCTTCTAAAAGTTTCCTCAATGCTGGCGGCAAATTATTAAAAGAGGATACATCTTATTTTTTTTGTAAACAAACAACCGCATACATGACACCATCAAGAAAAGTATCATGCACAAACTCCTTCTTACCTATCAGACTTAGTGTTTTCTTCTCTACCAGAACAATCGTGTCTTTAGAAGGGGCGGTAGGATCCTTAGGCAGAGTGAGCTTCAAAATAATGGCCTTGCCATTAAATTTGAACTCGTAGGTGTTAGCACGGCCCAGGTGAGTAACATCATGGCCGTAAAGCCACGGACGTCCTAACAGAACATGACAAACATCCATGGGTATGACGTCACACCAAATTTTCTCCGTATAAGCTATGGTGGTAAGGCGAACCAAGCAATGCTTCGAAACTGAAAGGGATGTCTTGTTAACCCAAGCAACCTTATAAGGGCGAGGGTGAGGTTCGGTGGCTAACAATATTCGTGATACCGCATTTTCAAAAATCACATTCATACAACTTCCACTATCTATAATCAATTTACACCACTTCTCTCTGCTCTTAAAATTTAACGAGAAAATATTCGTCCTATTCCAATCATCTGATGCTCACGGAGTAGAAAAATACACCTCATCACCATTACATAAACATCATCCTATATGTCGCTAGGTACTCCTTCCGATTCAAATTCTTCACTAGCCTCATATATAAGCTCGGCGGTTTCAGATGAGGCATCTAAAAGGGCTAGGGTGAAAGTATCTAGCGTCTACCTAAATCACCTAGAGGTGGGTGAATAGGTGATGTTTGCATCTTTTTGCGGAATAAAAATTATCTAAAAAATCAAGCACATAAACACAGAGATTTTATAGTGGTTCCCTGAGTTGGGTATGTCCACTATCCCGCCTCGTCTATCTACCACGAAGGGCAGATTGGCTACTTCACAAAACTCAGATTTTGTCAAATCTTACACCTAAGAGCTGCAAATCCTACAACTCGGAGACGACACTCCTACCACTCGGAGAACAACCTCTCCTGCAACTTGATCCGCAAGACGGATCTACAAACTCAATCCACAACTGGATCTACTCTCTCGATCCACAAATGGATCTACAAATCTCGGAGATAAATCTCTTATAATATTTATAACAATATTACAATACAAAACACGATTGCAAGTCTTTGATCCGATGTTCCTTAAAGGGTAGAACTTGAATCTTGGAGAACTATGAAACTTGAAATCTTTGGATCTTGAACCTTGAACCTTGGGTCTTCAACCAACTTGGGCTTGAGTAGAATAGATCTTGAAAGAAGAAGCGATCCAGTCGAAGATATCGTCGAAGAAGAAGATCGTTCGATTTCGTGATCAATCGGAAGAGGAATCGCGAAAACAGTGTATGCGTGCGGCCGACGAGTTCTAATTTCGGAATCTTTTGAAAATCGAAATAGCAATTAGGTTAAGATTAGAGATTTCGAAAAACACCATATCATATATATAGGAAGATTCGAAATAACGGCTATAAAAGATTTCCAAAAATGAACCCTAGAAATTTACTGTGCATGGACGACAGTTTGTGAACTAGAAAAATTCGAAAAAAGACCTAATGATTTTTCGGAGGGATTCGTCGAGTATCATATATTATACTCGCCGAATGTGATAATGATATATTCCAAAAATGACTTAGACAGAATACTAGAGAAGTCGACATTGGACTCGACAAATTCGACAAGTATCGTCTGGGATACTCGTCGAATTCGGCGAGTATTACCTGGTATACCCGACGAATTCTGCAAGTATCGCTAGTGATACTCGGCGAATTTGGCGAGAATCGCTAGTGATACTCGATGAATTTTCCTTGGTCGAATTCTAGATTCCTAGAGAATTTACCATAAGTATATACGACGAAATCGATGGGTATCGGGAAGAATACACGACGAATTTGGCAAGTATCAAGGGGATACTCAACGAATTCGACGTGTATGTCTAACCATACTAGCCGAATTTTACTTAGGTAAAATTACTCTTCTCTGAGTCCTGGTCTTTGGACTTCCTTAATCCTTCTCTTGTACTTGGAATAGAAGTACACCCCAATAGAGAGATTACGCGTGAGTCAACACATTAGCCTACACAATGAAGGATTACATTATATAGTCCTGTGTTTATTGACCTACTGTAACCTGACATTGGTGTGTACTTGGCAAAAAAAACCTGCAAGTACATAACTAGAATACGATATCAAATACAAACTATATTCATCTTAGCTTGATTGGACCCTTCTTCAAATCAAAGTTATTGTGGATACAATACATAATAATCTCCCCCTATTTGAAGAAGCCAAAATCCTACAGGCTAAGGTGAATTGCACATACCAGATAAAACAAAATTAAATTAATGGATTGAAAAGATGATGAAAATGAAATGACATGCATTCCATATATATATGTATATATATATATCAAAAATCTTTTAGTTTGGGGAGGGCAGCCCACAACACTCAACAATTGAAATATATATATATATATATATATATATATATATATATATATATATATATATGAACTAAGATCTGCCTTTTCTTTCTCTTCAAAAGCTATCTCTCAAAGTGTTCTCTGGGCTTTGGATAGTATTTTGGAGGAGGAGGCATCAGATTAGCATTCTGGTTCTTCCTGAAATGAATCCTCCTCCTAGTGTCGGCTTCTTTGTATCTATTCCATTCGTTCTGACTGTAGTGATCTTGGTGCTTCTCCACTCCGAGTTCATATAAAGCAAAAGTGTCCAGGATAATCCCTTTGGAAGTTGGGCTCCAAACCTCTTCCAATTCTCTGTTGTGCTCTTCTCTTACTAGAACTTGCCTGACCTCTGATGTGTCTTCCCCAAATTTCCTCTTCTTGAGAGCAGTATCCTCTAAAAAGCAACAACAGTAGTAGTAGCAGCCAGAACATCAGGAGTCACAGAATCAGCAGTAGCAACACGAACCAGGGAGAAGTCATGTGTGTCTGTCCAATATTAAGTGTAATCCATAGCCAGATGCACATCAACATGAACTGGCTCAGCAGCAACTTGAGGGTTCGCCAATTGTTTGTGTAACCAAATACTATTGTTGTAGTTGTAATCATTTGTTTGCTTGAAATTGGCGATCATAATCTTTTCAACAGTAGCCACCTTAGATGTAAATGCTTCCTCCCCCTTTTTTGCTTCTACAGCAATGACATTGGCATAATTGTGCAAGGAAAAATTGTAATGTGCCATAGATCTATTAGTGACATCAATCATGGAGAGAGTGTTACTGTCAACATTTTTCAAAACGTCCTTGTTGTGCTTCATTCAACTCATCATAAGAGTTACTGTATTAGCAGCTTGGTCATAATTTTCATCAAACCTGGCCTCCAGTTTATCAAATTTCACTTGAACTCTTGCAAGGCCATCCAACATAAATTTCTTTGATTGCTTAACTTGTTTAACCACTCACTGCAATGAGGCATCAAACTGTGTCTGTTGCTTAGCCACCATAGCTTCAAAATCGTTCAGCATCCGATCACTTGAACTTCAAATATCTGGCAGCATTGGTAGAGAAACACTTAGAGAGATTAAAGTTGGTTGCTTAGTACCTAGGATAGGATACTATACAACTGCATCCCCTTCCTCAGCTCCTCCTCAATAACTGGAGGGGCACCTGGCATCTTACCAATCCTCTTCTCCAGGTTGCACATCAATCTATCAACCTGAGTAGATACTTAGATAGGAGTTGTTGCCTCCCCTATAGTTGTTGAAAGGGGAGTTACCAAGGGGAGAGGGACAACTAGGTTCTCCAAAACATTAGACTCTAGAGCAGCAGCTGAAAGTAAGGGATATATCTACTTTACACAAGAGGGGGTGAATAGTGTATATTAAAACCTTTAATTTAGTTTTATAGCGAATTTAAAAACTAGTGATATTTATGTATAAGAAGCAATCACAACACACAAATAAAATGAATAACAATCACAGACGGTACAAGGAAATTTATAGTGGTTCTCTAATAAACCTGGGTACATCCACTCTTTTACCACCTTAGTAGGAATCCACTACAGGCTTTTGATCAGATGCCCTACTACCAGAATATCTATTTTCTAAGGGAGATATAACAACCCTTTAAGCTTTTGATCAGGTACCCAAAAACCAAGTTAAGTTTTTGATCAGGTGACTTAGAAACCAGGAGGTCAACTTTTGAAGGGAGTTATAACCCTGTACACAGTTTATAAAAATAAACAAAGTGTGATGATATCTTCTCCGTCATAATTCTTTAAGAAGACTAGTTGATGTTGATGAAGCTAAAAGGCTACCCTTGATTTGAGTAGAGTTTATGATAGGGAGAGGGAGTCTTTTCTTCAGGGTGTAGGCCTTCTTGAATCAAAGAGATGAGGACTTTTCACATGAAGAGACTGAAGATCTAATTCTGTAAGAGTGTGTGTTGATCTGCAAGTTTCTATGTTAGTATCTCTAAGTTTGTAAATCTAAGACATTATGTCTGAGTGAGAACCTTGAGGCAACAATCTTCTGCATTGTGCGAAGTAAAAAACAAGAGACCGAAAAATTGGAGTAACAATATTTTATTATCCAAAAAGGTAAGTAATTACAAAGGTATAACCTCCCTTTTATAGAATGGAGGAGATGTGAGAGATTACAAATAAGCAATGTGGGACTAAATAATTACAGGATGAATAGAAACAAGCCGCACAGGCCGTACGGTTAGGCGAGTAGGCTAACCGCCCAACAACAACTAGAAGGGGAGAACAAGTCGTCATAGGAGACCGCCAGATCGCCCGGTCACCAAGTCGCCTGAGACAAACCGCCAGACTGCCCAGTCTCTATACAACAACACTCCGCCTCACGCTGGAGCATATATATCGATCATGCCCAACTTGTCGTAAATGTGATGAAAGGAGGCGGACACCGGCTTGGTGAAAATATCAGCCAACTCTTAATCTGAGGTGACGAACGGAGTACAAATTTGTTCCTTCAAAATTTCTTCCCGAATAAAATGGCAGACGACTTCAATGTGCTTTGTTCTCTCATGGAAGACCGGATTTTTGGAGATGTATATAGCAGCCTTATTATCACAAAATATAGGTAAAGGATGGTTGTAGACCTCTCCTAGATCAATCATGAGTGCCCATAACCACTTCAACTCACATATGGTTGATGCCATACTTCGATATTTTGCTTTTGCACTAGAGCTGGAGACTACAGACTGTTTCTTGCTCTCCCATCTCACAAGATTTCCCCCCACAAAGAACCAAAAACCCGATGTTGACTTGCGGTCTCCTTTATCATCAGCATATCTCGAATCTGAATACGCTTCAATCCTCAAATGACCATTATTCTGAAAGAGTAGTCCTTTCCCAGGTGCTGGTTTAACATGCTCCAATATCCTTAGGGCAGACTGTAGATGGCACTCTCTTGTAGCTTGCATGAATTGGCAAACCTTGCCTACAACATAGGAGATGTCGGGTCTTGTCACCATGAGATATATGAGTTTACCAAACAGACGTCTGTACCTCGCAACATCTAGAAGAATAGGAGAGTCATCCATCCAGGTTTTATCTTCTCTCGTCACCATGGGACATCTGACAGGTTTAGCCCTAGTCAACCCTGCCTCTTTTAGCAAATCAAGAGCATACTTGCATTGGGAGAGGACTAAGGAATTTGGCTTTCGAGAGATTTCTATCCCCAGAAAGTATTTTGGGGAGCCCATATCCTTTGTGACCAGGTGTTGACAAAGATGTTTCTTTGTCAAGGTTATCCCAGTCTGGTCATATCCAGTGAGAAGAATATCATCCACATAAACCCCAAGAACTAACAGACCTATGGAGGTTTTGCGAACGAACAAAGAGTGATCCGCAGAACTTCTTATAAAGCCCACAACTTTTACAACCCCGCTAAACTTGTCAAACCAAGCCCGAGGGCTTTACTTTAGGCCATAGATAGCCTTATTTAGCCTGCATACATGTGTCTCCCCCTGAGCAACATACCCTGGATGTTTCTCCATATAAACATCCTCCTGAAGATACCCATATAGAAAGGAATTCTTGACATCCAGTTGGGAAATGGGCCAATCCATGTTGTCAGCCACAGAAAGGACGACCCTGATAATGCTGAGATGAGCAACTGGAGAGAAGGTGTCAAAATAGTCAACCCTATAAGTCTGGGTAAAGCCTTTGGCGACAAGGCGGGCTTTATAATGATCCACACTGTTATTCGGCCTGAACTTCACCACAAAGACCCAGCGACAACCAACAACATCTATGCCAAAGGGAGGAGGAACAAGGGTCCACATCCACCATTCAGTGAGAGTAGCAATATACTCATCCATGGCAGCCTTCCAATGAGGAATAGTAAGGGCCTCCTGGTAGGAGCGGGGAGTGGCAGTGGTAGAGATAGCCAGTGCAAAAGCCCTGTGAGAAGGGGTAAGACGATCATAGGAAACAACAGCAACAAGCAAGTGCTGGGTACATGCTCGAACCCCTTTGCGAAGAGCAATGGGAAGATCCAGGTCAGCTGGTTCCTCAACATTCGGAGCGTCTGTGAAGGAGAGAGCTGGCTCGGGAGTAGAGAGCGACGATGGTGGAGAAGAGGGGCATAGCAGAGGATAAGAGAGAGGAGGAGACGATGGAGACAGTGTAGGAAAAACCTCGGTAGGTGTTTATGGGTTGGAGGGAACAATAGGATAATCAGAAGCCTCAAGAAAAGGAGAGGAGGCGTCAGATAAATAGGGAGCATTCTCAAAGAAGGTAACGTCGGCGGAGATGAACTGCTTGCGGACAATGGGGTCAAAACAATAATAGCCCTTCTGGGTGGTAGAGTACCCCCAGAAAGACACATTTGGTGGTGCGAGGGGAGAGTTTGACACAGGTGGAGGAGGGAGCGTGCACAAAGGCTATGCACCCAAAGATACGTAGAGGGAGAGGAAAAGGTTCCTTGCCTGGATAGAGAATGGAGAATGGGGTTTGACCGTGGAGAACCGTGGAGGGAATGCGATTGATGAGATAGAAGAAAATGTGAACCGCATAGCCCCAATAGGAGCGAGGGACATGCATCTGCATCATCAGAGTGCGAGATACATCAAGGAGGTGACAGTTTTTTTGCTCCGCAACTCCATTTAGTTGTGAGGTATAGAAACAACTAGTTTGATGGACAATCCAATGTTGCATACAGAAAGATGAAAAAGCTTGACTAATATACTCTTTAGCATTATCAGAGTGAAAGACTTTAATTGAAACACCAAACTGATTTTTAATTAACTGATAAAAAGATGTCCATACATTGAATAATTCAGAGCAATCTCGTAAGAGATACACCCAAGTACATCTAGAAAAGTCATCAATAAAGGTTACAAAATAAGAACTACCTCGACCAATGGTGAGGGTAGGAGCAGGAACCCAGACATCAGAGTGAATGATATCAAACGGACGGGTAAAGATATGACCTTGCTTCGGAGGGAAGGAGGAATGGTGATGCTTGCCAAGATGACAGGCATCGTAGTTGAGAGGAGAACTGTGCAGAGGGAGGTGGGGCAGAAGCTGACGAAGAAGCCATGGAGGAGGATGTCCAAGGCGAAGGTGCCACTGTAGAAGATCTATAGAGGAGGCGGAGAAGGAGGAGAGAGCATAAATATCATCGAGGAAGTGGAGGCCGCCGCTCTCAGTCCCAGTAGCAATTGTCTGTTGGGAGCTTGGATCCTGAAAAGAGCAAGAAGTTGGAGTGAATGTGATGAAGCATTGGAGTTGCTTGCATAAAGAAGTAACTGATAATAAGTTGTACAAAAACTTTGGCACATAGAGAGTGTCAGCCAAGAGAAGAGACGGAGTGACATGAACCACTCCCATTTCATGGGCCGGGGAGGTAGAGCTGTCAGCAATGAGAACCGGGGGCAACCGATCATGTTTTTCTAGGAGAGAAAAGCACTAAGGATTGCCCATCATGTGATTGGTCGCACCACAGTCTATCAGCCATTTACCTGGATTAACCACGTGGGCACTACCTGATGACTTGACCATCATGGAGGAGGGCTTTGAGGATGATGTGTAAGAGTCACCAGAGGGGCGAAGATGCGGATGTTTCATCCATCAGCGTTCTACGGTATGCCCTGTGTGACCATAGTGAGAGCAGAGGAAGTGGGAAGGGCCATGCCCACCGGACTGGTGATTGCGGCTACCAGAGCCACTTCATTGAGTCTGGTGTGCATAGTTGTCTGGTGGTGAAGGAGAGGATAGCAGGGAACGCTGAAGTAGAGAGGTAACTGCGGCAATGCGTACAGCAGTGGCATCCAAGGTAGGAGAGTCCGCCTTGCCCAAAATTTGCTAGCGGATCATGTCATAGGACTCAGGAAGTCGCAGAAGATAACATACAACAAGAAGTTCCTGGAACTTCTTGTGCTGTTCGGCCAAATCCACAGAGAAAGGGCGATTCTAAAGAATCTCAGCTCTGAGAGCCTGAACTTGTTGATAAGCGGCAACATGAGACATGGAAGGACGGGCAAATAGGTCCACATATAGAGTGTAGATGTGGGACGTGTGAGCCCCCTTCGAGTATAGAGCAGCAAGATGAAGCCAAGCCACCTTGACCACCCCATCCCGACTGATGATGGGAAGACACTCTTCCGAAAGGCTATTAGCTAGCCAAGTGCGCACAAGCGCGTCGTTAGCATCCTAGTCGTCAAACTTAGCGGAATTGGGAGGGGGTGGGTCATCGGTGAGATGGTGGCATTTGCATTGTGAGCGAAGAAGGAAGGTGAAGGAGACACTCTAATCCGGGTAGTTGTGACCGTTGAGTTTGGAGACGGTGCCAAGATTCCCGGAAGGAGTAGGAGGCGGAGGCGGAGGCGGATTGGCCACGAGAGTAGTAGTGGTGGTTGAAGTACTGGAAAGAGCTATGGAGGGAAGATAGTAAGCCGCCCGAGAAGAAGACTGCAACGGACAATGGACAGATGCCGCACTGGAATGAAACCGCGTGCGGGTAAGCAACAAGCCACACGAACAAATAATCCACGCGAGAAGGCACAACAAGTCGCGCGAACAACAAGAAGGATGTGTGGCGAGGAAGTCCGTAGTGGACAAAGAAAGGATTCTACAGCGGTCACAGTGTCAACACACCAGCATCAAGGAAGGCCACGACCACGAAGCAGAGCAAAATGGTGGGAAAGAAGTCTCACAGCTAGAGCAACAAGCCGGGCAAACAAGAGCTAGAGAGGCCTGCACGAACTGGAAGGAGTTTGCGAGAAAGAAGCAGGGCAGCCACAAAAATAGGTCACGGTAAGAAGAAACGATAGGCCGCACACACAAAGGCAGCGATAAAGAGAAGAGAAGAGAAGAGAAGCCGCGCAGTCAAAGGTCGCAAGAACAAGTCGCGAGAAGAGGAACAAGCCGCGTGGACAGGAAGGGCTCAAGAAATCAGGATGAAAAGATCAAGTTCTCTGATACCATGTGCGAACAGAAAACAAGAGACCAAAAAATTGGAGTAACAAAATTTTATTATCCAAAAAGATAAGTAATTACAAAGGTATAGCCTCCCTTTTATAGAATGGAGGAGATGAGAGAGATTACAAATAAGCAATGTGGGACTAAATAATTACAGGATGAATAGAAACAAGCCGCACAGGCCACGCGGTTAGGCTATTAGGCTAACCACCCGACAATAACTAGAAGGAGAGAACAAGCTGCCATAGGACACCGCCAGACCGCCCGGTCACCAAGTCGCCTGAGACAAACTGCCAGACCGCCCAGTCACCAAGTCACCTGAGACAAACTGCCAGACCGCCCGGTCTCTATACAACAACATGCACATATATATAGAGTGTAACACCCCTATCCGTCGTATAGCATATAGCAGTAGGTCCGGCCGGGGCCCGACGCCAAATACTACGGACAGACCGGTTGGTTACGCGTTGAAACCAATCAACCAATCATAACGTCCTACACAACACCTAGCGGAAGCAATTATTAAGTTGCAAGAAAGGAAAGAACCCAACCAGACGCATGAATGTCCACTACACAAACCAAATAGGAATGTACAATACACGAGTACGGGCCTTAAGGCCTTACAACAGTTTGCTTCAAATAAAGTGTTTTCCAAACCTCGGCACGCTGGCCGGCCATACATTATAAACGGGAAAAACATAAACATTTAGGCCTTCGAGGGCTGGCACAGCTTCAAGGGCTTTAGCCCGCTATTTCCCGCTCGGCTCCGCAGCACCTGCAAGGCACAATCCACCGCCCGGTGGTAAACAAAATAACGGTCAGCTATGCTGACCAAATTATAACGATCCCGCCCCCAAAATCGGGGCGGCGATGCTCTTTCCCTGCACTTTATTAGTAGGCAACAACAATAGTGTAAACACACTTCATCACAGGCGTAGGATCGCACGGCCACACACCCCATGCACTCAGGGCACATTCACGGCGAACCGGCCAGCGTCACGTCAATTCAAGCCATAGACGTTCCTGTTCCACCACCGCCTCATGGACGGCCAACCATATGAGCATTTTGCCTTCCTGGCCTTGGTCACGACAATTTAAGCCATAGACCGCGAAGACCCTCATCCATGCCAACGGTCCTACCGAACGACATAGACCGGGTACGGTTCCGCCTGACCCGTGCTCATATCGCAACGTCAATTTAAGCCATATGCGCAGGTCAAGACTCACCGAGTCCCATTTCTGCCACAACAATCACATAACCCGGTTATGTTCACGTTGGCTCCCCGGCCACCACGTTGGCAAAACTCGCTTTTGCCCAATTTTCCGGGTGCACCTTGGAGTTAATCTCCAAGGCTCCCTGATGCAATCTACCACGCAGAAAAACCCGAAAAACACCCAAACACCCGGAGTCTTCCCCGGTTCATATGCAATGCAACATCACCGATCCGGCTCTACTTGTCCGGATAGGCTTCACACACAATGCTTATGTCTGTTTTCGCATACGGACTCTACACAAGGGGGACTTTACATATCTACCCCAAGGAACGCTCCAACTCTTCGCTCACTCGCGAGAGAGGGCTTCCTATGCAAAGGAAAAGAGGGGCTTCACATACCCAAGGATGAGAAATCGTTACCCTTGCGATTTTCCACGGCGCCATCAAAAACTATGCGGTTGGAAAGCACCGCAACGACATCGCCTCCGCGGATCTGGACTCGGATCGCGATTCGGAGCTCCGAAGCTCCTCCGGCGGCCGGATCTAGCCCTTCTTCCTCCTCCTTGCTCTCTCCTCTCTCTAGCTTTTAGAAAGTGAACCACTCAAGAGGAATGAGGGTTTCTAAACCCTATTCCCGGGTATAACCCTGGGGAAACAACCCCCAGCCGTCGGATCTCAAATCAAAGAAACGAACGGCCTTGATCGGGCCTGAAATCATAAAGTCTGGGCCGAACACGGGTTGCAACACGGCCGTGTGCCTGGCCGTGTCACCCATTCGCCATCTCGACCGACTCGAAAACTAGCACACGGCTTTTGACACGGCCTCCGACACGCCCGTGTCGAGACCTGTGTCACTCCCCCCCCCCCCCCCCGTGTGCAATCGGCCAACATTCCCAACCCGAGAACTACACGGCCACCGACATGCCCGTGTAACAACCCATGTCGGATGACACACCCGTGTCGACACCCGTGTCACTATCCGTGTCGGATGACACACCCGTGTCACTACCCATGTCGACACCCGTGTCACTACCCGTGTGCCAAAAATGGCACAGGACCAGAATGTACCGAGGAGGACATGACCATGTGACACGCCCGTGTCACATGCCGTGTGCCTGACACGCCCTGGGACACGCCCGTGTCCCAGGCCATGTTCCAGCCTTCTACGATCGTCGACCTCGTCTCGACGACCAGAATCATGACACGCCTGTGTCCCAGGCCGTGTGCCTCCTACCAAGTCCCAGACTGGGCTCAAAATGTTGTTCGTCCCTCTTTTGAGTTTCGGGGCGTTATAACTCTCTCCCTCTTAAAAGAATTTCGCCCACGAAATTACTTATGGAAAAGAAAACAGAAAACCAAGAGCGATACCTGAGCGAAATAACTCCGGGTACTCCTCCATCATGGTCTGCTCCCTTTCCCAAGAGAGCTCCTCCCGACCGCAATTATCCCACCGGACCTTAACCATCCGGATCTCCTTGTTACGGAGTCTCTTGACCTCAGCGTCTTCGATACGAACGGGCTTGACCCTAGTCGTCAACCCTTCGTCCACCGGTACTTGATCCACTGCGATCACTAGCAAAGGCTCTTGCACCGCCTTCCGCAACACAGAGATGTGAAACACATCGTGTAGCCCACTCAACTCCACCGATAGCTTCAAACGGTATGCAGCTTCGCCGACTCGCTCCAGAACCTCAAAAGGTCCAAGGTTCCTTGGGCTCAGCTTCTTCAAGCGTCTCACCCGCGAAACCCCCTTGAATGGCTTTACTTTCAAGTATACCCAATCGCCTACCGCGAACTCCACGTCCTGGTGCTTGGCATTGTAATACTTCGCCTGCCTGTTCTGAGCGATCAACAAGCGCTCCCGAATGATCCGCACCAACGAAGTAGCACTCTCCACCTCCTGCTTCTTGTACAACCTTGCCTCACCCGTTTCAAGCCACGATAACGGCGTGCGACACTTCCTACCATATAGGGCCTCAAAGGGCGCCATCTGGATACTCGCCTGGTAGCTGTTGTTGTACGCGAACTCCACCAAATATAGGTGGTCCTCCCAATGCTTACCGAAGTCCAGAACACACATGCGTAGCATGTCCTCCATCGTTCTATTGACTCTCTCGGTCTGCCCATCCGTCTGCGGATGGAAGGCTGTGCTGAACTTTAACTTTATTCCCAGCATCTGCTGCACCAATCTCCAATCATTTGACGTGAACCGTCCATCGCGATCACTCACAATGCTACGGGGCACGCCATGCAGCCTAACAATGTTGTCAACATACAACTTCGCCAATTTCTCCACTAGATCATCCTTCCTATGCGGAATGAAGTGCGACACCTTTGATAACTGATCTACGATCACCCAGATGGCATCGTTCCCCTTCTGCGACCTTGGCAACCCATGCACAAAGTCCATAGATATGTCGTCGAATTTCCACTCCGGTATAGGCAAGGACTTCAGAAATCCTCCCGGCTTTTGGCACTCCGCCTTCACCAAGGCGCACGTTTGGCATTTAGCCACGTACAACGCCACGTCTTTCATGAGCCCCAGTCACCAAAACAACTTTTTGAGATCATGATACATCTTCGTGCTCCCTGGGTGGATTGAGTACTTGGTATGATGAGCCTCATACATCAACTCCACCCGGAGGTTGCCCCCACTTGGGACGCACAACCGATGATCCTTCCTTAATAAACCATCTTCCACCGAGAACTGGGAATTTGACCCATCCAGAGCGGCCTCTATAAGATCCTTCATGGAGTCATCTAACTCCAAAGCCTGCCGAACCCGGTCAGCCAGGTCATACTACACCTCTGTCCAGTTTAACATTGCTTTGGCGCTCGTCTGCTTGTCAACGCAACAGATCTCAAGCTCCTCCAACTCCCGTACTAGCCGCTCATCATGCACCGACAACCAGTTGGCTTGGGCGGGAGCCCTGCGGCTCAGCGCATCCGCAACTGCGTTGCCCTTCCCGGGTACATAATGTATTTTGAAGGTGTAGTCCCCCAGGAACTCCATCCACCTCCTCTGCCTCATATTAAGGTCCTTTTGATCCAACAAGTATTTTAGGCTCTTCTGATCGGTGTATATATCGACCCTTATGCCATATAGGTAGTGCCTCCACAACTTAAGTGCAAATATCACGGCCGCCAACTCCAAGTCGTAGACCGGATAGTTCCTTTCATGCACCTCTAATTGACGCGATCCATATGCAATCACACTTCCATGCTGCAACAACACGCAGCCCAAACCACTACCTGAAGCGTCGCTATACACCTCAAAGCCCTCGGTCCCACTCGGCAAACTAAGCACTGGCGCCGTGGTCAACCTTCTCTTCAGCTCCTCAAATGCTTGCACGCACTCCTGCGTCCACAAAAATCTCTGATCTTTCCTTGTCAACTTCGTGAGAGGAAGCGCTATCCGTGAGAAGTTCTCTACGAAGCGCCTGTAATATCCGGCAAGCCCGAGAAAACTACGGACTTCCGCGACAGAAGACAACGCAGGCCACTCCTGTATCGCAACGATCTTCGCCGGATCCACCGCTATACCTTCCCCACTAACAATGTGACCAAGGAACGCTACTGAGGGTAGCCAGAACTCGCACTTGGAGAATTTCGCATACAACTCATTCCTCCTCAAAGTCTCCAACACTAGATGCAAGTGCTTGAAGTGATCTTCTTCGCACTGTGAGTACACCAATATATCATCAATAAAGACGATCACAAAGCGATCCAGGAAATCTCGGAACGTCCTGTTCATCAAGTCCATAAACACTGACGGCGCATTCGTCAGTCCAAACGGCATGACCGTGAACTCGAAATGCCCATACCTTGTGCTGAACGCCGTCTTCGGGATATCACATTCTCTTATCCTCAACTAATAGTACCCCGCCTTCAAGTCCAACTTAGAATATACTGACGATCTGACTACTGATCAAAGAGATCATCAATCCTCGGGATCGGGTACTTGTTCTTTTCCGTCAGCTTGTTCAACTCTCTGTAGTCGATACACAACCGCATACTACCATCCTTCTTCTTAACAAAGAGGACCTGTGCGCTCCAAGGCGACGAGCTTGGACGCACATAACCTTGATCCATCAGCTCCTCTAGCTAAACTTTCAACTCTGCCATCTCCTTAGGCGCCAACCTATACGGAGCATGTGACACCGGTTTGGCCCCCGGTACGAGCTCGATGGTGAAATCAATCTCCCGCTGCGGTGGGGCTCCGGGAAGACTATCCGGGAACACATCGGGGTATTCACAAACAACGGGGATGCTATCCAACGTGGACTTTGGCTCCACAGCCCCCACTATTGCGGAGAACAGCTCTGCACCAGCACGAACTGCCTTTACCACCTAAAGAGCAGACATCAGCGTCTTGCTCGACCCCTTGAGTCCCTCGAATGTTGTCTCCCATCCAACACCCAGCTTGACCTCCTTCCGGTCGCAGTCAATCCAAGCTTTCTGCTCCGAAAGCCAATCCATCCCAAAGATAACGTCGAACTCTACTAGCGGCAGCAATGACGCTAGCAAGTCGAACTCTTGGCTCCCTATATAAACCTTTACGGCGCACACCCTGTCCGCGCGCATCGAGCACCCATTCGGTAGCAGCACATCCAACTTGTCCTTCACCATCGAAGAAGGGACTCCGATGCGCGATATAAAATTTTCGGACAAGAAGGAGTGTGAAGCTCCCGTATCGAACAGTGCCCATGTCGGACTATCGCTAATCAAAACAAAGTCTATACAAACAATGTTAGGCTAACAAGCAATAGACAACAGTATATAAAGTTAACTTGCTGTAAATTAACTCGTACCTGTCACCACGTCAGCTTGTTTGATGGCCTCCTGCTGGCCCAAGTTGTAGACTCTAGGCTGAGTCGGAGCATAGTGGGACGCGGTTGACTCCACCGCCTTGCCCTTCTCTTCATAAGTAGCTCCATGTTTCCTTTCGTACTTTGAGCGTCCGCTCCAGCAATCGCGGGCAAAGTGCCCCGTCTTTCCACACGTGAAACAAGAGCCCGGGGTTCGATTGGTAGTTGCCCCTGAGGCACCTGCAGAAGGAGCTGGACCCGACGCCCTAGCCTTCTTGGAGAATCTACGGTAGCCTGACTTCGACATAGTCGGCGTCTTGAAATCCAATTTCTTACCACCGGATTCCCTCTCCTTCTTTGCTTGCACGTTCCTCATGTCCTTCTCCAAGGACCGGGCCGAACTGACCAGGGTCATGAAACCCTGCGCCTTGGGCCCCGACAGTAGCAACCTTAGATCATCTCTTAGCCCTTCATAAAAGCGGCTCATCTTGCGCTTCTCGTCTGCAAAGGTAGCGCCGACATATCTCCCCAACCGAGTAAACTCGTGGAGGTACTCGTCAACGGTGCTATCCCCTTGCACCAACTTCTGAAATTCGCTTTCTAGCGCGATCCTCTGCGCCGAGGGGAGGTAACGAGCCATGAACAGTTTCGCAAACTCCTCCATAGGAACTTCGGCCAACGGCCTTCCCCTCAACTGATGTAGCTCTAGGCCTTCCCACCATAGTCTTGCGTCCCCATCCAAAAGGAACGTTGCTATAGTGGTCTTCTGCCACTCTTCCGTTTCCGTCGCAGTCATCACCCTGTTGACCCTTGAGAGCCAATCCTCTGCTTGGGTCAGGGTTTCTGCCCCCGTGAATACCGGCGGATGAAAGCCCATCACATGCTTCAGTTGTCTTTCAGTTGCTCTCCGAGGCAACTCTGGCTCCACTGCCACCTGCTCAACCCTTCTAGGCTCTGCCGCTTGGAGCGGCACTTGCTCCACCGCAGGAGCAGGCTGTTGCACCTGTCTTGCAGGTTGCGCATTAATCATAGCAAAGACAGCTTCTGCCACCAATCTAATAGTCTCGGCAGACGGAGGTGTTGCAGGCGCTTCAATTGGCGCACTGCTTGCCTCAGAACCTGGCCGTTCTAACGGCCCAGCACCATTCCTGGTCACCTATAATCGTGCAAAACACCGATAAGCGACCAAAAATTACTGCAAACAGCAATTATAGGAACACGCAGGTTCCTCAAACATGTGTATTTTCATTCCTAAGTGGACATTCATGGGTTCTTTTCATGTTATAACGATGACACACACATGTGCTCACCACCCCTTAAAGTGAATTTGTCCACGAATTCATTTAAGTTTGACCGAAACCGGTAGTCTGATACCAATTTATAACACCCCTATCCGTCGTATAGCATATAGCAGTAGGTCCGGCCGGGGCCCGACGCCATATACTACGGACAGACCGGTTGGTTACGCGTTGAAACCAATCAACCAATCATAACGTCCTACACAACACCTAGAGGAAGCAATTATTAAGTTGCAAGAAAGGAAAGAACCCAACCAGACGCATAAATGTCCACTACACAAACCAAATAGGAATGTACAATACACGAGTACGGGCCTTAAGGCCTTACAACAGTTTGCTTCAAATAAAGTGTTTTCCAAACCTCGGCACGCAGGCTGGCCATACATTATAAACGGGAAAAACATAAACATTTAGGCCTTCGAGGGCTGGCACAGCTTCAAGGGCTTTAGCCCGCTATTTCCCGCTCGGCTCCGCAGCACCTGTAAGCCACAATCCACCGCCCGGTGGTAAACAAAATAACGGTCAGCTATGCTGACAAAATTATAACGATCCCGCCCCCAAAATCGGGGCGGCGATGCTCTTTCCCTGCACTTTATTAGTAGGCAACAACAATAGTGTAAACACACTTCATCACAGGCGTAGCCTCGCACGGCCACACACCCCATGCACTCAGGGCACATTCACGGCGAACCGGCCAACGTCACGTCAATTCAAGTCATAGACGTTCCCGTTCCACCACCGCCTCATGGACGGCCAACCATATGAGCATTTTGCCTTCCTGGCCTTGGTCACGGCAATTTAAGCCATAGACCACTGAAGACCCTCATCCATGCCAACGGTCCTACCGAACGACATAGACCGGGTACGGTTCCGCCTGACCCGTGCTCATATCGCAACGGCAATTTAAGCCATATGCGCAGGTCAAGACTCACCGAGTCTCGTTTCCGCCACAACAATCACATAACCCGGTTATGTTCACGTTGGCTCCCCGGCCACCGTGTTGGCAAAACTCGCTTTTGCCCAGTTTTCCGGGTGCACCTTGGAGTTAATCTCCAAGGCTCTCTGATGCAATTTACCACGTAGAAAAACCCAAAAAACACCCAAACACCCGGAGTCTTCCCCGGTTCATATGCAATGCAACATCACCGATCCGGCTCTACTTGTCCGGATAGGCTTCACACACAATGCCTATGTCCATTTTCGCATACGGACTCTACACAAGGGGGACTTTACATATCTACCCCAAGGAACGCTCCAACTCTTCGCTCACTCGCGAGAGAGGGCTTCCTATGCAAAGGAAAATAGGGGCTTCACATGCCCAAGGATGAGAAATCGTTACCCTTGCGATTTTCCGCGGCGCCAGCGAAAACTATGCGGTTGGAAAGCACCGCAACGGCGTCGCCTCCGCAGATCTGGACTCGGATCGCGATTCGAAGCTCCGAAGCTCCTCCGGCGGCCGGATCTAGCCCTTCTTCCTCCTCCTTGCTCTCTCCTCTCTCTAGCTTTTAGAAAGAGAACCACTCAAGAGGAATGAGGGTTTCTAAACCCTATTCTCGGGTATAACCCTGGGGAAACAACCCCCAGCCGTCGGATCTCAAATCAAAGAAATGAACGGCCTTGATCGGGACTGAAATCATAAAATCTGGGCCAAACACGGGTTGCAACACGGCCGTGTGCCTGGCCGTGTCACCCATTCGCCGTCTCGACCGACTCGAAAACCAGCACACGGCTTTTGACACGGCCTCCGACATGCCCGTGTCAAATGTGACACGCCCGTATCGAGACCCGTGTCACTCCCCCCCCCCCCCCCCCCCCGTGTGCAATCGGCCAACATTCCTAACCCAAGAACTACACGGCCACTGACACGCCCGTGTCGATACCCGTGTCACTACCCGTGTCGGATGACACACCCGTGTCACTACCCGTGTCGGATGACACACCCGTGTCGGATGACACACCCGTGTCGACACCCGTGCACTACCCATGTGCCAAAAATGGCACAGGACCAGAATGTACCGAGGAGGACATGACCATGTGACACGCCCGTGTCACATGTCGTGTGCCTGACACGCCCTGGGACACGCCCGTGTCCCAGGCCATGTTCCAGCCTTCTACGATCGTCGACCTCGTCTCGACGACTAGAATCATGACACGCCCTGGGACACGCCCGTGTCCCAGGCCGTGTGCCTCCTACCAAGTCCCAGACTGGGCTCAAAATGTTGTCCGTCCCTCTTTTGAGTTTCGGGGCGTTACATAGAGTGCTGAGAAGAATTCAAACATTTGAATTTTAAAAACATTCCTTGAATTGTCTGAAGAATCTCTGAGGATTTGCAACGGCTAGATTCAGATATTTAGAATAAAATCATTCCTTAACTGCCTTACTGATTAAGTAAAATATTAACTCTGTGAATCCATATTTAATGCTATCAGGAATGGTTATATTCTTTAATAATATTTAGCATTAAATACCAGAGTCATAACTATCTGTAATTTAGCCTTTAAATTATTCTGCCTTCAGAATATAATCAGACTGAAATTAAGATTGAAATCATTCTTCCCTTGAATAAAAATAACGACCTGAACATTATAAAGAATTAGTCGAACTGAATCTGGAATTCGTCGATCTGAGAATGGAGTTCGTCGAGCTGAGCTTATAGTTCGTCGAGCTGAGATTTTAAGAAGAGATCAACGTTCATCGAACGGAGCTCAGCATTCGTCAAGCGAAGCTCAGAGTTTAAGACTCTGAGTTAGTCAAACTGAGCTCGGCATTCGTCGAACCGAGCTCAGCTTTCGTTGAACTAAATTCTACATTTGTTGAACTACTTTTCTCTGGAGTTCTTCTAAAGTAGCAACCCTGGAAAGAATAACCTATGACCCTAGACTATACATGTTGGGTCAAACTAAACATCCTAATAGTAATCCTAGCACAAATAAGTAATAGGGTTCCAACAATCTCCCCATATTTGAGTGAGGATACTATTTACAAGGGAAAAACACAAAGCATAAAATATCTAGCAGAAAAATTTCTAGCAGATATAATATTAAGTGCTTTGAGAGTACAGAAACATAAACACAATTATAATTGCATAAAATAAGAAATCACTTGTCTTTCTTAGGAATATTAGAGGGAGATATTGAAGAGGGTTTGGTGAAGATTAACTTTCTATTAGGATCAGCAACTTCCTTTTGACTCATCTTTATATCTTGAGAGCCAATAATTTTCAAAGAAGTAGTCCTAGGCACCACTGCCTCTGGATGTAAGCTCATGTGTTGATCAACATTAAATAAGTTCTTTACCTGGTATTTATCTAGTTCCTTCTTTCTATAAGAGGACATAGTGGAGAACTAGGAGGTGTCCTTTCCTTAAACTTTAGCTTTATTAATTTGAGATAATACAATAAGTTAATTGAACCTTGCCATTCTGAAGTTTGGGTCCAACTCTGGATCATAATGAGGTGAAGGTGGCCACTCTGAATCTGATTGATGTGAGCTCCTTTGGCTTGACTGCTGTCTGCCCTTCTTTGATTGCTGCTGCTTACTTCTTTGGGATCCTGACTTTGAAGGTCTAGAGTGATCATGAGAAGAAAAAGTATATCTCTGAGAAATGTTTCCTGCTGCACCTACTACTGGAGGAGGAGGAGGAGGTCCTCTTCTAGACCTTGGAGGTGAATTATATCTCTTCATTTTCTTCCTCCTTTTTTGTTCATTTTTAGAATATATCATCCAGTGGGGAAGGTCTAGAGTGAGAGTTAATCCATGCAAGATGTAGTATGGAATATCAGTAGTAGATGAAGGTTGAGGAGAAACCTTTGCAGGAACTTTCTTTTTCTTATACTTTCTTTTCTTGGAACTGGAGTCATCTGACTCATCTGATTCATCATTAACATTAGAATCATCTTTAGGCAGATCATATAAATCATTAATCTATTTATGCAAATCAGTCTTATCATGAACTTGTACTTCTGGCTGTCGATGCATAATATATGTATCATCTTATATTTGTACACTATCATCTTGTTCCATGTCTTCAAAAAGAATATCATCTAAGTTAGGCATTGGGGATTCATCCTGAAAGGAGGGAGTTATTCAGATCTACTCTAGAGGGGGGGGGTGAATAGAGTGTTTAAAAATTTTGGTTGTTTTATGTTATTCTATCAGAGTTAAAAATAGGTGATACCAATAATAAAATAAATAAAAGAAAACTAGAGAGCTATTCTAAACCTCATAGCAAATATCAAGAATAATAAGAGAAAGAGAACCAAAAAACACAAGAAATAATAATGGTTCCCCAAATCTGGGTACATCCACTCTTCTACCACCCTGGTAGGAATCACTCTCAGGTTTTTGATCAGGTGACTACCACCAAGTAATATATATTTCTAGGGAGATATTGCAACCCTTCTAGCTTTTGATCAGGTGCCGGAAAACCACTTGAAGTCTTTTGATCAGGAGACCTCACAACCAGGAATTACTTTTAAAGGGAGTAAGAACCCTGTACACAGAGGGGGGAAAGAAAGAGTTGAGTTGTCTTCTCTTTTCTCAAGCAAATGAGAGAAGACTTGAGAGTGATCCTGATGGAGTTAAGGCTTGTCTTGATGATCTTGATTGGTTCAAGAATCCAAAGCCTTGCACAGGGTGTAGGTCTTGAATTACAAAAAGCTGAGACTGATTGAATATGAATGTCTCTACATGCTTCCTGGATGAACACTTGTATGAAGAACTGAAAGCTGTTCTTCTTATTTTTTTTTGCTATCTTGTGTTCTCTGACAAAATCTGTCTATCTCGTATCTGCATAATAATTCTCTATCACTTTTATTCTCTGAGTATATTTCCTTTGAATAATTCCAAATTGAATTTGAAATAGCACACATTGATTGACTGCAGGAATCACGGGAACTCGTGCAACGACTATAAGAAAATTAATTCATTTCCCTAACTGTCCCGAGAATGGCTGTATAATAACTCTGTGAATACCAGTAATTAATGCTTGCCAAGGAATGACTATATTCAGAGAATATATGCATTAATCACTCAGAGTCATATAAGCAATATAAAAATCAGTTAGTAAGGAAAACAATAACTGCAGGGAATAAAATGTTGATCTGGCAGTAATCGTCGATCTGGTCCTGAGATCGTCGAACTTAAACATCCTCTATCGTCGAGCTGAGCCCTGTGATCATTGACCTAAAAATATGCCTTCCAAACTGGGCTTCAAGATCGTCGAACTGTGATGGTTGATAGTCGATCTCTATCCTAAAAGTAGATAAGAGATCGTCGAACTAAGTTCTGCGATCGTCGATCTCAGCATTTAGAGATTTAATTCTGTGATCGTTGAACGGAGAACGAAGATCATCGAGCTCTCTTCAGAGATTGTCGAATGACTTTCACTTAGAAAAATTTCTGCCTTGTTCAGTCTTTGCTGTCTTCTAAGTCTCTGATGTCTCGGTCTTGTCTCACTGAGTTGTTGATCTAACTGACACCTAAGACACTAGACTAGACCCTGACTATACAATGTGGGTCTGACTTAGCCTAGATTTATGAACCTAGCCCAAATCCAAACTAGGGATCCAACAATCTCCCCCTATTTGGGTGAGGTCACTAAGCAAAATAAAAGAATACAACAGCAAAACTAAACAAACATATTTGTCATGAATAATAAGAAAAATTCAATAGATATTTATAATAAGAGATATAGACATAAATAGAAAAACAGTACTAAGACTTGCCAGAAGCTGGCTTAGTAAATTCAATTCTTCTTTTTGGATCTTCTACTTGCTGTCTTGTCATTTTTATGTCATCTTCACCAAGAACTTTTATGGATGCTGCTCTGGGAATAATTGCCTCAGGGTGAACCTGCATATAGGCATTAACATCAAAAAAATTCTTATCAATATCAAATTGTTCAAACTCTTTATCCCTGTACTTGGACATTGTTGAAATTTAAGAAGGATTAGCTCCTTCTTTTCTAGCTTTGTTTATCTAGGAGAGAGCAATCAATTCATGAAACCTATCCATCCTGAAGTTTTGATCTAGCTCAGGTTCATACTGTGAAGAATCTTCTTTTGAATCAAAAGAGATCTTTAGATGCTTCCTGTGCCTGATTGACTGTTCTTGGAATTTTGTTTCTATTGCTGTATATTGAGACTGACTTTCATGGAGATTTGGAGGAGGTTTGACTTCACTGAACTTTCCAGGAATTCTGAATCTCCTGCTAGAATCTGAACTATCTTCTCTGTCTGCTTGATCATGCTGTCTACCTCTCCTTATTGAATAATCCTTAGAGTAAGACCTGGATGGTCTACTGTGAGAGTGAGGGGCATAAGAACTCTGCTGCTGGGAGGAGGTAGCAGTCCTAGAAGAAACATTCCCACTAGTACATGCTAAAGGAGGAGGAGGAGGAGGTGGATCCTTCCTAAAAACTTTGACAGTAGAGGAACCAGTCTTTCTCCTTTTCTTTTGAGCCTTCATCTCATTCTTGGAAAATCTCATCCAGTGAGGAGAAGTTGATGTGAGAGTAATTTTGTGTCTGATGAAGTAAGGAATGTCATCTTGATGATTAGACTTAGGCACTTCCTTCACTGGAGCTTTTCTTTTCTTGGTCACTTTCTTCTTCTTGCTGGCATCCGAATCTGAGTCTGAATCTGAATCTGAATCATTATCAGATAAGCCTAGTGGATTATCATACAAATCATCAATCTCTTTGATAACTAAAAGTTCTTCAGCTGCATCAGCAGCCATAACTTCATCCAAGTCTGGGACTGGAGAAGTAGAACAGGCATAGGTTGGAGGAGTGAAAGTCTTGGGCTCTTAAATCTTAACCTCCTGCATACTGATAAGCTCAGTCTCTGGAGCTTCAGAGAGCTCAGGCACTGGAGCTGAAACTCTGAAGAAGATGATGTAAAATATCAGTGCTCACTGGAGCAGTATAACATACAATATCTGTACAAAATGGAGGAATTCCAAAAGAAGGAATTGTGCTAAAAGAGAGATCAAAAAGATCTAAGATAGTAGACAATTCTCCTGAAAGATGTACAGTATGTCCAACAGAAAGAGTTTCTACTTCCAAAGAATCCAAATAATCATCTGTCAGAAATGTTTCAAGCTCTGCATTTATTAACGCTGTATCCTTAAGCTCTGTATCTATCAAAACTGTATCTACAATCTATGTTTCTACAACTACCAAAATTGTAACTGCTGGAGGAGGAGGGACTTCTTCACTGGACATCTCCCCCTACCTGGTAGCAGTAATTTCTGCTGTCAGGACCCTAAATGAAGAAGGGCCAGAGAAAGAGGTAACAAAAGAATTGAAAGAGGCTAGTAGAGGTGAAATGGCATCCTCTACAATGGTTTTGATGGTAGGGGTGAGGAGAGCAATGAGAGTAGATGGGTCAGAAGATGTGAATGGTAGGGATGAAGTAGAATATTCACAAGCTGTACAGATGGTGGAAATGGTAGGTTGAGTGGTTGATTCAGGGATAACCATTTGTTCTGGATGGGGGGAAGGAGGGGAAGGTTCATGAGATAGTAAATGAGTTGGGGAAGGGGAAGGAGTTGGTGTTGAAAAGTTAAGATCAAAGGTTGGTGAGGTTTGGATTGAAATATTAGTGGTAGGGATCTCTTCTAGATAATTTGGTAGTGGGGATAGTGGAGGAGGAGATGGAGGAGGGCTTGGAGGTGGGTTTGGTTGATGTTATAGTGGAGACATTTGTCTAGCTGGAGATGGAGGTGGAGGAGGAGGAATCTCTGGTTCATCTTCCCTAGGGTGAGGAGCGACTAAAACAGTCCTTGTGTCCTCAGAAGCCCTATGGGTGGAGGGAGCCCTGGAGGGCTTTGACATAGTCCTCTCCCACTTTCCAAAGAGAACTGGGGTCAGCCTCTTGGAAGCATTGATGAAGGTTGTTGGGGATGTCAACAGCTCAGGGCATTTTTAGTGAGAAAAATCCCTAGAATCCTGCCAAGAGAGACCTCTCTCTTATTTGTCTTCTTCTTAATCAACTAAAACAAGGTTTCAGCCCAATTTACTGCCTTCTGATTAACCAAGGCACTCATTAAAGGTGCCTGGATATGTTATCATGGGCAGTGTGCTTCCCAGGCAGCACTTTACCCATAATATCTAACAAGAACTTTTATTGAGGGGACAAGTTCTTTTTCAGAAGCTTGCTAGGGTTTGCATAAGCATGACCCATTCTGGCAAGCATGGCAGTTAATTCTTCTTTATCTAAATCAATATCATCTTTTCCATTAACAAAACCGAAAATTTCAGTAAGAACGACAGGGGTTAGACTTACCTACTGTCCATAAATAGTTCCTACTAATGACTATTCATCTGATGATGAAGTATAAGGCCATTCCTTGATTTCTGTCACTAGCAACTTCATCCTTATCATCATCAACTTCTGTAACTTTGGCGCTTCAAACAATTTCAACACATCCTGAAAAATCTGAACACAGTGCTTGAGTGATTCTAGATCAATATCAAAACAAGAATCGAATTTCATGCTTGATACAATCACCGCTGTAAGTGCCATTTTAGAGTTCCTGCAGAGAAAAACAAAGATCAAGTGCAGAAGGGAAATGGAAAGCGCGGGACTATTTCCGTCTAAACCCTAGATTATAAGGTTTAATAAAATGAAGAGACGGGATTAGTCAAGCGAATTAACTACTAAAACAACTTCAAAACCGAGGTTGGCGAAATATTTTAATATAAAATGAGTTTGGTAACCTCAGATCGAAGAGAAGGAATAAATCGTCGATCTCAGATCGATGATAAATTCTCTGAACCAAACATCGTCGATCTCCGTTTGACGATAATTGTTTCACTAAGAAGGGATCGTCGATCTCCGTTCGATGATCGACTTCACGAGACGCTAGCAGATCGCCGATCTCCGTTCGACGATCTGTCAACAAATCGTCGAGCTCAAACAGAAAGTTAAATAATCTCATCTCCATTAATCATACCTAGATGATACATGATGAATAAATGTTTCTTTTCATCCAAGGGTTTGGTAAAAATATCTTCCCTTTGCAAATCAGTATGGATGAAGGTGAGTTTAATTTTCTTTTTATTTACAGACTCCCTAATGAAATGATGCCTTACATCTATATGCTTAGTCCTAGAATGATGGGTTGTATTCAGTGCTATAGAAATAGTACTAGTACTATCACAAAATATAGTTGAATTATTTAAGTTATATCCATAGTCTAGTAGCTTATTTTGTATCCACAACATCTGAGAACAGCAACAGCCAGCTGCTATGTATTTAGCTT
This sequence comes from Platanthera zijinensis, assembly GCA_039513925.1. Classification (NCBI taxonomy): domain Eukaryota; kingdom Viridiplantae; phylum Streptophyta; class Magnoliopsida; order Asparagales; family Orchidaceae; genus Platanthera; species Platanthera zijinensis. Next base: position 206,374,949 of record CM077082.1, on the reverse strand, counting down.
CTGCTGTTGATGTAACACAGATGTCTGCTTTTTACAAAACCAGGAGACAAGCCTAGCACCCAGGAACTGACATGTTCTAGAGGTACTTTTCTTTCCTACTCTATATCCAATAAAGTCAGCATCTGAGTATCCAGTTAACTCAAATTCTGACTCAGCAGGATACCAGAGTCCTAGATTTGGCAACTCTTTATATATCTCAAAATCCTTTTAAGTAAAATAAGGTGAGATTCTTTAGGGTTCACCTGGAACCTAGCACAAAGATATGTGGCAAACATGATATCTGGCCTACTTGCTGTGAGATATAACAGGGACCCAACAATGGACCTATACAATTTCGAATCAACAGGTTTCCCATGCTCATCAGAATCAATCACAGTATTGGTAGCCATGGGTGTTTTCTTAGCTGAGGCACTAGCCATCCCAAACCTTTTGATCAGCTCATTAGTATACTTAGATTGGGATAGGAAAATGCCATCAGGTGCCTGCTTGACTTGGAGACAAGGAAGTAGGAGATCTCACCCATACTACTCATCTCAAACTTTGAATGCATAAGGTTGGAAAACCTCTTGCATAGTTCGGGGTTTGTAGAGCCAAATATTATGTCATCTACATATATTTGTACTAACAATATTTTGTCATGATGATGCTTTATAAATAAAGTCCTATCAACTATGCCTTTAGAGAATCTATGTTCTAACAGGAAGCTCGCTAGGGTCTCATACCAAGCTCTTAGAGCTTGATTGAGGCCATAAAGAGCTTTATGCAACCTATAAACAAAATAAGGTTGAGTTGGAGAGATAAAACCTGGTGGTTGTTCAACATACACCTCTTCTTTGAGTTCTCCATTTAGAAAAGCTCTCTTTATATCCATTTGATAAACTTTAAATTTTTGAGAAGCAGCACAGGCAAAGAAAATCCTGATTGCCTCTAATCTTGCCATTGGTGCAAAGGTTTGATCATAATCAATGCCTCCTTCCTGCATATACCCTTGAGAACCAAGCCTAGCCTTGTTCTTTATAATTGCTCCTTGTGCATCCATCTTATTTTTGAACACCCATTTTGTTCAGATTACTGGGTAGTTCTTTGGTCTTGGGACCAATTCCCAAACTCTACATCTCCAAAATTGGTTGAGCTCCTCTTGCATTGCAAGGATCCAGTGGGGATCTTTCTCAGCATCTTGTATAGAATGAGGTTCAACTTGAGAAATGAAGCAGTCATGCATCAAGTCCTAGTGGAGTTGATGTCTAGTATGCACACCTGCTGATATGTCTCCAATCACTTGACATACATGATGATCTCTAAGTGTGAATAAATCAGCAGGAGGATTTGGTTGTTCAATAGCTGGTGGGGGTAATTCCTCTTGTTGAATTATTTCAGCTGCTGGAACAATATCAGTGGGCTCAATGATTTCCTCATCACTGTCTTCAACTACTCATGGAGATGGTGATGTAACAGCCTCAGGGGTGAGGGTCACAGCTTCCAAATTCTCACACAATGTAGGTACTGCAAAGTCTGACTGGTAGAAGTATTCTTCTCCTTATAAAACATGTTAGTTTCATCAAAAGATACATGTAAAGACTCTTCAATTTTCAAGGTAGATTTATTATAGATCCTATAAGCCTTGCTTACTTGGGAATATCCCTGAAAAATTCTCATTTCAGACTTGGCTTCAAACTTTCTAGTGTATTTTTTGTTGTTAATATGTATGTAACAAACACAACCAAATACTCTAAAATAGTCTACTTTTGGTTTCTTTCCTTTGAGTAGCTCATAGGGGGTCTTAGTCTTAAACTTATGTATTAAACTTCTATTCAAGACATAGTTAGCTGTGCTCACTGCCCCTGCCCAAAAGGAAAGGTGCAAGTATGCATCAGCAAGTAATGTACCTACAGCTTCAATCAGGGTTCTATTTTTTTCCTTTCAGCTACCCCATTTTGTTGAGGAGTTCTAGGAGCAGAAAAACATTGCCTGATACCTACCTCCTCATAGAACTTTTGCATAAGAAGAGACTCAAACTCAGTACCATGATCACTTCTGATCAATATAACTTGAGTAGAGAACTCACTCTGTATGCACTTGAGAAAATCTGTAAGAACCTTGAAGTTATCTGACTTATTTTTCAAGAAGAACACCCAAGTGAACCTGGAGAAGTCATCTACAATAACCAAGGTGTAAGACTTCTATCCTAGGCTTTGTACATCAATGGGTCCAAAGAGATCCATATAAAGCAAATACAAAATCCTAGGCGAGTCACTCTTATTAATGGATTTGAAACTATTTTTAGTTTGCTTGCCTAGTTGACAAGCCCTGCACAGGATTTCCTTCTTATAGGGGTAAGAAGGCAATCTTCTTACAAGTTTGTCCTTAGATAGCCTAGCAATGTATTTTAAGTTTACATATCCTAACCTCCTATGCTATAATTCATTTTGATTACAAGATTGGTTAAATAAACAAATTTCATTTATGGCTGAATTGTAGTTACCAATATAAATATTACCTACTCTAGAACCTGTTAAGACAACTATACTGTCAGCTGAAGAAATAATGCAATAGGACTGATTGAATGTTACCTGAAATCCTTCATCACAAAGTTGACTGATGGAGATCAAGTTATGTTTCAATCCACTTACATATGCAACCTTCCTGAATATGACAGCTCCTATTCTGATTTCTCCATAGCCTTCAGTCTGGCCATAGTTAGAGTCACTCCTATTCTGATTTCTCCATAGCCTTCAGTTTGGCCATAGTTGGAGTCACCAAAGATAACTTTAGGTCCTAGCTTTGACTTATAGCTGAATAAGTTGTCCTTCCATCCAGTCATGTGCTTTGAGCACCCACTGTCCAGATACCATTGCTTTTTATATGATGGAGAGTTCTTTACTTGCAATAATAAAAAGATTAATTATTCTTGACCCAGGTTACCTTGGGTCCTTAATTTTCTTAATAAGAAAAACTTGAAATAACAGAACTAGCTGGCTGAGATTGATATCCTAGTGGATGATATCTCCTAGGTGGAATTTCCCAATGTGTGAAAGGGTTAACTGTTTCTCTTTTCTGATTAGAGTTTTTTTTAAGGTCAGAATTTCTGTTAAGGTTAAAAGTTTTATTACTTTTTACTGGGTTCAACGATTGGAAGTGAGATCGTCGATCTGAGTTCAATGATATGGGTTTAGTTCTTCGATCTCTGCTCAGAGAAGGATAATACTCATTCTCTGTTCCCCAAGTTCGTCGATCTCTGCTCGACGATCCATACAAAAATCGTCGATCGCAGTAAGACGATTGAATATAGTAAAATTTTTGTTCAAAGATCGTCGATCTGGGTTCGACGATTTGTTCACATTTCATCGATCTGAGTTCGACGAAAATTGCTGAACATTATTTTTGTTTTGATTTTGTTTGTTTCTATTTTCCTGTTTGTTAGGTTTGTTCTTATTTTTAGTTGAGGGTTTCTCAATGATTTGTTCTTTACTCTTTTCAGAAATGAATTTTATAGGAGTCCTTAATATATTTTTCTGAACTAGTGGGGGTTGGCTTGATGAAGCACCCAAACCTAGCTTGCCAATGAATCTGGCATTAACAGTGCTTGTAATGTCCATCAGCTTGAGGCCTCTTCGATTAAGGGATTCTTCAAGTTGCCTTGCCTCAGCTAGTTCAGTTTTTAATTTAATTATCTGTTCATTTGCAAGTGTAATATCATCTTTTAGTTGATTGTTTTCTGCAACTGAATTACTTTGATCATTTAATTGCTCTCTAAGTAGTTTAATTTCTTTTTCTGAGCTAATTAAATCCATACACATTGTTTTGAATTCATGTACAAAATCTTCAGAATTGAAGTCAAAGGATGAGAGTACCTGATCCACTTCAGAGAGTGGTTCTTCATCATCTGATGAGTCATCTTCTGAATGAGTGCTGGAAGCATCAATTTCCATTAGGCAAACTTCCTTTTCCTTTGCTTCCTCTTCATCTTCATCACTAGAACTAGAGGCAGAGGAATCCTCTTCTGTATCACTCCAAGTTTCTGCTACAAAGCCTTTCTCTTTCCTCATATGCTTGCTTGAGGAAGGCTTGCTGTACTTCTATTTTTTGGAGTTCTTGTCCTTTCTTTTATCCTTCTTCTAATTTTATGGACACTCAGAGATATAGTGTCCAGGTTTCCTGCAACCAAAAAAAACAACTTCTTTAGTTGGTGCTTTGTCATACATGGGTTTATCTTCTTGTCTGGATGACTTCTTCCTGAAGTCTCTTTTGCCCATCTTCTAGAATCTCTTTGCTATGAGACTCAAGAACTCTTCATTAACAGTAGGAGCTGGTGTTTCCTTTGTAGACGTAAAAGCAATATTCTGCTCTTTCCTGACTAGAGTAGAAGCCTTTTGCTCTGCCTCCCTAGTCTTTGTAAGGTGTTCAAAAGATTTGAACTTTCCTAAAAGTATTTCTATGGAAATTTCTGTAATACTTCTGGCATCCTTGATTGGCCAGATCTTTGTGTCCCATGAGCTAGGAATACACATCAATATCTTATCATTGATCTCAGTCAGTGAAATTTACTTGTCCAATGTTTCCAGTTCACTAATGATGGCACTCAGTCTGCCATACATTTCTTCAACTGTCTCTGCATCTTCCTTTTTGAAGTTCTCATACTTGGAAATGAGAAGGGATCTTCTATCCTTTCTTTCTTCCACTGAGCCAGCCACCATCTGGTTCAAATAGTCCTAGATGGACTTTGCTGATGTGCAATAAGCAACCTTTTGGAATTTGTCATCTTACATAGTCTGGGCCAGTATGTTCATGGCCTTGGCATCAGCAATCTTTGCTTTCTTCTGTGCATTCGTCCAATTTGGTGGTGGAACTGCATGAGTATCAGTAGATGTAGAAGTGGCTGTAGTTAGTTGAGGTGGACCTATCAAAATGGAGTTGAAGATGTCTTCATCAATTGAGTTCATGTAAAGTCTAATTCTTGCCTTCCAGATACTGAACTTATTTAAGTTACAGACTGGAGGTCTGGTGCTTGCATACTCCTTGTTCTATGCCATGTGATAAATGAATAACTAAGAAAAAGGAAATCTGAATAAGCAGGGATCTTGGTTCAAGTGCTAGCTTGTTCAACTAAGAAACACAACCCTCTGATACCAATTGAAAGGAGGGAGTTATTCAAATCTACTCTAGAGGGGGCGGTGAATAGAGTGTTTAAAACTTTTGGCTGTTTTATGTTATTCTATCAGAGTTAAAAATAGGTGATACCAATAATTAAATAAATAAAAAAAACTAGAGAGCTATTCTAAACATTACAGTAAATAACATGAACAATAAGAGAAAGAGCAACCAGACAACACAAGAAATTATAGTGGTTCCCCAAATCTGGGTACATCCACTCTTCTACAACCCTAATTGGAATCACTCTCAGGTTTTTGATCAGGTGACTGCCACCAAGTAATATCTATTTCTAGGGAGATATTACAACCCTTCTAGCTTTTGATCAGGTGCTGAAAAACCACTTAAAGTCTTTTGATCAGGAGACCTAACAACCAGGAATTATTTTTAAAGGGAGTAAGAACCCTGTACACAGAGGCGGGAAAGAAAGAGTTGAGTTGTCTTCTCTTTTCTCAAGAAAATAAGAGAAGACTTGAGAGTGATCCTGATGGAGTCAAGGCTTGTCCTGATGATCTTGATTGGTTTAGGAATCCAAAGCCTTGTATAGGGTGTAGGTCTTGAATTCCAGAAAGCTGAGAATGATTGAAGATGAATGTCTCTACAGGCTTCCTTAATGAACACTTGTATGAAGAACTGAAAGCTGTTCTTCTTTTTTTTGCTATCTTGTGTTCTCTAACAAAATCTGTCTATCTCGTATCAGCATAATAATTCTCTATCACTTTTATTCTTTGAGTATCTTTTCTTTGAATAATTCCAAACTAAATTTGAATTGGCACACATTAATTGACTGTAGGAATAACGGGAACTCGTGCAACGGCTATAAGAGAATTAACTCATTTCCCTAACTGTCCCGAGAATGTCTATATAATAACTCTATGAATACAAGAAATTAATGCTTGCCAAGGAACGGCTAAATTCATAAAATATATGCTTTAATCACTCAGAGTCATATAAGAAAAATAAAAATCAGTTAATAAGGAAAACAATAACTGCAGGGAATAAAATGTTGATCTGGCAGTAATCGTCGATCTGGTCCTGAGATCGTCGAACTAAAACATCCTCTATCGTCGAGCTAATCCCTGTGATTGTAGACCTGAAAATCCTCCTTCCAAACTGGGCTTCAAGATCGTCGAACTGAGATGGTTGATCGTCAGTCTTTATCCTGAAAGTAGATCAGCGATCGTCAAACTAAGTTCAGCGATTGTCGATCTCAATATTTAGAGATTTAACTCTGAGATCGCCGAACACAGAATGAAGATCGTTGAGCTCTCTTCAGAGATCGTCGAACGAATTTCACTTAGAAAAATTTCTTCCTTGTTCAGTCTCTGCTGTTTTCTAAGTCTCTGATGTCTTGGTCTGGTCTCACTAAGTTGTTGTCCTAACTGACACCTAAGACACTAGATTAGACCCTGGATATACAATGTGGGTCTGACTTAGCCTAGATTAGTGAACCTAGCCCAAATCTAAACTAGGGATCCAACACAACCCATGCATAAGTTGGAGGGGAATGAACTAGCTCTATAATATCAATATTCTCAATAGCTGCTATAGTCTCAAGGACTGGATTATAACTGGGAGGAACAATTGAAAAACTGTTTCTTTGTTGTTCTAGAACTGAAGAACTAATAGGAGATGTATAATATACTATAGCCTTATTAGAAGAATCAAAAGATGGAAAACAACTAGTATGCAGAGTATTAAAATTTGATAATAAAGAACTCAAGTTGATTGTGGGATTAATAAAGACATCCCCAACAATAGCAACTTATGGAGTTTCTGCAACTGCTTCTTCAACTGAATCTACAAACATTTCTGAATCTTGAATAACAAATTCTGCTGCTGCTGCTGCTGAAACCTTTAGAACTGATACTGTAGATAAAGGAGCTTCTTCATGAACATCTTCCCCTTCCTAGATCTTGGGAGACTTGAATCTAGGCCCCCTGAAGAAGGTATAGTAGAGGAAGAGGATATATGAGAAGAGAGAGCTGAAATGGAAACAACAAGAGGAGCTATGGCTCCTTCTATTAGCTTTTTGAGTGTGGGGGTAATGAATTCAAGAATGTTGGCAGAAATAGAAGAAAAATCAACATACATAAACTCAGAAGGATTCTGAGCAGATGGAGAAGATTGATTAGAAGTAGGAGGAATGGAGGTAGAAGGGATGGAACTGTTAGCACAGTTGGAGCAGAGATAGAATGTTTATGGAATGGATGATGGAGGAATTACAGTAGGAGTGAAATCATGAATAGTTTCTTCCTGTATAGGGTATGGACGTGGAGATGGTGAGATATGAGTTTAAAGTGAATGAGGTGGAGATGGAGGAAGTGGATTGAAGTTGGGTAGAGTAAGGAGTAAAGAGGATGATGGTGACTGATGAATTGGTGATTCTAGATGAAATTAAGTGGATGGTATATCTTCAGATGTAATGGATGGTATAGGTGACTGAAGAATGAGGGAGTCATCATGTGGAGTTGATGACTGAATAGGGTAATGAGGTGGAGATAGCTGTCTAGGGGAATGGTGTGGGGATGGAGGAGGAGAAGAAATGAGAGGAGCAGAGACTTCTACTGTTGTTTGGAGAGTGGCTGATATAGCCCTTGTGTTTTCAGAAGTTTCTCTAGAAAAGGTAGCCCTTGATGGCTTTGGGATAACCCTCTCCCATCATCCAAACAAGGCAGAAGTAAGCCTTTTGGATGCATTGATGTGGGTGGTCTGTGAGACCAGGAGTTAAGGGCACTTTGCATGTAGGAAAATTCATAGGATTCTGCCATAACTCATATCTTTTTTATTAAATTTTTTTCTTAATTGAATCAAATAAGATTGTTCCCCAATTCACGGATCTCTTATTAACAAAAGCACACATCAACATAAATTGTTTCCTGTTTACATAGTCATGTGCAGAATGTTTTCCCAACAAAACTTTACTGACCACATCGGCCAAAAACTTATATTCAATAGAGAAATTCTTCTTTAACATGTGATTAGGGTTTCCCTGATTATGACCCATTCTATCAAGCATCTCATCAAATTCAGTACTAGATATTTCTATTTTATCTTCTCCATTCACAAAACCAAAAATTTCAGATAATATATCAGGTGTTAGAGAAACCTGATTTCCTACGTCTGATCTGATAAAAGTTGTAGGGTCTTGAATCCTTGCACTATAGATACATTCTTGGATTTCCAAGATAGGGAGTTTGATTATTTTAGTCATAAAATTCCGCAGATGTTGTGCCTCAAACAACTGCAATATATCCTTGAAAATCTGATCTGAATGGCTGAAGGAGTCCATGTCTATGTCAAAAACTGCATCAAATTTCATTCCAGAGAGAATTACTTGCAAAATCGCCATTGCTCTGCAAGACATAAAAGATCAAGTGCAAGGGAAAATGAAGAAAGCGCGGGATAGAGTTCGATGAAAACATAAATATAAGTTTTTAGAAGTCGAAATGGCGAACTCATTTTGACGAAAGACAAAATATTGAATCCTGTTCGTCGAAAAATCTTGAAAAGAAAAGCATTTCGTCGATCTCCGGTCGATGATAGTTTTGCAAAAGACGTATATTTCGTCGAGCTTTGTTCGACGAAAAATACCTGAAACAAATCCATTGATCTTCGTTCGACAAAAAATTTCTAAAGGAAGGTTTGTCGATCTCTGTTCGACGAATGATTCACGAACAGAACACAGTTTGTCGAGCTCCGTTCGACGAAAGGTGTGCAATTCATTGATCTCAAAAACAAAAATCAAATTAATGTTTCTCCATATATCATGTGTAGCTGATTTAGGAAGAACAAATGTTTTTTTTCATCTAAGAGTTTAGTGAAAATATCTGCCCTTTATAAATCAGTAGAAATGAAGACCAGATTAATTTTATTTTTGTCTACATTATCTCTAAGAAAATGATGTCTTATTTTTACATTCTTAGTCCTACTATACAGAACTGGATTTTGTGCAATAGAAATTGCACTGGTATTATCACAAAATATAGTTAAATTATTTAAGTTGTATCCATAATCCAGTAATTGATTTTGAATCCACAAGATTTGTGAATAACAACTACCAGTTGTAATGTATTTAGCTTCAACAGTTGAGGTAGACACATTGGTTTGCTTCTTACAAAACCATGACACAAGCCTATCACCAAGAAACTGACAAGTTCCTGATGTGCTTTTCCTGTCAACTTTGCATCCAGCATAATCAGCATCTTAGAATCTAGTTAATTCAAATTCTGACTCTATTGGATACCAGAGTCCTAGATTTGGGCAACTCTTTATATATCTCAAAATTCTTTTTACTAAAATTAGATGAGATTCTTTGGGATTTACTTGAAACCTAGCACAAATACATGTAGCAAATATTATGTCTGGTCTACTAGTTGTTAGGTACAATAGAGATCCAATGATGGTCCTATATAATTTTTGATCAACAGGATTGCCCTGTTCATTATTATCAACAACAGTATTTGAGGGCATGGGTGTTTTCATAGCTGAGGCATCTAACATCCTAAATCTTTTAATTAGCTCTTTAGTACATTTAGATTGGGATATAAAAATACCTTCAGGAGTTTGCTTCACTTGTAAACCAAGGAAGTAGGATAGTTCACCCATGCTATTCATTTCAAACTTTGAATACATTAGGTCAAAAAACCTTTTGCATAGTTTGGAATCAGTAGAGCCAAATATTATATCATCTACATATAATTGACTTATCAAAATTTATTTTTATGATGTCTAACAAATAATGTTTTATCTACAATGCCCCTACTAAATTTATTTTCTAAAAGAAAACTAGCAAGAGTCTTATACCAAGCTCATGGATCTTGTTTAAGACCATAAAGAGCTTTGTTAAGTCTAAAAACATAAGAAGAGTGAGTTACAGATTTAAAATCTAGTGGTTGTGAAACATAAACTTCCTCTTTAAGCTCTCCATTTAGAAAGGCACTCTTCACATCCATCTGATATACTGTGAATTTCTTGAATACTGCATAAGCAAGAAAGATCCTGATAGCCTCCAATCTTGCAACTGCAGCAAATGTCTGGTCATAGTCTATACCTTCCTCCTGTGAATATCCTTGAGCTACCAATCTTTCTTTATTCCTTACAATAGTTCCTTGAGCATCCAACTTATTCCTAAAGACCCATTTGGTTCCAATGACTGGATAGTCTTTGGGTCTTAGAAATAAGTCCCAAACTCTACATCTCTCAAACTGATTGAGTTTCTCTTGCATAGAAATGATCCAGTGGGGATCCATCTCTCAAACTGATTGAGTTTCTCTTGCATCTTTGATGGATTGAGGGTTAATCTGAGAGATAAAACAAGCATGCATCTGATCTTGATTCAATTGATGCCTTGTTTGAACACTAACTGATATGTCTCCAATCACTTGAGATCTAGGGTGATCCCTGAGTGTGACAAGATCAACATGTAGAGTTGGTTGTTCCACTGCTTGTGGTGCTAATTCCTGTTGTGGAATTTCATCAGCCATAATATGTTCATCATGAATTTCATGATTTTCTTCATCACTGTCTTCATCAGCAATTTGTTTAGAAGGATATACTGAATCCTCTTGTGTTAGGATTAATTCATCCATTTTCTCACATAGATTTGGTACCTGAAATAAGTCTATGGTAGAGATATTTCTCTCCTTGTGAAACATATTTGTCTCATCAAAGGTTATATGTACAGATTCTTATATTTTAAGTGTAGATTTATTAATTACTCTACAAGCTTTACTAACTTGAGAATATCCTAAAAATATTCCTTCTGCAACCAAAGACTTTAAAATAACATTTGCAACCAAAGACTTTAAAATAATTGACTTTAGGTTTCTTAGATTTAAGTAATTCATAGGGAGTCTTACCCTTAAGTTTATGTATTAGACTTCTATAAGGACATAGTTTGTTGTGCTTACTTCCTCTGCCCAAAAAGGTAGGGGCAAATGAGAATCTACAAGTAATGTCCCAGCAGATTCAATCCGGGTTCTATTTTTCCTTTCAGCTACCCCATTTTGTTGAGGAGTTCTAGGAGCAAAAAAATAATGCTCGATACCTTCCTTCTCACAGAATTCTTGCATCAGAAGAGATTCAAACTCAGTGCTATGATCACTTCTGATCAATTCAATCTGAGTAGAGTACTCAATCTTGAATGTCTTAAGAAAATCGGTAAGAACTTTAAAGTTATCTGACTTGTTTCTCAAAAAGAATACTCAAGTGAATCTTGAGAAATCATCTACAATAACAAAGGTATATGACTTTCCTCCCAAACTTTATACTGCAATAGGTCCATAAAGGTCCATATGTAAAAAATACAAAATTCTGGGTGAATCACTTTTAGAAATGGATTTAAAACTATTTTTAGTTTGCTTGACTAATTGACAAGCCCTGTAAAGTCCTTCCTTCTTATAAGAACCAGAAGATAGTCCTCTAACAAGGTTGTCCTTAGATAGTTTAGCAATTGTCCTAAGGTTTATATGTCCTAACCTTTTATGCCATAATTCATTAGTTTTACTAATTTGATTGAATAGACAAATTTCAGTTTTTGTAAAGTTAAAATTAACTAAGTAGATATTGCCTTGTCTAATTCCAGTTAAAACTATTTTATTTAAACAAGAAGTGATTGAACATAAAGACTTATTTAAAGTTACTTAATAACCTTCATCACATAATTGACTTATGGAGATGAGGTTATGCTTGAGACCATTCACATAGGCTACCTTCTTTAAGGTAATTGCTCCAACCTTGACATTTCCATAGCCTTCTGTCTGGCCACAGTTGGAGTCGTCAAATATAACTTTTGGTCCAATCTTTGCTTTAAAATCCATTAGATTAGCCTTGCTTCCAGTCATGTGTTTTGAGAAACCACTATCGAAATACCAATGTTCCTCTGTGGTAGGATAATTGTTTGCCTTCAAATAAATAGATTAGATATTCTTGACCCAGGTTACCTTGGGTCCTAATTATCTTTTATAATGATAATTGGAAATGTAAGAACACTCTGGTTGATCTTTATAACCAAGTGGTTAATATCTCCTAGGAGGGATGATCCACTGAGTAAAGGGGTTTTTCAAATTTTGTTTTTGATTATGGTTTTGAAAGGAATTAAAATTTCTATTTTGGAAAAATGGGTTCGACAAATTATAATTATTTCGTCGAGCTTCGTTCAATGAATAGTACTGATTTCGTCGAGCTCGGTTCACAGAATGATAGTATTCATTCTCTGTGTTCCACATTCGTCGATCTCTGTTCAATGAATCATATTGATTTCGTCGAGCACCCGATGTTGAGTAATTATACCAAAATTATGGTTTCAAAGTTCGTCGATCGCCGTTCGACGAAAAATACTGATTTCGTCAATCTTGGTTCGACGAATTTTGTTGAACATGATTTTTCTATGAATTTTTATTTTTCTTTGATTCATTCTTTTGTGAAACTTTAGTAGTATTATCTGTAATTTGTGAGACTTCTTTTCCTTTAGCTGATATGAAGTTTATAAGGGTTGATAAAATATTTTTCTGAATAAGATGAGGCTGACTAGATGAAGCCCCAAAGCCAAGTTTACCATTGAGCCTGACATTTACTGTGCTTGTGATATCCATCAGTTTGATGTTTCTCCTATTAAGGTATTCTTCAAACTTTTAGCCTCATTTAACTTGTTTTCTAAGGAACCTATTTGTTCATTGGCAATCTTTAAATTTTCTTTGAGTTCAAAGTTTTCTGAGGAAAGAATGTCAAATTCAACTAGTTTCTCTCTGAAAAGTTTTATTTCCTTCTCAGATTGTATTAAATCTTTGCATGGTGATTTTAAATATGTTTTAAATTTATCTAAAGTGAAATCAAAAGATGATATTACCCATTCTTCTTCAGATTCTGACTCAGACTCAGAATTGTTGCATGATGCATTGATTGCAATCAAACAGATTTCTTTAGCCTTTGCTTCTTCATCATCTTCACTTCTGCTAGATGAAGATTCTGAATCAGATTCACTCCAAGTATCAGTAACAAAGCCTCTCTCCTTATTTTTGTATTTACTAGAAGAGGATTTGTGTGGGTGCTTCTTATAGTCTTTCTCCTTCATCTTGTCTTTCTTCTTGTTCTCAGGACATTCTGGAAGGATATGTCCTGGTTTCCTACAACCATAACACATTATTTCTTTAGTGGGAGTTTTATCATACCTTGACTTATCATTATTTCTAGAAGATGTTTTATAATACCTTGGCTTTTCATCATTTCTAGAAGATCTTCTTCTAAAGTCTTTTCATGTCATTTTATAGAATCTCTTAGCCAAGAGACCTATAAGATCTTCATTCTCTGGAGATTTTTCTTCCTTTTCTGTTGCTTGAAAAGCAATGCTTTTCTCTTTCCTTACTAGGGGTGAAGACTTCTATTCAGCTTCTCTGGTTCTGATGAGCTGCTCATAAGACTTGAGCTTACCCAACAGGGTCTCTGTGGTGATATCATTTAAACATCTGGCTTCTTTGATTTGCCAGATCCTTGAATCACATGTGCTAGAGAAACACATGAAGATCTTATCATTGACTTCTGTCAATGTGATGTCCTTCTCTGGGGTTTTTAGCTCATTGATAATGAGACTGAGTCTTGTGCACATCTCAGAAACTGATTCAGATTCTCCCTCCTTAAAATTCTCATATTGAGAGATCAAGTTGGATCTTCTATCCTTTCTCTCATCAGCAGATCCAACAACCATTGTGTTGAGAGAGTTCTAGATGTCCCTTGTTGAAGAGCATTCAGCAACCTTCTAGAAAATGTCATCTAACGAGGTTTGAGCTAAGATGTTCATAGCTTTGGCATCAATAATCTTTGCTTTCTTTTGTGCTTCTGTCCATTCTGGAGGTGGTCCTGCACTAGTACTTGTTGTTACCACTGGTAGAGGTGGACCTGTCAAGATAGAGTTGTAAATATCTTCATCAATAGAGTTCATGTAAAGCCTAATCCCTGTCTTCCATAATGTAAACTTATTTAGATTTCACACAGGAGGTCTAGCGCTTGAATTTCCTTATTCTATGCCATGATAAATTTATAGGTAAAATAAAATCTATCAGAACTTATGGTTCAGGTGTTAGCCCGTAAAACTAAAGAACCACCCTCTGATACCAATTGAAAGTGAGGGATAGATCTACTTTACACAAGAGGGGCGTGAATAGTGTATATTAAAACCTTTAATTTAGTTTTATAGCGGATTTAAAAACTAGTGATATATATGTATAAAGAAGCAATCACAGCACATAAATAAAATGAATAATAATCACAGACGACACAACGAAATTTATAGTGGTTCCCCAATAAACCTGGGTACATCCACTCTTCTACCACCCTGGTTGGAATCCACTATAAGTTTTTGATTAGATGCCCTGCCACCAGAATATCTATTTTATAAGGGAGATATAGCAACCCTTTGAGCTTTTGATCAGGTGCCCAAAAACCAAGTTAAGTCTTTTGATCAAGTGACTTAGAAACCAAGAGGCCAACTTTTGAAAGAAGTTATAACCTTGTACACAGTTTTTGAAAATAAACAAAAAGTGATGATGTCTTCTCTGTCACAATTCTCTAAGAAGACTAGTGGATTTTGATGAAGCTAAAAGGCTCCCCCTGATTTCAGTAGAGTTTATGATCAGGAGAGGGAGTCTTTTCTTCAGGGTGTAGGCCTTCTTAAATCTGAGAGATGAGGACTTTTCACAAGCAGAGACAAAAGATCTAATTCTATAAGAGTGTGTATTGATCTACAAGTCTCTAAGTCAGTATCTCTAAGTTTGTAACTCTATGTCAGTATGTTCGAGTGAGTAACCTTGAGGCAGCAATCTTCTGTCAATATATATCGAATGCTGAGAAGAATTCAAACATTTGAACTTTAAAAACATTCCTTGAATTGTCTAAAAATTCTCTGAGGATTTGCAATGAGTAGATTCAGATATTTTGAATAAAATCATTCCTTAACTGCCTGCTGATTAAATAAAATATTAACTCTGTGATCAATCCATATTTAATGCTGCCAGGAATGACTATATTCTTTAAGAATATTTAGCATTAAATACCAGAGTCACAGCTGTCTGTAATTAAGCCTTTCAATTATTCTATCTTCAGAATATAATTAGCCTAAAATTAAGCCTGAAATCATTCTGCCTTTGAATAAAAATAATGGCCTGAACACTATACAGAATTAGTCGAACTGAATCTTGAATTCGTCCAGCTGAGAATTGAGTTTGTCGAGCTGAGCTTGTAGTTTGTTGACCTGAGCTTTTAAGAAGAGATCAACGTTCGTCGAACGGAGCTCAATATTTGTCGAGCGAAGCTCAGAGTTTAAGACTCTGAGTTTGTCGAACTGAGCTCGGAGTTCGTCAAACAGAGCTCAGCTTTCGTCGAACTAAATTCTGCATTCGTTGAACTGCTTTTCTCTGGAGTTCTTCTAAAGTAGCAACCAAGGAAATAATAACCTATGACCCTAGACTATACATGTTGGGTCAAACTAAACTTCCTAATAGTAATCCTAGCCCAAATCAGTAATAGGGTTCCAACAGCAGCAACACTAACAGCAACAGACTTATCAGTATTATCCACATCCTCAACGACAGGAGTCTCAATTTCATAATCATCAACTTGTAGATCCCCTACAACATCATCATCATCAAAAACATCAACATCCTCTTCATGATCAGAAGGAGCTGGATCCTTTCATCAGTAATCTTGTATCTATTATCAACTGATAACACCTCAGCAGCAACATCCTCTTAAACTGTATCAACCTCAGCCTCCTCAGGCATCAATTCCTCAACAATAGTCTGAGTAATCTTAGCAACCCCTGTCAACAGATTTTCTGGCTCTGGAATGGGAATAAATGAATATGGAATCACTGTATCCGGGGCCACTGAAACTGAAGCTGTATCTGGAACTAGAACCCCTGACTCCCCCTCAATTCCTGCACTCAAGCTATCAGGAATCTCACTGGGGTGTGGAGAAGGAATCCTGATATCTAGTACTTGCTCTTCCTCCTCCACTGGCAATCCTGGGGATCCCCCTTGCTTGATGATTCACCTATCCCACCTAGAGAAGATTGATGAGTCTATCTTCTTTAGATGATGAATAGGAACTCCTTTGGTCATATCGAACCTATCACCATCCAGTTGATTCAGGTATAGGCTGATAATCCTCCCAAAGTTTGGAGTGTGTAGGTTGTCCTTTATCTTGTCAAATAGCAAAGCACCCCAGTACAACTTCTTTTTGCAGACTATAGCGACCAGTATCTTGAACATATATATAGATAGGTAGTCATGCGAGCCTGTCTTGCAGATCAGCACCTTGCCAATGATGTTGGAGAGGAGCATGCCTTCCTCATTCATCCTTTTGTGCTTGATGGCCTTGGTGCCTTGGGGTAATCCGCAGAAAGAAAGAGTTCTAACAAAATCAGCTCCTCTAGGTAATCGGCTTGATCACAGATTGGAAGCCGCAAATACCTAAATAACAGGGAGGCTTTCACTTTCACTGTAAACTTCTGAATCTTGTTTTTGATAACTGAGTCTTCGTGGCGTAGTTTGGCATTATGGAAAAAGTCTAGAACTTCCTTGTCCAGCACCTTGCAGGGGTGTTCGAGGACAATCTATTTCCAACATGAGAATGGCATTCCTGAATTCATCTGAAGCATGAACAAACCCTGTGCGGACCAACTCACCTCCCCCTAGCAAGCCACTGGTGCTACTAGGAGCCATAGAGATCAGGAGAGCTGAAATTCTAGAAAACGGATAGAATCACTATAGAATAAGGTTTCTGATAACTGAAGCTTCTGTAAACTCACTAACTTCTGAAATATCTTGTGCAAGATCACTAAAGAAGGTTGAAGATCACGGTCAATAATGGAAGATCACTCTAGAACTTTGAAGTTCACTGCCGGAAAAGGCAAGTCCACGACGTCGGAATCGGCGAGAGTCAAGCATAGACAAGAAACGGAATCGGTGAGTCCACGACATCGGTGAAATAGGGTTGCCGAATTCGTCCACCGATGGCAAGGATGGAGGAAACCAGCGGCTTCAGGAGGAAGAGGTCAAATCGGCGAGTTTCGGGAGCTGAAGGGTCGGGAAATCGGATTTCGGCGAGTCGACGAGTTTCGAGTGAATCCGTGCATATGTCCTCCCTCTTATATATATATATATACAATTTTTAATTGTGATAGAAGGCGCGTACCTCAACATTTGTCGTCGATTCTTCGGATGCAATATAGACATTTGATATTTTACCTTAAACACAATTCGACGAGATTCGATGTTGGAGGAGTCCGATTCGGCGAATATTGCATGATTATGGGACGAATCGGCGAGTCATAGTCGATATTCACTAAATTTTACTTGTGCAAAATTCTAGCCTTGTTGAAGTCGATCCCGATACCAATTCTGCTTGTTTGACCGTCTTCATGAGTCCTTATTCAGCATACCTAGTTTCGTTTTGAAATACGAGAACTTGGTCTCATCCAGTAGCTTTGTAAAAACATCTGCAACCTGCCTGTCCATTGGGACATAGCCAAGGGCTATTTCCTTATTCTCTACATGCTCCCGAATGAAATAGTAGCACACCTCAAAGTGCTTGGTCCGGCTGTGGAAAACTGGATTGTTTGCGATTGTAATTGTGCTAAAGGAGTCGTAATACATTGGAATCTCTCTAAACTTCAAATTATAGTCTTCGAGTTGATTCCTTATCCAAATAAGCTGTGCACAATAACTACCCGCAGATATATACTCTGACTCGGCAGTAGAAGTTGCAACATAATTCTGCTTCTTACTGCTCCATGAAAAAACTCGTCTTCCGAGGAATTGGTACGTCCCAGAAGTGCTTTTTTGTCGTCCCTGCTTCCTGCAAAATTAGCATTTGAAAAGCCAATTAGTTCGACATCATTACTTCTTGGGTACCATAAGCCAAAATTAGGTGTGCCCTTAAGGTATCTTAGGATCCGCTTCGTTGCGACGTAATGAGATTCCTTGGAGTTCAGCGCAGACACATGTTGAGAATATTATATCTGGTTTACTCCCAGTGAGGTAGAGCAAGGATCCAATTATTCTTCTGTACTTGGTTTCATCAAAAAGTTTCCCTTTCTCATCCTTGTCCAGAGACATAGTTGAACTCATTGGAGTCCTCATAGAGGTTGTGTTCTCCATTTCGAATTTCTTAAGGAGCTCCTTGGTGAACTTCGTCTGAGAGATGAAAATTCTATCATTAGATTGCTTCACATGAAGTCCTAAGAAATACTTCAGCTCCCCCATATTGCTCATTTCAAACATTCCTTACATAAGTTTGGAAAACTTCTTGCAAAGATTGTCTTCCGTAGAGCCAAATATGATGTCATCGACATAGATTTGCACTAGCAGAATCTTGCCTTTTACTTCCCTATGAAATAATGTCTTGTTTATCTTTCCTCTTGTGAACTTGTTCTCAAGAAGAAAGCTAGACAACGTCTCATACCAAGCTCGGGAAGCTTGCTTTAAGTCGTATAACGCTTTATTCAAAAAGTAAACATAATCAGGGAATTTAGAGTTTGCAAAACCTAGGGGTTGCGCTACGTATTCTTCCTCTTTCAAATTCCCGTTAAGGAATGCTGACTTCACATCCATTTGGTAGACAGTTAAGCCTTTGAGGGCAGTATACGTAAGAAACAACCTGATCACCTCTATCCTGGCCACTTGAGCAAAGGTTTGGTCGAAGTCGATCCCCTCTTCTTAACGGTATTCTTGAGCTACAAGCCAGGCTTTATTATTGATGATTACTCCATTCTCATCCAGCTTTTTTCTTAATATCCACTTGGTGACTATCACAATCTATCCCTTGGGCCTGGGTACCAGGTACAAAAGTTAGCATCATTCAAATTAATTGAGCTCCTCTTGCATTGCCAAAATATAAGAAGCATACGTGTTTGCCTCTTCGAATTTCTTCGGCTCAACCTGCGACAGAAAACTAAGATGCAAAACCTCATTAGTTGTACCTATTTGATCTAGTGGCCAACCGTAGAGGGCGGGGGGTGAATAAGTTTTAATGCGTCAATTGAAAATTCGAATTATTTTTGTTCAGAGAAACTAGTTCTAAAAGCTACCGCGGGGCGTTAGATTGCTAACGCACGACAGTAGGTCGCAAACCTCGTTTTCCTGGGCAAATTCCTCCTTGGAGATCTACACACACTTTAGAGAATTACAGGCTAACAATCACAACGATACAAGCACAGAAAAAAAACAGTAAATATTATTTATTCAAATTAAATCAACAAATAGTTTTAACAATTACAAAAGTTTGATCTTCGTGACGCCGGAGATCGGAGGCTGTAGAATCAAATCTTTGTCGGTTTTCTATAACGACCTACTACCCAAACCGATTGGCTCTCTCCCTTTCCCTCCAGGAAAATTCTTCGAGCCGGCTCTTCATCTTCACGTAAGGAAGTGTCTTAGAGCCCCTCTAGATCGCCCGATCTAGACGTTCCTTCCCTGGGACAATTTCTCACGGAATCCTCTTCGGATTTCGACGACCCTCCAATTTGATTTCTAACGAAACCCTTCCTGGATTTTGATGACCCTCCGATCAATTTCCCTCACACAAACAACTAGATAAAAAGATTTTAAAGTAAAATACACAAAATAAGAGACAACTCCCCTCTAACGCGAACCCTTGATGTGGATGATGATTTGCTTACAAAGGTTCGATCTTTGCGGCTTGAAAGTCTTCCTCTTCGATGTTCTTCTGATCTGTGAAAGTGAGCGCTTGATGTGAGTTTTTCGTAGCGAGGACCCTTCACGTGAATATTAGGATGAAGGCTTCTTGATCTTTGTGTTGCTAGCCTTCGATCCTTACGCATGAGTTCCTTTTGATCTCCTTTGAAGAACTCTCCTCCTTAATGAGTTAGGATGATTTCTTCCTTCCCTTTAGACAGCTAGGGCGAATGCCCCTTTCAAATTTCGTGAAAAATCATCGTCAAAAACTCAAGTGCGGGCTGTTTTAAATAGATAGTACTATAGAGGAAGCTATAGTGTGGCGGTAGCTTCAGAGGTAGCTTCCAGAGAATAAAATCCTTCTCGCGGCGGTAGCTTTGGCTGTAGCTCGTAGAGAATGAAATCCTTCCTTTTCTTTGTGTTCGTGCAACCGATCAACTCCTCGTAGTCGTTGTAGTACTTTGCTCGCCGGAGTTCTTCGTGTGTGAACAGGTCTAAAGGAATTTAAGTCTCCCTCTTGAGGAATCCTCCGTTGTATGATGTGCGTCCGGTGCTTGTGATCTTCATATGCTAGCAATGTTGGAGCCGGAAATCCATCTCCACCTAGAATTTGAATCTAGAGTTGTAGCTTACACCTACTCTGCTCGGATTCCTTCCTTGACGAGAGTCTTGAAGACTAGAATAGACCGTGGGCTTCATCTCGGAGGTCCCACCTCTTACCCGAAAGAACTAGAAATTCTTCCCCTCCCTAGCCAGTGCTGAGCTAGGTGCCTTAGTGGAAGAAGAAGAAAAGGGTCAACAACCTTCTTCCAGGCACCTTACTGGTCTATTTATAGGCCTCCGAGTTTGACCTTCCAATAACCAAATTGAACCGACCTGAAATTACCAAAATACCCTGGGTTGGGTCTGTCAACAACAAAACTTGGCTGTTCTGAAGGGTTATATGCAGACCATCACGGGCAAAGGAGTAAAATCACCTGGGGTTAAAAAGGTAAAAACTACCTTCCAAATGGACCGATGCTCGACCAATCGTCAAACCGGCGCTAGGCCCATCGTCTAACCGGCGCTTGATGATTGTCGAATAGCATTCGACGAGAATGGCATCCCGTGGGCGAGAGCTTCTCCCCCTCCTGCACCATCCTGCCTTGTGAGTAACTCATCTCGCCTACTCCTCTCTTGCATTGCGAGTGGCCCACATCCTGGGTCCCTCTCGCCTTGCGAGTACCTCGCTCTCTGGATCCCTCTCGTCTGCTCCTCTCTTTTCCTTGAGCCTTCTACTCCCGCGGGCCAGAGGTTATACACAATCCCCGAACTTTTCGAGGTTTCCTCAAGCTCGGAAAGAAAGTTCAACCGAGGCTCGCGTCATTAAGTTCATTTATGAGAGAATCTTTTGTGGGGCCCTCCTACGGAGCCTATAATTATATGACACCTACCCCTCATAGAGAGTGACCCCCTCTCTCACCTCTTCCTTCCTCCGCTCCATCACCGCCATGTCTCATAGCCAGATTTTTCGCATATGTCTCGCGATGGTGCGCAAACAAAACAAGGCCAATATGGCTGCTCTGGCCCCTGCTTTGGTTCGCACCCCTGGTCCCTTACCGTCGTCGTCTCTCCCGAAAAAAGTGAAAACTACTGGCCCACCCTTCTCGGTCGAGGAGCCTACTCCCGCCTCTTTAGAAATCTGTGCCCCTCTTCCTGTGTCTCTTGGAGAGATAGAGGTGAACTTTTGCTTTTGCCCCCGCTTTTTCCATTATTTGTCTTCTAACTTACTCACTTTATGCTTCACCGGGGAGATCTCGCACCTCATCACCGACCGGAAAACCCGTTGGATTATACCGTCCTCCATTACCAATACTCCGACTCGCCTCATCCATCTACCCCTCTGAATAGGAAGAATGATGACCCTTCCCAGGTCGTCGGGACCTCTCATAACCTAGGTAAATGAACTAGACCTTCCCTCTCGCTCCTTTGTGCCGCTCGCCACTTCCAAGC
Source organism: Platanthera zijinensis (assembly GCA_039513925.1). NCBI lineage: Eukaryota > Viridiplantae > Streptophyta > Magnoliopsida > Asparagales > Orchidaceae > Platanthera > Platanthera zijinensis. The sequence continues at coordinate 206,353,119 of CM077082.1, read as the reverse complement.
CTTCTTGTGAGAACACCTCTCATTCTGTCCTTTGTCTCCTTCGTGCGTAGGCACCCAGATCGACTCACCCGCTGAAGACTTCTCTGGGAAGCTCGTCGTCTCGCCTCCGCCTCACCCAGACAAAATTGAAGACTATCTGGGCGACCCCATGGGTCCAGTGGAGATGAAGCATAGGACTGCCAAGATGTTTCAGAAATACATACATATTATCCGCGAGATGGAACAGGACAAACAAGCTGCCGACAGGCGAATCGACTGGTTGGAGAATGAATGCGCTTGCCCGTCCTCCGAGATTGATGCCGGAATCGAGATAGATGAGATCGAACCTCAGGCAATTATAAACGGGATCGATTAGGAACACCGTCTCGCGCACCGTGGTCTCGATGCCGTTTGTGCCTTTCACGTCCCTGGCCGGCCCCTATGTGCGGGGTCTCGTGGTGGAGGGCGTTGGAAATGGCAAAAGAACTGAAGACTCTCCGCCTTGTCTCGCCTGTTTAATAGTCTCGCTCCTTTAATTTCATTCAAAATTCGATAATATATATTTTTATGCCGTCTCGCCTATAATTTAGGCCCTGCGAACGCGTTGCCCTCCTCGTGCGGAATGGAACAGTTAATAACATTGCTTATCCCGTTAATTTCACTACTGAGCTTAATTATCATATGGATGTGTTCAATTGATTGCTTTTTTACTTTATCTTACTTTTTGTTCTAGCTTGCTGGAAAAGTCCTCACGTGACAACGTGATTCGAGGTCATGAGTGAACGTGGGACGTCGACCGACTCTCCAACTTCCTCCCTGCTTTTCCCGCCCATTTTTTCCACTTTCCCTATCCACTATAAATATCCCCACCCCCAGACCGCAATGACTCACCCGCGCTGTCTTACCCCTGTTGTGTCCCAGATCTTGCTTCCTTTGTCTCGCTTCTTGCTCTCGCTTATCCTTATTCTCGCTTCTTGCTCTCTCCTTTCCTTCTTCTCGCTTCTTGCTCTCGTCGTTCCCTCTTCTCACTTCTTGCTCTCGCCATCTCGCTAATAATGGGAAAGAATAAGGCTGAAGAGGGTGAGGGGTACAGCCGGTGCGGGAGAAGATTCGCTGACCATGACTTCCCCCCCAGCAGGATCCCTGAAGAGGACTACAACCTCTTTGCCCGCGAGTTCTTGGTAAAGGGATTCGAATCGTGTCCCCCAAAGGTCGGTGAGGCGATCAACACTTTTTACACCAACGAACTTGCCTTCCTCGTCTCGCACTTTGAGGCGGGGCTGAGCCTTCCCCACTAGCTGGAGGTTAAACAGGTCCTGAAGTATTTTGGAGCAGTCCCTGCACAACTAAATCTGAATGCCACATCAATTTTAGTTACTTTCGCCAGCTACATGCGTTGGGAGCACATCGAATTCAGCTTGACAGTATTTCACACGCTATTCTTCTACCACGCCAACCACGACGGCATCTCCTATTTCATCGTAAAAGGCCTCAAGGTATGCGGGACGCCTAACAAAAATCATCAATGACTTACCCGCTTCGTCTTCATCCGTGGGAACCTGGGGGGCATCCCGTTCACGCCCGTGTCGCATGCCTTGATGTTTTACGTGTCTCCACAGGTCGGCGGTGCAGATAAGCTCCTCTGCGACTTCTTTGTCGGAAAGAATTTCGAAGTCCACTTCCTGAGACGGGGCCTCGACTCGCTCCTTCCTGTGCTCCCTGACGAAGGTACGCTCGCACTTCTTTGGTTTTGCGTCTGTTATTCCTTCATCTCGCTTTCTAATTGCGAAGTTATTCGGCTAGGAGAGCGGAATGTCCCAGTCCACCCCCTTACAAGAGCAGCGCAAAGCCGTCAAAAGGACTCGCCCTCGCCAGCATGGTAGCCGAGGAAGTAAAAGAATCACTGGCTCCTGCCCTCAAGAAGAGACCCATAGATTATGGCACTCCCTCTCGACCTAGTCCCAAGAAAAAGATTAAAAAGGTTGTGACATTCCCTAAAGGGAAAAAAGAGAGGGCCTAGAAAGAGAAAAATGAGATGGAGGGATCCTTGAGCCCCATCTCCGTAGGAGAATCTCAATCTCCTCGATCGCCTCCCCGATAGGCCGTCTCGCCTACCTGCGAGACGGCACTACTCGACCAACCCGCCAACACTTCGGCTCATCCGGCCGGATCTCCATCTCGCGAGGCCGCTTCCTCCAGTCGCCCAACCCCCTCCTCTCATCAAAATTTCAACATGGGTCCCTTGGTAAAAGATGTCGTCGGCGACCCAGTTCTACTATAGGAGAAGGACGCAAACCGGGTGTCGGTATCCACCCTCCTTCCCTCATGGAAGGAGCAGGACCCTCCCACTAGCCACATCTTCTCCCTGGGCTACAGCCTTTATGGAGTTCCAGAGGCAGATTCCGTCGAAAAGTAATCCTTGCGAGACCACGTACTGAAGACCTCTCACGCCCAGCTGTGCGCCTTAGAGCTCTCGCACCGCATCTCGTGCCGCCTGGTTTTCAACAATAAGAAATTGTAGGATGCTGAGGCGGGCCTAGCGACGGGGCACGATAAGTCTGGTGGTCTCAAAAGGAGGATGGTCATTGCTGAAGCCCTTCTTGCAAAGGCCCAGGGTAGTGTGGTAAGCCTTAATCTTACAAGTATTTGATGAGAGACTGGTCAGCGGTTCTTCTCGGGGCCTTGCCATTCATCCTGTCATCGAGTGAGCCTACAGTCCTGCCAGCTTTATGAGAGCCTGGTCCGCGGGTAATCTCGGGTCCTTGCCATTCATCCTACCACCGAGTGAGCATACAGTCCTGCCAGCTTGATGAGAGACTGGTTAGCGGGTCTTCTTGGGGCCTTGCCATTCACCCTGCCACCGAGTGAGACTACAGTCCTGCCAGCTTGATTAGAGCCGGGTCAGCAGGTCTTCTCGGGTCCTTGCCATTCATCCTTCCACCGAGTGAGCCTACAGTCCTGCCAGCTTGATGAGAGCCTGGTCAGCGGGGCTTCTCAGGGCCTTGCCATTCATCCTTCCACCGAGTGAGCCTACAGTCCTGCCAGCTTGATGAGAGCCTGTTCAGCTAGTCTTCTCGGGGCCTTGCCATTCATCCGTCGCAATCTCATTTCGTGGAAGGAAACACCTGGAATTTTATTATATCAGGAAATCATAACAAATTTACAAGTATTTGAAAAGATAAAATGTCATGGGTAGAATCTCTTCAGGTCGTCACCGCTTCGGGCGAGATTGAGGGTTACCCCGTCCACATCCTAGAGCTGGTACCCTACTGACTTCAGGACCTCCCTTATTACAAAGGGGCCCTCCCAGTTGGGGTTAAGCTTTCCCACCGAGGCTCTTTTGCCTGTTGCATCCACTTTCTTGAGGACCAGGTCACCCTTCTTGAACTTTCTAACCCTTATATGCTTGTAAAAATAGTTGGCCATTCGATGCTTGACTTCTTCCTGCCGGATCGATGCTAATTCCCTGAGCTCCTCTACTAGATTAAGAGATAGCTTCTTCTCTTCCTCGTTCTCTGCCCGCCATCCTTCGTCTCCTTTCTTTGCAGCAGCCACCCTGGGAGATTCAACCTCGAACTCTATAGGTATAATGGCCTCCGAGCCATGGGAGAGTTTGAATGGAGTATCTCTCATGGTTATGTTTGCCGTAGTCATCAAATCCCAGAGAACGGAAGGGAGCTGCTCTGCCCAACTTCCCCTTAAGTTCACCACCTTCTTTTTCAAAAGATTCACGATAACCTTGTTCGCCGCTTCCACCGGCCCGTTTCTTCGAGGATGATGAACCGAGGTGAAGCGGATGTCTATGCCTAGCTAGACACAGAAATCCACAAATTCCCTGCTAGCAAACTGTGGTCCATTATCTGTGACGATGGCCAACAGGAGCCCATACCGGCAGATAATCTCTCCCCATACGAAATTTTGGACCACCTGTGACGTCACCTTAGCCCCAACGCCTTTACCTCCAGCCACTTTGAAAAAGTAATCCACCATGACCAGTAGGAACTTCCTCTGGCCACTTGCTTGGGGGAAAGGGCCCACCAAACCCAGCCCCCATATGGCAAAGGGCCAGGGAGCTGTGATTGTGCATAGTCTTTTGACAGGAAGGAGTTGAAGAGGGGGGGGGCAAACTCCCGACACTTTTTACATCTCCTTACAAATTCTTCAGCATCCTTCCCGAGGGTAGGACAGAAGTAGCCTTGCCTTAACACTCTTCCTTACAATGTCCGACCTCCTGAGTGGCTCCCACATTCTCCTGAATGGATTTCTTCTAGAACTCTCGAGATCTCCCTCTCAGACACAAACTGAGCCAACAGACCCGATAGTATCTTTCGGTATAACATCCCCTCCTTCAGCAGGTAGTACGCCAATATATACCTGATCTGTTTCTTATTGAGGTCTCTCTCAAGAAGATGTCCGGAGGTCAAAAAGGTTATGAAAGGGTCCATTCAAGGCCCTTGCTAGTCCACTTCCATCAATTCTCCCTCTTCTATGGAGGGCCTAAAGAGTTCCGTCACGGTTCCTCCATCTCGAGGGCCGTGCTTGGTGAGCAGGTCAGCCTAAGCACTCTCTTCTCTTGGGATGTGTTGAATTGAAAAGCTGCGGAACCGTCGGATGACACCTTTCACCTTCATCAGATACAATTGGAGGGTGGGCTCCCTTATTTTAAACTCTCCATTGATTTGTCCTGCTACTACCATAGAGTTCATGGAGACTTTGATGTCTTATATGCCTAGCTCCCGAGCTAGCTTGAACCCTATGATGATGGCTTCATACTCCGCCTGGTTGTTAGTGATGGTGAAGTGAATCTTTAGGTATTGCTCAATTCTGGTTCGTTCAGGACTCACTGAGATCATCCCTCCTCCAAAAGAACTTTTTCCAGAGGCTCCATCTATTAGCATCTCCCAGGCCGCTAGAAGAGGTGCCTCAACTTCTCCGACCTCGACCACATAGTCTGCCAGGAGATCCGAAACCGCTTGCGCCTTTATAGTTACCCGGGAGTAAAAGTGAGATCAAACTCACTGGGCTCTATCGACCAATTGGCCAACCTCCCAGAATGCTCCACCCCTTCCAGGATGCGACAGAGAGGATGATCTGTCACCACCTGGATTGAGTGAGCCTGAAAGTATGTCCTGAGCTTCCTGGCTGAGATGATGAGAGCGAAATCCAACTTTTCAAGGATGGGATATCTGAGCTCTGCCTTCTTCAGGACCCTGCTTACGTAATAGATTGATAATTGCCTCTTTCCTTCTTCTCATTCAAGGACTGAACTCACTGCTCAAGTCCCCACTCCCAGCTACAAGAACAAATCCTCTCCCTCTCGCGACCCTTTGAGTAGCGGTGTCTCGGTGAGTTGCTTCTTTAGAGCTTAGAAAGCCTCTTCGCACTTGGGGGTCCATTCAAATTTCTTGCCTCCTCTCAATGCTCGGAAGAAGGGCGAGAAATTCTCTCCCGCCTGGGAGAGGAACCTGCTCAATCTAGCCAACTTACCAGCAAGACGTTGGACTTCTTTAGCGCTCTTCGGAGAATCCAATTCTAAGATTGCCTTCACTTTGTCTGGGTTGGGCTCCACTCCCGAGGGGGTGAGGAGATATCCTAAGAACTTTCCCCTATTGGCCCCAAATACACACTTCAGATTGTTGAGCCTCATCTTGTATTTCCTTATGCTCCCAAAAGTTTCTTCCAGATCCAAGACGTGGGACTCTAGATCTCGACTCTTGATCATCAGGTCATCCACATAAACCTCGAGATTCCGTCCCTTCTTCTCTCGGAAGATCCGGTCCATCATTCTTTGATAAGTTGCCCCAGCGTTCTTCAATCCAAAGGGCATCACGTTGTAGCTTTAGAACCCATCTCCCGTGACAAAGGTAATATCTTTGACGTCTGGGGGGTGCATGCGTATTTGATGGTAACCTGAAAATGCATCTAGAAAACTCATTAGTGAAAAACCGATGGCTGAATCAACCAGCTCGTCGATTCGAGGCAGAGGATAACAATCCTTAGGGTGCGTTTTATTAAAAAGAGAAAATTCCACACACATTCTCCATTTTCCCTCCCCATTTTTTACCATTACAACATTACTCACCCACCCTGAGTACTTGCTTGTAGATATGAATCCCAATTTGAGCAGCTTCTCCACCTCTTCCCTAATGGGCCTGACCATCTTGGAAACGATGGCTCTCTTCTTCTGTTGTATTGGACGAGCCTTGGGTTCAAGATTGAGGCGATGGCATACCATGCCCGCGTCAACCACTGGTATGTCAGCTGCGCTCCAAGAGAAGATATTGATGTTTCTTTATACGTATTCCCTGATCTCCTCCTGATCCTCGGGGTTGAGCTCCCCACTGACTTTTATCTTTTCTTTCTTTCCTTCCTTGGTGATAATTTCCATCTCCAGCACCGCAATCGCCGCCTTATGTCTTGAGGGATCCTCCTCTCCCTCTTGCTCCCTCAGTCTCTCCTCCTGCTCCCTTGCCTCAAGCTCTATGGCCTCGCGCCCCTAAATGAACACATCCACCTCCCTCAGAAACCTCTCCACCTCTTCATCAGTTGGGACCCCTCCTAACAACGAGCCTCCTATCTCTTCTGGCAGAGCTTCCATCCTAGATGACTCCCCTACCTCCCTTATCTTTCTTTTCCATTTCCTTCCCCCTTCATTTCCTCCTGCCCCTTCTACTTCCCTCTCTCCCTCCTCCTTTTCTGCCATTTCCGGCTCCACCGCAATGCCTCTCTCCATTCCTACTTCTTCCTTCTCCTACTCCACCTCCATCTCTCCCTCCTTCTCTCCTGCCATTTCTGGCTCCACCGTAATTCCTCTCTCCATTCCTACTCCTTCCTTCTCCTCGTCTTCTTTTTCTCCGACCTCCTGCTCCCATTACTCCATCCTCTTCTCCAGTTCCTCGGCATCACCCTGCCAAGAAATGGTATTCATTGCCTTCACGTAGCACTCTCTTACTGCTTTTGGATCTCCTCGTACTCTAATTTGGGTTCCTTCGGCATTGAGCTTCAGGCATTGATGGAAAGACGATGGGACGCACCTGAAGTAACATATCAAAGGGCGCCTAAAAATGGTGTTGTAACTGCTGGGAGCATCCACTATCACGAAGCAGCAATTCCTAGATAGCCCTCCCCGAGTTACCCGAAGTCCCACTCCCCCCCTCGACTTCCTTCATTTCTCCCAAAAATCCAAACAATGGCCCATCTGCTGTCAACACCCTTCGGGCCTCCAACCTCATCTCATTGAACGCCTTCTTGAAGATGATATTCACCGAACTCCCATTATCGACAAGGATCCGTGATACCGTAAAATTTTCAATGACGGTCTGGATCACCAACGCATCGCAAAATGGATCATCATTGTATGGCAAGTCCTTCGTAGAGATGGTGATTTTCTCATCCAGGGGAGGAACTTGTGACGTCGAGGCAACGCTTCGACAATACATGTATGAAGACTTGTCTTATGGGTAGTCTCAATCCCAACTCCCTAGTGGATCACTCTGATCCCTCCTCGGTCTCCCACATCAGCTTGATCAACGCACCGGTCCTCCTTCCCGGTCTCAGCCATCTCCACTATCTGCACTAGTAGTTGATGCTCCCCTACTCCTCTAACCCTCTTCATCTCTAGAAACTCTGGGCAGGTAGCCGTCGCGTGACCTTCCTCCTCGTGGAAGTCACAATACGACAGGGCTACCTCCTCCTCCCGTCTCCCCTCCAGGTGGTTTCTCCTCCTTCCCGCTCCAGCTCCTGCTCTCCACTGTTCTCTTCCTCTTACTCTCCCTCGGCCAATGGCCACAGCTTGCTGAGGTGGGGATAGGGGTGGTCTAGGACCATATCCCCACCCCGACTGGTTGAATCTTCCTGGTCCTCCCTGGTATTTCCTTCCCCTTTGGGGAAAACCTCTTCCCTGCCCTTGAAAAGGGCCTCCTGGCTGCCTCCAACACAGCTCCTGGTATGCCGGAGCCCTTGGATCCTCCCTCCTTCTTCCTTCTTGTTTACTTACTCCTCCCGGTTCTCTCAACTCCGCCTCCGCCAGTCTTGCCAATTTTATGGAGAACACCGGGTTCGCCACCTCTATCTCTATCTCCTTTGCGGCTTTCTCCATCAACCCTTCGAATGACAACGTCGCCTTTCGGGTTAAACTCATCTTAAAGAAACCCTCCCTCAGCCCAACGGTGAAGGCCATCTGGAGAGCAAATCCCGGTACCTCTTGGATGTCCAAGATTTCTTCCTGGAATCGGTCCACGTACTGAGCCAAGGACTCATCTTCCTTCTGCCGGATCAGAAAATTGATTCCAGGTTCCTCTTTCTTTTCTTCAAAGTCGAGAAACGCAACTGTAAGCTTCTACTCAGGTCTTCGAAACCATATATCAATCCCGTCGGTTGTTGATGAAACCAGTCCCTACCTTTGTCTATCAAGTTGATGGCGAAAAAACAGCACTTGAATGCGTCTGTCATCGACCTGATGGAGACCGCATCTTTGAACCATTACAAGTGCTGGAGAGGGTCATCTTTCCCCACATTGTAGGTCATCTCTGGCTTACGGAACCCTTCCAGGACGGGAGCTAAAAGGATCAACTCGCAGAATGGGGATCCTCTCGCCAGGGGTCTCGCCACCTCCACTCGGGCGACGACATCACCCGGCGAGACGACACTCGCAGGGCTGGGGAACAACTCCCTACCTGCTAGGTCTCACCTGCTTCCTTCCACAACCTTCTCTTTCCCAGGTCGCCCCCCGGTGCGTCCTCTCCGACCCTTGCTGAGACGAGCCCGTCCTGAGGCGCGAGATTGGATGCCTGAGGTAGGGGGTCGAGCAATCGCCTCGCCGCGCGATCTCCTGCAGCATGTCCATGATTCATCCAATGGACGCCATAAATTCCTCTCTCCCTACATATCCTCCCGGGTTCTAGGACCCGCCCTCATCTCCTTCACCAAGATCTCCTGCCATGAAGTTGTTCAAGATTCTTCTATGTAGGCTGCGATCCAGGGCTAACCACACCAAAAATGTTGGAGCCAGAAATCCGTCTCCACCTAGAGTTCGGATCTAGAGTTTCATCTTACACCAACACTACAACATTTTTGGTGTTTAGAAACATTTGAAAACTGTTGCCTAAAACCGCAAATGTTGCCAAAACATTGAAAATTGTTGTCATAGGGATGTATGTCTATGCTCGTGTTACCAAAGACATAAGACAATAGTTTTCACATGTTTATGCGACATTACTTGAAACAGTTGCCTATATCCCAAGTAAAGCCAACAGTTTTACATGGACTTATTGCAACAATTTCAAAATGTTTAGAGTTACATTTAGTAAATGTTGCAAAAACTATTTAATTAATAAAAAAATATAAATTTTAAAAAACATGAAAATAAATTAAAACTTCAAAAATAAACATGTTATATCATGAGACATTTTTTATAATGCATAAATATATAACAATTTAACAAGAAAAATATTTTCATTTAGAATATTAATGTTGCACATGTTTTATCATTAAATTAACAACCAATCATTAGCATCACAAGTTACCAAAATACATCAAAATAAATAAATATTACAGTAGAAAAACAAAATTATCTAAATCAACTTAAACATCAAATGGTCTTCATGATATGGGGTCATCGATCATATTGCAACTCCTCATTTGTCTTCCCGATCCCGGCCAACATCAAGAACTTTCTGCACAAAGTAAAATAATATATATATAAATATAATGGCATCAAGATCAATATATAATTAAAAAGTTGTAAGCATATAAAAGCATTTTAAAATATTGTATGAAAATCTACAACATTATACCTCTCTATAGTTTGGAACGTGTGTTGATGTAGATCTACACCTGTAGCTCGCTGAAATTCAGGGGCATGCACCTGCAGCACGCTGAAATTCAGCGTGCTGCAGGTGCAACGTGCAGCACGCTGAATTTCAGCGAGCTGCAGGTGCAACATGCTGAATTTAAGCGTGCTGCAGGTGCAGCTCGCTCACATTTTAGCGAGCTACAGGTGTAGCTCGCTGAAGTGCAACTCGCTCACACTGAATAACAGCGAGCTGCAGGTGCAGCACGCTGAATTTCAGCGAGCTGCACCTGCAGCACGCTGAATTTCAGCGAGCTGCAGGTGCAGCTCGCTGAATTTTAGCCTGCTGCAGGACGCTGAAATTCAGCGTGCTGCAGGTGCAGGACGTTGAAATTCAGCGTGCTGCAGGTGCAGCACGCTGAATTTCAGGGGGTTTCATCTCGCTGAATTTCAGCGAGCTGCAAGTGCAGCTCACGAATTTCAGCGAGCTGCACCTACACCTACAACACGCTGAAATTCAGCGAGCTGCAGGTGCAGCTCGCTGAATTTCAGCGTTCCACCTGCAGTTCGCTGAAATTTAGCGAGATGCAGGTCGCTGAAATTATAAAGTTCATATCTTTATAATTTATGAACTTGCATGTGAGGTTGGACAAAAATGTAACTCTTGCTTCGGTGAGGTTGGACAAAAATGTCATTGTCATAACAAAAATCTTATGTCTCAAACTAGTTTTCTTTTGTAATATTTGAGATACCAAACATATATTCTTTGGTAATCGGAAGCAAGAGTTACATTTTTGTCCAACCTCACCCGCATGTTCATAAATTATAAAGATATGAACTTTATAATTTCAGCGAGCTGCATCTCGCTGAATTTCAGTGAGCTGCAGGTGCAGCACACTGAAATTCAGCGAGCTGCATCTTGCTGAATTTCAGTGAGCTCGCTGAATTTCAGCGTGCTGCAGGTGCAGGTGCAGCTCGCTGAAATTCAGCGTGAGTGAGATGCACCTGCAGCTCGCTGAAATTTAGCGTGAACATCAAACATATAATGTTTAGAACAAAACAACGAAGAACATCAAGCATATAATGTTCCCCACTTATAGTGGAGAACAAAACAGTAAACACTCGCATCAAAAATTGTAAAACTTAAAATTACAATGTGATATGTTTAGTGTTTGAGATGATCAAATGGTTGTGAATAGCCAAAAGTGCAATACACAAATAACAACCACCTAATATAACGCACAGAATCTTATCAAAAAATTGTGAAACACTAAAAATCAAATTTTGTTTATGCCAAATGATAGCATTACCTATTGAAATAATAGGTAATTAGACAGACAATACAGTGCACAATTATATTATTGAAATAATTAGTATTTATTCTAAAATAAATTTTGAAATGGTAAAGATTATATAATTAATAAAATTTGATTCATAGTTGACCCAATTATAATAAAACAAAAAACTAAAATGTCCATAGCCAACACATTTATAATAAAAACAAACAGCTAATATGTCAATAGCCAACACAACACAATCGCTTTCGTATTATTCAACTATTCAAGTTCAACCTATAGAACATACCGGTAATATCATAAAAATAGACGGAATTGAAGATTAATGGATAAATGTAAGGGCCTTTTTAACATCAGAATTTAGAGAATCTCATTCAAAAAATGATTCTTATATGCTTGATGTTCTTAGCCTACACAACCTGCAATTCCGTCTAATTACATTATATGCTTGATGTTCTTCGCTTATTTGTCCCTTCACAACATCATAATTTTGAAATATGCTTGGTGTTCTTCGCTTAGTTAGAGTATCACATTGTAATTCAGCGTGAGCGAGCTGCACCTGCAGCGTGCTGAAATTCAGCGAGCTGCACCTGCAGCTCGCTGAAATTCAGCGAGCTGCGCGCACCTGCAGCTCGCTGAATTCAGGGGCTTGCACCTGCAGCACGTTGAAATTCAGCGAGCTGCAGGTACAGCTCGCTGAATTTCAGCGTGCTTTTGTGTTAGAATATGCATTACACCTTTTCCCGTTAACATTTCTGCCCTTGTTTTTATCTCTCTTATATATAGGAGAGGTCTCTCTTCTTTAAATAATAAGATTTTACTTTTCCTAGCAATTTATTTTCCAAGTAGATCTATGTTGACTTGATTCCATTTCTTTGCATCAATTTTATGGTTCATCTAGCTTATCATGTTGTCAAATTACAAACGGATTCACCGAGACGCTTGGATAAAGTTTTATCGATAACGTTTTTGCAACAAAAATAGAGTAGAAAATACACGCTTCCCAATTCTACTGACTTTATATTTCAAGGATGTGAACAATCATATCAAAATTTTATATAATGCTTTTGACAGGAACCGGGGAACATCATACTGCAGAATTAGCTTCTGTAGAACAAGACCAATTGCATAAAATAATATTTCCATCTATGCTCACCTATCCATAAAGTCCCCAGCCAAAAGTAAGTACTGCACCACTATCTGCAAATTAAAAAAAAATACAGTTACTACAGAACATAAGAACATTAATTCATGGTTAAACAAAAAATGTATTCAAGGTAAATGGGAAAGTAGCATCAAGGAATGTAACACTGTCTAGATACACAACAGCGAAATGTTATAAGAAAAGTATATTCATCCACTCTGAAAGTAGTAAACCACCTAATCTGAGCAACAAAGATGTTTGTGAGCTTGTATAAAAAACAGATTAATATTAATTGTAGTCTTTTAGGCATGTGCAATAAAGATAATGCCTTTAAACATAATAGAACAAGAATATTATCACATAAATGTATAAATGAGTGCTTGAATGAGCATACATAAGCAAGCTCAACAAAGTTGAGCTTCAGCAACAAATATTATCCCTGTCAAGTGTAAAGATTTCTTTGTTTGTGGTCCTACCCTAACTAGCATTGAACCAGAAATTTATTGCGAACTAGATTTTTGTACGAGCGCGAGAGAGACTCAAAACGGAGCGAAAAAATCATGGTGATTGCAAGAGGGAGAGAAATCAAAGAGAACGAAATTGCATTAAGATAAAAACAACAAGATACAAACTCGAGAGTCAATTTTGAAAAAAAAACTAACCTAGAAAGCCCTAACCGGAGTAGAGAATTTGCAGTCGGCCGGAGGGAGAAGAGAAAAATATCACCCCAGGAACTTACATTCAAGGGAAGGCCAAGTGAGGAGCAAGAAAACCCTAGGCTTCGGTGGCATTCTTCCGGCCGACTACTTCAGCGCCAGCAATGGTGAAGAAAACCCGAGGCTTGGGCGACGGTCCTCGACGAGATCACAAAGGGAGGGGGCCTGGGGCGGCATTCTTCCGGTGGTGTTCTTCAACGCCGGCGAGGAGGAGCTCAAAGCTTTTCTGGCGAAGCCGAACCTGGAGGAGGGAGGATCGGGGGTTTCCGTGCACGGGGTCGTTCGGCGGAAGAGGAAGAGAAAAAGAATCGGATGTGCGGTTAATGGAGGTGTTTTAGGTTTTTTGAGTTTTTTAAAGTTAGAATTTGTGTGTTAATAGCGGATTAATGGTGTGCTTATAACATTGCTCTTTTTGTTTCGGAGAATTAAGGTAATTAAATATCGATTCGAACGGAAAACGAGCAGATAATCGCACACCAGGGAAACCCAAAACTGAATTTTGTTTCGGGGGCGTTGCCCCCGAGCCCCCACCGGGGATGTTGTCCCCTGGACCCCCACCGAGTAGGCCTAGCATAGTGACAATAGGATGACTCCTGGTCAAACTTGTTCGTCAGGGAGATTACCTTCCTAAACGAGGTTTGACCCATGGGATCCTTCCCCTTTTCCTTGGCGCTAGCCTTCCTGGCATCCTTACCCTTTCCAGCTATATGGCCAAGACCACTATGCTTCTTCCGAGCTGAAAACTCATCAATGAGAGGGAGAATAGTCTTCGGTTGGGAGTAGCTCTCAACGAATTTTCTCTCCATCGTGAGCTTTTCTTCTAGCTCACCAAGATACTTTTCTTTCAGAATTAATATCTCAGCAGAGCCCTTGAGTTCCTATTTCAAGGAGTGGACTTCATATTTGAGAGGAAGTAATTGTGCAATTTCTTCCTTCAGCTTAGTTTTCACTGCCTTGAGGGAGGCAATCTTATTTACTTTCTTTTGGACTACCTTACGACATTTGTCAAAAGCCATTAATAGGTGCTCGTGCTGAGCCATCAATTCTGGTTCGTTCTCATCCGAAGAATAGTCTTCATGTCCATTAGTGGACGTTTCAGATTCTGAGAGGATAGTGTGCGAGCTTACCTTCCCATGGTACTCTGAGTCTCCCACTTATTCGTCAGATTGAGCCATAAGCCCGAAGTAAGCTTCTTCATTTTTAGAGCTCGACTCACTCGAGTCACTGTCACTGAGATTCTTCGACTTTTTGGCGACGAAGCTCTTTTCTTCTTTCTTCTTCCCGTTGAAGGATCTCTTCTCGTCCTTCCTGGAGCTATCCTTCTTCTTGTATAGACACTCCGCAATCTTGTGAACTGATATATTACAACAGTAGCAAACAATGTCAGAGGAAATTTTTTTGTTAGGTTTTGATTTATACCTTTCCTCGTTGTAGCTTTTCTTGGCACGATCACCGTCACGATGTGATCTCCTGTAGTCATAGGAGGATGATGGATTTCTCATCTGCCTCCTTTTGCTAAGCAGTTTCTTGAACTGTCTTGAGATGAGTGAGAACTCTCCGTTAGATAGCTCAGAGCCTGATGTGCTGGGCTCGGAGTCTTCAGGAGTGTCTGGAGCTCGTGTATTTATGGGTGACACTGCTTCAGACTTTCTTGAACCTTCAGCCTTCAGGGCCACAGTCTTGTATCAGCTAGAAGTTTTGTTACTTTGCTGCTCCTTCTTTCGGGTATTCATCTGGAGTTCGTAGGAGAGCAATTTGCCAAACATATTCTGAGGGTCTATCTCCGGCAACTTCCCAAACTCTCTAATGGTGACGATCTTTGTGTCCCAGTCCTTTGTGAGGGATCTAAGGAACTTGTCATTCAGTTCGCCATTGGTAAAGGCGAGGCCGTAGTTTCTCAGTCCGTTGTGGATCTTGAAATTTTTTTCGAAGCTGTCAACAATAGATTAACTTGGTGCTTACTTGAAAGCTTCGTATTTTTGATTCATTAATGATCTTCGATCGTCTTGAACTTCCTCAGTCCCTTCCATTAGGACTACTAGACAGTCCAACATTTCCTTGGTAGACATGCAGTGGAATAGATTTTAAAGCATCGAGTCGTCCACCACACTAGCAATGATGTTCTTGGCCTTCTTGTCTAGGCAGACTAAGGAAATCTCATCATTAGTGAGATCCATCATCTTCTTGGGAATCATTATCGCTGGATTTATAGTTGACGGCAGAGCCAGAATATTCGGTCCTTCTTCCACAATATGGAATATCCTGGGATCAGCAGCTTCCATGAAGAACCGTACTCGTTCTTTCCACATGGGAAAGTTTTCCTTGGTATACACCGGTAGCATCATAGATGATACGTCTTTGCTTCTATCCATGGTGACAATGCGTAATCTCTTAATGTTAGATCAGGGATCTTGATCAAGGTGTTAACCTTTTTGACCAAAATCTCTCTATGATAACAATTGAAAGTATCTAGCGTCTACCTAAATCACCTAGAGGGGGGTGAATATGTGATGTTTGTGGAATAAAAATTATCTAAAAAATCAAGCATACAAACACAGAGATTTTATAGTGTTTCCCCTAGTTCGGTACGTCCACTGTCCCGCCTCGCTTATCTACCACGAAGGGAAGATTTGGCTACTTCACCAAACTCAGATTTCGTCAAATCTTACACCTCGGAGCCGCAACTCCTACAACTTAGAGACGACGCTCCTACCACTCGGAGAACAACCTCTCCTACAACTCGATTCGCAAACCGGATCTACAAACTCAGTCCACAACTGGATCTACTCTCTCGATCCACAAACGGATCTACAAATCTCGGAGATAAATCTCCGGCAATATTTAAAACAATATTACAATACAAAACACGATTGCAAGTCTTTGATGCGACGTTCTTGAAAGGGTTGAACTTGAATCTTGGAGAACTCAGAAACTTGAAATCTTTGGATCTTGAATCTTGAACCTTGGATCTTCAACCAAATTGGACTAGAGTAGAATAGATCTTGAAAGAAGAAGCGATCCAGTCAAAGATGTCATGGAAGAAGAAGATCGTTCGATGTCGCGGCCGATCGGAAGAGGAATCACGAAAACAGTGTATGCGTACGGCCGACGGGTTCTAATTTCGGAAGCTTTTGAAAATTGAAATAGCAATTAGGCTAAGATTAAAGATTTTGAAAATCACCCTATCATATATATAGGAAGAATCGAAATAAATGCTAT
Source organism: Platanthera zijinensis (assembly GCA_039513925.1). Classification (NCBI taxonomy): domain Eukaryota; kingdom Viridiplantae; phylum Streptophyta; class Magnoliopsida; order Asparagales; family Orchidaceae; genus Platanthera; species Platanthera zijinensis. The sequence continues at coordinate 206,336,976 of CM077082.1, read as the reverse complement.
AAAAGATTTCCAAAAACGAACCCTGAAAATTTACTGTGCATGGCCGACGGTTTCCGAACCAGAAAAATTCGGAAAAATACCTAAGTCATTTTTGTCGGGATTCGTCGAGTATCATATATGATACTCGCCGAATATGATAACGATATACGCTGAAAATGCCTTAGACAGAATACCAGAGAAGTCGACATTGGACTCGACACATTCAGCGAGTTTTTCCTGGGATACTCGTCGAATTCGGCGAGAATCACCTGGTATTCTCGACGAATTCAACGAGTATCGCCAGTGATACTCGGCGAATTCGGTGAGTATTGCCAGTGATACTCAGCGAATTTTCATTGGTCGAATTCTAAATTCCCAGAGAATTTACCCTAAGTATATACGACGAATTCGACGGGTATCGAGAAGCATACACGACGAATTTGGCGAGTATCAAGGGGATACTCGATAAATTTGATGTGTATGGCTAACCATACTCGCCAAATTTTACTTAGGTAAAATTCCTCTTCTCTGAGTCCTGGTCTTTGGCCTTCCTTGATCCCTCTCCTGTACTTGGGATAGACGTACACCCCAATAGAGAGATTACACGTGAGTAAACACATTGGCCTACACAATGAAGGATTACATTGTATAGTCCCGTGTTTACTGATCTACTATAACCTGATATTGGTGTGTACTTAGCAAAGTAATCCTGCAAATACATAACTAGAATACGATATCAAATGCAAACTCAATTAATCTTATCTTGACTGGATCCTTCTTCAAATCAGGGTTATTGTGGATATAATACTCAATATAGGGGTTTGGGCTTGGTTGAACACTCGTTAGCATAATGTCCCTGAATACCACAAGCATAACATGTAGCATTCTTCTTGCAAATCCTACCGACGGGCACTCACTCACCGGTCATGCTTCTCAGATTCCTAGGCATAATGACAATTGATTTCGGGTCAACGGACCAGAACTTACACTTATCCTTCTGGGTGGATAGGGGGGGGTTCTAAGATGGACTTTCCTTTCTGAAAGGGGCGAGATTTGGACTTGAAAGCATTGTGCTTCTCAATATCCAAGGCAGCGTTAAAGTTGGTGTTCAAGTCGGTGTGACCATACCGTAGGAGCTTATCCTGAATGTCGGGGTTTAGCCCCTTACGAAATCTAGAGAGGGTGATCTCTGACATATCCCTAACATCACACCAGATCATCATGTCCTTAAGAAGGCTCATGTAATCAGCGACCGACCTATTCCCTTATCTCAGGGTAGCTAATTCATCAAACATCTACGTCTGATGGTACACATGAACGTACTGATTAGTAAACATGGCCTTCATGCCAGCCCAACTAATAGGTGGTAAACCGTTCACCACACCTAGACGTCGTTCCTCATTCAACCAAAATATTTTGGCCCTACCTAACAGCCTCATCCTTGCAACTCGCACCTTGTGCTCGTCGGTCAGATTGTGCCACTCGAAATAACACTCTATTTCCATTACCTAATCTAAGAACACATGGGGTTCACCTAGTCCGTCGTACAATGGGGGTTTGAACCGGACAGCCCTAGTGATATCAAACTCGTACGGTTCCTGGTTATTATGATTAGGTGCATGCGGGACATAATCGTTATTATTATTGTTATTCCCCTCGTCACGTTGGCGGGCCGCCTGATTAGGGAGAGCCGCTTGGTTTAATATCATCTCGTGAAGCGTCTCCCTGATGACCGTCAGCTGAACAGTGAACTCCTGGCGGAGTTCCTAAATCGTTGTCGCACCGAGACCCGTATCCCGGTCATCCGCCATATTGGAGGAAGAAGGGTGAAAGAAGTTTGACCCATACTTTATGAAACTTTATAAAAGATAAATTTTTTTCTAATAATGACTAGGTAAAAATAATTTTTTAAATAAATTTCTCACTGTGAAGAGTATGGAGATTTTTCAAAAAAAATTTGGATATCGAAAAAAATGTGAATTTTAGGCCGCTATTTGTAGACCAAAATTTAAAATTTTTGTTATTTTGAACAACGAAACTTGCTAGACAAGTGCTTGTCGGCGTCCTATGAATATAATGGCGTCAATTAAGAAATTGACCCGAACTTTCCTCTGGTACCAAATTGATATAGGCTTCATCACCCGACGAACCGAGACGGACAAAAGACACCAAACTACTCTCTCATGTTTCAATTCTACGATCGTACAAGTAAAACGCAGCACACCCGATTTGCTATATTATGAATCGAATGCTAATGTGTGTGTTCGCCACACCATTTGAGATCAAATAAAAGCTATGAGCAAATATTCTCTCACAAGAAAAGGATCTACCTGATGGCGACGTTGTTGATGCATCCGTTGATCCCCGACATAGAAAATTTGTTGATTGAAACGATCGATGCCGCATGCTCGAAGATGGAATTCTACCACGACGTACTTCGCCAACGCCGCTATATGTTTTACACGACGTCCATCATTACCATCAAATAAAATTATATAATTAAAAATTAAAAATTTATAATCATATATTATTAGGCAATTTATTTATTTAAGCATTTTAATTTCATGCATTTGATTAATGTAATTTTATTTCATGTTGATGAGTGTATATAACCATCATATTGTACTGTTTTATTTTTATTTCATGTATTGATGGGTGCATATAACCATCATATGTTTATTTTATTTGAATGGAGGAGATGGAGTGGTGTAGGCTATATAAGGTCATGCTTATGAAGGATTTAGTAATGTTGAATGAAAAGAAAAATTGAAACCCTAACTTTGAGAAGTTTTCCTCCTCCTCCTCTTGGGAATTTCGGCCCTCTCCTTTCACTCCTCTCTCTTGGCCGCCGGCCACTCCTTGCTCCCCCTCTCTCGGCCACCACCCGCCCCTCTCCTCTTCTTCCCTAAGGAAAAGTCGACCTCTTCCCCACTCTCTCCTCCCTCTCTAAGTTTGGCTAACTCCTAGCCTCCACCCTCTCTCTCTCCCTTTCAATCTCTCGACCACCCCCACCACCACCAATCCAAGCCCTCTCCTCCCTTCCAACACCAAACCGACCACACAGCTCTCCTGAGCATGGTATGTCCTCACTCCATCATCAGGACTCCACCTCGGGCCACCCAACTGTAGCCACCCGAATCCAATCCGCTCAGTGATGTCAAACATCTAGCTGTCAGAGTCGCACAGACTCTAAGTGATGGTGAGGACATCATCACTCTGCAACCTGACCTAGCTGTCACTGTTGGGAATTGTCTTCACAATACCCCAGATTTGTGGGAAGTCAGACCTGAAACTAAGATGAATTAAGTTGTATTTGATGTTGTGTTTAAGTTGTGCATGCAGGACTCTATTGCCAAGTGTAAACCAATGTCAGTCTATAGTGGGTCATCAAACACAGGACCATACAATGTAATTCCTCATTGTGTGATCCAAGGTGTTGACTCATGTATAGCCTCTCTATTAGGGTACACTTTGTTTCCATACACTTGGACTACTGGACTCTGGAGTATTGAAGACTTTCTCAGAAGAAAATTTTCCTAAGTCCACATACTCGAGTAGTATCTTCTATATACTCGAGTAAGTGACTTAGTACTCGAGTAGATTGGATTACATACTCGAGTAGTTCTCAAGTTACTCGAGTAAGTGTTCTGATCGTACTCGAGTTGATCTGGACTTCTCATCTCAGAAAGTTTCTAAGTCCATATACTCGAGTAAATCCATTCATATACTCGAGTACCTCTTTTCCTTACTCGAGTAGGTGTCTGTGTACTCGAGTAGAGCCTTAGTCATACTTGAGTAGTCTCTTAGTTATACTCGAGTAGGGCTAACTGTTCAGTCTAAATATTTCTAAGTCCACATACTTGAGTAACTTCGCTCATATACTCGAGTAAGTGGCTTAGCACTCGAGTAGATCCTTCTTATACTCGAGTAGACTGGCTTAGCACTCGAGTAGATTATTCTTATACTCGAGTAGTTTGGATTAGTACTCGAGTAGATGTTTCTACTTACTCGAGTAATCTGTCTAGAGTAACTCGGGTAGTTCTTCCAAGGCACTCGAGTAGTCATTTCTATTACTCGAGTACATGTTTTTCTTATCTACTCGAGTAGCAGACCTTTATACTAGAGTATCTTATCTAACCCGAGTATGTCGGCTCAGAATTCCAGAAATCGTTAAGTCCAGAATTGACGGAGATTTGAAATTAACCTTTTTCTGATTGGTCCACGTGTCAATCTTAATTACGTTTATGGCCGTTGGAGATAGCCTATAAATAGGTCCTTTCAGATTTGACTAAATACGTGTTTACAGAGATTATCTTTTAAGAAAGAGAAAATCCTGAAAACCCTAAATTTCTCATCCGCCGCCATTACCGTTTTCGGAAGAAGCTCTGGATCGTCTTCTCTCAGCCGCAGTTATCAATCTCTGATTCTCTAGCGATCTAGACTCAAGAAGAATCATCCGATCTCTCCGTGCTTCATCGTCTCTGATTTACTTTCTTGATCGTGGTGATTCAAGATCTCAGAATCGTGGATCTCAGTCAAGTCTTCTTCAACTGTTTCTGTTCAAACCGAAAAGCTCTCAAGAAGAAGATTATGTCAAAGATCCAGATTTGTGATATTCTTGTTTGTAAACTTTATTTAAACAAATTTCATTGTAGGAGATCTTTTTCCGAGTGGTAGGAAGTTTTATCTTCCGAGTGTAGATCCATTTGGGATCGAGTTTTGTAGGAACGTGGTTCCGAGGTGTAGGATTGTTTTTGCAATCCGAGATAGTGGAGTAGCTGATGAATATTTTCGCTAAGTCTAAACTTGATGCGGATTCATTCTACATTTTATCATAACTATGTAGATGGGCATAAACTGGATTGAATTATCTTTCAGGCAAGTGCACCTATCAATCATAGTATAAGAGAAATCTACATCTCGTATCGTATTCCACAGGGTCATTTCAACTATTCGTACTCACTCTCACTCTATTATCATACCTAAACTTAAGGTTGCGTTCTAACATAGATTAATCCTAACTATGACTATTTGGATAAAAATTGTATTGGAGAGTTATAAAAATAGTTTCAAATCGAAAGTTAAGAGTATTCAATGAACATAATCAATTTGAGTAATCACGAAATAACAAGACTATCAAATTCATTGTATTGTAAAGGGTTAAACTAATTATCAAATTCTCTCTCGAGCAATTTAAAAATCTAAGTTAAGTTAAGTAAATTTTCTCTCGAACAATTTACAATACTCAAATATTTATTGAATGAAATACCCTATCTAATACATGGATTCATGAAACTTTATTTCTAAAATATCATAATTCCATTCATTCGTATTCTAATTTTCCAAGAAACATATCTCTCGATCATGATTTTTGAATTACAAAGAGAAATAACACATGAATATGAAGATTTAACCATCATCCAAACAATCCAATTTCTCAATCTAGACATTTGGAATTCATGTGAAAATACATAATCATTCATAACAAGGATAATTCTCAATGGTTGCAAGCCCATATACGAGTAAAATACGATGAAATTGATTAAAACAAAACGATACATGATTACTAAATTGTTCAAACACATTGTTCATGAAAATTAAAAGATAAATAAAGTTGGATTACCAAGAGAGATACAAGATTAAAAGAGATAAATTAAAGAATAAATGCATACAAATATCTCCTTCAAGCCTTCCTTCTCTTGGATGCTCCACTTTCGTTCTCCAGAAAATCTCCAAGCAAAAATAATCCAAAAGGTGCAGAATAAATTTTTCTCCAGGTTTTTATAGTCCAATAGCAAACATGGTCGAACACGGGTTCCGACACGGCCGTGTTGCAGGCCGTGTCGGCAGTTCCAGGGCAGTTCCACACGAAAAGACGTGTTAGATCATGGGCCGTGTTGGGTCACACGGGAACTGACACGGCCGTGTTGTGGAACACGGCCGTGTTGTTCTTCACGTTCTTCAGACACGGGGGCTGGATCATTGGCCGTGTTGGATCACACGGGTACTGACACGGCCGTGTTAGGGAACACGGCCGTGTTGTTCTTCATGTTCTTCAAACACGGGGGTTGGGAAAATTGCTTCAGCTGGGAAGGAACACGGGTAGGCACACGGCCGTGTTCCTACCCGTGTGTGAGCAAATCTTCTCCTGTGTTCAGTCCTGTTGGCCCCGTAAACTCCCCTGTTTGCTCCAAGACTTTTAGTTCCACTGGCTAGTTGTACCTGCATTAGAAAAATGACATAGTAAGGGAGAAGTTCAATACATTAAATAGTAACAACTTTAAACTATGCTCTACTATTCATGACAATACCAATTCTCAATTATTTAGTGCAATTACTTGAATAAAGAGGTAGAAATCAGTGGATATGATTACAATTATTACAATAAAAATCTACCATAATTGTAATCATCACACATCCCCAGACTTAAGTGTTTGCTTGTCCCTAAGCAAACTAATTCAAACAATTGGGTTACCAATACATAATTCTTCTTCCGCACACTGATTGTTTTGAATTCGAATAGAGATTTGATGTTGCAATTGTATAGGAAATAGTATAGTAGACTTTTCTAAATATAACTTTTTCTTAAAAATTTCTCCAATACATATCTTAACTACTTTTCACTCTTTCTTAGAATTATAATTATAGTTATCCATAACTATTGTAAGGAGAAAACAACAATCTTGATAACATATGCATTAGTCTTTCAAAAATTAAAATTTCCCCCTATTGATAATCATACACTTCCCTTTACACACCCTCTCCATAACACTCATGAGAATTAGTAAAGTTGGATCCTTAGGACTTGTATGGTGGTGTATTGTTTTGGCTTAGGATAGGTGATTATAGGTGGGGTAAGCAAAATAAACTAGATCACAATTGAGCCCTTTGTATGATAAGGACCTTTAACATACATTGATATTTTAAGAGCACCCCCAGACTTTGCACGTATTATCATTCCCTTATATTTTCTTTTTTTTTCTTAACCAAAGGTCCATAGTAGGGATCATTCTGAATGAGTGCAAGTGTACACTCACTCAGGCCACATATCACTATGTTTTTGTAGGGATTTCATAGTAGGGATCATTCCGAATGGGTGCAAGTGTACACGCACTCAGGCCACATATCACTATGAAAAATCATTTCATGACGAACTCAATGATAGGTGCTACTAGACGAGAATTGGCCTTGGTGTATTTTAGAGTTGGAATACCACAAAAATATAGGGATAAGTTTCAAATTGGGTGAGCAAAGGTATAATGTTTAAGGTTTTGGGTTTGAACGGCTCAATCTATCCAAAAGGAGGCCTAAGTCATTTCCACCTTTACTAATTTACATGTGCAAAAGGTTTGAGGATCGCTAGTAAGTTCTAGACACCAATAGAGAAAATTTTTGTTATTGTTGATCTACTAATACGAAATTATCAAGATATTACACTCATCAACTCACTTTAGTATAGATAAAGAATTCTTATTTTCTAAAATGGAGTGATTATTAGTTAATAATATAAAGGACAATCTTTTTAAACCAAATTATATGGAGAAAAGTAATCTAATGAATTTCTATACGTAGTTACTAATCAACAAATTTGAACACGAATTCGGTTTAATCAGCGTGCGAAAGTGAATTAGATAGTTATATTCCCAATGAGTGAAGTAATGAAGCTTAAAGAGAAGTAATCAAATTTTTGTAGGGGGTGTAGGGGGTGTATAAGGGGTGTATAAAGAAATATAGAGGATTATGAGAAAGAAAAAATAAGTAATTGTAATCATGTATTCCACTGTCAATAATCATTATAAAAATGCCGCATACCCCCAGACTTGAGTGTTGCAATGTCCTCATTGCAAACAAAAATTAAAACAAGGGGACATAAATTGCACTAGATAAAGAACTGATGAGCAGGAATATAGAGCATCACAACACGAAATAAGAGCAAAATCTGAAATAAAACATTTTTTTTTTTCATATATATGCCGATCATCCAAATACAAAATGATACAAATACAAATACAAATATCGATCATACAAATACAAATACAGATCAACAATACTAAAGATAATGCATGACAGAGCCAGATATGCTAAACCAGATATATCAGAAATACATCGGTGTGTCATCGTGCTCAGGCGGATCATCCTGAGGGTGAGATGGACGAGGAGCTGGTCGCGATGGGCTGGCGATCCCCATGTGCTGCCGGATCAGAGAGATGGCGTCCTCAGTCCGCTGCTGCGTCTCCTCGATACGCTGAAGCCGCGGCGATAGCTGAAGGTCATAAAAACGCTGCAACTCCTGCGCAAATCGAGACTGTCGCTGAGGCTGGGCAGATGATGACTCCCCCTGAGTACGCGTCGAACGGGCCGGCGGAATGAGAGGCTCATCGAGATCTGGATCGACCTCATCATCGTCGTCGTCGTGGATATGAAGGCCACGAGGCGCAATGGTATATATAGTCCCGCCTCGGCCTTGACGAGCAGTAACGAGGCGGATGGCTCGAAGACTGGCCATGGTGATAGGCACAGTTTTCGCTACCACCGCCATCTGGGGAAGATGTAAAAAGATGCCCATATTCCTGGCTAGACGCGTGATGTAGGGGGCTACACAGATAGATCCTACGCGAGAGTTCTCCGCCTGATGAAGAATAAAATGTGCAAGCATATAGCCCAAATGGATAGGGTAGCGGGCTGTCATGCTGTGGAGATAAAGAATGTCCTGGCGGCTCACAACACCGGAGCTTTCACCCCGGCCGCTCAGTGTATGGCTAAGAAGGTGATGAATATAATGCACGGCGGGGGAGGCCAACTTGGAGGCCTTAGACCTCTTTGCTTCGTAGGCGCCGGTGTCGAAAGATAAATGTCGCCAAACGCTACCTGCCGGCTCGCGACTGGGGAGTTCAAATTTCAAGTCAGAGTAGGCGGCACTAAGGAGGAATTCCTCATCGTATACTCCTAAATACCGTGTAAACTGGTGGAGAGAAAGTGTGTAGAAGGTGCCCCCCACTCGAAAAGAAATATTCCCCTCTGTAGGCCTTCCGTCATCGGCCATACAGGATCGAAGGTTGACATAGAAAGTGGATAAAAATTCGAGGGTCAACTCTCTAAATCCTATCTCTTCTATGGCAAAGAACCCTTGCCACCCCACTACAGAAATCAACTCCCTCACAGTATCCGCTAAATCAATAGATTCGAGGACATCCCAATCTATGATTCGTATGTCCTGATACTTCTTTGCCTGTAGCCGATTATAGCGGTTTGTGTGGATAGGATCGGTGAAAGCTAGTGGCGGAGCGACGTCGCGTCTCTCGGTCGATAATGCTTGAAGTTCCGGGCGGCGCCGGCGACCACCTTGGCTACGAGATGAGGCCATGATCTGAAAATAAATAAATAAAACAAATCTAAAATGAATTTCAGAAGGATAATAGGGATAGAAATGATCAAGAGGACATAACCCAAGAGTTTTACCGCGTATGTTGCGTGCGAAGAAATGAGGCGATTCCGCGAAATTTGGAGAAGGAGATGGCTTTCCCGGCTAGAATAGATGCAGGAATGGGAAGAGGAGGAAGTGGAAGTGATGAAGAGAATGGAGAATTCGGGCCCCTATAAAAAGAAGTCGAACACGGGTACACACACGGCCGTGTGTGTACCCGTGTGGAGGAATCTTTCTGCGCGGGAAACACGGCCTTCAAGGGGACGTGTGGTCAAATCGCGGGAAACTGCCCGTGTCAGGTGGACACGGTCAACAACACGGCCGTGTCCCCTGGCCGTGTGGTCAACCCTGGAGGACACGGTCAAGAACACGTGTTGGTGGGAACCGTGTATTGCTCTGACTCGAAATAATTTAATTCGCCGTATACACACGGGTTCTCACATGGCTGGGTGGGCAGCCGTGTGTGCTAGACACGGCCATGCACACGGGCGTGTGCATAGCCGTGTACTCTTCTTCTTTGGTAATTTCTCCTGATTTCGTAATTTATTTATTTTTTAATTAAAATTTCATTAAAATTTTAAGTTTCCTATATAGACACAATACTATACTATACTATTCTATAAATTCCCTTAGTCTAGGCGAAGGCATGATTCTAGTCGAATATGTTCTTGGGGAAGTGCACTGTTATAAAGCTTTAATCGGTGCCCATTGACTTTAAAATCTCCCTTTTCAGGGTGAGTTAGTTCAACTGTGCCATAGGGAAAAACTTCTTTATCTTGGAACGGTCCGGACCACTTAGACCTAAGCTTCCCGGGAAATAAACGCAGTCTAGAATTAAAAAGGAGCACTTGATCACCCTTGTTAAATGTTTTAGTTTTCCGAAGGTGACGGTCATGAAATAGTTTGGTTTTCTCCTTATAAATTCTGGAGTTCTCATAAGCCATAGTTCTCCATTCATCTAGTTCATTAAGTTGAAGTTTGCGTTTTTCCCCTATAGAATTTGTATCAAAATTTAGAGAGCGTATTGCCCAATATGACTTATGCTCTAATTCTATAGGTAAATGACAAGATTTACCATAGACTAATCTAAAGGGAGTGGTACCTATAGGTGTTTTAAATGCGGTCCTATAAGCCCATAAACAATCGTTTAGTTTCCTAGACCATTGTTTTCTATTCCCCTCTATAGATTTTTCTAGGATGCGCTTAAGTTCTCTATTGGATACTTCAACTTGGCCACTAGTTTGGGGATGATATGGTGTAGCTATCCTATGTGTGACTCCATATTTCTGCAATACCTTATCTAACTGTAGATTACAGAAGTGAGAACCCCTATCGCTAATAAGTGTTCGTGGTGTTCCAAATCGCGCAAATAGGGATTTTAGGAATTGGATTACTACTCTACTATCATTAGTAGGTAAAGCTTGCGCTTCAACCCACTTTGATACGTAATCTACAGCAACTAAGATATACTTATTCCCGAATGAAACTGGAAATGGACCCATAAAGTCTATCCCCCACACATCAAATACTTCACATTCAAGGATAAAATTTTGTGGCATTTCATGTAATTTAGAAATATTACCTGATTTTTGACAAGAATCACATGAAAGCACATACCTTTGGGCATCCCTGAATAGAAGGGGCCAATAAAAACCCGAATCAAGAACCTTTTTCGCAGAGCGATTTGCTCCATAGTGACCACCAGTGGGACCTGAATGACACTGCTCCAAAATTCTCCACCCTTCCTCGGCGGATACACACCTTCGGATCACGGAATCTGCACATATCCGAAAAAGAAAAGGGTCCTCCCAAAAGTAATATTTCAAGTCGGAGAAAAATTTCTTTTTCTGCTGGTATGAAAAATCTTTTGGGAGGACCTTAGCCACAAGATAGTTTGCATAATCTGCAAACCATGGATAATCATTATTAATTTTCGAAGATAAGGCAAATAACGATTCCTCAGGGAACGTATCAGAAATTTCAGACTCATCTAACGTTGCACGTAACGGATTTTCTAAACGTGAAAGATGGTCTGCCGCTAAGTTTTCTGCTCCTCGTTTATCCCTAATTTCTAAATCAAATTCTTGCAATAGAAGTACCCAACGGATTAAACGAGGCTTAGCTTCCGCCTTGGCTAGCAAATATTTAAGTGCAGAGTGGTCCGTGTAAACTACCACCTTAGATAATGTTAAATAGGATCTGAATTTATCAAACGCAAAGACTACTGCTAGAAGTTCTTTTTCAGTTGTAGTATAATTCTCTTGTGCATTATTAAGTGTTTTACTAGCATAAAATATAGGATGAAAATGTTTGTTTCGGCGTTGTCCTAAAACAGCTCCTACCGCAAAACTGCTAGCGTCACACATGATTTCAAATGGCTGAGTAAAATCAGGCGCTATCATAATAGGAGAATTAACTAATCTCTCTTTTAAGAACTCAAAAGCATGTAGACACGCTTGATCAAAGATAAACGGTGTATCCTTTTCTAATAGTCTTGTAAGTGGTTTAGCAATTTTTGAAAAGTCTTTAATAAACCGACGGTAAAACCCGGCGTGGCCTAAAAAACTTCTCACTGCCTTAACGGATGTGGGTGGTGGTAACTTTTCTATCGTTTCTATCTTCGCTCTATCTACTTGAATTCCCTGATTGGATATTTTATGACCTAGTACTAACCCTTCTTGCACCATAAAATGGCACTTCTCCCAGCTAAGTACTAAGTTCGTCTCCTCACACCTCCTTAGAACCTTCTCTAAATTATTCAAACATAAGTCAAATGTATCCCCAAAGACGGAGAAGTCATCCATAAACACTTCCATGATATCTTCAACATACTCGTTAAAGATAGCTAACATGCATCTTTGGAAGGTAGCGGGGGCATTACAAAGACCAAAAGGCATACGCCTATAGGCAAAGGTACCGAATGGGCATGTGAACGTGGTTTTCTCTTGGTCTTCTGGGGCTATTGGGATTTGGAAATACCCAGAAAGTCCATCTAGAAAACAATAATATGAATGTCCTGACAAGCGTTCTAATATTTGGTCAATAAAGGGTAAAGGAAAATGGTCCTTCCTAGTGGCATCGTTTAACTTCCTATAGTCTATACAGACACGCCAACCTGTTACTGTTCGCGTTGGAATTAATTCATTTTTATCGTTTGCTACCACAGTTAAACCACCCTTCTTAGGAACCACTTGGACAGGACTAACCCATGGACTATCGGAAATAGGGTATATCATACCAGCGTCTAATAATTTAACAATTTCAGCCTTAACTACCTCTTTCATATTAGGATTAAGCCTACGTTGCGGTTGAATAGAAGATTTATAGTTTTCTTCCAAAAGGATTTTATGAGTGCAAAAACTAGGATTAATACCTTTTATATCAGAAATTTGCCATGCTATTGCACCTTTACATTTCTTTAACACAGTTATTAATTTAGCTTTTTCAATTTCAGAAAGATTAGAAGAAATAATAACTGGGTAAGTAGAGTTAGCTCCTAAGAATGCATACTCAAGATGATCCGGTAAATTTTTTAATTCAACTACAGGTGGATCCTTAGTATTATTCTTATGAACTTCATTATCTCCTTTTGTAAGTAAGTTATATTCAGTATTTCCATTCATCGAAACAGAGTTATCTAGAAAAAATAAATGATCAAAAATCTCTTTACTAGTTTCATCTTCTAGAAAACAATTAGTAATGCAAATTTCTAAAGGATCTTTATAATGAAAATTAGAATCAATAGAAGAAAATAAGTTGTCAACACCATGAGAAAAATAGCAATAATCATCATTAGCTAAAGATTGTTTCATAGTATTGCCAATTTGAAAAGTGACTTCATCCTCCCCTACTCTCAAAACTAATTTACCATCAAAAACATCAATAAGAGCTCTAGAAGTGGCTAGAAATGGGCGACCAAGTATAAGTGGTACTTCGATATTTTCGTCCATATCTAAAATAACAAAATCGGCAGGAAATATAAATTTGTCTACCTTAACCAATACATCCTCCACTATACCTCTTGGGTACTTAACCGACCGATCTGCTAATTGAATACTCATCCTAGTCGGGCTAAGTTCTCCAAGGCCTAGTTTCAAATATAATGTATAAGGCATCAAATTTATACTAGCTCCTAAATCCGCTAAAGCCTTATTAACTTGCAAATCACCGATTAAACATGGTATTGAAAAGAACCGGGATCCTTAAGTTTTTGTGGTAATTTATTTTGTAAAATAGCAGAGCATTCTTCACTAAGTGTGACTAACGATAATTCTTCTATTTTCTTTTTATTAGAAATTAAATCCTTCAAAAATTTAGCATACTTAGGCATTTGAATAATATCAGAAAAAGGTAAATTAACATGTAATTGTTTAATCATGGAAATAAATTTACCGTACTGCGCATCCATGCGCTCCTTGTTCATCTTTGCTGGATATGGTACGGCTGGTTGATATTCCATCGGTGTCACGTTCGGTGCTTCTCCACTAGACTCCTCTTGAGGTGCATCCGGTGCAAGCCTTGGGTCTTGTAACTCCTTCCCGCTCCTCAACTGAATTGCTCTTGCATGTTCCTTTGGGTTTGTCTCAGTATTTCCTGGAAGTGTTCCTGGTTGTCTCTCTGATACCATCCTTGCCAACTGCCCAATCTGATTCTCCAAATTTCGAATAGAACCTTCTTGATTACGGAAGGCAACATCGGTAGTTTGCATGAACTTTGCAAGGACATCTTCCAATGTTGGCTTCCTTGGCTCCAATTGTTGTTGTTGTTGTTGTTGTCCAAACATGGGTGGTTTACCTTGGTTGCCTTGCCCTCCCCAAGAGAAATTGGGGTGGTTCCTCCATCCTTGATTGTATGTAAAACTATATGGGTTGTTTCCTGGATTGAAAGGTGGTCTTGGATTATTACCCATGTAGTCTACATGTTCTTGCACTTGAGGTTCACCACTAGGGATTCCAACAAGGGAGGGGTCCCATTGTTGAGGTACCATTGGGGGTGGCGCTAAAGAAAGGTTGTCCATCTTTTGATGGAGCTTCTCCACTTGTATTGCTAAGGCTGTAACGGCATCCACTTCATACATTCCGGCGGGCTTGGTAGACTTCGGCCGCACGGTAGTCCATTGGTAGCTATTCATTGCCATTTCTTCTATCAACTGCTGGGCTGCGTCAGGTGTCTTATTGTTCAAGGTGCCTCCACTAGCCGCATCAATCATCTGTCTGGTGGCTGGATTTAGACCATTGTAGAAAGTCTGAATCTGAAGCCAAGAAGGTAAGGCATGATGGGGGCATCTCCTTAATAATTCTTTGAATCGTTCCCAAGTATCGTACAATGATTCAGCCTCCACTTGAACATACGTAGAGATGTCATTCCTTAACTTTGCGGTCTTTGCCGGTGGAAAATACTTCATCAAAAACTTCTCAACCATCATGTCCCAAGTAGTAATGGATCCTTTAGGTAACGAATTGAGCCACTGCTTTGCCTTATGCCTCAATGAGAATGGGAACAATCTCAATCGAATGGCATCGTTGGAGACACCATTAATCTTGAAAGTATCACATATCTCTAGGAATCCGGCCAAGTGTGTATTAGGATCCTCGTCTTGTAAGCCATCATATTGAACATATTGTTGGACCATTTGTATCACGCTCGGTTTCAGTTCGAAATTATTGGTTGGAATTGGAGGTCGAACAATGCTTGACCCAGTTCCTTGGAGATTGGGTCTAGCAAAGTCAGACATGGTTTGCTCATTTTGGTTGGCCATGGTATCTAGATTTTCAGGATGGTGTTCTCCTTGATTCACTGTTTCTTCTTCTCTCAGATCGTCTACAATTTCTGTGGTGTTAACACCCACGTCTCTGTGATTGGTGTTGTGAATAATTCGTTCCGGTTCAGAATGAAATGGTTCTAACCCAGAATTTCTTGCCCTGGTCATAGACTAACAGACTACAAAAACAGAGATTAAATAATATAATTTTACTTTAAACTAATCTACAAAGATTTATTGGTAAACAATAATGGTAGATTAATAAAGTTAAAGCTTTCAAAATATTGAAAAGGTCCCCGGCAACGGCGCCAAAAACTTGATGAATATTTTCGCTAAGTCTAAACTTGATGCGGATTCATTCTACATTTTATCATAACTATGTAGATGGGCATAAACTGGATTGAATTATCTTTCAGGCAAGTGCACCTATCAATCATAGTATAAGAGAAATCTACATCTCGTATCGTATTCCACAGGGTCATTTCAACTATTCGTACTCACTCTCACTCTATTATCATACCTAAACTTAAGGTTGCGTTCTAACATAGATTAATCCTAACTATGACTATTTGGATAAAAATTGTATTGGAGAGTTATAAAAATAGTTTCAAATCGAAAGTTAAGAGTATTCAATGAACATAATCAATTTGAGTAATCACGAAATAACAAGACTATCAAATTCATTGTATTGTAAAGGGTTAAACTAATTATCAAATTCTCTCTCGAGCAATTTAAAAATCTAAGTTAAGTTAAGTAAATTTTCTCTCGAACAATTTACAATACTCAAATATTTATTGAATGAAATACCCTATCTAATACATGGATTCATGAAACTTTATTTCTAAAATATCATAATTCCATTCATTCGTATTCTAATTTTCCAAGAAACATATCTCTCGATCATGATTTTTGAATTACAAAGAGAAATAACACATGAATATGAAGATTTAACCATCATCCAAACAATCCAATTTCTCAATCTAGACATTTGGAATTCATGTGAAAATACATAATCATTCATAACAAGGATAATTCTCAATGGTTGCAAGCCCATATACGAGTAAAATACGATGAAATTGATTAAAACAAAACGATACATGATTACTAAATTGTTCAAACACATTGTTCATGAAAATTAAAAGATAAATAAAGTTGGATTACCAAGAGAGATACAAGATTAAAAGAGATAAATTAAAGAATAAATGCATACAAATATCTCCTTCAAGCCTTCCTTCTCTTGGATGCTCCACTTTCGTTCTCCAGAAAATCTCCAAGCAAAAATAATCCAAAAGGTGCAGAATAAATTTTTCTCCAGGTTTTTATAGTCCAATAGCAAACATGGTCGAACACGGGTTCCGACACGGCCGTGTTGCAGGCCGTGTCGGCAGTTCCAGGGCAGTTCCACACGAAAAGACGTGTTAGATCATGGGCCGTGTTGGGTCACACGGGAACTGACACGGCCGTGTTGTGGAACACGGCCGTGTTGTTCTTCACGTTCTTCAGACACGGGGGCTGGATCATTGGCCGTGTTGGATCACACGGGTACTGACACGGCCGTGTTAGGGAACACGGCCGTGTTGTTCTTCATGTTCTTCAAACACGGGGGTTGGGAAAATTGCTTCAGCTGGGAAGGAACACGGGTAGGCACACGGCCGTGTTCCTACCCGTGTGTGAGCAAATCTTCTCCTGTGTTCAGTCCTGTTGGCCCCGTAAACTCCCCTGTTTGCTCCAAGACTTTTAGTTCCACTGGCTAGTTGTACCTGCATTAGAAAAATGACATAGTAAGGGAGAAGTTCAATACATTAAATAGTAACAACTTTAAACTATGCTCTACTATTCATGACAATACCAATTCTCAATTATTTAGTGCAATTACTTGAATAAAGAGGTAGAAATCAGTGGATATGATTACAATTATTACAATAAAAATCTACCATAATTGTAATCATCAGTAGCCGAGTCTAGTGATTTGCTAGATCAGTGAGAAAAGTGGGCGTACCCAAGATTGGGGAACCACTATAAATCTCTTGTCGTCTATGTGATTGCTTGATTACGGATCTGTGCTGTGTTATATTTTTTATTCCGCATTTGACACGAAATTCACTTATTCACCCCCCTCTAGGTGATTTAGGTTGACAACTTAGCGCTCTCAGTCACCCAGTCTGCACCCTGGTCTCGAGACTCTTTTGCACGTTGCGAACTCAAAATCCTGTGTGACTGCACTATCTGCACTGGTAAAATATCATACCCTCCTTTGGCCCGGATCGAGATCGTGCTCCACTCAATCCCTTGACAAACTACCTCACCTTACCCATCCACTGCTGCCAAGATGTGACCGCCCTCAGGAGTAGGGCCCAAAAACATCTGTCAGGATAGCACTGCGTTCGTGACCTTCACTAGCTCCATTGTATCCTTCTCATACAAGAGCATCGTCACTAAGGCGGGGTAAAAAAAGTGAGCGAGGTAAGAGGTGAAACGGGTCTTCACATCTTCCTCCGTCTCTGCACCAGCTATCTCTAACTTACACAGAAACTGTCTGAACATACATCGTGTTCCCACAGATAATCTTCTCCATGTAACATATCTGTTGTTATCATGACCATCTTATGCAGTACCACCTATCATTGGTCAAACCCGCGACTGTCGCACTTCTTAAAAAAAACACTGTCCAAATTCACGTTCTTCCCTGTCATGGTTGTCCTACGGCACGACCAGGGGACCTGATTAATTCAAAGGTCAGATTTAAAAAGATGGGGAGCAGACCTAGTCATCACCCACCGCAGTCAAACCATTCCTCGAATGTCCAATCAGTCGCCTACAGAACCTCTCTCTGATACCACTTGTTGGGATATAACGTGGAAAACTATCCCCAGGCACAATCAAATTAATACAGGGTTTGCAAGAACGTACAAATCTGAACAAAGAACTCTGTATATATATAAAATTAATATAACTGCAATAATAATACATAAAAAAATGTACCGACGTCCGTTACAGAAAACACCGCAGAGAGCCGGACTCGCTCGCTCCGTGGGAGAGAGAATTATCTGGACTGCAATCCGCTAGCACAGCGGACGCACAAGGTTCACGGAGAACCTTCTTGTACGATGACGACCAAACCACCCGCCACCACCGGAGAAGCACCGTCGAGGCCAACTGCACTCACGCACGTCATCGACGCCAAGCCGCACCACCGGAGAAAAACACCATCAAGACCACTGCACTCCTGCATGCCTTCGCCGCCATGTCCGCACCACTGGAGAGAAACTCCGTCAAGGCCACTGCACCACCGCAAGCCTTCGCCGCCACGCCCGTACCGCCTCATCCACTCCAAGACTTGTAGAGATCATCTCCTCCAAGCACGGTGGCTATTTCCTCCAAAGCCGGTGGATATATCGAGAGTCTCATACGAGAGAAATGCTCCACCGCCATCGCACGGTGTTGCACCAAGGGCAACCACCGGCGGCATCCAACAGGGGTCTCCCACCCCTTGCGGCACCAAGAGTGAGACGGCGACGACGGCGGCGACTCCTCCCTCCAACGCGAGCAGGACTGGCCGACAACTTCTCCTCCGAATGATCCTTTGGGCGGCTATCTTCTTTCTCACCGGGAATAGGTAACATCAACCTATATATAATATATTTTTTTATATAGGAGGCGGTGGTTTAAATTCAAGAGAGAGAGAGAGAGAGAGAGAGCTTTCTCTCTAAATGAAAACTAATAAAGGGCTGACATTATTCCTTTCTTGGCATTTCCAATTCATGCCCCCATTAACTCTCCTACCATTCATTATGTTTCCTAAATAATTGGATCCGAACCAAATACAATAAGACAACTCTCTAAGCATTGGACTACCAAATTTCATTATATCAATTCAACATACATATGACCATAGTTTATTCATCTACATGTCATACCGAATGATTTCAACATCATAAAACAAAATGTGCATAAATGATAATCTACCAATTTATATCAGGCCATTTCGTTCGATTCAAGCTTACTTCACAACTCGTTATACGAATTCAAATTAACAAACTTCAACCTTCATAACATTGCGGTGGTTATCATAAAAGAGTTCACCCGAACCTCGAATTAGATTGCAACATTAATTCCACCGAATCTAAATCCATGTTATACACTACCAGAAATTTAGGTACAGAATAAATCCGGACAACTTCAACTTAAGATTCCTGTGGCTACAGGAATACAGTGAGTGTGTATAACCCCTCGATGGAAAGGTCTTTCCATTGGCTACAACTTTCATGTTCAGCCTGCAACCCAGATAACAATATAACCCACGTGAAATTGGCTCCAAAGCCTGCAGCGTACAGAATATAATTTCTGTGAGCTTAGCTTACAACCCTTACTTTGATCAGACATTCCTGTGGCTACAGACTTCACCCGAAGGCGTGTAACCACTCGTTGGAAAGGTAATTTCAAGGGCTTCAACTTTAGTGTTTAGTCGAAAGCCCAGATCGGACAATTTCCTGCATGAAAATAGCCAAGAAGGTCGTTGCGTGCAGAACACAGATTCTGCACGCATCTTGAAGCGGAATGAACGACATCGGTTCATCTTCCTCTTCAAGCCGATCACCCCAAATCGCAACCAGAAGTTCCTCCAGCCTTATTCTCCCTCTCGAGGCCATTCCTCTTCACGAATCCACCTCCATTATCACTTTGAAGAAGGGGAGGTTGAAGATGACTAAACGTTAGAACAAAGTTCTAGATAAGCCTTCCTAAGAAACCTTCTCCTCACACATCAAGATTCATTTGAGCCGATGTCTCGCCTAAGAATATCTAAGGATCTAGCACCAAGGGAGAGGGGAGGAAGCTCACCTCATTTCAAGCGGTACCACCATTTCTGGCCATGGATCTTGTCATCCTCCTCGGCGGCATCGCTTTTTCCTTCATGGCAGTGGCGTTTCTCCTCCTCCAAGGTTTTCTCCAGCAAGATATCCTCCTCCAGGAAGTTCTCTCGGGAAAAAGGGCTTGAATGAAGAGTGAAAATGGCTAGGGTTTTACTTTTCCTTTTTATACAAAAGTGACACGGGTAGGGACACGGTCATGTCCTTACCCGTGTCCTACTCTGGCGAAGCGGCTCGACTGCTGTTTCGTGCTCCTACACGGGTACTAACACGCCCGTGTCTGTACCCGTGTCCAAGTGACACGGCCGTGGTTCTGGCCGTGTCGACACCCGTGTCCTGCTCAGGGCACTGCTCGTTTTGCTTGCCTTGGAGCACACGGGTAGGGACACGCCCGTGTCTCTACCCATGTCCTTCTCTGGCCAGACTCAAAGCCATGGCACTCAACGTCATGGAGCACGGGTAGGGACAAGCCCGTGTCTCTACCCGTGTCCTGCTCGGGACAAAACACTAAAAGCCATTTCACTCAAAGCCATGGTCACTCAACGCCACTGAACACGGGTAGGGACACGCCCGTGTCCCTACCCGTGTCCTTCTCGGGAAACACCACTCAACGTCATTTTATTACCACTCAACCCCATGGACACTCAGCGCCACTGAACACGGGTAGGGACACGCCCGTGTCCCTATCCGTGTCATACTTAACACATTTTGCAGCCTATTTCCTTGTTCCCCGCGAGTGCGCTCCTGATCGCATGCACCCCCTTGAGCCTACACTAGCTCTCCCGACACCAAAAATACGCACAAGGGGCCTAGCGCGAATCGGGACGTTACAAATCCTATAAACAAAATAAAAGATTTCGTCCCCGAAATAAGACTAAGGCTATGGGGACTGAAGCATACAGAAAAACAAAATATGCTTTTAAATAAAATTACCTGGAGCAAACAACTCCGGGTAGCATCTTTGCATCAAATCCATTGGCTCCCATGTGAATTCCTCCTTCCCATGATTAGACCATAACACCTTCACCAAGGGAACTCTTTTGCGGCGCAAGGTTCTTATCTCGTTGTCTATAATCCGCACCGGCTCCAGTCGCACAGAACTATCAGATGCCACATGACCATCAGTTGTGGGGATGTATTGATTGGGCCGTAACAGCGCCTTCCGAAGCGACGACACATGGAACACATCGTGTAGATTATCTAGCTCGGGCGGTAGCTCCAACCGATAGGCTAATGGGCCAACCCTTTCCAGTATAGTATAAGGACCCACATACCTCGGGCTGAGCTTCTTCACACCACGCACCCGCGACACTCCATGCATCGGCCGGATTTTCAGAAATACTATCACCCACTTGAAACTCCACCAGACATGGCCTTGCACTATAATACTTCGCTTGCCGACTTTGAGCCTCTAACATGCGATCCCGTATCAGCCTAACCACCGCATCAGTGTCATATATATACTCAACTCCCAAAGTCTTCGGGTCTTCATCTTGCACCCAAGACAAGGGGGTTCTACACCTCCTTCCATAAAGAGCTTCATGGGGCACCATGCCGATGCTCGCCTGATAGCTGTTGTTGTAGGAGAACTCCACCAGAGGTAAGAGCCTTTCCCACGGCTCTCCCCTATCCAACACGCATAATCTCAACAGATCCTCCAATGTCCGGATGGTCCGCTCAGACTGCTCGTCCGCCTGAGGATGGAACGCGGTGCTGAAGGTAAGGCGCTAGCCCAAATACGCCTGTACCGCCTTCCACTCCTTGGAGGTAAAGCGACCATCACGGTAAGAAACTATCGTCTTAGGCACGTCATGATACCGTACAAACTGCTCCACAAAGAGGCGTACCAAGACATCCACGTGAGCCTCCTTCATAGGGATAAATCGGGCTACTTTCGTCAGTCGATCAATGATCACCCATACTAAATCATTCCCTGAGCGTGAGCGAGGTAGCCCATGTACGAAGTCCATGGAAATATCCTCGAACTTCCACTCGGGGATGGGCAATGAATGTAACAAGCCGCTGGGACTCCTGCACTCCGCCTTCACCCTTTGACAGGCTTCGCAATGTGTAACAAAATATCAGACATCCTTCTTCATTCCCGGCCAACACATGGTCTTCCGTAAGCCGGCGTACATCTTTGCAATTCCCGGGTGCACTGAATACTGAGAGCAATGCGCCTCTCTCAGGATATCCTCCCGGATTTTACCTCCCTTGGGAATGTAGAGCAGGCTGCGAAAATAAACGAGGTCGTCTTTTAGTGTGTATTCGTCGGTAGTCCCGTCTTCGATTGACTTGATTGTCGGGGCCAGATCCGCATCCACTCCTTGCTCCACCCGGATCCGATCCCGGATATCACAAACTATGCTCATGCTGGCCAAGTACTTCGTATATTCTGTCGAAGGAGCCTTAAATATCAAAGTAATTTCCATCTCCTCAATCATCTGAGCCAACTCCATACTCATCAACCGGGACTCTGGACTCGAGTCCGGTATTTTTCTACTCAACGCATCGGCTACCGAGTTTTCTTTTCCGGGGTGGTAGTTCAAGGTGAACTCATGGTCGCATAGAAATTCTAACCACCGTCGTTGTCTTAAGTTCAACTCCTTCTGAGTATGGACGTACTTCAAGTTTTTGTGGTCTGAAAAGATCTCGTAGTGGACGCCGTATAAATAATACCTCCAAACCTTCAAGGTGAACACCACTGCTCCCAGCTCCAAATCATGAACCGGGTAATTGATTTCGTGCTTCTTCAATTGTCTTGAAGCATAAGCAATCACGTTCTCGTGTTGCATCAATACCGCTCCCATCCCTTGATATGACGCGTCCGTGTAAACTTGAAATCTTTCCTTCCCAGATGGAAGGACCAGGATAGGGGCGAAGGTAAGTCTATCCTTCAATTCCTGGAACGCAGCTTCACATTAGGGTGTCCACTCATATGACACACACTTTGGCCGGATCCACAGCTAGCCCAGCCCCGCTGATGACATGACCCAAGAAGGAAACCTCCTTAAGCCAGAATTCACATTTGCTAAATTTGGCGTACAAGGCGTGCTCCTTCAATTTCTTCAACACCAAGGTTAGGTGCTCTCCATGCTCCTCCTCCGTCCTTGAGTAGACTAGGATATCGTCGATGAAAACAATGACGAAGATGTCCAAATTGGGCTCAAATACCTTATTCATCAAATTCATGAAAGCCGAAGGGGCATTTGTGAGCCCAAACGGCATTACGGTGAACTCGTACAACCCATATCTTGAACTGAAGGCTATTTTCTGGATGTCCCCTTCCTGTATTCTCAACTGGTAATACCCCGAGCATAATTCTAGCTTAGAAAACCAATGCGCTCCCACTAGTTGATCGAACAACTCGTCGATCTGAGGTAGCAGGTAAGTGTTCCGCACCGTCAACCGATTGAGTTCCCGATAATCTATGCACAGACGCAGGGTTCCATCCTTCTTCTTTACGAACAATACAGGGGCTCCCCAGGGTGACGAACTGGGGCGAATGAACCCTGACTCCTCCAGTTCTTGTAGTTGAACTCTAAACTCCGCAAGTTCTTTTGGGGCCATTCGGTAAGGGGCTTTGGATACAGGCTTGGCACCCGGTACGAGATTAATTTGGAAGTCAACCTCTCTGTACGGGGGTAATCCTGGCACTTTCTCAGGAAATACCTCGGGGAAGTCCCACATCACCCGTACGTCTTTTACGTCCAATGCTACTTCTTTCAACTCGAACCAGATCAAAAAAACTTCATCCCCCTTCATGTGAGCTTTTACAACCTGAACGGATGATAACGTCAGACGGGGTGCGAAGTTAATACCTTGGAAGATGACGTCGGAGTCTCCATGTCTCAAATAGATCCGCTTCTCCGCACAGTCAATCCTTGCAAAGTGATAGTCCAACCACGTCATGCCCAGAATGATGTCAAATTCCGGCATTTTCAAGACAGTGGCATGCAAAATGAAATTCCTTCCCTCAATAAGTACCTCAAGCTCATACTTAGCGGTTGCAACCATATCCGAGCCATCTGGAAGGCGCACTAGTCGGGCTATTCCAGTAAAATATTGCCCCCCCCCCTCATGTCCTTAATGAAATCCTCGGACACAAAGGAGTGTGAAGCACCGATATCGAACAGTGCATAGGCCGTCTTTCCTCCAATTATCACGGTGCCTGCAGTAACATTCTGGGGATTCCGTTCTTGCGCCATGTCTAGCGCGTACACTTGATCCCGGGCAGGGCCGGGGTTACCTCCTCGCGGTCCTCGTACTCGGCCACGCATGTAACCCCGCCCTTAAGTAGCCGCCAGAGGGAGAGTGGGAGGGGCGTTCCCAACCAATTGCGGTCAAAAGCATCGAAAGTGACCCAGTTGGTTGCATTCAAAACACACCAGCCCAGGACGCCTCTCGAGTTGCTGAAATTGCTGAGGCTGCGACGGTGGAGGCAACGCGAGCGGTTGCGGAACCGGATGCTCCACCTTATAGTTTCGATGGACACGCCCTCCACCTCCTTGATATCCTCTTCCTCTTCTAAAGTCCTGTCTCCTTCTATTGCTCGGGCCAGCTTCCATGATGCCCTCTGCAGGTCTCTTACCACTACCCAAGTGGTCCTCCTCCAATCTTTTTGCCATATCGATGATCTCTGCCAAGCTAGCATCCGCTATAAACAAAAGTGCCTGCCTTAGGGGGTCTCGCAGTCCTTTGTAGAAACGCTTGGCATAACCTCTATCATCCAACTTGTATGAGTCCGCGAACCTTGCGAGATGTTGGAACTCCCGTTGATATTCCGTAACCATCTTCGATCCTTGTTTCAGTAGAAGGAACCTCTCCTCAAGTTCATCTCGAGTGGATGAAGGAATGAAGTGCTCCAAGAAAACATCCGAGAACTCGCTCCAACTTATCTCTGTATAGACTCGGCCTTGGAAGGTGGAGCCCATGAGTGACTTCCACCACCTCTTAGCATGTAGCTCCAAGGTAGACAACGCCAGTGACACAACCATGTTAGCTAGACAACGGATACCAACCAACAACTCCTGTACTATGTCAAGCCATTCCTCCGTGCGCACGGCTGACTCCGTCCCAAGGTAAGTGGGAGGGGAGAGAGCCCGGAAGGCGCTCAGCCAGTTAGATCCCGGGGCATGTTGTAGCACCGGAGGCTGTTGTGCCCTAAAAGCATCCAAGATGGCGGTGAGCGTCTGCCCCAACTCGGACTGTTGGAACTGAGTGGGTATGGAAGGGGCAGGAATGCCCCCCAACGGCTGACACGCACTGGAATCTATACGAAGAATGCAAAATTACGGTTAGGTTGGCTAATCCTAAGGTCAGAGTTGTACAAACTTAGTGTGAATTACATATGGGCACACCACTACTTTCGCTAAGTCAGTTTGTCCCCAAACTGACTAGTCGAATGGGAGTGGCCCATTTTTGAAGACTTCTTTAGTTGAGGATTGTGACAAACTGATACCATTTGTAAGATCCCCCTCCCGGAACATAAGACACGGCACGAGAGGGGTCTTATGCCCAGAACAGCCGCCTTGGGGTAGCACTAACACTCGGGTTAGCCTGTACCACAAGACGTCTATTCTGCCGGCTACAACCAATATCAATATATATATGCCAACCCGACCAATATAATATCACAAATCAAATCCACACAAGCTATAAGTCCAAAAGCATAGTAATAGAGAAGCTAAACATGCTTCTACAAAATCAGAGTACAGCTAATAAGTTGCCCCAAAGGGCTACAACAAAACTCTCATATACTCACATCTGCAACAGATGGTAGCGACGACACCGTCCCTTCAGGCCTTGTCGTCCTGGCCTGGCTGACCAGCTCCATGACATGTTGTTCCATCTGCGGGATTTCCTCCTAAAAAGGAAGACGAAGCAACCGTTAGTCATAAAGACTAAGTGGCTTCTCATCCGCTCCCCCGGCGACTCCTCGGCACCGGGCGGAGAAATAGTCAGGGTACAATATATGTATATAAGTAGGAGTATAACAAGCAAGTGGTATAACATGTAGTAAGATATTATAACATTTCTACCATCTATCACAGCATGTAGTAAGATATTCTAACATTTCTATCATCTATCACAGCATATGAATATAGAGTTATAACAGAAAGTAACTCAACTTATATGGATGCCCATACAAGCATATAAGTTGAGGATCATTCAACAGTAAGTAACTCATCGTATAGGAGTGCCCATACAAACTTATACGATGAGGATCTTGTGTATGTAATGAAGTGCAATGTTATGTATGCGATGCAATGACTCACCCATGATCACGCACATGCAGTTGCTATGTCGACACAGACTAGTAGTTCCCACTTTTTGAGCAGGTAGCTAACCTCTCAGGCGCCAACCGTCGTGGCCAGACGGTGACAGTAGAACGGGCACTTCTACTACTAAGTGGGTATCCACACTAATTCACTTAGGCCTCCGTACGCCTAAACGCTAAGAACACCACAACGGAGCTCATGCATACTACGGCCCAACGGGTTCACTTGGGTAGATGTGCACCAAGATCCTAGCTCCGAACTGGCCTATGCGTGACACGGAAGGAACCTCGGAAATAAGCACGAGGGTCAAGCCCAACCGTTCACTTGGTACGGATGATGCCCCGGGACATGAACACCGAGGTACAAGCCCAACTACCCAAAGTCTATCTGTCAACTCCCATCGGTGTGACGATTGGCGAGCCCATAGACCTGCCACACTATCCTTAACCCAGGATTATGACACCGCGTGTCAACTCACACCGCATGCAATTCCACAACACCGTGGCATGGAAGAAGCCTCGGAGAAAGCACGAGGACCAAGGCCAACCATCCACTTGACACGGATGGAGCCCTGGGACATGAACACCAAGGGACAAGCCCAACCGTCCAACTTTACTCATCTCAACACCATCCCGACTAGTGACGGCCAACGCCGCACTTACTAACTTCCACAATGCTACCCGTAGGGAGACGACTCTCTAAGCATTGGACTACCAACTTTCATTTTATCAATTTAACATACACATGACCATAGTTTATTCATCTATATGTCATACCGAATGATTTCAACATCATAAAACAAAATGCGCATAAATGATAATCTACCAATTTATATCAAGCCATTTCGTTCGATTCAAGCTTACTTCACAACTCGTTATACGAATTCAAATTAACAAACGTCAACCTTCATAACACTACGGTGGTTATCATAAAAGAGTTCACCCGAACCTCGAATTAGATTGCAACATTAATTCCACCAAATCTAAATCCATGTTATACACTACCAAAAATTTATGTACAGAATAAATTTTGACAGCAACTTCAACCGAAGATTCCCGTGGCTACAGGAATTTGGTGAGTGCGTGTAACCCCTTGATGGAAAGGTATTTCCATTAGCTACAACTTTCATGTTCAGCCTGCAACCCAGATCAGACTATAACCCACATGAAATTGGCTCCAAAGCCTGCAGCGTACAGAATATAATTTCTGTGTGCATAGCTTACAACCCTTACTTCGATCAGACATTCCCGTGGCTACAGACTTCACCCGAAGGAGTGTAACCACTCGTTGGAAAGGTAATTTCAAGGGCTTAAACTTTCGTGTTTAGTCAAAAGCCCAGATCGGATCATTTCTTGCCTGAAAATAGCCAAGAAGGTTGCTACGTGCAGAACACAGATTCTGCACGCATCTTGAAGCGGAATGAATGGCATCGGTTCATCTCCTCTTCAAGCCGATCACCCCAAATCGCAACCAGAAGTTACTCCACCCTTTTTCATCCCTCTCGAGGCCATTCCTCTTCACGAATCCACCCCCATCATCACTTTGAAGAAGGGGAAGTTGAAGATGCCTAAACTTTAGAACAAAGTTCTAGGTATGCCTTCCTAAGAAACCTTCTCCTCACACATCAAGACTCATTTGAGCCGATGTCTCGCCTAAGAATATCTAAGGATCTAGCAACAAGGGAGAGGGGAGGAAGCTCACCTCATTTCTAGCGGTACCATCATTTCCGGCCATGGATCTTGTCATCCTCCTCGGTGGCATCGCTTTTTCCTTGACGGCGGTGGCGTTTCTCCTCCTCTAAGGTTTGCTCCAGCAAGATCTCCTCCTCCAGGAAGTTCTCTCAGGAAAAAGGGCTTGAATGAAGAGTGAAAACGGCTAGGGTTTTACTTTTCCTTTTTATACAGAAGTGACACGGGTAGGGACACGGTCGTGTCCTTACCCGTGTCCTGCTCTGGCGATGCGGCTCGACTGCCGTTTTGTGCTCCTACACGGGTACTGACACGCCCGTGTATGTACCCATGTATAAGTGACATGGTCGTGGTTCTGGCCGTGTCGACACCCGTGTCCTGCTCGGGGCACTGCTCGTTTTGCTTGCCTTGGAGCACACGGGTAGGGACACGCCCGTATCTCTACCCGTGACCTTCTCTGGCCAGACTCAAAGCCATGGCACTCAAAGCCATGGCACTCAACGTCATGGAACATGGGTAGGGACACGCCCATGTCTCTACCCGTGTCCTGCTCAGGACAAAATACTCAAAGCCATTTCACTCAAAGCCATGGTCACTCAACCCCACTGAACACGGGTAGGGACACACCCGTGTCCCTACCTGTGTCCTTCTCAGGACACACCACTCAACGTCATTTTATTACCACTCAACCCCATGGACACTCAGCGCCACTGAATACGGGTAGGGACACGCCCGTGTCCCTACCCGTGTCATACTCAACACAGTTTGCAGCCTATTTCCTTGTTCCCCGCGAGTGCGCACCTGATCGCATACACCCCCTTGAGCCTGCACCAGCTCTCCCAACACCAAAAACACGCACAAGGGGCCTAGCGCGAATCGGGACGTTATAGCCTTTCCATAAGAGACCATCGTCGATAGAGAACTGGTCGTTAGACCCATCAACGGTTTCCACATAGTGACGTTTCAAGCTCACGACCAACTCCAAGGACTATCGAATCCTGTCTGCGAGGTCGTATTGAACCTCCGTCCAACCCAAACGTGCGTTTGCACTAATGCCCTTTTCAACATAAGAGATTTCCAATGCTTCCAGATCCCGAATAAGCCGCTCATCATGCATCTGTAACCAATTGGCTCGAGCAGGGGTCCTACGGCTCAAAGCATCCACCACAACGTTCCCCTTCCCTGAAATATAATGAATCTTATAGGTGTAATCCCCAATGAACTCCATCCACCTACGCTATCGCATGTTCAGATCCTTCTGATCCATCAGATACTTCAGGCTCTTGTGATCTAAATATATATCTACCTTATCCCCATACAAATAATGCCTCCAAAGCTTAAGAGCGAATACCACAGCCGCCAACTCCAAATCAAGGATCGGGTAATTCCTCTAATGCACCTTCAATTGACATGATCCATAGGCTATCACCTTCCCATGCTAAAGACGAACACAGCCTAATCCACACCCAGATGCGTCACTGTATCAAAGCCCTTCGAACCACAAGGCAAATATAAGACAAGCGTCGTGGTCAGACGACACTTTAGTTCTTCGAAATCATATGCGCACTTCAGCGACCAAACAAACTTCTGATCTTTCCTTGTCAAATTAGTGAGGGGCAGTGCTATCCACGAGAAGTTCTCCATGAAGCGCCTAAAATAGCCGGCAATCCCTAGAAAACTCCGGACTTTCGACACAGAAGACATCACGTGCCATTCTCGTATCGCAGCTACCTTCACCGCATCTACTGCAATTCCCTCGCCACTAACTACGTGACCAATGAACGCTACCGAGGACATGCAAAACTCACATTTGGAGAATTTAGCATCCAATTGGTTCCTCCTCATAATCTCCAAAACCATATGAAGATGCTTGAAATGATCCTCCTCACACTGCAAGTACACCGATATATCATCGATGAAGACTATCATGAACTGATCCAAGTACTCTTTGAATGTCCTGTTCATCAAATCCATAAATATGGATGGCGCATTCGTCAGCCCAAACGGCATGACGGTGAATTCATAATGCCCATAACGAGTGTTGAAAGCTGTCATGGGAATGTCACTTTCCCTAATTCTCAGCTGATAGTACCCAAATTTCAAATTTAGCTTCGAGTACACAGTTGACCCTACCAGCTGATCGAATAGATCATCAATCCTCAGGATTGGATATTTATTATTCTCCATCAGCTTGTTCAACTCTCGATAATAAATACACAGTCGTAAACTTCTGTCCTTCTTTTTAACAAAGAGGATTGGCGCGCTCCAAGGCGACGAACTAGGACGCACATACCCTTGATCTAACAGCTCCTACAGTTGTACCTTCAATTTCGTCATCTCTCTCTGTGCTAAGAGGTAAGTAGACCGCGTCACCGATTTGGCATTATAATTCAACTTGATAGTGAACTCGATCTCTCTCCGGTGTGGGGCTCTAAGGACACTTTTGGGGAAAAGGTCGGCAAGCACCGACACCAACGAAACACCGACCAACCCAGACTTAGGATTCATAATCTCTATTTAAGAACAACTCTGCCCCCCCCCCCCAAGAATGACTAACTTAGTCTCGCTTTTGGTGTTTAGCACTAGTGTGACCACCTTGGGATTACACCACCTACAATATTCAACGATAATGTTTCTGTTTGGTTTGTATATCTATAATCGATATATCAGAAAGCAATAATACGGATCACAAGAAAACCTTGGATGCTAAGGAGCAAGAAGTCCCACAACGAACAGTACTCTCCACCACCAAGAGTGGGATAAGGCCAACTTACACAAATCACAAGTTAGTAACTAATCATGTCATATGAATAAAAGCTATAAGCTAAACCATACCTGTCATCTCGTCCCTTTGCTTATGTTCTTCTGCCTCTTCCTTTGACTTCAGAAACCTACCCCAACAGTCACGAGATATATGTCCCGGCTTGCCACAATTATAACAGTGGATTGGGCATCCTCTCCCAAAGGTTGCTCCAGACCCAGACTCCTTAGCCACTAGAGTACCACTCCGACATTTCATGGCAATATGTCCAGTCTTGCCACACGTATAACAAGTAAGTGGGACTCGCCCTGTAGTTTCTCCTGACTTAGCTTTTTTTTTCTTTGGGGCATCAGCACGACAATCGCAGGTAAGGTGTCCTGACTTGTCATAAGTATGGCAAGCATAAAGATCTTGACCAGTAGAGATTCTAGACCTCTTATGCCAACTCCTGAGGTATTCAAACTTTGTAGAAACCGCAGAGTTCGGTACCCTGCACACGGGAGTCTGGTAGACCTTTCCCAAATCTACTTACAACGATCTAGCTGACTCCACCAATGCTCGTAATCCCAATAACTTCGGTCCTACCAATAGAAGTCGTAAATAATCACGCAGACCATTATAAAACTTGTTTACCATAGTCTGCTTGTCCTCCAACACAAAATCTAAGTAGCGCCTTATCGTGACAAACACATGGAAAAATTCGTCAACAGAGTGTGTTCCTTACGCCAAAAGCATGTTCAACTGCTGATCCGATGATCTTCTAATTTCCACTTGCTCTAGAGCACCAACCGACAATGAAGCCACCCTAGGGACATGGGGTTGCACATACCTTCTATGTTGGGCATCGATCATGACGAACACTACTTCCGCTACCATTCGGATGGTTTCGGCAGAAAGAGGGGTTGCAGGTATGTCATTAGGTGCACTGCTTTCCGTAGAGTGTGGACGTTTCAAATATCCTGCACCACTCCTGGTCGCCTATTATCACAAAACACTCAATTAGGTGATAAACAATTGCTAAAAAACAATCATATGAACACTCTTGTTCCTTAAACATGTGTATTTTCATTCCTAAGTGGATATTCATGAGTTCTTTTCATGTTATAATGATTACGCACATGCCTATGCTCACCACACCTTAAAAAGGATTCGTCCACGAATTCTCCTAAGAAAGACTAACACCTTAATCTAATACCAAATTTTAACACCTTCATCTATCACATGGGGTATAACAGAAGGTCCGGACGGGTCCCCATGCCATATTCCACGGACAGTCAGCGGAGTTATATATTAATACTAACATACTATAATACCATGTTGAAACCTAACACAGAGCATTCTAGCGGAAGCTTTTAAGCAAGTTAGAAGAACCCATCACAGAATATGAATGTCCACTATAACCCAAAGTAG
This sequence comes from Platanthera zijinensis, assembly GCA_039513925.1. Classification (NCBI taxonomy): domain Eukaryota; kingdom Viridiplantae; phylum Streptophyta; class Magnoliopsida; order Asparagales; family Orchidaceae; genus Platanthera; species Platanthera zijinensis. Next base: position 206,304,804 of record CM077082.1, on the reverse strand, counting down.
GAATGAAAGAATAAATACACAAAGAGTCTTGACCTTATGACCTTACAACATTCAACTTGAATTAAAGTATTTTACATACTTCAGCACGCAGGCCGACCATACATGAAAACAGTAAAAGTAAATACTTTGCTTTGGCCTTCAAGGGCCAGCACAGCATCCGGGGCTTTAGCCCGCTACTTGCCACTTGGCTCACCTGTTCCTGCATAAGAATAATCAACCAAATGGTGGCAAAACAAGGCAACGGTCAGTTAAAGCTGACCAAATTATAACGAACCCGCCCCTTACTTGGGGCGGCAGAGCCCCTTCCCTGCAATGTATTAGCAAATCCAAACATAGTAATGAAAGTACAATTTAAGCACAATTCACCACAGACATTGGAACGAACGGACACACACCCCGTGCACTCATGGCACATTCTCGGTGTCCGGATAAAATCCAGGGACCACCACCATTCATAAGATGGCATCAAACATGAGCATTTGGTAGTATCTACGACCTGCATAAGGTCCGAGACCTGTAACATCGGCAAGCAGGCCCGTCACACATGAGTAGAAAAAGTAAACATTCGTATTGGCCTACAAGGGCCGGCTAAGCAACAAGGGCTTCACCCCACTACTTGCCACTAGATTCTGCAGCACCTGCAATCAACATTACACCGTAACGGTGGCAGACAAAAGCTGTAACATCCCATTTCTGACTAGACCCCTGGGAGTGGATTTGTCTTAACAGAACCCTAGGAAGCCCAGGAATCGAAGTTTGTCGACCAAGATTTTGAGTCAAGGGGTGGTCACTGTAAGATCCTGTTCCTCAAATCCGAGGCAACCCGGATCTTATGCCCAGAACCGCCGCCTTACGGTGACACTAACGCACGAGTTAGTGGTCACCGCAAGACGCCGATTCTGCCGGCTAGTACGATCATAACCTGTTCGGCCAATATGAGAATAATTGCATAATAAATCAGAGTAAAACCAGAAGCAAGTCCACAGCCACAGTATATATATATCAAATGAAACATAAGACAGTCCATAATGAGTACAGAAAATGAATGAAAGAAGGGCTTATGCCCAGTACATCATATCTCTCTCTCACTCTCATACACAGCAGCGGAAAAACCATAACTCTCTCATCACCTGTAGACGTGCTCCAGTAGTAGTAGTAGGTATCTGCCCCTCAAGTCCTGCCTCCTCGACGTGCTGGTCCACCTCCTCGAGCTCCTAAAATAGTAAGGTCACCGACCATTAGTCAAAAAGACTAAGTCGTATCCTCAGCACCTCCTCCTGCAACTCCTAGGCACCGTGCGGGAGGACGAAGCGGAGGACAACAAGGGGTGGCAAAGGCGATCAGGTGACAGGAAACTAACAGGGTATATATAATCAAAATATAATGAAATGTAACCTCCACTTATGCGGGTACGCATAAGCAAGGGATCTTTTGCAAGGCTCCCATTGTATAGAATGTCCCATACCATTTATACAATGGGGTGTCAGAGTCACAAGCATATATATATAAAGGAAAAATAACCTTAACCTATAAACATGCCCACTCAGGCTTATAGGCTAAGGGTTCGTATAGCAGGTCCTAATGTATAAGCGTCCCATACCACTTATACATTAGGTGTCTTAGGTTGTTATGCAGATTAATGTTATGCAACTATATGGTGGGTATGATATGAACATGCAGTGCAACACACACACACGACTCCGTGATCACAGACCTTTAGTTCCCACTTTTCGAGAGCTAGCATCACTCTCAGGTACCACCGTTGTGGCTACGGCAGCAGCGGAGCGGGCGTCTCCGCCTTCTAGGCGGGTATACACACTACCAGGCCTAGACCTCTCTTGTACGCCTCTGTACACCTACAAGTGCACTCTAGAGCCTCTGCGTACCACTTTGCTGACTACCTGTCAGTCTTGTTGGGTCGGGTGCGCGTTATTAGGAAAAGTCCTCCAGACTCCAGTATAAACATCCTACTGGTCCTTCTAACCCTCGCACCCGCCTGGTCCACCGTACTACCGTCGGTGTGACGACCGGCCAGTACCGCATGGCCCGCCACTAGTATGTGCACATGCAAGTATTATATATTGAGCCTCCAGCTCAAAGGACTATTCTGTCTCAAACCTCTCCAACCCGCCACGGGTGAGTATATGCTACAAACCCTCCAACCCTGGCCGGGTGAGTGTATATAAGCCAATTTCTTTCCTCCAACTCTGCACGGGTGAGCAAGTAGTCAAAAGACTCCAAGTCCCTCCAACCCGGCACGAGTGAGCACATGTCCAGTTCACTTAACCTATTAAACTACTCTTATCTACAGATTATCATACCTAGAGTCTTAAGGTTAATCCCAGGACTGCCCAAGGTATTCCCGGTGAAGGGCTCTCAGGGGCACTAGGAGCTGCGATGGGCTGAATCCCAAAGCTCCCTTTCTCAAGGATATTTACTTTAGTTGTTTCTTACCCCGGACCCCTTTTTCTCTCTTCTGTTACATAGAGTGACCTAGTGATTTAAGGTATGGATCAAGGAGTGACGGTCTTCCGTCAACTCTTCCTAGGCAAGTCTAATATTGCACTGTTACTCTCGCCTCTAGAATGCAACTGCCATCCAGGGTTATACTTCCGAACTTAGACTCTAACTCAGTTGTTGATTCATCCCCTGGCGGCCTATAGTCCAGCCTACTTTTACTATGCGCACCCCATGACCCAACACCACCTTGAAATCGAACTTCTAAATTCCTGGTCCAACTGACTCCAAACATTTATCCTAGGGTGGTATGGACTACTAGAATGAATATGTGGATTTTGTGAATTTTCTACGTTATTAAGGCCCTTAATTAAATCTTATAAATTATTTACTAGGTCATTTTACCCATGAAGAGTCCTCAATTGAAATCCTCTGTCCTAGGGGAATTTTCCTGAGATGCAAATGATTAAAATAACACTGTCTACAAGGTTTCATAATTTTCCTTTTATTATATCTATTCATCCCATAATTAATACAATTCCTACACAAGTGTCATTTTCCAAATGAGGTACAAGAAATGTATTCACCAAAATTCCAGGAAAATTACTAAGCATTCATATTACCATTTTATGGCTAATGACAGAGTTTCATTTATTTCCACTGTGTAATGGTCTACCAAAATTCATTCCTAATTATTTACCAAAATACCATTTTCCTACCTTAATAATTATCAATGTATACAAAAATTCTGAAATAAATATGCAACACTACTATTGCTATTATACATCTATAGAAATATTTTTACAATTTCCCCACATGTAATTCCATCATTTCTCATATAAATACAAAAGGGGTAAAACAGTAATTTCAAGATTTTTGCCCTAATAATTTCCAAACAGAGGTCTAAAATTTTCCAAAGTCAAATAAGACACCATAAATTAATTTGGCTGAATTTGAGAATTTTCTATAAACAAAATCAAATTTTTCCATTTATTTTCCCAAAACTCCTATATTTTGTAAAATTCCATTAAATGGTATTTCTGATTTCATAAGTCCCAAAAATAATTCCAGGGATGAATCATGCCCTAATGTATCACTGGAATTTATTGCATGGTTTTTGGGTGCCTCAGCTAGGTTAAATACACAAAATACAAATTATTGCTAATTGCACACCAAGGCCTAAATTAGCTTACACAAACACATGGAATAACCCTTCATGCAGGGGTCCAATTGCCTTGAAATTTCTACCAGACACCAATAATGTCCCCAAGGACATACCACCAAAATTTGGGGTCATTTGGGTGTCTAAAATTACAATTATGCCCTTAATTTAATTTTTGATATTTTGATAAAAACTATAGAAAAAGTTCTTCCAAAAATTCCAAATTTTTGTCAGGGCATAGGCATGCCCTAAATACACCCATGACCAAAATTTCAGGTCATGGTGATGCTTGGTTTGTCTTGGGCATCAAATTTGGTTTCTGCCCTAGTTTAGGGGCAGTCCTAGCAAAACATCCCTACAGGGCAGCCTACTGGTCCAAAAGTCATGATTTCTGTGGCATTGCAAAGTTAACCCATCTACCTAACGTTTTCATTCAGGGTTCATCCTAAGGTGGGGCCTCTAAGTGCCTCAAAAACAACATGCAAAATATCTATTACCATGTGACACTATTCCACATTATTCATAAAATAATAATACAGGGAATTATTAATAAAATCGTTGCACGAATCTTAAAGAGATCTAACGGCTGTTATAGCTTCTTCTTCATGCAGTGCATGCAGGGCCAACCGAGCAGGTGTTCCTTGCGGGGCCATTTCCGGCCATCGCCGGCGGCTGGACCTCCGGCCAAGTTATCCCCCGGCCTCACGGTGGTCGGGGCTTGAACTGGCCGGCGGCTGGGCGGCGAGGAGCGGCGGACGGCGGCGGCGCCACCAAACCGAAAAAGCCCTAATCCGCCATTTTTGAAGCTTTTCCAAGCTGGTAGAGGCCTACAGTCGAGCTCTTTTGAGCTTGACTACTAACCTAGGAGACCTAGGAAACTAGTACAGTGAGAGGGGAGGGGATACGGACTCTTGGTGGTTGTGGTTGAGGGTGGCGGCGGCTTCCCCTAGCATGCACATTCCGGCGAGCTCCACGGCTTTCCATGGCTTCCTTCCTCTCTCTCTCTCTCTCTCTGGGGTAGGGATGAAGTGGGAGTGAGGGTGTGAGGTCGGTTTGGGGCTGAGTTATGAGAGGGGGCGACTTCACCAAGGCTTGGGGCGGATTCACCAAGGAGGGGGGTCGGGTTAGTGGGTTTGGCCGGCTAGGTGGCTGGTGAGTGGGTCCCACTGGCCATGAAGGCTGATTAGAGCCTAGTGGGTCGGGTTGCCAAGTGTTGGGCTGGGTTGGGTGAGTGAATAGGGAGGGTTGACTCCACCAAGTTGTTTAGGCTATGTTGGGCTTGGGTTGGGTTTGGGCTTGGCCCAAGGCAGCATGGTGGGGGTCCCACACCTCCTAATACCCATGCATGGTCAGCCAACCATCATGGGTTGGTGGGATGAGCCCAAGTGGCCCAAAATAACTCCTAGGCACTTTCTCTCTCCTATTCTCTTCTTTTCTCTCTCCTAGATGTTCTCCCAAAAGTACTATTGAGAGGCCCTATTTTTCTCTCCCCTAGGGTTTATAGGGTCACTTTAGGCCCACATGATGAATTTGGGTTGATTTGGGTGGACCCAACCCAGTGAATTGGGCTAGGGCACCATTTTCACTATTTAGGTCAAAGGTGTTGACTTGACCCATCATGGTCAACTGGTTGACCCCCTGACCTACCTTGGGGTCTACTTAGATTGTATTTAGGGTTAGGGCATCATGAGGGGGTCATGGTGTGGCTAGGGTTCCTGTTTAGGCTAGTTTGACCTAGTTTGACTTTGGCCCCATAGTGGGCCCCACATGGCTACAACCCACTATCTAGGGTCAAACCTAGCTCATTACCCTAACACCCACCCCATGCCTAACCCAATCTAAGTTAAGGGGTCTAGAAGTAACATTGGGATGTTACAAATCCTATAAACAAAAGAAATAATTTCGTCCCCGAAATTTAAGTTTGGGTCTACGGGTTCCAGTTGCAGAAATTGTTAAGGAAATTTTGTAGAAAATAACATAAAAGTACCTGATGTAAATAGTTCTGGATGACGCTCCAGCATCAGATCCCTAGGTTCCCAGGTGTGCTCCTCCCGTCCATGGTTGGACCACAGCACCTTTACGAGTGGAACCTTCTTTTTCCTCAACGTTCGGACCGCTGAATCGTCGATCCGGATCGGCTCCAATCTAACCGAACGGTCAGGTTCTACCGGTCCAGCTGCAGTAGGGACATGCTGCTCAGGGCGAAGGAGAGCTCTTCGCAAAGAAGAGACATGGAACACATCGTGTAGGCTGCTCAGCTCCGGAGGTAGCTGCAGCCGATAAGCCAAGGGGCCCACACGCTCCAGAATCAGGTATGGTCCCATGTACCGGGGGCTGAGCTTCTTATGTCTCCGAATCCGAGAAATACCGTGTACCGGTCGGATTTTCAGGAAAACCCTGTCCCCAACTTGGAACTCCACTTTCCGGTGTCGAGCATCATAATATTTCGCTTGTCTGCTCTGAGCCTCCAGAAGCCGATCCCTGATCAAATGAATCTGAGCCTCCGTATCCTCTACAAAGTCTGACCCAAGGGCTCGAGTATCCACATCTTGCACCCAGGATAGCGGAGTCCGGCATTTTCTCCCATAAAGCGCCTCGTAAGGAGCCATCCCGATGCTGGCCTGGTGGCTGTTATTGTATGAGAATTCGATCAACGGCAGTAGCCTCTCCCAAGGTTTCCCTGTATCCAAAATACATAACCTGAGCAGGTCCTCCATAGTGCGTATCGTCCGCTCCGTCTGACCGTCGGTCTGCGGGTGGAAGGCAGTGCTAAAGGAAAGTCTGGATCCCAAGTAAGCGTGCACTGCCCTCCATTCCCTGGAGGTGAAGCGACCATCCCTATCTGAAACAATAGACCTGGGTACTCCGTGATACCGGACGAACTGCTCTACAAACAACCTCGCCAGTACAGCAACCGGGGCATCTTTTCTGACCGGGATAAACCGTGCTACCTTGGTCAACCTGTCTACAATGACCCAGATGGAGTCGTGCCCAGAATGAGAGCGAGGGAGTCCGTGAACAAAATCCATAGAGATATCCTCGAACTTCCACTCTGGGACTGGCAGTGGCTGTAATATACCGCCTGGGCTCTTGCATTCGGCCTTCACTCGCTGGCAAGTCTCGCAGTGTGTCACCAGGTATATGATCTCCCTCTTCATTCCTGGCCAGTACATGGTCCGCCGTAAGTCAGCCCACATCTTGGTGATACCGGGATGCACTGAATATCTGGAGTAGTGTGCCTCTCTGAGGATGTCATCCCGGATCTCACCTCCTGCTGGAATGTACACTCGGCCACGGAATCGAAGAAGGTCGTCCTCCAGCGTATAATCCCCATGCTTGCCTCCTTTTAGAGCGTCAAAGATAGGCTCTAGATCAGTATCCAATCTCTGATGTGTAAGAATGCGTTTCTGTATATCATCATTGCTGACCAAAGAGTTCAGGTACTCTCGATAGAGCACTGGCTCGGCTTCCGAAACCATGGTAATCTGCATATCCTCCATCATGCGTAGCAGCTCCATAGACATCACCCGGGACTCCGGTCCAGAAGTGCCGGCTCTCCTGCTCAAAGCATCTGCTACTGTATTCGCCTTTCCCGGGTGATAGTGCATCTTATAGTCGTAATCGCAGAGGAACTCAAGCCACCTCCTCTGTCGCAGGTTCAGAACCTTCTGCGTGTCGATGTATTTGAGATTCTTATGATCGGAGTATATATCACAATGAATCCCGTAGAGGTAATGTCTCCATGTTTTGAGGGCAAAAACTACGGCCCCGAGCTCGAGATCATGTACAGGATAGTTATGCTCATGCTTCTTCAGCTGTCGCGAAGCATAAGCGATAACATGTCCGTGCTGCATTAAGACTGCACCCATCCCCTGATAGGATGCATCTGTATATATCTGAAATCCTTCACTCCCCGAGGGAAGTGCAAGGATGGGGGACGAAGTGAGCCGGTCCTTGAGCTCTTGAAATGCTGACTCGCACCGCTCTGTCCAGTCAAATGCGGCATCCTTTTTCGTCAAGGACGTGAGGGGGAGGGCTATCCTTGAAAACCCCTCCATGAACTTACGATAATAACCTGCCAGGCCCAAGAAGCTACGGATGTCTGACGCTGTCTTTGGCCGTGGCCAATCCCGTACTGCCTCTATCTTAGCAGGATCCACAGCTAATCCAGCTCCGCTGATTGTGTGTCCTAGGAAGGCCACTTCCTGAAGCCAGAATTGACATTTTGAGAACTTCGCATACATCTGAAATTCTCTTAACTTCTGCAATACCAGTGCTAAATGCTCTGCGTGCTCCTCTCGAGATCGCGAATAAATCAGAATGTCGTCAATAAAAACTATAACAAACCGGTCCATATAAGGCTCGAATACCCTGTTCATGAGCGTCATAAAGGCCGAGGGCGCATTCGTGAGCCCGAACGGCATCACCGTGAACTCATATAAGCCATAACGGGAGCTGAATGCGGTCTTCGGTATATCTTCCTCCCGGATGCGTAACTGGTAATAGCCGGATCGTAAATCGAGCTTAGAGAACCAGAAGGCTCCCTGAAGTTGATCAAATAACTCGTCTATCCGGGGCAATGGGTAGGTGTTCCGAACCGTCAACCTATTCAATTCCCTGTAATCTATACACAATCGGAGGGATCCATCCTTCTTCTTCACAAATAAAACCGGTGCTCCCCACGGCGATGAACTTGGCCGCACAAATCCTGACTCCACAAGTTCCTGTAGCTGAGTCCTGAACTCTGCCAATTCCCTAGGGGCCATTCTGTAGGGTGCTCGGGACACTGGTCTTGCCCTGGCACCAACTGGATCCTGAAGTCCAAGTCCCGCGATGGTGGTAGCCCAGGTAACTTCTCCGGAAAGACATCAGCATAATCTCGTGCCACTGGAATATCAGCTATGGAACTCTCTACCACAGCCATCTCGAAACAAATGAGGTATACCTCTTCTCCCTGTTCATAGGCCTTAACGGCCTGTACTGAAGATAAAGAGAGTCGGGGAATGGAACGGATACCTTCAATGATGACGTAGGAGTCTCCGTGTCTGAGTGTGATCCTCTTCGAGGGGCAATCTATCTGCGCGTAGTTCCAATGAAGCCAATTCATGCCTAGGATCAGATCATAATCCGGTAGGCTCAGAACTGTTGCCGGAGCTTCAAACGTTTTGCCTCCTATCTCGACATCCATATTGCAGCAGTCTGTGGTTCGAAGTTCCGTACCATCAGGGAGTCGCACTCTCTTTTCCAAACCGGAAAACTTCTCCACTCCTTCTAATCCTTCAATAAACGAGTCTGACACGAAGGAGTGTGACGCACCCGTGTCGAAGAGGGTGTGAGCGGGCTTGCCGCTAATCATCACTATGCCTGGGTTTGTTTGAGTTCAAAGAATAGTATTACTTTTAATGTCTAAGGTACTCTTAAAATTTAAAATTTATGAATTCTAAAAAAAATTTTAAGTACCTGTAATCACCTCCTCTGGGTCCCTCTGTTCCGTGAGATCCAGCGCGTATACCTGCTCCCGGTCTCGGCCTCGGCCGTGATATCCTCGGCCTCGGCCTCGTCCTCGTCCTCGTCCTCGTCCTCGGCCTTGGTGAACTGGAGGGGCCACTGGAGGTGGAGGAGGAGGAAGAGGGTGGACCTGAAGCGGGCACTGCGTCCTGATGTGCCCAGGTTGGCCGCAACCAAAGCAGGTGATCTGCCTCTGACCTCGATCATCCTGTCTCATCGGTCCGGGAATCTGCATAGGTGGGGGAGCCAAAGGTGGAGGAGGCCCCTGATCCTGCCTATAGTTGGGACGACGACGTCCCCCACCTCTCCTGTATCCAATCGTCTTTCCCCTCTGAGACGATCTGCTGCTCTCCCCAAACGACTGTCCATCCAACGATCTCTTCCCTCTGCCTTGCACCAACAGCTGGTCAGCCTCCAGCTTCTTTGCCATCTCGATGATCTGCGCCATGGTACCGTGGGCAATGAATAGCAAGGGCTGCCTCAAAGAGTCGCGGAGCCCGTGATAGAATCTCTTCGCGTATTTCTGGTCGTCCCAGTCATGGAAGCCTGCAAACCTAGCCAGGTGGGAGAACTCTCTCTGATATTCAATAACTGATCGGCTCCCCTGCTGGAGGCTCAGAAACCTCGCCTCCAAGGTATCTCGGTCTGTGGAAGATACAAAATGCTCCAAGAAGACGTCGCTGAACTCCTCCCAAGATATGTCCATCAGCTCCCGGTCGGCGAATGTAGAGTCCCGCACCGACTTCCACCACCTCTTTGCATGAGCGTCTAGTGCCGAGGTGGCAAGGGGAACTGCCTGTCTGACGGGGCAGCTGATGCCAGCTAGCAGCTCCTGGATGGTCTCCAACCACTCCTCTGTCTTCACGGCATCTTCTGTCCCGCGATACAGTGGCGGAGACAGACTTTTAAATGCACTCAACCAGTTCGATCCTGGGTTGGGCAGCTGAACCGGGGCTTGCTGCGCTCTGAAGGCATCCAGGATAGCCGTCAGGGTTTGCCCCATCTCAGTCTGCATGAACGGAATGGCAGCCGGAGGGGGAGGAACCGTATCCTGCGGAGGCTGCATAAAGGAAAACTTAACGTCAAAATTGGCCTAACTCATTGTTTGATGGACTGATTATGTGGCTTTTTATGCATGGGCACACCACTGCTTCTGCTGCATTGTTTGTCCGCAAACTAATGCTGGAGCGGGGTGTTCCAGTGTGGTGGACTGTATTCTCATATGATCGTGGTTTCAAGTGATACCAGTTTGTAAGATCCTGTTCCTCAAATCCGAGGCAACCCGGATCTTATGCCCAGAACCGCCGCCTTACGGTGACACTAACGCACGAGTTAGTCGTCACCGCAAGACGCCGATTCTGCCGGCTAGTACGATCATAACCTATTCGGCCAATATGAGAATAATTGCATAATAAATCAGAGTAAAAGCAGAAGCAAGTCCACAGCCACAGTATATATATATCAAATGAAACATAAGACAGTCCATAATGAGTACAGAAAATGAATGAAAGAAGGGCTTATGCCCAGTACATCATATCTCTCTCTCACTCTCATACACAGCAGCGGAAAAACCATAACTCTCTCATCACCTGTAGACGTGCTCCAGTAGTAGTAGTAGGTATCTGCCCCTCAAGTCCTGCCTCCTCGACGTGCTGGTCCACCTCCTCGAGCTCCTAAAATAGTAAGGTCACCGACCATTAGTCAAAAAGACTAAGTCGTATCCTCAGCACCTCCTCCTGCAACTCCTAGGCACCGTGCGGGAGGACGAAGCGGAGGACAACAAGGGGTGGCAAAGGCGAGCAGGTGACAGGAAACTAACAGGGTATATATAATCAAAATATAATGAAATGTAACCTCCACTTATGCGGGTACGCATAAGCAAGGGATCTTTTGCAAGGCTCCCATTGTATAGAATGTCCCATACCATTTATACAATGGGGTGTCAGAGTCACAAGCATATATATATAAAGGAAAAATAACCTTAACCTATAAACATGCCCACTCAGGCTTATAGGCTAAGGGTTCGTATAGCAGGTCCTAATGTATAAGCGTCCCATACCACTTATACATTAGGTGTCTTAGGTTGTTATGCAGATTAATGTTTTGCAACTATATGGTGGGTATGATATGAACATGCAGTGCAACACACACACACGACTCCGTGATCACAGACCTTTAGTTCCCACTTTTCGAGAGCTAGCATCACTCTCAGGTACCACCGTTGTGGCTACGGCAGCAGCGGAGCGGGCGTCTCCGCCTTCTAGGCGGGTATACACACTACCAGGCCTAGACCTCTCTTGTACGCCTCTGTACACCTACAAGTGCACTCTAGAGCCTCTGCGTACCACTTTGCTGACTACCTGTCAGTCTTGTTGGGTCGGGTGCGCGTTATTAGGAAAAGTCCTCCAGACTCCAGTATAAACATCCTACTGGTCCTTCTAACCCTCGCACCCGCCTGGTCCACCGTACTACCGTCGGTGTGACGACCGGCCAGTACCGCATGGCCCGCCACTAGTATATGCACATGCAAGTATTATATATTGAGCCTCCAGCTCAAAGGACTATTCTGTCTCAAACCTCTCCAACCCGCCACGGGTGAGTATATGCTACAAACCCTCCAACCCTGGCCGGGTGAGTGTATATAAGCCAATTTCTTTCCTCCAACTCTGCACGGGTGAGCAAGTAGTCAAAAGACTCCAAGTCCCTCCAACCCGGCACGAGTGAGCACATGTCCAGTTCACTTAACCTATTAAACTACTCTTATCTACAGATTATCATACCTAGAGTCTTAAGGTTAATCCCAGGACTGCCCAAGGTATTCCCGGTGAAGGGCTCTCAGGGGCACTAGGAGCTGCGATGGGCTGAATCCCAAAGCTCCCTTTCTCAAGGATATTTACTTTAGTTGTTTCTTACCCCGGACCCCTTTTTCTCTCTTCTGTTACATAGAGTGACCTAGTGATTTAAGGTATGGATCAAGGAGTGACGGTCTTCCGTCAACTCTTCCTAGGCAAGTCTAATATTGCACTGTTACTCTCGCCTCTAGAATGCAACTGCCATCCAGGGTTATACTTCCGAACTTAGACTCTAACTCAGTTGTTGATTCATCCCCTGGCGGCCTATAGTCCAGCCTACTTTTACTATGCGCACCCCATGACCCAACACCACCTTGAAATCGAACTTCTAAATTCCTGGTCCAACTGACTCCAAACATTTATCCTAGGGTGGTATGGACTACTAGAATGAATATGTGGATTTTGTGAATTTTCTACGTTATTAAGGCCCTTAATTAAATCTTATAAATTATTTACTAGGTCATTTTACCCATGAAGAGTCCTCAATTGAAATCCTCTGTCCTAGGGGAATTTTCCTGAGATGCAAATGATTAAAATAACACTGTCTACAAGGTTTCATAATTTTCCTTTTATTATATCTATTCATCCCATAATTAATATAATTCCTACACAAGTGTCATTTTCCAAATGAGGTACAAGAAATGTATTCACCAAAATTCCAGGAAAATTACTAAGCATTCATATTACCATTTTATGGCTAATGACAGAGTTTCATTTATTTCCACTGTGTAATGGTCTACCAAAATTCATTCCTAATTATTTACCAAAATGCCATTTTCCTACCTTAATAATTATCAATGTATACAAAAATTCTGAAATAAATATGCAACACTACTATTGCTATTATACATCTATAGAAATATTTTTACAATTTCCCCACATGTAATTCCATCATTTCTCATATAAATACAAAAGGGGTAAAACAGTAATTTCAAGATTTTTGCCCTAATAATTTCCAAACAGAGGTCTAAAATTTTCCAAAGTCAAATAAGACACCATAAATTAATTTGGATGAATTTGAGAATTTTCTATAAACAAAATCAAATTTTTCCATTTATTTTCCCAAAACTCCTATATTTTGTAAAATTCCATTAAATGGTATTTCTGATTTCATAAGTCCCAAAAATAATTCCAGGGATGAATCATGCCCTAATGTATCACTGGAATTTATTGCATGGTTTTTGGGTGCCTCAGCTAGGTTAAATACACAAAATACAAATTATTGCTAATTGCACACCAAGGCCTAAATTAGCTTACACAAACACATGGAATAACCCTTCCTGCAGGGGTCCAATTGCCTTGAAATTTCTACCAGACACCAATAATGTCCCCAAGGACATACCACCAAAATTTGGGGTCATTTGGGTGTCTAAAATTACAATTATGCCCTTAATTTAATTTTTGATATTTTGATAAAAACTATAGAAAAGTTCTTCCAAAAATTCCAACTTTTTGGCAGGGCATAGGCATGCCCTAAATACACCCATGACCAAAATTTCAGGTCATGGTGATGCTTGGTTTGTCTTGGGCATCAAATTTGGTTTCTGCCCTAGTTTAGGGGCAGTCCTAGCAAAACAGCCCTACAGGGCAGCCTACTGGTCCAAAAGTCATGATTTCTGTGACATTGCAAGGTTAACCCATCTACCTAACTTTTTCATTCAGGGTTCATCCTAAGGTGGGGCCTCTAAGTGCCTCAAAAACAACATGCAAAATATCTGTTACCATGTGACACTATTCCACATTATTCATAAAATAATAATACAGGGAATTATTAATAAAATCGTTGCACGAATCTTAAAGAGATCTAACGGCTGTTATATCTTCTTCTTCATGCAGTGCATGCAGGGCCAACCGAGCAGGTGTTCCTTGCGGGGCCATTTCCGGCCATCGCCGGCGGCTGGACCTCCGGCCAAGTTATCCCCCGGCCTCACGGTGGTCGGGGCTTGAACTGGCCGGCGGCTGGGCGGCGAGGAGCGGCGGACGGAGGCGGCGCCACCAAACCGAAAAAGCCCTAATCCGCCATTTTTGAAGCTTTTCCAAGCTGGTAGAGGCCTACAGTCGAGCTCTTTTGAGCTTGACTACTAACCTAGGAGACCTAGGAAACTAGTACAGTGAGAGGGGAGGGGATACGGACTCTTGGTGGTTGTGGTTGAGGGTGGCGGCGGCTTCCCCTAGCATGCACATTCCGGCGAGCTCCACGGCTTTCCATGGCTTCCTTCCTCTCTCTCTCTCTCTCTCTCTGGGGTAGGGATGAAGTGGGAGTGAGGGTGTGAGGTCGGTTTGGGGCTGAGTTATGAGAGGGGGCGACTTCACCAAGGCTTGGGGCGGATTCACCAAGGAGGGGGGTCGGGTTAGTGGGTTTGGCCGGCTAGGTGGCTGGTGAGTGGGTCCCACTGGCCATGAAGGCTAATTAGAGCCTAGTGGGTCGGGTTGCCAAGTGTTGGGCCGGGTTGGGTGAGTGAATAGGGAGGGTTGACTCCACCAAGTTGTTTAGGCTATGTTGGGCTTGGGTTGGGTTTGGGCTTGGCCCAAGGCAGCATGGTGGGGGTCCCACACCTCCTAATACCCATGCATGGTCAGCCAACCATCATGGGTTGGTGGGATGAGCCCAAGTGGCCCAAAATAACTCCTAGGCACTTTCTCTCTCCTATTCTCTTCTTTTCTCTCTCCTAGATGTTCTCCCAAAAGTACTATTGAGAGGCCCTATTTTTCTCTCCCCTAGGGTTTATAGGGTCACTTTAGGCCCACATGATGAATTTGGGTTGATTTGGGTGGACCCAACCCAGTGAATTGGGCTAGGGCACCATTTTCACTATTTAGGTCAAAGGTGTTGACTTGACCCATCATGGTCAACTGGTTGACCCCCTGACCTACCTTGGGGTCTACTTAGATTGTATTTAGGGTTAGGGCATCATGAGGGGGTCATGGTGTGGCTAGGGTTCCTGTTTAGGCTAGTTTGACCTAGTTTGACTTTGGCCCCATAGTGGGCCCCACATGGCTACAACCCACTATCTAGGGTCAAACCTAGCTCATTACCCTAACACCCACCCCATGCCTAACCCAATCTAAGTTAATGGGTCTAGAAGTAACATTGGGATGTTACAGTCACGCCCGTGACCGACCCGTCAAGCCCGTGACCTAGGGCGTGACCCCCTTCGACGATCGTCGACCTCAGGAAGACGACCGTCGAGCTCAGAAATTTTAACATAGGTCAGACACTCCCGTGACCGATCCGTCACGCCCGTGACCTTGGAATGGCATTGAGTGAGCTAAGCTCACTCAACGCCGTGGTCTTGATGGGGTTGAGTGAGCTAAGCTCACTCAACGCCGTGGTCTGGATGGCGTTGAGTGAGCTAAGCTCACTCAAAGCCATAACCTGGACGGCGTTGAGTGAGCTAAGCTCACTCAAATCCATAATCTGGACGGCGTTGAGTGAGCAAAGCTCACTCAACGCCATAACCTGGATGGCGTTGAGTGAGCTAAGCTAACTCAAAGCCATAAACTGGACGGCGTTGAGTGAGCTAAGCTCACTCAATGCCATGGTATTGATGGCGTTGAGTGAACTAAGCTCACTCAATGCCATAACCTGGACGGCTTTGAGTGAGCAAAGCTCACTCAAAGCCATAACCTTGACGGCATTGAGTGAGCTAAGCTCACTCAAAGCCATAATCTGGACGGCATTGAGTGAGCTAAGCTCACTCAACGCCATAACCTGGACAGCGTTGAGTGAGCTAAGCTCACCCAAAGCCATAACCTGGACGGCGTTGAGTGAGCTAAGCTCACTCAAAGCCGTAATCTGGACGGCGTTGAGTGATCTAAGCTCACTCAACGCCATAACTTGGACGGCTTTGAGTGAGCTAAGCTAACTCAAAGTCATAACCTGGACGGCGTTGAGTGAGCTAAGCTCACTCAAAGCCATAATCTGGACGGCATTGAGTGAGCTAAGCTCACTCAACGCCATAATATGGACGGCGTTGAGTGAGCTAAGCTCACTCAAAGCCATAACCTTGACGGCGTTGAGTGAGCTAAGCTCACTCAAAGCCATAATATGGATGGCGTTGAGTGAGCTCAGCTCGGTCAACGCCATAATCTGGACAGCGTTGAGTGAGCTAAGCTCACTCAACGCCATCGTTTAAAAGGGGCTTATTCTGGATGGCGTTGAGTGAGCAGAGCTCACTCAATGCCATAATCCGTATGGCATTGAGTGAGCTGAGCTCACTCAACAGCATAGTCTGGGAGGCCATTCTGATGGCGTTGAGTGAGCAGAGCTCACTCAACGCCGTAACTGGGATGGCGTTGAGTGAGCTGAGCTCACTCAACGCCGTAGCATGGATGACATTGAGTGAGCTGAGCTCACTCAACGCCGTAGCATGGATGGCGTTGAGTGAGCAGAGCTCACTCAACGCCATTTTACTTAGTTTTTTTTTCTGGCCAATCGTTTTGGCTGGGTGCTGGTTCAGTTGAATCAGGCCATTTCGGGAAGCGGGCCAGAATGTTTTAATGGGCCGTTTTCTCTTATTAAGACTTAGTTAAGTCTTATTTTGTGAAGTTTGACCGGCTGTGCCACGTGGCAGCCGTTTCCTCCTCCTCCAGCCATGGCCCAGCCCCAGCCATCATGGTCGTCAATGGCATTTGATGTCATGGCCTTCCCTCTTCCCCTTGAAATGGCTGGATTCAACTCCTCTCAGGGAGAGGAGGAGTTTCCAGCCCTCCTCCAGCTGTTACAAGTCGTTTCAGCTCCCCTCCACCATGGTCGAAGCTTGCATGTAAGAGACACTAATGGCTGGACCGTTTCTACTCCCTCCAGCAGCCTTGTTATCCTATAAAAGACTCCCTAGACTTAGATAGGAAGGTTTCACCCTTGCCAGGTAAAGCTAGAGCTCATTGCCTTGCTGTTGAAGAATTCCGGCGACGCCACCACCGCGCCAATCGCATCCCGACGATCGGCTCGACTCCAAACCTCGAATAAGGTCCTCCTCTACCTCTTCTTCTATGGATAGATCTTAGAAATCATTAGGAGAGATATCGGGCTCAAAAGAGCTGGATCGGGTGAGTGTTTTCATGGTTTTTCCGAAATTTCATGGTGGCAGGTTTGCCGGAAACCGCCTCTCCGGCGGCCGTGCCGCCGCCCGACGGTAGCCCTCACCTCAACAGAGGTGGTGGTGGTGGTGGCCGGCCAGGGAGATGGCTGGGTTGTCGAGAAATAGCTTTAGAAAAACTACAGGTTATAAGCATTTTCGGTTGCTGGTTCGGGCTTTTTGAGAAGATGAACAGTAACCTATAATACTAAATTATTATATTTATATATAAATGTAGTGATTTATCAAGCTCTCTTTTATGCTATTTAATGAGGTACTTAGAGGCTTTTTATGTAAGAGTGACCAACATAAAATCTGTAGCCCTATGGGTCTACTATATTTCAAAATATATTTGGGTCAATTTGATAAACTGGTTTGACCAAGGCACCTCTTTTGGTGGGATCTAGACCTAGAGCTAGGCAGAGACAAAAAGGTGTGCCCACCTTTCATACTTTTCCCAAATGTTCTGAAATTTGGGCAGGGAGTCTATCCTAACTATACCTAGAACCTATCCAAAAATGAGAATTTTTGGAGAATATTTTTCTATAGTTTTTGTAAAAAATTAATAATTCATGTATAATTTAATTAGGTGTCTTAAACACCTCAAAATCCCCCCAAATTTTGGTTGGAGGTCTTAGGGGGAATGCTAGAACTCTGGTAAAAATTCCACCTCTTTTGGAAGTGTTTTTATTGAGTTTTAACTCGACCCTAGGCTGGCCCTTATAGGGTTAATTAGGTCAATTCATTCCTTTTGGGATTTGAGAGGTCAAACAACCTCAACAGAGGCTGATATTTTGTCCACTGGCTTTGAGTGAGCTTAGCTCACTCAACACCCTAAAATGTAATTTGGGGTGGTTTCGGATAGGGTAGCCCTAGAACCCTAGGGTAGGTCCCTTAATGGGGATTTTTAGGGTTGTGAATGTCATAGAGTCAAATGACCTTGGACTGACTTGAAATTTAGTGGAGAGGACCATAAGGGTACTAAAGTCCTCTGTTCAAAATTTTGGAGTATTTGGAGACCTTTAGCCCACCTAAAACCCTAATCTTAGTTTAGGTCACCAACCTTTATTTGAACTATTATTCTATCAACTGAACTTCAAATCAAGTAAAATTTGGGCAGGATGATTTTCTGGTCTAAATGGCCATGATATAATTTTTTTGGGAATTTTGGGTTAATTTATACAGTACTTCATTTACAACTCTTGTTGTGCCCTAGATATTTATTTTGATGATTATGGAATTTATGTTCACTGGAAAGTTATGAAATCTTGGATTAGGGCATCTTATAGCATGTTATACCTTCTGTATTTTTCTTAGGAGTTTTATCTGATTATTTTGGGTACTTGCTTCTTTAACTTACCATTTGAGATATGTAGTCAAAAAATACAAATAGTGCCCAATTATTAATTGGAAAATTATGAAATTTGGTCAGTAGGTGTTTCAAACCATTATAGTCACCCAGTAATTTTCTATGGATTTTTAGATAATTAAAAATAGTACCTCTATCACTAAGCTAGGAAAATTAGTGTTTTACATTAAAATAAATTCAGAGCCCAAATATTAGATAAAAATTATTGGACTCGGTTTCTGATTGTTTTAGGTCACCATAAAGCTTCTATAATTTTCTTGTGATTTTTAGATATATATTTAGGGTCATCGTCGATCGGTTGACGAAGGTGGCCAGATTCATTCTGATCAAGAAGGATGACTCTGTGGGGGTACTAGTGCGGAGATTGTGGAGCAGTTTGTTCATTACCACGGGGTGCCCAAGACGATCGTGTCGGATCAGGATGGTCGGTTCACTTCCAGGGAGTGGAGATCTGTGCAGGCTTACTTAGGCACGCGATTGACCTTCAGCACCACATTCCATTCCCAGACGGATGGGCAGACGGAACGCACCAATCGGACACTGGAAGATCTTCTGATGTTATGCATTTTGGACCATGGGGAACCATGGGAGAAGCTCCTACCCCTGGCCGAGTTCTCCTATAACAACAGCTACAAGTACATCATCATGATGGCGCCTCACGAAGCCTTGTATGGAAGGAGATGCAGGACCCCGCTTTCTTGGATTCAAGACGAGGATCCGAAGGTGTTGGGATCGGATTTTGTCGAAGACACCGAGGCTCAGGTGAGACTGATAAGAGACAAGATGTTAGAATCGCAGAGAAGACAGGCTAAGTATTATGATGCCCGACATCGTCAAGGTGGAGTTTCAGGTGGGGGACCGAGTGTTTTTGAAGATCCGGCCCATGCATGGAGTTTCACGGGTGCGTGGTCGGAGGAAGAAGCTCAGCCTTAGGTATATGGTCCCTTACAGGATCCTGGAGCGGATCGGGGCCCTAGCTTACAGGCTGGAGTTGCCACTAGAGCTGGCAGCTTTGCACGACGTATTCCACGTTTCTTCACTTAGGAGGGCTCTACTGCGCCCGGAGCAGCAAATTTTGACCATAGATGGACCGGTAGCTTCCGACCGGTCAGTTCACTTGGAGCCGATTCGGATTGATGGCAGAGGAGTACGGACCTTGCGTCGCAAGAAAATTCCGTTAGTCAAAAGTTCCGTGGAGGAACCACGGTCAGGAGGAGCATACCTGGGGACCGCAGGACCTGATACGACAAAGGTATCCAGAGCTATTCAGCCAGGTATACCTCATAACCTCTCAAGACGTTCAATTTACTTTCCTATTTTAAACTAGTAGGACTGAAATTTCAAGAATAGGGGCTAATCTTTTTTTTTATTGGGGTATATACCTAGTCAACTGAACGAATTGGTCTTAGATTTGACAAACACCTTCAAACCACACATAACAAACGTAACGTAGAGATGTAAATCTTTCGACTCTCATGGGATGTTACAAGCCTCTTTTTTTTCTTCTCCCGATAGGAGCCCCGTAGGCTTAACCTTGATTTCGGGGACGAAATCTTTGTTTTGTTTATTGGGATTTGTAACATCCCATTTCCGACTAGACCCCTGGGAGTGGATTTGTCTTAACAGAACCCTAGGAAGCCCAGGAATTGAAGTTTGTCGACCAAGATTTTGAGTCAAGGGGTGGTCACGCCCGTGACCTAGGGCGTGACCCCCTTCGACGATCGTCGACCTCAGGAAGACGATCGTCGAGCTCAGAAATTTCGACATAGGTCAGACACGCCCGTTACCGATCTGTCACGCCCGTGACCTTGGAATGGTGTTGAGTGAGCTAAGCTCACTCAAAGCCGTAATCTGGACGGCGTTGAGTGAGCTAAGCTCACTCAACGCCATAACCTGGACGGCTTTGAGTGAGCTAAGCTAACTCAAAGCCATAACCTGGACGGCATTGAGTGAGCTAAGCTCACTCTTTGCCATAATCTGGACGGCGTTGAGTGAGCTAAGCTCGCTCAACGCCATAACCTGGACGGCATTGAGTGAGCTAAGCTCACTCAAAGCCATAACCTGGACGGCGTTGAGTGAGCTAAGCTCACTCAAAGACGTAATCTGGACGGCGTTGAGTGAGCTAAGCTCACTCAACGCCATAATCTGGATGGCTTTGAGTTAGCTAAGCTAACTCAAAGCCGTAACCTGGATGGCGTTGAGTGAGCTAAGCTCACTCAAAGCCATAATCTGGACGGCATTGAGTGAGCTAAGCTCACTCAACGCCATAACATGGACGGCATTGAGTGAGCTAAGCTCACTCAAAGCCATAACCTGGACGGCGTTGAGTGAGCTAAGCTCACTCAAAGCCATAAAATGGATGGCGTTGAGTGAGCTCAGCTCACTCAATGCCATAATCTGGACGGCGTTGAGTGAGCTTCTCACTCAACACCATCGTTTAAAAGGGGCTTATTCTGGATGGCGTTGAGTGAGCAGAGCTCACTCAACGCCATAATCCGGATGGCGTTGAGTGAGCTGAGCTCACTCAACGGCATAGTCTGGGAGGCCATTCTGATGGCGTTGAGTGAGCAGAGCTCACTCAACGCCGTAACTGGGATGGCTGTCACAACCCGCATTTTTCTCATTAAAAAATAAATCAGAGCACGAGATAACTACGAGCTGTGATGCCACGTCAAGCGGGGGATAACTGCTGACGCTCAGGCAACACTCTAAACCTTCAAATCATAAGTTAAAATGAATAGAAAACTGATTTTAAATTAATTGGTTGTATCCCTCGGCTCAGTGGAATAGAAAGTCCACGGTTTGAAAACTATTTTTATACGTAGCGGAAAAATACTTCATTTATGTTTAACATCCTAAAAGAGCGCATAAGTGTCCTAAGAGGACAACTTACACTATGCAAGACCCTAGATTTCAATTTATAATATTTATAAAGAAAACAATCTTTTTTTACGCATTTGGAAAATAATGTATGAGCTTTTATAAAACATGCTGATCATGCAATACATATAGTAGTTTTTATAGGTTGTAAAGTAACTAGCAACCTAGCATGAAACATTCTCAGAGAGCAAGTGAAACTACCACAAAACAGGTAAACTAGCAGCTAAGCAAAGACTTAGTATCACCAAGGAAAATCACCAACGAGCGTCAACAACCTGACACGAACTCGCTGGCGAGCATGTATGTCTGTACTACCACAAAGCTAAAGAACTACCTCAACAGGTGAGGAAAACACTGCCACCACGCAGTCCACAAAGAAACTCATGAAATTAGCCGCTCAGCCGGCTACAGACCTGAACCTGAGGCATTAAAAAGAAGAACACCTCAGCAAGAAATAATAAAATAAGTGGCAAAGAAAAATCAGATAAAAATCGAATGAGAAGAGCAGAAAGAAAAGGGTTACCAACCCTGCAAGGGAAATGCTGAAAACCTCAGCTAAGAATCCAAAAAAAAGAGAGACAAAATGTAAGTGTAACAATTAGAAAAGTGAGAGAAATGCAACAAGTGCTAAAACGTACCAAACTCCGCTCAAGCCTGCAGAGGCAAAAGGGAACCAATATGCGTCAAATGAACAATATGAAAGGAACTAACAGTCCTAAACTTGTAAATCACTAGCACTGGCACAAATCCCAAACCTGTGTCGGAGACTAAGAACAGTTACAACCGAACAAGCAGGTCCAGGTGTCTCAAGAGTACTAAAGGGGCCGCCACAGGGTCCACACACATAGAGTTCCAACCTCTTACAGGAACCCAAAATGTCCAAAGGAGGGAATGGTGGTGGCCACGACTCGAACTCCCCTGGTAACATACTCCCTCAGAAACCCAGCTACCACATGCTAAGGATCCACGATTCGGCGCCAAAACTAGCCGACAACACCACTTAGAAACTACCAGGTTCTACAACCAAAACCCGTCGAAATAGACTAAACCTAAATTCAGCGACACCCGCCGAATTATTTCCCGCTACCCGCCGAATTATTTCCCACTACCCGCCGAATTATTTCCCACTACCCGCCGAATTCAACTTAGAATATAAATTCCGATTTCTTCCTAGTTTAGGCCGACTACAAGCCCTAACCTAGGAATATTTCTAATCTCACCTATACTACTCCGGTATTCTACGACAAGGAGAGATAATAAGGCGAAAAAAATACAACTCATGGAGGCACGCAAGAGGGGAGAAGTCCACTTGCCTCAAATCGTTCTTGAAAACGTCCACCCAAAATACTCCACCACGTAGATCCGTCCAAAAGGGAGCACGCGGAGACGAGATCTACGAAAAAACGGACAACCGGGGTTAGGGCCGAAAAAAACTATGGCGAAACGGTCACCGAAACGGGAAAAGCTTACCGCGATCTCGAAGCTCTCGCCGAGAGCTTTCCAACGCCGTGATCGGATCGAAATTCCGTCCACCGGATCGGCGGTGGCGGCCGCCGGAAGATCCGCGAACGAAAGGATCCGCACTCGCCTTTTTTTTCGCACAGGAGGGGGGGCTGCTGGTTCGGAGGAAGGAGAAAGGGGTTTCTTCTTTTTATATATATATATATACTTAAGAATAATAATATTAATAATAATATTATATTTATTACTAATAATATTATTAATAATAATATTAACAAAAGGGGGGCTGCTGGTTCGGCGGGAAAGGCAAAAGGGGGGGGGCTGATTCGGTGAGAATGGTAAACCATTCTCACCGATTCCCTCTCCCCCTTTTTTTTATATTCTTTTTTTATATTTTTTTTATATATGTAATAATAATATTTATAATTATAAAAAAAATGATATAACATTATATCGTTACAGAGAGCCAAACGCGCGCCGAATCGAACGAAATTCGCACCGTAGGCGAATGACGATGCTACGAATCCAACGGCGAAGTCGAAATCGAATTCCGACGCACCGTTTTCGAGATAAAAATTTCTAAAGTTAACGGCGTATGCGAAAACATACAAAACTTCAATCGCGCGCCGAGGCTCCAAAAATGCTCGGAAGGCGACGAAACTTGACGAGCAAGTCTAAAATTAGCCGATCAAATTTCCTAATGTGAAATTTTCCACTCCCGACGCAAATCCCAAAATTTGGCCGGTCAAACCTAACGAACGCAAAACGCGCTAACGACAAAGTCGGTATCAAAATCCGACGAACAAAACTCGGGCAAATTCCTCCCGAAGCCAAAACACAAGCATTCCCCAAGAGGCTCCACCGAGTCACCAAACAGACTCCGGCTCGCTAGGGAATCTTGCTACCAGGCATCACCAAGCCACACAGGAAACCTAAAGAGCTAAGAGCACGCTCTAACAACGTCACATGACCAACACGCGCTAACATAACGCTCTGACGTCATACTACGTCAAATAAGAAATTAAATAATTCACTGGAAAAAAAGTCGGGGGCGTTACAGTCACTCCCCCTAAAAGAAAGTTTCGTCCCGAAACTTTACGCATAAAAACTTCTACCATAGAAGGAAAAAACAAACCAAGGGTTATCGAATGCATACCGAGCAAAGCTAGGAGAACAGATGAGGATGCGCCTCCCTCATAGCGGACTCCAACTCCCAAGTCGCGCTCTCCACGTCTTGGTTTCTCCACAGAATCTTTACCATCGGTATTGTCTTCCTCCGCAACACTCGATCTTGCACATCCAGAACACGAATAGGAACTTCCACGTAGGAAAGGTTAGGCTCCAACTGGGGCACTGCATCCAAAACTTGTCTGTCACTTAGCACGCACCTCCGCAATTGGCTCACGTGAAAAACATTGTGCACGCCAGGAAAATTTGCGGGCAATTTCAACTTGTAGGCTGACACACCAATCCGCTCCACAATTTCAAATGGTCTCACATACCTCGGGTCCAACTTGTGGTTCTTACCGAACCTCTTCACTCCAACCATCGGGGAAACCTTAAGGAATACCATGTCCCCTACAGAAAATTCCAAAACGGATCTACGCCGATTGGCGTTCTTCTCGTATCGCTCTTGAGCTATCTGAAGCTTCTCTCGAATAAGCTTTACAGAGACTTCCATTTCTTCTAAGGCATCTGGACCTAACAGCGGCCTCTCACCAACCTCAGCCCAAAATAGAGGAGTTCTACATCGTCTTCCATATAGCGCTTCGAAAGGAGCCATTTGCAGACTCTCTTGATAACTGTTATTGTATGCGAACTCCATCAACCTCAAGCGTTCGTCCCACGCTCCTCCGTGGTCTAATATATAACAACGGATCATATCTTCCACAATCTGATTAACACGCTCAGTTTGACCATTGGTCTGTGGATGATATGCGGTAGAATATCTCAAGTCAGTTCCCAATCCTACTTGAAGGCTCTTCCAGAAACGAGATGTAAACCTGGAGTCTCGATCTGATACTATACTTACGGGTACTCCATGTAACCTGATAACTTCATTCAAATATAGTTCCGCTATCTTTTTCATCGAGTAACCAACCTGAAAGGGTACGAAGTGCGCACACTTTGTTAATCTATCAACAATCACCCAAACAGAGTCATGCCCTCCGGGAGATCTCGGCAGACCAGTAATGAAATCCATTGAGATACTCTCCCACTTCCAAGCTGGAATCTCTAAAGGCGCTAACTTTCCACCAGGCCTTCCATGATCAGCCTTAACTCTTTTGCACGTAAAACATTCTGACACAAACCTTGCAATGTCACCCTTCATCCCAATCCACCAGGCAATTTGTTTCAAGTCCTTGTACATTTTTGTAGACCCTGGATGGTAGGCCACACTTGAACCGTGTGCCTCATTGCACAACTTAACTCGAATATCTCGAAAATTGGGGACGCAAAATCTACCACGGTACTTTAGAGTACCCGCGTCATCGATCGAAAAGTCAGGTAGCTCCCCCTTCTCAGTTCTACTATGAAGGTGCAATAGATCAGGATCGTCCTTTTGATGAAGCCTTGTAAGAGAAATCCATGAAGGCTCAGACACTTCCAAACTGCTTGGCGAGTCACATCTACCAACTGAAATATCCATTAAAAGGAACTCTTCTACTAACAACTCAGCGGAGAGATTGAAAATTTTCCCTGTCTTCCTGCTTAAGGCATCGGCTACCACGTTAGCCTTACCCGGATGGTATAGGATCTCCACTTCATAATCAGCCGCATACTCTAACCATCTGCGTTGGCGCAAGTTCAACTCCTTTTGAGTGAAGACGTACTTCAAACTCTTATGATCTGTATAAATCTTGCACTGCGCGCCATACAGCAAGTGTTTCCATAATTTCAATGCATAGATAACTGCTGCGAATTCCAAGTCATGTGTAGGGTAGTTCCTTTCATGAATCTTAAGCTGCCTTGACCCATACGCAATCACTTTTCCTTCTTGCATCAGCACACAACCAAGACCCACGTGGGACGCATCCACGTAAACGGCATAGTCTAATCCTTCCGTAGGCAATGTCAATATCGGAGCAGTGCACAGTCTATTCTTTAGCTCTTGGAACGCTTCTTCGCACTTATGGCTCCACACAAATGCTGCATTCTTCTGCGTCAATTTGGTCAATGGCGTAGATAATGTAGAGAAACCCTCTACAAATCTTCTGTAGTAGCCAGCCAACCCTAGGAAGCTTCTTATTTCTTTGGGTGTGGCAAGCCTCGTCCATTCCATAACTGCGGCTATCTTTTCTGGGTCGACAGAGATTCCGTCCTTGTTAACCACATGACCCAGGAAAGAAACCTGAGGCAACCAAAACTCGCATTTACTTAGCTTGGCGAACAACTTATGGTCCCTCAGGGCAGATAAAACTAGACGCAAATGTTGGTCATGCTCCTCAACATTGCGTGAATACACCAACACATCATCTATAAATACGACTACAAACTTGTCCAGAAAGTCCTTGAAAACTCTGTTCATCATGTCCATGAAAGCAGAAGGTGTGTTGGTCAAACCAAACGACATCACCAAAAATTCAAAATGTCTATGTCTGGAACGGAAGGCAGTCCGCGGGATATCTGATTCACGGATCCTTAACTGGTGGTAGCCCGAACGAAGGTCAATCTTAGAGAACACGGCGCTGCCTCGTAGTTGATCAAACAAATCATCTATCCTCGGCAACGGATTCCTATTCTTGATCGTTACCTTATTTAGCTCTCTATAATCGATGCACAACCTCATCGATCCATCTTTTTTCTTGACGAACAAAACAGGAGCACCCCAAGGCAAAGAACTCGGCCTTATAAATCCATTCTCAAGCAACTCGTCTAGCTGGATACGCAACTCCTCCAGTTCGCGTGGGGCGATCCGGTAAGGCGCCTTGGCAATCGGACGCGTACCCGGCTCCAAATCTATAACAAACTCCACGTCTCGATCAGGCGGGAGACCAGGAAGATTAGCTGGAAAGACATCAGAAAAATCACGAACCACTGGGATCTCCTCCAAACACGGCAAACTAACCTTGGTTTCTAAAACCGAAACCAAACAAGCAAAACATCCAGAATCTATAAGCTTCCGAGCACATACCGCTGATATAGTCGGAGAATCCTGGCGCGGATAACCGTAAACACTCCCGGGCTGACCGTTGTCCATCCTGAAGTCCAAGCGCTTACCCTTGCATTGGATCACAGCATCATATCTGGACAACCAGTCCATGCCTAGGATCACATCGAAGTCTTCCAGATCCAACAGCTTCAAATCAGCAATCGCGAGAAAATCGCCTAGCAAAATCGGACAACTCTGAATACCCTGATCTGAAACTACAGATTCCCCTGAAGGAAACTTGACACAGAACGCATCACCAACTCGATCGAGATCCAAACGGTAACGCTCTACGAAGGCTCTAGCCACAAACGAGTGGGTAGCACCAGAATCGAACAGAACACGCGCCCAGCGGTTCTTTACCTTAAATCGCCCTATAAAATTGCACACGCGACTAAGAAAACGAATGCTCAAAACTATAACTATGAGCTAAACATTAAAACTAGGGGAGAATCTAACCTGATATCACTTGCGTGGACGTCTGAGCTTCCTCCATAGAGACCACGTTCAACTTTCCTTTTCCCTTGTCCACTCGCTGCGGCGGCGGCAAAGCCTGAAGAGGAACTGGCTGAAGAGTAGGCTGAGCTTGCGGGCACTGATACTTGAGATGACCCTCTTGACCGCACAAGAAACAGCTTCTCGCCTTCTTCCAGCAATGGGCAGCATCGTGCCCCGGCTTCTTGCATACAGAACAAAGCAAGTCTTTCCTTGGGATACCTTGGATCGCATGAATCTGCTCTTTCTTCTGAGCTCCTAATCTTTGATAGCACCTTTCCAATGGATGGCCCGGTCGGCCACAGAAACTGCATACCTCTTTGCTTCTCTTCCTCGGAGCAGCGTCAGGGACCTGGGTACTCTTACCCTCATCAGACTTTCTTTTATCTTTTCTCAGTTGTTGACCTCGATTCTTGGCGTTATCAATTGCCTCTACCTTTAAGGCAGCTTCCACCATCCCAGCATAACTTGATGTCGCATAGGCACTTGCTAACTGCTGGACGTCACTCCTTAGCCCAGCCAGAAATCGCTTGCTTCTATTTTCATCAGAACTCACCAAGTCTGGGGCAAATCAGCTTAGCTTACTAAACTCGATTTCGTACTCACTAATCGTGAGCTGCCTCTGCTTTAAGTGCAGGAAATCATTCATCAGACGGTCCCTCTCGACCGATGGCAGAAACTTGCTCAGAAGTAGCTCCTTAAAGGACTCCCAGGAACACCCGTCCTTCAGACCTTCTTTCTCCCTCAGCCACCAGCCCTTTGTCAACCCTTTGAGCTGATATGCGGCTAACATCACTTTCTGATTATCAGTGATCCCGGAGTATGAGAACATCTCCTCGATTGATATCATCCAATCGTCTAAGACCATGTAATCTGCCTTGCCATCATACGTCGGAGGCCTAAGTCGCTGAAACTGAGAAATAAGGGCCATCTCTGGTGGCACCACGACCGGAGGCACCAGAGGAGCAGGGGGAATAGGAACAGCTTGACCCACAGCAGGGTCCTGAACTCTCGGAATTTGTCCTGCCACAACTGCTAACAGGGACTGGACCTGAGACTGCAAATCCACTACTTGCTTTGACAAGGCTTCATTGCTCTGTCGCAGACCTTCTATCATTGCACTGCTCTGCGCACCTGAAGATTCTCCCACTGATTAGGGAGTCGACCTTGTCGAAGGACGCCTCGACATTCTAATGGAACAACAAAACACTAATCAAAAACCTGGCCCACCCACTAGAACCAAACAACATAGTACAAACAATACATACTTAAGTACTTGCTCATGCTGCTAACTTGCTCTGGGATTTTCAATAATGATGTTATGCTTATCCTACGATGATTCACTATCATCACACTAACTCTTGTGCCTAGATCGGGAATGCATGAATTTATATTCTTTTTGACTCAAAAATTATGTGTGTACACATGTCATCCTGCAAATCTTTAGCTTGGCACGTTGTGCTTATGCAATGTTATGCTATGCATGATTGTGCTATGCATTCTAAAAAAAGGCCTTAATGCATGTTATGAGCGGCGTACACATGAAAATGTTATGCACCCCATAAATACATAACATTTCCATGCAACAAAAAAAGAAAACGTGCTAGTCGCATTCATGTGGTGAGGTTATGCACCCCATAAATACATAACCCTCACATGTTGCCTCCTATGGTGGATCCATATACAAACACATATTATGTACCCCATAAATACATAATATGCCCCGTATACTTCATGTTATGCTATCAGTGTAGTGTCCGTGCTTCAGCCAAGACGTACTGATGACATGTCGGTGTGTGTATGATATGACGCTAAACATCTAATACTAACAGGGAAAGGTTGCCCGACAATTTGTCAAGCAACCTCCCTCTGATACCAATTGTCACAACCCGCATTTTTCTCATTAAAAAATAAATCAGAGCACGAGATAACTACGAGCTGTGATGCCACGTCAAACAGGGGATAACTGTTGACGCTCAGGCAACACTCTAAACCTTCAAATCATAAGTTAAAATGAATAGAAAACTGATTTTAAATTAATTAGTCGTATCCCTCGGCTCAGTGGAATAGAAAGTCCACGGTTTGAAAACTATTTTAATACGTAGCGGAAAAATACTTCATTTATGTTTAACATCCTAAAAGAGTGCATAAGTGTCCTAAGAGGACAACTTACACTATGCAAGACCCTAGATTTCAATTTATAATATTTATAAAGAAAACAATCTTTTTTTACGCATTTGGAAAATAATGTATGAGCTTTTATAAAACATGCTGATCATGCAATACATATAGTAGTTCTTATAGGTTGTAAAGTAACTAGCAACCTAGCATAAAACATTCCCAGAGAGCAAGTGAAACTACCACAAAACAGGTAAACTAGCAGCTAAGCAAAGACTTAGTATCACCAAGGAAAATCACCAACGAGCGTCAACAACCTGACACGAACTCGCTGGCGAGCATGTATGTCTGTACTACCACAAAGCTAAAGAACTACCTTAACAGGTGAGGAAAACACTGCCACCACGCAGTCCACAAAGAAACTCATGAAATTAGCCGCTCAGCCGGCTACAGACCTGAACCTGAGGCATTCAAAAGAAGAACACCTCAGCAAGAAATAATAAAACAAGTGGCAAAGAAAAATCAGATAAAAATCGAATGAGAAGAGCAGAAAGAAAAGGGTTACCAATCTTGCAAGGGAAATGCTGAAAACCTCAGCTAAGAATCCAAAAAAAAGAGAGACAAAATGTAAGTGTAACAATTAGAAAAGTGAGAGAAATGCAACAAGTGCTAAAACATACCAAACTCCGCTCAAGACTGTAGAGGCAAAAGGGAACCAATATGCGTCAAATGAACAATATGCAAGGAACTAACAGTCCTAAACTTGTAAATCACTAGCACTGGCACAAATCCCAAACCTGTGTCGGAGACTAAGAACAGTCACAACCGAACAAGTGGGTCCAGGTGTCTCAAGAGTACTAAAGGGGCCGCCACAGGGTCCACACACATAGAGTTCCAACCTCTTACAGGAACCCAAAATGTCCAAAGGAGGGAATGGTGGTGGCCACGGCTCGAACTCCCCTGGTACCATACTCCCTCAGAAACCCAGCTACCACATGCTAAGGATCCACGATTCGGCGCCAAAACTAGCCGACAACACCACTTAGAAACTACCAAGTTCTACAACCAAAACCCGCCGAAATAGACTAAACCTAAATTCGGCCACACCCGCCGAATTATTTCCCGCTACCCGCCGAATTATTTCCCACTACCCGCCGAATTATTTCCCACTACCCGCTGAATTCAACTTAGAATATAAATTCTGATTTCTTCCTAGTTTAGGCCGACTACAAGCCCTAACCTAGGAATATTTCTAATCTCACATATACTACTCCGGTATTCTACGACAAGGAGAGATAATAAGGCGAAAAAAATACAACCCATGGAGGCACGCAAGAGGGGAGAAGTCCACTTGCCTCAAATCGTTCTTGAAAACGTCCACCCAAAATACTCCACCACGTAGATCCGTCCAAAAGGGGGCACGCGGAGACGAGATCTACGAAAAAACGGACAACCGGGGTTAGGGCCGAAAAAAAACTATGGCGAAACGGGAAAAGCTTACCGCGATCTCGAAGCTCTCGCCGAGAGCTTTCCAACGCCGCGATCGGATCGAAATTCCGTCCACCGGATCGGCGGTGGCGGCCGCCGGAAGATCCGCGAACAAAAGGATCCGCACTCGCCTTTTTTTTCGCACAGGAGGGGGGGCTGCTGGTTCGGAGGAAGGAGAAAGGGGTTTCTTCTTTTTTTTATATTCTTTTTTTATATTTTTTTTATATATGTAATAATAATATTTATAATTATAAAAAAAATGATATAACATTATATCGTTACGGAGGGCCAAACGCGCGCCGAATCGAACGAAATTCGCACCGTAGGCGAATGACGACGCTACGAATCCAACGGCGAAGTCGAAATCGAATTCCGACGCACCGTTTTCGAGATAAAAATTTCTAAAGTTAACGGCGTACGCGAAAACATACAAAACTTCAATCGCGCGCCGAGGCTCCAAAAATGCTCGGAAGGCGACGAAACTTGACGAGCAAGTCTAAAATTAGCCGATCAAATTTCCTAATGTGAAATTTTCCACTCTCGACGCAAATCCCAAAATTTGGCCGGTCAAACCTAACGAACGCAAAACGCGCTAACGACAAAGTCGGTATCAAAATCCGACGAACAAAACTCGGGCAAATTCCTCCCGAAGCCAAAACACAAGCATTCCCCAAGAGGCTCCACCGAGTCACCAAACAGACTCCGGCTCGCTAGGGAATCTTGCTACCAGGCATCACCAAGCCACGCAGGAAACCTAAAGAGCTAAGAGCACACTCTAACAACGTCACATGACCAACACGCGCTAACATAACGCTCTGACGTCATACTACGTCAAATAAGAAATTAAATAATTCACTGGAAAAAAAGTCGGGGGCGTTACAATGGCGTTGAGTGAGCTGAGCTCACTCAACGCCGTAGCATGGATGGCGTTGAGTGAGCTGAGCTCACTCAACGCCGTAGCATGGATGGCGTTGAGTGAGCAGAGCTTACTCAACGCCATTTTACTTAGTTTTTTTTTCTGGCCAATCGTTTTTGTTGGGTGCTGGTTCAGTTGAACTGGGCCATTTCGGGAAGCGGGCCAGAATGTTTTAATGGGCCGTTTTCTCTTATTAAGACTTAGTTAAGTCTTATTTTGTGAAGTTTGACCGGTTGTGCCACGTGCCAGCCGTTTCCTCCTCCTCCAGCCATGGCCGAGCCCCAGCCTTCATGGCCGTCAATGGCATTTGATGTCATGGCCTTCCCTCTTCCCCTTGAAACGGCTGGATTCAACTCCTCTCACGGAGTGGAGGAGTTTCCAGCCCTCCTCCAGCTGTTACAAGCCGTTTCAGCTCCCCTCCACCATGGCCGAAGCTTGCATGTAAGAGGCACTAATGGCTGGACCGTTTCTACTCCCTCCCGCGGCCTTGTTCTCCTATAAAAGACTCCCTAGACTTAGATAGGAAGGTTTCACCCTTGCCAGATAAAGTTAGAGCTCATTAATTTGTTGTTGAAGAATTCCGGCGATGCCACCACCGCGCCAATCGCATCCCGACGATTGGCTTGACTCCAAACCTCGAATAAGGTCCCCCTCTACCTCTTCTTCTATGGATAGATCTTAGAAATCATTAGGAGAGATATCGGGCTCAAAAGAGCTGGATCGGGTGAGCGTTTCCATGGTTTTTCCGAAATTTCATGGTGGCGGGTTCGCCGGAAACCGCCTCTCCGGCGGTCGTGCCGCCGCCCGACGGTAGCCCTCACCTCAACAGAGGTGGTGGTGGTGGTGGCCGGCCAGGGAGATGGCTGGGTTGCCGGGAAATAGCTTTAGAAAAGCTACAGGTTATAAGCATTTTCGGTTGCTGGTTTGGGCTTTTTGAGAAGATGAACAGTAACCTATAATACTAAATTATTATATTTATATATAAATGTAGTGATTTATCAAGCTCTCTTTTATGCTATTTAATGAGATACTTAGAGGCTTTTTATGTAGAAGTGACCAACATTAAATCTGTAGCCCTATAGGTCTACTATATTTCAAAATTGATTTGGGTCAATTTGGTCAACTGGTTTGACCAGGGCACCTCTTTTGGTGGGATCTAGACCAAGAGCTAGGCAGAGACAAAAAGGTGTGCCCACCTTTCATACTTTGCCCAAATGTTCTGAAATTTGGGCAGAGAGTCTATCCTAACTATACCTAGGGCCTATCCAAAAATGAGAATTTTTGGAGAATATTTTTCTATAGTTTTTGTAAAAATTTAATAATTCATGTATAATTTAATTAGATGTCTTAAACACCTCAAAATCCCCCCAAATTTGGGTGGGAGGTCTTAGGGGGAATGCTAGAACTCTGGTAAAAATTCCACCTCTTTTGGAAGTGTTTTTATTGAGTTTTAACTCGACCCTAGGCTGACCCTTATAGGGTTAATTAGGTCAATTCATTCCTTTTGGGATTTGAGTGGTCAAACAACCTCAACAGAGGCTGATATTTTGTCCACTGGCCTTTTGGGGCATGACACACCCAAAAATATAATTTGGGGTGGTTTGTGATAGTGTAGCCCTAGAACCCTAGGGTAGGTCCCTTAATGGGGATTTTTAGGGTTGTGAAGGTCATAGGGTCAAATGACCTTGGACTGACTTGAAATTTGGTGAAGAGGACCATAAGGGTACTAAAGTCCTCTGTTCAAAATTTTGGAGTATTTGGAGACCTTTAGCCCACCTAAAACCCTAACCCTAGTTTAGGTCACCAACCTTAATTTGAACTATTATTCTATCAACTGAACTTCAAATCATGTAAAATTTTGGCAGGATGATTTTCTGGTCTAAATGGTCATGATATAATTTTTTTGGGAATTTTGGGTTAATTTATACAGTACTTCATTTACAACTCTAGTTGTGCCCTAGATATTTATTTTGATGATTGTGGAATTTATGTTCACTTGAAAGTTATGAAATCTTGGATTAGGGCATCTTATAGCATGTTATACCTTCTGTATTTTTCTTAGGAGTTTTATCTGATTATTTTGGATACTTGCTTTTTTAACTTACCATTTGAGATATGTAGTCAAAAAATACAAATAGTGCCCAATTATTAATTGGAAAATTATGAAATTTGGTCAGTGGGTGTTTCAAACCATGATAGTCACCCTGTAATTTTCTCTGGATTTTTAGATAATTAAAAATAGTACTTTTATCACTAAGCTAGGAAAATTAGTGTTTTACATTAAAATAAATTCAGAACCCAAATATTAGATAAAAATTATGGGACTCGGTTTCTGATGGTTTTAGGTCACCAAAAAGCTTCTATAATTTTCTTGTGATTTTTGGATATATATTTAGGGTCATCGTCGATCGGTTGACGAAGGTGGCTAGATTCATTCTGATCAAGAAGGATGACTCTGTGGGGGTACTAGTGCGGAGATTGTGGAGCAGTTTGTTCGATACCACGGGGTGCCCAAGACGATCGTGTCAGATCAGGAAGGCCGGTTCACTTCTAGGGAGTGGAGATCCGTGCAGGCTTACTTAGGCACGCGATTGACCTTCAGCACCACATTCCATTCCCATACGGATGGGCAGACGGAACGCACCAATCGGACGCTGGAAGATCTTCTGAGGCTATGCATTTTGGACCACGGGTAACCATGTGAGAAGCTCCTACCCCTAGTCGAGTTCTCCTATAACAATAGCTACCAGTCCAGCATCAGGATGGCGCCTCACGAAGCCTTGTATGGAAGGAGATGCAGGACCCCGTTTTCTTGGATTCAGGACGAGGATCCGAAGGCGTTGGGATCGGATTTGTCGAAGACACCGAGGCTCAGGTGAGACTGATAAGAGACAAGATGTTAGAATCGCAGAGCAGACAGGCTAAGTATTATGACGCCCGGCATCGTCAAGGTGGAGTTTCAGGTGGGGGACCGAGTGTTTTTGAAGATCCGGCCCATGCATGGAGTTTCACGGGTGCGTGGTCGGAGGAAGAAGCTCAACCCTAGGTATATGGGCCCTTACAGGATCCTGGAGCGGATCGGGGCTTTAGCTTACAGGCTGGAGTTGCCACTAGAGCTGGCAGCTTTGCACGACATATTCCACGTTTCTTCACTTAGGAGGGCTCTACTGCGCCCGGAGCAGCAGATTTTGACCACAGATGGACCGGTAGCTTCCGACCGGTCAGTTAACTTGGATCCGATTCGGATTGATGGCTGAGGAGTACGGACCTTGCGTTGCAAGAAAATTCCGTTAGTCAAAAGTTCTGTGGAGGAACCACGGTCAGGAGGAGCATACCTGGGGACCGCAGGACCTTATACGACAAAGGTATCCAGAGCTGTTCAGCCAGGTATACCTCATAACCTCTCAAGACGTTCAATTTACTTTCCTATTTTAAACTAGTAGGACTGAAATTTCAAAAATAGGGGCTAATCTTTTGTTTATTGGGGTATATACTTAGTCAACTAGACGAATTGGTCTTAGATTTGACAAACACCTTCAAACCACACATAGCAAACGTAACGTAGAGATGTAAATCTTTCGACTTCTATGGGATGTTACAAGCCTCTTTTTTTTTCTTCTCCCGATAGGAGCCCCGTAGGCTTAACCTTGATTTCGGGGACGAAATCATTGTTTTGTTTATTGGGATTTGTAACATCCCATTTCCGACTAGACCCTTGGGAGTGGATTTGTCTTAAGAGAACCCTAGGAAGCCCAGGAATCGAAGTTTGTCAACCAAGATTTTGAGTCAAGGGGTGGTCACGCCCGTGACCGACCCGTCACGCCCGTGACCTAGGGCGTGACCTCCTTCGACGATCGTCGACCTCAGGAAGACGATCGTCGAGCTCAGAAATTTAAACATGGGTCAGACACGCCCGTGACCAATCTGTCATGCCCGTGACCTTGGAAAGGCGTTGAGTGAGCTAAGCTCACTCAAAGCCGTAATCTAGACGGTGTTGAGTGAGCTAAGCTCACTCAACGCCATAACCTGGACGGCTTTGAGTGAGCTAAGCTAACTCAAAGCCATAACCTGGACGGCATTGAGTGAGCTAAGCTCACTCAAAGCCATAATATGGACGGCGTTGAGTGAGCTAAGCTCACTCAACGCCATAACCTGGACGGCGTTGAGTGAGCTAAGCTCACTCAAAGCCATAACCTGGACGGCGTTGAGTGAGCTAAGCTCACTCAAAGCCGTAATCTGGATGGCGTTGAGTGAGCTAAGCTCACTCAACGCCATAACATGGACGGCGTTGAGTGAGCTAAGCTCACTCAAATCCATAACCTGGACGGCGTTTGAGTGAGCTAAGCTCACTCAAAGCCATAATATGGATGGCGTTGAGTGAGCTCAGCTCACTCAATGCCATAATCTGGACGGCGTTGAGTGAGCTAAGCTCACTCAAAGCCATAACATGGACGGCGTTGAGTGAGCTAAGCTCACTCAAAGACATAATATGGACGGCGTTGAGTGAGCTCAGCTCACTCAACTCCATAATCTGGACGACGTTGAGTGAGCTAAGCTCACTCAACGCCATCGTTTAAAAGGGGCTTATTCTGGATGGCGTTGAGTGAGCAGAGCTCACTCAACGCCATAATCCGGATGGCGTTGAGTGAGCTGAGCTCACTCAACGGCATAGTCTGGGAGGCCATTATGATGGCGTTGAGTGAGGAGAGCTCACTCAACGCCGTAACTGGGATGGCGTTGAGTAAGCTGAGCTCACTCAACGCCGTAACATGGATGGCGTTGAGTGAGCAGAGCTCACTCAATGCCATTTTACTTAGTTTTTTTTTCTGGCCAATCGTTTTGGCTGGGTGCTGGTTCTGTTGAACCGGGCCATTTCGGGAAGCGGGCCAGAATGTCTTAATGGGTCGTTTTCTCTTATTAAGACTTAGTTTAGTCTTATTTTATAAAGTTTGACCGGTTGTGCCACGTGGCAGCCGTTTCCTCCTCCTCCAGCCATGGCCGAGCCCCAGCCTTCATGGCTGTCAATGGCATTTGATGTCATGGCCTTCCCTCTTCCCCTTGAAACGGCTGGATTCAACTCCTCTCAGGGAGAGGAGGAGTTTCCAGCCCTCCTCCAGCTGTTACAAGCCGTTTCAGCTCCCCTCCACCATGGTTGAAGCTTGCATGTAAGAGGCACTAATGGATGGACCGTTTCTACTCCCTCCCGCAGCCTTGTTCTCCTATAAAAGACTCCCTAGACTTAGATAGGAAGGTTTAACCCTTGCCAGATAAAGCTAGAGCTCATTACCTTGCTGTTGAAGAATTCCGGCGACGCCACCACCGCGCCAATCGCATCCCGACGATCGGCTCGACTCCAAACCTCGAATAAGGTCCTCCTCTACCTCTTCTTCTATGGATAGATCTTAGAAATCATTAGGAGAGATATCGAGCTCAAAAGAGCTGGATTGGGTGAGCGTTTCCATGGTTTTTCCGAAATTTCATGTTGGCGGGTTCGCTAGAAACCGCCTCTCCGGCGGCCGTGCCGCCGCCCGACGGTAGCCCTCACCTCAACAGAGGTGGTGGTGGTGGTGGCCGGCCAGGGAGATGGTTGGGTGGCCGTGAAATAGCTTTATAAAAGCTATAGGTTATAAGCATTTTCGGTTGCTGGTTCGGGCTTTTTGAGAAGATGAACAGTAACCTATAATACTAAATTATTATATTTATATATAAATGTAGTGATTTATCAAGCTCTCTTTATGTTATTTAATGAGGTACTTAGAGGCTTTTTATGTAGAAGTGACCAACATTAAATCTGTAGCCCTATGGGTCTACTATATTTCAAAATTAATTTGGGTCAATTTGGTCAACTGGTTTGACCAAGGCACCTCTTTTGGTGGGATCTAGACCAAGAGCTAGGCAGAGACAAAAAGGTGTGCCCACCTTTCATACTTTGCCCAAATGTTCTGAAATTTGGGCAGGGAGTCTATCCTAACTATACCTAGGGCCTATTCAAAAATGAGAATTTTTGGAGAATATTTTTCTATAGTTTTGTAAAAATTTAATAATTCATATATAATTTAATTAGGTGTCTTAAACACCTCAAAATCCCCCCAAATTTGGGTGGGAGGTCTTAGGGGGAATGCTAGAACTCTGGTAAAAATTCCACCTCTTTTGGAAGTGTTTTGATTGAGTTTTAACTCGACCCTAGGCTGGCCCTTATAGGGTTAATTAGGTCAATTCATTCCTTTTGGGATTTGAGTGGTCAAACAACCTCAACAGAGGCTGATATTTTGTCCACTGGCTTTTTGGGGCATGACACACCCTAAAATGTAATTTGGGGTGGTTTGGGATAGGGTAGCCCTAGAACCCTAGGGTAGGTCCCTTAATGGGGATTTTTAGGGTTGTGAAGGTCATGGGGTCAAATGACCTTGGACTGACTTGAAATTTGGTGGAGAGGATCATAAGGGTACTTGTAACACCCCTATCCATCACATAGTATATAACAGTAGGTCCGGTCGGGGCCCGACGCCATATACTACAGACAGACCGGTTGGTTACGCATTGAAACCATTCAACCAATCACAACGTCCTACACAGCACCTAGCGGAAGCAATTATTAAGTTGCACAATTAAGAACCCTGCTAACATGAATGTCCACGCAACTAAAAACAATGAATGTTTAATACACGAATAATGGCCTTAAGGCCTTACAAGAGTTTGCTTAATAAAAAGTGTCTTCCAAACCTCGGCACGCAGGCCGGTCACACATGAGTACAAAAAGGGAAACACCCAAAACTTTGCCTTCGAGGGCCGGCACAGCAACTTGGGCTTTAGCCCGCTATTTACCTCTCGGCTCTGCAGCACCTGCAAGCAACAATCCGCAGCACGGTGATAAAAAAGGCAACGGTCAGCTATGCTGACCAAATTATAACGATTCCGCCCCCAAACCGGGGCGGCAAAGCTTCTTCCCTGCACTTGTTAGCAAAACAAGTAACATAGCAAAATAAGCATCGCATCACAGGTTCACTCTCACACGGCCGTACACCCCGTGCTCTCAGGGCACTTACTCAGCGAAGCCAGTCCGAAACCCGTCCGGTCCTCGACTCCACCACCACCCCCAGGGTGGCAATCTTGTGAGCATTTAGTATTCTCAGTCGCAGCCTAGACTCGATCTCCAAACCTCGGTAAGTCCCACGTAAAACTTTAGGTCGCTTTAACCGAGCAGGTGGAGCGGTTAGGGGCACACCAGCCCGTTGCTCACCCCGCCATTGCCATTAGGCCTTTGACGCGGACTAAGCTTCCCCAGTCCCGAATAACGATCAAACATGGTATATAGCCCCGCTATGTACCCGGTTGGCTCCCAGACAACCGATATGACAAAAATGCATTTCCGTCCAGATTTTCGGGTCCACCTCGGGGTTAAGCCCCCAGATTCCCTGATACATACTACCGCATAGCAACCAGAAAACAAACATAACGCTCGGAGTCTTCTCCGGCCATCAAATGCACATCAAATCATCACCGATCCGGAAAACACGTCCGGGTAGGCTTCACAAAGCATGCCTATGTCCGTACTACGATTCCGGACTCTAACAAGGGGGACTTTACATATCTACCCCAAGGAATACCACAATCTCGCCGCACACTCGCGGGAGAGGGGTTTTCCCATGCAAAGGAAGAAGAGCTTCACATGATCAAGAAGAGAATCGTTACCCTTTCGCTTTTTCTTGGCGCCATGATGATCTAGCTGGATGGAAAGCACTGTATTGGCCTCACCTTTGCGGATCCGGACTCGGATCGTGATTTGGAGCTCCGAATCTCCGCCGGTGACCGGATCTAGCTTCTTCTTCCTCCTCCAAGCTCTCTCCTCTCTCTAACTCTTAGAGAGAGAACCAACCAAAGGGAATGAGGGTTTCTAAACCCTATTCCCGGATATAATATCCCAGCAACAGCCCCCCACCATTGGATCCAAATCCAAGGGAACGAATGGCCACGATTAGGCCAAAAATACAAAATATGGGGCCAAACACGGGTTGAGCACGGTCGTGTGCCTGGTCGTGTCACCCATTCGCCGTCTCGACCGACTCGAAAACCAGCACACGGCATTCGACACGGCCTCCGACACGCCCGTGTCACATGTGAAACGCCCGTGTCACGCCCCCCCCCCCCCCCCCCCGTGTGCAATCGGCCAGCTATCCCAACCCGAGAAGGACACGGCCTGTGACACAGCACCCGACGTCGACCACATGACCCGTGGACGAACATGCCCGTGACACGCCCGTGTCACGCCCATGACACGCCCGTGTCATGCCCGTGACACCTGCTCCAAAACCCAGACTGGGCTTAAAATGTCACCCGTCCCTCTTTTGAGTTTCGGGGGTGTTACAACTCTCCCCCCCCCCCCCCTTAAAAGAATTTCGTCCACGAAATTACTAAAGGAGAGAAAACAGAAACTCTCAACGGTACCCAGGAGGATCAGCTCCGGGTACACAACCAGCATAGATTGCTCTCATTCCCAAGAGAGCTCCTTGCTATCGCAATTGACCCCACCGGACCACGACTATCTTGAATTTCTTGAGACAAAGTCGCTCAACTTCACGGTCTCCAAAACGAAAAGGTTTGACCATATACGTCAACCTTTCGTCCACCAAAACTTGATCACTCACGATCAAGTTCGAAGGCTCTTGCGCCGCCTCACGAAACCGCTCTAGAAATCTCAAGTGTTCATAGGTATACCGGGCTCAGCTTTCCCCAAGCGTCGCTCCCGTGAAACACTCTTGAACGACTATAACTTCCTATACGCCATCCGATAACTCCACATTCCAATACGTGGCGTTAAAGTACTTAGCCTGCCTCCCCTGAGTGATTAGCAACAGCTCTCATATGGTTCGCACCAAAGGGTTAGTGTTCATCATCTCTTGCTTTAAATACAACTTCGCGTCAACCGTTTCTAGCCTCGACAATGGCATGCGACAACCTCAACCTCATAGGGCCTCGAAGGGCGCCATTTGTATTCTCGCTTGGTAGCTAAAGTTGTACGCAAACTTTAACAAAACAGATGGCCTTTTCACTGCTTCCCGAAGTCCAGAACGCACATGCGAAGCACGTCCTCCAACGTCCTGTTGACCCACTCGGTCTGCTCATCTCTGTGCGGATGTAAGACTGGACTAAACTACAGCTTAGTCTCCAGCACATTCTGTAAATACCTCCAATCATTGGACGTAGAACGCCCACCTCGATTGCTCACGATGTTGCGGGGCACACCATGTAGTCTAACTATGTTATCTAAACACATTTGCCAGTTACTCCGCCGAATTATCCTTCCTATGCGGAACGAAGTGCAACACTAAAGTTAACACAATTACGATCACCCACACGGCGTCGCTACCCCACTGTGACTTTGGCAAACCATGCACACAGTCCAGTCGGACTTCTATTCCGAACTAGACAAGGATTCACGAATTCCCCGGCACTTGGCACTCTGCCTTCACTAAGGCGCAAGGCTGACACTTAGCCACAAACAACGCTACGACTCTCTTGAGCCCCGGACACCAAAGCAATTTCTTAGATATCAGCACAACTTGTGCCTCCTAAGCGAGTTGAGTACTTGGTAAGACGTATCACAACTCCACCCATAAATTACCCATGTTGGGGCTGCACAAACGATTGTCTTTCCTTGGTAGCCTACCCACAACCGTCGACTTGGGATTTTGACCCACCGAGCCGCACCCATGATTTCCTTCATGCAGCTACACAAACCATAGTCTGCCAACTACGATCAGCCAGGTCATACTGGACTTCCGACCAGTTCTATTATGCTTCGACGCTAGTCTGCTTGTCAACGCAAGAGATAGCTAACATCTCCAACTCCCGGGTCAAACCCTCAACATGAAACTACAACTAGTTGGGCTTGGGCGGAAGCCCTGCGTCTCAACGCATCCACAACACATTGCCTTACAACGAGCACAAAATAACTTTCGAACGTATAGTCCCCCAGGAACTCCATCCATTTTGCTGCCTCAATTTCAGATCCTTTCGATCCCACCGATGTGTCAGGCTCATAGGATCGGTACAGACATCGACTTTTGCACCATACACATAAAGCCTCCCTAGCTTTTGTGCAAAACACACGGCCACGAACTCCAGATGACGGACTGGACAATACCCCTCGTGCTCTTGCAACTAATGCGAGCCATAGGCCACAACATTACCACGCTGCAGCAGCACGCAGTCTAATCCGCTTTCTAAGGCAGTGCCGTAGATCTCACAGCTTCTGGTTCCACTCGGCGAACTTAACACTGGCGTCACGGTAAACCGACTCTTCAGCTCTTCAAAAGCTTGTGCACACTCATGCGCCCACACAAAACTCTGATCTTTCCTTGTCAAAGTCGTGAGAGGTAGCGCTATCCGCGAGAAGTTCTCCACGAAGTGCCTGTAAAAGCCGGCAAGCCCCAGCAAACTCCGGACTTCCGCTACCGAAGACAACACAGGCTACTCTCGTATTGCAACAATCTACGCCGGATCCACCTCAACTCCTTCCCTACTGACTAAGTGACCGGGGAACGTCACTGAAGATAACCAAAACTCGCCTTTGGAGAACTTTGCGTATAGCTCGTTCCTCCTTAGCGTCTCCAAAACCAAACGCAGATGCTTGAAGCGATCTTCTTTGCACTGCGAGCACACCAATAGGTCGTTAGTAAAGACGATCACAACATGGTCTAAGTACTCCCTGAACGTTCTGTTCATCAGATCCATAAACACCGATGGCGCATTAGTCAGCTCGAACGTCATGACCATAAACTCAAAATGCCCATATCTTGCGTTGAACACTGTCTTTGGGATATCGCTTTCCCTGATTCTCAGCTGATAGTAACCAGACTTA
The DNA here is from genome assembly GCA_039513925.1 of Platanthera zijinensis. Classification (NCBI taxonomy): domain Eukaryota; kingdom Viridiplantae; phylum Streptophyta; class Magnoliopsida; order Asparagales; family Orchidaceae; genus Platanthera; species Platanthera zijinensis. The sequence goes on along the minus strand of CM077082.1, from coordinate 206,262,009 downwards.
AGATCCAACTTTAAGTACACCGATGACCCACCCAACTGATCAAACAGATCGCCAATTCTTGGGATCAGGTACTTGCTCTCTTTTATCAACTTGTTCAGTTCTCCATAACCGATTCAGAGCCGCAAACTCCCGTCCTTCTTATACCCGAAAAGGACCGGTGTGCTCCAAGACGACAAACTTGGACGCACATACCCTTGCTCCATCAACTTTTCTAGTTGAACCTTTAACTCCACTATCACCTTAGGCATCAGCCTATAAGGAGAGCGTGACACAGGTTTAGCACCTGGCACAACTCAATCGTAAAATCGATCTCTCGCTACGGTGGGGCTCCAGGGAGATTGTTCGGGAACACATCGGGATGCTCAAAAACCACTGGGATACTACCCAGAAGGGACTTAGGCATTACAGCCTTCACTAACGTGAAGAATAGCTTTGTACCAACACAAAACTGTCTTGACCACCGGGAGGGCAGGCGTCAGAGTCCTGCTCGATCCCTACAGTTCCGCAAACGTTGTCTCCAGCCCAATACCATGCTAGGTCTCTTTGCGGTTGCAAACGATAAAAGCTTTCTACCCCAAAAGCTAGTCCATAACAAAGATGACGTCAAACTCTACTAACGGCAACAGCGACGCTAGCAAGTCGAATCCTTGACTTTCAATAAGACTCTTAGCGCACAGACTGTATCTCCGCACGCACTGGATGACTACAGGGTAATAACCCATCCGGATTGCCAAGGTTCCAAAATAAAGCCTAGAACTTCAAGTTCTAAGTAAACACGCATAAGGCAAGAAGCAAGGTTGCTAACAATTAAACCATACCTGACGACCCGACGGTCGGCCACATGACCTCCTGCTGGCCAAGGATGTTCACTCCCGGTTGGGCCGGAGTAAACAGCGATGCGGCGGACGCCACCGCCTTGCCTTTCTCTTCAGATATCGACCCCGACTTCTTTTTGGACATTGGGCGTCCACTCCAACAATCCCAGGCATAGTGCCCCGGCTTTCCACAAACAAAGCATGCATCCGGGGTTTGAACCATAGTCGCTCCAGATGTGCTAGAGGAAGGGACTAGACCCGACCTCCTCGCCTTCTTATGCCACCTATGGTACCCAGATTTTGAGGTTGGCATTTTGAACATCGTTTCCTTTACACCAGAGGCTTCAACTGCTCCTGCCAAAACTTTCCTTGTCTTCTGAGCACTCTCCAAACACTCTCTAGCGAGATGCCCTTTCTTGCCACAAGAATAACAATTGAGGGTAGTTCGGGTAGTGGATGACCCAGCCTCCTTTTTCGGCATCTTTCGATAGACAGTCCTTATAGGATCAGTAGGGTTTGGTACCCTATCCACTGGTACTTGGTGAGTTTTCCCCAACTCCACCTCCAAAGCTCTAGCCGACTCCACTAAAGCTCGGAATCCCAATAACTTTGGTCCTAGTAGTAGGATACGCAACTCGCTGCGCAGACCGTTATAAAATCTATCCACTATAGATTGCTCGCTTTCCCATTCAAAGCCTGGGTAGCGCCTTAACATAAGGAACGTCTGCAAATATGCGTCAACTGAATGCGCTCCCTGCATCACAGTCATGCTCATCTGCTGCTCTAATGGACCCCCAAATGCCCTTTGCTCCAACATACCGCCCGATGTTGGGGCCTTCTCAGGGACAAAGGGTTGCACATTACTCCCATGTTGTGCGTTGGTCACAGCGAATACCTCTTTAACCACCCTTCTTATGGTTTCCAGAGATGTAGGGGTCTCAGGAATGTTACTTGGTGTCGTACTTTGCTCAGCAAACGTGTGTTCAGACTGCCACGCTCCACTTCCGGACACCTATAGCCGTTCAAAACACCATAAGTGACTGAACAAAATTTGCGAAAAGAAATTATAGGAACACGCAGGTTCCTCAAACATGTGTATTTTCATTCCTAAGTGGACATTCATGGGTTCTTTTCATGTTATAACGATGACGCACACACATGTGCTCACCACCCCTTAAAGTGAAATCATCCACGAATTCATTTAAGCTTGACCGAAACCAGTAGTCTGATACCAATTTGTAACACCCCTATCTGTCACATAGTATATAACAGTAGGTCCGGCAGGGGCCCGACGCCATATACTACGGACAGACCGGTTGGTTACGCATTGAAACCATTCAACCAATCACAACGTCCTACACAGCACCTAGCGGAAGCAATTATTAAGTTGCACAATTAAGAACCCTGCTAACATGAATGTCCACGCAACTAAAAACAATGAATGTTTAATACACGAATAATGGCCTTAAGGCCTTACAAGAGTTTGCTTAATAAAAAGTGTCTTCCAAACCACGGCACGCAGGCCGGTCACACATGAGTACAAAAAGGGAAACACCCAAAAATTGGCCTTCGAGGGCCGGCACAGCAACTTGGGCTTTAGCCCGCTATTTACCTCTCGGCTCCGCAGCACCTGCAAGAAACAATCCACCGCACGGTGGTAAACAAAGGCAACGGTCAGCTATGCTGACCAAATTATAACGATTCCGCCCCCAAACCGGGGCGACAAAGCTTCTTCCCTGCACTTGTTAGTAAAACAAGTAACATAGCAAAATAAGCATCGCATCACAGGTGCACGCTCACACGGCCGTACACCCCGTGCTCTCAGGGCACTTACTCGGCGAAGCCAGTCCGAACCCCGTCCGGTCCTCGACTCCACCACCACCCCCAGGGTGGCAATCTTGTGAGCATTTAGTCTTCTCAGCCGCAGCCTAGACTCGATCTCCAAACCTCGGTAAGTCCCACGTAAAACTTTAGGTCGCTTTAACCGAGCAGGTGGAGCGGTTAGGGGTACATCAGCCCGTTGCTCACCCCGTCATTGCCATTAGGCCTTTGACGCGAACTAAGCTTCCCCAGTCCCGAATAATGATCAAACATGGTACATAGCCCCGCTATGTACCCGGTTGGCTCCCAGGCCACCGATATGACAGAAATTCGTTTCCGTCCAGATTTCCGGGTGCACCTCGGGGTTAAGCCCCCAGATTCCCTGATGCATACTACCGCATAGCAACCCGAAAACAAACACAATGCTCGGAGTCTTCTCCGACCAACAAATGCACATCAAATCATCACCGATCCGGAAAATACGTCCGGGTAGGCTTCACACAGCATGCATATGTCTGTACTACGATTCCGGACTCTAACAAGGGGGACTTTACATATCTACCCCAAGGAATACCACAATCTCGTCGCACACTCACGGGAGAGGGGTTTTCCCATGCAAAGGAAGAAGAGCTTCACATGCTCAAGAAGAGAATTGTTACCCTTTCGCTTTTCCTTGGCGCCATGACGATCTAGCCGGATGGAAAGCACCGTATCGGCCTCACCTTCGCGGATCCGGACTCGGATCGTGATTTGGAGCTCCGAAGCTCCGCTGGTGACCGGATCTAGCTTCTTCTTCCTCCTCCAAGCTCTCTCCTCTCTCTAACTCTTAGAGAGAGAACCAACCAAAGGGAATGAGGGTTTCTAAACCCTATTCCCGGATATAATATCCCAGCAACAGCCCCCCACAGTTGGATCCAAATCCAAGGGAACGAATGGCCATGATTAGGCCAAAAATACAAAATCTGGGGCCGAACACGGGTTGCAACATGGCCGTGTGCCTGGCCGTGTCACCCATTTGCCGTCTCGACCGACTCGAAAACCAGCACATGACATTCGACAAGGCCTCCGACACGCCCGTATAACATGTGAAACGCCCGTGTCGAGACCCGTGTCACGCCCCCCCCCCCCCCCGTGTGCAATCGGCCAGCTTTCCCAACCCGAGAAGGACACGGCATGCAACACGGCACTCGACACGCCCGTGTCACATGTGACACGCCCGTGTCTGGGCCCGTGTCATGGCCCGTGTGCATGACTCAGAAAACTACCCAAAGTGACACGCCATGGGACACGCCAGTGTCCCAGGCCGTGTGCCTCAACTCGACGATCGCCGACCGTCAAAACGTCGACCACATGACCTGTGGCCGAACACGCCCGTGACACGCCTGTGTCACGCCCGTGACACGCCCATGTCACGCCCGTGACACCTGCTCCAAAACCCAGACTGGGCTAAAAACGTCACCCGTCCCTCTTTTGAGTTTCGGGGGTGTTACAGTACTAAAGTCCTCTGTTCAAAATTTTGGAGTATTTGGAGACCTTTAGCACACCTAAAACCCTAACCCTAGTTTAGGTCACCAACCTTAATTTGAACTATTATTCTATCAACTGAACTTCAAATCAAGTAAAATTTGGGCATGATGATTTTCTGGTCTAAATGGTCATGATATAATTTTTTTGGGAATTTTGGGTTAATTTATACAGTACTTCATTTACAACTCTAGTTGTGCCCTAGATATTTATTTTGATGATTATGGAATTTATGTTCACTGGAAAGTTATGAAATCTTGGATTAGGGCATCTTATAGCATGTTATACCTTCTGTATTTTTCTTAGGAGTTTTATCTGATTATTTTGGGTACTTGCTTCTTTAACTTACCATTTGAGATATGTAGTCAAAAAATACAAATAGTGCCCAATTATTAATTGGAAAATTATGAAATTTGGTCAGTGGGTATTTCAAACCATGATAGTCACCCTGTAATTTTCTCTGGATTTTTAGATAATTAAAAATAGTACCTCTATCACTAAGCTAGGAAAATTAGTGTTTTACATTAAAATAAATTCAGAGCCCAAATATTAGATAAAAATTATGGGACTCGGTTTCTGATGGTTTTAGGTCACCATAAAGCTTCTATAATTTTCTTGTGATTTTTGGATATATATTTAGGGTCATCGTCAATCGATTGACGAAGGTGGCCAGATTCATTCTGATCAAGAAGGATGACTCTGTGGGGGTACTAGTGCGAAGATTGTGGAGCAGTTTGTTCGATACCACGGGGTGCCCAAGACGATCGTGTCGGATCAGGATGGCCGGTTCACTTCCAGGGAGTGGAGATCCGTACAGGCTTACTTAGGCACGCGATTGACCTTCAGCACCACATTCCATTCCCAGACGGATGGGCAGACGGAACGCACCAATCAGACGCTGGAAGATCTTCTGAGGCTATGCATTTTGGACCACGGGGAACCATGGGAGAAGCTCCTACCCCTGGTCGAGTTCTCCTATAATAAAAGCTACTAGTCCAGCATCAGGATGGCACCTTATGAAGCCATGTATGGAAGGAGATGCAGGACCCCGCTTTCTTGGATTCAGGACGAGGATCCGAAGGCGTTGGGATCGGATTTTGTCGAAGACACCGAGGCTCAGGTGAGACTGATAAGAGACAAGATGTTAGAATCGCAGAGCAGACAGGCTAAGTATTATGACGCCCGGCATCGTCAAGGTGGAGTTTCAGGTGGGGGACCGAGTGTTTTTGAAGATCCGGCCCATGCATGGAGTTTCACGGGTGCGTGGTCGGAGGAAGAAGCTCAGCCCTAGGTATATGGGCCCTTACAGGATCCTGGAGCGGATCGGGGCCCTAGCTTACATGCTGGAGTTACCACTAGAGCTGGCAGCTTTGCACAACGTATTCCACGTTTCTTCACTTAGGAGGGCTCTACTACGCCCGGAGCAGCAGATTTTGACCACAGATGGACCGGTAGCTTACGATCGGTCAGTTCACTTGGAGCCGATTCGGATTGATGGCAAAGGAGTACGGACCTTGCGTCGCAAGAAAATTCTGTTAGTCAAAAGTTCCATGGAGGAACCACGGTCAGGAGGAGCATACCTGGGGACCGCAGGACCACCTTATACGACAAAGGTATCCAGAGCTGTTCAGCCAGGTATACCTCATAACCTCTCAAGACGTTCAATTTACTTTCCTATTTTAAACTAGTAGGACTGAAATTTCAAGAATATGGGCTAATCTTTTGTTTATTGGGGTATATACCTAGTCAACTGGACGAATTGGTCTTAGATTTTGACAAACACCTTCAAACCACACATAGCAAACGTAACGTAGAGATGTAAATCTTTCGACTCTCATGGGATGTTACAAGCCTCTTTTTTTTATTCTCCCGATAGGAGCCCCGTAGGCTTAACCTTGATTTCGGGGACGAAATCTTTGTTTTGTTTATTTGGATTTGTAACATCCCATTTTCGACTAGACCCCTAGGAGTGGATTTGTCTTAACAAAACCCTAGGAAGCCCGGGAATCGAAGTTTGTCGACCAAGATTTTGAGTCAAGGGGTGGTCACACCCGTGACTGACCCGTCACGCCCGTGACCTAGGGCGTGACCCCCTTCGACGATCGTCGACCTCAGGAAGACGATCGTCGAGCTCAGAAATTTCAACATAGGTCAGACACGCCCGTGACCTTGGAATGGCATTGAGTGAGCTAAGCTCACTCAAAGCCGTAATCTGGACGGCGTTGAGTGAGCTAAGCTCACTCAACGCCATAACCTGGACGGCTTTGAGTGAGCTAAGCTCACTCAAAGCCATAACCTGGACGGCGTTGAGTGAGCTAAGCTCACTCAAAGCAATAATCTGGACGGCGTTGAGTGAGCTAAGCTCACTCAATGCCATAACCTGGATGGCGTTGAGTGAGCTAAGCTCACTCAAAGCCATAACCTGGACGGCGTTGAGTGAGCTAATCTCACTCAAATCCATAATATGGATAGCGTTGAGTGAGCTCAGCTCACTCAACGCCATAATCTGGACGGCGTTAAGTGAGCTCAGCTCACTCAACGCCATCGTTTAAAAGGGGCTTATTCTAGATGGCGTTGAGTGAGCAGAGCTCACTCAACGCCATAATACGGATGGTGTTGAGTGAGCTGAGCTCACTCAACGGCATAGTCTGGGAGGCCATTCTGTTGGCGTTGAGTGAATTGAGCTCACTCAACGCCGTAGCATGGATGGTGTTGAGTGAGCAGAGCTCACTCAACGCCATTTTACCTAGTTTTTTTTCTGGCCAATCGTTTTGGCTGGGTGCAGGTTCAGTTGAACCGGGCCATTTCAAGAAGTGGGCCAGAATGTCTTAATGGGCCGTTTTCTCTTATTAAGACTTAGTTAAGTCTTATTTTGTGAAGTTTGACCGGCTGTTCCACGTGGTAGCCGTTTCCTCCTCCTCCAGCCATGGCCGAGCCCAACCTTCATGGCTGTCAATGGCATTTGATGCCATGGCCTTCCCTCTTCCCCTTGAAATGGCTGGATTCAACTCCTCTCAGGTAGAGGAGGAGTTTCCAGCCCTCCTCCAGCTGTTACAAGCCGTTTCAGCTCCCCTCCACCATGGTCGAAGCTTGCATGTAAGAGGCACTAATGGCTGGACCATTTCTACTCCCTCCTGCAGCCTTGTTCTCCTATAAAAGACTCCCTAGACTTAGATAGGAAGGTTTCACCCTTGCTAGATAAAGCTAGAGCTCATTACCTTGCTGTTGAAGAATTCCGGCGACGCCACCACCGCGCCAATCGCATCCCGACGATCGGCTCGACTCCAAACCTCGAATAAGGTCCTCCTCTACCTCTTCTTCTTTGGATAGATCATAGAAATCATTAGGAGAGATATCGGGCTCAAAAGAGCTGGATCGGGTGAGCGTTTCCATGGTTTTTCCGAAATTTCATGGTGGCGGGTTCGCCGAAAACCGCCTCTCCGGCGGCCGTGCCGCTGCCCGACGGTAGCCCTCACCTCAATAGAGGTGGTGGTGGTGGTGGTCAGCCAGGGAGATGGCTGGGTTGCCGGGAAATAGCTTTAGAAAAGCTACAGGTTATAAGCATTTTCGGTTGCTGGTTCGGGCTTTTTGAGAAGATGAACAGTAACCTATAATACTAAATTATTATATTTATATATAAATGTAGTGATTTATCAAGCTCTCTTTTATGCTATTTAATGAGGTACTTAGAGGCTTTTTTTGTAGAAGTGACCAACATTAAATTTGTAGCCCTATGGGTCTACTATATTTCAAAATTGATTTGGGTCAATTTGGTCAACTGGTTTGACCAGGGCACCTCTTTTGGTGGGATCTAGACCTAGAGCTAGGCAGAGACAAAAAGGTGTGCCCACCTTTCATACTTTGCCCAAATGTTCTGAAATTTGGGCAGGGAGTCTATCCTAAGTATACATAGGGCCTATCCAAAATGAGAATTTTTGGAGAATATTTTTCTATAGTTTTTGTAAAAATTAAATAATTCATGTATAATTTAATTATGTGTCTTAAACACCTCAAATCCCCCCAAATTTGCGTGGGAGGTCTTAGGGGGAATGCTAGAACTCTGGTAAAAATTCCACCTCTTTTGGAAGTATTTTGATTGAGTTTTAACTCGACCCTAGGCTGGCCTTTATAGGGTTAATTAGGTCAATTCATTCTTTTTGGGATTTGAGTTGTCAAACAACCTCAACAGAGGCTGATATTTTGTCCACTGGCTTTTTGGGGCAGGACACACCCTAAAATGTAATTTTGGGTGGTTTGGGATAGGGTAGCCCTAGAACACTAGGGTAGGTCCTTTAATGGGGATTTTTAGGGTTGTGAAGGTCATGGGGTCAAATGACCTTGGACTGACTTGAAATTTTGTGGAGAGGACCATAAGGGTACTAAAGTCCTCTGTTCAAAATTTTGGAGTATTTAGAGACCTTTAGCCCACCTAAAACCCTAACCCTAGTTTAGGTCACCAACCTTAATTTGATCTATTATTCTATCAACTGAACTTCAAATCAAGTAAAATTTGGGCATGATGATTTTCTGGTCTAAATTGCCATGATATAATTTTTTTGGGAATTTTTGGTTAATTTATACAGTACTTCATTTACAACTCTAGTTGTGCCCTAGATATTTATTTTGATGATTATGGAATTTATGTTCACTGGAAAGTTATGAAATCTTGGATTAGGGTATCTTATAGCATGTTATACCTTCTGTATTTTTCTTAGGAGTTTTATCTGATTATTTTGGGTACTTGCTTCTTTAACTTACAATTTGAGATATGTAGTCAAAAAATACAAATAGTGCCCAATTATTAATTGGAAAATTATGAAATTTGGTCAGTGGGTGTTTCAAACCATGATAGTCACCCTGTAATTTTCTCTGGATTTTTAGATAATTAAAAATAGTACATCTATCACTAAGCTAGGAAAATTAGTGTTTTACATTAAAATATATTCAGAGCCCAAATATTAGATAAAAATTATGGGACTCGGTTTCTGATGGTTTTAGGTCACCATAAAGCTTCTATAATTTTCTTGTGATTTTTGGATATATATTTAGGGTCATCGTCGATCGGTTGACGAAGGTGGCCAGATTCATTCTGATCAAGAAGTATGACTCTGTGGGGGTACTAGTACGGAGATTGTGGAGCAGTTTGTTCGATACCACGGGGTGCCCAAGACGATCGTGTCGGATCAGGATGGCCGGTTCACTTCTAGGGAGTGGAGATCCATGCAGGCTTACTTAGGCACGTGATTGACCTTCAGCACCACATTCCATTCCCAGACGTCTGGGCAGACGGAACGCACCAATCGGACGTTGGAAGATCTTTTGAGGCTATGCATTTTGGACCACGGGGAATCATGGGAGAAGCTCTTACCCCTGGTCGAGTTCTCCTATAATAACAGCTACCAGTCCAGCATCAGGATGGCGCCTTACGAAGCCTTGTATGGAAGGAGATACAGGACCCCGCTTTCTTGGATTCAGGACGAGGATCCGAAGGCGCTGGGATCGGATTTTGTCGAAGACACCGAGGCTCAGGTGAGACTGATAAGAGACAAGATGTTAGAATCGTAGAGCAGACAGGCTAAGTATTATGACGCCCGGCATCGTCAAGGTGGAGTTTCGGGTGGGGGACCGAGTGTTTTTGAAGATCCGGCCCATGCATGGAGTTTCACGGGTGCGTGGTCGGAGGAAGAAGCTCAGCCCTAGGTATATGGGCCCTTACAGGATCCTGGAGCGGATCGGGGCCCTAGCTTACAGGCTGGATTTGCCACTAGAGCTGGCATCTTTGCACGATGTATTCCACGTTTCTTCACTTAGGAGGCCTCTACTGTGCCCGGAGCAGCAGATTTTGACCACAGATGGACCGGTAGCTTCCGACCGGTCAGTTCACTTGGAGCCGATTCGGATTGATGGCAGAGGAGTACGGACCTTGCGTCGCAAGAAAATTCCGTTAGTCAAAAGTTCCGTGGAGGAACCACGGTCAGGAGGAGCATACATGGGGACCGCAGGAACTGATACGACAAAGGTATCCAGAGCTATTCTGCCAGGTATACCTCATAACCTCTCAAGACGTTCAATTTACTTTGCTATTTTAAACTAGAAGGACTGAAATTTCAAAAATAGGGGCTAATCTTTTGTTTATTGGGGTATATACTGTTGGAACACCCTATTACTAATTTGGGCAAGGATCACTATGTTTTTCTTAGGAAACCAGTTTGACCTAGATGTATAGTTAAAAAGGTCAACATTAGAATGTGTTTAGGGCTTAGAATTTAGGTTTGAAGCTGCCCTCAGGACCATTCAAGGAATCAGACTTAAAGCTGAGGCAATGACAATTATCGTCGAGCTTAGGTGGACGAAACGTCGAACTCTGTTCGACGCTTTCTGAGCTCAACTCTGCTAAATCGTCGAGCTCCGGTCGACGACCTTTGAGCTCAGATCAACGATCTGTCTTTAGCTTGTCCTTCAGGTCGCTGAGCTCCGGTCGACGATCTTCGAGCTCAGGTCGACGTTTTCTGTCTGATGTTCATTCCAATCTCTGAGCTCAGGTCGACGATCGTAGAGCTCAGATCGACGTTTTTCCTGAGAGATCGACGACTTTGAGGATTCAAATTCAGTCAGCTTTTGGAATGATTTTCAAATTCTCTCAGCATTTATTTCAAGAGATCTGCTAGCCGTTTTCATTTATTCTGGAGCAAGTTTCAAGGTAATTTATCAGAGAATGTTTATTGGACTTTCCTTTAGAAGACAAAACATTTATGGAAGGCATTTATTGACGGCTAATGGCTATCTTGGATAGAGGATCTTCAGAGAATAAATCATTTTTCCTTATCCAGTCTGAGAGTGACAACAACAAGATACTACACAAGAATAGACAATCCACAACAAGAAATTCTCAGTACAGATTCACATGATAGTGAGATCAATTCAAAAAATCAAGTGATCAATCCTGGAGAATTAGTTGGCATACTGAAAAGTGATCATAGCTTCAACATCAAGGACTCTAGATAATTCATATTTCAACCTCTGCTGAAACCATCTTCTGCTGGAGATCTGAAGCTTCTGAAGACCTATCACCCTAGCAAAGCTCTCATCTTTCTCAGGGGGAGCTTTGACAACAAAATCAATTCACAAAAGTCTTCTCTCAGTGACTGAGACAGAGAGGACATCTTCACCTCTTTCTTTTTCTTTTCCTGCTGTAAAAGGGTTATCAAAACTCCCTTCAAAAGTTTTGATTCTGGTTCTGAGAGTCTTGTCAAAACTCAGTGGTGGCAAGACGCCTGATCAAAAAAACTAGTGTGGTTTTTGAGCACCTTATCAAAAGCTCATTAGTGCCCAGGACACCTGATCAACCCATCCTGCAGTGGATTCCTACCAAGGGTGGTAGAAGAGTGGATGTACCCAGGTTTTTGGGGAACCACTATAGTTCCTTGTGTCTTCTGGTTTCTTGTTAATATTCTTTGCTGTGTGCCGTGGTTTTTATTCTTACTGCTTTAGTTTTATTTTCTACATCAAAGCACCTTACACCTATACATAAATTAAGCCTTTACTGCTGTGCATTTTTAAAATTGTAAATTTACTTTAAAATACTCTATTCACCCCCCTCTAGAGTTAAGATAGATCTTACCCTCACTTCAATTGGTATCAGAGGGAGGTTGGTTGTTCATACAGGCTAACACCTGAACCAAAAGATCCTTGATAAGATCAATCTTTTAAGAGGGTTATTTTCATTATATTTAATTTTATATAAAGACATGACACAGAACAAAGATTATGCAAGCACCAGGCCTCCAGTGTGCAATCTATCCAAGTTTGCACTTTGAAAAGCAAGGATTAGACTATATATGAATTCTATTGATGAAGACATATTTAATTCTGTTTTGACAGTGTGCCCAAGTCCTCCAGCAAGCTTAAGTACAAATGATGTTCCACCTCCTTCAGGAACAGATGCTGAAATAAAGAAGTGGAAGACTGCAGATGTCAAGGCCATGAACATCTTAGCTCAGACAATGTCTGATGAGATATTTCAGAAGGTAGCTGAATACAACTCAGCCAAAGGAATTTGGGACAAGCTCTCTGAAATTGTCTCAGGATCTGCTGATGAAAGGAAAGACAAGAGATCCCATCTTATAAGCCAATATGAGAATTTCAAAAAGGGAGAAGCTGAATCAGTGGTTGACATGTACAATAGACTAAGTCTGATTGTCAATGAGTTAAAGACTCTGGATAAAGAAATCTCATTGACTGAGCTGAATGGCAAAATCCTAATGTGCTTCCCCAGTACTTGGGATTCAAGAATCTGGCCAATCAAAGATGCCAGAAGTATGAATGAGATTACCACTGAAGCTCTCCTAGGCAAGCTCAAATCTTATGAGCTGCTCATTAAAAATAGAGAAGAAGAACAAAAGGCTACTTCTCCAGTCATCAGAAAAGAGAAGACCATAGCCTTCAAAGCTACAGAAGAGGAGCCTGAAGATAAAGCTATAGGAAATGATGAGCTCCTAAGTCTACTGGCCAAAAGATTCTACAAAATGGCCAGAAAAGACTTCAGAAAGAGATCATTCAAGGGACATGATAAGCCAAGGTATGATAAATCAAATAACAATAAAGAAATTATATGTTTTGGTTGCAGGAAACCAGGCCATATTGTGCCTGACTGTCCAGAAAACAAAAACAAGGACAAGAAAGATAGAAGGGAAAGAAGGAAGGAGAAAGACTCCAAGAAGAACACCTCAGACAAACCCTCCTACAGCAAGAACACACATACAAGGAAGGGATTTGTTGCTGAGACATGGAGTGAAACTGAAGAGGACTCTGAAGCCTCATCCAGCTCCAGTGATGATGAGGATGATGCTGATGAAAAGGAATTTTGCATGATGGCTATCAATGCCTCTCAAACAGATTCAGAAGCAGAAGAGTCAGAATCAGATTCAGAAGCTCAACTAGAAGAAGATCAGGTAATCAATTCATTTGATTTCAGTTCTGAGGACTTTAAACATGAGTTTAAAGTACTATGCCTAGATCTGTTGGAGTCTGAGAAGGAAATCACTTCCCTCAGAAAACAACTGTCTGAGTATAGCACTTTAAAATCAGAGAACCTCAAACTCTCTGAAGAGTTAGAATGCTATAAGGAGGAGATAGCTTCACTGAAGAGTGAACTATCCAAGGCCAAGCAGTTTGAAGAATCCCTTAATGGGAGGAGTATCAAACTTATGGATATCACAAGCACAGTGAACTCTAGACTTAATAGTACACTGGGCTTGGGAGCTTCATCCAGCCAGCCTATAGTTCTGACGACTCCAATCAAATTTATCTCTGATAAAGGGAAGGAAGTTGTAGAGGTAGCTAGGAAGAATGCAGATTTGCCAAAGAAAAATATAGTTCAACAGAATGCGTCGAACAGGGCTCGACGATCGTCGAACGGTGCTCGACGATCCAAGAAACGATCGTCGACCTCAGCTCGACGACACCTGAACTCTGAACTCCAGGATAGTCGATCTTCGAACAGAGATCGACGATCTGACCCAAGATCGCCGACCTCAGCTCGATGATCGTCGACCAGAGATCAGTATTTTGAACAATCCTTCAAAGATACATCTGGATTCAATCCTAGAAGTCCTACATCCCAAGGTTTCAACCCCTATACTGAATGGATAGTACCTCCTAGGAGATACCATCCTGAAGGTTACAAGAGTCAACCTGGGATGTCTTTCATTTCTTAATTTAAGGGATATCAACCTAGGCCCAAGGTAAACTGGGTCAAAAATATATAAGCTGTTTATGTGCAAATGAAGACCTATCCAACATCAAACCAGCCATGGTATCTGGATAGTGGGTGCTCAAAGCACATGACAGGGAACAAGGACAACTTCACATCCTTTAAAACCAAGCTTGGACCCAAAGTAATCTTTGGTGATTCAAACTTTGGAACAACAAAAGGATATGGTGCAGTCCAAATTGGAACAGTCACCTTCAAGAAAGTAGCTTATGTTGAAGGACTCAAGCACAACCGGATAAGTATCAGTCAACTGTGTGATGAAGGATATCAAGTGACTTTCAACAAAGCTATATGCAAGGTCAAGTCAAAGGACAACACAACTGTGTTGACAGGTAACAGAAGAGGTAACATTTACTTAGTAAATTTTCATTCATCTAAAGTAGATATTTGCCTGTTCAATTCCATATCTAGACCTAATATTCTATGGCATAAGAGACTAGGACATATTAACCTTAGAACCATTGCTAGGCTATCCAAGGACAACCTTGTTAGAGGACTACCTTCTGGCCCCTACAAGAAGGAAGGACTTTGCAAGGCCTGTCAATTAGGCAAGCAAACTAAAAATAGTTTTAAATCACTTAACAAGAGTGACTCACCTAGGATTTTGTATCTGTTACACATGGATCTTTTTGGACCCATTACAGTACAAATACTAGGAGGGAAATCCTACACTTTAGTGGTTGTAGATGACTTCTCAAGATTCACATGGGTGTTCTTTCTGAGGAAGAAGTCTGATAACTTCAAGTGTTTGACAGAGTTTCTCAAATGCATACAGATTGAGTTCAACACTCACATTGCCCTGATCAGAAGTGATCATGGGACAGAGATTGATTCTCTTCTTATGCAAGAGTTCTGTCAGAGTGAAGGGATCAGGCATACATTCTCAGCTCCTAGAACTCCTCAACAAAATGGGGTAGCAGAAAGGAAAAATAGAACCCTAATTGAATCTGAAACTACATTATTGACAGATGCTCACCTTCCTCTGTCCTTTTGGGCTGAGGCAGTGAACACCTCCAATTATGTGTTGAATAGAAGTCTAATACATAAATTGAAGGGCAAGACTCCCTATGAATTGCTCAAAGGGAAGAAACCTAAAGTAGACTATTTTAAAATCTTTGGTTGCATTTGTTATATTCACAACAATGACAAGAGATATATAGCAAAATTTCAAGCAAAAGCTGATGAAGGAGTGTTTTTGGGATACTCCATGATCAGTAAAGCTTATAGGGTTTATAATAAAACTACTCTAAAAATAGAAGAATCTGTTCATATTTCTTTTGATGAAACTAATATGTCTTTCAAGGAGAAGAATGCTTCTACCATAGAACAATTGCAGGTACATTCTCTAGCTAAAGACTTGGACAGATTACAAGTTACTCAAAAGGATGAAAGTAGTGAAGATGAAGAAGATGCTCCACATCTGGAAGAAAATCATCTTGAAGAGCCAGTTGCTGTTCCACAAGAGGAAACAGCAGCACAGGTTGGTGAACAATCAACACCACCTGTTGATTTAGTAACATCAAGAGATCATCCAATCTCCAAAGTGATTGGAAACATCTCAGCTGGTGTGCAAACCAGAAATCAGGTCAATCAAAACCTGATGCACACTTGCTTTCTCTCTCAAATTGAACCTCAATCCATTCAAGATGCAGAGCAAGATCCACACTGGATCATTGCAATGCAAGAAGAGTTGCATCAATTTGAAAGAAACAAAGTCTGGGAACTAGTGCCTAAGCCAAAGGATCATTCCATTGTTGGAACAAAATGGGTGTTCAGAAACAAATTGGATGATCAAGGGATTATTGTAAGGAACAAGGCAAGGCTAGTTGCTCAAGGATACTCTCAAGAAGAGGGGATAGACTATGACTAGACCTTTGCACCTGTTGCAAGGTTAGAGGCCATAAGAATCTTTCTGGCTTATGCTGCTCACAAGGGATTCACAGTCTACCAAATGGATGTGAAGAGTGCTTTTCTCAATGGGGAGATCAAAGAAGAAGTCTATGTCAGACAACCCCCAGGTTTTGTCTCTCCAACTCATCCTGATTATGTTTTTAAACTGCATAAAGCATTATATGGTCTAAAGCAAGCTCCTAGAGCATGGTATGAGACCCTAGCATGCTTTCTTCTGGAAAATGATTTTATTAGGGGAGAGTAGACCAAACTCTTTTTATTAGAACCCACAAGTCCCATACCCTACTAGTACAAATTTATGTAGATGATATTATATTTGGTTCTACTGATTCAAATTTGTGCAAAAAGTTTTCCAAGCTTATGCACTCTAAATTTGAAATGAGTAGCATGGGTGAGCTATCCTTCTTATTAGGATTGCAAGTCAAATAACATGCTGAAGGCATATTTATTTCTCAAACCAAATATGCAAAAGAACTGGTTAAGAAATTTGGTATGTCTAATGCATCATGCATGAAAACACCCATGCCTACCAATGCTGTATTGGATGCTGATGAACATGGGAAACCAGTTGATCAGATAACATATAGAGCAATGATTGGCTCTCTATTGTACCTTACAGCTAGTAGGCCTGACATAATGTTTGCTACATGTATATGTGCTAGATTCCAAGTTAGCCCTAGAGAGTCACACTTAACTTTAGTAAAGAGGATTCTTAGGTATGTTAAAAGCTGTCCAAATCTAGGACTCTGGTATCCAAAAGATTCAGCATTTGAATTAACTGGATTTTCAGATGCTGATTATGCTGGATGCAGAATAGACAGGAAAAGCACCAGTGGAACTTGTCAGTTTCTTGGTGATAGACTTGTCTCATGGTATTGTAAGAAACAAACATCTGTGTCAACCTCAACTGCTGAAGCTGAATATATGGCTGCAGGCAGTTGTTGTTCACAAATATTCTGGATACAAAACCAACTCCTAGACTATGGTTACAACTTAGAGAAGTCTAAAATATTTTGTGACAACACCAGTGCTATTTCCATTGCACAAAATCCAGTCCTCCATAGTAGGACAAAACAAATAGAAATTAGGCATCATTTTCTAAGGGAAAATGTTGAGAAAAATAAAATTGAACTTCAATATATCCCAACTGATTTGCAAAGGGGAGATATTTTCACCAAGCCTTTGGATGAAAAGAAACACAACTTCTTTCTCAATCAGTTAGGCATGTTAGATGGAGGAAGCCTAAAATAAATTACAAGATTTTGAAAAGCTAAAAACAAACCAAGATTAGGCTAAAAACTCATCTCTTTTTTGTGTCTGTAGGATAGTTTCTGTCTTTGAACTGCGCTCGACGTTTTCCCCAGAAAGCATCGAACGGAGATCGACGCTTACCCGAGAAACGTCGAACGGAGATCGACGTTTTCCCAAAACGTCGACCTGAGTTCAGAGTGTGTCAGATAGTTGCATACTATCTCTTTCAGGCCTTCGATCGTCGAACTGAGATCAACGTTCTCTCTAGATCGTCGAACTGAGATCTACGATATTGAAGACCTTTCAGCTTCCATCAGGAGTCCTGATCGTCGAACGGAGATCGACGATCCTTCCTTTTTCGCGTCGAACCCTAATATAAAATCATTTTTCAGCCGCCGCTCGTCGTTTACGCTTTCATACTCTCTGCAAATTTTTTCTCTTTCCCTCCAAACTTTCTACACTTGGTCGTGTTTGCTCAATCTTTGCAGGTACAGATGGTCGCGTCAGTTGCTGCTCTTTCAAAAATGAAATTTGTTACAGGCTTCGACATCGACATGAATTCTTTCGATGGAAGCGACCAGAGATTCAAAGACATCTTAAATCTTTTCTAAGAACAACAGTTAGTTCAGATTATGTCCACCAGAGTGAAGATTGCAGCATACGAAATAAAAGAATGGTGTCTTTCTGCCACAAATGAGAATGAGAATTCTATAGTCGGCTCGATCAAAGGGACTCAGGTACCATTGTCCCCTACACTACTAACAGAAGTTTTCAGCCTCGGTACTGGAAATGATTCTATTGATTTGTCTGGAGAAGAGTTTGATTCTATGCTAGATAGAATGGGTCACTCTGCTGTGAACCCTAATAAATTGCTGAAAAAGAATTTATCTATTGAGTTTCAATTTTTGGCTGATGTGGTTGGGAAAGTGCTTCTGGCAAAGCACTCAGCTCATGACACTATCTCAAGATACCAGTTCTGTTTAATGGGAGCATTGGTTGTCAAGAAACATCTGGATTGGGGCTCCATCTTCTTTAATTTGATCAAGAAGAAACTCAGCAAAAGCTGTGTAAGCTTTGGGAGGATCTTAGGGGTTTACCTGCACTCCAGGTGCCCTGAACTGCTGACTTCAAGTGGGATGTACATCAATGCATCCAAAAGACTTACCTGTGCCCTTTTCAGCAGATGGAACAGGCAGATTACCAACCCCAATAGGGCTGCTGCAACATCTGCTTCAGGCACAAGGACTGTCTCAATCACTCCTCCTCAGATCTCTGCACCAGCAGAAGATTTGCCTGCTTCTCCTCTTCCTCCAGCTGTCTCTACCTCAGTCACTACACCAACCTCACCACCAATCTCCACCATAGCCATATCCTCCCCCATTATAATCTCATCACCAATCTCACCTCCTCCAGCCACTACCTCAGAACAATTCCACCCTTTGTTCTACTATCCACCTGTCACCACTCCATCATTTCTCTCTTGGATGACTCCTTCATGGATGATTCTCCTCCCACTCCTCCTGAGCTTCCCTCTACATCCTCCTACCAATAACTTATACAGGACATACTCTCTCAACCATCCTTCACCCCATCCTTTTCCCCTACCATCTCATCCATCTCCAACCCAGTTACATCAATCTCAACACCTCCTACTCCTAGGCCATCCATCCCTACACCTCCTACCTCCACATTCTCCATTCCATCAGCTCCAGCCAACATCATTCCAGCCACTTCCACTCCTACCTCTACTCAAGCCCCTCTTGAGCATGTAGATCTCTCAGCCTTGGCAGACAGGCTATATGAGTTGCTAGCCCCAAAGCTAACCTCATTACTGGAGACCACCTTGGCTCCACTCCTGAAACATGTTCAGGAGCTGTCTACCAAGCTTTCTCCCTTCCTCTCCTCTCAGGCAATCCCTTCCTTTGGGTGCCTTGATCCAGTTGCCATTGAATCCAGGCAGGGGGAGATGCCTTATGAATCTCTGGTTGTGTCTGAGGCTGCTGAAGGTTCAGTTCCTGCTCCTGTCTTTGCAGTGGATCTTCAGAGTCTGCTATCAATATTTGATTCTGTGAATTTCAGTTCTCTGCCAGTGCAACAAGTTGAAGATCTTACTAAGGCCATTGTGCCTATCTCAGTATGTGATCCCAGCCTGATTGCCTCATATGTCAATTCTTTCAATGCTGTGGATGTTATTGCTTCCATCTCTATTACTGCTGCTACTGCTTCCATTGAATCTTCTGATATTGAAATGTTGCCTATTGTTGATGATACTGCTGCTAAAGAACTTGCTACATATCTGGAAGAATCTGCTCTTGCTCCAATTTTTGCTGCTGCTGCTGTTCCTGCTCTGACTCCTGATCAATTGAAACAATAAGAGAAATATATAAAGAGCATTGATGATTTGCATGATAGACCCCAAAGTTCAGAAAGTGATCAGTTTCATACTGAATCTGATGACTCTTCTGGTACTATTGCCAAGAAAAGGAAGGCCAGATGCAAGGCCATGATGAAGGTTCCTCCTGCTCAAGCCGAAGATGCCAATGACATTCTATACTATATTCTGCATGACTGTCCAATCTCTGAGCCCTGGATGCAGTTCTCCAAAAATCAATTAAAAGCTATGAAGAAAAGAAGAAGATTGGATAGATATGAGAAAGGATCTTCTCGGTTTCAGCCTCCTCCTCCTCCTCCTCCAAATTCAGGATTAGGTGGAGGCTCAGCTTCTCAAACCCCAGCTTCAAAGCAAAGTTCCTCCCAGTCCTCATAAAGATATCATCCCAGGGGACAATACCAAAGGGGTTGTCAGTCCAGAAGGGGACAACATAGAGGAAATCAAAGAGAACATAGATTTCAAGCAAAGGAAGGACAAAGGCACATGGACTCAACTCTAGGTCCTTTCCCTTATAAACTCAGAGAAAATCTTGATACTAGAACTCCTACTGCTTCAGAAACTGTCAAAAGATATGAGCCTGCAGTTCCTTTTGAAGATCCAGAGAAAATTCCATTATCATGGACTGTAAGATCCTGTCTCCCCATTCCGAGGCTAACCCGGATCTTATGCCCAAAACCGCCGTCTTACGGTGACACTAACGCACGGGTTAGTCGGCACCGCAAGACGCCGATTTTGCCGGCTAGTATGATCATAAACCTATTCGACTAACATGAGAAATAGCAGTACAATCAGAGTAACACAGGTAAAGTCCACAGCCACAGTACTAATCATATATTTATAATAAATAAAAGTACATAAAATGCAGTCCAAAATGAGTAAACAATCCGAGAGTAATAAGGGCTTATGCCAAGTACATCAAAATCAAAACACTCTCTCTCAATCTAACAGCAGCGGAAATCTAAAATCTCACTCATCACACCTGTGGACGTGCTCCAGTAGTAGTAGCAGGTGGTGCCGGTATCTGCTTCTCAAGTCCTGCCTCCTCGACGTGCTGGTCCATCTCCTCGAGCTCCTAAAATAGTATGGTCACCGACCATTAGTCAAAAAGACTAAGTCGTTTCCTCCGCACCTCGCCCCGCAACTCCTAGGCACCGTGCGGGAGGACAAAGCGGAGGACAAACAAGGGGTGACAAAGGTGGAAGCAGGTGACAGGAAATTAAAACAGAATATATCGAAATATAAGTAATGAAAAATAACCTTCACTTATGCGAGTACGCATAAGCAAGGGGTCTTCTACAAGGCTCTCATCGTATAAAATGTCCCATACCATTTATACGATGGGGTGTCGGTTATCACTAGCAGTATATATATAAAAGGAATTAACCTTAAGCCATAAACTCGCCCACACAAGCTTATAGACTAAGGGATCGTTTAGCAGGTCCTAATGTATATGCGTCCCATACCACTTATACATTAGGTGTCAAAGGTTGTTATGTATATTTATGATATGCATCTATATGGTGGGTATGATATGAACACACAGTGCAACACACACACACACGACTCCGTGATCACAGACCTTTAGTTCCCACTTTTCGAGAGCTAGCATCACTCTCAGGTACCGCCGTCGTGGCTTCGGCAGCAACGGATCGGGCTTCTCCGCTTTCTAGGCGGGTATACACACTACCAGGCCAAGACCTCTCCTGTACGCCTCTGTACACCGACAAGTGCACTCTAGAGTCTCTGCGTACCATTGCTAGCTACCTGCTAGACTTTTAGGTCGGGTATACGTTTCAGGGATTGTCGGCCTGACCGCAGTATTAAACAACACACTGGCCCTTCCAACAGTACACCTCACCCGAGTCACCGCACTGCCATCGGTGTGATGATTGGCCCAGTACCGCATGACCCACCACCATTTATGCACATGCAATAATTCATCTCGAGCCTCCAGCTCGTAAGACCCAACTGTCCTGATTCCTCCAACCCTGCCTGGGTGAGCAAGTAAACCAAACACTTCCTCCCAACTTTGCACGGGTGAGCAAGTAGTCAATAGACTCCAAGTCCCTCCAACCCGGCACGAGTAAGTATATAAGTACAGTTTACCTAACCTATTAGGCTACTCTTGCCTACTGGTTATTACACTTAATGAATTAAGGTTAATCCCAGAACTGCCCAGGGTATGCCCAATGAAGGGGTCTCGGGGGCACTAGGAACCAAGATGGAATTAAAATCCAAAGTTCCCTTTCGCAAGGATAATTACTTTTAGTTGGTGTCTACCCAAGATCCACAACCAATTCTCATTGTTGCTTTAGAACTAACCTAATGACTTAAGGTATCATTATTAGAAGGGCGACGGTCTTCCGCCGGCCTCCGCTCAAGTGGTTACCCAAAGACTTGCACTTCTACTCTCATCACTGAGACGTCACTAACCACCAGAGTTATATTTCCAATCATATTCCCTAGCTCAGTTGCCGATCTATCCCCTGGTGGCCTTATGGTACAATCTACTTGTACTATGCGCAGCCCATGACCTAATACCACCCCGAACTAACCTTCTAAATCCTTGGCCAACAGACCCCAAATATTTATCCTAGGGTGGTAGGGACTAATGAAATGAATGTATTGATTTTTACAATTTTCTTAGGTCATTTAAACACTTAATTTAATTTCTCCAAATATTTCTCCAAGTCATTTACATGTGAAGTATATCTTAGCATGGCCCTAGTGGTACAAAACAACTATCCTGACCTATATCATGATGAAATATTACTGTCTCCCAAAGTTTATAATTTTCCTTTAAACATTTATATTTATTTGTTAATTATCACATAACCATCATAATTACCACTTTTCAAAGCAAGTATGAGAAATTAAATCACAATAATTCTAAGAAAATTACAGGGAATCTAAATCCTCAAAATAAGGCTACTGACAAAGTTTCATCAACTTTAACAATGTTATAGACTTGCAATTCAATTTCTTGGGTATTTACTAAAATGCCATTATGATGAATTAAAATTTGTATACACATCCAAAAATACTGAAATAATTATGTCGGTTAACTAATACCTATATACACCTCTATAAATATTCCAAAATTTTTCTGACCTATATTTTCATTAAATCATGAATAAGAGCAATAGGGGTAAAATGGTCATTTCATGATAATCTACCTCAAAACACCTCAAACAGAGAAAATAAAAAT
Organism: Platanthera zijinensis; assembly: GCA_039513925.1. Taxonomy (NCBI): domain Eukaryota; kingdom Viridiplantae; phylum Streptophyta; class Magnoliopsida; order Asparagales; family Orchidaceae; genus Platanthera; species Platanthera zijinensis. Next base: position 206,239,315 of record CM077082.1, on the reverse strand, counting down.
ACCCCAATTCAATTATAATCAAATATTTAACAGGGCCAAATTTGAAGATTTTTGCCTGATTAATTCTATTTTTTCATTTTAATTTTTCCAATAAGGCTATAGTTTCAATAATCCAAATAATGGGATTTTTGTTCCCAAAAATCCCATAATAATTTTGAGGGGATACATTTGGCCTAAGTGTCCCCTAGAATAAATTTCAAGGTCTTCAGAAGTCCTGAGATGAATAAATACACATTTTTGGCAAAATTGCTATTTGCACACCAAGGCTAATACTAGCCTACACTTGCAAGTGGGTTAACCCATCATGCAGTGGTTCAAATGGGCTGAAATTTTTGTCAGACCCTAACCATGTCCCAGAGGGATTGCAACCAAAATTCGGGGCCATTTGGATGCCTAACACTCCATTTATTCCATTTATTTAATTTATGACATTTTGAATAAAACTATAGGAAAAAGTATTCCAAAAATTCCCAATTTTTGGTAGGGGCTAGATATGCCCTAAACATGACCATGCCCAAAATTTCAGGTCATGTGGACATCTAGTTTGGCATGGGCTTCATTTTTAATTTCTGCCCTAGCCTAGGACCAGTCCTAGGAGAAATGACCTATAGGACAGTACTCTGGGTCAAATCTTATGATTTTTGTGGCAATTGAAAGTTAACACTTAGAGATACAAATTATATTCAGAACTCTTGACCTAGAAATGACCCTAGGTGCCCTAATTTTCAGTTTGAAAATGCCTGTAAAAATGTGACAGCATTCACTATTCATTTATTAAATTTAACCTTTATTTAAAATGAAATAACACGAATCTTGGCGCAAAACGAGCGGCATCCTATCATCGTCCCCGATGGATGGACGGCCTAGATTGATTTTTCCTGGGCCACCTTGCGGGGTGTTTTCCGGCCGATTGAGGCGGCGCCGTGGCCGGCCAACGGTGCCACCACCTTCACGGTGGTGGTGGATACAATTTGCCGGCGATGAGGCGGCGGGAGACGGCGGCGCCGGCGATCCCGAGAGGTATAAAAATCCTCGGAAAAATTGAGAAATCTCACATGGCATCGGGCTCAATTGAGCCCGATTTCTCTCCTAAACGATCTAGGATCCTAGTACGGGAAGAGGTGATGCGAAACGAACCTGGATTGGGGATCGACGGCGAGTCAGGCGGTGGTTTGGCATGGTGGTGGTGCGTCGGCGAGTTCCTTCCCAATTTCTCGTTTCTCCACCGTTTGCCTCACTCCAGATATTGAATTCTACTCCCTTCCTCTCTCTGAAGCTGTTGGTGAGGTTAGTGTGGCCTGAGGAGGTTTGTACAGGGAGATATGGTCGAGGTACCATTTCGGGTTGGCCTTTGGTTGCTCCACCATGGGTGACAAGTGGCTGTCATGCCCCATTTTCTTCTGAAATATGGTGGGGTGGTCGGCCAGCAGGCATTGGGGCTGAGGGAAATGGGCCAAATGGCTCATAACATCTTCTCCCCCACTTCTCTCTCCTCCATTCACCAATTTTCCATATTTACCCTTGTGCATGTCTTCTCTCTCCACCACCAGGGGGGTAGGGCTGGTCATTGGCCATTTGGCTGGTCATGGGCTAAATTTGGTGGGCTTGGCCCATGGGAAATGACTTTGGTCCATTTTTTCTTCTTTTAGGCCTAATGTTGACTTGTTGACTTTTGGGGTTGACTTGGTCAACATGATGGGTAGGCTGACCCCATATGATGGCCATGGACTCTATATCATCACCTAACATAGGTTGGGCCATGATGATGGTCTTAGCCCACTAGGAATGGGCTTGGTCTTCAATTACCCTTAATTAGGCTTAAGGTTGACCAAGTTTGACCTTAGGGTTGACTTGGTCAAATAGGTGAGTGGGTTGACCCTACCTAGTGATCATGAGGTCTAAATCATCACCCAACATGGCTTGGGTCATGGTTATGCCCCACTTAATCCAATTGGGCTCATGAGTGTGGGGTTTGACCACTTTTAGATCCAAGGTTGACCTGGGTCAACTATGGTCAAAGTGTTGACCTAGGGCATGACCTTGGGTCCACTTAGATTGTAATTAGGGTTAGGGCAGTGTGGTGGGGGTCATGGTGTGGTTAGGGTCCTCATTTAGTCTAGTTTGACCTAGTTTGACTTGGCCCTATAGTGGACCCCACATGGTTACAACTCACCACCTAGGGTCAAACCTAGCTAATTTCCCCTAACCCCCACCCCATGCCTAACCCAATCTAAGTTAAGGGGCCTATAAGTAACATGGGATGTTATAAATCCTAAAAATAAAACAAATAATTTTGTCCCCGAAATTCAAGTTCGGGTCTACGGGGTTCTAGTTGCAAGAATCTGAAATCTTAAATCATAAATTAAATATGTACCTGTTGTAAACAACTCTGGGTGTTGCTCCATCATCAGGTCCCTCGGCTCCCAGGTGTGCTCCTCCCGTCTGTGGTTGGACCACAACACCTTCACGAGCGGGACCTTCTTTTTCCGCAACACTCGGACAGCTGTATCGTCGATCCGGATCGGCTCCAATCTAATTGATCGGTCAGGCTCTACCGGTCCAGCTGTAGTGGTGATATGCTGCTCAGGTCAAAGGAGAGCTCTTCGCAAGGAAGAGACATGGAAAACATCATGTAGGGTGCTCAACTCCGGAGGTAGCTGCAGTCGGTAGGCTAAGGGGCCCACACGCTCCATAATCAAGTAGGGCCCCATGTATCGTGGACTGAGCTTCTTGTGTCTCCGTATCCGAGAGACACCGTGTACCGGTCGAATTTTCAGGAAAACTCTGTCTCCAACCTGGAACTCTACTTTCCGGTGCCGAGCATCATAATATTTTGCCTGTCTGCTCTGTGCCTCCAAAAGCCGATCCCTAATCAAGCGAATCTGGGATTCTGTATCTTCCACAAAATCTGATCCGAGGGCTCGAGTATCCACATCCTGGACCCAAGATAGCGGTGTCCGGCACTTCCTCCCATATAGTGCCTCATAAGGAGCCATCCCGATGATGGCTTGGTGGCTATTGTTGTACGAGAATTCAATCAGTGACAGTAGCCTCTCCCAGGGCTTCCCTGTATCCAATATACAAAGCCTGAGTAGGTCCTCCATAGTCCTGTTTGTCCGCTCCGTCTGGCCGTCGGTCTGCGGATGGAAGGCAGTGCTAAAGGTGAGTCTGGAACCCAAGTAAGCATGCACTGCCCTCCACTCCCTGGAAGTGAAACGACCGTCTCGGTCCGAGACAATAGACCTGGGGATGTCATGGTGTCTGACGAATTGCTCCACAAACATTCTCACCAACACAGCAACTGGAGCATCCTTTCTGACCGGAATGAAACGCGCTACCTTGGTCAGTCTGTCTACAATAACCCAGATGGAATCGTGCTCAGAGTGGGAGCGAGGCAATCCGTGAACAAAATCCATGCTAATGTCCTCGAACTTCCACTCCGGGACTGGTAGCGGCTGTAATAAACCACTCGGGCTCTTACACTCGGCCTTCACTCGCCGGCAAGTCTCGCAATGTGTCACAAGATATATGATCTCCCTCTTCATCCCTGGCCAGTACATGGTCCGTCGTAAGTCGGCCCACATTTTGGTAATGTCGGGATGTACTGAGTATCTAGAATAGTGTGCCTCTTTGAGGATATCTTCCCGGATACCATCTCCAGCTGGTATGTATACTCGCCCACGGAATCGAAGTAAATCGTCTTGTAAAGAATAATCTCCAACCTTGTCCCCGTCTAGGGCTCCGAAAATTGGCTCTAGTGCAGCATCCAGTTTCTGATGTGTAACAATGCGCTCCCGAATAGTGTCATCGCTGGTCACTGCATTTAAATACTCTCGGTACCCTGCTGGTTCTGACTCAGACACCATGGTAATGTGCATCTCCTCCAACATTCGTACCAGCTCTAAGGACATCAAGCGAGGCTCCGATCCGGAAGTGCCAGCTCTTCTACTCAATGCATCAGCTACTGTATTGGCCTTCCCTGGATGATAATGAATATGATAATCATAATCGCAGAGAAATTCCAACCATCTCCTCTTTCGTAGATTTAGATCCTTCTGGGTATCAATATATTTAAGATTCTTGTGATCCGAGTAGATATCACAATGAATCCCATATAAATAATGCCTCCAGGTCTTTAGGGCGAATACCACGGCCCCGAGTTCTAGGTCATGTACCGGATAATTATGTTTGTGTTTCTTCAATTGTCTTGAAACGTAAGCAATGATGTGTCCATGCTGCATCAAGACTGCACCCATCCCCTGATAAGAGGCATCTGTGTAGATCTGGAATCCTTCACTTCCGGATGGGAGCGCAAGGATGGGGGATGAGGTCAGTCGGTCTTTCAACTCCTAAAAAGCTGCCTCACATTGTTCTGACCAAACAAAACGTGCATCCTTCTTCGTTAGTGACGTAAGGGGGAGGGCTATCCTTGAGAATCCCTCCACAAACTTACGATAGTATCCTGCCAACCCCAGAAAGCTTCGGATGTCTGTTGCTGTCTTTGGCTGCGGCCAATCCCGTACCGCCTCTATCTTAGCTGGATCCACCGCCACTCCAGCTCCACTAATAACGTGACCCAGAAAAGCTACCTCCTGTAGCCAAAATTGGCATTTGGAGAACTTCGCGTACATCTGGAATTCTCTTAGCTTCTGCAATACTTGTGTCAGATGCTCTGCATGCTCCTCTCGAGTCCGTGAGTAAATCAGGATGTCATCAATGAATACTATGACAAACCGATCTAAGTAAGGCTCGAATACACGGTTCATGAGCGTCATGAATGCCGAGGGGGCATTCGTGAGCCCAAATGGCATCACCGTGAATTCGTATAGCCCGTAGCGTGAGCTGAAGGCTGTCTTCGGTATATCTTCTTCTCGGATGCGGAGCTGATAATATCCTGATCGCAGATCCAATTTTGAAAACCAGCAAGCTCCCTGTAGCTGATCAAACAGCTCATCTATCCGTGGCAGTGGATAGGTATTCCGAACCGTCAACCGGTTCAGCTCTCTGTAATCTATACATAATCTCAGCGACCCGTCTTTCTTCTTCACAAATAGAACAGGTGCTCCCCATGGCGATGAACTTGGGCGTACAAACCCCGATTCTACCAGTTCCTGTAGCTGAGTCCTGAACTCCGCCAATTCTCTAGGAGCCATTCTGTAGGGTGCCCGAGTCACTGGCCTCGCCCCCGGCACTAGCTGAATTCTGAAGTCCAGATCTCGGGCTGGTGGTAGTCCGGGCAATTTCTCCGGAAACACATCGGAGAAATCCCGAGCCACCGGGATGTCGGCTATCGAACACTCTACTGCGGCCATCTCAAAGCAGATGAGGTACACCTCCTCCCCCTGCTCGTAGGCCTTGACAGCCTGTATAGAAGATAAAGAAAGGTGGGGGATAGGTCGGATACCTTCGATGGTGACATAAGAATTCCCATGTCTGAGTGTAATCTTCTTAGAGGGGCAGTCGATTTGGGCATGATTCCAATGGAGCCAGGTCATGCCCAAAATCAGATCAAAGTCTGGCAATCTCAGAATTGCTGCCGGAGCCTCGAATGCCTTGCCTCCGATCTCGGCCTCCATGTTGCAGCTAACCGTGGTGCGAAGCTCCGAGCCATCAGGAAGACGCACCCTCCTTTCTATGCCAGGGAACTTCTCCACGCCCTCTAGTCCCTCGATAAAAGTGTCAGACACGAAGGAGTGTGAAGCTCCTGTGTCGAAGAGGGTATGAGCGGGTTTGCCGCTGATCATGACTATCACTGGGTTTTGTTTGAGTTCAAAGCTAGATATCACTTCAAATGTTTTCAAGGTACTATAAAGTTAAGGTTCCAATTTACAAAAGTTATAGTACCTATGATCACTTCTTCGGGGTTCCTTTGCTCTGTGAGGTCCAGCGCATACACTTGTTCCTGGCCACGTCTTCGGTCATGACGTCCATGACCTCTGCCTCGACCTCGTCCTCGTCCTTGGCCCTGGTGTGCTGGAGGGGCCTCTGGAGGTGGAGGAGGAGGAAGAGGGTGGACCTGGAGCGGGCATTGCGTCCTGATATGCCCAGGCTGGCCGCATCCATAGCATATGATCTGTCTCTGACCCCAATCATCCTGTCTCTGTACTCGATTATCTTGCCTCATTGGTCCTTGCATCTGTAAGGGTGGGGGAGCCAATACTGGAGGAGGCCCCTGCTCCTGCCTGATGTTGGGGCGACGACGCCCCCCACCCCTCCTATATCCGATAACCTTTCCCCTTTGGGATGTCCTGGTACCATCGGAAGATGATCCTTCGAGCGGCCTTTTACCTCTGCCCTGTACCATTAGCTGGTCAGCCTCCAGCTTCTTCGCCATCTCTATGATCTGAGCAGTGGTACCGTGCGATATAAATAGTAGAGGCTGCCTCAATGAATCCCGGAGGCCATGATAAAATCTCTTAGCATACTTTCGATCATCCCATTCGTGGAATCCGGCAAACCTGGCCAGATGAGAGAATTCTCTTTGGTATTCAATCACAGATCTGCTCCCTTGTTTGAGGTTTAGGAACCTCTCCTCCAATGAGTCACGGTTTGTGACAGAAACATAGTGGTCCAGGAAGGAGTCGCTGAATTCTTCCCAGGATATATCTGTCAGCTCCCTATCCCCATAAACTGAATCCCGGATAGACTTCCACCATCTCTTTGCGTGGGCTTCCAATGCAGAAGTGGCAAGTGGTACCGCCTGGCTGACTGGGCAGCTAATACCAGCCAGTAGCTCTTGAATGGTCTCCAGCCATTCCTCTGTCTTTACCGCGTCCTCCGTCCCTCGGTATACTGGCGGAGATAAACTCTTGAACGCACTTATCCAATTTGAGCCTGGATTTGCCTGCGGGACCGGGGCCTGCTGAGCTCTGAATGCATCCAGGATCGCCGTTAGCATTTGTCCCATCTCAGTCTGTAAGAAGGGAATGGCAGTCGGAGGGGGAGGGACCACATTTTGCTGTGGAGCGACCTGTGGATGTTGCGAATTAAGTAAAGTTTTAATCAAGAATGTTCTAACTCATATTTTAAAAAGGACTGATAGTGTGGCTTTACAAATTGGCACACCATTGCTTCCGCTGCATAGTTTGTACGCAAACTAATGCTCGAGCGGGGTGTTCCAGTTTGTGGACTTCTTTCTTATATGATCGTTTGTTCAAGTGATACCAGTTTGTAAGATCCTGTCTCCCCATTCCGAGGCTAACCCGGATCTTATGCCCAAAACCGCCGTCTTAAGGTGACACTAACGCACGGGTTAGTCGGCACCGCAAGACGCCGATTTTATCGGCTAGTACGATCATAAACCTGTTCGACCAACATGAGAAATAGCAGTACAATCAGAGTAACACAGGTAAAGTCCACAGCCACAGTACTAATCATATATTTATAATAAATGAAAGTACATAAAATGCAGTCCAAAATGAGTAAACAATCCGAGAGTAATAAGGGCTTATGCCTAGTACATCAAAATCAAAACACTCTCTCTCAATCTAACAGCAGCGGAAATCTAAAATCTCACTCATCACACCTGTAGACGTGCTCCAGTAGTAGTAGCAGGTGGTGCCGGTATCTGCTCCTCAAGTCCTGCCTCCTCGACGTGCTGGTCCATCTCCTCGAGCTCCTAAAATAGTATGGTCACCGACCATTAGTCAAAAAAACTAAGTCGTTTCCTCCGCACCTCGCCCCGTAACTCCTAGGCACCGTGTGGGAGGACGAAGCGGAGGACAAACAAGGGGTGACAAAGGTGGAAGCAGGTGACAGGAAATTAAAGCAGAATATATCGAAATATAAGTAATGAAAAATAACCTTCACTTATGCGAGTACGCATAAGCAAGGGGTCTTCTACAAGGCTCCCATCGTATAAAATGTCCCATACCATTTATACGATGGGGTGTCGGTTATCACTAGCAGTATATATATAAAAGGAATTAACCTTAACCCATAAACTCGCCCACACAAGCTTATAGACTAAGGGATCGTTTAGCAGGTCCTAATGTATATGCGTCTCATACCACTTATACATTAGGTGTCAAAGGTTGTTATGTATATTTATGATATGCATCTATATGGTGGGTATGATATGAACACACAGTGCAACACACACACACGACTCCGTGATCACAGACCTTTAGTTCCCACTTTTCGAGAGCTAGCATCACTCTCAGGTACCGCCGTCGTGGCTCCGGCAGCAGCGGATCGGGCTTCTCCGCTTTCTAGGCGGGTATACATACTACTAGGCCAAGACCTCTCATGTACGCCTCTGTACACCGACAAGTGCACTCTAGAGTCTCGGCGTACCATTGCTAGCTACCTGCTAGACTTTTAGGTCGGGTATACGTCTTCAGGGATTGTCGGCCTGGCCGCAGTATTAAACAACACACTGGCCCTTCCAACAGTACACCTCACCCGAGTCACCGCACTGCCATCGGTGTGACGATTGGCCCAGTACCGCATGACCCACCACCGTTTATGCACATGCAATAATTCATCTCGAGCCTCCAGCTCGTAGGACCCAACTGTATTGATTCCTCCAACCCTGCCTGGGTGAGCAAGTAAACCAAACACTTCCTCCCAACTCTGCACGGGTGAGCAAGTAGTCAATAGACTCCAAGTCCCTCCAACCCGGCACGATTAAGTATATAAGTACAGTTTACCTAACCTATTAGGCTACTCTTGCCTACTGGTTATTACACTTAATGAATTAAGGTTAATCCCAGGACTGCCCAGGGTATGCCCAATGAAGGGGTCTCGGGGGCACTAGGAACCAAGATGAAATTAAAATCCAAAGTTCCCTTTCGCAAGGATAATTACTTTTAGTTGGTGTCTACCCAAGATCCACAACCAATTCTCATTGTTGCTTTAGAACTAACCTAATGACTTAAGGTATCATTATTAGAAGGGCGACGGTCTTCCGCCGGCCTCCGCTCAAGTGGTTACCCAAAGACTTGCACTTCTACTCTCGTTACTGAGACGTCACTAACCACCAGAGTTATATTTCCAATCATATTCCCTAGCTCAGTTGCCGATCTATCCCCTGGTGGCCTTATGGTACAATCTACTTGTACTATGCGCAGCCCATGACCTAATACCACCCCAAACTAACCTTCTAAATCCTTGGCCAACAGACCCCAAATATTTATCCTAGGGTGGTAGGGACTAATGAAATGAATGTATTGATTTTTACAGTTTTCCTAGGTCATTTAAACACTTAATTTAATTTCTCCAAATATTTCTCCAAATATTTCTCCAAGTCATTTACATGTGAAGTATATCTTAGCATGGCCCTAGTGGTGCAAAACAACTATCCTGACCTATATCATGATGAAATATTACTGTCTCCCAAAGTTTATAATTTTCCTTTAAACATTTATATTTATTTGTTAATTATCACATAACCATCATAATTACCACTTTTCAAAGCAAGTATGAGAAATTAAATCACAATAATTCTAAGAAAATTACAGGGAATCTAAATCCTCAAAATAAGGCTACTGACAAAGTTTCATCAACTTTAACAATGTTATAGACTTGCAATTCAATTTCTCGGGTATTTACCAAAATGCCATTATGATGAATTAAAATTTGTATACACATCCAAAAATCCTGAAATAATTATGCCAGTTAACTAATACCTATATACACCTCTATAAATATTCCAAAATTTTTCTGACCTATATTTTCATTAAATCATGAATAAGAGCAATAGGGGTAAAATGGTCATTTCATGATAATCTACCTCAAAACACCTCAAACAGAGAAAATAAAAATACCCCAATTCAATTATAATCAAATATTTAACAGGGACAAATTTGAAGATTTTTTCCTGATTAATTCTATTTTTTATTTTAATATTTCCAATAAGGCTATAGTTTTCAAAAATCCAAATAATGGGATTTTTGTTCCCAAAAATCCCATAATAATTTTGAGGGGATACATTTGGCCTAAGTGTCCCCTAGAATAAATTTCAAGGTCTTCAGAAGTCCTGAGATGAATAAATACACATTTTTGGCAAAATTGCTATTTGCACACCAAGGCTAATACTAGCCTACACTTGCAAGTGGGTTAACCCATCATGCAGTGGTTCAAACGGGCTGAAATTTTATTCAGACCCTAACCATGTCCCAGAGGGATTGCCACCAAAATTTGGGGCCATTTGGAGGCCTAACACTCCATTTATTACATTTAATTAATTTATGACATTTTGAATAAAACTATAGGAAAAAGTATTCCAAAAATTCCCAATTTTTGGTAGGGGCTAGATATGCCCTAAACATGCACATGACCAAAATTTCAGGTCATGTGGACATCTGGTTTGGCATGGGCTTCATTTTTAATTTCTGCCCTAGCCTAGGACCAGTCCTAGGAGAAATGACCTATAGGACAGTACTCTGGGTCAAATCTTATGATTTTTGTGGCAATTGAAAGTTAACACTTAGAGATACAAATTATATTCAGAACTCTTGACCTAGAAATGACCCTAGGTGCCCTAATTTTCAGTTTGAAAATGCCTGTAAAAATGTGACAGCATTCACTATTCATTTATTAAATTTAACCTTTATTTAAAATGAAATAACACGAATCTTGGCGCAAAACGAGCGGCATCCTATCATCGTCCCCGATGGATGGACGGCCCAGATTGATTTTTCCTGGGCCACCTTGCGGGGTGTTTTCCGGCCGATTGAGGCGGCGCCGTGGCCGGCCAACGGTGCCACCACCTTCACGGTGGTGGTGGATACAATTTGCCGGCGATGAGGCGGCGGGAGACGGCGGCGCCGGCGATCCCGAGAGGTATAAAAATCCTCGGAAAAATTGAGAAATCTCACATGGCATCGGGCTCAATTGAGCCCGATTTCTCTCCTAAACGATCTAGGATCCTAGTACGGGAAGAGGTGATGCGAAACGAACCTGGATTGGGGATCGACGGCGAGTCAGGCGGTGGTTTGGCATGGTGGTGGTGCGCCGGCGAGTTCCTTCCCAATTTCTCGTTTCTCCACCGTTTGCCTCACTCCAGATATCGAATTCTACTCCCTTCCTCTCTCTGAAGCTGTTGGTGAGGTTAGTGTGGCCTGAGGAGGTTTGTACAGGGAGATATGGTCGAGGTACCATTTCGGGTTGGCCTTTGGTTGCTCCACCATGGGTGACAAGTGGCTGTCATGCCCCATTTTCTTCTGAAATATGGTGGGGTGGTCGGCCAGCAGGCATTGGGGCTGAGGGAAATGGGCCAAATGGCTCATAACATCTTCTCCCCCACTTCTCTCTCCTCCATTCACCAATTTTCCATATTTACCCTTGTGCATGTCTTCTCTCTCCACCACCAGGGGGGTAGGGCTGGTCATTGGCCATTTGGCTGGTCATGGGCCAAATTTGGTGGGCTTGGCCCATGGGAAATGACTTTGGTCCATTTTTTCTTCTTTTAGGCCTAATGTTGACTTGTTGACTTTTGGGGTTGACTTGGTCAACATGATGGGTAGGCTGACCCCATATGATGGCCATGGACTCTATATCATCACCTAACATGGGTTGGGCCATGATGATGGTCTTAGCCCACTAGGAATGGGCTTGGTCTTCAATTACCCTTAATTAGGCTTAAGGTTGACCAAGTTTGACCTTAGGGTTGACTTGGTCAAATAGGTGAGTGGGTTGACCCTACCTAGTGATCATGAGGTCTAAATCATCACCCAACATGGCTTGGGTCATGGTTATGCCCCACTTAATCCAATTGGGCTCATGAGTGTGGGGTTTGACCACTTTTAGATCCAAGGTTGACCTGGGTCAACTATGGTCAAAGTGTTGACCTAGGGCATGACCTTGGGTCCACTTAGATTGTAATTAGGGTTAGGGCAGTGTGGTGGGGGTCATGGTGTGGTTAGGGTCCTCATTTAGTCTAGTTTGACCTAGTTTGACTTGGCCCTATAGTGGACCCCACATGGTTACAACTCACCACCTAGGGTCAAACCTAGCTAATTTCCCCTAACCCCCACCCCATGCCTAACCCAATCTAAGTTAAGGGGCCTATAAGTAACATGGGATGTTACATGGACTGCTAGGATGAAAGAACTTGCTGTTTTAGATCAGCTGAAGAAGGCCAGAGAACAAGGGAAAGACACTTCCAATATTACTACTTTATCAGATCAGAGAAAAGCAGAACTGGAAAGGTATGCATCAAGAAAATTCTTTGACCCAGTGGACTACATGAAATTGCATCCTGAGGCTGTGGTTCCCAGGGCTAGATCTCAAACCTCCTTAGGTGCAGAGGATGATAGAAGGTCAAAGAAGGAAGCTCTTAATCCCAACAGGGAAATTCTATTTAAGAAAGGAAGTGAAAAGAAGTAATATCTGTAAGCAGACAGTACAATCATTCTGAACATTTGTTGATATTCCATATGACTGCTGCTTTGTTGCTTGCTCTGTTCTTTTGTTTTAGTTTATTGCTCTTCTGTATGTTATTGTTGTTTTTATTTCTGAGATCTGTAAATAGTAATCCTAACCCAAATAGGGGGAGATTGTTGGAACACCCTATTACTAACTTGGGCAAGGATCACTATGTTTTTCTTAGGAAACCAGTTTGACCTAGATGTATAGTTAAAAAGGTCAACATTAGAATGTGTTTAGGGCTTAGAATTTAGGTTTAAAGCTGCCCCCAGGACCATTCAAGGAATCGGACTTAAAGCTAAGGCAAAGACAATTATCGTCGAGCTTAGGTCGACGAAACGTCGAACTCCGTTCGACGCTCTCTGAGCTCAACTCTGCTAAATCGCCGAGCTCCGGTCGACGATCTTTGAGCTCAGATCGACGATCTGTCTTCAGCTTGTCCTTCAGGTCGCCGAGCTCCGGTCGACGATCTTCGAGCTCAGGTCGATGTTTTCTGTCTGATGTTCATTCCAATCTCTGAGCTCAGGTCGACGATCGTAGAGCTCAGATCGACGTTTTTCCTGAGAGATCGATGACTTTGAGGATTCAAATTCAGTCAGCTTTTGGAATGATTTTCAAATTCTCTCAGCATTTATTTCAAGAGATCTGCTAGCCGTTTTCATTTATTCTAGAGCAAGTTTCAAGGGAATTTATCAGAAAATATTTATTGGACTTTCCTTTAGAAGACAAAACATTTATGGAAGGCATTTATTGACGGCTAACGGCTATCTTGGATAGAGGATCTTCAGAGAATAAATCATTTTTCCTTCTCCAGTCTGAGAGTGACAACAACAAGAGACTACACAAGAATAGACAATCTACAATAAGAAATTCTCAGTACAGATTCACAGGATAGTGAGATCAATTCAAAAAATCAAGTGATCAATCCTGGAGAATTAGTTGGCATACTGAAAAGTGATCATAGCTTCAACATCAAGGACTCCAGACAATTCATATTTCAGCCTCTGCTGAAACCATCTTTTGCTAGAGATCTGAAGCTTCTGAAGACCTATCACCCTAGCAAAGCTCTCATCTTTCTCAGGGGGAGCTTAGACAACAAAATCAATCCACAAAAGTCTTCTCTCAGTGACTGAGACAGAGAAGACTTCTTCACCTCTTTCTTTTTCTTTTCCTGCTGTAAAAGGGTTATCAAAACTCCCTTCAAAAGTCTTGATTCTGGTTCTGAGAGCCTTGTCAAAACTCAGTGGTGGCAAGACGCCTGATCAAAAAATCTAGTGTGGTTTTTGAGCACCTTATCAAAAGCTCATTGGTGCCCAGGACACCTGATCAACCCATCCTGCAGTGGATTCCTACCAAGGGTGGTAGAAGAGTGGATGTACCCAGGTTTTTGGGGAACCACTATAGTTCTTTGTGTCTTCTGGTTTCTTGTGAATATTCTTTGTTGTGTGCTGTGGTTTTTATTCTTACTGCTTTAGTTTTATTTTCTACATCAAAGCACCTTACACCTATCCATAAATTAAGCCTTTACTGCTGTGCATTTTTAAAATTATAAATTTACTTTAAAATACTCTATTCACCCCCCTCTAGAGTTAAGATAGATCTTACCCTCACTTTCAAATACCTAGTCAACTGGACGAATTGGTCTTAGATTTGACAAACACCTTCAAACCACACATAGCAAACGTAACGTAGAGATGTAAATCTTTCGACTCTCATGGGATGTTATAAGCCTCTTTTTTTTCTTCACCCGATAGGAGCCCCGTAGGCTTAACCTTGATTTCGGGGACGAAATCTTTGTTTTGTTTATTGGGATTTGTAACATCCCATTTCCGACTAGACCCCTGGGAGTGGATTTGTCTTAACAGAACCCTAGGAAGCCCAGGAATCGAAGTTTGTCGACCAAGATTTTGAGTCAAGGGGTAGTCACGCCCATGACCAACCCGTCACGCCCGTGACCTAGGGCGTGACCAACTTCGACGATCGTCGACCTCAGGAAGACGATCGTCGAGCTCAAAAATTTCAACATAGGTCAGACACGCCCATGACCGATCCGTCACGCCCGTGACCTTGGAATGGCGTTGAGTGAGCTAAGCTCACTCAAAGCCGTAATCTGGACGGCGTTGAGTGAGCTAAGCTCACTCAACGCCATAACCTGGACGGCTTTGAGTGAGGTAAGCTCACTCAAAGCCATAACCTGAACGGCATTGAGTGAGCTAAGCTCACTCAAAGTAATAATCTGGGCGGCGTTGAGTGAGCTAAGCTCACTCAATGCCATAACCTAGACGGCGTTGAGTGAGCTAAGCTCACTCAAAGCCATAACCTGGACGGCGTTGAGTGAGCTAAGCTCACTCAAAGCCATAATAAGGATGGCGTTGAGTGAGCTCAGCTCACTCAACGCCATAATCTGGACGGCATTGAGTGAGCTAAGCTCACTCAACGCCATCGTTTAAAAGAGGCTTATTCTGGATGGCATTGAGTGAGCAGAGCTCACTCAACGCCATAATCCGGATGGCGTTGAGTGAGCTGAGCTCACTCAATGGCATAGTTTGGGAGGCCATTCTGATGGCGTTGAGTGAGCAGAGCTCACTCAACGCCGTAACTGGGATGGCGTTGAGTGAGCTGAGATCACTCAACGTCGTAGCATGGATGGTGTTGAGTGAGCAGAGCTTACTCAACGCCATTTTACCTAGTTTTTTTTCTGGCCAATCGTTTTGGCTGGGTGCTGGTTCAGTTGAACCGGGCCATTTCGGGAAGCAGGCCAGAATGTCTTAATGGGCCGTTTTCTCTTATTAAGACTTAGTTAAGTCTTATTTTGTGAAGTTTGACCGGCTGTGCCACGTGGCAGCCATTTCCTCCTCCTCCAGCCATGGCCGAGCCCCAGCCTTCATGGTCGTCAATGGCATTTGATGCCATGGCCTTCCCTCTTCCCCTTGAAACGGCTGGATTCAACTCCTCTCAGGGAGAGGAGGAGTTTCCAGCCCTCCTCCAGCTGTTACAAGCCGTTTCAGCTCCCCTCCACCATGGCCGAAGCTTGCATGTAAGAGGCACTAATGGCTGGACCGTTTCTACTCCCTCTCGCAGCCTTGTTCTCCTATAAAAGACTCCCTAGACTTAGATAGGAAGGTTTCACCCTTGCCAGATAAAGCTAGAGCTCATTACCTTGCTGTTGAAGAATTCTGACGACGCCACCACCGCGCCAATCGCATCCCAACGATCGGCTCGACTCCAAACCTCGAATAAGGTCCTCCTCTACCTCTTCTTCTATGGATAGATCTTAGAAATCATTAGGAGAGATATCGGGCTCAAAAGAGCTGGATCGGGTGAGCGTTTCCATGGTTTTTCTGAAATTTCATGGTGGCGGGTTCGCCGGAAACCGCCTCTCCGGCGGCCATGCCGCCGCCCGACGGTAGCCCTCACCTCAACAGAGGTGGTGGTGGTGGTGGCCGGCCAGAGAGATGGCTGGGTGGCCGGGAAATAGCTTTAGAAAAGCTACAGGTTATAAGCATTTTCGGTTGCTGGTTCGGGCTTTTTGAGAAGATGAACAGTAACCTATAATACTAAATTATTATATTTATATATAAATGTAGTGATTTATCAAGCTCTCTTTTATGCTATTTAATGAGGTATTTAGAGGCTTTTTATGTAGAAGTGACCAACATGAAATCTGTAGCCCTATGAGTCTACTATATTTCAAAATTGATTTGGGTCAATTTGGTCAACTGGTTTGACCAGGGCACCTCTTTTGGTGGGATCTAGACCTAGAGCTAGGCAGAGACAAAAAGGTGTGCCCACCTTTCATACTTTGCCCAAATGTTCTGAAATTTGGGCAGGGAGCCTATCCTAACTATACCTAGAGCCTATCCAAAAATGAGAATTTTTGGAGAATATTTTTCTATAGTTTTTGTAAAAATTTAATAATTCATGTATAATTTAATTAGGTGTCTTAAACACCTATAAGTCCCCCCAAATTTGGGTGGGAGGTCTTAGGGGGAATACTAGAACTCTGGTAAAAATTCCACCTCTTTTGGAAGTGTTTTTATTGAGTTTTAACTCGACCCTAGGCTGGCCCTTATAGGGTTAATTAGGTCAATTCATTCCTTTTGGGATTTGAGTGGTCAAACAACCTCAACAGAGGCTGATATTTTGTCCACTGGCTTTTTGGGGCATGACACACCCTAAAATGTAATTTGGGGTGGTTTGGGATAGGGTAGCCCTAGAACCCTAGGGTAGGTCCCTTAATGGGGATTTTTAGGGTTGTGAAGGTCATGGGTCAAATGACCTTGGACTGACTTGAAATTTGGTGGAGAGGACCATAAGGGTACTAAAGTCCTCTGTTCAAAATTTTGGAGTATTTGGAGACCTTTAGCCCGCCTAAAACCCTAACCCTAGTTTAGGTCACCAACCTTAATTTGAACTATTATTCTATCAACTGAACTTCCTGTGAGTTTGCATGGATTGTAATGGCTATAAAAGCTCCCTTAACGAATGGCTTTTTCGTTTATGGTGGAGGAAAGGAAACGCTGGAATAAGAAGAGGTGTTTACCAGGTGGCAATTTCCTATTGGACCAATACTTTCTCTTTCTTATTAAGTAATTAGAGTAGGAAACGACCTATAAATACTCCTGGTGTAACTTTCCATACCAGAATTTATTATAACGCGTGTTAGAATAATTTCGGGCCTGAACCGATGTTTCGGCCTTTGTCACGGGCGTGACACATAGGTCACGGGCGTGACAGGGCTGGGTGGCAAATTCTGAGTTCGCCGATCGTCTTCCTGAGATCGACGATCATCGAAGGGGGTCACACCCTAGGTCACGGGCGTGTCACTTCGGTCACGGGCGTGACAGGCCCAGGTTGCAAATTCTGCGCTCGCCGATCATCTTACTGAGGTCGACGATCGTCGAAGGGGGGTCACGCCCAAGGCCACGGGCGTGACGTGTCGGTCACGGGCGTGACAGGCCCGGGTTGAAAATTCTGCGCTCGCCGATCGTCTTACTGAGGTCGACGATCGTCGAAGGGGGTCACGCCCTAGGTCACGGGCGTGATATGTCGGTCACGGGCATGACAGACCCGTGATGCAAATTCTGAAGTCGCCGATCGTCTTCCTGAGATCGACGATCGTCGAAGGGAGTCACGTCCTAGGTCACGGGCGTGACGAATCGGTCACGGGCGTGACCAACCCGTGACCCGAAATCTTGGCCGATGGACTTCAATTCTTGAGTTTCCTAGGGTTCTGTAATGGCAGACTGACTCCTAGGGGTCTAGCCGGAAATGAGATGTTACAGCAAAAACCCTCGATTAGGCGACAAACAGATTGTTAAAAGCGATCATTGGAACACTCAGGTTCCTAAAACATGTGTATTTTCATTCCTAAGTGGACATTCATGAGTTCTTTTATGTTATAACGATGATGCGCATACATGTGCTCACCGCCCCTATAAAAGAATTCGCCCACGAATTCAAATAAGCATGACTGAAACCGGGAGTCTGATAGCAAATTGTAATACCCATATTCATCACATGGCATATAGCAGTAGATCCGACCGGGGCTCGATGCCATATACTACAAGCAGACCGAAGGGTTACTAAAAAAACCATCCAGCCAATAGAACGCGTCCTACAAAGAGTACATTCTAGCGGAAGTGTATTAAAGGTTGAAAAGTAAAGAACCCAAACCACAGCATGAATGTCCACTAAACCCAAAGTAGGAATGACAGTATAAATACACCAAAAAGCTGGTCTTATGACCTTACAAGAGTTTACTTAAACAATAAGTGTCTTCCAAATATTGGCACGCAAGCCGGTCACACATGAGTAGAAAAAGTAAACGTTCGCATTGGTCTTCAAGGGTCGACTCAGCAACAAGGGCTTCAGCCCGCTACTTGCCACTAGACTCTACAGCACATGCAATCAACATTCCACGTCAGCGGTGGCAGGCAAAAGCAACGGTCCGCTAAAGCTGACCAAATTATAACGACCTCACCCTTTACTTGGGATGACGGTGCTCCTTCCCTGCAATTTAGTAGCATAGCCAAACAATATAATGAAAGTACAATAACAACACACTTCACCACAGGTGTAGGCACAAACGGCCACACACCCTGTGCTCTCAGGGCACTTACTCAGTGAACCCGGTCCGTTCCGCAGTCCACCACCGCCCCCAGGATGGCAAACATTTGAGCATTAAAGTCCTTTCAGCCGAAGCCTAGACTCGTTATCCAAGCCAACGGTAAGTCCCATGTACCTTAGGTCGCTTTAATCGAACCACTTGGAGTGGGTAAGGTTCCACCAGCCCATTGCTCACCTCGTCATGGCCATTTATCCATCAGTGCATGTCAAGCTTCACTGAATCCCAATGTATCGATCATACAACAGTACATAGCCCGACTATGTACAAGGCTGACTTCCAAAACGGCAGAACTTTGCTTATGCCCAGATTTCCGGGTACACCTTGGAGTTAATCCCCAAGGCTCCATATTGCAATCTACCACATAGAAACCCGAAAACATACGACACGGAGTCTTCTCCGGCAATCCATGCATAATGAAAACATCACTGATCCAAACCAACTTGTCCGGGTAGGATTCACATACCATGCCTATGTCCGTACTTTGATTTTAAACTCTATATGCAAAACTACGTGGACTATTCATGTCCACCCGAAGGAATACCTCACACTCATCGCACACTCGCGAGAGCGGGTTTCCTATGCAAAAGGAAAGAGGACTTCACATGTCCAAGAAGAGAATCGTTACCCTAGTAGCTCGCTTTGGCGCCATGAAGAAGAGAAGAAACTAGATGAATGAAAAGCACCGCAACGACCTCGCCTGTAACGACCCTAGCCGATACAACTTGATAATGTCACGGCTCCGCTCTAGGCGATGTTACCGGGCTGCAGCCCAAGGACCCCAACCCCTCTCCATCCCACTGGCGGATTGTTGGTGGCCACAGCCTCCCTTTGATGAGCGAACTCAATAGTTAAGTTGGGCCGTACGGGGAATTCCTAGGAGGTCGCAACCCGCATTTTCTCAGTGTTAAAATACTATCAGAGCGAGAGAAAATACGCGATTGTAATGCAACATTATGCATGGGACAACTGCAGACGTTCAGGCAACCCTGTCCTTTCATTTATTTTTATAAAAAGGCTTATGAATTAGGTTTTAGAACATTGTTATATTATTAAATCTGCTGACTGTGTCCCTCGGTCTGGTGGATCAACTAGCCCACGAGTGAGAAAGTATAGGTTTACACAGCGAAAAGTTATTAAGTTTGTTTCATTTGTTATCCTAAATGAGAATGAAGACTTAACATATAAAGCAATGGACATGTTACTTCTAGATTTATTATAAGTAAGAAAACAGTTTTTATAACCCTTAAAATAGTAGTTTACCCGTTTAAAAGCATGTTATGAAACTATGCAAAAAATACAGTTTTATTTTATATTTAAAATACCTAACATGCATCCTAACATAAATCATTCCCAAAGAGCAAGTATAAAACTAACAGTAGGTAACATCAGTACAACTACTATTTTAAGGGTTATAAAAACTGTTTTCTTACTTATAATAAATCTAGAAGTCACACGTACATTACTTTATATGCTAAGTCTCCATAGTTAAGCGTGCTCGGGCTGGAGTAGTACCGGGATGGGTGACCTCCTAGGAAGTCCATGTGTCGTCTGCTTAACCGGAGAGTCTCACTCATCAAATGGAGGTTGTTGCCACCAATAACCCGCTTGTGGAGGGAGATGGGTTGGGGTGCTTGGGTTGCAGCCCGATAACATCGCCTAGAGCAGAGCCGTGACATCGTCACGTTGTATCGGCTAGGGGCGTTACATCGCCTCCACAGATTTGGATTCGGCTCGCGATTTGGGGCTCTGAAGCACTACCAGCGGCCGGATTCCTCCTTCTTCTTCTTCCTTGCTCTCCTCTCTCTCTAACTCTTTAGAAAGAGAATGACCAAAGGAAAATGAGGAATAAACCCTACATTCCCGAACTTAACATGCTAGGGAGGATTTCGGGTCGTTGGATCATTTCCAAATAGAACGAACGACCTCGATTAGCCCTTAAAAGAAATTCCTTAGGCCGAACACGGCCTGTGACATTCCCATGTCACAGGTCGTTTCTCACGATTTGAACACGATCTGAACACGATCATCGAACACAGAATAGGACACGACATCTGACATGGCTTGGGACACGCCCGTGTCAACCATGGACACGCCCGTGTAATAGGCTGCGTGCCTCAATCGACGTTAAAACTGTCGCATCCCGAACAGGACACAGTCATATGACGCGCCCATGTCACAAGCTGTGTGCCACACACGGCTTTGGACACGCCCGTGTCCCAGGCCGTATAACTCACTCGACACAGCCCAATAAAACACAGAGCAGGACACAGCCCTTGACACGCTCGTGTCACAGACCGTGTGAACCTAATCAGGCTCCAACTTGACCTTAAAACGCTATTCGTTCCTCTTTTGAGTTTTGGGGCGTTACAGCAGGCCACCAGGCTGGACTCCCAGAGCTCTCAGCCCCAGAACTCAAGCCCCAGGTCTCCACGACACAGGACACAAACAAATCAAGGAACTACCTCCTGCGGTAGCTATACCGTCGTGCGATATTTGGCATAAAAGTGATTCTACCCAGTTTTTTGGGTGCTCCTTGGAGTTAGTCCCCAAGATTCCCTGCTGCAATCTACCGTGTAGAAACCCGAAAAACAAACATCGCGGAGTCTTCTCCGGCCAATACAAGCATAATGAAAACATCACCAATCCAGACCAACCTGTCCAGATGGGCTTCCCACACAATGCTTATGTTCGTATTTCGATTCCGAACTCTATATGCAAAAACTACGGGGATAATCTACCCGAAGGAAAACCTTACGCTCACCGCACACTCATGGGAGAGAGTTTCTTATGCAAAAGGAAGAGGACTTCACATATCCAAGTAGAGAATCGTTACCCTTTGCGCTCTCTTCGGTGTCATGCTAAAGATCAAGACGGATGAACGCGACCGCAACGATCTTTCCTCCACAGACTCGACTTGCAAATCGAAACTTCGGAACTTCAATGACGGCGAGATTTACCCTCCAGCGCCGCTCCTCCTCCAGGAAAACTAGTCCAAATCCTCACTCCAAAAGAAATGAAGTGAAAACGGCTACAATCAGGCATATAAACAAAGCTACCGTCGCATGGTAACTAGCTACCGCTGCGCGGTACCTCCTCATTTCGCGTGTAACCGCCCAGGCCAGACAACCTCAGGCCTCCACGTGGACACGCCATTACAGTACCACTATCGTCGCACAATAAGACACTAATGTTGCGCGATAGCCGTCGTCGGTTACGACACGACATCCGGTGCTATCATCGGTGGTATTACTATCGTCGGGCAATAACTTTCCCAAGAGCTCTGCCGGATTAATTCCCCAGCTACCGTCGCGCGGTAACTATCTACCGTCGTGCGGTAATGTCTTTCTCGAGCTCGACGTTTTCTTGAGAGCTCGACGTTTTGGAGCTACCGCTGCGCGGTAACTAGTTACTGTCGGGAGGTAACCCCCAGAGAAGCATCTCACGGCTCAAGAAATTTGGGGAGTTACACCACACGATACTGTTGGCGGGGGAATCATGGACGAATGAGGTGCTCTTTGTTGCAAGGATCTCCCCCTTGTGGTTCTTTGGGGACTTAGTTTGCCATAATCATGGCTTGCAAGTTGTATATCCTACAAACTAAGAGACAAAAAATTGTGTAAGAATTCATTGATAGAAGCGACGTAGATTTCGTGCATTCCAAGTGAGAGGAAGAGTCTTTCCTTCTTCTATTATGAGCTTGTAGGTTTCTGGTTTAACAATGATGGTGACGACAAATGGCCCCTCCCATAGCGGTGAGAGTTTGTCTCTCTACGGCCCTTTACCAGCAACTTCGATGCTCTGTAGGACAAGGTCCCCCACATTAATTGGTCTTGTTTTTGCCCTTCGATTGTATAAGAGCGCTACTCGTCCTTGGTATAATGCATTACACATGACAGCTGTATCCCTGATCTTTGAAATAAAATCAAGATTTTCTCTGAGTAACTCGTCATTCTTTTCTGGACTGAAGTTGAAAATGTGTGTACTGGGCATGTCGACGTCGACAGGGATGACCGCCTCTGACCCGTAGCAAAGATTGAACGGGGTTTCCCCGATAAGGGTTATCTCGGTAGTGCAGTATGCCCACAACACATTGGGGAGCGCATCCACCCACTGCCCACAACTTCTTCCAGCCGAGTCTTCAACCTATTGAGAATGGTCCTACTAGTTACTTCAATTTGTTCGTTTGTCTGTGGGTCACAATGGTGTGGCATAGGATGATCTTCAAATCCTCACGCATTCTTGTGAATGACTTCTCCGTGAACTGGGTCTCATTATCAGTAATGATGGTGGCCGGGATCCCAAAGCGGCAGACGATATTCTTCTAGACAAATTGTTTGGCGTTTTCTTTCGTTATGTTGGCTAGGGTCTCAACTTCTACCCATTTGGTAAAGTAATTGATTACCATGTTGATGAACTTTCTCTGACTTGATGCTACAGGTAGGGGACCGAGGAGGTCGATACCCCATTACGCAAATGGTTAGGCATCATGAAGTGATGTGAGTGTCACCAGTGGTTGATGGGGAATGTTGGCGTGAAGTTGGCAGCTTTTGTATTTTTGGACAAATTTTGTTGCATCCTTTCTCATAGTCGGCCAATAGAATCTTTGGCGAAAAATTTTTTGGGCCAAGGTCAACCTACCTTGGTGTTCTCCACAAATTTCCCCATAAACCTCCTGCAGGGCATATTTTGCCTTTGATTCTAGAAGTTACTTTAGATAAGGCCCCGAAAAGGATTTCTTAAACAACTCTCCATCAATAAGGGTGAAAGTTATTGCACTTATTCACAATCATCAGGCTTCTACAGAGTTATCTGGGAGGTTCCCACACTGGAGATAGGCTTGCAATGGGGAGACCTATGAATATTCTTGTACATTAATTGTAGATATGTTCCATGGTACCTGAATGCTCGGGACAACCATCTCTTCTACTTTCTGCCGGCGGGTTTGATAGCTGGAAGGGGATGCGACCAACTTAAAGAGCGCATCTTCTTTCGAATTCTACTTCCTGGGAATGTGCACCACCTGGTACTGGGTGATTTTGATGAGGAAAGCCTTAATGAGCGAGAGGTATTGTGCCAGCGGGCCGCTTTTTGCCACGAAATCTCCCTCGACTTGGGAGGCCATGAGTTGAGAATTAGTATGTATAGTCAAGCTCTTTATCCAACAGTCGATACGAGCCTATATCTGGAAAATAGGGCCTCATACTCAGCAACTTTGTTTATGGCTGGAAATTTAAGTCTAAGGTTATACTGTTGAAAATTGTGAAGTGAAAGTGGGGGTTGATCGAGCAGACCGTGCGGCCTGGGCGGACTGAGGTCGCGGCCTGGGCGGCCTGCTTATTGCAGTCTCGTGGTGGTATTCTGTCAGTTCAACCAGTGTTTATGATGTCAGTTGTTCCCCGGTGTAACCGTGCGGATAGGTGGACTATCCGCAGGAGGGTCGATCTCACTTTGAGTCCGCGGAGTCCGCGCTATGAGGACTTCTCTTGGAGCTAGCAGACTGGGTTCTTGTCCGCCGAGCTCGCGCCATGTTTTGGCTGGTTGCTGGACTTGGTCACACTCTGTGACAAGTCCAGGTTGATCGTAGAGTCTGCTATGTCCGCTGGTTGACCAGGTGGTTTATGCCTGTTGGTCGTGGACTTGTGTTGTGGGCTGGTGCATTGCTCGCAGGCTGTGCAGATTATTTCTTTGTCTGTATATAGCGTGCCAACTAATACAGTGTCCTCTAGTTTGCGGGCTAGCTTCTTGCCTTTGTGCTTGGTAGTTTGTTTGGTCTGGCCTTGTCCTTGTAGACTTGGCAAACTGCATAGTTCTAGCTGCGAGCTGGGGTGGTGACTCTATCCACTATGGTGGTGATCACACTCCTCTCCGCGCCTATAAATAGGACCCCCTATCACATCAATAATAACTTAATGAATAGTAAGTTGAGCTTGGGTTAATTACAGCGGCCTCGATTTTCTTTTCCGCGCAGTTTGAGAAGAGTTAACTAGTTGCTATTTGCAGGTTGTGCGTCTAGCACTGTGAAGCCAGGCATCTGGTTCTGACTGCAGTCAGGAATCAATGGAGCTTGCGATTTACAATCAGCGGTTTACAGCAGGTCGTATTTGCGGCTATCCAATCTTCTTTCTTTCAGCAATTCCAGTTTAATAACCTGTCCGCCGGCCACGGCGGTCTGTTCTTTCAATTCGGCAGCAACTTGTTCGCGGACTCTGGCAGCTAGGTGACTTCTAGTCAGGCGGCTTATAGAGAGCGGACAAGGTTCATCAGAATAACGGGTTATCTGCGGACTTCACGGACTCTGTAGATCATTTGGTGCAGTAGTGGCTTGGCGGTCTCAGCAAAATTGGCGGTCTTTGAGGCAGTCCGCCCGACTTGAATTTCTTGTTTGCTTCTCCTTTGTACTTGGCAAAATCATGTCTTGCCATGTATGTTTAGCCTTGTAAAGAAGATAGTTGATATTACAAGACTTGTTGTTGCCTTCTGTTGTCTCTGATTTACTTAGCTCAGTTTATGGTTGGAGTGTTCCT
Organism: Platanthera zijinensis; assembly: GCA_039513925.1. NCBI lineage: Eukaryota > Viridiplantae > Streptophyta > Magnoliopsida > Asparagales > Orchidaceae > Platanthera > Platanthera zijinensis. The sequence continues at coordinate 206,214,292 of CM077082.1, read as the reverse complement.
GCACCTGGCTTTCCGCTTGATCAAGTTGTTAGCTTTATAGATTTGAAAGTTTTACTTGGTATCAAAGCTATCTCTTGATCAGCTTGTGAAATTTCAACATGGTATCAGAGGCAACAGTGGCTTAAGCAGTGATCAACCTCAGTTTTGCTCGATGCTTCTGGAAGCTATTAGATCAGTGGTTGTTAGCAATAGACGGAGTTTTTGCAAGAGGTCCTGGTATTGAACTTCTTACATCGACTAACTTTAAGAAGTGAAAGTCGTGTATGAAGAGCTATCTTCTGAGTAAGGAGTTGTGGGAGGTCATCGGTGGTGACGACAAGCAAGAAGTGACTGCTGATACTGGTTCTACTAAATAGGTGAGAGCTTGGAGGAAGACTAATGCAAAGACAGAGTTTGCTCTCAATTGGACTGTCTCACCAGAGCTCTTTGATCACATCTTTGGATGTGAGTCTGCTGCTGAGATTTGGACAACCATTGATGGTCTGTTTAATAGGAAGAATGTAGCGCGGCTACAGTTCTTAGAGAATGAGTTGGTTAAAGTAACTCAAGGAGATCTACCCATCTCAAGGTTCTTTCTTAAGATGAAGAACCTGTGCACTGAGATATCAGTGCTTGATCCTGATGAGCCCATTTCTGAAGCAAAGTTGAAGAGGCACATAGTCCGCGGTTTGCGGAAGGAATACGTGGCCTTCGTGATTTTTGTTCAAGGTTGGGCAACTCAGCCATCCTTACTAGAGTTGGAGAACCAGCTAACATCACATGAGAGCCTAGCTAGGCAGATGCCTGTGGTTACTATCTCTGAAGGAGGTAGTGAGGCTCTCTTCACTGATAACAAGAAGAGGAGATGTTAGAAGAAGAAGAAGGCCGTTGCTGAGGATGGGCTTTCAACTTCCTATCAGCAAGAGAAGAGGGCTACTCCTAAGAAGAACTGTAAGAAGGAGTTGAAGTGCTACAGGTGTAATCAGTCAGGCCACTTCAAGTGTGACTACAAGGTCAAGCTGCAGCCTGGGCATGTTGCAGACAGGGAGGGAGCTGGTTCGAGTGCTGAGGAGGCTGGATGGGGAGGAGCTTTTTTGACAAGCATATGTGTTCGTGCTCTTTCCACTGTGGACTACCAAGATGACTGGATAGTTGACTCGGGGTGTGGTCATCACCTCACTGGAGACGAGTTGAAGTTCTCATCGCTGCAAACATTCTCAGGTAATGAAGTTATTATTACAGCTGATGATTCTGTTCATGCTGTAGAGAAGGAGGGTGCTGTTTCTTTGGATAATGCTCAAGGTCCACTCACGTTAAGGAGTGTGTATCACGTACCTGGCATGAAGAAGAACCTCTTCTCGGTGACCAATGCGGTTGATGCGGGTTATCATGTTCTGTTTGGCCCAATAGAAGTGAAATTTCTCCGCAATGTATCCGCGGTAAAGGCTGATGTTGCTCATGTATGGAGAAGAGTAAGAGACTTGTTTGTGTTATCAACAAGCTCTTATGTTGATCGGATGAGAGTCAATGATAGCGCTGCTATCTAGCATGAAATCCTAGGGCACATAGGGATGGATAAACTGAAAGCCATGGCGGTGAGAAGTCTCATAAAAGGCTTGCCGAAGTTGTCATCCTACGGAGATGGCCATGTTTGCGCGGGGTGTCAGTATGGAAAGGCTCATCGTCTTCCATTTGAAAAGTCTCAAACAAGGAGCAAGGAACCATTGGATTGTATCCATGGTGATTTGATGGGGCCTACTGTTACCGCTAGTCTTGGAGGCAGCAGATGCATGCTGGTGCTGATGATGACTACTCAATGTACATTTGGGTGTATTTCATGAATGAAAAGCCAGATGCCTTCCGGTTGTTTGTGGAGTTCAAGGAGTTGGTGGAGGGACGACTTGGCCTGCAGATCAAGAAGTTTAGATTGGACAATGGTGGTGAATTTGTATCATCCGAGTTTTCTAACTTCTGCAGGAAGCAAGACATCTAGAGGGAGCTCACTTATGCTCATACTCCACAATAAAATGGAGTAGTAGAGAGGAAGATCCGTCATTTGACGGAAACCTGTAAGTGTTGGCTTCATGCAAAGGGCATTCCTAAGTTTTTTTTGGGTAGAAGGAATGATCTGCGCAACTTATGTCATCAATCAGATGCTTATGAGTCCGATCAACATGAAGTCTCCCATTGAGATGATGTTCAAGGAGAAACCCAGCGTAGAACACCTTCGGGTGTTTGGATCAACCTGCTATGTATGTGTCCCGGATGCTCAGAGGACCAAGCTTGATGCAAAGGCGAGGAAGCTTGTCTTTGTGGGCTACGATGAGTGGAAGAAGGGATGGAAGTGCATGGATCCTGCGACAAGGAAGTTTGTTGTATCAAGAGACATTGTCTTTGATGAATCGACGTCGTATGGAGGTGTCTCTGTTGAGCTACAGGAGAGCAGGTTTGATGAAGTGCAGAAGGAGGTTGCAGAAGATCTTCAGGTGGAGTTGTTTGTGTCACCAGGAGCTCTAGGTCTTTCAAGCTCTGGGGCAGAAGCTTCTAGTTCAGGAAGCAGGGGGAGCGATGCTCCAAGTATGCCTGGGAATGGAGTTGATTCTAAAGAAGCAACGGAGGTGGTGAGCAAGGAGCAGACTCTTCGGAGATCGAAGATGATCATCAAGACACCAGCTCGTTATTGCGAAGGGAACACAGTGAGCTTTGTCTCTTGTTTCTTCACAGGCCTCCTAGATGAGCAGGAGCCTTCTAGCTTTAATGAACCCACTGGAGTCAAGTAGTGGGAATATGTCATGGATGAGGAGATGACTGCTCTTAAGAAGAATAAGACCTGGGACATTATGCTCAAGGTTGATGGCGTTACTCCTATGACTTGCAAGTGGATGTATAAGCTGAAGAAGAAGGCGGATGAAAGCATCGAGCGGTACAAGGCTCACCTTGTAGCTCGAGGATTTTCACAATAGTACGACGAATACTATGAGGAGACGTTCAGTCTCGTGGCGAAGATGAATTCAGTTCGAGTGGTGATGGATTTGGTGGCTTGCCAAGGCTGTAAGATATGGCAGCTAGACGTAAAGAATTCTTTTCTTTACGGGGAAATCGACAAGGACATCTTCATGGATTAGCCTCTGGGATATGTTTCTGAATGTAACGACCCCATCCATTAAATGACGTATAGTAGAAGGTCCGGCCGGGGCCCCACACTATATGCCACAAACAGACGGTGAGGTCACAGGATAATACCAAACCAAATACGAATCCTAACTCAGAGCATTCTAGCGGAAGCTTTAAGTAGTACTTTGAACTCTCAACCGGAATGTCCAATATATATAAAACCACCTTTATATATAAATCCCACGGAATGTACACAACCACAAGAGTTTGGCCTTAAGGCCTTACAGTTCCTCTGAACATACACCATGTTTTACAAACCTCGGCGCGCAGGCCGGCCATACATGAGTAAAAAGAGAAAACAAAACAAAGCCATTCGCTTAGCCTTCCAGGCTAGCCGCAGCAGCAGCAGCAACAGCAGTAGGGCTTCAGCCCATCATTTACCACTTGGCTCTCCAGCACCTGCACGGGAACAATCCACCCAACCGGTGGCAAACAATGCAACGGTCAGCATTCAGCTGACCCAATTATAACAATCCTACCCCTTTCTCGGGGCATGAGCATTCTTTCCCTGCAAGCATGGCATCATCAAATAGCAACTATGTGCGCGCAGGCACATTCAAGCCATCACAACCATCGGCCACCCGGCCCGACAGTCCGTGCACTCAGGGCACATTTTCGGTGTACCGGAATACCAGGGTCAACACCACCGTCTACACGGTATTTGAGCATTTCTAGTCTTTCCGGCGCGCGGGCCTAAGACTCTCATTAGGCGCTCCAACAAAACCTATACCAGGCTTCCAAGTCGGACGGACCTAACGCAGGTACGGATCAGCCACCCCCCGTTGCTCAAGTCGCCGAGCCACCTCGAATACGGAAGTATCCATGGCATTTTATAGGCGCGGGTCGGTTTCACCTTTCCTGTTCGGCAATCTGCCTTTTCATCGAGTTGCAGCCCAACGGCTCAACTACTCACAAAGTGGCAACACACGGCCACAAGAGTTGCCGCCAACCCTCTTCATTTCCTGGACATCGTCCAGTACTTCCTGTCGCACCAAGCAACAGGTAGGAACAAGGCATCACAAGCCATAGGCATCACAAGCCATTATCACGGAGCCTTCTCTGATATGCAAACAAGCATCACCAATCCAGATTACATCCAGATGGGCTTCACACAGCATGCCTAGAGCCGTACTCCAATTCCGGCCTCTAACAAGGGGGACTTCACATATCTACCCCAAGGGACACCACAACCCACCGCACACTCGCGGGGAAGGGCTTTCCCTATGCAATGCAGAAAAGAAGGACTTCACATGTCCAATGAGGGAGATCGTTACCCTTGTCGATTTCTTCGGTGCCATCGAAAACTAGCCGGTGAGAAATAACCGCAGCAGCCTTGCCTTCACGACGCCGGCTTCGGATCACGAATCGGACCACGGGAGCTCCGCCGGTGGCTTGGTCTCCTCCTCCTTCTTCCTCTCTTCCTCTCTCTTTCTCTCTTCCTTAAGGGCAAATGAAGAATGAACCTTCATCCTTCCTTCACGACTTAATCCAGCCCAAGAAACCACCTGAGCCTTTGGATCAAAAGAGAGGAAACTGAACGGCCAAGATTTGCCCAAAACTTCACTTTTTGGCCGACACGGCCTGTGACACGCCCGTGTCACAGGCCGTGTACCCCTTAAGCGGTACACACAGTTTGAACCGACTGCACAACACGGGTCATCGACACGCCCGTGTCGGACCTGACACGCCCGTGTCAAACCTGAGACACGCCCGTGTCTCCTGCTCCATCGAGCTGCAACCAGTACACGGGTCGGAACACGGCAGCTGACACGCCCGTGTCCAGCCTGACACGCCCGTGTTCCCGGCCGTGTTCAAGGCCGTGTCCGGCTCTGCCTTGAATAGGCCAAATTCGCAAAATAAATCGAACACGCCCTGGGACACGCCCGTGTCCCAGGCCGTGTACACCCGACACGCCCTGGGACACGCCCGTGTCCCAGGCCGTGTAACCTGACCTGCTACTCAAACTTCAAGTTGAGTCTTTTGGGGCCTTTTTGGGGTGTTACAACCCTCTCCCCCTTAACAAAATTTCGTCCCGAAATTTGCACGGTAAGGAAACAAAACCAGCAATGCTATAACTCTGTTATAACAAAAAGTACACGGTCTACAGTTTATACAAATAACTCGGGAAACTCAGCTCGCATGGTCTGCTCTCGCTCCCATGTTAGCTCTTCACGGCCACAATTGTCCCATCGGACCTTGACCATCCCGATCACTTTGTTCCGCAACTGTTTCTCGGCTCGATCCTCGATCCGAATGGGTCTAACCCTCGTCGTTAGCCCATACTCGACCGGTACCCGATCAGCCTCCACGACTTGAGCTGGATCCTTTACCGCCTTACGAAGGACTGAGATGTGAAACACATCATGTAATCCACCCAAGTCCGCTGAAAGTGCTAGTCGATAAGCAGCCTCCCCAACTCGCTCCACCACCTCAAACGGACCAAGATACCTCGGACTTAGCTTTTTCAAACGCCGAATCCTGGACACACCTTTGAAGGGTTTGATCTTCAAATATACCCAATCACCCACCGCGAACTCCACGTTCCGATGTTTGGCATTGTAGTACTTTGCTTGACGATCTTGGGCTATCAATAGCCTCTCCCGAATAGAGCGTATGAGCGAAGTAGCTTCTTCGACTTCCTTTTTCCCATTCAGCTTCGATTCGCCTGCTTCTGCCCAAGCTAAGGGTGTACGGCATTTTCGACCATACAATGCCTCAAATGGTGCCATACCAATACTCGCTTGGTAGCTATTATTATAGGCAAATTCGACGAGAAATATATACTCTTCCCATCTCTTACCAAAGTCTAGGGCGCACATGCGGAGCATGTCCTCCATCGTCCTGTTGGTTCGTTCAGTCTGGCCATCCGTTTGGGGATGAAAGGCCGTACTAAACGCTAATTTTGTACCCAACATTTGATGAACGAGCCGCCAATCATTCGATGTGAACCGCCCATCACGGTCACTAACGATGCTCCGAGGAACACCGTGCAGTCGAACAACTTGCTCCACATACAGCTTGGCCAAGGTTTCCACTGAATCGTCTCTTCTGTTTGGAAGGAAGTGCGCCACTTTCGTCAACCGGTCCACAATCACCCAGATTGAATCATGACCGCGTTGAGATCTCGGCAATCCGTGCACGAAATCCATCGAAATATCATCGAACTTCCACTCCGGAATAGGTAACGACTTCAGAAACCCGCCAGGCTTCTGGCATTCTGCTTTCACCAACGCACAGGTAGTGCATTCAGCCACATAACGAACCACATCTTTCTTTAGTCCGGGCCACCAGAATAGCTTTTTCATATCCCTGTACATCTTTGTGCTCCCTGGGTGAACTGAGTACTTGGCAAAGTGAGCTTCGTACATCAACTCTTCCCTCAATTTACCCACACTTGGGACGCACACTCGACCATTTCTCCGTAACAGCCCGTTATCCCAAGAGAATTGATCATCCGGCCCATCTTTAGCATAGCGCTGGAGACTTTCATCAAGCTCCGTTGCTCGCCGAACTCTGTCCGTAAGGTCATACTGCACCTCCGTCCAGTTCAAGCACGCATCGGTTGACGCACCCTTGTCAACACACGATATCTCCAATGCTTCCAATTCCTGGATCAAACGCTGATCATGCCTCTGCAACCAGCTTGCCCGTACCGGAGTCTTTCGACTCAAAGCATCAGCGACCACATTTCCCTTCCCGGGAGTATAGTGAATCTCGAAGGTGTAGTCCCCGAGGAACTCCATCCATCTTCGTTGTCGCATATTCAAATCCTTCTGGTCGAACAAATACTTTAAGCTCTTGTGATCCGTATAGATATCCACTTTGACGCCATATAGATAGTGCCGGCACAACTTGAGCGCAAAGATTACCGCCGCCAACTCCAAATCATGGACGGGGTAGTTCCGCTCATGCACTTTCAACTGACGCGAGCCATAAGCAATCACTTTCCCAAACTGCAGAAGAACGCAGCCTAAGCCGCTCCCAGATGCATCACTATAGATCTCATACCCATCGGTACCACATGGCGATGTCAACACAGGCGCCGTGGTCAAACGACTCTTCAAGTCTTCAAAAGCTCGCGCGCACTCCGGCGTCCATATGAACTTTTGATCTTTTCTCGTCAGCGTGGTGAGAGGTAAAGCAATCCGTGAGAAGTTTGCCACAAACCGTCTATAGTAGCCCGCAAGTCCAAGGAAGCTCCTGACCTCGGCCACTGAAGACATCACTGGCCAATCTCGGATGGCACTTATCTTCAACGGATCCACCGCGATACCCTCTCCGCTTACCACATGGCCTAAAAAGGCTACTGAAGAGAGCCAGAATTCACACTTTGAGAACTTGGCAAAAAGTTTGTTCCTCCGCAGGGTATGCAAGACCAACCGCAAATGGTTTGCGTGATCCTCTTCCGACTGAGAGTATACTAAGATGTCATCGATAAACACAATAACAAACAAATCCAAATACTCTCGGAACGTTCGATGCATTAGGTCCATAAATACCGAAGGCGCATTACATAGGCCAAACGGCATTACCGTGAACTCATAATGACCGTAGCGTGTTCCAAACGCTGTCTTGGGAATGTCACCTTCCCGAATCCTTAGCTGATAATATCCCGATTTCAAAATCCAACTTGGAATAGACCGTTGATCCCGCCAGCTGATCAAAGAGGTCATCAATCCTCGGAATCGGATATTTGTTTTTCTCCGTCAGCTTATTCAACTCGCGGTAGTCAATACACAACCGTAAGCTACCGTCTTTCTTTTTCACAAAGAGAACAGGCGCGCTCCAAGGTGACATACTTGGGCATATATAACCCTGCTCCAACAACTCTTGCAATTGGACTTTCAACTCAGCCATCTCTTTTGGCGCGACGCGATATGGAGAGCGGGCCACAGGTTTCGCACCTGGCACCAACTCAATAGAGAAGTCAATCTCCCGCTGGGGTGGTAACCCAGGAAGATCTTTAGGAAACACATCGGCAAACTCTGACACAACTGGCACTTCACCGACACTGGCCTTTGGCTCAACAGCCTGAATTAGCGTGAAGAATAACTCCGCGCCCTTCCGAACAGCATTGACGACTTGGAGTGCAGACAACAACGTTCCGCCAACTCCTCGCATACCAGCGAACTTCGTCACAAGCCCGGTATTCTGGCCCAGTGTAATCTCTTTGGAGTTGCAATCAATAAAGGCACGCTGCTCCGAGAGCCAGTCCATACCAAAGATCACATCAAACTCCGATAACGGTAGCACAGCTGCACTCAAACCAAAATCCCGACTTCCTATTTGCACATCCACATCGCAAGCCCTATCCGCAAGCATCACACAGCCATTTGGCAATAGCACCCTTGTACTATCCACCGTCACATGACTTGGTACCCCAATGCGAGATACGAAATCCTCAGACAGAAAATAATGCGAAGCACCCGTATCAAACAGGGCTCTCGCTAAATTATTCCGAATCAGGACAAAGCCTGCAGCACACACACATCATGCACAAGCTAAACAAAACCAAAACCAAAAGCACAGCAAGTAAACTAACTCAACTCGTACCTGTGACGACGTCACTTTGCTTAATTGCTTCCTGTTGGCCAAGTTGATAGATTCGGGGCTGCGCCTGGGAAGCAGAGGAATCCACCACCGCTTTGCCCTTCTCAGCATACGACGCACCCGTCTTCTTTTCCCCTTTGGGCTGCACAACCCGACAGTCACGAGCAATATGCCCCACCCGGCCACAGTTATAGCATGTACGAGCATCCGGCCTTGATGTCGCTCCCGACACAACGGTTGTAGTCACTTGCCCCGATGGCTTGGACCTCTTGCCCCCTTTCTTCTGGTAAAACGACTTGCTTGGGTGAGGTGCTTGAAATTCTGGCTTAGACACCACCAAGCCCTTATTCCCTTGCACTCGCCTCATGTCCTTCTCCAACGCGCACGCAGTGTCAACCAACGCCTGAAACCCTTGGCTCACAGAACTCGAAAGCAGGAATCGTAACTCATCCCGCAATCCTTCATAGAACCGATTCGTTTTCCTTTGGTCATCCGCGAAGATTGTTCCTGCATATCGTCCCAACCTGGTAAACTCGTGCAAGTAGATATCCACACTATCTTCCCCTTGCTTCAACCGTTGGAACTCATTTTCCATAGCAATACGTTGCGCCGCTGGGACATGTTTCGCCAGAAATATCCGAGAGAACTCCTCAATCGATACTTGTGTTAATTGCCTGCCCGCCAAATGGTGTAGCTCAACCTCGTCCCACCACAACCGCGCCTCCCCTTCAAGCATGAAGGTGGCTAAGGTGACCTTGAGAGTTTCCTCCGCCCTGATCGTTGTCATTATCCTCTTGACACGCGATAACCAATCTTCCGCCTGCGTTGGGGATCCCATTCCCGCAAACGTAGGAGGACTGAAGCTCATGAATTGCTTCAACTGTCGGTCAGCTGCTCGTGGATCTACAGCCTCAACCGGCTCGGGTCTTACATCAACACGAACTGGCACTACCGCCGGCTGCGCTTGCCCGGTCGGCTGAATCATGGCAAATAGCGCCTCAGCCACTAAGCGAACAGTTTCTGCAGATGGAGGAGGTGTTGGCACCTCAGCTGGTGCCGCACTCTCATCAGAACGCTGGGGCTCAGACTGCCCAGCACCACTACGTGTCACCTATAGGTGGACAAGACACACATTAGCGAACGTATGCAAGCAAAACAACACAAAAAGGAACGCGCAGATTCCTCAAACAAGATTTTGTACATTCCTTAATGGACATTCCAGAGTTCATTAGCGTTACAGCAGGTCGCACAAACACGTGCTCGCCACCCCACAAAAGAATTCGACCACGAATTCGAAAGAGGAAGACCGAGAAAAGCTGATACCAAAATGTAACGACCCCATCCGTTAAATGACGTATAGTAGAAGGTCCGGCCGGGGCCCCACACTATATGCCACAAACAGACGGTGAGGTCACAGGATAATACCAAACCAAATACGAATCCTAACTCAGAGCATTCTAGCGGAAGCTTTAAGTAGTACTTTGAACTCTCAACCGGAATGTCCAATATATATAAAACCACCTTTATATATATATCCCACGGAATGTACACAACCACAAGAGTTTGGCCTTAAGGCCTTACAGTTCCTCTGAACATACACCATGTTTTACAAACCTCGGCGCGCAGGCCGCCATACATGAGTAAAAAGAGAAAACAAAACAAAGCCATTCGCTTAGCCTTCCAGGCTAGCCGCAGCAGCAGCAGCAACAGCAGTAGGGCTTCAGCCCATCATTTACCACTTGGCTCTCCAGCACCTGCACGGGAACAATCCACCCAACCGGTGGCAAACAATGCAACGGTCAGCATTCAGCTGACCCAATTATAACAATCCTACCCCTTTCTCGGGGCATGAGCATTCTTTCCCTGCAAGCATGGCATCATCAAATAGCAACTATGTGCGCGCAGGCACATTCAAGCCATCACAACCATCGGCCACCCGGCCCGACAGTCCGTGCACTCAGGGCACATTTTCGGTGTACCGGAATACCAGGGTCAACACCACCGTCTACACGGTATTTGAGCATTTCTAGTCTTTCCGGCGCGCGGGCCTAAGACTCTCATTAGGCGCTCCAACAAAACCTATACCAGGCTTCCAAGTCGGACGGACCTAACGCAGGTACGGATCAGCCACCCCCCGTTGCTCAAGTCGCCGAGCCACCTCGAATACGGAAGTATCCATGGCATTTTATAGGCGCGGGTCGGTTTCACCTTTCCTGTTCGGCAATCTGCCTTTTCATCGAGTTGCAGCCCAACGGCTCAACTACTCACAAAGTGGCAACACACGGCCACAAGAGTTGCCGCCAACCCTCTTCATTTCCTGGACATCGTCCAGTACTTCCTGCCGCACCAAGCAACAGGTAGGAACAAGGCATCACAAGCCATAGGCATCACAAGCCATTATCACGGAGCCTTCTCCGATATGCAAACAAGCATCACCAATCCAGATTACATCCAGATGGGCTTCACACAGCATGCCTAGAGCCGTACTCCAATTCCGGTCTCTAACAAGGGGGACTTCACATATCTACCCCAAGGGACACCACAACCCACCGCACACTCGCGGGGAAGGGCTTTCCCTATGCAATGCAGAAAAGAAGGACTTCACATGTCCAATGAGGGAGATCGTTACCCTTGTCGATTTCTTCGGTGCCATCGAAAACTAGCCGGTGAGAAATAACCGCAGCAGCCTTGCCTTCACGACGCCGGCTTCGGATCACGAATCGGACCACGGGAGCTCCGTCGGTGGCTTGGTCTCCTCCTCCTTCTTCCTCTCTTCCTCTCTCTTTCTCTCTTCCTTAAGGGCAAATGAAGAATGAACCTTCATCCTTCCTTCACGACTTAATCCAGCCCAAGAAACCACCTGAGCCTTTGGATCAAAAGAGAGGAAACTGAACGGCCAAGATTTGCCCAAAACTTCACTTTTTGGCCGACACGGCCTGTGACACGCCCGTGTCACAGGCCGTGTACCCCTTAAGCGGTACACACAGTTTGAACCGACTGCACAACACGGGTCATCGACACGCCCGTGTCGGACCTGACACGCCCGTGTCAAACCTGAGACACGCCCGTGTCTCCTGCTCCATCGAGCTGCAACCAGTACACGGGTCGGAACACGGCAGCTGACACGCCCGTGTCCAGCCTGACACGCCCGTGTTCCCGGCCGTGTTCAAGGCCGTGTCCGGCTCTGCCTTGAATAGGCCAAATTCGCAAAATAAATCGAACACGCCCTGGGACACGCCCGTGTCCCAGGCCGTGTACACCCGACACGCCCTGGGACACGCCCGTGTCCCAGGCCGTGTAACCTGACCTGCTACTCAAACTTCAAGTTGAGTCTTTTGGGGCCTTTTTGGGGTGTTACACTGAAGATCATCCAGACTATGTTTGTAAGCTCCGGAAATCCTTTTATGGCTTGAAGCAGGCTACTCAAGCCTGGTATGGGAAGATTACAGAATACGTCCAGTTCTGCAATTATCTTGCTTCAAATTTAGACTCGAGCTTGTTCGTCAAGAAGAAGGGGGAGCTTCTAGTCTTAGTGCTGTTGTACGTGGATGACATGATCATCACGGGGAACTCAAAGGAGGAAGTAGCTAGGCTCAGGGAAGAGCTAGCTATAAGGTTCAAGATGAAGGATTTGGGTGAGCTCCGCCACTTCCTTGGAATCGAGGTGAAGAGGAAAGAGAGTTGTATTCTCATTTCCCGAAAGGGCTATGCAGAGCGAATTGTATAGCGATTCAGCATGCGGGAGGGGAAGAGTAGCTCTACTCCTTTTGACTCTGGCATTAAACTTTGGCAAGATGAGGGGAGGATTCTTCTGGATCCTTTGGTGTTTTGGGCTCTGGTTGGGGGTCTTATCTACTTGACAATTACAAGGCCAGACATTGCTTATGTGGTTGGCCGAGTAAGTCGGTATATGGAGGAACCCAGGAAGCCTCATTTGATGGTGGCGAGGAACATTATGAAGTATGTGAAGTTCACTTCTAGCATGGGTCTCCTTTATAGGAGAGGCAAGGGTTTTACTCTTCAAGGATACTCGGATGCTGATTATGGGAGAGATTCAGACGACCGAAAGTCAACATTCGGTTATGTCTTCACATGTGGTTCAGCTAGTATCTCTTGGCGTAGCAAGAAGCAAGACTCATTGTCCGTCTCTACTATGGAAGCAAAATACAAGGCTTCGGCCTTGGCAGCTCGGGAAGCCATCTGGATCAAGAAACTAGTAGAGGACATCTATGAAGAAGTGCGCAGTCCAACTCTGTTTCACGGTGACAATGAGAGCGCTCTGAAACTGGTTAATAATCCAGTTTGTCACGCAGGGACCAAGCATATAGAGATTGAACACCACTTTATTCGGGAGAAGGTGTTGGAGGGATCTCTTATGGTAGAGCATGCGCGGAGTGAGGACAACATCGCGGACATCTTCACGAAGCTGCTGCCGAAGGTGCCCTTTACTCGGTTACGGGGACTTCTGGGCTTGGTCACCACTTCTCACTTCAAGGGGAGTGTTGAAAATTATGAAGTGAAAGTGGGGGTTGATCGAGTAGACCGCGTGGCCTGGGCGGACTGAGGTTGCAGCTTGGGCGGCCTGCTTGTTATGGTCTGGTGGTGGTGTTCTGTCAGTTCAATTAGTGTTTCTGCTGTCAGTTGTTCCCCGGTGTAATTGTGCGGATAGGTGGATTATCTGCAGGAGGGTCAGTGTAAGACCTCTACCCATCAAGAAGAATATAATAGAGGGTCCGGCCGGGGCCCCACACCATATTCCACAAACAGGCGGAGACGCTACTAAATAATATCAATAACCCAACGAACCCTAACATAGAGCATTCTAGCGGAAGCTTCACGGTTGAAACCTTGAACTCAAGCAAAACAAGAACTGTCCACTAACAACATAAGAATGTATACAACCAAAGTATTTGGCCTTAAGGCCTTACAAATTTCTCTTAACAAATGTGTGGTTTACAGACATCGGCACGCAGGCTGGCCACACATGAATAAGAAGAAACAAAATAAAGCCTTCGAGGGCAGCAACGCAGCTTGGGCTTCAGCCCGCTAAGTCCCGCTCGGACCAGCACCTCCTGCACCTGCAATAACCAATCCACCAAGCGGTGGCAAACAGGGCAACGGTCAGCATTCAGCTGACCCATTATAACGACCCTACCCCTGGCACGGGGCAGCGAAATTCCATCCCTGCAAAGAAATTTTCCAGCACTATGTATAGCAAACCACGCAAGACGTGCACGACCGCACAGTCAATACATATCACAAACGCCGACACGACGGCCCGACGCTCCGTGCACTCAGGGCACATTCGGGTGTACCGGAAACACCAGATCCCACCAATGAGTATTTAGTCTGGCGCGCAGGCCCAAGACTCTCATTATGCCGCTGACGAAAGCCCAATGCCTTGGCGCTCTCATGTCAAGCCTACATAACGCAGGTACGGATCAACCACCCCCCGTTGCTCAAACCGCCTTGCCACTACCAAGTATATCGTACCTGAGGCCACAAATAAAGGCGCGGGTCGGTTTCACCTTTCCTGTTCGGCACGAAGCCCTTTTATACCGTTACAGCCCAACGGCTCAACACCACACCAAGTGACAACTCACAGCCATAAGAGTTGAACTCAACTCTCACAATTTCCTGGACTTCCTCCAGTACTTCCCGCGGTACCAAACCACAGGTATCCACCATGGATTTCATGCATGCAAGCAATAATCACGGAGTCTTCTCCGATGTGCAAACAAGCATCACCAATTCAGACCAGCATGTCCAGATGGGCTTCACACAGCATGCCTAGATCTGTACTCTGATTCCGGACTCTAACAAGGGGGACTTAAACATATCTACCCTAAGGGACACCGCAACTCACCGCACACTCGCAGGGAAGGGTTTTCCATATGCAAATGCAGGAAAGTAGGACTTCACATGTCCAAGACGAAAATCGTTACCCTTGGAATTCGCTTCGGAGCCCTGGAGAGAAAGCAAACGGATGAAAGTCTTCGCAGCAGCCTTGCCTTCGCAAATCCGAACTCGACTCGCGATTTGGACCACCGTAGCACCACCGGCAGCCGGATTCCCCTTCTTCTTCCTTATCTTGCTCTCCTCTCTCTCTTAGCTTTAGAAAGAGAAAGATGAAACTCAAATGAGCTTTCTCCTCTTCACTCCCGGCCTTATCAACCCAGGGAAGAGCCCAAACCATTGGATCTTAGTCAATGAAAATGAATGGCTCTGATCAGCCCTGAAATTGATTTTCCTGGGCCGAACACGGGTTATGACACGCCTGTGTCACAGGCCGTGTTCCTGAGGCGGTACTGAAAATAAACCAGAACACGGGTATCGATACGCCCGTGTCAAGCCTGACATGCCCGTGTCACCCAGCACACGGCCATGTATCTGGCCGTGTCACCCCTGTAACACGATCTCCAAAATCACCCGAGAACAACATGGCTAAGGCATACGCCCGTGTCCCTATCCGTGTGCCAAACACGCCCATGTGACACGCCCGTGTCACAGGCCGTGTTCCACACTCAACGCCATTCCTCTCAGCGCCACTCAACGCCACTTCTCCCGAGCAAAACACGCCCTGGGACACGCCTGTGTCCCAGGCCGTGTAAACCTGACACGCCCTGAGACATGCCTGTGTCTCAGGCCGTGTCAGCCAACCTAAATCCCACTTTGGCTTTTGAGATTTCTAGGGTGTTACAATCCTCCCCTCCTTAATAAAATTTCGTCCCGAAATTTGAAGACAGTAGGGAGATAAAAGTATAACACAATATATGTTAACGCAGATATGTTGTTACAATAAAAACAAACGAGCCAACAGGTTACAAAAATAACTCGGGAAACTCGGCTCGCATGGTCTGCTCTCTCTCCCATGTTAGTTCTTCTCGGCCACAATTGTCCCACCGGACTTTGACCATCCCGATTGTTTTGTTCCGCAACTATTTCTCGGCTCGATCCGAATGGGCCTCACCTTTGTCGTTAGCCCATACTCAACCGGCACCCGATCATTCTCAATCACTTGAGCTGGGTCTTTGATTGCTTTTCGTAGTACCGAGATGTGGAACACATCATGCAGTCCACACAATTCCGATGAAAGAGCTAGCCGATAGGCAGCTTCCCCAACTCGCTCCACCACTTCAAACTGACCAAGGTATCACAGACTTAGCTTTTTCAACCGCCGAATCCGAGATACGCCTTTGAAGGGTTTAATCTTTAAATAGACTCAGTCACCCACCGCGAACTCCACGTTCCGGTGTTTAGCATTGTAATACTTGGCTTGCCGATCCTGGGCTATTAGTAGCCTCTCTCGAATAGAGCGTATTGTTGAGTTAGCATCCTCGACTTCCTTTTGTCCCAACAGTTTGGACTCGCCAGTTTCTGCCCAAGCTAGCGGTGTACGGCACTTGCGACCATACAGAGCTTCAAACGGTGTCATACCGATGCTCGCTTGGTAGCTATTATTATAGGCAAACTCCACCATAACAAGATGATCTTCCCATTTTTTTCCGAAGTCCAGGGCGCACATACGGAGCATATCCTCCATTGTCCTGTTGGTTCGTTCAGTTTGGCCATCCGTTTGAGGATGAAAGGCCGTACTGAATGCTAACTTCGTGCCCAACAGCTGATGAATTAGCCTCCAATATTTCAAAGTAAATCGCCTATCTCGGTCACTCACGATGTTTCGGTGAACACCGTGCAATCAAACAATCTGCTCCACATAGAGCTTTGTCAACATTTCCACAGAATCGTCCCGCTTGTTCGGTAAGAAGTGAGCCATCTTTGTCAACCGGTCTACGATCACCCAGATTGAGTCATTTCTGCGTTGAGATCTCGGCAATTCGTGCACGAAATCCATAGAAATATCCTCAAACTTCCACTGCGGAACCGGTAGCGATTTCAGGAAACCACCAGGTCGTTGACACTCTGCCTTCACCAAAGCACAAGTACGACACTTAGCCACATACTCGACTATGTCCTTCTTTAAACCGGGCCACCAAAACAATTTCTTCATGTCCTTGTCATTTTTGTGCTCCCAGGGTGAATTGAGTACTTTGTAAAGTGCGCTTCGTATAACAATTCTTCTCACAATTTACCCGCACAAGGGACGCACAATCGGCCATCCTTCCGTAATAAACCGTCATCCCAGGAGAATTGGTCACCAGACCCTTCCTTTGCATAGTGCTGGAGACTTTCAACAAACTCTGTTGCCCTCCGAACCCTGTCCGCAAGGTCATATTGAACCTACATCCAGGTCAAACATGCATCGGCCGAAGAATCCCTTTCCACACAAGATATCTCCAATGCTTCCAACTCCTGGATTAGACGCTCATCATGTATCCGCAACCAACTTGCCCACACCAGAGTCCGACGACTCAAGGCATCAGCGACCACATTTCCCTTTCCGGGAACATAGTGAATGTCGAAGGTATAGTCCCCTAGGAATTTCATCCACCTCCGTTGTCGCATATTCAAATCCTTCTGATCGAGCAGATACTTTAGGCTTTTATGATCTGTATAAATATCTACCTTCACGCCATAAAGATAGTGCCGCCACAACTTTAGCGAAAGATCACCGCCGCCAAATCCAAGTCGTTGACGGGGTAATTACGCTCATGCACTTTCAATTGACGTGAGTCATGTATGATCACCTTACCAAACTACAGGAGAACACATCCTAAGCCGCTCCCTGACGCATCGCTGTATATCTCAAAACCGTCTGTACCACATGGCGACGTCAAAACAGGCGCCGTGGTCAAACGACTCTTTAGCTCCTCAAAAGCTCGCGCGCACTCTGGCGTCCAAACGAACTTCTGATCTTTTCTCGTCAACGTAGTCAAAGGCAAAGCAATCCGGGAGAAGTTCTCCACAAATTGTTTATAGTAGCCTGCCAGTCCAAGAAAACTCCTGACTTCGGCCACCGAAGACATCACTGGCCAATCACGAATGACACTTATCTTTGCCGGATCCACCGCTATGCCCTCTCCACTTACCACATGGCCCAGAAAAGCCACCGACAAGAGCCAGAACTCACACTTAGAGAACTTGACATACAGCTTATTCCTCCGCAAGGTGTGCAGTACCAACCGCAAATGGTTTGCATGATCTTCCTCCGACTGTAAGTACACGAGGATATCATCAATGAACACGATCATAAACAGATCCAAGTATTCGCGGAACATTCGATGCATGAGATCCATGAATACCGAAGGCGCATTACATAAGCCAAACGTCATCACTGTGAACTCATAATGACCGTAGCGTGTGCCAAACACTGTCTTGGGAATGTCACCTTCCCTAATCCGCAATTGGTAATACCCAGATTTCAAATCCAACTTGGAATAGACAGTTGAGCCCGCTAGCTGATCGAACAAGTCATCGATCCGTGGAATCGGATACTTGTTTTTCTCCATCAGCTTATTCAGTTCACGATAATCAATACATAGCCGCAAACTACCGTCTTTCTTTTTCACAAAAAGAACAGGCGTGCTCCAAGGTGACATACTTGGGCGTATGTATCCCTGCTCCAACAGCTCTTGCAACTGAACTTTCAGTTCGGCCATCTCTTTTGGCGCTACCCGATACGACGAACGGGCCACAGGTTTCGCACCTGGCACCAGCTTGATAGCGAAGTCGATTTCCCTTTAGGGAGGTAACCCCAGAAGGTCCTTTGGAAACACATCAGCATACTCCAACACAATCGACACTTCACTCACACTGGCCTTCGGCGCCACCGCCTCTACGAGTGTGAAGAATAACTCCGCACCCTTCCGAACTTCCTTAATGACTTGGAGAGCAGATAACAACATCCCACTCATCCCTTGTAAACCAATGAACTTGGTCTCTTGTTCGGTATTTTGCCCGAGTGTGACCTCTTTTGAAGTGCAATCTATACAGGCACGCTGTTCTGAAAGCCAGTCCATACCAAAGATTATATCAAATTCCTTGATCGGTAATACTAATGTTTCCACCTTGAACTCCCGACTCCCTATCTTGACCTCAAGACCGCAAGACTTATCCGCACACAATAAACATCCGTTAGGTAGAAGCACCTTTATACTGTCTGTCGTGGTCCGTATAGGCACCCCGATTTGTAAAATGAAATCTTCAGACAGAAACGAATGGGAAGCACCTGTATCAAACAGTCCTCGCGCCGGATACTCCCGTATAAGGACAAAACCTATAACATCACAATTAAACAAGCACAGCACACAGTATAAAAATAACATTAAAAACTGCGCGCACCTGTGACGACATCGGCCTGCTTAATGGCCTCCTATTGTCCAAGGTTGAAGACCCTGGGCTGCGCGTGCGAGGCAGAAGACTCCACCACAGTCTTTCCTTTCTCCGCATAAGACGCTCCCATCTTCTTGTCACGCTTTGGAGGACCAACTCGGCAATCACGTGCGAAGTGTCCCAACTTCCCGCACGTAAAACAAGCGCGAGATCCATACCCAGATGTCTCTGTCACAGTCGCAGAAGGAGCTTGTCCAGTAGACTTGGACTTCATTCCCCATCTCTTACGGTACCCAAACTTCTCCGGACGCGGCGGCTTGAACTCTAGCTTTGTCACAGCCAAGGTCCCCTTTGCTTGCCCCCTTCTCATGTCCGTCTCCAAAGATCGAGCCGTATAGACTAAGGCTTGAAACCCCTGACTCACAGAACTCAAGAGCAAATACCGCAGCTCATCTCGCAGTCCCGCATAAAACCTACTAGTCTTACGCTCTTCTTCGGCGAAGATTGTACCCGCATATCTTTCGAAACGTGTGAACTCATGCAGGTAATCATCCACACTACGATCTCCTTGAGTTAATCGTTGAAATTCCATTTCCATCGATATCCTTTGCTGCATTGGTAGATGTTGTGCCAAGAACAACCGAGAAAATTCGTCCATCGAGACCTCTTCAAGTTGCCTGCCGGCCAAGTGATGCAGTTCAATCTCATCCCACCATAAACGAGCCTCTCCTTCTAGTAGGAAAGTGGCCAACATAACCTTCTGTCCCTCCTCAACCTTGATGGCTCTAATGATCCTCTTGATCCTTGCCAACCAATCCTCTGCTTGGGCCGGTGAACCAGCCCCAGTAAATTACGGAGGATTGAAGCTCATGAATTGCTTCAATTGTTGATCTGCTGCCCGCGGATCAACTACTGGTTCTTGTCGTACCCCAGCATGCGTTGGCACCACTGCAGGACGTGCCTGTCCAGCCTGTTGAGCATTCATCATAGCAAGTACCATTTCTGTGATGAAACGTACCATTTCAGCGGATGGAGGAGGTGTGGGCACCTCAGCTGGTGCCACACTTTCTACGGAATGTTGAGGTTCGGATTGACCCGCAACACTTCTAGTCACATATATGTGTAAAATGCGCAGTTTAGCGACCAAGTAAAATGGCAAACATACAAAAAGAATACACAGGTTCAACAAAACAAGTGTATTTGCATTCCTAAGTGGACATTCTTGAGTTCAAGTTAAGTGTTATAACGATAGCACTAACACGTGCTCGCCACCCCTCAAAAGAATTCGTCCGCGAATTCGGAAGAGATCGACCAACAAGCTGATACGAAATTGTAATACCAATAGGTCGGAGGATCAAAACCTCCCTCTGATACCAAATTGTAAGACCTCTACCCGTCAAGAAGAATATAATAGAGGGTCAGGCCGGGGCCCCACACCATATTCCACAAACAGGCGGAGACGCTACTAAATAATATCATACAACCCAACGAACCCTAACACAGAGCATTCTAGCGGAAGCTTCACGGTTGAAACCTTGAACTCAAGCAAAACAAGAACTGTCCACTAACAACATAGGAATGTATACAACCAAAGTATTTGGCATTAAGGCCTTACAAATTTCTCTTAATAAAGGTGTGGTTTACAGACATTGGCACGCAGGCCGGCCACACATGAACAAGAAGAAACAAAATAAAGCCTTCGAGGGCAGCAACGCAGCTTGGGCTTCAACCCGCTTCTCGGACCAGCACCTCCTGCACCTGCAAGAACATATCCACCAAGCAGTGGCAAACAGGGCAACAGTCAGCATTCAGTTGACCCATTATAACGACCCTTCCCCTAGCACGGGGCAGAAGAATTCCATCCCTGCAAAGCATTTTTCCAACAGTATGTATAGCAACCCATGCAAGACGTGCACGACCGCACAGTCAATACATATCACAAACGCCGGCACGACGGCCCGACGCTCCGTGCACTCAGGGCACATTCGGGTGTATCGGAAACACCGGATCCCACCAATGAGCATTTAGTCTGGCACGCAGGTCCAAGACTCTCATTATGCTGCCGACGAAAGCCCAATGCCTTGGCGCTCTCATGTCAAGCCTACATAACGCAGGTACGGATCAGCCACCCCCCGTTGCTCAAACCGCCTTGCCACTACCAAGTACATCGAACCTGAGGCCCCAAATAAAGGCGCGGGTCGGTTTCACCTTTCCTATTCGGCACGAAGCCCTTTTATACCGTTGCAGCCCAACGACTCAACACCACACCAAGTGACAACTCACGGCCACAAGAGTTGAACCCAACTCTCACAATTTCCTGGACTTCCTCCAGTACTTCCTGCGGTACCAAACCACAGGTATCCACCACGGATTTCATGCATACAAGCAATAATCACGGAGTCTTCTCCGATGTGCAAACAAGTATCACCAATCCAGACCAGCATGTACAGATGGGCTTCACACAACATGCCTAGATCCGTACTCCGATTCCGGACTCTAACAAGGGGGACTTCACATATCTACCCCAAGGGACACCGCAACTCACCGCACACTCGCGGGGAAGGGTTTTCCCTATGCAGGAAAGTAGGACTTCACATGTCCAAGATGGAAATCCTTATCCTTGGAATTCGCTTCGGAGCCATGGAGAGAAAGCAAACGGATGAAAGTCTTCGCAGCAGCCTTGCCTTCGCAAATCCGAACTCGGCTCGCTATTTGGACCACCGTAGCACCACCGGCAGCCGGATTCCCCTTCTTCTTCCTTATCTTGATCTCCTCTCTCTCTTAGATTTAGAAAGAGAAAGATGAAACTCAAATGAGCTTTCTCCTCTTCACTCCCGGCCTTATCAACCCAGGGAAGAGCCCAGACCATTGGATCTTAGTCAAAGAAAATGAACGGCTCTGATCAGCCCTGAAATTGATTTTCCTTGTCCGAACACGGGTTGTGACACGCCCGTGTCACAGGCCGTGTTCCTGAGGCGGTACTCAAAATAAACCAGAACACGGGTATCGACACACCCGTGTCAAGCCTGACACGCCCGTGTCAAGCCTGACACGCCCGTGTCACCCAACACACGGCCGTGTATCTGGCTGTGTCACCCCTGTAACACGATCTCCAAAATCACCCGAGAACAACACGGCTAAGGCACACGCCCGTGTCCCTAGTCGTGTGCCAAATACGCCCCTATGACACGCCCGTGTCACAGGCCGTGTTCCACTTTGGCTTTTGAGATTTCTGGGGTGTTACAGTCGGTCTCACTTTGAGTCTGCGGAGTCCGCTCTATGAGGACTTCTCTTGGAGCTGGCGGACTGGGTTCTTGTCCGCTGAGCTCGCGCTAGGTTTTAGCTAGTTGTTAGACTTGGTCACACTCTGTGACAAGTCCAGGTTGATCGTGGAGTCCGCTATGTCCGCTAGTTGACCGAGCGATTTGTTCTTGTTGGTCGTGGATTTGTGTTGCGGGCTGGTGCATTGCTCGCGGGCTGTGCGGGCTATTTTTGTGTCTGCATGTAGCGTGCAGACTGATGCGATGTTCTCAAGTTTGTGGGCTGGCTTCTTGCCTTTGTGCCTGGCGGTTTGTTTGGCATGACCTTGTCCTTGTAAACTTGGCGGGCTGCATAGTTCAAACTACGAGCTGGGGTGGTGACTCTATCCACTAAGGCGATGACCACACTCCTCTCCGAGCCTATAAATAGGACCCCCCATCACATCAATAATAACTGAATGAACAGTAAGTTAAGCATGGGTTAATTGTCGCGGCCTCAGTTTTCTTGTTTATGCGGTTTGAGAAGAGTTAACAGGTTGTTGTTTGCAGGTTGTGGGGCTAGCACTGTGAAGCCAAGAGTCTTGTTATGATTGTAGTGAGGAATTAGTAGAGCTTGCGGTTTACAATCGGCGGTTTGCAGCAGGCCGCATTTGTGGCTAGTCAGTCTTCTCTCTTTCATCAATTCTAGTTCAATAACCCGTCCTCTGGCCTCAGTGGTCTAGGCGGTCTGCTCTTTCAGCTCGGCAGTGACTTGTTCGTGGACTCTGGCAGCTAGGCAACTTCTAGTCATGCGACTTGCAAAGAGCGGGCAAGGTTCAGCAGAATAACGGGTTGTCCGCGGACTTCGCGGACCCCGTAGATTAGTTAGTACAATAGCGGCTTGGGGGTCTCAATGGACTCGTCGGACTCGACGGTCTCTGAGGAAGTCTGCCCGGCTTGAATTTATTGTTTGTTTGTTTGCTTCTCCTTTGTACTTGGCGAAATCAAGTCTCGCCATGTATGTCTAGCCTTGTAAAGAAGATAGTTGATATTACAAGACTTGTTGTTTCCTTCTATTGTCTTTGATTTACTTAGCTCAGTTTATGGTTGGAGTGTTCCTGCGCCTGGTTCCCGCTTTCTACTTGATAAAGTTGTCAGCTTGATAGCTCTGAAAGTTTTACTTGGTATCAAAGCTATCTCCTGATCAGCTTGTGAAATTTCAACATATACTCCATGATAGTCTCTTTCGGGCTGGCAAGGAGTAACCCCGCTCCATCCCCCTCAGCTCCAGATGCTCCATTGATGTAAAGAGTCCAGCAAGTAGAGGAAGTGTTGGGCACGGGACAAGTCTCGGGAGGAAGGGTGTTCTCTACGAGGAAGTCAACCAGTACCTGAGATTTAATGACAGGACGAGACAAAAAATGTATATCAAATTCTCCAAATTTGACTGCCCACTTTACCAATCTTCCTGAAGCCTCCGACTTTTGGAGGATTGTACGGAGCGGGAGCTCTGTCAGCACTTTAATTGTATGAGCTTGAAAGTATGGCTGGAACTTTCTCGCAGAGAAGAAGAGGGCTAAGGTGGTCTTGTCTGCTACCAAATATCGAGTTTTAATATTTGTGAGGATCTTGCTGAGGTAGTAGACGGTTCGCTGGATTCCACCTTCATTTTTGACCAATACTGAGCTCAAGGCTATTGAAGATATTGCCAGGTATAGATATAGAACCTCTCTGGGGACTGACTTTAACAAATGTAGGGCATGTCTAGGTATTGCTTGAAATTCTCAAAAGCTGCTTGATACTCATCTGTCCACTAAAATCCCGGAGTTGCGCGCTCCCAGGAGGATTTTAAAGAAGGGGAGGTATCTGTCACCGGTGCGTGCCAAAAACGTGAAAGCGCGATGATTCTCCCATTCAAACGTTGCACTTCTTTGATTGATTACATAAGTGACATTTCTTCCAATGCCTTGATGTTTTTGGGGTTTGCTTCAATTCCCCGCTGGGTTACCATGAATCCTCAGAATTTACCTGACGTGAAACCAAAGGCACATTTGCTGGGATTGGGTCGCAATTGGAAGAGGCGAAGGAGGTGAAAATATTTTTCAAGGTCTTCTAGGTAGTTGCTGCGGGAGACACTTTTTACCAACATGACATCCGCATAAACCTCTATGGACTTGCCGATGAGATCCTTAAACACCTTATTTATTAATCATTGATAAGTTGCTCCAATGTTTTGAGGTCAGAGGACATCATCTTGTAACAGTACACTCCTTTATCAGTTCTGAACGTAGTGTGTTCTTCATCATCTGGGTTCATCCTAATCTGGTTGTAACCGAAATATGCATCTATGAAGTTGAGAAGCTGATGCCCAGCGGTTGAATCAACGAGCTGATCGATCCTAGGATAGGGAAAACTGTCCTTTGGGTAGACCTGTTTAAGTTGCTATAATCAACGCACATTCTCCACTTACTGGAGGCCTTCTTTACCATGACGGCATTGGCAAGCCATGTGTGATACTTTGCTTCTCGAATAAAATGCTCTTCAAGAAGCTTTTCCACCTCTTCCTCGATAGTATGGAGTCGCTATGGGGCAAAGTTCCACTTTGTATGGATTACTGTCTTACACGAAGGATTGATGTTAAGAGAGTGCATAATGATGCGAGGATTAACTCCAGGCATATCTTCGGGCTTCCATGCGAAGATATCCACATTTGCGCTAAGAAAGATGATGAGTTCCTCCTTTTCAAGCTCGGACAGGAGGGACCCCAACTGCACTTTTCTAGTGGGGCCTTGCTCGGAAAGTGAGATTTCGATTAACCCTCTATGGATTCCCTCTCCGCATTGTTGTTTTGTCGCACAATCAAAATCGTTGATGTGGTGGGTAACTACTCCCGCCGGGTAAGCCTGGTTTGAGTAGCATGTGCAAGCCGCTACTTGGCTTCCTCTAACAACCCCTATCCCTCTAGGAGTTGGAAATTTCATAGGTATGTTGACGAGATAGCTCCAAATGTAGATTGAATTGGTCTTCCAAAGATGTTGTTGTAAGCCGAGCATGAGTCTATGAAAGTAAACCTGGAATTATGCATACCCTACCTCGGGAATGTTCCTAGGGTGACTAGCAGGATGATCGTTCCTTGGACTGGAACTGGGTCGTTGTTGAACCCGTATACGGGTCCGGCTGCATGGGCGAGGTGCTGCTCGGTGAGCTTCATGCTTTAGAGGGTGGACATGAATAAAATGTTGACAGAACTCTCATTGTCGATCATGATCCTTTGGACATTATAACAAGGATCCCTGATTCCTGCGCCGATTACGAGCGAATCATGGTGGGGAATTCGAAATCCCACCAGGTCTTCGTTGCTGAAGGTGATGGTGCAGTCTTGACGGAGCTTTTTGTCTTCGTGACCCCTCTCAGGAATGAAAGCTGGGAGTATCTGGGGGAGAGATCCAGGACCCCTGCGATGGTCTTGATATGGCCTACCATTGGCAAAGGGTAAGGTTCGCTGATCCTCTGAGGATGACAGAAAATCAATTCCAACAGACGACGCCAATCTATTGCGGCTCAACTCGATGTTCTGGTCGGACAGGAATAACCTGGACTGCCTTAGCTTTCGGAGCGGTCGAGCGCACACATAGTTAATGTGATAGAGAGATTGTGCACACAAAGTTTTTATGTGTAAAACCCCCTAAATTGGGTAAAACCCCGCGTGATCGGGTCTGTGCCGGTCAAAGTCCACTATTTGTTTGCGGTTACAACTTTCATGGAGAATCAAGGGAGACAGACCGCTACTCGTTATACTTTGGAGGTGACAGAGAGTGTTGATGGCTCGTGGCAAACAACAAGCTGCTCCGTGCAAGACTATTGGCGGGGGAATCATGGACGAACGAGGTGTTCTTTGTTGCAAGGATCTCCCCCTTGCTGTTCTTCGGGGACTTAGGCGGATTTTGACGATGAGGCGACGCCGTGCCGACAACTTGCAAGCTGCTTGGAGGAGACTTGAAGATGACTTGAAGGTTGATTGAAGATGACTTGAATCTGACTTGAAGATGGCTTGAAGATGACTCGTATGAAGAATCCGACAGAGCTCTAGCCCGAGGAAGAAGAAAACTGAGAAAAAAAACTGAGAAATAAGGAGCAATGAATGCCTTTTTATAACCTCCAGGAGATGGTTGAGATGGTTATGCGGTTATCCGCACACCGTAACAATCCAAAATTATAATTTAATTAAGGGTTTGGATTGTACAATTCTCGCTATATAGCTTTCATTACATCTATGATGCTCCACACTAACGACGGAAGCTACTTGTGCGATTTTTCTTGGATATGAACGGTCGCGATCCCGCCAACCTATCTGACGGCGAAGAAAGGAGGCGACGTCGCGGCTGACGGGAGAGGGCGGCTCCGCGGCCGAGGGGGGAGGACAGCGGATGTGCAGGTTTCATTTTATTTCTAAATTTGTGAGAAAAATTCAAATTCGGCACTCATTTGGTTGTGCGAGGCCTGGGATTAATTTCAGATTTATTTCCGTCACGACGCGACAGTTTTACACTCGATTCCTGCTTCCGGTAGCAGGAAACCGCCTATTCATCGTCTCCCTCCTCCTCTCGCACGCCTACAGCCGCAAATCACCAGTCACTGCTCCTCCCAGCCGCACGCCCCATCCTGTTCACCTTCTTCCTCGCCGGCAACCGACAGCCGTCGCTCCTTTCCGCCTACCTGCAACACCGTCTCTTTCCCGCCGCTCTTCTCCTCCGACGGCAAGAACGAAACCCTCCAGCCGCTTGCCGCTGTCCGCCCTAGCTTCGCCACTGCCATCCCTCGCTGTCCTGTGTCCGACGAGCCTGTCCAGGTGAATTTCAGGTAGTTTCATTCCTGGCAGTCGTAAGATTTGAGTAATTCGAAATTGACATCTGCTCATACAGCCACCTTGAAGCCCCGCATCAGGCCCGTCCAACACCTTATTGGCCCCATCCTGAAACCTTTTGTGATCCATCCAACATTCCACCATTTCCAATACATTTTCTCTCCTCCGGTCAACATTCCTGCAGCCCTAACCCAAATCAGCACTACAGTATCCGCGGCCATTTCGTGGAACCACGCCACCGTCTCCGGATTCTCCATGCTTGTGAGTATTGTTGTATTGTCTTGTAATTTTTCTGTATTAAATTCTTGATGATTATGTCATATGTGTTTGGATTTTGTGAACGCTGGTGCTATTGTTTCTCCTCTTTTACATCCTATAAAACATGTTCGTGCCAATTTGTAGTCGATAGCATCACTCATGAATACGAACGTGACTTGCTTACGTGCTTGAAATTTACAGGTTCATTTGTGTAGACTTGCTAAATTATATAACTATTGTTGCTATAATTTAATTCCGGATAAATTGTTCGCATGCACACATCATTTTAATTGATCTCAATAGCATTCAGTCACACTTGCACTTTTCACATTTGCACGTAGCGTTGCATCTCGCGTGTCGGCATACTCATATATTGTTCATGCAAGATCGTCCCGCGTCAATGGGGATCCATGATCCGCGCCAGCAAACAAGGTCTTTGACCATGTACTATAAAATTGTGATTTTAAAATCCTCTCCAAATATTAGAAACACTTATTAGACTTTGCATGTAGATAATTTTTGTGTTAAAATAATAGCAGTTGTCATCTTAGATCTGCAATATCATATAAGAGAAAATGGATATGACAAGCACCAAGAGCAATTGCTACTATCACATGTAATCAACCAACATAACCCAATTTGCAAGTGGCAATGTAACAACATAAAACAAATGTATTAAAAAAATTGGTCATTGCTGCTGCAATCTACGATCATCCGAAAAATAAGGCAACAAATTTTATTTTCTTTGGGCACGCCGCCCAGAATCATGAAAAAAAACTTTCAGATTCATGATTAACATGCTTATAATTCCATGATAAAATATTGTAATTAATAATCAAAAGGAACATAGCATAATTTCTTAGTTTTCTCATGCGAAGATGCAACAAAAACATCAGTTCTCTTTGAAGTTACATGAAGCTGGAGCAGATTTTGAAGGATGCACTTTTATAATGATTAAACAACAACAACAACAACAACAACACTCAAGCCTTTATCCCACTATACTACTATAGTGAGGTTGGCTATATGGTTCTTTTGTTGCCTATGCCGGTCTCAAGTCTGGATGAAAAACGGCGAGGGTTGTGTTAAGTAAACAGCCAACATAAAATTTAGTCACCTTATGAATATGGATCACTTTTATAATGATTAATACTTTAAAATTATGAAAGAATTGAAGTTTAAGAATATGAAAAGATAAGCACTTACATGAAACTAAACACGAGAATATTGCACACACGCACAAGTGAGAGGCATGGGGCTCCGCCCCTATCCCAAGCGACATTTGTCGTGGGTGGCAACATTTGTCTTGGGGGTGACATTTGGCGTGGACGTCGACATTTGTCGTGGGCGGCGATATTTATCGTGGGAGGCCAGATTTTTCATAGCGCCGGCATTTATTCCAAGCAACGATATTGGTCGTAGGCGGGGGACATTGATTGTGGACGGGAACATTGATCGTGAGTGCCATGATTTCAAAATGTTTTAAGGGTTATGTTGGTAATAACATGTGATTTATATCTATAATTAATAAGTAAAATACATTAGATTGCTATTATTTAAAAAACAAATTGGTTGCTTAATTATTCTGATGAAACCTGCAATAATGGAACTGCTCGGCTCTCCCTCTCCCCTACTTTTAACTTTTATCCTGTAAATGTTGTACTGGTGATTGGACAAATACATATGCTTGAACTTAAATTTCTTGTGGTTTCAGAATGAAGAAAAGAACAGGTTAATAATGGGTAGAGAATGATTAAAAACATTCATGTCAACATTACACTATCGATAGGTAGAGAAACAGTTTTGTAAATAATAACTTAGTGCAAGCCAAACATCAATACTGATTCATCCTAAATAATTTGAGAATGAACCAATTAGAACTCCTTGCAAACCAAACATCGGGGACTAAAGTAGATGTTTCATGTTAATGAGATTGAATTGATTCATACAAACTATATTTAAACCATATTGATTTGAAGTTTTAAAAACTCTAAAGTAATTGTTTTCTTATGTGAAGTCAATAAATTAGAGGAACAATGTAAAGGAACAATTAAAAAGGAGTTGCAATACGTAATGAGAAGTTATTGCCCTTCAATCTCTTGCAAGTACAAGCTGAACATAAATAAGAACATTGCTTAATAGTGGGTATAAATGATTAAATACATTCACATCCACTGCATCACAATACGGTGTGCTAGGATACGATTTCATAAATAAGAAGTTATTGCAAAAACAAATCAATACTGGTTAATTGGAAATTATTTGAGATTGAACAAACTAAAACCTCTTGCAAACAAAACATCAATAACTTATATATAGATTCATGCTAATGAAATTGCGTAGATTCATAAAAAATAAATTAGTTTTAAAAATCTAAAGTAAGCATTACCTGTAATGGAGTTCAGTAAAATGATATGGAGCATGAAAATGAATGAAGAAATGGGTAAATCAAATATTCCAGTCGGTGGGATGTGCTGAGATGAAGAGCATCGTGCACAATATTGATATTCGTGAACGACTTCGGAGGAGAAATCGATGGATACCAAAACAAAATGAGCTCGGCTGCAGTGGAATCGATGGCGACCAAAATCAAGTGAACTCACGAACATCTTCGTAGGAATAGTCAACGACGGAGAAATGGAGTATTCCTATTATGAAAGAGAAATAAAAGAGAAGATAGAAGATCTATCTGAAGGAGACACTTTACAGTCGATGGAGACCGAAATAAAATGAGCTCGGCTGCGGAGGAATCGATGGCAACCGAAACCAAGTGAGCTCACAAACGTCTACGTAGGAATAGTCAATGGCGACAAAGTGGAGTATTCCTATTATGAAAGAGAAATAAAAGAGGAGATAGAAGATCTACCTGAAGGAGACACTTTATAGTCGGTAGGGTATGTACTGAGATGAAGAAGTCCCGATCTTCGGAGGCAATCCGAGTTTTACCAAAATGAAGAATTAAGAGGTTTGGCAGAGATGAAGCTCCGCGAGGTTGAGAAGTGTAGTATGCATCCTTCTTCTGTCGGGATAAGGAATCGGGGAGACCGGGAGAATGTAGGCTTGGGATCGAGAATGAGGATGTGGCGTGAGCGTCTCCTCCGGGTTTTTCATTGCATTTCGCTTTTGAATCAACAGTTCCGTAATTATCACTCCACAACCGGATTTCTATAGGGGAATTTTAAGGTCATGCTTCTCCTAGACAATACTATTTCTTTTTAAATAGTATAGTATAGATATATACAAGTGTATATATTCATATGTATATAAATACATGTGTATATATTCATATGTATATACATAGGTTTATCTATTCATATTTATATATATACATACGAGTGACAGGCATGGGCCTTCGGCCCGGGGGGCATTTGTCGTGGGTGCGACATATGTCGTGGGTGCGACATATGTCGTGGGTGCGACATATGTCGTGGGTGCGACATATGTCGTGGGTGCGACATATGTCGTGGGTGCGACATATGTCGTGGGTGCGACATTTGTCGTGGGTGCGACATTTGTCGTGGGTGCGACATATGTCGTGGGTGCGACATTTGTCGTGGGTGCGACATTTGTCGTGGGTGCGACAAAATGTCGTGGGTGCGACAAAATGTCGTGGGTGCGACAAAATGTCGTGGGTGCGACATTTGTCGTGGGTGCGACATTTTTCGTGGGTGCGACATATGTCGTGGGTGCGGCATATGTCGTGGGTGCGGCATATGTCGTGGGTGCGGCATATGTCGTGGGTGCGGCATATGTCGTGGGTGCGGCATATGTCGTGGGTGCGGCATATGTCGTGGGTGCGGCATATGTCGTGGGTGCGGCATATGTCGTGGGTGCGACATATGTCGTGGGTGCGGCATATGTCGTGGGGGCGGCATATGTCGTGGTGGCGGCATATGTCGTGGTGGCGGCATTTGTCGTGGGGCTGACATTTGTCTTGGGTGCTATAATTTGTCTTGGGT
This sequence comes from Platanthera zijinensis, assembly GCA_039513925.1. Taxonomy (NCBI): domain Eukaryota; kingdom Viridiplantae; phylum Streptophyta; class Magnoliopsida; order Asparagales; family Orchidaceae; genus Platanthera; species Platanthera zijinensis. Next base: position 206,183,036 of record CM077082.1, on the reverse strand, counting down.
GCTGACATTTGTCGTGGGGGCGACATTTGTCGTGGGGGCGACATTGATCGTGGGGGAGACATTGATCGTGGGGCGACATTGATCGTGGAGGGACATTGATCGTGGGAGCTACATTGGTCGTGGGGGCTACATTGGTCGTGGGGGCGACATTGGTCGTGAGTGCGACATTTATCGTGGGGGACGACATTTGTCGTGAGCGCGACATTTGTGGTGGGTGTGACATTGATCGTGGGTGCAACACATTGATCAAAAATGAATTGAAAATGAAATCCAAAAATGTGCGAGTTAAAACAAAAGCAACAACGAAATCTTAGACGAAATCAAAACTGTGAAATAGAAAACTAGATCAATTTGTAGATCTTAATCCATACATCTAAATCCCTATATTTCACTCCAAAACAAAATAAGAAATTTGTAGATGTCTTAAACAAAATCAAGAATGAAATCGAAAACGTAATCATCTACGAACTCAACAATGAAATCAACAACGACATCTCCTTGTTCGAACGAAAGCAACTACGAAATCGAAATCGAAATTAGCGAGAAAAAATAAGAGTTCGAGGGAGAGAAGAGGGTGTTCTCACACAGAATCTTGGTGGGTTTGTCTTGATCGGCGACTGGCGTAAAGAGGACAGCTGGCCGTGGAGATCGTCGGGTGCGGGAAGGTTTTCTGCGGAGATGGTCGGAGGCAGGATCGCTCCTCAAGAGTTCGGCGACACCGGTTGCGTGATGTAGATCGGAGAGAAGGCATGGAGGCGCAAGAGGGAGGGGCGCCAGCGTGTAGTCGCGAGCAGGAGGGGCGGCAACGTGTAGTGGCGAGCGGGGGCAGGCGGCGGCGTAAGTCGCGAGCGGTAGGGGCGGCGGCTCGATTTGTCGGGGAAGGGATTTATCGCATTAGGTATTTGATCGGGTTGAAAGGAGCGCGTGGTAATATAGCAGGGGTGATGGTTATGATGTTGATCAGACGGTGGAAATTGTCCCAATGTCTTTTTTAGCTTGTCTAATTGTATTGCCATGATACTTCTTTTTAATATAGTATAGATATAGATGAAATGTGGTTTGCATGTGTTGCCTAGAAATAGAAGAGAAGCTAGTGAAGAGAATCACCATGATAAAAAAAAATTAAATGGCTTAACATCACCTAAATGTAAAACATCACCTAAATGTACATACTTAGGGCATTTTGAGCACCACGTAATGAAAAAAATTGTACATGTTTGAATGAGTTTAAAAGTTAGGTCTGTTTGGCACAATGTTATGTGGACTCTAGATAATAGTATTATACAGATAACCATCACCTAAATGTTAAGTTGCTTCAAGTTAGAAAAAGCCCTCTTGTGAAATACAATGTTATTACCGCAAGCTAATACAAATAGACGATGAGACTTGAAATAAGCAAAAGTTAAGACAAAATGATAAGCTTACGTAATAGGATAAAGTTTGTATTTACCTTAGAGTGATCCTTTGATGGAAGTGAAAATCACCTCTAATGACATTGAACTCATGCCAATGGACAGTAAAGTTTCTTTTTAATATAGTAGTAAGATAGATATATATACTCACAAACTTGAAACTTCATATTATTGAAAGTCAAAACAGAAAGATAACTAATAAAAGAGAGACAACAAACTGTGTGAAAGCTCGCAAGAGGTAACAGAAATTCATCACTCTCTTTTGCTAATGATTTTACTCCCCGTCAGTAGGGTTTAGCTTCTCCATGAATTAATAATATACAGCTCATAAATAACTTCTATTATTTGCTTAAACTGAAACGATTGAATAACTGGCCTGCTTGCATTGTGATTGTTTAAACCGATAGTACATCCAATAGGATAAAGATGACACAAATAATAGTTTTAATAAAAAAAAACGAAAGTATCTGAACTACCTTATGAACCACAAAAGTCATATTGAAACTATTAACTACTTTTCATCGATGAAGATTTGAATTGCAAATATGCTGTTCTTGAGGTGTATGTTTGGATGTTGTATCCAAAAAATCATAAATGATAAAATGAACTAAACGTTTGAATTCAGCAAATGTTTGGATGTTTGTATGCTTGAAAAACATTTGTTTGGGATTTCCTTTCTGAATACCTTCAACTCAATAAAACAATGTTATTAACATGTATAAAATGCAGTTTGATTTTAATGAAGTTTAAAGGAATATAGGATCTCAAATAACTGTGTTAACTTCTTTCATAAATGAGAACCAAATCCAAAAATAAAACAGGAATCTTAACTGTAAATCATTAATTGGGAAAGCATAACTATAAATCAAAAACGGAAATCAATTCCTAAATGTGAATCAAGTATGAATCTAGAATCGTAAATGTAAATCAAATGTGAATCCAAAACTATTTGAAGAAGAGCAATCCCTGGATGTAAATCCAATACAAAATTGAGTTCAGTTTTTTTAATGAAATCAGAAACGAAACCTGAAAGTTAAAATTGAAACCAAAAGGGAATGATAAATCTGAAAATTGAAATCGAATTCCAGAACGAATTGAAGAACCAAAAACCGTGAATGTAGATGTAACACGAAATCGATAGCAGTTTGTTTAAACAAAATCAGAACTTAATAATGAAATCAAAATGAAACCGTGCAAATCGTGGGCGGCGACATTCGTCGAAAACGGCTTTCATTCGTCGGGGGCGGCTGACAATGCAAGGCATTTTTTATTAATACCCAAGTAGAGCACATTAAGATGGTTCAAATAATTGTGAATTGATATAAGAAGAACACCAAATTATCTAGAAACCTATAAGATAATGAGTAAAGTTAAGTGAATTAAAACTTAACAATGCTAATAAACTGCATAAAATTTAAAAAGTACAGCCTATTTTTTATTTCAGCGGATAAATCTCTCTTCCTTTCTTGCCTCTTTTTTTGTCCCCCTTTTCATTTGCCAAATAAATTATAATTGAAGCCATGTTAAAGTATAATAGAATGAGCAAGTTCAATTAAAAAACCATTTGCTAAAATGAACAAAACCGTGAAGCTGATTCAAGGTTCCCTAGAGCATAACTCAAATTTCCTCCATATAGGCACCATGAATTAATGTATCAGGTAATCAGAAATATTGAGAGGGGAGTTTAGTTCAAGGGATTAGCAAAGTTCTAATTTAAGTTACAAAGGATATAAACCAAATCGATTTGTATTCAGAGTGCATAAAACCCTAATACCTGCAAGTAGATGTAGAATTTTTGGATGGAATCGATTGAGGGAAGGTGCGTTGCTGGATGGAGAACCGGTGGATGTAGAACCGCTGGAGTCTATTGCAAGGTCTCGGGCCGGAAAAGCATCTCCTGGTGGCGCTTCCCCCTTCCGCTTTGACGGATGGCCAGCGAAGTAGAACCGGTGGAGATTATGAGGCAAAGGGAATGTGGAGAAGTTTATGGCTGCCTTCGCGGTGGTGTCGCTTATACGCACCCGTCGGTTCCCGCCGTCGACAGATTCGCCCGAGTCGCCCGCCCTGCTTTGCCCTAAAAACGCGACAACATTTGTCGAGAAGAAGAGCGAGCGTGCAGCAGCGGTGCGGGAGCGAGCGGTAGATCTAGGTCATGGGAGGGGCCACGGGTTTTTAACAATTTCTTTTTGCGATCCGCTGTTTAGGGACACAACATTATTTTACTTGTTTTATGATGGACGGTTGTGATTAGTCCAATGTCTCATTTAGTCTGTCTCATTTGTCTAATTGATACTTCTTTTTAATATAGTATAGATATACTATTAAAAAAGAAATATGGATGACCAACAAATAACAGTGATGGGGTTCCCCCTGAAATCCCCGAGTCAAACCTGGAGCATATCGACCAAGGACACAAAAGACAAACCGACCAAGTGAGTCGTGCGCGCCAAGCCGCGCTCACCCCAAAGTCCCGGAAACACTTGAGAAGAGGGCAAAGACAAACACACGCCTTGCGGATGTGCAAGCGCACGCGCGCACCTCACGGGCGCATCACGCAAGCGCTCGCGCGTGCCTTGTGCACGCACGACATGTTCTCGCGCGTAGAGCCAGCGCCACAGCGAGCTCGTGTGCGCCTCGCGCGCGCCAGCGTCCATCTCAGCCGCCGCCGGCCGCCGGGCAACCTACCCGGCCCGCCCAAGCCGGAGGGGGGGGGCACTTTCGGCATTTCGCTAAAATTGGTGATCCAGGTGATCGAAATGGAGCGGCGTCATTGGCCAGCACAAATTCTGCCCCAGCGCAATTACCGACGTTACCCTCCAGAAAACTATAAATAAGCTCACATGCCTTCATTTGAAGTTAAGCAACTTCAGTGGAAAGAGAGAATTCTGAGGTTTTTCGGCGAGATCGTGAATTTAGGCCGATTCTCTACTTAAGAACTCACTCCACTTCTCCTTACACAAAGACTTCAACGAGCTCCAAGCCACGTCAACCGCTTCCGCGAGAGTGCTCCCATCAAGGCTCCGCTTCAACGAGAGCACTCCCTCCAAAAATATCATGGACTTAGAGAATTTTCTACTCGGAACACTCCCACCACGATTCTGTGAATTCAACAACATTCCAAGGTCGGGGCGGTTCCGTCAAGGTTCCGAGGACTTAGTTGTTTTCTCGTCATTTTCATACTTTGCACTTGTAACGAAGTAGCGGTCTGTCGCCCTCCGAGATCAAATCTCATCTCTATAATCTCCAAGGAACTAGTGAAATTTTGCTCGACACAGATCCAACCACGTGGTTTTTCACCCATTTCGGGTTTTCCAAGTCAAAAAGGCTCTTATCATTTGCTGCGTTTACTTTGATTGTTTGCGCGCCTGGTCCAATTCCGAGCTAAGGCGGTCCGATTTCTCCGGACTGTGGAACGACCGGGCGACCACAACAGTTTGGCGCCGTCTGTTGAAAGGTGTTCCCAAAAGCTCTGACAAGTTTCTGAATCCCTCAACCAACGACAATGACGAAGAGAAGCGCGCCGAGGTGGATCCACCATCACCGCATCCTAAGCATCGGGGGAAGAATGCAGGCGCCTTGTGAGGGAGCACCACGCAAGGGCGGTCACCCTGCTAGGAAGCTTGAGGGCTCATCGTGCTCCCAACACAATATCGCTTTTGAAGGTCAACCGCGGCAGTTCCCGAGCCAGATAATGTCTAAAGACACTACCCACTCTAAGGATCCCATCGCAGACGAATCGTCCGGCCCCCGCAATCCCTGACGAACTTCCCGGGCATACATGCAAAAACTTTCATACAATGAAGGAAGCCACCGCTCTGACCGATAGATGACTCGCTCGTGAGGAAGTGAGGCGCATTATCAAGGAGGAATACGGGCACGGGGGCACCGTGACACAAAAGTGCAGCACGTCTCTCCTAGCTCCGCAAGTCCTGGCGTATCCCACCCCACCCGGGCTCCAACTCCACTTCGAGACATTTGACGGGTCGACCGCCCTCTATAACACGTCAGTTACTTTGAAGCCTTCATGTGCATATACAATGCCACAGACTCGCTCTTGCGCCAAGTGTTCTCAATAACTCTAAGAGGAGAAGCTCGCACCTGGTTCCATTCTCTGAAAGGGGGAGCAATCAAGAACTTCACAGAGCTCACCCAACTTTTCACGGATCAGTTCATCGCCAACCAGCAGATCGTTCGAGACCCTTCACACCTCACGGGAATCTGACAGACTGAGGGAGAATCGCTTAAGGTTTCCTTTCGTCGTTTCACCGCAGAGGCACGACAATTCCGGGGGTTAACCTTGAGCTTTTGTGCGGAACCTTCCACAGAGGACTCAGACCAGGAAAATTCTACTTCATGATGATGAGCAAAACACTGCCTAGCTACCGTGACCTTATCCACCTAGTCAGGGATCAAATCACTGCGGACGAAGCCATTGAAACGCATCGACAACAATTCAAAGGAAGCTCGAAGAGGAAGAGGAATCTGGAGCCACTACGAGGCCCCAAGGGAAACGACGAGCATCACGACAATCCCTATCGGGACCAAGAACTCGTCTGCATCAAGACTACACTCCCTTGAACACCACTCGAACCGACTTGCTCCTCGCCATCCATGACAGCAGTGAGCTTCGCAGGCCCAAATCGCTTGCACCAAAAAGAGGGAAGCAGACACAATATTGTGGCTTCCATCACAGATAAGACGACAAGACAGAGGGCCTCAACCGGTTGAAGGACGAGATCCAGCGCCTCATCCAACAAGGTCTCCTCAGAAGATTTGTGCAGAACTTCGCCCCAAACAAGCCCGCACCGTGGAACGACAATCCAGCTAAAGGACGAGCAGCAACCCGACGCAGATAGGCTAGGGGGCACAAGCAGGGGTCTCTTCCCCTAATAACGCGCGCAAAGCCCGCGTCTTAACTTTGTGTATATTTCAACTACTTTCTAATTTCTGTCAGCCATACATGTCTCCCCAAAACAAAACACTGAGGTGAATACCACGAGCAAGCGACAAGAGACATGACGCATCTATGAAGTCGGGCGTTTCGCCCCCACGTTGCAGAGCATCCCGCTCCCACGTTGTCGGGTATTTCGCCCCCGCATTGCAGAGCATCTCACTCCCACGCCGCGTGGGCGTTTTGCCCCCACGTCGCAAAGCGTCCCGCTCCCACACTGTCGGGCGTTTCACCCACGCATTGCAGAGCATCTCGCTCCCACGTTGCCGGACATTTCGCCCCCGCATTGCAGAGCATCCCACGACCACGCTACCGGGCGTCTCGCCCCCGCGTTGCAAAGCATATCGCTTCCACGCTGCCGGACGTTTGCCCCCGCGTTGCAGAGCATCTCGTTCCCACATTGTCGGGCGTTTCGCCACCGCGTTGCAAAGCATCCCGGTCTTACGTTGTCGGGGGTCTCGCCCACGCATTGCAGAGCATCTCGCTCCCACGCTGTCGGGCGTTTCTCTCCCGCATTGCAGAGCATCCCGCTCCCACGCGGACAAGATTTCGCCCCCGCATTGCAGGGCATCTCGCTCCCACGCTGTCGAGCGTTTCGCCCCCGCGTTGCAGAGCATCCCGCTCCCCCCGCTGTCGGGCATCTCTCCCCCGCGTTGCAGAGCATCTCGCTCCCATGCTGTCAGGCATTTCTCCCCCACGTTGCAGGCCATCTCTCCCCTACGTTGCAGGGCACCCCTCAGGAGAGACAGATAAAGGTCCGTCTGCACCTCTCAGGAGAGATGTACAAAGGTCCGTCCGCACCTCAGGCGAGTTGGACAAAGGTCCATCTGCACCTTCAACTAGACAAACCCCGGTTCTCCCAAAGCGCGATTGAACAAAGGTTCTTCGCCACCTCCTCTCGGACAAATCCCGGTTTTCCTAAAGCACGATCGGACAAAGGTTCTTCGCCACCTCTTCTTAGACAAATCCCGGTTCTCTCAAAGCACGATCGAACAAAGGTTTTTCGCCGCCTACTCTCGGATGGAACCCGGTTCTCGCAAAGCGAGATCGAACGGAGGTTCTTCGCTACCTCCACTCAGACCAGTCCCAATTCTCTCAAAGCACTGTCGAACAAAGGTTCTTCGCCACCTTCACTTGGACGAATCCCGGTTCTCCCAAAGTATGAGCAAACAAGGGTCCCTCGCCACCAGCTCCTAAGCGGACTTCGGTCCTCCCGAAGTGCAAGCAGATGAATATTTCCCACTAGCGACCTGTTCAAAATGCCAACACTCAAGATGAGCGCTACTCTGCTAAAAGTGTACATGCACCAAAACACAACCAAAACACAAAAGATCCAAAACAGATGGTCTCTGTTCAAACAAAAGCTGCCCCACGGGGTACATCATCATGAGGAACAAAGAACGTGCAACGGCGTAGAGGCGCACCCGCAAGACAAAACAAAAGCAAAGCAAACAAGCAAGAAAGGGCACAATAGGATAAGTATTTCTTACTTATTTATTAATAAAGTATTAGCACTTTTGGGCTTAACCAACTTTTGTATATTGCTACAAAGAAACTTTTTTTAATTGAGATACTGAGATGTGCGTGATCACTGTATAGGCCAATTGGCTATCAGAGTCTGTCACTTGACCCCACTCACCCACCCACACACAAAGGGGCCTTTTTCGCCCTCCACCTAAGCTATGCATTAAAGGCCCAAAGCCAATCCCCGGGAATAGTATATTTTCATAGGGTCTTTCTATCCAAGTGCAAGTAATCTGCATTTACACAAACATGTCTATTTCACTGAGCATCTTTCTGAGACACAGTGTGTAGATCGTTAGGCCTTTCGTGCTGGTCAGAACTTATTCGGAGGAATTTCGCTACCTTAGGAATGTTATAGTTATGGTCGCAATTTACTGGGGCTTCAATCGAGATTATCACAAGAAGTGTTTCTTTATTATAAATGAAAACAAAACAAAAATATGAGGCTTCAATCGAGAATATCATAAGAATTATTTTTATTATATAAATAAAAACAAAGCAGAAATATGTGGTTTGGATTTAAGCAAAAAACCGCCTTATAGAGAATAATATTCCTACGGGTCTAACAACAGTCATACAGATATTCGGGTAGATGTGAGCCACTCCTACGTATACTAGCATTAAGAAGACAACAAAACGACATCAAAAACACATCTGTCGCTTCTCTTCCTACATTGTTGTTATTATTATTGTAGAAAAAAACTCAACCTTGTATACACTTTCTCAATAATCAAATACAATGTATGAATACACATTTATAGGAGGGAGAAAGAGAGAAGAGAGTCATATACAAGATGTAGGACTAAAGGATAGAAAAGTAGAAAACCAAAAATGGGCCTAATTACATGGGCTTTTTCAACACTCCCCCTCAAAGTGGAGCGTACAAGTCGTATGCACCAAGCTTTGACAGGAACTAGTAGAATAGGGTGCAAGGTAGAGCCTTTGTGAGGATATCCGCCACTTGTTCAGTACCAGGAACATGCTTTAATTCTATCTTCTTCATCTGGACTTTCTCCCGGATAAAGTGACAGTCTACTTCAATATGTTTCGTTCTTTCATGAAAGACTGGATTCTTCGCTATATGTATTGCCGCTTGGCTGTCGCATAACAGGATGGCAAGTGAGGGAAGGTTTACCCCTAGATCGGCCAAGAGACTCTCAAGCCAGGTAAGCTCAGAGACAACCGATGTCATCGATCGGTATTCTGCTTCAGCTGATGATCGAGCAACCACTGCTTGTTTCTTACTTCGCGAGGTAACGAGATGACCACCAAAATAGATGCAAAAACCACTGGTTGACCGGCGATCATCCAAGGAACCTCCATAATCAGCATAGAGTATGTTATCAATGTTGGAGTAGAGGATGAGGTTTTGTATACCAATCCCTGACCCGAAGCTGTTTTCAGGTAGCGAAGGATGCACTCAACAGCTAGAAGGTGAGATGTTCGCGGAGCATGCATAAACCTGCTGACTACCCCAACAACAAAGGAAATATTCGGTCTTGTGACTGTTAGATAGATTAATTTTCCAACCAGTCGTCGATAATATTCCAGATTTTGAAGAGGGGGGTCCGTATCGGAAGAGTGAGCACATAACTTATGATTAGCATCCATTGGAGTAGTAGTAGACTTGCATCCCGAGTAGCCAGCATCTTGAAGGAGATCCAGACAATACTTCCTTTGGGAGATGACGAGTCCATCTGGTCATCTTGCGACCTCAAGACCAAGGAAGTAACAAAGATGTCTCAGATCCTTTGTTTGAAAGACGGAGCTGAGATGTTGTTTGACTGCTTGGATGCCCATTGAATCGTCTCCAGTGATTAATATATCATCAACATAAACTAACAGAAGAGCGGTTCTCGTTGTCTTGTGACGAGTGAAAAGTGAGAAGTCAACAGAGCTCCGAGTAAAGCCGACTTGCCGGACGACCTTACTGAATTTGTCAAATCATGCTCGAGGTGATTGTTTGAGACCATAGATGGACTTTTTAAGATGACATACTCAGGACTTCCCCGTGGTCTCAAACCCGGGCGGTTGCTGTATGAAAACCGTTTCCTGGAGATCGTCGTTGAGAAAATCATTTTTGATGTCCAGTTGGTGTAATGGCCATTGACAATGCACAGCCACCGAGAGAAGAACACGAACGGTGTTTAGCTTGGCCACAAGGGAGAATGTTTCCTCATAATCGAGGCCTTGTTGTTAGGTGAAGCCACGAGCCACCAGACGGGCCTTCAGACGGTCGATCGTCCCATCAGGGGCATGCTTGATCACAAAGACCCATTTACACCCAACAGGTGTTTGGCCGGTAGGTAGAGGTATCAGGTTCCATGTTTGGTTAGCCCAGAGAGCTGTCATTTCTTCTTCCATGGCCGCCCGCCAGTCAGGATGTTGGAGAGCCTCCTGCACAGAGTTAGGTATAGAAATCGAGGATAATGAAGTGGCAAAAGTTTGAAGTTGTGGAGATGGGCGATGTAAGGATACATAGTTTGTCAGAGGATGAGCTGTAGATCCTGGTGTCGGATCAGCAGAACACGGAGCATCAGAGGTCGAAGCCGACTGCAGTGGGGCACCGGAGGTAGGATGGCGACGAGTGTAGACACGGATAACTGGAGGTACAGGTTTGGAAATGGGTGGTGCCTGGGCAGGAATTCGTGGCGGTGGAGTGGTAACTGGAGGTTTTGGTGGTGGAGCGCATGCAACCGGAATGACAGGGCGTAGGACAGTTTGTGGTAGAGGTGTAGGAGCTGGAGTGGAGAAGAAAGGAAGATCCTCCCGAAAGGTAACATCAACAGAGACTGTTACCTTGCGGGTAGTCGGAGAGTAACATACATAGTCTTTCTGAGTCTGGGAATAGCTAACAAAGATGTGTTTGGCTGCCCGGGGATCCAATTTGTCCAAGGATGGACCAATAGTGTGAACGTAGCAGGTGCACCCATAGATGCGAGGTGTGAGAGAAAATGTCGGAGTAGACGGAAACATCAGACTGAAAGGAGTGGCATTTTGGAGGATGGGGGAAGAAAGACGGTTGATTAGATAGCAAGCCGTTGAAAGAGCAAAGTTCCAATAAGGTTTGGGAACGTGCATTTATAGCATGATGGAGCGGGCCACATTGAGAAGATGTCGATTCTTTCGCTCAGCGACTCCATTTTGTTGGGGGGTATAGACACATAAAGTTTGGTGAATAACCCCAAAGTCAGAGCAAAGAGTCGCAAATTCGTGACTAGTATATTCGCGAGCATTATCCGTGCGGATAGTTTTGATGGTCGTTGAAAATTGCGTCTGGGTCTCAAGAAGGAGCGCCCGAAAGACCCGAGGAAGTTCAGGGCGATCACGAAGTAAGTATAGTCACGCTATACGTGAATAATCATCAATAAATGTTAGAAAATAACGATAGCCAAAAATGCTAGTAACCTTGTACGGACCCCAAATGTCGGAGTGTAGTAGAATAAAAGGAGCAGTGCTCCGAGTACAATTAGATGAAAAAGAAGAACGAGCCTGTTTTCCTAACACACATGATTCACACTGAAAAAAAGGTAAAGATACATATGGGAGAGCTTTCTGAAGGACTGGTAAAGGGGCATGGCCAAGGTGCCGATGCCAATCGACGGAGGAGACTGAAGAGAGGATAGCTTGAGAGTCATCAAGGAGGTAGAGCCCGTTCTGCAGTCGCCCCTTACCAATGATAGTCCGCGTCGTGTGATCCTGTATCAGAAAAGAAGAAGAGGTGAATGTTACAGAGCAATTCAAATCATTAGTCAGGCGACCAACAGAAAGTAAATTAAACGGGGAGCCCGAAACATGAAGAGTCGAGCATAGGAAGAGAGAAGAAGTGAGGGGGATGTCAGCCGAGCCGGAGACAGGAACAGTGTCCCCATGGGCCACTGTGATACACTTAGGATGAGGAGAATCCAGGTATTGATGTGGTCGCAGGGAGGTGATGTGATGGGTGGCACCTGAGTCCACTATCCAGCGCGGACTAGTGGATAGACAAGCGATACCTTCTTGGTAGATGGAGGCAGCAGAGGCAACAGAGGCAGGTGGGCGACTGAGTTGACCATGAAGTTGTTGAAGCTGAAGGCGGACCTCTTCAAGGTCAGTACGAGCGGTGGAGTCAGTAGCAGCAATAGTGTCATGTGGGCGAGGAGGAAGCTCATGCTTGCGATAGCATGTGGCCTCAAGATGGTTGTCCTTTCCGCAGAAGGAACACTTTGGGCGAGGACGGCCTCCCCGTCCGCGGCCCCGAGAGCCAGAACGCCCCCCGCGAGGAGGAAGGGGGAATGCAGCAGGGGAGCAGAAGTCCGCTGCAGGAGAGTCGGGGACGGTGGAGCAGAATTATCGGGAGGCGGTGAGACCTTGAGTAGGCATAGAACACACATCTGATAGTGAGGGGGTAGCAACCGAGGAGAGGATCTGGGCCCGAACGCTGTGAAGGTGAGGTGGAACACGAGCCATCATCATGGCAACCTCGACGACTTTTTTCTGAGCTGATCATCTTGGGAGATGGAGGCAGCAGAGGCAGGTGGGCGACTGAGTTGACCATGAAGTTGTTGAAGCTGAAGGCGAACCTATTCAAGGTCAGTACGAGCGGTGGAGTCAGTATCAACAATAGTGTCCTGTGGGCGAGGAGGAAGCCCATGCTTGCGATAGCATGTGGCCTCAAGATGGTTGTCCTTTCCGCAGAAGGAACACTTTGGGCGAGGCCGACCTCCCCGTCCGCGGCCCCGAGAGCCAGAACGCCCCCCGCGAGGAGGAGGGGGGAAGGCAGCAGGGGAGCAGAAGTCCGCTGCAGGAGAGCCGAGGACGGTGGAGCAGAATTATCTGGAGGCGGTGAGACCTTGAGTAGGCATAGAGCACACATCTGATAGTGAGGGGGTAGCAACCGAGGAGAGGATCTGGCCCCGAACGCTGTGAAGGTGAGGTGGAACACGAGCCATCATCATGGCAACCTCGACGGCTTCTTTCTGAGCGCGTTGTGTAGCAAGATCCAGTGTAGGGGGTTGATGTTGGATCCATGCCTCAACATGATTCTTGGCCCGAACAACAAATGAGGTGAGGTCAGTGGCCCCGCTAACATCAAGAGACTAGAGATCGGTAATAATGTCATAGAGATGCTGTAGACTATCTTTTCCAGAGTATAGCGACTGGAGCTCATCCCGCATTGCTTTGGCTGTTTCGTGATACATGGTCATGCGGTAGGGTTCAGTATCAAGGGAGTTAAGGAGCCGGGTCTGAACCCGACCATCGTTGCGCAACCAATCATCAGTAGAAGGAGCAGGAGGAGCTTGAGTCAAGTGATGGAGAAAACCTTTGGATTGTAGTACTCGGCGAACAGAATGGACCCACTCCACGAAGTTCTTCTTCCCGGCTAGTGAAATGGTAGTAATGCGCAATTCATCACGGAGTTCAGGTGCAGAGACCGGGCGGTTTGCAGAGGAAGTCGCAGTCTGGCCGGTTGATTCTGGAGAGGTTGCCATGACTGAGACGAGCAGGAGGCTAGACCGGCGGACAAGACAAGGAACACAACTAGACAAGAGACCGCACGACCTGGGGGCAGACCACCAGCGGCAAGGCAATGAGGCCGCCGCAACCAGAATGCGGAGTGGATGACTGGAGAAGCCGCACGGTCACAGTGATAGCACCAGCAATAAGGAGAATGCCACGACCAGTATGTGGAGTCCGCAGCAGAAAGAAGATGCCGCTAGCGACAAGACATGTCACAGCGACTAGGCAGGAATCCGCACGGTCAAGGTGAGTACACCAGCGGCAAGGATAGATGCCACGACCTAGATGCGGAGCGTGCCGAGAAGAGAAGCTGCTAGCGACAAGAGAAGCAAAATACAGCGAGAAGAGAGGCCGCTGCGACTAAGGCAAGCCGCGGCTAGCAGAGAGCAAAGCAGCGAGAGGAAGATCGCGGCGGGAAGACAATGAGACCGCAACGAGCAAAAGAAGGGAGACCGAGGCGACAAAGTTAAGTCGCGGCGACTAGAGATAGGTCGCGACAACTATAGACAGGTCGCGAGAAGCTGAAAGGCCGAAGTCGGTTAGAGCTGCGGTGGGAAGCGAGAGGGAGACCGGAAGCGAGAGGGAGACCGCGCGGATAGAAAGGGAGGCCGCGCGAGCAGGGGAAACAGGAGTGGTGGTCCCCACCTGTGAGAAAGGTTATAAAAGGGAGGAGGAGGAGGAAAGGTGGAAGCCACGAGAGAGACAAAGCAGAAGAAGCGGTTAGAGAGACCTTGTTCGCGCGGGAAGCCGCGGTTACGGAGACCGCGCGACTAGAAAGAGGCAAGCCGCACTAGACCGCCGCTAAGGCGGGAGAGGAGGCCGCGCGGTAAGGCGGAAGAACAGGCGGTTTAAAAAACGAGAGGCCGGACCTGGCTCTGATATCATGTAGAGAAAAACTCAACCTTGTATATACTTTCTCAATAATCAAATACAATTATAGGAGGGAGAAAGAGAGAAGAGAGTCTTATACATGATGTGGGACTAAAAGAGAGAAAAGTAGAAAACAAAAAATGTGCCTAATTACATGGGCTTTTTCAACAATTATTATTATTATTTAGTGAGAACTTCCTTAGTAAATTCTTTGAGGGTGTGCCTAAATATAAAATATTATTCAGTAAGAACTTAAAGAGTATTATTCAGTAAATTATTATCAAGTTATAAAAAATTTATTTCACGTGTTCCTATTGTAGGAGGGTGTGTGTCTAAATATTTAGTCTTACATTGAGAATCTCATGTTGCCTTCTAGTACTTTGTTAGACTTTGGCCCATCTACCGAATGGTAATTAGTTTTAGGTTGGATGCACAGTTCTACAAACTTTCATTAGATCATAAGCTGAGTCTAAGATTAGAGTTTTCCAAAATAATTAAATTTTAAGCAAAATAATATTTATCTGGTTATTTTGGTTATAAAATGGAATGATGGATTTGAAAATGAATAATTAATTTAAATTTTAAAAGGGGAGCCGAGCGGCCAAATCGAGCTGTTCGTGCATAAAACTTCTCTTAGCAACAACTTAAACAAATTCGTTAATCATTATTCAAAGAACTTCATCAGCGTCTAACGGATCGAGTTGTAGCGGGACTTGTACGTTTAAAAACGCAATCCACAAGCAACGATTTATGAAATAAGCGACAATAAAGGCGGTAGAATGTTCGAGGCAAGCTCTTAATTATTTAAACATTGTATAAATTTAAATCTAACAAACTCGAGCAAGGAAAGAACGTCGTTACCACACAAAATCCAATCGAAGAAAATTCGTAGGCGAAATCAAACCAGGATTCAATCGGCCTTAACTGGCGAGGCCGAGCGTCTCTTCTTCCCGGAGACGTCTTAGGGCCCGTCGGTCGAGCCCTTTGTGGCTGCAGAAGGAGCCGACGCAGGTGCTCGCTGGAAGTGAGGGCGTGGGTCGGCGACGAGTCTCTGTCGTTGATGGTGGAAGGCGTAGAGGGGTAAATGGCCCGTTGGAGAAGGATTTCGCAGTCGATGGCGGGGCTGAAGGTTTCTCCTCTAACAGGGATGGAATCGTACGCAGATGGAAGCAAATAATCGGTTGTCGGAGAAGATTGAGCGGCGTTAAGAACTGTAGTTTCCGGGACTCCTAGTTCGTGGCAGATGGCGGTGGCGTGGTTGCTGTCGAGACGAGAGGGGCGGCGGGAGTTTCAGTATGTACAATTTAACTCCTGCTGTCCGACCTCCTTTTCCTTGAACGGTTGAGCCTTTTAATGAAGATTTCAATATTTCCCTCTAATTTACTTGGTCAGATTATTTGTTTCCTAAATTTGTTTGGCCGGCCACTAAATTGTTTTCCAAAAACTTTTCAACTTCATAATTTCCAAATAAGAATATTCAATAAAATGCTGTAAATCTCTTTTAAATTATTTCCAAAGATCTTTGACTTTTAAATTTAAATTTATACGCTTTAATTAATTTTGAGATTGCCCGTAACGTCCCAGCTAAAAGAATTACCGAGCCTATTTATTCAGTCTCTCATTGGACGATCAACCCGAAAAGCCAATCAACAAAGCAAATGTACGACCAAAAAGTATGCGAAAATTGAATTCATAAATAAAATGCGCGACGCCGAGTGACTTCATGCAGTAACGGATGCGACGGAGGATGCATCAATTCCCCTGAGGTTGTAAGCGCTCGAGCCCGACGAGAACTTGTAAAGACTGGTACTAGAGAGAGCTGAAGTCGTCGTTGGTGTTGAACCAGGTGCTATGTCTGGAGAGAGCTGAAGTCGTGGCTTGATACGCTTCTGAATTTTAAAAAGACAAGAACTCCTGCAATGATCAAACACTCAATCCTCATGTAGAAAGTACAACTCATGACGATAACGACCTGTCATGAATTTGTAATTTCCACAGGTGGCTCGCATTTTCTTAGCAATAAAATTATACAGTTCCATTAAATAATTAATATGAGCTTGCGCGTCAAATGAATTACGTTTGTGGAATGAGGTGTGATGACAGCCGGGTGGGTGGAATAACATGTGGATAATCTCGGAAGGAGATGAATAACAGAAGCAACATTTAGAATTATTGAATGTGATTTGTGTTTGTGGAGGTACAAGATTCCATTGCTTTAAATTCTCACCGATTATTTTCCTAAGAAAATTCTCCAAACTTATATTAACGGTTTTGATCTGCTCATCGATCTGAGAGTGATAGACGCTACTAGCTTCGAGGTTGGCACGCTTTTGCCCACGTAATGTGTTCTATAAATATGATCGAAAATATTTTTTATGTTGGTATAATTCCATAGATTTGCTTCTCTCCAAATGATAATGAGGTGAACTAAAAACATGTTATTTAAATTCGAAGTCGACAGGGTGAGGTGTGTCAATTGAATGTTCATCGTACATAGTATAGGAGAACTGGAAAATGTCAGGTGGCACTTCGGGCATTAATACATGTGGGGTGAGCGACATATCTAAATCGTGACTTTCCTCTTGGGATGGGGTTTTAGGCGGGAGTGCGGTGAGCAGAAGTGTCGTGGAGGTAACGACAAGTGAGCTAGGAGTCGTGGAGGTCCTCTCGTGTACCCATGGGATAAGACAGTTTTTCTGGGGTAAAAGAACAATCTTGTGCCCGTTGTGCTTGAAGGAGTGAAAGTTCCTCGTGCCGCCGTGCATGACACGTCGATCGTACTATCAAGATCTTTTTAGAAGGGTGTGACAGACATCCATAGCAGCGACATGACATAATACTCTATCCGAGTACATGCTCCCAATAGAAAACTCTACTAGACAGTAATGTGTGATGGGCATAGTCAAATGACTATTGACTCTGGATAAGCTGTAGGGTTGTTCTAACGGGTGCATCTCAAGCCATAATATGTCGATCATGTGTTGAGATACAAAATTCTTCATACTACCACTATCAATGATAATAAGGAAAAACTGCCCCTGGATACGTGCACTACGAAAAATATTGTGTCTTATACGGTTATCCTTAATAGACTCACTAGGTGTGTTCAGACTATAGCGTAAGATGCATACTAAGCGTTCGGCGTGTTCGCCTTCCACTTCTATGACATCCTCGGTCTCGTGTTCGTGCTCAGGTTCAGGGTGAGACTCATTCACGTAAACTTCATACTCAGGCTTACGTTCATCAGTAGAATCGATGATAGCGACGAAGTGGCGTCACGGGCACTCAGATGATTTGTGCCCTGACTCCATACACTTGAAGCATCAGAATACTCTAATGTTGGGCTTAGACCCAATAATCTCCTTACCTTTGGAGTGACTAGTGGATGGGTCTTTATTCTCGATAGTGATGGGTGGGTGAGGGGAATCAGAAATCCTAGCAGTAGTGGTAGTGGTAACACTCGTGGTGGATCTAACAGTAGATCTAGCTCCGGATGACTGTTTTGTGAGGCCTCCACTCTCTGTGCACGGCTCGATATTTCTCCCAAATTCTTGTAATCAAATAACTCTAGCTGGTCTCTAATGGAATCACTGTTGTGGATATCCTCCGATATGGCCGGCATGTCGGCCTACATAAAGGTTTCATGGACAAAACGACACGTTTCTGATTTTTTTTTCAAAATATCTTTTTGGAATATATCATCCGATATGTCTGCTATTAACCGTAATATTCGCTGATATATCTGCTGATATGTTCCGACATTTTGTCGACTATTTTTTATTTATTTATTTTAATTTGTGTTTTTGGTCTAATAGATAATAAACCAAAATTGTTTCATTATTTAGGTTATTTTTTCCCTTACTCTGGCTTTCTTCCTTGCTTAAGTACGTCATCAACTTCAATTATGCATGATCTTTGAATTATGAACTAAAGATTCTTTATGTTCCATTGTCATCGACAACTTCCCGGCATTTCGCTTCCTCATGTTTTATTTCACGCGTTATACCGTTATCACTAGTGTAACACAAAATGTTTATATTAGTTTGTTAAATTTTAGAGTTCAATAAATATCAAATTATTAACATATATAATTTGACAAGATTCCTAGTGTAATTCATATAAATAATTAAATATTAAAACTCAATATATGAAATATTCCCGATATATCCCCCGACATATTAAAACCGGCATGAAGAACCTAAACCGACGTGTCCCCGATATCCTACATCTATAACCTTGAATGAAATAGCGCAACTCGTTCAAATAACGGGATACAGTCATGTCATCGTCCTCTCGGAGGTCGAGGCAAGACTGAAGGACTAGGAATTCGTTCGTGTACTCATCTACCGTCAATTTGTTCTGTTGTAGGTTGTGAAACCTACGGTAGAGGTTCTGCAAGTAGTCTGCTGGGATATACTGCCTTAGCAATTGAATTTTAAACTCATCTCAAGTGGTAATCTGGGGCAATCCTAAATTGAATCTAAACCGTTCTAGCTGACCCCCCCCCCCCCCCCCCCTCCCCCAAACCAAGGCGGAACCCTTCAACCTAATGGTAGCGTACTCAACTTGCCTAACTTGGGGCATTTGCTTCCAAGCCAGAAATCGATCCATTTGATCACACCAGTCTAGACAACCCTCAGGCTCTAAATGTCCCTCAAAATCACCAATGTTTAATTTGACGCCTACATCCCATCGGGGTGGATCCCCAACATTTTGGCGCTCTTGTGCAAGTTATCGTGGATTAGGGTTGTCATTTTCAGGTTGTCTAGGATTGAGACCTTCTTCAATTTGTGGTAGGATAATTTCTAACTATTGATTGGCCTCCAAGGTGTTTACCCGCGTGCATAACCCATTTACCACTTGTCACATATCTCGTATATTTGCAGTAACATTCATACTCATCCCTCAATGATTTTAGTTAAATTTTAATTTGCGCGCTCAGATCAGCCACTCCATTTTCCAAATTACCCACACGATTTTCCATTTAAAATAATTTGAATTTGATTTTTTTTAAATTTAAGTTCAAAATAAAAGGATGTTTTTTTTTTATAATAAAATAAAATTTTTAAATTTAAAGACTTAAATTTTTTTGGGGGGGGGGGGACAAAATAGAGATTAAAATAAATTAATAATTAATAAAACCCCTTTAAGTGAATCGAACCTTCTCTGATATCAAACTGATGTAGACTCGGATTAGGGTTTTTCAAAATAATTAAATTTTTAAGCAAAATAATATTTATCTGGTTATAAAATGGAATGATGGATTTGAAAATGAATAATTAATTTAAAATTAAAAGAGGTGCCGAGCGATCAAATCGAGGAGTTCGCACATAAAACTGCTCTTAGCAACAACTTCAACAAATTCGTTAATCATTATTCAAAGAACTTCATCTGCGTATAATGGATCGAGTCGTAGCGGGACTTGTACTTTCACAAGCGCAATCCACAAGCAACAATTTATGAAATAAGAACGTTCGGGGCAGGCTCTTAATTATTTAAACGTTGTATAAATTTAAATCTAACAAACTCGAGCAAGGAAAGAATGTCGTTACCACACGAAATCCAATTGAAGCAAATCCATAGGTGAAAACAAACTGGGATTCAATCGGCCTGAACTGGCGAGGCCGAGCGTGTCATCTTCCGGGAGACGTCGGCCGAACCCTTTGTGGTTGTAGAAGGAGCCGACGTAGGTGCTCGCCGGAAGTGAGGGCGTGGGTCGACGGCGAGTCCCTGGCGTTGATGGCGGAAGGCGTAGGGGGGGGGGGGGGGGGGGGGGGGTAAATGGCCCTCCGGAGAAGGATTTCCAAAATTTGTTTGGTCGGCCACTAAATTGTTTTCCAAAAACTTACAACTTCATAATTTCCAAATAAGAATATTCAGAAAAATGTTGTAAATCTCTTTTAAATTATTTTCAAAAATCTTTGACTTTTTTAAATCTAAATTTATACGCTTTAATTAATTTTGAGCTTGCCCGTAACGTCCCAACTGCCAGAATTACTGGGCTTATTTATTCAGGATTTCATCGGACGGCCAACCCAAAAAGCCAATCAACAAAGCAAATGTACGACCAAAAAGTATGTGAAAATTAAATTCATAAATAAAATGCACGACGCTGAGTGACGTCATACAGTAACGAATGCGATAGAGGATGCATGATAAGCCCTTAAATATGCATACATGATAGCTCGAGGGAACATAATTAACACTTCGAATTGAGAATAATTCTTGAAAATATAAGTAAAAAAGACTGTCAAATTGTTTAAACAAAGAAATAGAAAAAAAATCATAATCTACTTTGCATACATTCATAGATAATTTCCCAAACTAGGCAGGTGCGACATTTAATTACATTATTTAATGATCCAGAGTTATTGGGCCTCACTCTTGCTTTTAAGATGTTTATCTAACAATTGAACTATTATAAATAATTAATCAGGAAAGGCTCCACACATTTAAATTATAATTATTCTCTTCTTAGCTTCTAGCACTGCATATCTCCTCCCTCTTGTTTATGGAGACACATCATATTTCAATGCATACATCATTGAATGATTTAAGGTTGTCATATTGTGCATGTCATTGCAAATCATACTATAACTTTCAATAGTAGATTACATTTTTCAGCACTTATAATCAAGATTCATCCATAGACCTTAACTATTTGATGTTTGGAAAAAGCAAGAACAACATACTCTTGATACAAGAAACATATACACACTTCTTTTGAGGCAAAGGGTTGATGAGAAAAGTTTCACTCTCATTCTCTTAAAACTCGGATAATACAAAAAAACTCAAATATTTTCTTTCCGGGCATCCTCAATCAATTAATTAAATCCTCCCCCTTTGCATCACAACAAGACATAGTCGAAGCAAACCAAAGAAAAGTAAATTATTTCTATTGCAAAACGAACATGCTCAAAGTCATCAAATTGCTTTCAAACTCTAATACATTCTTAACCAAATTTCTAAAAGCTGTTCAAAACAATGATAGAAGGTTTAATCCTAACACATCTAGAGCCACATAAACAGCAAATTGACAAATTAAGCGGCTGATTCAGACTTTATAAGAACATAAGTATCAATGACGCAAAATTCATCATTAAAAGTACAATTTACCTGCAACAATGATTTTTGAGATATCAGAGCCCCTCCACGTATAAAGGAGTTTTTGTGGGAAGATGGTAAAGCTTTAGGCCGACTTTCACCATTAGAAAGGCCGTCTGTTTCTATAACTGCAGCACTCTTATCTCCAAATGTGGCATTTCCACTGTTATGATGAGAAAAATTGGTATATTTTCAAAAAGCTTGCAAATATAAAGCAACATATGCAAAGTTACACTAAGAAAATACCTTGCCCTTAAGCTACAAAAATAATGAATCATGTGTGTAAGAGTATGACGTCAAAATCTTCATAAATGTATATTCATATAGTTGGGTAAAAAAATTTATACTTTCATGCTCGAGCATACAAACAGACTAGTACTAATAATCTAGACATCATGCATGCACACATTCATTAATGGTTCAATTCTGCTGAAACTAAGTAAATAGGAAAAATAGCTAAAATATATTATTTTGAAACTATAAAATATTGATCAGCTTGAAATTAATGACTTGAAGAAGAGATCAAGAGAACCTCTTGATTCTTGAAGATGCCAGAGAACTGTAAAATTGGAGAAAATCATGGCGTACAGGCTTCCATTGGAGAATGAAAGTCTATTTGAAGCTTAAACGGAGGGATGCCGCTGAATATTAGTGAGAGTGTGAGATGATAAGACCGGCGACGACAACGATGCGACAAAACATTCTGGTCTCTCGTGGGTAGGAGGTGTCCCAACTTTGGCGGCTAGAAGGTAACTGCCATATCAGCTAGGATGCGAGCAGCAAGTGAGCTAAAACATGATCGGAGAGGGGCTGTGGCTACCGAGGCACCTTCAGACTTCACTTTTTAGACAACAAATTGCTCGCAAGCAGGTGGAAATCAAGAGAAAAGAGAAGCAGGTGGGAAAAATCAATATTTTATTACATTAAAGCTAGAGCTAGGTCCGCATATTAGCTATGGAGGTGGGTCAGAGCTAGGTCCTACGCAATTTTTTTAAAAAACATACCAGAGCAAGTGCCTGGGTGTATTTGAACATGGGGCCACCTATGTTCTAATGTACTTATTCTTCAAAACTGAAGAGTAGTAACATCTTCGATAAATATCTGTTATCCTTGCTAATTTATTCACTAGCTAGCCAAATATTGAAAGATTTGAGAGCATAATTAATCCCACATTAGATAGATGAAGTAATAATTGGTGAAAACAATACCATATGGTAAGCCTTCATCCATAGATTTAAGCTTTGGGGCTGAATTTATATTTAACTATTGATGTGTTAACATGTCCAACATTGGTTCCCCCTAGGCTTTTGTTCCTCAGCAAGACAAAAAAACACAAGCTACAAAAACGTGTAATGAGTCCATATTATCAATAAAATTTTGAAATAGTCGGCATGAACAAATGAAAATTGAGAATTCACAAAGTACATCTCAAATAGTTGAGATAAGATTATTGATGAAAATGGTGAAAATATATGGATATAGTCTTGAGCTACTCGTATGGAGAGATATGGCAGTTCATTACCCATAAAAACTAGGTATCACACTCGAAGATGAATTCTTTGGAGAAGTCAGTCATGGATAAGAATAAGGAAAAAATGATTGTTGGAATTTGTTGAAGAATACGGTAGTGGTGATTGTCTACTGAAATGAATTGATGGTGTCTATATTATTAAAGGCGCATCGAGACACAAATGGGTTCTGGAGCCTAGGCCCAAGGCGCAGGCGTGCACCTGAGACACATGAGGCGCAAGAATGAAAAAACAAACAAAATATAATTAATTAAATACAAAAATCCTTTGAGTTGTGTTAAATATGAAATACAGCCTAATTCCTCACGATGTTGCAAACTTGCAACAATTCTAGATAGAGTAGAACATTCATATAAAAAAATAATTGCATGACTGACATTATAAAAGTAGATTTCATAATGTGTGCATAAGTGATTTTTAATGAACCGGACTGCCAGTTCACTGAAAAACAATGAATTGGGCACCCAGTTCACCGTTCTTTAGTGAACTGTGTGTATAATGTGCAGACTGATATACACAATTTGTGAGTTGTGTTTGAGTGTGTATAGTGAAGAATGCATATGAATGGATTTTTATCAGAGTGCCAACTCCAACGTGAGGTGCGCGCGATCTTGCCCGACTCAATAAAATGCACTACAGTGAACTGGGCAGGCCTCGCGTTGGCATGCGCGCAACGTGCCTTGTGCGCGCCGTCGGCCGTCGTCGCCGCTAGCCATCTCCGCCGCCTCCGGTCGTCGCCGAACAACCTACCCGAGCCGCCTAAGCGGGCAGGGGGGGGGGCACTTCCGTCATTTTTTCTAAAATTGGTGATCCAGGTTCTCTAAATGGAGTGACGTCATTCGGCATCACAAATTCTGACCTAGCGCAACTACCGATGTATCCCTCCAAAAAACTATAAATAGGTCCCGAGGACTTCATTTGAAGACAAGCAACTCCATAGGTTTTCCGTCGAGATCGTAGACTTAGGTCGATTCTCTGCTTAGGAATTTGCTTCGCTTCTCTCCTTATGCAAAGACTTCAACGAGCTCCAAGCCACGCCAACCATCTCCGTGAGAGCGCTCCCATTAAGTCTACGCTTCAACGAGAGCGCTCCGTCCAAGATCTTCGTGGACTTAGAGACTTTTCTAGCCGGAACGCTCTGACGAAGGTTCCGTGAATTCAGCAACATTCCATGGTCGGAGTGCTTCTATCAAGGCTATAATGGATTAGTTGTTTTCTCGTCATTTTCATGCATTGCACTTGAACGGAGTAGCGGTCTGTCACCCTCCGAGATCAAATCTCCATCTCTGTAATCTCCAAGAAACTAGTGGATTTTGGCTCGGCACAGATTCAACCACGTGGTTTTTCACCCTGTCCGTATTTTCCATGTCAAAAAGTCTCTTGTCATTTGATGCAGTTTACTTTGATTGTTTGCGCGCCCGGTTCGATTCTGAGATAAGGCGGTCCGATTTCTCCGGACCAGGGAAAGACTGGGCGACCCGCACCAAGCATGGCCACAAAAATTCCCAAAATATTCTGATTGTCGGATATAGCTTCATAAAACATGAACTGTCCATCTAAAGCCAATAACCTAAAACAGAGAGAGAAGAAGAGAGGAGAGAGGGGAGAGGGGGGAGAGGGGAGAGAGAGGGTGGCAGAATAATTGGGGGAGAGAGTAGAGAAAAAGAGAGAGGAGAGAGGGGGGCGAGATCAGGGGGTGGGACATACTTCAAGAGAGAAAAATATAAATAGATAGGGGCAGAGGCCAGTGCCATTGTGCTCACGTAGGGTTGGAGGGCTGTGTTGTTGCACTCGTGAGTATATTGAAGGATCAAGCGCATATCCAACTGCACCAAAAGCCCGGACTGTTGGAGAGGGTGCTACTTAATTTTTTATATAAGTAGCAGAGCGTCACGGGTCAAGTGAAGGAACGCCGGACCCAACAATCTCCCCCCCGGCGTCCAGCACAACCCGTCGGCTCAGAGGTGGGGTTACCACATGGCCCACACGGCTCAGAGGTGGTGTTACCACATGTCCACGGTTGCCGGACCCACACAGGTAGAAGGGAAAAATCAGGATTTAATAGCGCCCCCGGTCTTGAACCCGTGACCTCCTCTGATACCAATTGAATGATCAAGCGCATACCCAACTGCACCAAAAGCCCGGACTGTTGGAGAGGGTGCTACTTAATTTTTTATATAAGTAGCAGAGCGCCACGGGTCAAGTGAAGGAACGCCGGACCCAACATATATATGCATATGTGTATATATATCTTTATTATATAAGCAAACACCTCAACAACCCATGGTGTAACATTTAAATCCCATAATACCCCTTACATTTCTCCTACCTCAATGCAAAAAAAGGGAATTTTTGGTCATTACATAAAAACAACTATATGAGGAGAGAGAGGGCTTGATTTTTTATTCAACCATAATAAAAAATAAGTCTTTCACTTCACACGTGTCAGACATTCTCACCCCTTCCCGTTAAAAGCTGGCTTCTCCCCCCTCCACGCTCACCTTTTGGGATGACCTTGGAGTCTGTTACGGATCCTCCATCAACATATCTTGTATTATTATTATTATTATTATGTTGAGTCGAGTCAAGTTGAGTCGAGTCGTGTTGGCTTGAGTCATATTAGTCGTAGCGTCTAAGTATTTTACTATTTGTTAAAGTCCATGTTATTTACGGTTATGCCATCGACTCCTATATTTATAGGGCCCTTGGGGTCATGTAGGAATTATGCAAGAAGAAATATTAAGTTGCTTTTCTCATCCCAAGCTCTTCTCCTTCCTCATCTCCCTTCTAGGGTTTCGGCCCACTCTCTCATCCCCTCCACCACTTCTAAGGGGTTAACCCCCCTTTGTATCCTCCACCCGTTGCCCCTCCGGCAACCACCGAAAGAGGCACGTAACAAACTTGGTATCAGAGCCTCTTTCCTGCCCTCCAATAGACGTTTCCGCTGTTCCCCACGGCCTGCCGCTACTCTACCTCCCGCCCTCTTCTGTCGAAGCCAACAACCGCAGCATTCTCGCTCGCCCTAGCCGCGCGCTGTTGGCGTTAAGCCGTCATCATCGCTTGCCTCCGGGCGCGCATCCAGCAACCACATCTCCTTCCGACCTCGCCCTTCGAAGCCGCAGCACAAACAAACACCCCGGACGCCATCATCTCCGGCATCATCGGGCATCGTCGCACTGTGCTCCTGCCTCGTCAGGCTGCGCCTCTTCATCGTCGCGCATCGGCCCGGCTTCCGTGAGTCATCATCGGCAGTTTCCCCGCTCGAATCGTCGACCAGCCCTGCCGCTACTCTGCTCCGTCCGCCTCAAGCCGCCCCGGCCATTATCACCTCTCCCATCCCATATATATCTATATAGTTATTTTTTCCTTTTTTTTCAATATTCCAATCCCTCTCAGCAAGCCAGCTATCACCTTTCCCATCCCTCTTTATTCTCTTTATTATTTTTTCCTTATCTCTCCTTGAGCCCACCGTAACCGTACTCCTCAAATCACCTCCAGCTTTAACTCAATTCCCCCCCCCCCCCCACTCTTCTTTTATTTAATTCCCTAAAACCCTCTACACCACACATTCCGTCCTCCCAATCCCATCACCAGCACATTGCCTTATTATCTTAACTTTTTGTGGCCCCACCAAAAATCTTTCCCTCTTTCTTATTTTATTTTCCTAGAGCCGGCTGCTCATCAAGTCCCCCCTTTTCAATTCTTGTGTTATTTTTTTATTTCGCGGCCCCACCACAACTCTACCCCACTTCTTTTTAATTTAATTTTCTTCCTCTCGCCCAGCCCCCCCCCCCCCCTCACTCATTTCATTTCCTCTAATTCCTTACTCCCTTCCTGCTAAGTACTTAATTAATTATTACAACAATTTCATCATGTCACTTACCGATGTCGACCGCATTGAGCTTCTCGCCGCCCTCGTCAAGATAAACCGCCGTATTGCTTCTCGGGAGGCTCGACTCGGCCACACCGATGCTCGGCTCGACCTCAAGCTTGACGCCCTCTGCATGTCTCGCGATTCGTTGGTGGTTTTTCTGTCACCACCACCACCGGAGCTGGACTCGCCGCCTCCCCCTCCAAGGATGGTGCCACCACCATCCTCCGTCCTTCATGACGCACCGCCGCCACCGCTGTCATCACCGCCATCGCCGCCGCCACCAGCTCACCTCATGCAGTCGCCGCCACTGCCGTCATCACCGCCATCGCCGTCGTCGCTGCCACCGTCGCCGCCACCACTCGTCGCCGATATACCATCTGTCTCCATGGTGGTCCTCCTTCCACCGCTTTCGCCTCCTCCACCCCCTCTCCTTCCTCCGGCTCCTGCATTGCCGCCGTCTCCGGCCATCTCACTACCTCCTCTTCCGGCCCCTGCACCGCCGGCCCCCGCCAAGCCACTACCACCGGCCACTCTACCGCCGGCCACCGCCTTGCCACTCCCACTGGCCACTCCACCGCCGAACCCCGCCAAGCCACTACCACCGGCCACTTTACCGCCGGCCCCCGCCTTGCCCCTCCCACCGGCCACTCCACCGCCTCTCCTGCAGACCCGTGCTCCGTTGGCCCCGACGGATCCGTTTCTGCTGACGGTCGCCGTCCCTCCATCCGCCGTACTACTGCTGCTCACCACCGCTCCACCGACAGGGCGAACGCCATTACCTCCGCCGCACGTCTTTCCGACGGCGCCGCCGCTACTTCCCTACACCGCCGCTACCGCTAGAGCCCAACAGGCGCTATTCTGGCGCGAGATCAAGCTGCCAGATGATCCGCCATCCAGCTGGAGTTCGAGCTTGGGGACAAGCTCGATGTCAAGGACGGATGGGGTGTTACGGATCCTCCATCAACATATCTTGTATTATTATTATTATTATTATGTTGAGTCGAGTCAAGTTGAGTCGAGTCGTGTTGGCTTGAGTCATATTAGTCGTAGCGTCTAAGTATTTTACTATTTGTTAAAGTTCATGTTATTTACGGTTATGCCATCGGCTCCTATATTTATAGGGCCCTTGGGGTCATGTAGGAATTATGCAAGAAGAAATATTAAGTTGCTTTTCTCATCCCAAGCTCTTCTCCTTCCTCATCTCCCTTCTAGGGTTTCGGCCCACTCTCTCATCCCCTCCACCACTTCTAAGGGGTTAACCCCCCTTTGTATCCTCCACCCGTTGCCCCTCCGGCCTAAACTGAAACCCGCCTCAACTGAAAAATCCCCGCCTCAACTGAAAAATCCCGCCTAAACTCAGAAATCCCGCCTAAAGGCTCTTTTTTAGAGCCCTCCCATAACTTTTACCTTCTCCTCCATTTGACTGCCACTTCATACACACACTCTCTCTCCTCTCTCTTTGGAAATAATGCGGAGGGGGAAGGTGACGTGGGACTAGAGTTCACCAACCCTCAGATGGACCCGCACATCTACTCCTCTCCTCTCCAGATGAAGAATGCATAGGCCTCCTTATCCTCTCAAGAACTGCTTATAGTGTTCCATGGTTCCCTCTGAAAATGAAGTTCCATCTCTCCAAATCTGTCTCTAGGTATTTCACACTCACTTTCTGCCTCCCCATCAACAAAAAAGATCTCCATCTCAATAATTTTTATTAACTGAATGTTGGGCAGACCTTCGTTGCTCAAGTGACTTGCTCACTGAGTTTCCATGCTGCAGGTTCTTAGTGCATCATGTTTTTTACTCTATCTTAAACTGAAGCGAAACAGAGAAATGCAAAACTTTTAGTAAATCACTGACTAAAGGTAAGTGCGGTTCTTTGAATCCATATGTATATAGGCGTTAGTATTTCGTATGAATGTTTTTCCTTTGTAAACTGGTAATGCCTTGGGCTATTTGCGATTGATTTTG
Organism: Platanthera zijinensis; assembly: GCA_039513925.1. Classification (NCBI taxonomy): domain Eukaryota; kingdom Viridiplantae; phylum Streptophyta; class Magnoliopsida; order Asparagales; family Orchidaceae; genus Platanthera; species Platanthera zijinensis. Next base: position 206,154,305 of record CM077082.1, on the reverse strand, counting down.
ATAACTCACTCTTTGGCAGATTAAGCTCCCCAGTAGAAAATAGACAAAAAAACAATGTAAGTGTGATCTATTTTGGTACAACAGAGAAATTGCGCTGTAATATATTTTGGTTGCATAATTTGCTTTAGATTTTTCTTTCATTACGTTCTTCTTTACATATCTACTTCATGCACTCTGTATGAGGATTTTTCTGTGTCTTCATTTTCAGCCTTCTCATTCAAACATGGATATACAGTTATTGCCAACTCTCATTTTATTATTTGGTCTATAATATCAGACATTTAAGCCTTCTCATTCAAACATGGACATATTCTTTTCATTTTGTGAGATTTAAAGACAATAAAGTTATTAACTCCTCTCTTCAAATTTTTTTGCCTTACAGTTCTCACTTTACTATGTCGCCTGTCAAAGTTCTAAGAAGAAATACCGGGTTCTATTCTGATATGTTTGTATAATGATTTAGGAGATATCAGCAGCCCTAAATATTGCTCTGATACATTACTTTTTAACTCTTATATGTTCTTTTTTTGGTATTCATAAAAAATCTGTAATTACACATGAACATTTTTGAGTTATCTGCACCTTGCAGATAATCACCGCCCCCGAAGAACGTCTCTGCCCCCGACGAACGTCGCCGCCCACAACGAATGTCGCCATGGATAAATGATTTATCTATTTATAATGGAATTTATTATCTTCACGTGTAGCTATGATATTCATTGGCCTCCAACTTAATCTAACTTCAATATATTCCAGGCCATTTCTGTTATTGTAGGTATCTATAATGCATATCAATTTTCATGCAGGCATCTACAATCATATCTATTATCTCCTCTTACTGCAGGTATCTCACACATTGATTATTGGTTGTCTATTTTTGAACATGCATAGTTATGAGAAAGTTTATAATTTCAATTGTAAATGCATATGTTATGCATTCTTAATCTTTATAGTTTCTCTCAATGCCAGAGAGTGAACATAAGCTTATCATTGGGCTCATCTAGCTATATATTAATTAATCCTTCATTTCAAAATAAAAAAAATGTTGAATGGGGAATTGAAAATTGAAAAATTGTCGCAAAACATTACCTCATGTTCAGTAAAACCTAAGAGATGATATATTTGTTCACACACCCTCATGTGACCAATTTATCCGCCCCAACGAATGACACGGCCGTCGATCAATGGCGCCACCCCCAATGAATGACGCCTCCCCCGACGAATGACGTCGCCCCGGACTAATGTCGCCGCAAACAACAAATGTCGCTCTCACGACAAATGTCGCCCCCATGACAAATGTCGCACCCACAACAAATGTCGCACCCACAACAAATGTTGTCTGCACGGGGTGCTTTTGGTTGGGATTTAGCTTTTCAAACAAATGTCGCCCCCACGATGAATGTTGCCCCCACCGAATGTATCCCTGACGCCGAATGTCGCCCCCACGACGAATGTCGCCCCCACGACGAATGTCTCCCCCACGACGAATGTCGCCCCCACGACAAATGTCGTCCTCATGACGAATGTCGCCCCCTCGACAAATGTCGCACTCACGACGAATGTTTCCCGCACGGGTTCCCCCGTGCACGACTGCTTGTACTATTCTATAAGGGGAAAACATCCTTTGGTGCAACATTCATATTGCCAATTATACCCCTTATTTTTAAATTTAATGTCAAAATTTTGTGGTAGTGAATTCAACAAAATTTGAATTTCTAAGACTACGGTAATTTTTAATTTCCAGCACTCTCCCTTGATTCTGGTGTATATCATTTTCCGTGCATATAAACTTTTCGTTATCGCAAACTTCTCCACGACTCAAACCCTTGCAGGCTTCTCCATCGCGATATTCTCCTACATCCTTCATGCTCCTTCCTTCCCACATCAACGACATCAACCACACATTTTAATCCAGCAAGCCTCTGTTTCCCCTCGCCCTCTAGGGCATCACACTTCCAACCCTCGCTTGAAGACCTCACCGACGTCCTGCTTCTCGCTTCAACTTATCTTCCTCTCCCAAGGTCCCTGCCGACGCCAATCCCGTATGTGAAACCCTCCCTCCAAGTCACAGACTACACACTTTCTTTGAGGCAGGACAGAGCTTCATCTCACCTCTCACGGCAAGGTCCTCCCCTTCCCCATCTCTCCCTCCTTTCTCTCATTTTCCTCTCATGACAGGAATCTGCCACGTCTTCTTCTCCTCCGATTCCATGAGGAAATTTGGAGACTAGGGAAAAAAATAGCTCTGTGTTAACTAATCATAAGATTCTTAGTTTCTATTTACTCTAAATAATCCACTTCAGTTACATAGCATTTTGATTCCTCTTGCTTTGGTGATGAAATCGAATGGATTAATATTTTTTTGAACATGAAATTTTTATATCTGCAAGTAAGTGATATGACATATGGTATCTCTGTTGAAAATAGAGATGTTGAATATACATTTTATCAAATGTTACAAAAATGTCATTTTCTCTCTCAAAAGACTACTCTGTTGGACTTGATTGTTTCAGCGGATTTATAGCAGAACCACTGAAAATTCTGGAGTTATAGTCGAAAAAATGGATTCATGGTTAGAGTCAAACAAAATAATGCATTTATTTTTTGATTTAAGCTTTGTTTGTGTATGGAATTCATTTGATTTTTCCTTAACTCAAGCATCTGAAATGTCAAATTTGTATTTTTGTGTGCAGGCATGGATTATGCTTAGTATGACGACACCACAAATGGTGGACCTAACTACTTTGAAACTGGAACTCTAAACAATTTCAATAGAATAGTTTTATGCATCTAATACTGATTTTTTTCAAATTCTATTTTTTGTTGATGGGAATGCAGATGCATGCTGCAGGTAACCAAAAAACTGCAAGTTCCATAGTGAAATCGTCAGTTCAGGATAACAAACAACACAATAAGCCTATGAAGCCTTTGTTTCATGGCCATATTACTTCAAATAAAGAAACATTCGTTGAAACATTTACAAGACCATCTGATTCTCAGGACAAAAAACGTGTTACCAAATTCTGCAATTTTTCAGCATCCTTCACTACCCCCTAAACACATCTCTTTTCATGCTTATCGGCCACTTATGCCGCACAATCAAATTTTCTGTGTCAAGAACAATACCGGGAATAGATGGTGTCACTATGCACTTAAATATCTAGGCTCCATCTTTACCAACTTTCATTATTTATAATGTGATTGCTTTTTATTCATTGATTTAACTTGATTTTGCTCTTTGTTATCCCTTCTTCTCTTCCCAAATCAGATCTGTGGCAGTAACACATAAACTATTTGAGGAGTTTCCCTTATCATATATAAATTTTTTTCTTCCAAATCTTCTCAACTTCTGTTTTTTCACTTATCTTTCCTTCTTGAAGTCATATCTCATTTTGTGCAGGGATGTTCTTCGTATTATAATAAATGTGGAGCTTCAATGGTATAGATGTCATTCTTAACCAACCATGAACAAACAATATCCCTATTTGTAAGTCTTTTACAGTAAAGCATTATAAAAAAATTCATTAAATGTTTTCTTTTAGCTATTGAGAAAATAGATTAGTGGTTTTTAATCGAAGATGCACGGACAACGAATATTGTTGAGTGATGCTCTTGGCTGAGTTTAAGTGTGTCAAATATGAGTGTTTGAAATGTCATCACACCATTGCCTAAGCTAAGATTTCTTACACAACTCATGTATAGTAGGCTTTCAATCACGAGTCATTTGGACATCAACTCAACAAAGTATTGCTTAATTGTTGTTACGCTGCAACTAAAATTCTGCCCAATTTCATAACTTCATACACTTATGTCAAGTTATTGTTTTAAAATTAAATGACTATCAAATTTTTTCTACAATCTAAATGGCATTGCAGATGGCGTGGTGAAAGGCTTCGCAGGCTGCCCATGCAACTATAATTATTGCTGAAAGGAGGTCGGGACATTTGAGTTTCTTCTCTCTTCCTATCTCCTTCAACTAATTTGTTTTGCTTAAATTAAGGCAAAATTTCTGTTTTGATTTTCATTTGATATGCTCTGTATTTTTAAAAAATTTAAATTTAAGATTACTATTTTAATCTTGATGCAGGAGAAAAATGATAATAGAGATGAACATAAACACCAGGGCAAAGAAGCATTAATTTAAGGAAGGAAACACTATCACAAAAGCTAGTTCATCGATGATGGCTGGAGCTAGGCTCAATTACTCACAATTAGGGACTAACATACGATGGATGATCTTATTTAATTATTTGTGGAGTTTTAAAAATAAGATTATTCACAAGTTTTGTCATTTTTGTAGAGGTGTAAATTTTTTGAGTGGTACTCTCTCTTGATATGCTACAAATTAATGTTGGTACACTTTAACACTTGACATTGTGTTTTAATATTGCAAGAAAATTTTTCTATTATTATTAAACTCGACGTTCATAGAGTGCTCTAAGTCATTTGGTAAACTAATTTATATTTGATTAAAATGTTGCTAGTTCTGGATTATATTTTTACTTTTTAATTATTTATACACTGTTGGCTGAAAATTATTGCTTGATATTCAAAACCTAAAATTGCACCAATTTTTTTTTAAATATCTTTTTCTGGCGCTTTTACACAAAAGTGTGGCAAAATATTTTTGTTTATGAAATGTTCATTTCAGCGTTTATATAAAAAGCGCTGTCAAATATTATACTCCTATTGCAATGTTTAAGCGCCTTCAATGACTACAGGTCTATGTCGATGATTTAATAAAAGCGCCGCTAGATGCAATGCTGACGGTTGCATTCACGGCGTTTTAGCGGCCTTTTAAAAAAATGTCACAATATCTATGGTCACGTTTAAAAAGCGTCGTGGAAAGTCTTAAAAAATGTAGCGGTAGACGTCTTCTTGTAGTGCCAATTTTTTTCATGTCTTCTTTGAAGGATTCACCCTTTAGTATAATTACTACATAGTTGAAATGCACATTAAATCTCATAACAACTCAGTACTTTCTTCTCAAATCACGTAAAAATTGGGATAAAATGCAATGCATTAACAAAAATTATCGAACAAAATAAATGAATAATCCTAAGAGCATGGTTTCCATGCACCAAAATTTGGAAAAATAATTTAGCAGTACATTGTCTTGTAGGTATTTGAGCATGTGATTTTGTCCTAACCATAACTATATATATCACAATATTTACTACTGAATTTTTTTATTTCACTACAATACCAAATAAGTAAATTAAAATTTTGACAATAGAAAACTACAACGTTCAGCAAAACAAATGGTATTTTGTAATAATAACTTAAACAATAATAGACATTCCATCAAGAATCAAATAAATGAAAATAAAAGAGCAAAGAGAAAATTTCACCAACATCACAATTCTCAATTGCTATGATAGGAAAATAAAAATACTTATATAAGTTATTTTTTTTCTTTACAAGCGTATGTACCTGTCAATTTGTTCTGCTTTCCAAGTCCCTGTGATTTTCCTGTTGGTTGAACTCAATGGAAAAATTTCTTAATTGATCAGCGGTGACCCTGCCTAAATCTTGCAGTTTGTTTAGCGCATGGAAACATCTCCTGATGCAAAAATTCAATACAAGAATAATAAATGAGTTAACAATGTTGTACTTTGATCTATAAAGTTTGAAAAAATTAACATACTAATAAAGTAAAATATCCTTCACAATCTTCATAAAAAATTTTCATCTAACTTTATTTTTATAATATATTGCAATTAACATACTAATAAAGAAGATTATAAACAAAAAAAATATACCTTATAGTTTTTGTCGGATCCGGATCTCTAAAAAAATCATCTTCAATTGTTAAATTCCTTTGGCGCTTGCATCCTTTTAATATGACCGGCACCGCATATGAAAATATATTCCATGATAAAATCGATACTATCAACCACCCGCATGCAAAAAATCTTCCATTCCAAGATTTAAACGATAAATCACCATACCCAACTGTGGTCATAGACACAACAGTTAGGTAAAGTGCATCCTCAAAACTTAGTTTCTCAATAAACATTATTCCTAGGACTCCTGTCACGATACTTACAAATACTAATATGATGGCATACTTAAGTTTTTGATGATACCTCAATAATTCAATAGCCCAGGAGACAAAGTAGGAACTCGCCAAGTTACAAGCCCATACCGTAAAAACGATTATGAAACAATATCTTAATTTGGCGCTAGAATTTTTTGGGGTTATATCACCATATCCAATGGTGCTGAACGTAACAATATGGAAGTAGGTTTCATTAATCCGCATATCTGGATATGATCCTAAGATTTTATCATGTTTAAGAGCGGGGGTAGAAATGAGAAGGATGACAACGGTGAAAAGACATAAAATAGAAAAAACAATAAGGTAAATGATGACGGGAAATAGAAAACCGAGCCTGTATCCCTGCAAAAATTCGAATGAATTGCCTGCAACGTGGAGCAAGCGTTGCCAGGTTTTGTTGGTGCAGACTCGGAGGGGTTTAGCGCATTGCCAGATGAATGTCAAGACTTGGAGGGCACATTGCCAGATGAATGTCAATACTCGGAGGGCACGTTGGAGGATCCGGATGGAGAGTGGGAGATTGCGGCTTATTCTGCTCAAATTGGTCCAGATGGAAAATGGGGGATTGGGACTGGTTTCCTGCCTTCTGCTCCGAGTGGAAAGTGGGAGATTGTGTCCCATTCCCCTATTCAAAGTGGAGGAAAGGTGGGGAGTAGTTACCGCTCCTGTTTCAAGTGCGAGATTGTAACTCATTTGTCTATTCCTAGTGGAGAACTGATCGGCAACATTATCCCTTGTGTCAACTATCGAAGTGGAGGAAGGGTCAGGAGTAGTTACCGATCCTGTTTCAGGTGGGAGATTGTGCCCCATTACCCTTTTCGAAGTGGACAACTGATCGGCAGCATTAACCCTTGTGTCATCTGTCGAAGAGGAATGGTCGTCAGTAGTTACCGGTCCTGTTTCTTTGTCGGAAGTATTCAGAAAGTTTATTTCACGCCTTCTGCGTACAAAAGGACCGCGTAAATGCGTAGGATCCGAGCTTCTGTCATCATCAATGGGAGTAGAGGGCACATTGATATCGGATGCAGTCCTGTTAATCCTCATTTCGGAAGAGAAATGAAGAAGTTGAGGCGAATGGAGTAGGTGCTCGATCTTTAGAAGAAGATGAATGATGTGAGTGCTCTGCTTCGATCGGAAGAAATGGAGCTGTGAGGGGAGTATTGGCTCTGTTCTTTTTCTTGGGGGAGTGGACTAGCGGCTAGCTTGGAGAAAGAAGAAGATGAGATGGCAGCAAGAGAGTGAAGAAGAAGATGAGATGGCCGTGCTCTGTACCAGTAAAGAAGAAATAGAGCTCGGCTGGCTGGGAGGAAGAAGGACGATAATGGTAATGGCTGCTCTTGCTCTGCTCTTGCTTGCTCTCCTGTACATTTTGTTTGAGAAAAGAAAATGGAGCTCTATCGGGGGAGCCAGAGTACTGCGCGCAGAGTGGGAGGCTGCACTGTACGGAAGATTTCGTGGAAATGAAAGGCTAGGCGGCTCATATCTGGGCTTACTTGCCTGCTGTGGTAGCTGGGTTCAATTTCAGAGGCTAGGCGGGTGTTATTTTGTTTTTTTGTTTAATTATTTGGCTCATATCTGCTTGGTGGCCTATAAGCAGCTTCACTCAAAACGTAAAGTTAGATGTCTTTGGCGATGACGAGCGCTTAGGGCGACGGGCGGGAGCTGATTAGGGCCGCGGAGCGTGCAGAGTAATATTGACGAGGATTTGCGGGATGTTGCGCGCAAGGAGGCTTCTTTGATCGGCTCGTGAAACTGGTTCGTGGCCGTGAACTTTGACGAATTTTTGGTGGAAAGGTGACGACTTATAGAAAAATTTCGGCAGAGCTCTAGTCTGAGGAGAAAAAAAGCAAGGAGGAGAAAGTTGAGAAATGAGAAGACATGTGTCTCCTTTTATAGCCTTTAGGAGGGGGTTACGGTAGTTATGTGGTTATCGGTACGCCATAACCATCAATAATATTATTTTTAGTATTGTTTAGAGCGCGTAATTTGCTCATTATATTTGTTATTCGTAGGCCAATAATTTAATTAAAAAAAATCTTCCACTATTCATGATGGTTAGTAGGTGGTTACCAACGAAATAGATGATGATGGTCATGGCGGAACGATCGGACGGCGGAGAAGGGCCGCCATGCATGGGCGGCCACCTTGACGGCAGGCGGCCATCGGCAAGAGAGTACCGCGGTGTGGGGAGGGGCGGCCGCCCCTCGCGGGCGGCACCCCGTGACCGCCCCTTGCGGGCAGAGCCCCGCGACCGGGAGGCAGCCGCGAGGAGGGGCGGCCGGGGCGCAGCCGCCCCATGCGGGCGGGGCCCCGCGGCCGGGAGGCGACCGTAGAGACGGGCGGCGCCTAGCGGTCGGGAGACGGGCGCGGCCACCCGGTACCGGCGATTGCAGCGTTGGCGGCCGGTTGTTGTGGTGGCTTGGATGGTGAACGTAGCGGGATCGACTTGCGGGGGATCGTGTGAGGCGATCGCGCGTGCGGCAGTCAAATTCATGATCCAATTAATTTAGTGAGATCATGGGGAGCGAGTTATTTGCATCCCCCATCCCTTATAAAAATTATGATGACATCATCAAGATCAAATTGCTATGCCGAGAGAACATGAACATGAATTGCATCCATTCATATGAGATCATACAACACTTCTATAAATTACTACACCATTCAAGTTAAAGGCGATGCACTATAAATAATTCAATAATTCTTGAAGGAATTTTAAGCATGGAAGAGTTGCACGTAAACAACTACCATGCCAAATAGAAATCTCCCTTACTAGATGTCACGTATCTTTATAATATTAAAAGGAAAAGTTGCAATTGATTAAACATTCAAAAAAAGTCGGAAATATTCTCATTTTTAAATTTTAATGTCATCACATGTATTACAATTCATTTCAAAAAAAATTAAGAAATAATGTCCATTTAAATAATTACATTATCTCAAAATTAAATGTAATGATGAAAATCTATTAAATTTTAAAAAGTTGAGTTGAGCTCTTACACCTACTATGATACGCTATCATTAGACAGGTCAACGATCAATTCAAGAAAAGTTATCATCCGACATATCAACAGCATTTTCGAGTTGTCATTAAACTAATCAACTTTATTACAGTTGTTTAATTAATATTGTATTTATTTTAAGTTGCATTAAATAATTGATAAGGGAGGAACCCCAAACCTATTGCAGTCGAGATATAGTCGTGATTGGTCATAGGGGTGAATCCCCATATCTGTCACTCGTAACTATAAAATGAGATAAGAAAAAAAAAACAACAGATCATAAGGCATAATTAATCTAATAAAAACTAAACGAAATGAGTGAAATCACAAAAACTATTATCATATGCATCAACCCCATGATGAATGAGTTTGAAAGAGTTCACCATGATGGCAAGGTCCTAGAAGTTGATAAATTGGGCACTAAATGAACTTTTTGGTACCAACAATGTGCTCGCAAGTGAAACTCCATGTTCTATTAATTCTAATGGTGTATTTAAATTGGTTCCAAATGACAACACTCTAAAGGATGAAGACAGTGAAGCAGAAAAATCCTATCCATAATTGAAGACACAACAAAGTCACTATACTGTGGCATTTTTTTGTCTTTAGTGAAGATTTTGAAGTCTCGCTATAGTTTTTGTGATCTTTATAAAAACGTCATCAAATCATCATGATTACACATGTTGTAGCTCATTCACATTTTCAAAAAAAACTTCATGATTGAAAGTTACTCTACCGCAACATTTTTTTCAAATACGGCATAATTGGTGGTAGTTTTACCGTGACACTTTTCTAAAATAAAAGCATCATGGCTGACAGTTGCTTATCGTGACACTTTTCCAAAAAATGTCATGATAAATAACTATTCTACTGTGACACTTTTCTAAAAAAACGTCATGGTTGACGATCTTTTGCATTGCACTACAATAAAATGATTCTACCACGGCACTTTTTTGAGCTTTCCACGGCGCTATTTAAGCAATGAAAAAAAAAATTTGTTGCACTTTAAAAAATGTTACAAAAGCAATCAAGTCTACAAAATACACAAACCCAACAAATTTAGTGAAAAGAAAACATTTATTCCTTCAAATATAATCATGCCCAAATCTAAAGACAACACTATAATAAAATATTTTAACTCAATTCAGGTAACTTCAAGAAAATCACATTACATTTATAACCATACAATACAACACAATATTGGAACAAACCATTTGCAATATAACTATGATTGAGGCACAATCATGTGGTGCAATAAGCTCATCACCAACATCTTCAATTGCATCTACTAAATACTTTGGGGAATTTGGCATACTCTCCATGCTACCAGATACACAATATCAATAATAATACCCAACTGAATGCTCTCTGCTGCTATCATTGTCGTTGAAAAAGACATTTGTCATTTCATTAATATAAATCTATGGTAAATCAAGTGACTGTATTAAAACAAAAACAAAAACAAAAACAAAAACTACCTCCTACCCTTCTTTATTTAAGAAAATAATGATTTTTATAGAATAAAAGGATACAAAAGGTGGATGAAAGACCCATCAAAGTCTAAAATTAAATAAAGTTTTTCATAAAAATAGTTATAATGTTGGGGATCCCAACTAAGTCAGATTTGTAGACATGTACATTTTAGGCAAGAATAATTGATTGAAGGTGCACTCTAGGCTTGATCAAAACTCCATAGTTAAAAATGGTTCCTTGAAACAATAATTTATCAAATATGGATCATATCGGGGAAGATCAAATATGGACCATATTGGGAAAGATCAAATATGGGTCATATCAGGAAAGAACAAATAACATAATTTTTTTTCCCTGGTTAGTTATCTATGAGATTAAAGAGCTAAGTGAATTATTAGAACTTCTTAACATTTCACTTTATCTATCTTAACATTCCACTTTATCTATGGTTCCTCCAAATAAAGTTTTGAATTTCACATACAGATTAAAAATTATTCGAAAACCAAATATTTGTCTCAAGGTAAAAAGATATGAAAATGAACCAACAAAATCGGGAAAGCAGGCTTAAAATACAATGATATGGTCGTGTTTATGGCCCTGTATGTGAGGTAATTAGGTATTTATGAGAATATAAATCAAATAACTAAAAGTGATAACAAACTAATTTAGTGATGCATATTCAACAAACTAGTTTAGTGGTGTAAATGCCAAAAATTCAATTACAAAAAAGAAATTATATGGCCTAATTATGTGTAATTTTGTTATAATCCTAAATTTAGGACTCAAATGATTTTATTGCCGACTTAGTTCTAACTTGATGGTGGTGAATTCAGCTCAAATTTATCATCGGTTAAGTGAGGGAGTATTAAGGCTCATTAGAAGCTCTCAGGCTCCATCAGCAATTTAATAAGTGTAATGTATTGGCTCGGATTAAAACCATAACACAAAAAACTGCATTTGGCTCCAACAAAAATTGATTAAAATGAAATAAAGTGGGTGGCAACATTAAGCTAATCAAATAACCCCACACACTCATTTTCATTAAATTTATGTAACAAATATTAATTTTATATCATTGATTCAAAGAATGAGACTATTTCAACACTACAATTGCTGTAAAATCTGCAAAAAAGTAACTACTTCAACAAGTTGTTAGAGAATGTACCTCTTGAATTCAACTGTTCGCTTGTTGAAGCCATGGATTATAAGGCTGATTACTAATCTGTTTAAGGCCAAAGAAGTTAAAAAAGGCATTAAAAGAACAGTTTGTGGATATGCAAAACAAAATACAACAATCAAATAGCCTATACAACATTACTGGGAGACGAGGGAAGGAAAGGAAATATTTGGGCGGAGAAAAGAAAGTAAATGATGAATAAATTTTTTATTGAAAGTTTTACATAAGGAAAACAATTAATCTTATTCATGATTGGTAATTGCCAAAAAACTACAAAAGGTCAAAATGCAAGGAATTATTTACACAATTAGAAAGATATACAATTTGATATTATAAACCATCACCTTGGAAGAATGCATTTCTCTCAATTTCCATTACGTCTAGGAGGGAAACAAAATATTTCATAAAGATTTTGCAGTTGGGGCAAAGCATAAACTCATTAAAGAGGTAGTCCCGGGAGTTACGAATATAGGATCACCAAGAGCTTCGAATCTAGGGCTTGCCAACAATAGTGAAGGCCGAGAAGAATACACATGAGAACCAAAATTGCACTAAATGACCATTTGCAATGAAAATGCATGGAATAGTGAAAAGATTGATCATGTTGTAAGGAATGACCCCAAAATTGCATAAAACAAACCAATTCAACCGAGCATGTCTGTTGATAATAATTGGTTCAATAGTGTAAAATCAAGAGTACATTACTACATGATGTATAATCTAGAACTCATGATAGTCAAGAAAGAACTCATGCTAGTCAAGAAACAATCGAAAAAAATTGTCTAGTAAAAATGGAGTTGATGAACTAAGCTTTTATCATAATGCTGCACACTAATTATTATACATACAGTAATATGTAGACATGGAACAATCCAAAATAAAACGAACAAAAGGAAATGTGGATTAATATATATATACCAAATTCCCTGTCGATAATCATTGTCATTATCCAATAGATCACCAGCTTGCCTGCAAGGACAATCATTGTCATTATCCAATAGATCACCAGCTTGCCTGCAAGGAATAAGCCGTAAGCAATTGCTTACAGAGGACCTTGGATCCCTAGCTCGATCTGCTCTAAATGCGTACCCTTTCCATGTTAAAACATCAGTTTGTTGAATTGGAGTTATCGAAGAAAATTCCAAAAAGGAGGAAGAACACCGATGGATTTCAAGCGATTTTGAAGAAGTCGGAGTCGACGATGCCCTAGCAAAAAATTGTGAAGCATGAGTGAAAAAACAGGCGGCCTTGAATAAACTGGGATGAACCTTACTACAAAGGCGAAGAACGACCTAGGGAAGGGGAAGATGAGAATGTGCAGCGGCGTGGGGAGAAAGGAGAAGCAAGAAGTCGGCTTGGGCAAGGAGAACGAAGGAGAAGCGAGGAGTTTCAAGGTTTGGGGAGAAGGTGTTCCATACCCCAACCACTTCTCCATGCCCAGTATAAGCGCAACAGGTTGTTGAGGCCGTCAGGCCGAGCTTCGAGCCGTGTTTGGGGTATATTGGTTGCAACCCTATTACAGAGAAGGCCAGTGTGACATAAGAGCTCATAACAGATTAACATACACATTTAAAACATAAAGTCAAGGAAATGAGTTCTAAGTGGTATTAATTATGTTCAAATACAGTAAAATGTGGTATAAAAGGACAAACACAATGTTTTCCTCATAAAATGGCTTAAGTAAAGGTTGCATGGGCATCACTACAATCAGAAATGAGTCACTACAATAAAAATGAGTTTCTTCTGTAAAAACTACAAAAACTTGTTTTGCTATAAATCTGAGAGAGAGGAAACATCAATCAATAATGTAGAAATACCTGAAGTTTCATTCATGTGCTGCAATAACTGATGATCATGAACCTAAATGGCTAATTGTCATGATTCCGGATGATGGACAAACTGTCAGTCTAAGCCTGCAATCCAAAGGATCTTGAGCCAGAAATTCGAGCTGGATGCTAAAGAAAACTAAGATAAATGCAGATCATAGTCAGAAACCTTCATGAGGAAATGCGCATTCTCCATTCTAGCCCATCCAAATGGACATTATTAGGACATCAAAAAGTCCGATAGCTTCAATTCCAGATTGCGGAAATCAATGGTTTCTTATCCTGACATGTGAAAGGCAAGATGTAAATGGGGGAGGAAAAGTAAGTGTGATGCATTAGTAGGTCGAGAGACTCGGGATGACTCTATAAATGCAACCCAAAATGAAAAACAGTGTAGTGTCGTGCAAGAGTGGTCCACTTAAAATTGCAACATGCATATAATTATTATAACAAACGACAGAGGCATGTGCGGTTGCAAGTAATTAATTTAAGGAAAACAAATATTAATTCTAATTTGACAGAGGCGCCATGATTTTAAGAACAAGCAGCATAAGTCCTGCAAATCGCACAACGTATGCACTAATAGCACAATGAAAACAAAATCCACCACAATATGAGTACATGAATAAATAACAATAAAGAAAATACTGTTACCACAATTCACACATGTAGGCGGTGGCGGTGGTGGGCAATCAATGTCACGACAATGACGGGGTTAGCCGAACTGGAGTGGATCCGCGACAGGTAGAGTTTAGGGATGTTGGAATTAGAGCTCCAGCGGTTGTGTGGGGAAAAGGTGGTTGGCGGGTGGAAGGTGACGGGCATGATAGTGGTGGTGGGCTTAGGTGGTGGTGAATGGGTTAGATGGAAGTGGAAGCCACAAATCTGGGTGGGGATGTGGGCTGGGGTGGATGAAGTAGAGGGTGGGGAATGGCTTACTGGACTGAACTGGGAGGAATGCCGAAATGGGGGTGGGGGCAACTGGACGGGGAAGGCAGGGGAAGGCCGGATCTAGGGTTCCGGCGATGAAGGACTGGCGTAGGGAGGGGGAGAGGGCTCGGCGGAGTGGGGGTCGGGCGGAGAAGACAAGGAGGACGCTGGGAAGAGGGAAGCAGGAAGGAGGAGAGGAAGGGTGGAGGGGATTACCGGAGGCTGATGATGGAGGTGGAGGGGGAAGTTGCCGCCATCGCAGCGGAGGAAGGAGGAGTCGCACCTTTTGACCGATGGCTTAAAAAAGAAATCCAAACTCTCGATACCTCTCCACTCCAACCGGCCGGTATATATATATATCCCTAATGAGAACTGATGCCCCCATATGAACCGGTGCATAGTAAAACTATCCCGATCGGATGGCTCATAATGTCTGGGCCGATCGGGGGCTAAATACAACTCAAAATAAAAAGTGCAACATATAAAACTGACTGAAAAAACGTATCCGGATGCGACCATGGACTCTGATCGTCCGTCCGGAGTGCGGATCACCGCCTCCTGCGTGTATACACGCGCCGCTCGTGACGCGCCGTCAAAGTGTTCACGGAAGTCAAGTCCAGGTAACTGTGTGAACTAAGTTTGAATAGAGAAAATCAGTCAAAAACTTATACAAGATAATTCTAATACCACAAAACAAATATATAAGACATCAAATGCTATAAAAGAGCACTGTAACTTATTCTAAAAGAAACAGCTTGGACACTAATTATTAAACATTAAGAAGCGGTTGTGTCTGTAATTTAGAAGAATACCTTCTTGCATTAAATTACTTTCACATTTGAGTTTGTAATACCTTTTTGTGCTAAATTAATTTCACATTTGAGTATGTTCTTGTTTGTCACCAGCTCGGCTCACAGGGGCGTTCAGCTTCGGTTCAGCATAGTTAATTCTAGTTGCTGCTGGAGTGGTAGAGCCGAAGCCCATCTGGCATTTCTCCTGATTTAGACAGACAAAGGCAAATGAGAAGAAACATGGTCAGCTTATGCAACAAGAGGCATAGACAGATGATGCTGACTTCTTACGAAAAGAGACATGCTTTTTTATAGAAGCAGGCTTTTTTATTACATCTTCCCCACCTTTCTCAGTCTTTACTATCACTTTATTAACTATAGATTTGTAATTTAATAGTACTTGCAACTTGAGCGAGCAAATGGGCAGTAGAGGGCTGTCGGAAATAAGACATCAAAAGTATGGAGCAGCTATTGGATCAAGAGGTACCTGCAACAATCATCACATATATTCTATTCAAAACACAGCTTGAATGGCATTCCAAATTTAATCAAAATGTTAAAGGAAGAATTTTCCTGTAATATGTTGCAAGAACCATTGAAATCGCCGGTAGGTTGTAGTTTTTTGTTTTTTGCATTTATCTTCTTCCCCTCAAGCTGTATAACCTTATTGCATTCTTACGAAATTAAACAGTCTTGTGCCTAAAAGGGAAAGTAGAACTTATATGTTTATGTAGATCTATATGGGTGTATAGAATGCTCAAATGGCCTTCAGCAAATAAAAAAATTGTATTTGAAAAGAGTAGGAATGCAGAGAATAAAAAAATTGGGAAAGCAGGAATGCAGAGAATATAAAATTTGGGAATGTGATGTTTAGATTTGAACATGATACTCTATGTGAATGCGAGAATAAAAAAAATTGACCTATAAATTGAAGATTTGGGAATTGCAGGAATGTGGGGGATTGAATAGTTGTGTATCATAAAATAGCCAAAGTTGATTGCACAAAGGAAAACATAAATATTGACACTCTAAATTTATGAAAATAAAATAGCATAAAAATAGTGGTGGAAAAATCAGACTTTGGCATTGTCAAAATAGAGGCGAAGTCCATTCCTGTATGTTCTAGATATTATGCCTCTTCTCCATTTTCTTGCACCGAATATACCTGAACGCTTAAGCCCAATCTTATTGTTGGAATTATCGGGTCAATATCGGTCTATATTGGAATAAAACTGTTCTTAAAATTCCTTTTTGGTGCATTCATTAACTTATAAACCCTTCTAAGAGCTCAATTCATTAATTAAAGTTATAAAAACTTCTTATAAAAATGTGGAATTTGTTAAATTTACTACTGTAGAAAAACTCCTAGAATATTTGGGAAAAACCAAAAATCTTTATTAATCCTTTTTTTTTTCATTTTTAAATACAAGTATGAGTACACATATATGAAGAGAAAGAGAGAGACAAAACTCCATTCAAAATGTGGGACTAATACATAAGGAGGAAGAGGGCATTTGATGGGCCTTTCTTCTAACACTCCCCCGCAAGTTGGAGCGTACAAGTCGTAAGCACCCAGCTTGGATAAGAACTGATGAAATAGAACACGAGGTAGGGCCTTTATGAGAAGATCAGCAACTTGATCAGTAGCCAGAACATGTTTCAACTTCAGCTTCTTCAATTGAACTTTTCCCGAATGAAGTGACAGTCAACTTCAATGTGTTTAGTTCGTTCATGAAAAACCAGATTCTTAGCTGTGTATAGCCCCTTGGCTATCACAGAGTAAGGTAGCTGGTGAGAAAAGTTTGGCTCGCAGCTCACCTAGGAAACCTTCTAGCCATGTGAGCTCAGATACAACAGATGTCATCGAACGGTACTTGGCTTCGGCCGAAGAGCGAGAAACCACAGATTGTTTCTTGTTGCGCTAGGTAACAAGGTGACCTCCGAAGTATGTACATAATCCGTTGGTGGAACGTCGATCATCCAGGGAGCCAACATAATCGGCATCCGAATACACAACCAACATTAGAGTAGAAGAGGAGGTTTTGTATACCAGCCCTTGACCAGGAGCTGTTTTCAAATATCTTAGGATGCGTTCAACAACCTGCATGTGAGACATCCGAGGAGAATGCATAAATCAATTGGCAACCCCAACAACAAAGGAGATGTCAGGTCTTGTGACTGTAAGATAAATTAGTTTTCCAACAAGACGACAATAGTATTCAGGATTTGGAAAGAGAAGATCGGTGTCAGAGGCATGGACACAAAGCTTGTGATTGGCATTCATAAGAGTATCAATCGGCTTGCATCACGGTAGCCAGCATCCTGAAGAAGGTCGAGACAGTGCTTCCGTTGAGATAAGACAAGGCCATCAGGACATCTTGCGATCTCTAAATCAAGGAAGTACCAAAGATTCCCCAAATCTTTTGTTTGAAAAACAGAATTCAAGTGTTGTTTGATCATTTGTATTCCCTTTGAATCATCTCCCGTGATTCGGATGTCATCGACATAAACTAAAAGGAGAATAGTGTATGTTATTTGATGTCGAGTAAGAGAGAAATCCGCCGAGCTCCGAGTAAATCCGACTTCGCGGACAACCCTACTAAATTTGTCGAACTATGTCCGAGGAAATTGTTTGGGACCATCAATCGACTTCTTGAGATGACAACTCAGGACTCTCCCATGGTCTCAAACCCGGGAGGTTGTTGCATGTATACAGTTTCTCGGAGGTAGTCATTGAGAAAGGCATTCTTGATATCCAGTTGATATAAGGGTCATTGTCGATGGACAACCAAGGAGAGTAGGACACAAACCGTGTTGAGCTTGGCCACCGGAGAGAGTTTCCTCATAATCGAGACCTTGTTGTTGAGTAAACCCATGAGCCACAAGACTGTTGGAGCATGCATTCCACGCTTATTGGTTTGCTAATAACAAATCTCATTTGTATTTGATTACTGGATGTTTGGTGTGCAGATAACACAGGGCTAACCAAAGTGACATTAGAGCTTTAATTCGGAACAGAAAAAAAGAGCTAAGGAGTTGTCGCCGGCGACAGCCAGTATTGCCATCCGGCGACAGCAAAAGTGACAGCTGGCCCACGACAAGAGGAATGACGGTTTTTGTCATTATCGCCCCGCGACATCGATGTTGCCAGGCGACAGTGCACGTTTCGTAGGAGTTCGATCTGAAGTGCGTAAATGGCGATTTCATGGGACACGTGTCAGCATATGCGATGTCACCAATCGGCGAAAGTCATTGTCGTCGGCGATATCGTCAAAGTATAAAATTGATGAAAATTTCAGTTGACATTACGGATTGGAATTACCTGGAGTACTGCTTGCTGTTCATTCCATCCAGAGAGCTCCAGCATCAAGAATTACTTCCATACTCTCAAGAAGGTTAAGGCGCGAAAGATTGACGACACGTACGCGACCCTCGAAGCATTCCTCGCAAGGATTCGTCAGCATCTTCAGCGCACCGTTAAGAGGGAGTTTTCAATTTGAAAGATTATATTTATCATTATTTTCATTGTAATCCTTAGGAGAAAATCGTCGCCTTATGTGTGGCGTCTAGGTACTTGCGTGGCTTAGGAGGAAATCACCGCCTTGTGCGTGGCGTCCAAGTCCTTGTGCGGTTTAGGGAGAAATCGCTATCTTGTGTGCAGCGTCTAGATCGGGATTAGATCTAGGAGAGGCTAGTAGCAAGATCTAGGGAGAGATACGCTTTAGCCTGACGGTTCTTGGTAGAAGGACCGGCGAAAACAAAAGTAAATTGTTTTTTTTCATAAGCCTTATCTCTAGCTCTATAGAGATTTATTGTATTCATATTTGGCTTTGTGAAATAAATTATTATTGTTTCTGTTTCTATATGATTTCAAGTGTTCATTTTGGTTAATGAAAAATTAGTCTTGTGATCTTTTGTTTATCATTAAGTAAAACCTATTTGATTAAAAAAAAATAATTAACCCTTATTCACCCCCCTCTAAGGGAGCCGCACGATCCAACAATTGGTATCAGAGGAGGTCACTCCGAAATCGGCTTTACCACCGAGAGTAATGGCGCTAAACACTCGCGCATTTTTTGAGGGGCAAGGTATAAGTAGACCCCCTTTATTCACGGGCACTGACTACAACTATTGGAAAGCTCGAATGCGATGCTTTCTAATAACGCTAGATATCGATATTTGGGGCATGGTAGAAACATGTTACACTGCCCTCACAACTATTGTAGGAAGTGTCACAATGGAAAAACCCAATGATAAATGGGATGAAATTGATAAGCTTCGCTGTAAAAATAACGCAAAAGCAATGAATGCCTTATTTTGTGTGTTAGATAGGACTGAATTTAATCGTGTATGTGCATGCGAAACTGCATATGATATATGGAATCTCCTTAAAGTTACTCATGAAGGTACATCGCAGGTAAAAGACTCGAAGCTTTTCCAGTTAGAATCAGAGTTTGAGAAGTTCAAAATGGAGGTTGATGAGGATGTAGACTCCATGTACACAAGGTTCAGCAAGATAGTGAATGACTCAAAGATTCTAGGAAAGAGTTTCTCAAATGGAGATTAAGTGAGAAAAATACTTAGATCACTGCCCCCAAAGTTCAATCCAAAGGTGACTGCAATCACAGAGTCACACGATCTAAAGTCTCTCCAAATTGAGAATCTGATAGGCAATCTGAAAACCCATGAAGTAGAGTTGAGGATTCAACAACAGGAGTATAGCCTGGAGCCAAGGAAGAAGGCTTTGGCGTTGAAGTCCAAGAAGTGGGTAGTGAGTCCGATGAGAGTGACAATGAAGATGAAGAAAGTTTGTTTGTAAAGAAATTCAGGAAGTTCATGAGAAACCCTGAAAGAAGAAGTTCCTTTAAGAAATTTTTTAAGAAGCAAGAATCTGGGTATAGGAAAGGAAAAGCCCAAGCGGATGGAGAGTATGAAGATGAAAGACCACCACCCGAGTGCTATCACTGCAGAAGAATTGGCCACATCAAAAGCAAGTGCCCAAAGTATCTGAGAGAGCTGAAGGAGAAGCGACACAAAAAGAAAGACAAAAAGAAAGTTCGGAAGGCAGAAACATGGGATGACGCAACTTCTGAGGAGTCAAGTAATTCAGGGTCAGAAACTGAATAAGAGGCCAACATGTGCCTGATGGGAAAGAGCGTTTCATCGAATGGTGATGACAGCAGTGTCCAGAGCGACACTGAGATAACTCCTGAAACTTATGATATTTTATATTCTGAATTTTTAAGAATCTGCAAATACTTAGATAAAAAGTTGAATGAAATTCAATTACTTAAAACTGAGAATAAAAATGTTTTAAAAGAAAATAAAATATTAAAAGATGAAGTGAAAAAACTTGGGAAGGAGAAAACGTGTCAAGAGGATTGTCCCTCTTTGACAAGGATACTAGAACTCGAGAAAGATCTCTCTAAGTATCATTCTCGAGTAGAATCTCTTACAAGAGAGAAAAAAGCCTTAGAGAGGTCCTTAATGCTTTCTAGATCTCAAATAGATGGTAGTAAAAAGTCCTTTGCAATCCGATGCGGCACAATTGTTGCCGAAAACACTGCATTGAGAGGACGACTTCAAAATTTGGAAATGGCCACAAAAAAATTTGGAATGGGCCAAAAATCCCTGAATATGATTTTAGCAAGTCAGTGTTATGGTTCTGCAAAATCCGGACTTGGATAATCACCAGATCACTATCGCCCGGCGACATCCACTGTCGCTGGTGATAAGAAAATTTTCAAAAACTCACTTTTCAGTTGTAAAAATAATAAGTCTACCAACACTGCTGCTCCCAGCAAAAATTAAAAAATCATTTTTATAAACCCGTCTACTTCTTTCATCACGTGTGCCAAATGTAATAAGTTTGGTCACACAACACACACTTGTAAGAAAACGGGATATTGTTCTGTTAAACAAATCTGGGTACCTAAGCCTTCCACCTACACTATGGGAGGAACCACTTGGGTAACCGGATCTTTACTCTCATCATCTTCCTAGGTGTGTTAGCAAGCTAAGGACAAAGAAGACATGTGGTAATTGGACTCATGGTGCTCCAAACACATGACAGGCAACAAATCAAAGTTTCTTAGCCTAGAGATGAAGAAAGGAGGCGTAGTTACGTTCGGTGATAACGGAAAAGGAATGATCATCGGCAGTGGAGTAGTAGGTAACAAATCGTTTACTATTTCAAATATATTGTTTGTTAAAGGTTTGAAGCACAATTTAATTTCTATAAGTCAATTATGTGATGTTGGTTTAAATGTCTTATTTGATTCATCCTCAAACCTATGCAAGATTATTGATACCAAGACAAACGATATTGTTCTTACTGTTCCTAGATTTCAAAATGTTTACATGATTAGATTTAACGACTTATCACACTCTTCATTAAAATGCTTTATGTCTAAAAATGATGAATTAGATTTGTGGCATAGACGACTTGGACATTCTAGTTCCAAGCTAATTGTAACATTGTCTCAAAAAAAACTAGTAAAAGACTTACCTATTTTACATGGAATCTATCTTCTTTATGTTCACCATATCAAAAAGTAAAATTTTCAAAATCTTCATTTAAGAGCAAAAAGGGTGTTTCCACTACTCGGCTTTTACAGTTGATTCATATGGATTTGTTTGGTCCAATTACTACACAAAGCCTAGGGGGTAGAAAGTACACTTTTGTCTTAATTGATGATTTCTCTCGTTTATGTTGGACAATCTTTTTAGTGTCTAAATCTGATGCATTTTTAGAGTTTTCCAAATTATGTATACGTGTTCAAAATGAACTTGATTTGAAAATAAAATGCATTTGTTCAGATCATGGAGGAGAGTTTGTTAATGAAAAATTTGTATCCTTTTGTAATGAGTTAGGTATTAAACATGAATTTTCCACTCCTCGCACACCGCAATAAAATGGTGTGGTAAAGAGGAAAAATAGAACTTTGCAAGAATTAGCTCGCACTATGTTATCAGAATACAAATTACGTAAGTCATTTTGGGACGAAGCAATTAGTAATGCATGTTATGTTATTAATCGAGTTATGCTTCGACCTTTCTTAAAATTAACTCCTTATGAACTATATTTCCAAAAGAAACCCAATGTGTCTTATTTTAAGGTTTTTGGGTGCAAATGTTTTATTTTGAACACAAAGGGTAATTTAGGCAAGTTTGATGAAAAGTGTGATGAAGGTATTTTTAGTGGCTATTCTTCAACAAGTAAAGCTTATAGGATTTATAATAAAAGGACAAAGATGGTTGAAAAACCTATTCATGTTAAATTTGATGAGTTTTTCCCTTATGTAGAAACTAATAATACAGGTCAAAATAAAGAGTCATTCCCTCTACAAAAGTCGGATGATGATGAAATTTTTGGAGACAAAGAAGAAGAAAAAGAAAATGAACAAGAAGAAGAAGTGCAAGAATATGTGCCTCCAACTGTGCTAAAATTCTCAAAAGATCATCCACAAAATTTGGTAATTGGAGAACCAACAAGAGGGGTAAGAACTCGTTCATCATTACATGATTTATTTGCAAATATGTGTTTTATTTCTGATATAGAACCTAAAAATGTTGAAACCGCTTTAAGTGATAATTCTTGAATTTTAGCTATGACTGATGAGCTTAATTAATTCGAACGTAATAAGGTTTGGAAGTTAGTAGAAAGACCACCTAATCATCCTGTTGTAGGTGTTAAGTGGATATTCAAAAATAAAATGGATAGTGAATCTAGGGTCACTAGAAACAAAGCTAGACTTGTAGCAAAAGGGTATTCACAAATTGAAGGAATAGACTTTGATGAAACTTTTGCACCCGTAACACGTTTAGAAGCAGTTAGAATATTCCTTGCATTTGCTAGCTATAAACGGTTTAGACTATTTCAAATGGATGTTAAAACTACTTTTCTAAACGGGTATATTAAAGAAGAGGTTTATGTAGAACAACCTCCTGGCTTTATTGATGCTAAATATCCTGATCATGTTTTTAAATTAGAAAAAACCCTTTATGGTTTGAAGCAAGCACCCCGAGCGTGGTATGATCGATTGACAGCTTATTTATTAAAAAATGGTTACAAAATGGGTAGTGTTGATTGTACTCTGTTTATTAAACATGTTCATGATGACCTTGTAGTTTTACAAATATACGTTGATGATATTATTTTTGGATTCACTAATGAGAACCTATGTGATGGTGTAGTTGAAATTATGAAAAATGAGTTTGATATGAGCATGATAGGCGAACTCACTTATTTTCTTGGATTTCAAATTTCTCAAAAACATGATGGTATTTTTATCAATCAATTAAAATATATTCATGATGAAAAAGATTTGGATTTGAAAATCTAAAACAAGCAAAATACCCCCATGAGTGTCTCATTGAAATTAGGAAAAGATGTAAGTGGTATTTCTATAGATCAAACGTTGTATAGGGGAATGATAGGATCATTATTATATTTGACCGCATCTAGACCTGATATTATGTTTGTTGTATGTTTATGTGCTAGATTTCAGGCTAATCCCAAAAAGTCTCATTTAAAAGCGGTTAACGAATTTTTAGATATCTTATCGGTACATCTAATTTAGGTTTGTGGTATCCACACAATGATACATTTATTCTACATGATTTTTCTTATTCAAACTATGTTGGTTGTTTGTTAGACCGTAAGAGCACGAGTGGCACTTGTCACTTTCTTGACCCTTCACTAATTTCATGGTCAAGTAGGAAACATAATTCTGCTGCCCTATCCATCACTGAGGCTGAATACATTGCACTAGGTAGTTATTGTGCACAATCTCTTTGAATGAAACAAACTTCAAAGGACTTTGGAGTTTTTCATGAATCAATTGAATTAAAATGTGATAACAAAAGTGCAATTGCCTTAACATATAATCCTGTTCATCATTATAGATCTAAACACATAGATGTTCGTCATCACTTTATAAGAGACCACATTAAACAAGAAACAATTAAGGTTAGTTTTATAAGCACCGATGCAAATCTAGCTGATATATTCACAAAACCACTTCCAGACTCCCGTTTCTCTCATCTTAGACTAGAACTAGGAATACTGGATTTATCAAGTTAATGCTTTGCATTAATACACAAATAAAAAAAAACTAATCTTAATTACCAAAAAAAACATGATGATGAAAGCATTAAAATACGCTAATTTCACGAGTCATAAACTGCACCACAATAATACATCTGAATACATAAAATATTACATCACATAATACTAAACAGAAATATGAAAAAACATAACAAAACACTGTCGCCGGCGACAGTGACTGTCGCTGAGCGATTTCGGTAATTGTCCAGATTCATCAAAACTCTTCAGAAATCTCTGTTATCCACTGCACCTGATTCATCCTGGCCTTCAGCTGAGCTTTGACCACTGCTTTGTGTACAACGAGGTCGACGAGTGGATTAACGAGGAGGCTCTGCAACTGGATTCTCCCATTCAGCCACCTCCGCTGAAGTCGGCTTCAATTTAAGGCTCTTGGTCAAGAACTTAAAGAACTTTTGAATACCAGAAAAACTTTTCTTAACATCTCTCTTATGCTCCTCAAACGAGTCTCGCAAATCGTCCACACTTTCACGTAATGAACCAGCCCTTGACATAGGTGGGTTTCGGATACCAGTCACTGGTTCACTGCTCCGTGTAGAACCCCCTCTTGCTGATCGGCCAAAAGTCGATGGACCACATGTATAGTAGATACCGGGCACATAGTCGTGCAAATAGAAACCTGAATCTATCCAAGAGTATTTCTTGAGCAAGATACGTTGAATGACCGCCCCCATAGGCAGTGTATTCAATTTTTTTCACATAGGGCGTTTTAGCCTAAATTTGTACCGGATAATCGATAGGATGAAGTCCGACATATCAAGGGTTCTCGCTCCATATCATATATGTCACATAGCTCAATTGAGCTGTGATCGTCCTCGTGTCACCCGATTTGAGCAACACCGTATTTCTCAAAATCTCTTGCACTAAACGTGCATCTGGAGTAAGCGTATCCGTAGAGTGGTTTAAAGTTTTCATGGAGTTTCCGTGTAACACCATATTTAGTAATGTCCAGTCTCTATCCTTCCTATATTTCTCCACCACATCCAACATATTCTCATGTGCAATCAAGTCGAACTCCTCCCTAAGGTCATGGTGTGTTATTTCTACTACTTTTCCATGGATCAAAGATCGCACTCCACCATTCAAATTCGTATGATTAGGGTCCATCAACTGATTATAAAACTCCCTAATCAGATCTGATGAAAAAGAATCAAGGAGTATGATTGACATTATACGTGCCATGGCTAACAGGTCATGGATGTGTGCATGCTGGATAGGATCAAATTAGATAGCTTTGCCCACTCCTACAATTGCGTTCTCAATTCCCGGATACGTGTGATACGACGAATACGGGTCACTTCCTGTGCTCCTTCGTGCTTTAGAACTGGATGTCATTTCTGCAAACGAAATAAAAACGAAATTAGCCACTGTCGCTGGGAAACACTCACTGTCGCCGGCGACAGTAAAAATTCGAAATCTCGAACTTTGAATGTGGTGTTTTGTATATCAGTCAAGAATTAGGTGTTCTCCACTACACAACCACACCACTCCTCTCCGTTCTTGGCTCTATGCCTTTATCTCTCCCAAAGGTCATCTTCTCTCACACATTCACATAAAAATCCAAAACACAAGCATAGAGCAAACAAAAATCTAAAATTTTTTCCATTATTTCTCCCATTTCTTCTACCAAAGGTTTAGATCACAAAAATTTTAATAAAGGAAAGAGAAATTTCATGAAAAATACCTTGATTTTGGATTTCCGGTAGCAAGGGTTTGATTTCCGCCGCAGGTATTAAGAAGTGATCCCGCGATAGCATTAACCCCAAAAAGCAGCGTTTTATATTTCCCCACTGTCGCCGACCAGCGATATCTGTTGTCGCCAGCGACAACGAATTTTTAAAAATTAGGCAACTCTCTTCATTTTTGCGTTTTTAAGCAAGATTCATTGTATATTCCATACTTAAGAGTTACCTATCTCATTGTTACAACGTTCAACCAACTCCTATTTTTTTATACTACTCTTCTAGTGCCCTCTTTGTGTAATTATCTTTCGCATGCCTCTAAGTATGAGAAATATTTTAGTTTTGATAATAGTATCTCACTCACGTTTGTGACAACCTACATATGATTTCCTCTTCATGCATATGTGAATTGAGAATGTTCTACCATAACCACTAGAATTTAGAGCTAACGATCTCACATACTCCTTGTTTTCTGTGCACTACTTATATTTAATTTAGCCTATATAATCACGCAAGTGAATTCGGATACCTTGGTCATGTCAATCAAGATAATAATAATAATAATAATAATAATAACAACACAAAACAAAAAAAAGGGGACATCAGGTCACCTCAACCATTCATCATAACTGTTGATGGTTTCAAGATTGCATTAATTGGGCTGACAAGCATCATCCACCAAACACTAATAACCCTCCTGATAAGTCTTAATAAACATTGTGAGGTTGAGCACCTTGACAAGAATTGTAAAGTGTCTTGTGTAACTTTATATATGGTTAATCTCCTTCAATGTGCTATGAAATTCTCGGAACAAGTCTCGCTCGTTCTGCCTACACTATGTTATGTTGTTTTTTTTACATTCTATATATTTATATACTTGTAAGGACTCCATATGTGTTATCAACAAACTCTCACTTGTGCACCCCATTATCTTCTCCAAAATTTTTTCTTATGAGAATTGGACCGAAAACGATTCACACTTCGCCATCACAAGAGTATGTGTCTATAATTCAACTGGATGAACATTGGTATCAATATTAGTGATAACTCTCATTATTCACTTATATACATTGTTTCTATACTTGGTTTGCTCATTCTGACTGTTCTTCTTTTGCTTCCGCAATCTCTGTGCTTTCTTTTGATAATACCAAGGGGGAGAATTTACATTGCACCTTAGACATTACAAAATCATTCATTCTCATCCTTCATTCTCAAGAAGTTATGTCGCCACATTTAGGGGAAGTATTTTATTTAGGGGGAGCGCTATGTGTAGGGAGTATTCCATTCATCTGTTACATCCAAGGAAGGTTGTGCACGTATAACTACTGCGCATAGTCTAGCTAATCGTATCACCTAATATGTTAGTCTAGCTAATCGTATCACCTAATATGTTAGTCTAGCTAATCGTATCACCTAATATGTTAGTCTAGCTAATCGTATCACCTAATATGTTAGTCTAGCTAATCGTATCACCTAATATGCTAGTCTAGCTAATCGTATCACCTAATATGTTATTCATGATTTTTGTCTAAGTTGATTTGTTATTATCAAAACAGGGAGATTGTTGGAGCATGCGTTCCACGCTTCTTGGTTTGCTAATAACAAATCTCATTTGTATTTGATTACTGGATATTTGGTGTACAGATAACACAGGGCTAACCAAAGTGACATTAGAGCTTTGATTCAGAACAAAAAAAAAGCTAAGGAGTTGTCGCCGGCAATAGCCAGTATCGCCATCTGGCGACAGCAAAAGTGACAGCTGGCCCACGACAAGAGGAATGACGGTTTTTATCATTGTCGCCCCGCGACATCGATGTCGTCAGGCGACAGTGCACGTTTCGGAGGAGTTCGATCTGAAGTGCGTAAATGGCAATTTTGTGGGACACGTGTCAGCATATGCGATGTCGCCAATCGGCGAGAGTCATTGTCGCCGGCGATATCGTCAAAGTATAAAATTGATGAAAATTTCATTTGACATTACGGATTGGAATTACCTGGAGTACTGCTTGTTGTTCATTCCATCCAGAGAGCTCCAGCATCAAGAATTACTTCCATACTCTCAAGAAGGTTAAGGCGCGAAAGATTGACGACACGTACGCGACTCTCGAAGCATTCCTCGCAAGGATTCGTCAGCATCTTCAGCGCACCGTTAAGAGGGAGTTTTCAATTCGAAAGATTATATTTATCATTATTTTCATTGTAATCCTTAGGAGAAAATCATCACCTTGTGTGTGGCGTCTAGGTCCTTGTGTGGCTTAGGAGTAAATCACCGTCTTGTGCGTGGCGTCCAAGTCCTTGTGCGGCTTAGGGAGAAATCGCTACCTTGTGTGCAGCGTCTAGATCGGGGTTAGATCTAGGAGAGGCTAGTAGCAAGATCTAGGGAGAGATACGCTTTAGCCTGCCGGTTCTTGGTAGAAGGACCGGCGAAAACAAAAGTAAATTGTTTTTTTTCATAAGCCTTATCTCTAGCTCTATAGAGATTTATTGTATTCATATTTGGCTTTGTGAAATAAATTATTATTGTTTCTGTTTCTATATGATTTCAAGTGTTCATTTTAGTTTATGAAAAATTAGTCTTGTGATCTTTTGTTTATCATTAATTAAAACCTATTTGATTAAAAAAAATTTAATTAACCCTTATTCACCCCCCCCCCCCTCTAAGGGCGCCTCACGATCCAACAAAGACGGGCCATGAGATGTTCAATTGTTCCATCATGAGCATGCTTGATCACAAAGACCCATTGACATCCAACACAACTCTGTCATAGATGAAGAGAAACAAGATCTCATGTTTGATTAGCTTAGAGGGACGTCATTTCTTCTTCCATGGCCGCCCGTCAGTCTGGAAGTTGGAAAGCTTCCTACACAGAGTTAGGTATAGAGACAGAGGATAATGAAGTAGCAAAGTGTTGAAGCATCGAGGATAGGCGATGTAAGGATACATAATTCGTCATGAGATGAGCTGTGAACGCAAGAGTCGGATCAACAGGTCGCATGGTGCCATAGGTTGAAGACGACTGCGTCGGGGCGGCGGAGCTAGGAGGACGACGAGTATAGACACGAAGAAGAGGTGACTTGTGCGGACCGGGAGCCCGGGTTTGGAAGGAGTTGTGTTAGAGGAGATGTAATTGGGATGACAGGTCGTGGTAATAACGGTAGTGGAAGGGGGTTGGAGTAGAGCAAAAGGGTTGATCTTCCAGAAAGGTAACATCAGAGAGACAATCACCTTAAGGGTGGTGGGAGAGTAGCACATAGGGGTGTGCAAAAATAACCGAAGAACCGGAACCAAACCGAACCGAATGGTTTTGGTCGGTTCCAAATAGCTTTGGTTTGGGTCCGGTTCTCATAATATCAGAACCGACAATTCGGTTTGGTTCCTGGTTCCAAGGGTCGGGTACCCAGAACCGACCCGAGAACCGAATATCAATGCTAAAGAAAATATTTTGATATACCGATTATAGTCGTATGACCAAATCCGCCAAAATAATTGAGAATATAGTTTTATGGCTAAAAAAAATATCTATTATACTTGTGTAATTGTATGATTTCAATATGATATATAGTCACGATTCAACTATTTTGAGATATTGAAACGTATATTACAATGAATCATGAGTTGGAAAAGCCATTTTTAAATTTTGTTAGACAGGTAGAACTGAGAACCGAACCGAAGCAAATGGTTCGGATCCGGTTCTATACAATAGGACCGTGGGTCGGTTCTGGTTCCAAAAGTTTAGAACCGAACCTATATGGATCGGTTCTTGGTTTTGGGTGGAACCGAACCGAACCGATCCGAGTTGCACCCCTAGTAGCACACATACCCTTTCTGAATACGGGAATAACCAATGAACATATGTTTGATTGCCCGAGGAGCGAACTTGTCAATGGAAGGGCCAAACATATGAACATAACAAGTACAACCAAATATCTGAGGCGTAAGAGGGAAGGGAAGTGTGGAGGAAAAGAAAAGACTAAATGGAGTAACATAGTTGAGAATGGAGGAAGGTAGACGATTGATGATAAAACATGCCATGGAAACACCAATGTGCCAATAAGCCTTGGGTACCTGTATTTGGAACATGAAGGAGCGAGCAACATCAAGAAGATGTCTATTTTTGCACTCAGCCACACCATTCTATTTGGGAGTATAAGCACACGAGATCCGATGAATAATCTCAAACTCAAATATACGAATCACAAGTAAATTGTGGAAGAGGAACATCAGGAAGAGCCTTCTTGAATACTTGAAGTGGAGCATGTCCAAGAAACTGATGTCAGTCTGCAGAGGAGATGGAGGAGAAAATCGTAGGAGAGACATCAAGAAGGTGGAGCCCGTTGTACAGTCGTCTTTTACCAATGATACTTTGCGTCCGTCGATCCTGCATCATAAAAGAAGTTGTGAATGTGACAGAACAATCAAGATTGGTAGTGAGGCAACTAACAAAAAGTAAATTAAATGAAGAGCCCGAGACATGAGGGTCGGGCGAAGAAAAATAGAAGAGTTGAGAGGGATATCAGTAGAGCCGAAGACAGGAGCGATGCCACCATTGGCTACTGTGATAAACTTGGGATGCAGAGAGTTCAAGTACTGTGATGGTTTCAACGAAGTGATATGATAAGTAGCACCTGAGTCCACTATCCATTATGGACTAGTGGAGATACAAGTGATACCTTCATTGAAAAGGGAGGTAACGGAGGCAGGCGGGCGGTTGAGTAATCCTTGAAGTTGCTGGAGCTGGAGGCACACTTCATCGAGATCAGAACATGTGGCAGAAGAGATGTCAGCAGCAATAGAGACAGTAGGACGAGGAGGCCGACCATGTTTGTGGTAACAAGTTGCCTCAAGATGACCATCCTTACCGTAGTAGGTACACTTAGGCCTCAGTCGGCTACACCGGCCCCGTCTGCGGGAGCCGGAGCGACCTCCTCGGGTAAAGAGAGGAGGGAGGGGTGGAGTAGCAGAGTGCTGGAGGAGAGCTGGTGAGGGAAGGCCGACAACGTCAGGAGGGGGTGTAACCTTTAACAGCATGGAGCTAACATCAGAGGAGGGATCGTAGAGGAAGAGAGTATCTGAGCCCGAACACTGTGAAGATGATGTGGAAAGCGAGCCATCATCATAGCAATACCAATAGCTTCCTTTTGAGCGCGTTGAGCAGCCATATCAGTAGGAGGAGGTTGATGTTGAATCCAAGCTTCAACTAAAGTCTTAGAGCGCGTAGCAAAGGAGGTTAAGTCAGCAGCACCGCCCGAGTCAAGGTTTTGAAGATCAGTGATGATGTCAAACAAGTGTTGGAGACTGTCCTTGCCGGAGTAAAGAGAATGGAGCTCATCCCACATTGTCTTGTCCGTGTAATGATACATCGTCATACGGTAGGGTTCGCCATCTAGTGAGTTGAGGAGCCAAGTCTGAACACGATCATCGTCACGTAGCCAGTCATCAGTGGGTACAGAAGGGGTGTCCTTAGTCAAATGGTGCAAGATACCCTTCGTCTGAAGAACCCGACAGACAGAGTGCACTCACTCAACAAAATTCTTCTTCCCACTAAGAGAAATTATAGTGATTCGCAACTCGTCATGGATTTCAGGAACTGGCATAGCCGCGCGGGCAGGAAGAGAAGGAGCTTTAGTAGATGTCATCAAGCTCAGCGGCGATAAGGGGAGACACATGCGGTTAGACAATAAGCAAGACAAAAGGGGACTGTTTTGCGGACAGAAATAAGCAGCTGTGGCGGACTAAGAAACACGGCCAGAGAAAAAAACAATTGCGACTAGAAAAATGCGGTTAAGAGAAGAGGGAGAACTGTGGCATCCTGTGTAGGGAAGGCGAGCTGAGAGAGTTGTGGTGACCTGAGAAGGATTGTTGGCGACCTGAGGTAGCTGCAGGCGAAATGGCGGCCTGGAGAATGTGCGAACAAGAAGTGGCGACCTAGACAGCGGCGGGTTGGGGATGTTGCGGCTATGGCAAGGGGACCAATTTGCGACCTGGAGACCTGCGTAGCAGCGGCTGAAGTAAAGTAAGACGGCAGAGCCTAGATCTGAGAAGAAGGCAGATTGAGATCAATAGCGGCGACCTGAGAGCACGCTTCTAAGAACAAGATCTGCGGACTGAGAGCAAGATCTGCGGCCTGAGAAGAAGGCCGACAGAAGCAACGGTCAGCGACTAGGACGAGTGACTAGCGACAAAGCGGGAAGAGTGGCGAACTGAACACAGGTCGCGGCGAGATGAGAAGAATGTAGCGAACTGCGGAGAGATGAGGCCGCGGAAGACCGAGACCGGCGATTAGAGGAGAAGACCGGGGAGAACAACAAAACCAGTGGACCCCACAGATCCGGCGGGGCGCAGCTATAAAAGCAAGAGGGGGCGGGGAACTGGCTGGTGGAACCACGGAGGAAGAACTGCAGTTAGAACCGGGGAGGCCGCACGAAGCAGATAGAGCTGCAGTTAGGATAAGTGTTGCGGGTAGGATATGAGAGGTCGCAGAAAGCAAGTAGAGCTCTGAAAAAAAGATGTAGGACCGGTGGCTCTGATACCATGTAGAAAACGCCCAGAATATTTGGGAAAAATCAAATATCTTTATTAATCCTTTTTCCATTTATAAATAAAAGTATTGAGTACACTTATATAGGAAGAGAAAAAGAGAGACAATACCCCATTCAAGATGTGGGACTAATACATAAAGAGGAAGAGGGTCTTTGATGGGCCTTTCTTTGGGCCTGTATAGGATTTTCTTCTAACAAAAATTTAGATATAAGACGGTAATATTAGATTCAAAACTCCCTCCAAAATCATGTTTACATTTTTGAACATTGAATGAGTAAACAAAAACAGTATTCCTGAAACATGATTTCATTCTACAAGCAAGCAAGCAGAGAAATGAGCCCTTACAAAATTAATTGAACTGAAAGTTTCACAAAGTTATGTTTACAATGGGATTCACCAACTTCTTTCTCAACTAGACAATCACAATATATTTATGTTAATGTGGGTGTCTGCCACAGGATGACAAATAATTGTGATTCTCCAGTTCTATAATTCAAATATGCATGCATGTTGAGGGAAGCACGGTATGAACCTAGTCAGTTCTAGCATGTCAACAAGCATATGGAGTCAATAGCATAGTGATGTAGGGGTAGGCTACTGGTGCACAAAACCTACGACTCAAGGTGATAGTGCAAGTGTGACACACTAATTCAAACCTACATGCAATGTAAAGATCGATTTCTTGACAAATAAATTAAAGCAATAAAATTTTCAACACCACGCAGATATTTAAATAGAAAACAAATATTTAATTTTAGCAAATTATAATGGTTTCCTCCGCTCGGAGGGTCAAACAAAGCGCGCGGCGAATGTCTCCTCCTGCAAATTATTAGTGGGCCAAAACCAATTTCCACAAACAAGAATCATAGCAAAATATAGCAAATCACTAAATGACAATGTCGAATGAAATAATACAATACTACAAAAGCTCACAAAATAGAGGGTTGAACCGAGGCACTGAAGAATTTGAGGTCCGGATGTGTAGATCGGCGATTAGAGATGGAACCCGTGGCGAGGCGACGGTGGCGGTGGTTGTCCGCGGCGGTAAACGGTGAAAACGGACAATAAAACGGTGGATCCGGCCACGTATAAGTAGATCCGGGCCAGTGGAGGGTAGATCTGATGTGTAAGAGCGGATCTGGACAAAAATGGTAATATGGGTGGAGGCAAATGCCGGAACGAGGGCTGAAATTCTCAGATCTAGCGGGATCTAGAGAATAGAGGTTATTTGGTAGTGGATCCACGGAGGGGAGATGAGAGGGGTGGTCGGCTAGGGCAAGGGGCCCTTGGGCTGGCCGGTTTTGGGAAGGGAGAGCGGTGGTGGGATGGGGTGAGGGCAAGGAGGCCAGCGACCTCTGAACTGGAGGGGGAGGGGGCGACGAAATAGAGGAAGGAGGGGGTGGCTGGGCGGCGGTACATAAGATGGGGGGAGGGCTGCTGGAATACTGCAGGCTGGCGGCGGTAAAAGGGGGTTTTGGATGAATTCCGGCGGCTGGAGTTGGAGTATGAGGGGTGGAAAACGAAGGTGAAGGTAGGGATTACCTTGGGGAGGAGTTTGGAGGCCTAGGAGTCGTCACCTAGGGTTCCACGACATCAGCATCGGGGAGGGATCACTGGAATCTGGGATTAGAGTTCTCAAAATTCCACAATGATCTCAATTCAGCCCTCTACCACTCTTATTTATAATAGAAGCACTAGGGCGTCCCATTTGACAGCTATGATTGGCCGACGGGAGATGCCTCAAAATACATTAAATAAAAGTCCAAAAAAATAAAATAATATAAGATTTTGACTCGCAGCGATGCTCCGGACAAAATCGCGGAGTCTGATCGTCGATCTGGGCATGCCATATATGGAAAGATGCAAAATCAGCACCGAACGGGCCCAAAGCGCGTCCTCGTCTCGCTTCGCATCAATCTCCCCGGTTTGAAAGAATTCATCTCCTGATGAATTGGGATTGGAATTCTCTCGCTGATCGCCAGGTACAATTCGAAGAGGTCCACCGGAAGTCATCCAAGTGTCCTCGGCGGAAGGGTGTCCTCGCCAATCAATTTCCCCTGACTGAAAAGTTGTCATCTTCGGTGAATGGAGAAGATCGTGTTGAAGTCGAAGTCCAGGGGTGAATCGATCAAGCTCTGTTGTAAGTATCCAAGCATCATTTGCATCGAGGTGACCCCGCTAATGTACCAAGTAGCGACGGTGTGGCCCATCTGTGGTAGGAACAATCTGGTGGGATCTGATCTTCGTGATGCTTTCATCTCTCATCCCTCGAAGGGTGGAACCCGGTGCGATCGACAGTACTGTCAGTGAAACCAGAGACAACAAATCCCTGGGTGGGTGGGTGTCAGCAATGGGTGGGCTGTAGTGGCCATCAGACGTGGGGGATGTATGAGAGTGGTAAGGCAACGAAAGTCGGGGTGGGGTGGCTGGGCATCTCCACTGTTCGGGTTCACATACTCGTGAGGCTCGTAGTACGGCGTCAGATCCTCAACGTTAAACATTGGATGAACTCTCATACTTGTCGGGATATCGAGTCGATAGGCATTTGTCCCAATACGACTAATAATTGAGTAAGGACCCATTTGCCTGTCACTTAGTTTTTTGGCAGGGACCGAGGGGAGCCTCTCAGGGCGGATTCACACCATTACTTTCTCGTCTTCATTAAATATATGTTTTCACCTTCGCTTATCTGCATGGATTTTATAGTTTTCATTGCTCGTTATTATTCATCGGCAGACCGACTCATGCAACTCATGCAAATGTCCTGTAAAAGACTCACCAGACTCATGCAGGTAATGCAAATGATGCAAAGACAACACGACAGACATGGTACACTCCTAGGAAAATCTAATAATGTCTGAGATGTCTCTAAAATGTGGTGGCATATCAGGAGGTTCTTTCGGTGGAATATAAAAATATTCATCTAGTGTTAGACGAGTACTCAGATGAACTTGAGAGATAACTATACTCAAATACAAGCTCGTAACGAGCCAGATGTCTCTCAGGGAACGTAACACATTAGGGGGCTCACGAGGATGCGTGTACGACAAGTCATCGTGGATAAGATGACCACATGGGTGATAACTGTGCACACAGACTAGAAGTCGTGACTCTAGAATATGGTGAGCGTCCCAGACAATAAAGAACTCATCAGGTGGTTCAGTGGGTAGCGTGTACCAAAACTCATTCAGAGTGTGAGGTGTCATAAGGTAGGTTCTCACAATATGAGTATACTCAAGTGGACTCAAGGTAGGCCCTACATATGTCATGCTCCACTCAAGGTCCCTTCTCTGGGGAAAGGCCAGAGAAGATAATGAAAGAGGCATCATACCTGAATGGCTCACCTGAGTCTCATCCTCACCAAGATGTGGCAGATCATCAGGAGGCTCAACAGGGGGCTCGTCATAGGACCGGTCACTAAGGTCAAGGTCCTCCCGAAGAGTACCATCGAAAGGGGTAGTGCCCCGTGCATGGGTGGCATAGCCACTACGAGATCAACACCAGGCTCTGGGGCTCTCGGTGGTAACGTGGCTCAGGGTAATGCCAAGGGAAAAGCGACATAAACCTACGCTCAAGAATGGGTCTGTGGGTGCGGTGTCAAGACATGAGTCCAGGGTATGAGTGTTAATCAACCCTAGACATGTCAAAAGTGGAGGTCTGGGTGAGATACACAACACTACAGACTCAATAGGTCGCTCAGGCTCACCCTTCGTCGGAGTCACAAGAGACAGGTCAGAAACAAGAGATAGGTCACTCACGGGGTTAAGCATCTCGCAGGGGTGAGATCAATCCATATAAGGTATCACTCCCGTCGTGGATGACAAGACAGTGGTAGGCATCGTGGTGACCTCAGTATGAGAAGGACTCGTACTGCGGAGGTCAAGGTGAGGGTCCAACTAACCAGCTCTGGCGGATCTCAAAGACTGTTTGTAATGAAGGGTAAGCTGATAAGTCTGCTCGAGGGACTTCGAGTTATGATAAACCACCTTAGTACGAATGTCAGATCGAAGCCCGGACCGAAATTTGCAAGTGGTCATGGCTGAGTCCTCTCGGATATCGCTCCTCACAACTAAATCATCAAAGTAATCCTTGTACTCGGCGACATATATAGATTCTTGTTGAACGGAAAATAATTGGTCGAGCAAGCGACTTTGATATGATGAAGGCAAATACCTCAAACACAATGTACGCTTCATGTCCACCCAACTAGTGATGCAACGAAGACGGCCTCGCTCGCGGAGTCGCGGGTCGTCTCAATGCTAGCTCAATATGCCCTCGCCTGATCTAAAAATCTAAGTTTCGCAAACTTAACGCAACGCTCACTGAATAATTCAAAATGATCAAAATAATATTCAATATCCACGACCCAATAACTGAAAGATTCGGGACTCGGTGAGTCATCAAAGGAAGGGGAAACTGTACGAAACTGACTCTCATGATCTCTCTCAAAATGACGATCCTCATAATAGTCATTCCTAAGGTAATTGGGTCGAGTCGAAGGATCAACAAGATCCACTCGCGTGCAAGGATACGAACGACGATAATCATCATATTGATCGTCTCTGACATAGTGAGGTTGTGTCGGTGGGTCGACACGATCTCAGGAAGTGGTGTGCCGCATACGATAATAATCATCATGATAACGTGAGGATTTCTCTGAAGCCGCTATATGAGATCGAGTATATGCGGACTCGGGATCGACAAAATAAGGAGAGAAACGACAACAATAATTAGTCATGGATGAACCTAAAGACTCTATATGACCTACCACTACATATATATATGTGACCCAAACCTCTCCCTCTGATACCAAAATGATGTAGGGGTTGGCTACTAGTGCACAAAACCTACGACTCTAGCTGGTAGTGCAAGGGTGACACGCTAATCTAAACCTACATGTAATGTAATGATCAATTTCTTGACAAATAAATTAAAAAAATAAAAATTTTCAACAACACACAGATATTTAAATAGAAAACAAATATTTAATTTTGGCAAATTATAATGGCTTCCTCCGCTCGAAGGGCCAAAGCAAAGCGCGCGGCGAATGTCTCCTCCTGTAAATTATTAGTGTACCAAAATTAATTTCCACAAACAAAAATCGCAGCAAAATATAGCAAATCACTAAATGACAATGTCGAATCAAATAACACAATACCACAAAAGCTCACAAAGTAGAGGGTTGAACTGAAGCACTGAAGAATATGAGGTCTGGATGTGTAGATCGGCGATCAGAGATGGAACCGGTGGCGAGGCGACGGTGGCGGTGGCTGTCCTCGGCGGTAAACGGTGAAAACGGACAATAAAACGGTGGATCTGACCACGTATAAGTAGATCCAGGCCGGGGGAGGGTAGATCTGATGTGTAAGAGCGGACCCGGGCAAAAATGGTAATAGGGGTAGAGGCAAACACCGAAACGAGGGCTGAAATTCTCAGATCTAACGGGATCTAGAGAATAGAGACTATTTGGTAGTGGATCCACGGAGGGGAGATAAGAGGGGTGGTCGGCTAGGGCTAAGGGGCCCTTGGGTTGGCCGGTTTTGGGAAGGGGGACGGGCGGTGGGCTGGGGTGAGGGCAAGGAGGCCGGTGGCCTAGACTGGAGGGGGAGTGGGCGGCGGAACAGAGGAAGGAGAGGGAGCGGTTGGGCAGCGGTACATGAGATAGGGGGACTGCTGGAATACTGCAGGCCGGCGGTTGTAAAGGGGGGTTTTGGATGAATTCTGGCAGACTGCTGGAAGTGGAGTATGAGGGGTGGAAAATGAAGATGAAGGTAGGGATTACCTTGGGGAGGAGTTTGGAGGCCTAGGAGTCGTCACCTAGGGTTCCACGGCGTCGACACCGGGGAGGGATCGCTGGAATCCAGGATTAGAGTTCTCCAAATTCTGCAATGATCTCAATTCAGCCCCCTACCACTCTTATTTATAATTAAAGAAGCACGAGGGCATCTCATTTGATGGCTATGATTGGTGGGCGGGAGATGCCTCAAAATACATGAAATAAAAGTCCAAAAAAATAAAGTAATATAAGATTTTGACTCGCGGCGACGCTCTGGACGCAATCGCGAAATCCGACCGTCGATCCGGGCACGCCATATATGGAAAGTTGTCAAATCAGCCGGACCCAAAGCGCATCCTCGTCTCTGCTCTGCATCACATAGTTTAACCATGAAGTACTTAGCAATGGCTCTCTGTAAATATCTAGTAATTACCTGACACCTTCAGTATAATCACTCCCGAGAAGCAATGCCGCATGAATTAATTTATCCTTGCTAAGTCAAAACTCATTCTCAATATCCTGATGCAACAAAGAAGATAATTAAAAGTGTCTCGTAACACATTCCATGTAAATATTTGTTAAAATGTTAATACTTAACTTTACAGAAAATGTCAGTATCTTTGAAAGAACGTAAAGAAAATATTTGAATATGTGATGTGCGGAATTACAATAAGCAATTACTGATATTAACAACAAATTGTTTGAATGCAGTTTTAACAACCTGATTTTAGTGGAAGTTTTATTCAGTAAATGTGCTTAAAAAATTAATCATGAAATAATATTAGAAAATAATTCTAAAGTGTTTCGAATGAAATAATCTAAAAGAGACCATTGTTAAAGTACATTGAATCGCGAGGAAGTATGGACCATGCATTTATGATACCATCGCAGTGCAGTAGGACATCAAAAATCCAGTCAATAGAACAAATATAATGGAAATAATATAAAAATATAAGCAATCAAAATCAGAGAATAAGAACAGGGAAAGGGAAAGATGAAAAGCGTACAATTGAGAGAGGTGGGATACTGTGGAAAACAGAGTGAATCCGAAAGCCTCCCAATGCTGAGATATGAGGGCTAATTAAGGATTGGACAGAAGGGACAGGGACGCCATTCGGTGCCGGGATTCTATCCAAATATCTTCCTTTGTTTAAGGCTTTTTATCATCCAAACTCCAAAGGCGTTCATATTTGAGTAGATTTGATTTTAGTTCACAACCAGTGGATGTAATTGTTGAAGCCAGGAAAATCCCAACCTCAGAATTCGGATCAAGGCCGCCTAAAGTTACCGGTTTGGGGGTAAGGCTAGACGACTGAGATGACAAGGATGAAGAACGACAAACAAACAGGACCCCGGATGCTGCGGCAGGGAGGTCCCACCACGTACCTGGATGCTTTGAAGAAGCAACCCCTCCACAACCAGAATGGCCGAGCAGGGTACGAGAAAGACTAGCTGGCGAACTAGGTGCAAGGTCGCGACCTAGTCTCTAAGGAAAAGGGGATCCTGAGGCTCAGCTGCTATCCGAAGAGAAGCTCGCGAGTATTCTGACGAGAATTGTCAGTCCCTCCCTCGTACCCCTGGTGTCCTATTTATAGGGAAAACCAAGAGGGGGGGGGGGTCATATTTATACCCCACCCCCGGCGACCGGGCGACTTCCTAGGGAAGTCACACGGACTGGGCGAGTATCTCGCCTAGTCGCCTACCTGGCGAGTATGCGAGGGGAGCTCGCCATACTCGCCCAGGTCTTCCGCGGTCATGGGTGTTGACTTTGACCACCATCTTGACTTGTTGACCTTGACTTCTGCTGACCTGGCTGTGGTGGGATCCATCCTCGATGAATACAGGTTGTACACAATCCCCGTTCTTTTTGAGCGACATAGGAGCTCGGAAAGAAACATCCAACACTAATTCGGCGAGCTGTTATGCCGAGTATTTGGGTTGCTCGCCTCGCCCATTGCTCGACGAAATCTATAAATAGGGGGGCCTGGTTTCTGAGACGGATCTCCAAAGCTCGCTCATCATGTCGGACGCTAATGAGAAACTCCTTCAAGACAGCCTCGCCGCCCTGTCTGGTCTCCTCGACATCGCCAAATCGAAAAGACCACACGAGGAAGATGTTGCCACCGACTTACCGCCACCAAAAGGAAGAAGACCAAGAAGCCCAAGAAACCCGCTTCTACGTCGATCGACCCGCTCCCGCCATCTGAGCCAGTCACGGCTGCGACGGTCAAACCCGCGCCTTCCGCCAGCACCAAGAAGCTTCTTAGCGATCTTGGGCTAGACGACGTTCCTGACTCGGCCGCCGTCAGTCCGCCAGAAAATCCTGAAGTCGCCAAGGAGCCGGCGACATCCCGGATCGAAGTCGTCTCTTTGTCAGGTCGCCCTTCTGCCAAGCCCCTTTCCCAATAGTTGGTCGTCGTGTGCTTCTTGCTGACCTATTTTTCATGCAGACTCTCCTTCGGACGTCTCTCAATGTCGCCCCTCTGAGTTGTGCTCCGCTGCTCTCCCTAGCAGCCGATAAGCCACTCCGGACAACGCATACGGTCTAGATTAATATCAGCGCTAAGAAAGTGTTGGAGACTTCTTTGGCGAAAGAAAACCCTCCGGCGAGCAAGGAACCACCGATGAAGGATCTCCGGGCAAGAAGGGACCCGCCAGGGGGCAAGGATCTCCCGGCGAATAAGGCCGCTCCTACTCCTGCGCGAGATTCGGCACCGCCAGCGGCGAGTTCTTCCTTGCCGCCGCCGCCGCAGAACGCGGCTTCTATCCAGGCGGTGAGCACCTCTTTACCGTCGCCGCCGCCTCTGACCGCCCAGCAAAAAGCTGACTTGCAGCGGCATCCCCCGCCTCCTCCGCCGAAGACTTCGCAGCAGCCGGCGAGCTCGTCACAGCCTCCGAAGAAGCCAGATAGACCGCGACCGAGTTACTTCCAGCCGCGAGTTGGGGACTCCGACTACGGAGGACGCGGGCAGGGAGATCGCGGGCAGGGCAGATCAGCCGATCACGCGGGTGGTCCATCCTCTGGTCGGCGAGATGTCCCCGGTCGCGTCCCTTCACCGCGCCGGTCCCGTTCTCCTCATCGCGGTAAGCTTTGCCGCTGTTACCTCTGATCATTTGGACGCTTATTTCTGATCTTGTGACTTGTCTATCTGTTATGACAGATCGCCCGACGACTCCTGGGGCGGCTTTCATCGACGCCATCGGGCTGTCGGGGAACGAATATCGCCATGCTGCAGCTCGCGCCTATATGGAGCTGGAGAGAAAGTTCGATCAGCTCGCCATATGCGATCCTCATCGCTGGATCTTAGCTATGGAGGTGCGAATGACGAAGATGGAAGAACTCCGGACCACCTTGGAGAGCTACGAGGCTCGCTTCCATATGGCGAAGGAGAATGATCGCCAGCTGACGCTAAAAAACCACCGTATGCAGCTTGTCCTCGACGAGTTGGTCGGTATCCGGGCGAGTATGGGCTCCGTGGGGCGGCTGACGAGGATTGAGGAACAGTTGCGGCTTGGCGACGATGCGATGGCGCTGGCGACGGAGCATTTCTGGCGGGCGTGCGAGATGGGCTGGGCCGGGCGACATCCTCACCCTCTGGAGCGACCACCTAGGACTTAGAATCATTTTTCTTTTATTCTGAACTCACTGTAGGCGACTTTGTAATAAACTATATTATCTTTGTAATAAGTGAGTTTACATCTCGCCGCTGGTTTCTCCCTGTCTGTGTTTTGTTTATTTTATGGTGTGCCGAGTTTATTGCACGGGTTCTGCTGAATGTCGCGACATCCTCTGCTGTACCGTGCGAGGTGGGTTGACGAAGGGTGTATTCCCTCGCCTTTACACGCGACTTTGACTGATACTCGCCGAGACGGATACCCCCCCTATAAATAGAGGGGGTAGGTGTGACATAAGTACGCTGCTGCGATTTTCTCAACCCACCTCGCGAGTAACCCCTCTGCTCGCTTCTTCTTATCTTCTTCTTCCCCTCGCTCCTCTCTTCTCTTAGTTAGCTCGCCAAGATGGTTGGAGATGATGCCAATGCTCGCCGACAAGCTCATGCCATCAACTTCGCCGATGCGGCCTTTAAGAAGTCGATAACCTCAAAAAAGGACTTAGAGACATTCAGGAAGCGCCTCCTGTCAGAGGGATACTCGGCGAGGCTCCCTGCTCGCGGAGAGCAACTCAACACTTATGTTGAGGGCTCTCCTCGGGAGATCACCTCCACTTCTTCCACCTCCTCGGCAGCACACAACCCCTTCTCTTTCTCTAGCAGCTCATCCAATCTCTCCGCGTCCCCCATCCAGCTGATGGTACTGACGGCATTCAGTTAGCACTCTCTAGAGGCCTTGGGATCTCCCCGGATCCTGACCTGGACATCTCCTCGGCAGTACTTTAGGCACTGGTGGTAAGACGATGGAACGACCTTGAAATAGTTGATGAGGGGCCGCCCGAAGATGGCTTTGTATCCGCTCAGCGCGTCGACGATGACAAAGCGTCATCAGATCGAAGTCTCGCCGAGAGTAACCAGCAGCTCCACCGCCCCTTCCACCTCTTTCTTCTCACCTGAGAAGCCAAAGAGTGGTCCATCTGCGGCCTGGACTCGAGAAGCTTCCACCTGAATCCCTACGAAGGTTCTTTTGAAGATGTCGTTCACCGAGCTCCCGTTATCCGCGAGGATTCGGTCGACGGTGAAGTCTTCGATGGTGGCTTGAATAACTAAGGCGTCATGGAAGGGGTTTTCATTCCCTAGCATGTCCTCCTCCGAGAAGGTAATCTCATCCAGCGGCAGCGGGTGCTACGACGTCGAGGCGACGTTCTTCCTGTAGATCTGGTGGAGACTTTCTTTGCGGGAAGCTTCGAGCCCGGCCCCTCCGTTTATTACCCCGACATGTCCACCTCCTGGGCCATGTACCACTTCTCTGCGACCTCCCAGGTCGACACGATCCTCATTCCTCCTCCTCATCGGAGCTTGAAACGCTACCTGTCCGACCGGGGCCTCCTGCCTCTGTTGCTCCCTCTCTGCAACTCATGCTTCCAACCTCCTCCTCGCCTCCCAGAACTCCGGGCAGGCCAACGTCTCATGCCCCTCTACTCGGTGGATGTCGCAGTAGAGGGGAATCTCCGCCTCCGGCCGCACTGCTCGCTGATCCCTTTGGCGACGCTTGCCTTGACGGATGATGGTCATCGCCTCCCTTCTTCCTCCTCCTCGGCAAGGGGGTTGCCGGTTGTCATTTCTCCTCTCTTCTTGAAAACGCGACCCACCGGGCGGCCTCCACTGGGGACGGTTCTCGAGATATTGGAACCGCCTTTCCTCCCTCCTTTTCCGGACCTCTGCTGGCTCCCGGTCCTCCTGTCTTCGAGACCTCTCCTGCTTCCTTTCTTCCACCCTCCTGGGCTCTTCCCTTGTCCTCTCCTCTCTCCTTCTCGGTACTTCCTTCCTCCTCTCTACCTGCCTCTCGGGCGTCCTCTTATCCTTCCGCTCCGAAGGTCCTGCTCTCTCAACCTTCATCGGATCACTCCCGTCCAGCCACGCCAGGAAGTCCTTGTTCTTCTCCTCTCCTCGGACGAAGGTATTCGCCCTCTCTATCATCTCCTCAAAGGACTTGGGGGGGATCTCATCTCCATGCTGAACAAGCCCTGCTTCAACCCGAACTTCAGGGCCACCATCAGGGTAAAACTATCCACCTCCAAAATCTCCTCCTGAAAATGGTCGATGTAATGACCGAGACTCTCCTGCTGCCCTTGGGTAATATTAAAGAGGGTTGTTGCTTCCTTCTTCCTCTTCTTGGACGTCGCGAACCTTGTCATAAGTCCGCGATGAAGATCGGAAAAACAGTAGACGGAACCCGTGGGCAACTGATGAAACCAGTCCCTTGCGTTGCCTTTGAGGGTGATGGAGAAGAACCGACACTTAAATGCGTCGGACATGTTACGGATGGAGACGACGTCTTCAAACCACTGGAGATGCCTGACCGGGTCATCTCTGCCGGAGTAATAGCTGAGAACGGGTTCTCTGAATCCTTCGGGGATGGGGCGGCGAAGATCTCGTCACAGAAGGGGCTCCTCCCTCCCTGGCGGTGGCGAGTTTCATCCTCGCTGGAGATGTCATACTCACCCCACTGACGAGTGTCGCGATATCTCGCCGGCGACATTGGGTCCCTAAAACGGACCCCCTGGTTGCCCGTCGGATGGTGTCGGGACTGCATCGGCCTCTCTTCCCTCGCCCAAGCGGGCTCCTTCCCAGCTCGCCTCGGCGGCGCTTCCTCATCGAGCGGTGTCAAGCGATGGGGGGAAGTCGCCGTGACCTCGGAGCGATGAGAAAACCTGGCGAGTATAGTCTTCTCGATCCTCTTTGCGAATTCTTCGAACGCAGCTACCGTCACGAACTCGTCTGCTCGCGCGAGCTCGCCAACTCCCGCCGAG
Organism: Platanthera zijinensis; assembly: GCA_039513925.1. Taxonomy (NCBI): domain Eukaryota; kingdom Viridiplantae; phylum Streptophyta; class Magnoliopsida; order Asparagales; family Orchidaceae; genus Platanthera; species Platanthera zijinensis. The sequence goes on along the minus strand of CM077082.1, from coordinate 206,109,495 downwards.
TTGTCTGCTGATTCCCCATGCTCGCCAACATTGGTCATCTCACTAAACCACCAAACTTTCCTCCTCGGCTGCGATCCACGCTCACCGCACCAAGTGTTGAATCCAGGAAAATCCCAACCTTAGAATTCGGATCAAGGCCGCCTAAGGTTACCGGTTCGGGGGTAAGGCCAGACGGCTGAGATGACAAGGATGAAGAACGACAAACAAACAGGACCCCGGATGCTGCGGCAGGGAGGTCCCACCATGTACCAAGATGCTTTGAAGAAGCAACCCCTCCAAAACCAGGATGGCCGAGCAGGGTATGAGGAAGACTAGCTGGCGAACTAGGTGAAAGGTCGCGACCTACTCTCTAAGGAAAAGGGGATCCTGAGGCTCGGGTGTTATTCGAAGAGAAGCTCGCGAGTATCCTGACGAGAATTGTCAGTCCCTCCCTCGTACCCCTGGGGTCCTATTTATAGGGAAAACCAAGGGGGGGCATATTTATACCTCACCCCCCGGCGACCGGGCGACTTCCTAGGGAAGTCGCACGGACTGGGCGAGTATCTCGCCTAGTCGCCTACGTGGCGAGTATGCGAGGGGAGCTCGTCATACTCGCCCAGGTCTTCCGCGGTCTTGGGTGTTGACTTTGACCTCCATCTTGACTTGTTGACCTTGACTTCTGCAGACCTAGCTGTGGTAGGATCCATCCTCGACGAATACGGGTTGTACAGTAATATCATTTACAGTTTGATAATTCTGATATCTGCAAAGGAGCAATTATTAATTTGTGTCCAGTTCTTCGGACTGTGAAATTTGAATGTGAAATTAATTAAATTAAAAAGAAATTATCATATCATTTTAAAATAAAAAGCTTCGAGTTTGACCCAAAATCATATTCTCTCTTCGAGATCGCCGCCGCCGGCGGCGTGGGAAGGGGAGAAGGCTGGGCCTTCGCAGATCTAATAAGCTATAACTACTCCTATTCTAAGCTAGAAAGAGAAACAAAACATTCTTTATTCATTTCTGCCTAAAGTATTGCAGTGGATGCCAATTTATAGAGCCCGGTTACAATAGCAAATGTTATTATAAGCTTGCCACGTGGTGGCTATACAGTCGTTACATTCCTGCCCTTCACATATAAACGGAGACCTCGTCGTTTGATTCCACTAGGATCAAAGACCCAAATGACGAGCGGAATGCATATGAGAACAAAGTCCGCGTCATGAAATTTGTTCATTGGCGGCTCCACTTGTGCAGAATGTATCGAAACAGTACATCCTCCTGGATCGAAGACATGAATTGTTCAAGTTGATACATGGTTGTGGAAACAAGTGTCATCATGTGGCTGATCAACTTGAGTATGGTGAGTAGAAGTGCCCTTTATATTTTGGATCTTCTTGAGACCCAACAAAAGCTTTGAAGCAGCATCTTCAAGAACTACATTCTTTATCTCCTTGAAACCTGGAGAAGGCTCTGAATGAACATTTGAAAGCTTCGTATTGCAAGTTACGATGGAAATCAGTACAAGATCGTCTCCATGGGAGCTGATCAATGTGGAGTTGAATGCCTTGGTGTATTTTAAGCATTGGTTCTTGTAAACAATCAAAATATTGATTGGTTTCCATTTGAAATGAACTAAGCTGTGTAGCGAGCTCATGCAAACGGATGGTGAAATCAGAATCGGCCATTGAAAGGAGGATGGATTGATCTTTCATCATCATTTCCATTTCAAAGGAGAAATCGACGGGTCTTTCATCAATGTTTCCATCCTGATGGTCTACCACATCTGGAAACACATGAAGCATCGGTGATGCAGTTCCATGGATCTCTGAAGCTCTATTCGTGGGGTTGGTTGCAAATAAAAAAGTAGGTTGTCGAAAACCCGGGCCCAAGTATGTTGAAGGAAAATGTGGGAGATTATTCAAATTTCCCAGAGGTGGTGATCCATATTGGAAAGAACCTAGAGTGGCGGCAGCATCATATGTGCTTGGAGCGACAGTGGCGCCGTATGAGCTTGAAGCAATGGTGGCGCCATATGAATCTGGAGCGAGGGGGCGGCATATCTGTGTGGAACGACGGTGACACCGTATAAGCTTGGAGCGACGGTGGCGCAGTATTAGCTAGGAGCGAAAGTGGCGCCGCATGAGCTCGGAGCGATGTGGCTCCGTATGAGCTAGGAGCGGCGGTGGCGCCATATGAACTTTGAGCGACGGGGGCTCCATATGAATTTAGAGTGTCAGTGCCAAAGAACTAGAGTGGCGGCGCCATATAAACTTTGGGCGGCGACATGCTGCCAAGAAATGCCTGGAACAGAGGATGGTGGTCCAAGAGTATTTGCTAGTGGAATTCCAAAGATTTGTGGGTGTGCAGCCCAGTGTGCAGCCCACAGTGTAGTAGACGACTGGTCAGAAATAGGTCCATACATACTGAAGTAGTTGGAGACGTCTTCCACTTAAAAAAATACTCTCAAGGTTTTGACTGCTCCACCGATTGTCAAATCAAATATAAAGGTGATGCAAGACGACGCGTAGGGTTTACGCGTCTGACGGTTATTTCCAAATAACCCTAAATGAATGCAATGAAGAATTAAATTTTGAGCGGGTGTTACACGAACTTTAATAAATGGAGCAACTTAGGTTTTTGAAAAACACAAAGACTATTCGTTTAAAAAAATGAATTTTCTTGAATTAATGGTTCAATTCTAAATCCGGGGAAGGAAGTTCACCATTTCGTTCTGTTCCCCTTGTCACAGCAAAACGGGAATCGTGAACTTCAAATATGTTTTCATTTGGAGTTTTTGCCATTGCGTTCGATGACAAAATTCGGGCGAAAATCCGACTATAAATCTAAAATCCTAAGAGAAAATATAGACACGAGCAAAGGAAGGGATAGAAGCAAGTTACTCATGGAAAGAGACGTCTTTCCGCAATCGAAATCGACGGCAATCCCGCGAGGAATTTCCGCTTCACCTTCGATCTCCCGCTCCGAGCTCGGCCGCTATCGCACACGGGCACCACGAAATTAATTCACTCTCTATCTCACATGGTAGTGGTTCTACAGAATCTCAAACACTCAATAATGTAAAGAAGCCACAAACTAATCAACCTAAGTTCACTCACTCTCACACACAAGAGTGGCTCCACGAAATCTCTAAAAACAAGAGATAAATTTCACTCTTGTTCACACAAAGTGGCTCCACATAATCTCTAAGCAAACTAGAGAAGTTAATTCCTCACAAGGAAGCAACCCTCAATCCTAATCACAGAAGCAATCAAAACTTCCATACAAACACCTACAGCTAAATCCCTCTCACACGGAATACAAACGATGTTAGCACTCTAACATCAAAGTCCTAAATTCTACAGTAGCATTTAAATTTCACTGACTACACTCAATCTCGCGGTAGCACTCCATCGGGAAAAAAGAAACGCAAGCAACAACACTTTCACTCAATACATTCAATGTTCATCAATCGCCTAACTCTAACACTACCGTTCATCTTCCCTAACACTGGAAGGTTAACAACAAGCACACATCTATTCTCATTCTCTAATACAATACTCACACGAGAGAAAATATAGTAGCAATTTTTCTTCAATATTCATCACCAAAAATCAAAGCATACAGACAACCCTTTTTTATAGGGTTCAAAAAAATCAAACCAAAAGCAAAACAAAAAGTAAAAATAACACAGGGAACGAGCCATGGCAGAAGCTTTGGCGAAGCGGGATTGACGCAGCAACGTGGCCATTTGCTGAAGTCGTGGCCGTTGAATGGAGTTTAGAGGCCGCGCGACTTCAGGAGCGGCGGGATCGTGAATAGACCACATCCGAGAGCTTTCTTCTGATGCAGCGCTGAAATCGGACGAACCGTGGCTTGATGCCCTAGCGCCTGCGGCTTGGTTCGGGAGAAAGGGGAAAATCGGGCCAGCTCCATTAATGCTTCATGGACCGTCTGCTTCATGATTCGAGAGAAAGAAGACTTCTTTGAGGGTTTTAACACATTAAATGTTATATATATATATATATATACGAGCATCTTCGCACGGGCTACGCCCGTGCTCGATGCTCTCGGGAGGCCTTCGGCCGCATCAGGCGGGCTTCGGCCGCATCAGACGAGCTTCGGCCGCCTGCGCACGGGCTTCGCCCGTGCTTGATGCTTCGAGTGGTCTTCGACCGCAATCCACCATCTCGGCGCCGCACCCGCCACTCGCGGCCCCCGGAGCCCTATGGTTATTTGATTTTGCTTCGGTGGGCCGCGAGTGGCGGGTGCGGTGCCGAGATGATGGATTGCGGTCGAAGACCACTCGAAGCATCAAGCACGGGCGAAGCCCGCCTGATGCGGCCGAAGGCCGCTCGAGAGAATCGAGTACGGGCGTAGCCCGTGCGAAGATGCTCGTATAAATAAAAGATAATAATTTTAACTACAATCTTATAATTAGAAAGAATAAGCAAATTAGCGAAGCTGCATTAAATATTAACATTGAAACATCCATGAGGTTGTTTTTCTCGCCGGCGTGCTGGGCTTGGAGGATCTCGCCAAAAGTATCGGGGGAGGCGGCCTCGGGCGCACCCGCAGAGCCCGTGCTCGATGCTCAATGCTCGATGCAGAGCCCGTGTTGATTTCCATTATGATCCATTAATGCCAATGGTGTGATGTTGATTCGACGCCATGGCTCCGGGGGCCGCGAGTGGCGGGTGCGGCGCCGAGATGGTGGATTGCGTGGAAGCGGGCGAAGCCTGCTTCTATGCGATCAAACACCACCCGAAGCATCAAACACAGGCGAAGCCCGCCTGATATGGCTGGAGACTGCCGAGAGCATCGAGCACTCAAAGTCATGATCATGGCGTTGAGAGAACTCAAAGCCATGATCATGGCGTCGAGTGCACTCAAAGCCATGATCATGGCGTCGAGTCATGGCTTTCAGTGCACTCAACGCCATTATCATGGCGTCGAGTCATGGCATTGAGTGCACTCAACGCCATGATCATGGCGTCGAGTGCACTCAAAGCCATGAACATGGCGTCGAGTGCACTCAAAGCCATGATCATGGCGTCGAGTCTTGCTCTGTAGGAAAACTTAAATGATATATTTGTTTTACTTCAAGCAATCCCCGTGTTATAGATACCGATTTAGAAGCATACCTACATACTATGTAGGAAAACTATGAATGCAGCAAAGCACACAACTAAAAAAAGTCAAACATTAATATTAATATAACACATAGATAACTCATTAATATTAATTATTGATAGCCTCCTTCGCTTTTGCCAGTCAATTACTGTCGGCCAGCTCATCAAAACTTCTTTTTCACTTTTAAGTTTTTACACATAATAATGTTGTAAACTCATCACATTAATGTTTCACGAACTCGCATGAACTTAAAGACAAACCATTACAGGAAAAGTGCATCTCACATGAAGAGTTGAAGAAATGGTACGAGACCTCGATGGAGAATATAAGATTAGAATTACCAAGGTTGAACATTGTCATTCCCAACCCAACATCCTACAATTTGGAGATGGACTTCGAAGTAATAGCAGGCAGCTCAATATTCCATCTGCATCACAAACCTGTCTGAGAGAAAAGAAGAAGTGCCACGGCGATGAAGTTGTGCGAGTTTGAGATAAGAATTGTGCACAGATTGCTGAACAAAAGGAGGGATGGGGAGGTACCCGCGCCGAGAGAGATAAGATTAGCATTCCAATGAAAACATGCACCTTTCAATTGTTCTGCGAAAATAGGTGATAAATGTACGTGCGAAGCAAAATGAATATATACATCAAAATGAATATTCTGTGATGAATACTGATATGTACCTGAAGGCGTGTTTTCATGAGAAGTTCTTTAAACACAACATTTTTGGTGTACATACCATGCTTACCACTAATTGAGCCTTTTTTAATTAGAAGTGTAGTACTTGATGAAATTGTGTTGGCAGAAATTCGTCCAAATGGTGTGATGTTGATGCAACATTTTGTCACTGATGTACCTCCTAGGTTCGATGATGCAGCATTGTACATTGTCGCTCTGGACCGATGTAAGAATGAAGAAGCTACGCGGCATAAGGAATATCCATGCACGACCCCATTTTCCGCATATGTGACTTCAAAGTTCAAAGAGTGTTCATATGATTATGTTCTGCATGTGAAAAGTTTGAAAAAGAAAGTTGTGCATGTGTTTATGAGATTACCCCATGCAACGTTCTCACTGTTATGCTCATTAACCGTATCTGATTGTTGGAATTGCAGAGGAGGAGGTTGTTGCGGAATAGGATCTGTCTGTACAGAAACAACAGCAGATAGGTCACGACGTTGTACAGACATGCGTGCTCTCCTTGCTTGCGCATTGATTCGGTTTCGCGCTCGTTGTGTTGACCGTTGCACTTCCGTCATCTGCGCTCGCCATCATCGCGTACGATCTCGAGCATTTTGTCGATATATTTGACGTTGTTTTTCAGTCATCTCGGATACTCTCCCTCTTCCTGAACTCATTGTGATGTATATATGAAGCTGAAAGGTAGAACACAATGACACAGAAAGCAATTAAACTGCTATGGAAAAAATGTAATTAAATTGTTGTCGAAGCGCGAGCAACAGCTATCGATGGATTACCTTCGGGCTTCGCCGATGACATAGGAGGATGGGAAAAACCTAAAATTCCGATTCGGAAGGGTAAAACTGGAATTCAAAATATAACCTACGGTGGATTACTTTGGCTATTGATAATTTAGCATATGATATCAACCACAATCAAAACAATAAAACATTTCAGAGACCAATTTGCAAACCAAATCAAAGCATCACATTATCCTACGAAAAGAAACGGAGTAAACATGGTTATAAAACAGAGAAAGGATATTGATAACCTACGAAAAGCAATGGAGTATGCACAGAGTAGTAAAACCAGGGCTTTCTGATAGAAACCATAACCTATGAAATAGTCAAAATTGGGGATTTAAAATGAAATCTAAAACAAAATCAAGAACTAAAATTTTAAAAAAAAATGAAATCTGAGAGTATAAAGCAAAACAAAAGGTGGCAACTTTTCATAGAGCTGATTTCAGACTATGTTACCACAATCTAAAATAAAATATGTTTGAAAAGTTTGGTAGTTTTTTGTTTGATCATTTTTACTTAAACCTGGAATCTAAAACCAACATTTGTACTCAAAAGAAGTTAACCATAATCTCATTGTTGAAGTTCTCCCTATAGTTGAAGAAGTTAAGTTGAAACCTAACGGAAATGTTGTATCAATAGTGATGTAGCATACACATTAATATCAAAAGGTACAGCCCTGTGAAACGTATCAAAAATCTTGATCGTGATTCTTCTGCCATTAAGTAGAAGAACAGAGCGAGAACAGAAAAGGAACACAGGCGCTTGAACACTAAACATTCCCCGTTCTTGCTAGATCGTGATTCTTCTGCCATTACTATCTCAGTAAAAGCTTCAGAAAATCAAATTTGAGCCTGAATTGTTACAGTTCGATAAGCCCTTGGGAAAAAAAGGTTCGTTCAAATGGCGCCTGCTGGATGATGATGATGACGAAGGCGTTTATTCTCAAAGGTAAAACATATAATTTTAGGGCCAAAAAATTTCATATGAAATTGATGAAGGCATTTATTCTCAAAGGTAAAGTTTATAATTTTAAGGAAGAAGAGATACCTACTCTGAGTCGCGGTTTCTTGCAGGCTGAAGAGGAGTATCCAGATATTTTGGATGCGTCTGTCCTTTGCGAGGTTTAGATGAGCGTGGAGAAGAGGTCGTGGAAGGTGGAAAGTGCGACCGAGGATACGACGGTGTTGTTGATCAGAAGAGCGGCGGTGCATCGCGAAAAGCGGCGGGACGGAAGATCGAGCATTGGAAGAGATCGCGTAGACGGAAGTTGGGTCACGATTGGCGGATTATGTTGGGGCTTCGTCGATGGCGTCGGAGGATCGGAAGGATTGGGAGAAAGAAGAGGCGTGAGCGGCTGTTAGAGAGAACGACGAAACGTAAAACAGCGATGCGGAGGGGTAAATCCGGCAAATCAAATGTAACCGACGGTTACTGTAGCAAGCAAACGTTTGCTTTTAATATTAGTATAGATATATATATGTGTGTGTGTGTGTGTATATATATATATATATGTGTGTGTGTGTGTGTGTGTGTGTATATATATATATATATACGAGTGCCCGACACGGGGCTCCGCCCCTATGGCTACGCGCCACAGTACCAGGCCCGTGACGGCGGGCTTCGCCCGCCCACGACGGGTCGTTGCGGGATGCGCCCGCATCAATGTGAGCTGCGTCCATGTGCGAATAGACTAAAAACAGTCCGGAAACTGGAGTAATGGAAATTTTATTATCCAAAAAACTAACTATTACAATGGTATAGCCTCACTTATATAGAATGGAGGAGATGAGATAGAGTAGAAATACCCAATGTGGGACTAAATACAGAAATACAGCATATACAAAGTTAACCGCCTAACCGCGCGGTTAGTGAGAATACTAACCGCTCGGTAACCACCAGGAGACGAGCCGCCGACCATCGAAATCCCAGAGAGTAACCGGCTAACCGCCCGGTTACCAAACCGCCATGCCAACCCGCTAACCGTTGCTCAGATATCAGACCGCCAGAGACAACCCGCCAACCCGCGCGGTTACCAAACCGCCCGGTCTTTAACCGCCTGTCCGTCCAGGCCTATACAGCAACACTCCCCCTCAAGCTGGAGCATATATGTCGATCATGCCCAGCTTGCTGCAAATGTGGAAAAAGGAAGCGAATACAGGCTTTGTGAAGATATCTGCTAACTCTTTCTCTGACGTAACAAACGGAGTGCAAATCTGGTTCTTCAATACTTCTTCCCGAATGAAGTGACAGTCAACTTCTATGTGTTTTGTCCGCTCATGAAAGACCGGGTTCTTGGAAATGTAGATGGCCGCCTTGTTGTCGCAAAACATGGGAAGCGGATAGTTGTAGACCTCTCCTAAATCCAGCATGAGAGCCTGCAACCATTTCAACTCGTATGTGGTTGACGTCATACTTCGATATTCTGCTTCCGCACTAGATCTGGAGACAACGGATTGCTTCTTGCTCTTCCAGCTAACCAGATTTCCTCCAACAAACGTGCAAAAGCCAGATGTCGACTTGCGATCCCCTTTGTCGTCCGCATAGCTAGCATCGGAGTACGCTTCAACTCTCAAATGGCCATTCTTCTGAAAGAGGAGACCTTTCCCAGGAGATGACTTTACATACTCCAGAATTCTTAGAGCGGATTGAAGATGGCATTCCCTAGGAGACTGCATAAACTGGCTGGCCTTTCCTACTGCATAAGAGATGTCTGGTCTGGTCACCGTGAGGTAAATGAGTTTGCCAACAAGACGCTGATACCTCGTACTGTCCGATAGAGGAGGTGATTCGTCAGTCCATGTTTTGTCTTCTCCAGGAGCCATGGGACACCGAGCAGGTTTGGCGTCCGTCAATCCTGCCTCTTTCAATAAGTCAAGAGCATACTTGCGTTGGGAGAGAACCAAGGAGCACGGTTTCCGAGAGATTTCAATTCCCAAGAAGTATTTTGGAGGACCCATATCCTTCGTGACAAGGTGTTGGCGGAGATGGACCTTCGTCAAGGCTACACCAGCTTGGTCGTCGCCAGTAAGAAGTATGCCATCCACATAAACGGCTAGCACAACCAGACCTGAGGATGTCTTGCGAATGAACAAGGAGTGATCCGCCGAACTCCTTGTGAAACCGATTGCCCCAACTATGCCACTGAACTTGTCGAACCATGCCCGAGGACTCTGCTTTAGACCATAGATGGCCTTTTTCAACCGGCATACCCGAGTCTCCCCCTGAGCAACATACCCAGGAGGTTGCTCCATGTAGACATCCTCATGAAGATCACCATAGAGGAAGGCATTCTTGACATCCAACTGGGAAATAGGCCAATCCTTGTTGACTGCCACCGATAGAAGAACTCGAATAGTGCTGAGACGAGCAACCGGAGAGAACGTGTCGAAGTAATCAACACCGTAAGTCTGGGTAAATCCCTTGGCCACAAGACGGGCCTTGTACCGGTCCACACTGCCATCCGGACGGAACTTGACAACAAAGACCCAGCGACATCCAACCACATCCGTGCCAAAAGGAGGAGGCACAAGAGTCCAAGTGCCCCGCTCAGAGAGAGTAGCAATTTCCTCATCCATTGCCGCCTTCCAATGAGGAACATCAAGGGCTTCCTGGTAGTTGCGAGGAGTGGAAGTCGCCGAGATGGCTAGGGCGAAGTCCCTGCGAGAAGGTGTTAGCCGATCATAAGAAACAACCGCAGCCAGCGAGTGCTGGGTGCACGTCTGAACCCCTTTGCGAAGAGCAATGGGCAGTTCCAGGTCATCTAGTTCCTCAGTCGCCGGTGCATCCGTGGCGGAGAAGGCTGGCCCGGGAGAGGAGAGAGACGGCCAAGGAGAGGAGGAAGATGGCAGGGGATCAACAGACGGAGTGTGCGGTGGAGTTGGTGACGGAGGAATCTCAAGAGGAGTGGATGGGACAGAGGGAATGGTGGGAGAGGGCAAGTCAGCCGGAGAAAGAGTAAGGTCAGAGGAGAAGTAGGAGGCATTTTCAAAGAACGTCAGATCCGCCGAAACGAACTGTTTGCGATGAACAGGGTCAAAGCAACAGTAACTTTTTTGAGTAGTAGAATAACCCAAAAAGATACACTTGGTGGAACGTGGGGATAACTTGTCGCGAGTTGCGGAAGGGTTGTGAACAAAGGCGGTGCAGCCAAAAATGCGTAGAGGTAAGGGAAAAGCATTCTTGGCCGGATAGAGAATGGAAAAAGGTGTTTTGCCTTTAAGAACTGTCGAGGGAAGACGATTGATGAGGAAGCAGGAGATGAGAACTGCATAGCCCCAGTAGCTACGAGGAACCTGCATTTGTGCCATGAGAGTGCGAGCGACATCGAGGAGGTGACGGTTTTTACGTTCCGCCACCCCCATTTTGCTGGGAGGTATATACGCAGCTAGTTTGATGAATGATGTCGTGTTGCATACAGAAAGAAGAAAATTCATTACTCAGGTATTCTTTAGCATTATCTGAACGAAAAACTTTCACAGAAGCACCAAACTGAGTTTTAATCATAAAATAGAAGGATTGTCATACAGAAAATAGTTCAGAGCGTTCTTTTAAAAGATACACCCATGTACATCGAGAGAAGTCATCAATAAAGGTTACAAAATAGGAACTACCCCGCCCTATGGTAAGGGTGGGGGCAGGACCCCATACATCAGAGTGAACAAGGTCGAACGGCTTAGAAGAGCCACGACCTTGCTTAGGAGGAAAGGGGGAGCGGTGATGCTTGCCAAGCTGACAGACATCACAGTTGATAGGAGAAGCATGCTGAGGTAGGTGGGGTAACAGTTGGCGGATGAGACGTGCTGGAGGATGCCCAAGACGAAGGTGCCACTGAAGAAGATCTGTAGAAGCGGATGAGAATGCTGAAAGAGCGGATACATCATCAAGGAAGTAAAGGCCGCCTCTCTCAGTCCCAGTAGCAATCGTCCGCTTGGAGTCCGGGTCCTGAAAAGAACAAGAAACAGGAGTAAACGTTACGGAGCACTGAAGTTGCTTGCAAAGGGAAGTAACCGACAATAAATTGCACGGGAACTTGGGCACATAGAGAGTATCCGCGAGGCGAAGGGACGGAGTAACTTGAACTATGCCAGTCCCATGCACCGGAGAGGGAGAGCCATCCGCAACGAGAACCGGGGGCAATCGATCATGTGTTTCTAGGAGAGAAAAACACTGAGGATTGTCCGTCATATGATTAGTGGCGCCAGAGTCGATTAGCCATTTACCTTGAGTCACCACATGGGCGCTACCTGAAGTCGTGGCCACCGAGGCAGATGAGTTGGATGAGTGAGGGGCATCACCAGAGGGACGAAGGTGCGGATGCTTTGTCCAGCATCGGTCAATCAAGTGGCCTGTGCGGCCACAGTGAGAACAGAGATAGCGAGAAGGGCCGCGCCCGCCGGACTGGTGACCACGTCCACCCGAGCCACCACGATGTGCTTGGTGGGCATAGGCATCCGGAGGAGGAGGAGCGGCAAGCAAAGGACGATTGAGCAGAGAGGTAACAGCGGCAATGCGAGCAGCTATAGCATCCAGGGTGGGAGATTCAGCCTCTCCAAGAATTTGCTGCCGGATCATATCATAGGAATCCGGGAGCCTCAGAAGATAACAAACAACCAGGAGTTCCTGGAAGTGCTTCAGTTGGGTGGCCACGTCAGCAGAGAGGGGACGATTTTGAAGAATCTCCGCTCCAAGGGCTTGGACCTGTTGGTAAGCCGCAGCAGGAGACATGGATTGGCGAGCAAAGAGATCCGCATACAGAGTATAGATGCGAGATGTTTGACCCCCTTTGGAGTAGAGGGCGGCTAAGTGAAGCCAAGCTTGCTTGACCGTCTCATCGTGACGGATGACCGGAAGACATTCATCGGACAGGCTGTTTGCCAGCCACGTACGAACAAGAGCGTCATTCGCATCCCAGTCATTAAACTGGTCAGAGTCCGCAGGAGGAGGGTCATCGGTAAGATGATGACGCTTGCGCTGAGAGCGGAGAAGAAAGGTAAACGAGACACTCCAATCGGGATAATTGGGTCCGAGAAGCTTAGAAACTGTTCCAAGGTTCCCGGACGCAACAGGAGGAGGAGGAGGGTGGGTAACGACAGTAGTCGAGGTGGAGGCATCAGAAACAGTCATTCTGGAAGGAGGAGACCGCGCGGTTAAGAAGGTAAACCGGGCGAGTAGCAGAAGGGCGAGACCGCAGCAGTCACAAGGGGAAGTAAACCGGGCGACCACGCGGTTAAGAAAGTAAACCGGGCGAGTAGCAGAAGAAGGAGACCGCAGCGGTCACAAGGGGAACACCAGCGGCTAGAGAAGCCACGACCAAGATGCGGAGAGCAAAGGAGAAATCCGCGCAGATAAGAATGAGAAAACCGGGCGATCAGAAGGAGGAGCGCAAAGAAGCAGAGGGAAGGTCGCGCGGACAGAAGGTTTCTTAACAGGGGGACTAGATCGCTGCCTCTGATACCATGTGCGAATAGACTAAAAACAGTCCGGAAACTGGAGTAATGGAAATTTTATTATCCAAAAAACTAACTATTACAATGGTATAGTCTCCCTTATATAGAATGGAGGAGATGAGATAGAGTAGAAATACCCAATGTGGGACTAAATACAGAAATACAGCATATACAAAGTTAACCGCCTAACCGCCTAACCGCGCGGTTAGTGAGAATACTAACCGCTCGGTAACCACCAGGAGACGAGCCGCCGACCATCGAAATCCCAGAGAGTAACCGGCTAACCGCCCGGTTACCAAACCGCCATGCCAACCCGCTAACCGCTGCTCAGATATCAGACCGCCAGAGACAACCCGCCAACCCGCGCGGTTACCAAACCGCCCGGTCTTTAACCGCCTGTCCGCCCAGGCCTATATAGCAACGGTCCACATCAAGGCGCGACCCTCCCGCCTCCCGGCGGGACTCGCCCGCCCCCGGTAGCTTGCGGCCGCATTGCAGGACGAGATTTAATCCCGCCTAGGATTAAATCCCACTTAGGCGGGATTTAATCCCAGGCGGGAATAAATCCCACCTTAGCTAGGATTTAATCCCGCCTAAATGGAATCCCACGAACTCCTCATGAATTAGTCCCACATCGTGAATGTGGACTTAATTTCGGGTGTATATAATGTGGCGTTGCTTATGCAAGGTGGCATTTCATAGGTCTGCACGACCTTCGCCTATGCACACCGAATATAGATTTGTCTGGGTTCTGCCGACATTCTCTCACTTTTCGCATGGGGGTCCCCCATGCCCAACGCAGCAGTACTCTCACAACGAAAGTCTCGACGCGACAGTGCATTAAATCAAAAACCTAAATAGGGTAATAAAACAATTGCTTGCTACCACTAACACACAAGTAAATGGAATGCATAGGAATGCCCTAGGAGGAAGAGGCGGGCTTGATATTGTTTAAATGAGTAAAAGAAATGGTGATGGGGCCTGGTGTACGATGAAGATCCGTTGGAAAAGTAGGAAGGCGGAGTAGAGTGTCTTGAAAATACCTTAGGATGATGCGAAGGTGCACCTCTCTAGGCAAATCATTAATAAACTTGAATTGAATATCTGATGGCATTTAAAACTCCAGGAGCTCTAAAAAAATTCTGCATCGAGGGCTAATTAATATGCTTCTTCCTGTAAAAAAATTTTATAAATAGAAATATTTTTTTCATTTTCATTAACAGACTATCTTTCCAAATTAGTAGAGCAACTATCCAAATTATCAATTAGTATCCAAACATCGATTGGCAAATAGCATCTATCCAAATAGACAGGAATGGGTGACTAATTGCGATTAAAAAAATGAGCATTTAATGAGATATTAGGTTTTGATTAATCATACCAAACATCACCTACACATCATTAAAGAACAGTGAAAGAGCTATTAGTTTACTACACGTTGAACCCCATGATTTCTCGCATTCGCCACCATCGCCATCATAACATCAACACATCAATCCCAATAACTGTATTTTTTGAACATAACCTGATTCCAAACAACAAAAATTCCCTCAATATTACACTCCATCCTCGCATAATAATCCATCATCATGAAATAATATCAATAGAAATGTTCATAAAATAATAGATATAAAACTTACCCATGTCTTTTACAGGAGAAATTGCCCTTGCAGGAAAAGAGGTGAATCCTCGAATGCAAACATAAAGTGGGAAATGCTTAGATGTGAAACCAAACGGAAGGGCAACGGAGAGGACCTAATCGTTTTTGTAATAAAGACATAAACATGAAGATGCATGGGGTATTATTGGTGTATCGAGCAAGCCCAAGAGCTAAAGCGGTGGAGTCCACGACTTCTAACCCAAAATCAAAGTAAAAAACATCAATGCTCAGTAACAATCGATAATTCTGCAGGGCAAGGGATTGCAAAAATAGTAATTTGAATTTGGTGATTGCTTTCACTATTGCATATCGCTTCAAGTTTGAAAATTCTCAGCAGGGCATGGGATTACAAAAGTGCAGATTGAAAACAAATTGTAGGAGAACTGGAATTAAGGCAAAGCAATGACAATATTGATTCATATATATAGTAACATCAATTTTGAAAAAGCTTAAATACCTGACAGAAATACCGAACAAAACATTTACAAACCCCTCCAAGTGCTAATAAATATACTCAACTGGATTTATCTTCATTTCCCTTGTACACCTCCTCCTACAGCATGTTCTCAACATTCTCTTCCAGGTTTCCTAGGAGCAATTTAAATCCAAGGGAAACATGGAGAGGGGTTTACCGGCAAAGGTGTGCGGATTCCCCCCCCCCCCCCCCCCGCAATGTATTTCTGCTCCTCAACGACTGACACACCTCCACCTTTCATCTACTGCAGAAATCGCTCACCCCCGCCTCTCTCATGCACTGCATGAATCGAACTCCCCTCTCCGACCCTGTTCTTCTGCACATTTGACTTCAGTAGAGGTACATGATGCTCTCTATTTAAGCGGTCTAAATTTATAGAAATGCAATTAGTTTGTCCAAAATAATATAAAACAACTCTCCTTTTACGCAGATTATATGTTGCTATTGTTAGTTTTTAGCATTCTCTTTCAGGTTTCCTAGTTATGTTCTTATTGTTAGTTTTTAACATCTTTTCTTATGCTTTACTTTTCATGCTCTTAATATGCTCTGTTTTTATGGCTTTTGAAGATTTTATTATGCTCTGCTCCTACATGTATATCAGAGGTGTTAGGCTTGATTATAACTATAGCTCACCATTTGGGTTTCATCAACATTATAATGGTCTAGATGATGTTAAACAAAACAATAACGCATTTAAGCCCTACTCATAACACATGTTGGTTCAAAGCTTACCTATTACAGATTGCCGTCATAACACTGGTTCATGTCCATGCCTCTTTAAATTTCAGTTTTGATGTTATTTGTTAACAAACAACATGGCATTGGTTCGTACGAATTGGGATTTGATGTTCGACGTGTTCAGTATAGCATATCAACCCATCTAGTAGTTCAAATTGGATCTAAAGCATTGAGAAAAGCTACATATATACATAACTCACAACAATACATAACTCATTTTATGCCTCATCTAGTTGTTCAAATTTTCAAGAACCACATAAAAAAAGGAACTTAGGCTTCAACCCACAAAAAAAAATAGAACCAATCAAACCACATAAAAAAACAGAATGAAACATGAGGACAATGGAGTAGCCTCGAGCCCGCAGAAAAATCAACCCCTGCAGAAAACTACTAATGACATGACTATATATATAAGAACTAGGCTCTGCTGGTTAAAAATGTTAACTTAGAGTGAAGGTTTTGATAATTTTAAAAGTTAAAGGGAAGATCGTTGTAAGTAAATAACCCTATATTTTGCTACTAATATGTTCTCTGATACATATTTTATCTCTTTACTTCATTTATGAATACCATGTAAATATTGCAGGAAAATTTTGATCCATGTAAATATTGCAGTAAATAACCCTATATAAGAGCTAGGCTCATTAATGATGGTGAAGTAAGCTATCAGAAGTGGCATCATCCAGACCATATGAGATAACTATCCTTTTTGTGAAAATATCATTTTTACTCGGGGCAATTTGGTGAATTCACATTTGTTTCATGCAATAGTTAGGATGTGTTGTGGAGCCCTGTGTCGGGCGGAGCCCCGTGCGCGTAGCTATAGGAGAGAAAGTGAAATATTGCACAGAGCATAAAGAAATAGAATGAAGTCGTCCGCAAGAATGAATGTTACCTCTCTTTGAAAGCTCATTTGAAGTTGTTTGCCTCAAAAATTTTTATCAGCTTTAGGGTTGTTGATCCGCAGGGCTATTCAAGATTGTTTCAACAAACAGTGGATGAAAATTATGACATTGCCATGTGTGCAGAAAATGAAAATAAAATTCCAATTTCTACGATTATACCTGTGTAGTAGCTTGCGAGGCGAAATGCTTGAGTTCTTGATGCGTTGGTAGAGATATCTGAGCCCAGAAAAAGAAAGTAAAAAAAAAAACAAAGGTGATTTTGTATCGCCGGCAAAAATAGATGAATATTAAGAGAAAAAATAAGATGAAATAAAAAAGAAGATACCACTTTAAGAGAAAAGTTTCAATAGCTGAAGTTTCAGAAAAGTTTCAGAAGTTTAGCTGAAGTAAATAATTCTAAAATCAGTAAAAAATTATGAATCAAATCCTATCCTGATCATCCTAAATCAATAAGGTACACTAAATAACAGAATATTTTTTTTAATCCTCCCAAGTAGTAATTTGAAACTCAAGTAGTAATTTGAAGTGTTCAAACCCTTAAACTGCCAGTCAAAAGGCGAAACAAAAAACATGGACGGGAGATCGCAGCAACTATGGAGGAAAAAATTATATAAACACTGGACCATTCTAAAACACAATTATATAAACAGAATAAATTAATACAATAACTTGGGTTCCTTGCGTGGCCGTGCACGACGTTGGTATATTAAGCCCCAACATGATTCAGCAACAGAACCCATCTCAATTTAGCTTTACAAACTCAAGAATAGCAATGAGCATGTCATTTCCCCTTATTTTAAGCCATGAAAATATGGACAATAAAATAAAAGAGAGCTTCTCATAATTTCCAATCTAAAAACTGATGGTTGTTTCAATGATATCATTTATTTCGATGTCTGCATTATTATTTCAAAACATAAAGCAAATTTTAAGATGTGAATTACGAACATTTGGATAATCAAATCATCTATAACTTATTAATTTAACCAAGGATTAAAAGAGAGCTTCTCTTATTTTAAGATGTGAAGTACTAAATTGTTCTCAGATTTGGGGCTTTTTGTCCCTTGTTCAGACTCAAAACGAAACCCTGCTGCTGGCCAAGAAGTAAGAAATAAGTAAGAACTAAAAATTTGATTTCCAGACTTTCAATACAAAGACCAGCAAGCATCATCGACCACCATAAAACACCTAAAGCCCGATAGCTACGAACAGAGGAGTAGGCGCTTACCAGCGGACCAAGATCGACTTGGCTTGGGTTGTCGTCGGCAAGGCGAGAAAATGTGAGACGAAGGGAGGAGGAGGCGCTTACCAGCGGACCAAGATCGGCTTGGCTGGGGTTGTCGTCGGCAGGGAGGGCCCTTGCGAGCGTGATGGGTAATGTGGAGTCGCCGGTGGTCTCTTCTTTCAATGGAGAAGTAGCAGTGTCGAGGACGGGGGGTTTCGCCGTCAATCTGTTTGGCCGGCTGGTGCGGGATGACCTAGCGGCGGGGGATGACCTAGCGGCGGGGGAGTGAGGGGTAAAGGGCGGATGTAAAGGCGATGGGGGTGAGTCGCAGGAGTCGAGGGAGATAGGGCGCAGACGGCGGGTGACAGTCGAGGGAGTTTAAATTTTTTTTGAATCTGGTTTTTGGCATTATGCGAATTCAAAGTTAAGTAGGATGGATGGTTAGGATTTGACATTTGGGTTATATTCAATGGTTAGGATGTGTTGTGGGGGTTACATGGGTTTCAAATATACTTCTTTATAAATGGTATATATATATATATATATATATATATATATATATATATATATACGAGTGTCTGGCACGGGGCTCCGCCCCTATGGCTACGCGCCACAGTACCTGGCCCGTCGACGGCGGGCTTTGCCCGCCACCAACAGCGCTCCGCGACAGTACCCTAATCAAGCGACGGCGGGCATCGCAAGTCCCCGGCTTGCTACGACGCCGTTGAGTGGGGCGTCGTCTGAACAGGCGTGTTTAGTGCACTCAACGACTGGCGTTGAGTGCACTCCGGCGTTGAGTGAACTCAGGCGTTGAGTGCACTCAACACTTGGGGAATCGGGGAGTTGAGTTCACGCAACACCCCGGATTGTGCCATTGAGTGCATTCAACCCCCGAGTGCACTCAACGTCTGGTGCCCTCACGCCCGGTGCACTCAACGCATGGGGCATTGAGTGCACTCAACGCCCCTGAAACAGGGGCGCTGAGTGAACTCAATGCCCCTGTTTGAGGGGCGTTGAGTGAACTCAACGCCTAGGCACCAGGCGTTGAGTGCACTCAACGCCTGGTGCACTCAACGCCCCAATCCTGGACGTTGAGTGCACTCAACGCCTCACTGTCACCGTATAAGCTTGGACGTTGAGCTCATACGACGTCACCAATTTGGACGTTGAGTGACACCGTATAAGCTTGGAGGGATGGTGGCGTCGTATAAGCTAGGAGCGAAAGTGGTGTCGTATGAGGTTGGAGCGATGGTGGCGTCGTGTGAGCTAGAAGCGACGGTTGCGCCATATGAACTTTGAGTGACGGCGGCTCCATATGAATTTGGAGTGCAGGTGCCAAAGAACTTGGAGTGGCAGTGTCGCAAAACTTCGAGTGGTGACGTCATATAAACTTGGGACGGCAACGACATGCGACCAAGAAATGCCTGGAAAAGAGGATGGTGGTCCAAGAGTATTTGTTGGTGGAGTTCCAAATATTTGTGGGTGTGCAGCCCAGTGTGCAGCCCACGGTGCAGTAGACGACTAGTCAGAAATAGGTCCATACATACTGAAGTAGTTGGAGACGTCTTCTGCTTAAAAAAATTGTCTCAACGTTTTAACTGCTCCACTGATTGTCAAAACAAAAATAAAGGGCAGCAAACATTACAATGTTTTCCTGCCACTATTGAAGATAGCAAAGATAATTGGTCAAATCTAGTTAAAAGGAGTAAACTTTCAGTAGCTCCTCTTTCTCCTGACACTGTTTGCTAAAGAACTTCCGAGATTTGGAGGAGAGATCAGTTTTTTTGTCGCCGAAGAGATGTTCTATGGCTCCAAAGATCAAAGAATGCAGCCTGGTGTTTGACGACAATGGACCTTCGACTTCCTTTCAATAAAAAACAGAGATGACGAGATGTCCGACAAGATTGTCAGAGATGACAGGAGAAACTTTCAATGATTAAACGGCGCCCCACCGTTCTTGATGGTTTTCGGCGAAGGCCCAACAGCAGTGCCAGATCTCCAACCTTCTTCCAGTTCCCCGTTCACAAGGGGGTCGTCGGTGTTGTTTTTGAGGTGGTCGGAGAGCAAGAAGATGCGAGCGATGCTCCGGAGAGGAAGCACTGATTGGCGGGGAGGAGCTAGAGAGGAGGAAGTCCCTCCTCCCGGAAGAGAGGACTGTTTGGCGTTCTTGAGGTGGTCGGAGAGCAAGAAGATGCAGGCGATGTTCCGGCGAGAAAGCACTGGTTGGCAGGGAGGAGCTGGAGGGGGGGAGTCTTCTTTCTGTTGAAGGATGTTCCGGCAACATTCTCCAGGGGGTGGGTGTTGTCGATGCTCCGAATCAGAAGCAAACGCTCTGCCATTTTTCTTGATGTAAGAAGATACAAGTTATGGTTGTTCTCGAAAGGAAGTGTCCGGAGAGCAACAATGTTGAAGCAGCAGTTGATCCACCGATGAAGCAACGATTGGCGAGGAGGGAAGACTCTCAACGAGATGAAGATGTTGGTATCTCTCCGCTGTCGGAAGTCGATGAATGCGGCCTAGTATCGCTATGCTTCCAGAAATGGATCTTGCGCCCGAATCGTTGGAGGCTAGAAAGACGTTCGATGATGGCTATTTTGGAAAGATGACGAGGTAGATGCAGGCACGTGTGCGGTAATTAAACAGGAACCTTCCAATCAACTTCTTCTAGAAGGAGTCGGCGGACAGGAAGTGACGGGAGGACGCTCTCAACGCGAGCACCAATGTAACAGTCTGAGCCGTTACAATATCGCCGGCATCGATCGTCGGCGTCGAAAGGGGAGAAGGTTGGGCCTTCGTAGATCTAATAATCTATAACTACTCCTAATCTAAGCTAGAAAGAGAAACAAAACATTCTTTATTCACTACTGCCTAAAGTATTATAGTGGATGCCTATTTATAGAGCCCGGTTACAATAGAAAATGTCATTATAAGCTTGCCACGCGGTGGTTATACAGCTGTTACACATATTCATCTGTCTAATTCACATAAATATGCCTCATTCAACATTTTATTGAAACAACAAATAACAAATATTCTCTGCACCATGGCCAATACATTAATTGAATAGAATCAATTTGATTTAATGGAAGGAAGATTAAGAATGAAACAATTGTGGTGTTAAAACATCACATGAATATGGGAAAAATAAACCATTTTATTGTCCATTTCATTTGAATCTACGTGCCCCACCTAAAACAATAGTAAATCTGTATGTTAATAGCAGCATTTATGAACATTCAAATTTTAGGATAATAAACCCTAAATTCTACACTGTTAAAATATACTTTTCTGCATGTTTTAGGCATCGTCCTACCCATTCTCTCCAAATTTTAGGTTAGTAATTGCATATTTCCTCTCATGTGTAGAAATGTTTCTTTTTAAAATATCAAGAATTTCACTGTTGCTAAGAGGAGGAAAGAAGAGGAATAAATCGAACACTCACAGTCCATTGGCTGATGTGGGAGAAAGAGATGAAGAGGCAAGGATTGCACTCGGAGGGGTTATTCCCCCTGGAAAATCAAACATATTTGCGAAGCCCTCTGCGAAGAACTAATGAATCCTCGAGCGAGACGCCGCCACCTATGTAGCGATTCGCGAAGAAGACAGTCACCCCTGTACTAGCAGCGGCTCTGTATGTCGTCGCCCGTGGAGAAGTGGACGAGAATGTGAGAAATCAGAATATCTTGAAACGCAGGAGTGGAGGAGTGGATCGTCGGAGAGGAGCAAGTGGCCGAACGGGGTCTGGGAGGAGATATCGGGTTGGGGAGGAAATGTTTAGCCAGGGCTTATTTAGCCATTTAGGTAATAAAAGAATTAAAAAATATTAAATTATTTTTATTAAAAATAGAACTAATAAAGCTCCTTTTGGCACCACTTATCGTCATTTATTTGCTCCGGTAAGGTTGAACAAAAATGTTATTGTCATGCTAAAATCTTATGCCTCAAATAGATTCTTTTTTTGTCCAAACTTATCGGAACAAATAAGCTGCGATAAGCCGCTTCAAACGCACCCTAAGGCTTCATTTGGTTCGGCGGTGGCGGGTCGATCCGGCGGGTGGAAACGGAGTGTTCGAATAGGAGGGGGGAGGTGGCTGCTCCAAACTGAGGCTTCATTTGGTTCGGCGGTGGCGGATCGATCCGGCGGGTGGAAACAGAGTATTCGAACCGGAGGGGGGAGGTGGCTGCTCCAAACGGAGCTTTTTGGGTCATTTCTCAAGGTGGGCGGATGGAAACGGAGCAAACGCCGCCGGAGGTTCATTTGTTTACCCTCGGCGTTTGCCCAAAACGGAGCAGCGAAACGCCCAAACAAATAGAGCCTGAGCTTTTTGGGGTGTTTCTCAAGGTGGGCGGGCGGGTGGAAACGGAGCAAACGCCGTCTGAGGTTCATTTGTTTACCCGCCTTCTGACGGCGTTTGCCCCAAACGGAGCGGTGAAAAGCCGAACCAAATAGAGCCTAAAGTTCCCACCATTAAAATACGAGCAAGAAAATTTTGAAAAAAAGACTGCGTTAGGCGCAGCTTATCGCGGCTTATTTGCTTTGGAGAGGTTGGACAAAATTGTCATTGTTATATCAAATTCTTATGCCCCAAATTAAATTTTTTTTATAATGATAGTAACAATTGTCATACTAAAAATGTCATTCTATGGCAATGATGTTTTTGTCCAACTTCACTGGAGCAAATAAGCTGTGATAAGCTGTGTCAAACGCAGAATTTTTTTTAATAATAGATATTTTGTAATAAAACAATTCGTTAGTATTTTTGCAACAATAAAAACCGTTATTATTTTTGTAAGTAAACTCAAAATTCATATAACTAAATATAATGCTAATTAGCAAATAAATTATTTAGTTTTTCCCAATTTTCTTATTAAATGACTTTTTTCCTTATAGTGGTTACATAACGAAAAGCAAAAGAGTGAGCTCTTTCGAAATGCATAGTTATTGTTGGGTTTTGCTATACTTCACAACAGTTGTGCGCAAAAGAAATAAAACAAGAAAACCCAAAAGAATTCATGGATCATGCGATGGTCATTAATCAAGAAGTAGAAAAAGGCTATAAAACAAAAATATACCTTTAGGGGATTGAGTCACACTCAACCAAGATGCTCCTCCAAGAAATCTGCGAGTCACTTGCGGCTAGAGCATGAGCGCGGAATGAAGTCCACGCCTCTAGGGATATCCACACGAGCAGAAGAGAACCCTAAAATCCTTGTCGCACAAGAAATATAGGTCGGATGAGGGTCTGCTCTCTACGTCTCTACGGACTGTTAGATACATTAATGGAGAGGCGGCAGTAGATGAGAACAAAACATGGAACGCTTTTCGAGGACGGCTAAGGCTCAGGTGGTCGGCGGCGCGAGACTGAGCGGCGGCTCGATCCGTGGCGGAATGCTTCCGTCGGGATTTAGGTCAGCCGTAAAAGTCTCTCCAGATTCTCATGAAATACTGAAACTCTCGATCGGAACTTCTGTACATCTCTTTTATATATGAGACTAAGAAGAACCGATCTAGCAGACCACCACTAAACCGGACTAAAAGAATCGAACCGGTCAGGTAAAGGAATTCGTCGGAACCAAGAAGCATTCCAATGAACCAACAAACTGTCCGTCGGAATCACAGGGAATCTAAGACGAACTCAAGACAAACCATTCGTCGGAACCAAGGTATTCGTCAGAACAATACAGTTAAGGTCTCAAGCGTTGAGTGTACTCGACGTTCTCGACACGCGCTCAGAGCGCATACAGTCTTGACGCTTTCGTCAGAATATCACGACGAACTCGCCACGCGCTGAGTACTAAGGTATACTCAGTTCGCGCTGAGTACAACGACATACTCGACGCTTTCGTCGAAATATTACGAATAACTCGCCGCGCGCTGAGTGTCAAGGCTACACTCGATGCTTCTGACAAAAACACTTGTTCGTCATAATCTCCAATGTTATCTGTCGGATTGAATTTGAACTATTTCCATAAACATACCTGATGGCCTGTGTTCATAACATGGGCCCCGGAAGGATACACCTTCAGCTCTAGGACGTCATGTGATGAGCCCCGTTTATATAGGGTTTTGCGGGCTCATCTGGGCTGATTTTCTAGTCCTTGCACACAACTTTTGCGCTATTTTCTTTGTTATTTCCCTCATGCGCTTCATGGATTGTGTTTTTCTCACCCTTGGGTGCGCAATTGCGCATTTGATTATTGGGGGTATGCGCGTGGTGCTCCCCGGGGCTTGCTCCGGTAGCTTTTACTGCATTTCTGTTTTGCTGGAGGGTCCTCCATTGCTTAGTTCTCCTTGCTTGCAGGTGGTCAGTTTTCCCCATGTCAGAGTTATGGCCTGAGGAAAACGCACGACCGTGCGTTTTCTTGGCGCACAGTTAGTTTTGGTTATGCGTTTTTCATAGGTTATTCTGGAAAAGTGACCAGCCCGTGTGAATGCCTCACGCACGATTTCATCGAAATCGTGCGTGAAGGAAATTCACGGTTGGCTTGTAGCCTTCTTGTTTTTCCGAAGGTTTGAGCTTACTGTGGTTACTCGTGCGAATTGCTTCACGCACGAAACCGTGCGCGAAGGAAACACATGGGTCAACGCTTCTTCCTTGCAGGCTTTTGCGTAAAGGTAATATCGCACGGTTGGCGCACGGTCGTGCGTCGAACCGTGCGAGACCAATTTTCTGATAATTTTCTATTTAAGTTGCAGATTCTGCCATGGCCAGAGATATTCGGTCTAGCCCGCCTTTTCTGCTCCTAGGAGCGGGAAAACAACTCTCCAGCCCCTTTTTTCTCTCTACACTAGGGGAAGCTCTTCCGGCCACCATTTCTCCTCCGAAAGCTTGCAAAAGCTCCGTCTCCGACCATCTTCATCTTCTCCGCCCTCCAAGTTACCATCTGAGCTACTTGTTGTTGTACTTGAGAAGCCCTCCGTTCAGATCCGACTAGGCGATCATGAAGAGGACGGGTTAGAAGAAGGAAGTGACAGCCCTTCTGGATCGCAGACGCCTTCCGAAGACCGAGCTAGGACGAGGATTGACAACCTTCGCTTCCGGCCGAGAATCTTGGAGAGCTTTCGTGTGCTCGGTTGTATTTCTTCACTTCTACTAAACTTGCCATGTTCTGAACCTGTGTTAGTAACTTGTACTATATAGCATTGCTGCTCGAGTTTCATCTGAGTTTGTTAATGATGCTTTAATCTTTGGTTGTGTTTGAGCCATTCTAGCCTTTGCTAGAAGTGAGCGCTTGGAAGAGGTGTTTTCGACCCTCATTAGTTCTTTCGCTTATACTATCACTCTTCAGAGTGATTCATCCGGGCGATGCGGTGAAGGCGACCCGCGCTAGTTCTTTCTTATTGTAGCGTAGGATATCCTAATCAATCACCTCCTTGTTCACTTAGCGCTTGCACTCGTTTCTCTAAATGCTAAAACCCATGCTCCCTACTTGCGCTCCGGAGAGATCGATACTCCGGGATGCTACTCCTCATTATTATGACTTGTCCGTGAACGGTAGTCTTACCACTAGCGCATCAAGTTTTTGGCGCCGTTGCCGGGGAGCGCAATCGTTGCATGTGTTTTCATTTTTTTAGAGTTATGGGTGTTGCTTTATTTTTCTGTCCTCTTTCGTGTTAACATTTGTTAGTTTGATTTTTGCCAAAGTCTATTTCGCAATGCAAGAAACTCTGTTAGCTCCTAACCGCAAGGTGGACAACTTTGAACTTTCAGCGGATCTAATCGAGTTTGTCTCCCAGTATTGTTTATTTCAGGGGCTCCAAGGAGAGAATGTCAGGGCTCATATCGATAGCTTCTTTGACCTTTGTGGCACTTTTTGTTACGCAAGGGAGGTGCAAGACGAGGCCATGATTAGATTGTTCGCATTTTCTCTTATGGGGAAAGCTAGACGATGGTATAGGGATATCGTCCTATGTGAGCCGACTACATGGAAGTATGTTGAAGCTTTATTCCTCAGAAAGTTCTGCTCACGCGATCTATTGACACGAGTAAATTTAGATTTGGTCTCGTTCGCACAGATCCCTGGCGAAACTCTTTGTGAGTCTTGGGAAAGATTTTAACTGCTACAATCTAGGTGCTTGGGGCTGGATGCTTCTGAGGTGTCGTTTTTGCAAGCATTTTATTTCGGCATTAATGTGCGGTTTCGATATCTGTTCGACACTGTCGCTGGTGGTGCCCTTCTTAACCGGACCACGGATGATGCTTGGAGGATAGTGGCTGATGTGGCGTGTTCGAGTAGCTGGTGGCAGATGCCCCCCGTGACTGGAGCGGATGGAGGCTCCCTTCTCAGAACTAACAATACGGGGGAGAGCGAACGCCTTTTCTGCGGGTTTCTGGGATGGTTTGAAAAGTGGTGGAAATCCCAATCTGTAATATTGCAACAGCTACGCGACATCATCTCTGATGTTGGTATGATGTTGGATTTTTGGGCCGGCTGCCCTTCTGAGACTGTTAATGCTATGAACCTTAGAAATGGTGTTGGGTATTGTATCCACAATTACCTAGATTTGAGGAAGCCTCCTGTCAAGCTAAGATGAATTCACAATGTATTTGATGAAATCTTTCAAGTTGTGCTTGCAGTTATTCCACGCTAAGTACACACCAATGTCAGGGTGCAGTGGGTCAATATACACGGGTCTGCGCAAAGTAATCCCTCGTTGAGCAGATCAGTGTGTTGACCTACGTGTATTCTCTCTATTGGAGTGTACTTACTTTCAAGTACAGGGCTGAGAAAGATCAAGAGCAGACAAGGAACAAGGATGGGCCAAAGAGCAGCTCACGGGTGGAAAGACGAAAAATCGTCTAAGTAGAAATCGTCGAGAATCACTAAGTGATTCTCGCCGATTCGACGAGAATCACTCGCTGATTCTTGCCGATTGCAGCCGGCTGTCTCAACGCCATCTTGATTTCTGCTTAAGGCAGAATCGTCGAGAATCACTAGTTGACTCTCGCCGAATCGACGAGAATGACTTTGCATTCTCGCCGATCCGTCGAGAATGAATATTGATTCTGGCCGATTCTCTCCGGTTGGCTTTATCTTCAGCCAGAATTCTGCCAAGTAGAATTCGGCGAGAATCATAAGTGATTCTCGCCGATTCGTCGAGAATCACCTATGATTCTCGCCGAATTTGCCTTAGGCGAAATTCTGGTGCTCGCTGGACCGGACCATGTATTCACGCGCTGTTTGGAGCCGGACTTAGGGTTCCTACTAGTGGGGCCCACAACGGTCATATTGGATCATCCTTCTGTATAAATACATCGGTATTTTGAACAGTAAAAAGACACGAAATAGAAGAACGAAAACCGAGCCGCTGACGTGACCTAGATCGCGGATTTCACTTTCGCCGCCGCCATCGCCGCTCAGGAAGTTGGTCGCCGCTGCTGATCGTGGTTTCTTCCTGATCTCCCGGCGACAGAAGCTCTGCGACGCAACGCGTCTCACGAGTCCTTCTTGAGAACCTTTGTCTCTTGATTTGTAGATCGGGAATACCTTCCCTATCAGAATCGATCGAGACGATTAATCCAAGAAAGACCGTTGGTAGACCTTGCCGGCTTAGCTACGAAGTTTGGATCTCGAAAGCATCATTGTCGCTCTCCTTTGCAGCCGCCGATCTTGATAGTATCGCTGCCGCAAGCTTTGCCGCCGCCGATCTTGAAAGAATAGCCGCCGCAAGCTTTGCCGCTGCCGATCTTGAAAGAATAGGCGCCACAATCTTTGGCGCCGCCGATCTCGGGGAGATCCTTTCCAAGTGAGAGCTAAGGTTGTGAACTCTTCGTCATCTTCAAGAACACGTCATCGAACGAAGAGGGACACCTAGCGCTCCAAAAGTAGTTTGTATTTTTTATACATTCCATTTTATTTTTGTTGTAAAGGAACGTTGGTTCCTCATTGTAAGGGTTGGGTGCAACCCGTGGTGGAGGAGTGGTGACTCCTTCGGGTGGAAGGGTTCCTTCCATTAGTGTGAGGATTGGATTTCAATCCTGTTGGTGAAGTGACCGAGTCGTCCCTGGTTGGGAGATAGGTCGAAGGGGGTAAGTGGACGTACCCAAATCGGGGAACCATTATGACTGCCTGTGTCTTTCTGTGCTCTGTTTGTTTTCTTTTATTGTGCAGGTAAATTTTTAATTCCGCAAAAAGACTGTGCATCACCTATTCCCCCCCCCCCCCATAGGTGAAGGTAGTTGGCACTAGGTGGACTTTCAAGTGGTATCAGAGGGAGGTTACTCATCAAAGGGGTTAACACCTCGAGTAAGTTCCTGCCTCTAGTGTCAACAAGAAGATCAGACTCAAGCATGGAGTTGGATTATGATGTCCCTCCTCTAAGACTCCCCTCATGTACAAAGGAGTACTACCCCATCTAGAAGATGAGAGTTATATTTCATCTGGAGTCCATCGACCCTCGAGCGTCACTCATCTTGGAAGAGGGTACCTTCATTCCCATGAAGGCTTCCGTTTCAGGAAAGGATATCCAAATCCCCAAGAGTCCCGAAGAGATGTCTGAGACCGAGCTCTCACTGTTCAACTTGGACAAGTTGATTCGTCAGATCATCACTGACGTCTGGTCTGGAGTATCTCGTTCAAGAGTGCACAAGTGTAGGATGGCCAAGTCCATGTGGCAAACCATCTCAGACCTCATGGAGGGATCAGAGAAAGCAGGGACCAGTTGTCAGCATGAGGATGAAGCCTATGTGGGGGTCCTCACTTCTGAAGATGAAGATCATGACCAATCTGTCATTATCAGGGCTCCTGTGTCTCTGTCAGAGACTGAAGAAGAAGTTGAGGAAAGCAGTTCTGATGAAGCTGACTCAACAGTCTTTGCCGATCTTAACGGTAACCCGGAACAGTAAAGTCAGGAGCAGGTAATTTCTTCGTCATGCCCCTCTCCTCTTGTTATTCCTGAAGATAGGAATAGTTCAGAGGGCTGTTCCTCTAGTGATGCAAGGGATATGGATAGCTTCAATCAAAAGATTGAAAATCTTGATTCCCTTGAGAGTGCCCTTCAGAAGAGAAACTTACTTGTGGAGGAGCAAGCTAAGGAGATTGCTCAGCTGAAGACCTTGATGAATCTCCAATTGGAATCTATCAAGGTAAAGGACTCAAAGATCTCGGATCTAGAGAGTCGTCTAGAGACTGAGAAGGGGATATTTGCTAGCTTTTCGGAGATAGACGTTATCAAGCGAAAAACTGAAAATGGGTGGATCTCCCAAATCATTAAATCCTTGAGAAATGGGGAAACTGTGTTCAGACCCCCCACCCCGAGTAGGAAGGGCACTCATCATGCTTTCAGGTATGACCACAGAAACAACGTTGGTCACTGCAAGAATGATCAGCCCTCAGGTGGAAATACCCACAGTGCCAGAGCTATCATGGCTACCCATGAGAGAATACCCAAGGCTCATTCTGAACCCTTTGTATTCTCAGCCTCAGCCCCAACTCATCATGAATATGCAGGAACCAGCTCTCACTGCAGTACTTTCCACCCTAGGACACAGAAAAGGGGGGACAGGAAACATGTGGTAAGTACCCATGGGGCCTCTGGAAGTGTGCTGACTGAAAGGAAGGCACAACCTCCCAGGCCTCATGACACTCATCACATGCTCTCTATCCACTCTCCCACGTGTCATGGTGGAAAAGGCAAATTTGTGAGCAGAACCTGCCCTGTCCCGTTTAGACCTAAGATTCCGACTACCTCAGTCAGTAGATCAGGTCAGAAACGGCGATACAACATTCTTGAGTGTTGGTGCTGTGGCAAGGTGGGTCACTTTGCCGTAGATTGTTGGCACAATCCCTCTATGCCAAGGGCAAGGGTATGTCCACTTCCTCTGGGCAGAGTTAGCCTTCCTGACAGGATTCCTGTAGGAAGGCATTCAAGATTTTATGCTGACAAGAACCTAGGACCCAATACATATTGGGTTCCTAAGGTAGGGTAATTCCTTTTTGCAGGGTAGTCTAGGTTCCTGTAAACATGATGGGAACTAGACAGGAGACGTTCCAAGAATGACTTGGAACAAATATCTGGAATAAGAGCAATGCTATCTACAATGGTATACTCAAATTGAACTCCTGGTGTGCCTTAAACAGAAGATCTAAATGATAAATCTTATGATCCCAGGTACCTGCGTTCAGATTCAATATTTGAGCCAAATTATATTGATATTCACATATATATATACTTATATATTCACTCAAATTTGTGAATTCCTTCTCCAAGGTAAGTGGTTAAGCGTATATATACACATATATGCTTTTACACCTAAGGACAGATTAAAAGTGTAAAATGATCTTTAGATACAATTTCACGGAATTCTTGGTAGTTACACATTGATACATTTGAAAATGAACCTCAACAGGCATAAGTCAGCCCACTTAAAATTAAGAAGGTACGTCAATGAGTGTTACAAAAGATTACAACTGATATCAGAATATTGTGTACATCTCGAACGAGAAATAACTTAACAAAATTATTTGCCACAGAATTAATATGCCTCCCAACAAAATTACTTGTCTAGGGTGTAACAAAGTTCTTATGCCTCGTAACGCTGTGTGGAAAATTCCGTCTAAACCCTCGGTAGAAAACATTTAGAAAAATCTGTCGGAATCTTATCGAACCCGCCCGATTCGCTACAGTATATATATAGAGGATATCCCGCCGACTCTTCATTTCCCGTCTATTCGCTTCCCCCCTTTTCAGTGCTCCGTCGACTGGTAGCTCGCGGCCTCAATCGATCCCGACGGTCTAGGTTTCAATCCTGGGGCATCCCGTCGATCCCGAAATCGCGAGCTTCTCGAGCCCATCCAGGCATTCCCTTCGATCCCGCTAATTCCGTCTCCATAATCCCGGAACTCCTCGGCTTAGGGTAACGACTTCTTCCTCCTTGCAGTGGCTTGTTGTTAGTATAACTTCCTATTAGAGTTACTGACAAGGCTTAGACTTGGGCATTTCCTCCTTAGGTTTAAAATGGCTCCAAGAACCACCGCTGGACTTGTCACTGGATGTGAGCTAGTTCGAACTGGCTTTTCTCATGCCTCAGATGAGTTCATAAACATCATTCTCATGCTTGAAGAGGCTGGACTCACATTCATCCTGGAGCACCCCTGCAAGATTCTGGATAAGGAAGTGATGGAATTCTTTGCGACTGCCAAACTTCGGCGTGAAGATACTGTCATCAAGTGTAAGATTGCCGGGGCAAGGATCAAAATGTCTGCAAGGAAACTGACTCAACACCTGCAGCTCTCCAGCTCTGATCAAGAGGATTATCTGGAAGAACAGGATCGAGCCAGGACTCTTCTGTTCTGTGGTCTACCCAGAGGAATCAAATCCATCAAGAGGAAGGAGATGAACGAGGAAGGGAAGCTTCTGTCTGACATCGTCGGGAAAGTCCTGATCTGTAAGCCAGGCTCTCACGATCATATCTCAGGTGAGATGTTCAAGATCTTAGTGGTGATTGTATGTCGGAAGAGATTCAACTGGGGGGATATGTTGTTTGAAAGAATAAAGGATACTCTGCGAACCCCCAGCTTTGGATGGATTATCAGTCTCTATCTTAACCAACTGGATGGAGACACGTTTGATATGAGCAAAGGAGTTCCCATCCACTATTTGAAGAAGATAGACTTCAGTGTCTTTGATAGATGGGAGAGACGGATAGGGCAAGCTATCGTGGAAGAAGAACGAGATGAATCCCCAGTTGTGTCCCATGGGGCTGAGGACAATAGAACCCCAACAGATTCTATGGCTGTCCCCGGTGAAGTTCCTGATCTGCTGACTGCAGGAACTGAGGGGGAGTCTCTATCCGCTCCTGCTGATGTCAGATCTGACATCTCTCAGATAGCTAGGGATGCAGTTGAGAACCCGCAAGAAGAAAGTGAGGATGTGGTGGAAGATGAGGCGGCCCTGAACGATAATGATCTGGGAGACGGAGGTGTTGTCGAGGAGAATGACGAGGAAAATTTAGACAATGCCTCAGTTGAGATTGAGAACATGGATGATGAGGAGGAGGAAGAAGGAATTGAGAGGATGGAAGTGTTGGATCATCGGGATGATGCTGAAGTTCCATCTGAGGAACAAGCTCCTGAGGAGTCTGGTGCACGAATGGACGGGGAGCCCTCCCAGTAACCTTTGGTAAGCATTTCTGAACAACCTACCGTGGCTGCCAGCATTCCCCCCGTGGAACCTGTACTAGTGTCCAGCTCACCAAGTGCCTCTGCTGAAGAGCCAGACCATGGCTTGCCTGAGAATCATCCACTGCAAGCCAATTTGGCAAATCATAATGTCAATATAGTTCAAGGAATTCTGGATGAGCTAAAGACCTCGTTTGAGAAAACACAAGCCAACGTGCTCAAAAGGGTTAAAGAATCTGAGGGTCTAATGCTAAAGAACATTGTGGAAGTCAATCACAAGTTGGACGTCATGGAAAAGAAATTAGAGGAAAAGTATACTGCAGCCGGCACAGCTGTCTCTCTGCTGATGCAAGGTCTTAAAAAGAACACAGATGATCTAGTTGTCGTAAATCAGAATGCACATGTTGTGGCAGATAACATCCAAAAATTTGATGCCAACATGGTTACTCTGAACGCCAATCAAAAGACACTGTTGGATGAATTTACAAAAACTATGAAGCACATCGATGAGTCCCTGCACGCTTACGCAAACTCAATTGCTATAGAAGCCAAAAAGGGGGAGGAAGACTACAAAGCTAAGATGGCTGGGCTTCAACAGATAATCATCGAAAATTTCGATCAGTCTAATAGGTATGTCTTTGAAACGACCCACTGGTTAGTACAACAGGCGTCGGGCGTACACGTTCCGGTTGCCCCTCCGGAAGAGACTGCTGCTGCTGATGAGGAAGAAGAAAGGGTTGAAGAAGTTCCACTGAGTGAGGCTCAATCTAAGAAGGCTGCTAGGGCTGCTGCAAGAGCTGAGCGCAGTGCCTGGTTTGACCAAGAAGCCCTAGCAAACGCTAGAGGCAAGAGAAAAATTCAAGAAGGGACATCCAAGGAAACGCAAGCTGAAAAGAAAATCAGATTGAAGGAAGATGAAGTGAGGAACGAAAGGTGGAGTCCAACATCAAGGAGTATCATTCTGGACACATTTACACTACAACAGAAGGGGGAGATAAATCAGAACGATGTTTATAATCAGTACGAGTGGGAGCTGCACAAGACCTTTGAAGCTAAACGGAACATCTTCTTCAGGTCCAACACTGTGGCAAATAAAGCTCCTCCTCCCAGATACTACCCGAAGCCAAAGGAATACTTCGAACGACAAAGCAGAAGGAACTTGGCGCAATAGCTAAAAGACGAAATAGCTAAGGAAAAAGAGATCTAGGAGTTTAGCTAATGTATTCCTTATGTTATTATTATTATTATCATGCAAACATATGAACAATTATCGTGGATAGCTATATATATGTATGTGATTTGATGATTGACTCTCATATTGCACTGTTTACTTTTATTATTCCTCTCTTGATTCAATGTATGTATTATCTAGATTGGTGAAATTTATCTTAGTTAGTAGGATTTTGGCTTCTTCAAATAGGGGGAGATTGTTGGGTATTGTATCCACAATTACCTGGATTTGAGGAAGCCTCCTGTCAAGCTAAGATGAATTCACAATGTATTTGATGAAATCTTTCAAGTTGTGCTTGTAGTTATTCCACGCTAAGTACACACCAATGTCAGGGTGCAGTGAGTCAATATACACGGGTCTGCGCAACGTAATCCCTCGTTGAGCAGATAAGTGTGTTAGCCTACGTGTATTCTCTCTATTGGAGTGTACTTACTTTCAAGTACAGGGCTGAGAAAGATCAAGAGCAGACAAGGAGCAAGGATGGGCCAAAGAGCAGCTCAATGGTGGAAAGACGAAAAATCGTCTAAGTAGAAATCGTCAAGAATCACTAAGTGATTCTCGCCGATTCGAGTGATTCTCGCCGAATCGTCGAGAATCACTCGCTGATTCTTGCCGATTGCAGCCGGCTGTCTCAACGCGGTCTTGATTTCTGCTTAAGGCAGAATCGTCGAGAATCACTAGTTGACTCTCGCCGAATCAACGAGAATGACTTTGCATTCTCGTCGATCCGTCGAGAATGAATATTGATTCTGGCCGATTCTCTCCGGTTGGCTTTATCTTCAGCCAGAATTCTGCCAAGTAGAATTCGGCGAGAATCATAAGTGATTCTCGCCGATTCGTCGAGAATCACCTATGATTCTCGCCGAATTTGCCTTAGGCGAAATTCTGGTGCTCGCTGGACCGGACCATGTATTCACGCGCTGTTTGGAGCCGGACTTAGGGTTCCTACTAGTGGGGCCCACAACGGTCATATTGGATCATCCTTCTATATAAATACATCGGTATTTTCAACAGTAAAAAGATACGAAATAGAAGAACGAAAACCGAGCCGCCGACGTGACCTAGATCGCGGATTTCACTTTCGCCGCTGCCATCGCCGCTCAGGAAGTTGGTCGCCGCTGCTGATCGTGGTTTCTTCCTGATCTCCCGGCGACAGAAGCTCTTCCACGCAATGCGTATCACGAGTCCTTCTTGAGAACCTTTGTCTCTTGATTTGTAGATCGGGAATACCTTCCCTATCCGAATCGATCGAGACGATTGATCCAAGAAAGACCGTTGGTAGACCTTGCCGGCTTAGCTACGAAGTTTGGATCTCGAAAGCATCGTTGCCGCTCTCCTTTACAGCCGCCGATCTTGATAGTATCGCTGCCACAAGCTATGCCGCCGCCGATCTTGAAATAATAGCCGCCGCAAGCTTTGCCGCCGCCGATCTTGAAAGAATAGCCGCCGCAATCTTTGCCACCGCCGATCTCGGGGAGATCCTTTCCAAGTGAGAGCTAAGGTCGTGGACTCTTCGTCATCTTCAAGAACGCGTCATCGAACGAAGAGGGACACCTAGCGCTCCAAAAGTAGTTTGTATTTTTTATACATTCCATTTTATTTTTGTTGTAAAGGAACGTTGGTTCCTCATTGTAAGGGTTGGGTGCAACCCGTGGTAGAGGAGTGGTGACTCCTTCGGGTGGAAGGGTTCCTTCCATTAGTGTGAGGATTGGATTTCAATCCTGTTGGTGAAGTGACCGAGTCGTCCCTGGTTGGGAGATAGGTCGAAGGGGGTAAGTGGACGTACCCAAATCGGGGAACCACTATAACTGCTTGTGTCTTTCTGTGCTCTGTTTGTTTTCTTTTATAATGCAGGTAAATTTTTAATTCCGCAAAAAGACTGCGCATCACCTATTCCGCCCCCCCATAGGTGAAGGTAGTTGGCACTAGGTGGACTTTCAAGTGGCAGGCTGGTGGAGAATCCTATGCGTCTGGAGGCCCTACATTCTGAACGACAGACTGAGCTCAACACTAATAAGCCTTTCAAGGAACCGGCAGTGATCGTTCCACCTGAGGTCCAACTCCAGCAAGCGCTGCCTCCTTTCCTTCATAGGTTGCAGAATATCAGAAAGGAGAGGCAGCAACAAAAATTTCAGGGTATTTTGAAGGGGATTCAGGTGAGCATTCCCATGGTTGATTTGCTAACTCAGGTGCCTCGATATGCTAAGTGCTTGAAGGATATTCTGGCTAAACATCGGGCTTTTGAGCTATGTGGTAATATTTCGATCCAGGAGGATTTCCCCACTATGGTAGTAAGACATTGGCGTCTGAAGCAAAAGGATCAAGGGAGCTTCAGTATTGCTTGCACCATTGGGCGGTCCGAGCTTAGGCTGGCTTTATGTGATTCGGGAGCGTCTATTAACCTCATGCCATTATCTGTCCGTGAGCTGAATTCTGGGGTTCTCCGACCCACCAATGTCATGTTACAACTGGCAGATCGATCAAAGAAGAAACCTGTTGGTGTGGTTGAAGATCTCACGATTGTTATTAACGGGTTGACTTTTCCGGCCAACTTTGTTGTCTTTGACATTGAAAATACGTCTGATACCCCAATTATTCTGGGCCGGCCATTCCTTGCCACTTCCAGAGCCATCCTAGATGCGAAAAAGGGTCTTTTGACGTTGCGAATTGGATCAGAAGAAACGGTTTTTGATATGTATAAGGCATCAAGGGAAGTTGACTGAGCGGAGCTGGGCACGATGGAGAGTCAAGAGGAGGAGGTTGAGTTATGGGATCCCGATGTTGAAACTCAGACTGGGTCTCACGAGGCGCTGGATGGAGATCAAGAGCATGCTGCCGCACAACCATTCGATTCCGAAGGTTCTCGCGAGCTCAGGCAGCTTCCTAGCTCGCTGAAATATGTTTTTCTAGGTGAGAATGACACTCACCCTATCATTATTTCGGCTTGTCTTACAGCTGATCAGGAAGCCCGTCTTGTCGAATTGCTAAAGCTACATAGGAAAGCGTTTAGGTGGAAGATTTCAGATGTTCAGGAAATCAGTCCCGTTGTTTGCATGCACAAGATTTTTCTGGAGGATAACTTCAAGCCCTCTGCTCAACCGCAACGTCGATTGAATCCTATATTGCAGGATGTGGTAAAAATTTGAGGTTATCAAGCTTTTGGATGCTGGAATTATTTATCCGATAAGCAATAGTGAGTGGGTGAGCCCGGTTCAGCTGGTGACAAAAAAAGGAGGTGTCACCGTCATCCGTAATGAGAACGGCGAACCGCTTACCTCGAGGCCTGTTATCGGGTGGAGAGTTTGCATTGATTATCAAAAGCTTAATGCGGCGACCAGAAAAGACCACTTCCCATTGTCGTTCATGGACCAAATGCTGGAAAGGCTGGTCGGGCATGGATACTACTATCTCTTGGATGGATACTCGGGATATTATCAGTTGGCTATTGCCCTAGAGGACCAGAAAAAGTTGTCGTTCACATGCCCGTCAGGGACAATAGCCAACTGATAATATCCCGAGTATCCGTTCACATGCCCGCCAGGGACTTTTGCTTTCCGGCGACTTCCTTTTGGGTTGTGCAACGGTGTTTCTACTTTTCACCGATGCATGACTGCGATTTTTCGCGAAATGGTTGGAGATTTTTTGGAAGTAATCATGGATGTCTTTTTCCTATTTGGTGATAGCTTCGATGGAGCACTGCGTAACCTCTCGTGGTCTTGCAGCGTTGCGAGGCTACTAATTTAGTGCTCAATTGGGAGAAGTGTCATTTCATGGTGCGTAAGGGGATTATTTTGGGACATAAAGTCTCTCAGCTGGGGCTGGAAGGTTATCCTGCTAAGGTTGAGGTGATTAAAAACCTGCCCCCTTCGTCGACGCTACATGGCATTCGCAGTTTCTTGGGGCATGATGGATTCTATCGACGCTTCATTCAGGATTTCTTTGTTACAGCCAAACCCTTATCAAATCTTTTGACGAAGGGTTTGTGTTTGATGACAATTGTCTTCAGGCGTTTAATTGTTTGAAAGATCGCTTGGTATCTGCTCCGATTCTCTCATCCCCTGATTGGTCGGCACCTTTTGAGTTAATGTGTGATGCTAGCGACATGGAGGTGGGGGCTGTGTTGGGGTAGCGAAAGGACAAAATCTTTCACACAATTGCTTATATTAGTCGAACGCTGAACGATGCTCAACGGAATTACACCACAACCGAAAAGGAGTTCTTAGCGGTTGTTTTTGCCTTCAAAAAGTTTCACTCCTATTTGGTCCTGTCCAAGGTGGTAGTGCACTCTAATCATGCGGCCATCCGCTTCCTTATGCGCAAGAAAGATGCCAAACCTCGGCTTATGCATTGGATTTTACTATAGGGGTATGATATTGAAAACAGGGATCACCGTAGAATTGATAATGTGATAGATGATCATCTGTCGAGACTTGACGTTGGAGTAAGTGAGGGCTCACGTGGAATCTCCATTCCTGATGCCTTTCCGGATGAAGGCCTGTTCGCACTATCCTCTAATACTCTGGCTCCCTGGTATGCTGATTATGCCAATTTTTGGCCAGCAAAGCGTTACCTCCGCATCTGACATATCAGCAAAAGAAAAAGTTTTTCTCTGACATCAAATACTATCTTTGGGAAGACCCTCTCCTGTTCCGCACTTGCGCTGTTGGAGTGGTGCGACGATGTATCCCAGAGCTTGAGGTCAAAGACATTCTGAGGCATTGTCATGATCGCGAGGCAGGAGGACATTGTGGTGCCATGCGGACGGCTCAAAAGGTCCTACAGTGCGGATTATTTTGGCCTACATTGTTCTGTGATGCTTTTGCATATGTCAAGGAGTGCAATGAATGTCAACGCATGGGAAATATTGCTCGGCGTGATGAGATGCCTCTAAACAACATGCTAGTCTGCGAGCTATTTGATGTTTGGGGAATTGACTTTATGGGTCCTTTCCCCATGCCGCATGGAAAACAGTACATCCTGGTCACGATTGATTATGTGTCTAAATGGGTTGAGGCGGAGGCGGTTGCGTCAAATGATGCTCGTACAGTACTGCAGTTCCTACATAAAAATATCTTCTCCCGCTTTGGTGCTCCAAGGACTATAATCAGCGACGTGAGTAGTCATTTTTGCAACCAGTAATTCGCCCAATTGCTGAAACGATTCAGTGTTCATCACAAGGTTGCCTTGGCATATCACCCTCAGACATGTGGTCAAGTTGAGGTTTCAAACAGAGAGCTGAAATGAATTCTGGAGAAGTCAATCCACTCCAACCGAAAGGAATGGGCAAAGCGAGTAGATGATGCTCTTTGGGCTTATCATACTGCGTTCAAAACGCCCATCAGAATGTCACCATTCCAACTGGTTTATGGAAAATCTTGTCACCTTCCTGTTGAATTGGAACACAAGGCGCTGTGGGCTACTAAATTGCTCAATGTAGACTTCAACGAGGCATCACATAAGAGGGGTGGTCAGATTTGCGAGCTCGACGAATTCCGCTTGCGCTCTTATGAAAGCACAAGCATATATAAAGAAAGGACCAAACACTGGCACGACAGTCGTATCGTGCCCAAGGAATTCAAGTCGGATGACCAGGTTCTTATGTATAACTCCCGCCTACGACTATTCCCTGGGAAGTTGAAATCTAGATGGAGCGGTCCGTACACGGTTGTGAGTACTTCTCCCTACGACGCAATTGAGGTTCGGGATAGCAAGGATAACACTTTCAAAGTGAATGGGCATCGCTTGAAGCATTTTGAAGGTGGAGTTATTGCAAAAGATGTGCACTGCCTTCGGTTGCAGGATACAGACGCTCGCTAGAATTCTTTAGTTGTATTATTTTTGGTGGTTGCTTAAATTTTGTTTGCTCAAGATGTTATCTGAACAATACTGTATATCTGTTAATACAGGTATTTGGTCCACCTTAAGGACGGTAAAGAAAAGGGCTTCTGGGAGACAACCCAATTTTGCTGCATTTAACTTGTTCGTTTAGCTTTTTGAGTGTGCATGCCTATTAGTTGCTTGGTTGGAAATGTGCTTCTTGCAGGTGATCTTGTCTGGGGCATGAGCTTATTGATCAAGTTTAACGCCAATCTTCTGGTATGCTCATCTTCAGAGCATGGGGTAACTTCTCCCCTTATCTCATTTTGATTTTACCTTCAACATATTGCTATGCTTCTTAGCTTAAGTCTGGGGGAGAGCTTGTCGATGTTATCTTTGCACGTGCACTTCATTTGCATGCCAGTAGTTGTTTTTAATTATTTGTTAGATCATTGCATTGCGCATCATTGCACCCGCATGAGCGCGTGCTTAGCTTTTTGTGTGCTGCGAGTCAAGCTTGCTTCTTTCGTTAGATTTGGGAAAATTGCCATGCTGACATAGGATTATGAGCTGGAGTAAAATGTTGGTCTTGCCGTGTTCCTAGTCAAGCGCACTCGTTTCAGGTAGAAATTGGAGTAGAATTAATTTTTCTGCATACTTTTAGTTTTATATTTTTCTAATTGTGTAAAATTCTTTTATTCTACTAAAAAATTGGTGAATCCGGTGCAAATCTGACGGTTGTTTAGGGATGTGTGTACACAACCGTTAGATTCGTATTGCTCGAGTCGGAAGGGTGGTTAGTCTTTCTCGTTGGCTAAGAACTTGCCCAAGCTACTCTCGAAGCATTGGTGCATGGTTAGTTAAGCGTGAGCATGATGTAGGCCATCATATTCTACTAAAAAATTGGTGAACCCGTTCCTAATATCTTACCGTCGCTAGCCCCGTTGTGCCTACCCATCCTTTTGTTTCAGCTCCACATTTTATTCACCATAGCCTAGTAGCCAAACCTAGTTGCACGCCCAAATTGAGCTTTTCTGTTTTTTGGTTTCTAGTTTGGGGTGTTTGTTGGTTGTTGTTTTTGTGAAAAATATGGATGCCTTTCAATGCTTGTATTTGCTGGAATTAGAAAAAGAGGGTTTAAAAAGAAAAATTTATGAAAAGAAATTGTGAAAAAGAAATGAAAATGAGAAAAGTAAAGTTTGATTGAAAATCCACTTTGTGTTAAAACAGTTTTTGGTGTAGGCGGTATACACACCCATGTTTTAAAAAGCAAGTTTGGGGGTGTGGTGTACTCGCATTTTTTGTGATTAGCGGATGTATTTCTTTTGTGCTAGCTCGATTGGGTTTTGTGCTGAGCCTTCATTTTCATCCTTGCTTACCTCACTGTAACCCAAGCCCCATTACCACCCGAAGTCCTACAGACTCGCGTTTAAGTCAAACTAGCATCGTGGAGAGAGTGCGAACGGGTAAGCATATGGTCACCGACATTGGTGGATTCCTTTGGAGGTTGTCCCGAATCCCGATCTTTGGCAATATTCGCCTTAGAGGTTAGTCTATTTTCTCCCTACGCGTGACCGGAGGATTCACCGGAAATCTGTTTTTGAGTAGTAATATAATTTTTGTTATGCAAGCTGAAAAGAATAAATTATTTTGTATGCTTAGAAAATTTCTCTGCCATATTTGTACGCCTGCGAGCGTGCGACTTCGCATGGTACTCTGATTCATAATTACTGTGTTAGTTAGTCTTTTTCTAGTCTGCAAG
The DNA here is from genome assembly GCA_039513925.1 of Platanthera zijinensis. Lineage (NCBI taxonomy): Eukaryota > Viridiplantae > Streptophyta > Magnoliopsida > Asparagales > Orchidaceae > Platanthera > Platanthera zijinensis. The sequence goes on along the minus strand of CM077082.1, from coordinate 206,068,516 downwards.
GATCTTCTTTGCTCGGGACACGCAAATGGGTAAGTCTGGGGGTGTGATGAGTCCCGTTTATATAGGGTTTTGCGGGCTCATCTGGGCTGGTTTTCTTGTCCTTGCACACCACTTTTGCGCTATTTTCTCTGTTATTTCCCTCCTTATGCACTTTGTGGATTGTGTGCTTTTCTCGCCCTTGGGTGCGCAATTGCGCATTTGATTATTGGGGGTATGCACGTGGTGCTCCACGGGGCTTACTCCGGTAGCTTTTACTGCATTTCTGTTTTGCTTGAGGGTCCTCCATTGCTTAGTTCTCCTTGCTTGCAGGTGGTCAATTTTCCCCATGTCAGAGTTATGGTCTGAGGAAAACACACGATCGTGCGTTTTCTTGGCGCACGGTTAGTTTTGGTCGTGCGTTTTCCACAGGTTATTCTGGAAAAGTGACCAGCCTGTGTGAATGCCTCACGCACGATTTCATCGAAACCGTGCGCGAAGGAAACGCACAGTTGGCCTGTAGCCTTCTTGTTTTTCCGACGGTTTGAGCTTACTGTGGTTACCCGTGCGAATTGCTTCATGCACGGTTTCATCGAAACCGTGCATGAAGTAAATGCACGGGTCAACGCTTCTTCCTCGCAGGCTTTTGCGTAAAGGTAATATCGCACGGTTCGCGCACGGTCGTGCGTCAAACCGTGCGAGACCAATTTTCTGATAATTTTCTATTTAAGTTGCAGATTCTTCCATGGCCAGGGATATTCGGTCCAGCCCACCTTTCCTGCTCCCAAGAGCGGGAAAACAACTATCCAACCCCTTTTTTCTCTCTCCACTAGGGGAAGCTCTTTCGGCCACCATTTCTCCTCCGAAAGCTTGCAAAAGCTCAGTCTCCGACCATCTTCATCTTCTCCGCCCTCCAAGCTACCATCCGAGCTACTTGTTGTTGTACTTGAGAATCCCTCTGTTCAGATCCGACTAGGCGACCACGAAGAGGACGGGTTAGAAGAAGGAAGTGACAACCCTTCTGGATCGCAGACGCCTTCGGAAGACCGAGCTAGGACGAGGATTGACAACCTTCATTTCCAGCCGAGAATCTTGGAGAGCTTTCGTGTGCTCGGTTGTATTTCTTCACTTATACTAAACTTTCCATGTTCTGAACCTGTGTTAGTAACTTGTACTAGATAGCATTGCTGCTCGAGTTTTATCTGAGTTTGTTAATGATGCTTTAATCTTTGGTTGTGTTTGAGCCATTATAGCCTTTGCTAGAAGTGAGCGCTTGGAAGAGGTGTTTTCGACCCTCATTATTTCTTTCGCTTCCGCTATCACTCTTCAGAGTGATTCATCCGGGCGATGCGGTGAAGGTGACCCGCGCTAGTTCTTTTTTATTGTAGCGTAGGATATCCTAATCAATCACCTCCTTGTTTACTTAGCGCTTGTACTCGTTTCTCTAAATACTAAAACCCATGCTCCCTACTTGCGCTCTGCGAGAGATCGATACTCAGGGATGCTACTCCTCATTATTATGACTTGGCCGTGAACGGTAGTCTTACCGCTAGCGCATCATCATACTCTTGGTCCTTCGCTCATATTTCATATGAGCAAGGCCAACACAAACCCTTCCAACTTCTCCAAAGCTCTTATGTGTGATCTCATAGGCTCAATATCGTGTTGGCAGTGAGACCACATGTTTGACTACTTCCCGATCACCATGGTAACTCCAACAATCTCTTACTTGATTTTGAAATTATCAAACAAAGATTTCACAAACAATGATCGGCATATAGCAATACATCATTGCTCCCCAAGCAATAAGAGTTTAAAACTCACAAGCCATTGTGACCAATGTTGCAGTGTTGTCATGTCCCTTCATCCCTTACATCTGGATAGAACTAGAAGTATAGATCGTGTCACCCTCCTGATCGCTCAATCCTAGTTTTCTAATCTAGAACGGACTTCCAGAGAATGGTGAGTCCAATATCATATATTGACTCAACCAAGCATGATCATGTATTTCTCAGTCCATTACATCAAGGGGGCCATGGATGTAACTCCTATTATAAAGGAAGAAAAATTCCATTTTTGTCCACAAGCAAACACCCAAATGATTTTATGGTCCATGCAGATCTGATTGTACCCAGAATATGCATCCATAAAACTCAACCGTTCATGCTCAGCAGTAGCGTCTATGAGTTGGTCTATTCGGGGCAGTCTTGCACAAAAAAACTGTCGGGCCGGTTCGGGACCAGTCTTTTAAAAGACCGGTCTTTTGGCCAACTGGTCCCGGACCGGTCCCGCTCAAAATGGTCCCAGTCCGGGACCGGTTTTCCTCCTCTGGAGGGGGACTGGCTGGGATTGGAAGACCGGTCCTAACCGGTCCCGGACCAGTCCCGGACCGGTCTTTTTTACAGGTCTTTTGTCCGGTCTTTTACTAAAATGACTAAAAATGATCGGTCTCTTACTAAAATTACTAAAATGACCGGTCTTTTATCAGTCTTTTGATCGGTCCCGATCCGGGACCGGTCTTTTACCAGTCTTGGTTCGGGACCGGTCTTTTACTAGTCCAAGTCCGGGACCGGTCTTTGATGAAAAATGGGGACTCCTTGGGACCCCTGGGACCGGTCCGGTCCTAACCAGGACCGGTCCCTAGCCGGTCCTAACCGGTCCTAACCGGTCCAGTCCCAATCGGACAAGTTAGGACCAGTTTTTTTGTGCACCACAAATATTTCGGGGTAGTGGGAAACTATCCTTCAGGTAGGCCTGGTTAAGATTACTGTAATCGACGCACATGCTCCACCTCCTGGAGGCCTTCTTTACCATGACGACGTTGGCCGGACATATTGGGTACTTCGCCTCTCAGATGAATCCCGACTTCAAGAGCTTGTCGACTTCCTCTTTAATTGTCATGAGGCGCTCTGAGGAGAAGATCCTCTGATTTTGTACTACAGGGCGGCAGAGTGGGTTGATGCTTAGTGAGTGGAGTATTAGCTCTAGGCCGATCCCTGACATGTCCTCCGGGCCCCAGGCAAAGATATAGATGTTATCGCGGAGGAAATACACCAACTCCTCACTTTCATCTAGGGTTAGCAAGGTCCCTATGCGCACCTCCCGAGATGGATTCGACAGATTGAGGGGGACTCACACCAGGCCATCGATGAGCTCCCCTGCCGTGATGAGGTCTTATCGTGAAGGTTGAAGTCATCGATGTTATAGTCGATGGTTGAAGTTGTCGCGGCCAGCTCCGAGTCGCACGCCCGTGCGGCCGCCCGTCCTCCTCGAGTGACACTAATGCCCCCAATGGTTGAAGAAAGGTCTTCGAGACGACACTTCACCTTCACACACACAAGGGTCTTAGAGCCCCACTAGATCTCTCAGATCTATACGTCCCCTCCAAGGACGATTTCCACAGACTCCTTACCGGAATCCGACGACCTTCATCCGTCGATTTCCCACACACACAAAAGATAGAAACTAGAAAAAAATAATGAAGAAAAAGTTTAAAAGATATGAAAATAGTTCTCCCTCAAATTGAATCCACCGTCGAGCGACGCGTGGCCGGTGTTTTTGATCTTCATTCCGTAGCAACCGATAAAATCCTCAGGATCGCTGAAGTCCTTTGCTCGTCGGAGATTCTCGTATGCAAATGAGAGGGAAACAACTTTCTATTCCTTCAGCGAAGATGATGGTATGTTGCACAGAGGTGGCACACAACCCTAGGCTTCAGAATAGATGTCTTCTTAGGTCGAGAGCAAAAAATGAAGCTTTATATACGTTTTTCGAAAATAGGTTACCATCGGCGGTAGTACTAGCACCCGGTGGTAGGTTGACGTGCCAGATGCTGGCAGTTGCCCTACAGATTAGGAAAAAAATAATCCCGCAATATTTTTCCTTTTCTTCATGCTACCGCGACGTGTTACCAAGCTAGCGCCTGGAGGTAGCGATGACGCTTCGAGGTTTCCTTCTAGGACTATAACCCAATGGTATGTACTAGTACGGGCTGTACAGCTAATGCGGCGCAGTATAAGACCGAGCGCTAAGTCGCTAAGATATCGTGCGACGGTAGTAGCTAGGGCTCGGCGATAGAGCCATCTTGACGCGCATCGAATCTTCAGAGCTACCGCCCGTGGTATTGGTACCGCTTCACGGTATTGGTACCGCTCCGCGGTAGGTGACAGAGAGCTCCCACAAATAAGTCTTTCGTGCTTGCGCCAGCGGTAGAGCTAGCACCCGTCAGTAGCCCTCACACATTGATTCTCGTGTCCTGCACACCTGCACACTATACCGATTGTACAAACCCATATTCGCTGGGTGGCACCCAGAGGCATCAACGGTCGGGGTTAGACCAGCCTCGGGCTAGCTTGAGCCTGAAGACCAGAAGAGCTCTCGTGTCGGAGAAGCTTCCGCCTAGGAGCAGGCGAGATCCCGCCCGTGACCAGAAGCGGGCGAGAAGGCGTTGAGTGGTCTCAACGCCGCACTGAGTGATCTCCACTCACTCAACGCCGTGGTCAGCAGCAAGGGCGCTGAGTGAGCTCCACTCACTCAACGCCGTGGTCTCAACTATTGAAGTATGAGACCGGGCGATCTGGCGATTTGAGTCTAGCGGGTTGTAGACCGCACGGTCCAACCCCGACCGTTGATGCCTCTGGGTGCCACCGAGCGATCTAGCGGTCTCCCACCGCATCTCTCTCTCTCTCTTGCTTCTGGTATTGCCGAGCGGTTAGCACATTGTCTAACCGCGTGGCCTGTTCCGGTCTGTTGTTCTAGTCGCTCAGATTTTGTATAGCTTTAATCCCACATTGTTAGTTTGTACTCTCTCCTCTCTCCTTCATTCTATAAAAGGGAGGTCATACCTTTGTAAATGATATCTTTTTGGATAATAAAACTTTCAATTATTCAAAGTTCCTGCTTGTTTTTAGTCGTTTGTTCGCTACTTTCACATGGTATCAGAGTACTCGATCTTCTCCTCCTGATTCTGTGCGCCCTGTCCGCATTGCTTGCTTCTTCCTCTCGCGACATGTTCTCGCGGCTTGTTTCTTCCTCCTGCTTGCGCCCTGTCCGCATGGCTTCTTTCTCCTCCTTGTCATTGTCGTGTGTGCACGACCTCTTTATTACCTGCCTTTCAGTCGCCGCGACCTGTTGCTTTGTTCGCCGTGACCTGCTGCCTTATTCGCCTTGTTTGATCTTCACTTCTGTTCGCGCGGGCTGTCTTCTATCCGTTCGACTTCTTTACCTCTGCTTGGTTCTGCGTCTTGGTCGTGGCTTTTTTGGCCGCTGGTGTCTGACATCGTGACCGCTACAGCTCTTCTTCTTCCTATCTGCACGGCTTGTTTCCTAACCGCGCGGCTTCTCGTTGATTTCTCATATGGCCCTTTCTGAGACCTCAACTACCACCACTCCTATCACCAATCCGGCTCCGCCTCCTACTCCTTCTGGAAACCTTAGCACGGTTTCTAAACTTGTTGGTTCCAACTATCCGGATTGGAGCGTTTCTTTCACCTTTCTCCTTCGCTATCAGCGCAAACGTCATCACCTCACCGATGACCCTCCTCCTCCAGACTCTGCTCAATTTAACGACTGGGATGATAGTGATGCGCTTGTCTGCACTTGGTTGGCTAACAGCCTCTCCGATGAATGCCTTCCTGTCATACGCCATGATGAGACAGTCAAGACCGCATGGCTTCACCTTGCTGCTCTCTACTCGAAGGGGGCCCAGACATCCCACATTTATACTCTCTATGCGGATCTCTTCGCTTGTCCTTCCATGTCTCCTACTGCGGCTTATCAGCAAGTTCAGGCTCTTGGCGCCGAAATCCTCCAGAATCGCCCCTTCTCCGCGGACTTGGCCGAGCAGCACAAACACTTCCAGGAACTCCTAGCTGTTTGTTTTCTTCTACGACTCCCCGAGTCTTTTGATAATATCTGCCAGCAGATCTTGGGAGAAGCAGAGTCTCCCACTTTGGATGCCACCGCGGCTCGCATCGCCATTGTTACTTCACTGCTCCAGCGTCCTCTATTGTCCTCCCCTCCTCCACAGGACTCCTATGCTCACCAAGTTCAGCGGGGTGGCACTAGTGGCCGCAGCCAGTCAGGCACGCGCGGTCCGTCAAGGTTCCTCTGCTCTCACTGTGGTCGTACCGGCCACTCTGTTGACCGCTGCTGGCAGAAACATCCTCATCTTCGTCCCTCTGGTGATACTTCTTCCTCAACCTCCGCCTCCTCTTGGCCATCTGCTTCTGTGGCCACGACCTCAGGTAGTGCACACGTCGTTACCCAAGGTAAATGGTTGATTGACTCTGGTGCTACAAATCATATGGCCGGAAACCCTCAATGCTTCTCTCTCCTAGAAACACATGATCGATTACCCCCGGTTCTTGTTGCGGATGGTTCACCTTCCCCGGTTCATGGGACGGGTATGGTTCAAGTCACCCCGTCGCTTCGCTTAGCGTACACTCTCTATGTCCCGAAGTTCCCTTGTAATTTGCTATACATTACTACTTTATGCAAGCAACTTCAGTGCTCTTTCTTATTTACTCCTACTTCTTGTTTTTTTCAGGACTCGAGGACCCAATGGACGATTGTTACTGGGACTGAGAGAGGCGGCCTCTACTTCCTCGACAATGTTTCCGCTCTGTCCGCCTTCTCTTCCTCGTCTACCGATCCGCTTCAATGGCATCTTCGCCTTGGACATCCTCCTCCTCGGATTCTTCGTCAGCTTCTTCCCCACTTACCTCAGACCAGTCCTCCACTCAACTGTGATGCGTGTCAGCTTGGCAAACATCACTACTCCTCCTTCCTGCCGAAGCAAGGCCGTGGTTCCTCCCGCCCTTTTGATCTCATTCATTCTTATGTCTGGGGTCCTGCTCCTACTCTCACCGTGGGTCGGGGTAGTTCTTACTTTGTAACTTTTATTGATGATTTCTCTAGATGTACCTGAGTGTATCTATTAAAAGATCGCTCTGAACTCTTATATGTATGACAATCCTTTTATAATATGATTAAAACTCAGTTTGCTATTTCTATTAAAGTACTACGCTCTGATAATGCTAAGGAATATCTCAGTCATGAGTTTTCGTCTTTTTGTATGCAACATGGTCTTATTCATCAGACCAGCTGTGTTTACACCTCCCAGCAAAATGGGGTGGCGGAGCGTAAAAACCGTCATCTCCTCGATATCACTCGCACTCTCATGACGCAGATGCAGGTGCCTCGCTCCTACTGGGGCTATGTTATTCTCCTCGCCTGCTATCTCATCAATCGTATTCCCTTTTCGGTTCTCCACGACAAAACCCCCTTCTCCATTCTCTACCCGGGCAAGGAACCCTTTCCTCTTCCTCTCCATATATTTAGGTGTACGGCTTTTGTGCATGCTCCGTCTGCTACCCGTGACAAGCTTTCCCCCCGTTCCACAAAATGTGTCTTTTTGGGGTACTTGACCACTCAAAAAGGCTATTGTTGCTTTGAACCCGTTTTGCGCAAACAGTTTGTTTCCGCGGACGTCACCTTCTTCGAAAATGCATCCTACTTCTCTTCTCAATCCCCGCTTCCTCCTGCTGTCTCTGACTCTCCATCATCTCTCTGTGTTCCTTCCACGCATATCGATGTATCCCCTCCTATATCATCTCCTCCTCCGTCTCCTCCTCTCTCCATTATACCCCTCCCTCTTCTCCGCAGCCGTCTCTCTAGTCCCGGGCCAGCTTTCTCCGCCACGGATGCTCCGGTCCTTGAGGCACGAGACGACCTGGATCTTCCCATTGCTCTTCGCAAAGGGGTGCAGGCGTGTACCCAACACCCGCTTGCGGCTGTTGTTTCCTATGATCGGCTTACTCCTTCTCGCAGGTGCTTTGCTTTGGCTATCTCGGCTATTACCACTCCCTGCACTTACCAAGAGGCTCTTATTATTCCTCATTGGAAATCTGCCATGGATGAGGAAATTGCCACTCTTATTGAAAGGGGTACCTGGACCCTTGTTCCTCCACCGGTAGGTACTGATGCGGTTGGCTGTCGCAGGGTGTTCGTTGTGAAGTTTCGCCCAGACGGCACTATGGATCATTACAAAGCCCGGCTGGTGGCCAAAGACTTTACTCAGACTTATGGAGTTGACTATTTTGATACTTTCTCCCCAGTTGCTCGCCTCAGCACCATCCGGGTTCTTCTCTCTGTGGCCATCAACAGGGAGTGGGCTATTTCCCAGCTTAATGTCAAGAATGCCTTTCTCTATGGGGATCTTTAGGAGGACGTCGACATGGAGCAACCTCCTGGGTATGTTGCTCAGGGGGAGACACGAGTATGCCAGTTGAATAAGGCCATCTACGGCCTAAAACAGAGCCCTCGGGAATGGTTCGACAAGTTTAGTGGCATTGTGGCTTCCATTGGTTTATAAGAAGTTCGACCGATCACTCATTGTTTATTCGCAAAACCGCATCGGGCCTTGTGGTTTTGGCGGTGTATGTGGATGATATTCTTCTTACCGGCGATGACCAGGCTGGGGTGGACTTGACAAAGAAACACCTTCGTCAATACCTAGTCACAAAGGATATGGGCTCCCCGAAATATTTCTTGGGGATAAAAATCTCTCGGAAGCCCTACTCATTGGTTCTCTCCCAACAGAAGTATGCTCTTGATCTTCTATAAGAGGCAGGGTTGACCGGTGCCAAACCGGCCCGGTATCCCATGGCTACTGGAGAGGACAAAACATGGACAGATGACTCACCTCTTATATCTGATGCCACGAGGTATAGACGTCTGGTGGGCAAACTCATTTATCTCACGGTGACCAGACCTGACATCGCCTATACTGTAGGCAAGGTCAGTCAGTTCATGCAAGCTCCCAGGGAATGTCATCTTCAATCTTCCTTAAAGATACTAGAGTATGTCAATGCAGCACTGGGAAAAGGGCTACTCTTTCAGAAGCATGGTCATCTGAGAGTTGAAGCCTACTGAGACTCAAGCTATGCAGATGATAAAGGTGACCGTAAATCTACATCAGGTTTTTGCACATTTATTGGAGGTAATCTTGTGAGCTAGAAGAGCAAGAAGCAGTCTGTTATCTCAAGGTCCAGTGCAGAAGCTGAATACCAGAGTATGGCGTCAACCATGTGTGAGTTAAAATGGTTGCGGGCTCTCATGCTTGACCTAGGAGAGGTCTACGACTATCCTCTGCCTATGTTCTGTGACAACAAGGCCGCTATATACATATCCAAAAATCTGGTCTTCCATGAGAGAATGAAACATATAGAAGTCGACTGCCATTTCATCCGAGAAGAGGTCTTGAAGAGATAGATTTGCACTCCGTTCGTTACCTCCGACAAAGAGTTGGCAGATATCTTCATCAAGCCGGTTTCTACTTCCTTCTTCCACATTTGTGACAACCTGGGCATGATTGATATCTATGCTCTAACTTGAGGGGGAGTGTTTAAGTATGAGACCGGGCGATCTGGTGGTTTGAGTCTGGCGGGTTGTAGACTACACGGTCTGGCGGTTACTCTCCAGCGGTTTGATATCCAGGCTATTGCTGTTTGTAGTCCGACGGTCTGGCGGTTTATCTCCGGTGGCTTGGAAACCGGGCGGTCTAGCGGTCTCCTACCGCATCTCTCTCTCTTGCTTCTAGTATTGCCGAGCGGTTAGCACATTGTCTAACCGCGCGGCCTGTTCCGGTCTGTTGTTCTAGCCGCTCAGATTTTGTATAGCTTTAGTCCCACATTGTTAGTTTGTACTCTCTCCTCTCTCCTCCATTCTATAAAATGGAGGTCATACCTTTGTAAATGATATCTTTTTGGACTCGATCTTCTCCTGTCTGCGCCATATCTTCAGAGCTACCGCCCGTGGTATTGGTACCGCTTCGCGGTATTGGTACCGCTTCGCGGTATTGGTAGCGCTCCGCGGTAGGTGACAGAGAGCGCCCACAAATAAGTCTTTCGAGCTTACGCCAGCGGTAGAGCTAGCCCCCGTCAGTAGCCCTCACACATTGATTCTCGCGTCCTGCACACCTGCACACTATACCGATTGTACAACCCCATATTCGCTGGGTGGCACCCAGAGGCATCAACGGTCGTGGTTGGACTAGCCTCGGGCTAGCTTGGGCCTGAAGACCAGAAGAGCTCTCGCGCCGGAGGAGCTCCCGCCTAGGAGCAGGCGAGATCCCGCCCGTGACCAGAAGCGGGCGAGAAGGCGTTGAGTGGTCTCAACACCGCGCTGAGTGAGCTCCACTCACTCAACGCCGTGGTCAGCAGCAAGGGCACTGAGTGAGCTCCACTCACTCAACGCCGTGGTCTCAACACCGCGCTGAGTGAGCTCCACTCACTCAACACCGTGGTCAGCAGCAAGGGCACTGAGTGAGCTCCACTCACTCAACGCCGTAGTCAGCAGCAAGGGCATTGGGTGAGCTCCACGTCGCGTCCAGCAGCGATAGCGTCAAGATTAGAGGAGCTCCCGCCTGGAAACGGGCAAAAGCGTTCACCATCAGTCAGCCGGGACCCGCTTCCAGCAGAGTCGACAAGAAGGATTGCGTCTCGCAGAAGGCGGGGGCTGGCTCAGCTTGAGACTTTCAACACTCCTATTTAGCTCCCGCCAAATGAAGGAGAGAGGATTCTCGGCATAGAGTTCTCGCCGAGTGGGGCCCAGGGTTCAGGGTAAAATTACTTAATCGTCCTCGGATAAAATTACCCATACACCCCCAGGGGCTGCCTTTAGCACTTTACAAACATCGGGATTTGACTATTGGCAGACCATCCAGGGGTATTTCAGTAACTTCAGGTCAGCAAGACTATAAATAGACCCACAAGGTCTCCTTAGAAAGCGGACTCTCATTATTCTCCAAATTTCTAGTGCTTTTTGAGGATCTGCTAGCCCAGCTTCTGGCTTTGGAGGGGAAGTTCTCAGAGATCTTCCGGGTGTGAGGTGGGACCTCCCTCTAGAGGCTTTGGGTCAGTCCTAGGTACTTAGCAACCAGTCGAGGGTCGGGACTTGATAGAAGTAGGTGTTGGCTGCGCCTCAGTTTTGAACTCCCGTTGAGGTCAATTTTGGCTTCAACACCGATAGCGGACTCAGAAGCTTTTTTTAGTGTGTGTGGACTTTAAAATTGTTTGATTCATACTATTAAACCCTACTTAATATTTTTTTTTGAACAATAAGGTATTAGCCACGATTTAAACCATGGCTAATACCATATTCTTAAACCACGGTTTAAATCGTGGCTATTCAGTTAATTTTTTTAAAAGGTATTATCCACGTTTATAGTTTAAGCCACGGCTAGTATAGGTAATTTTTAAAAAATAAGGTATTGACCACAATATAAAGCGTGGCTAATACTTTTAATTTTTTTAAAAAAATATAGAGTATTCGCCATGGTTTTTATTAGTTTTTAATAAAAACTGTGGCAAATACTATTAATTTTTTTTATAAAAAATGAGTGTGGGCGGCCGCCCTCGCTCGCCCAAGGTGGGTCCGCTCCTGCACTATACCCATAACAAGTATTGATCAAATACAACTCGGAATTTGATATTGTCAAACCAAGGAGATGCAGACCCAAAGTTCCAACACCCTTCGTCGAATGTGACTCCTTGTCTCCCCGAGCCTTCTTCGGATTCCGGCCCTTGCAGTCGGAAGTTGAGTGTGCATCTATGTCTCCTTGCTGCTGTACAAGCCTGTATCATGCGAGTGGTGCCAGATGGGCCCTAGCGAGTGGGGCTAGATGGGCCTTGGCACCGAGTTCAGTCAGCATCCATCCCTAGCATCGAGTTCACTCGACGCCCCCGCCCCGGTTAGCTCGCCTCGGCACCCGGACAGCTCGCAGGCTCCTCGATAGGCCCAGTTCGACGAACCCTCGGCCGATCGTCGAGCCTACGGTGAGCGAGTAGGGCGTGCCGACCCTAAACTCGCCGAGTGCCAAGCTGAGTTGGCGAGTGCCAGCTCCATCAGGCACTCGCCACCCTTGCCAAGTAGGGGTTCTCGAGGGAGACTCGCTTAATCTATTGTGGGGTGTTTTTACCATTTTCCCCTGCGGGCCTGCCCATAGCCAGTTAAAACAGCGGAGTCTCGCTGTTGGCAGACCTAGGTGGGCTGCACATAGCCATTCAGAACAACGGAGGTTGACTATTTGTAGGCCGTTTTCAGAAATCTATAAATATGACCCAATGGGTACCTCAGAAGGCACGCTTACTTGTCTCCCAGTCTTCTAGCGCTTTCTGAGGTACCTTAGCCCGACATTTGGCTAAAGAGGGGAAGCGCTCTAAGATCTTCCGGGTGTGTGGTGGAACCTCCGCGCCGGGCCCTTGGTCTAGTCCTTTGCTCTTTTTCCCTGTTTTTTTTCTTGCAGGAGCGAAGTAGGTGCACGATTACCCCTTCCCCAAGGGTGAACTCCATCGAGACCGAGTTTTCGGTTTCAACATTTTAGTGCGGTGAGCATGGAGAGTGGTCAGTACAGAAAACCTTCAGCGAGTTCAATGACAGAAGAAAGGAAAAGATTAGATAGGTCAGACTCGCCTCCCCCTCCCCCTTTCGCTACGGTGGGGATGTTCGAGGACTTCAGGCAGAAGGTGCTCGGTATGGTCTGATTCGCACTCGACGTGCGTGCCGAGAGCTCGACTCCGACGATTCCGGTTCTCGCGGATCCGACACTCGGCGAGGTTGCTCCCGCCAGGCGAGCCGGGAAGGAGGTCGTCGAGGAAGGCCGGGGTGCCAAGCTCCCCGTGCGAGTGCTCTTCCCAGGATTAGGGAGTGGTGGCAGGTTTGGCGAGTTAGGGGCGCGAGATCCTCCAGCTCGCCCAGTGGGGTGAGATAGGCCCTTCAGCGAGTTGGTCTCCTCTACACCAATCCCCGATGGTTTCAGGGAGCCTGAGATGTCCTACTACACCGGGAAGGGGGACCCGGTCCAGCACGTCCAGTGGTTTGAGGACGTTGTCTCGATCCGACAGATGTCGGACGGATTCAAGTGCAGACTCTTCACCATCACCCTCAAGGAGAAGGCGAGGGAGTGGTTCCACCAGCTGCCAGCCAATTCCATCTACTACTTCGAGGACCTTCGTCGGGGGTTCATGTTGAGATTCACCACCTCCAAGAGAAGGAAGAGGGAGTCGGAGTCCCTATTCCACATCAAGCAGGGAGTGAACAAGACCTTGGGGAGCAATGTCGATCGCTTCCAGGAGGAGGTCACCCAGGTTTAGGAAATGTCGGGACACACTCTGATGATGGCCTTCACCCTGGGGTTGCAGCAGGGTTTTTTTCCAAATGGAGCTGAAGAGGATTCCCCCCTCTCCTACGAGGAGTTGATGGAGAGGGCGGCGAGAGAAGTCGATGGGGAGGCGTCAAACCCGGAGTTTGCCCGGAGGCTAGCCAGGTGGGCTACGGAGGAAGAGAGGCCCAGAGGGGGCAGAGGTCAGGAGGAGAGGAGAGCCGAATCCCAACAGAGGGAGCTGCCACAGCAGTAGCCACAATAGCAGCCCAGGTGGGGAACCAGGAGCCGAATCATCAGCTAGGATGGAGGCCCGAGTGGCAGGAGCAGGGGCGAGGAGATGGTTCCATGGAGGGGACTATCGCCGGGGAGGCCAAGGCCAGTTTTACCCTCCGGGCGGGAGACAGGCCCACAGGCCGCCTCTTCCAAACCAGGAGCAGTTCATGGTCATAGCCATGGGGGAGAGAAGGAGAGCAGCGCGGAGGAGGAGAAGGGATGTTAGGGTGGAGTTGCCTTACTGTGACTTCCATCAGGAAGAAGGTCACGTCACGGCCACGTGCCCGGAGTTCCTCGAGATGAGAGGAAACATAGAGCAACAACAGTGATAGGAGTGTCAGGAGGTGCGGATCGAAGAGGTCCTGCCACGCTCGGAGGAGGATCAGTGTGAGGACTGGGTGGATGTTGGGACCAAGGGAAGGATCAGGATGATCCATGAAGGGGTAGGTGTAGAGGCCTCTCGCAAGGTAAGCCTCCATACCATGTACCGAAGGAGCGTCGCCTCCACGTCCCAGACCCTACCCCAGGAGGAGAAGATCACCTTCTCGAGGAAGGATTTGTCGGATCACGACGATCCATTTTGTGATGCGCTGGTCATCCAGACAGCCATTGAGAACTTCACCATTGCCCGGATCTTCGTCGACAATGGGAGATCCATCAACGTCATCTTTAAGAAGGCATTCGACGCGATGAAGGTGGAGACAAAGAGGGTACTTGCCTCGGAAGGACCCCTGTTCGGGTTCTCAGGGGAGAGAAAGGAGGTAGAGGGTGGAGTGGGACTCCATGTCACGCTAGGGGGGCAGTCCCGCACCTACAAGTTTGTCATTATGGACGCCCCTAACAGCTACACCGCCATCTTTGGGAGGCCCCTCATCAGTGCCTTCCGCTGCATCTCCTCGTCCTTCCACCAATGCCTAAAATTCAACATCGAGGGGGTCCAGGTTCGGGTCCGCGGAGACCCTAAGGTGGCAAGGGAGTGATACGTCACCACCGTGAACTCCATCTCATGGCAAGAGGGTGCTGAGGAGATGGGGCGAAGGATGGAGGAGGCAGAGCAGGAGGCTGGCCAGGAGGAGATGGAGGTAGAGGTGACCTGCTCTCAGGAGGCGAAGATGGAAGAAGTCCCAAAACCGGCCGAGGTGACGACCGTGATGGAAGCTGAGGAGGTCCTCGCCCCCGGAGGGGAGGATGTTAAAGAACGGGGAGAGCAGTCCTGTCTGGAGGCGGCAGAAGAGGTGGTGGAGATGGAGGTGCTCACCCTCAGAGGCAAGGTGGAGAAGGTCCGCGTCAGCGAAGGGCTGACTACGGAGGCTCAAGGCAGGGTGCTGTAATGCATCAGGAAGAATGTATACATCTTTGCCTGGAGTGTCGCGGATATGTCAGGGATCGATGCGGACGTGGCCTGCCATCGCCTCAACCTGGATTCGGAGGCTCGCCCCATCCAGCAAAAGAAGAGGTCCACGACAGACAAGTTGGCTGAGCCAATCCGGGAGGAGGTGGCCAAGCTCCTCAAGGCCGGTTTGTATCCGAGATCCAATACCCCGGCTGGGTCTCCCATGTTGTAATGGTTAAAAAAGGAGACGGCCAGTGGTGTATGTATGTTGACTTTTCATTTTTTAATAAATCTTGTCCCAAGGATTATTACCCTTTGCCTCGGATCGACGCGCTGGTTGACTCAGCCGTCGGTTTCCTTGTAATGAGTTTTTTAGATGCATTTTCAGGTTATCACCAGATCAGGATGCACCCCACCCCACCCCCCGACATCAAAGATGTCTCTTTCATCACGGGGGATGGATGCTACTACTATAAAATGATTCCCTTTGGGCTAAAAAATGCAGGGGCGACCTATCAAAAGATGATAGATAGGGTCTTCCGAGAGCAGAAGAGAAGGAACCTCGAGGTGTATGTTGACGACCTCATGATCAAGAGCCTGGATATCGACTCTCACCTATGGGACTTGGAAGAAACTTTTGCCACTCTACGTAAGTACAAAATGAGGCTAAACCCCTTAAAGTGCATCTTCGGGGTGAGTAGAGGGAAGTTCCTGGGACATCTCCTCACCCCCGCTGGCGTAGAACCCAACCCAGACAAGGTGAGGGCGATTGTGGAGTTGGGGTCACCACGGAATGCTAAGGAGGTACAACGGTTGACAGGGAAGCTAGAAGGGTTGAGCAGGTTCCTCTCCCGGGCAGGGGAGAAGTGCTCTCCCTTCTTCAAAATATTGAGAGGAGGCCAAAAGTTCGAGTGGACCTCAGAGTACGAGGAGGCATTCCAGACCTTGAAGAGGCAGCTGACTCAGGACCCCCTGTTCCAAGGGCCAAAGGAGGGGGAGGACCTGTTCTTGTATCTAGGAGTCGAGGCGGAGGCCCTGAGCTCTGTTTTTGTTCGGGAAGAGGGGAAGAAACAACTCCCAATCTACTATGTGAGTCGGGACTTGAGGAAGGCAGAGCTTCGATACCCCATCTTGGAAAAGCTGGCCTTTGCTCTCATCATTTCGGCCCGGAGGCTCCGAACCTACTTCCAGGCACACTCGATCCGAGTGGTGACTGACCACCCCCTCCGCAACATCTTTGAGGGGGTGGAGCACTCAGGCCGGTTGGCCAAGTGGTCGGTAGAGTTGAGCGAATTCGACATTTCCTTTGTCCCTCGCCTTTCGATCAAGGCACAAGAAATGACCGACTTCCTGGCAGATTATGTGGTGGAAGTGGCGGAGACGGTGCTCCACCACCCATTCCCTTGGAGGATGATGGTGGACGGCGAGTCGGGAAGGCATTCCCTAGGGGTGGGGGTGATCTTGGAGAGTCCATATGGGGTGAGGATTGAGCAGACTGTGGTGGTGAACTTCCCCATTGCCAATAATCAGGCTGAGTACGAGGCGGTGATTGTGGGGCTCCGCCTAGCCAGGGAGATGGGGGTGCATGATGTGGAGGTCCTCACTGACTCCATGGTTGTGGCTTCCCAGATCAACGGAGAATTTGAGACAAGGGAGACCACCCTGCAGCTGTACTTGGCAAAGGTGAAGGGGGTCATCGACACGTTCCAGACTTTCTCCATCCGGCACGTGTCCAGGGAGGAGAACGAGTAGGTAGACCAGCTAGCTAAGCATGGCCCCCAGTGTAACGACCCGGATTTAGAGCTTAGAGGCCGCAGCTTGTCTTGCCCCACGACATTGCTACCGGGCTGCAGCCCAAGCACCCCACCCCCTCTCCAGCCCACCAGCGGGTTGTTGGTGTCCACAGCCTCCCTTTGATGAGCGAACTCCACAAGAGTTCGCTTGGGAGGGAGTAGTACTGGGATGGGTGACCTCCTGGGAAGTCCCCGTACAACCCAACTTAACTGTGGAGTTCGCTCATCAAAGGGAGATTGTGGCCACCAACAGCTGGAGAGGGGTTGGGGTGCTTGGGCTGCAGCCTGGTAGCGATGCCGTGGGGCAAGACAAGTTGCGGCCTCTGAGCTCTTAACTCGGGTCGTTAAAATGCAGCTCAATTGGTGATGAGAAGTAAATGAACTCCATAGTTAAGCGTGCTTGGGCGAGAGTAGTACTGGGATGGGTGACCTCCTGGGAAGTCCCCGTAGTACGGGCTTGACTATCGAGTTTGACTCATCAAAGGGAGGTTGTGGCCACCAACAACCCGCCACTGGGCTGGAGAGGGGTTGGGGTGCTTGGGCTGCAGCCCGGTAGTGATGCCTGGAGAGCGGAGCCGTAACGTTTGTTGGGTACATTGGAAAATGTGTACCTGATTTGAAGAAGCCCAACCTAGCTCAATGATATACATCAAGGTGTATTTGATGTTGTTTTAAGTTGACATGTGCAGGTGAAGAATTGATAAAGTATGCAGAAAAATTCTAAGTCCAAGTGTCGACACAGAGGAAGCAGTGTCGACACACAGAAGAAAAGAGTCGACACAACACTGGGAAGCAGTGTCGACACATAGCAGTTAGTCTACAACTACACTGGGAAAAAGTGTCGACACAGAAGAAGTAAGTCGACACATCACTGGGAATTTGTGTCGACACAGAAGAAAAGAGTCGACACAACTCTGGGAATTTGTGTCGACACAGAAGAAAAGCGTCGACCTCAACATTGGGAGAATGTGTCGACACAGAGGAATATAGTCGATCTCAAGATTGTCGACATCAGCTGAATGTGTCGACACAGAAGAAAATAGTCGACCTCAAGTTTGTCGACACCAGCAGAATGTGTCGACACATTGTGATTAAGTCGACACATTAAAGCAGATTTAAGAAATGAATTTGTCGACACCTGAAGACTGTGTCGACACTTACTAAGTTATGATTCTACAACAACTGTGTCGACACACAGGACTTGTGTCGACACACTGAAGAGTCAAGACCAAGTTATTTTCAGAAGAAGCTGTGTCGACTCAAAGACAACTTAGTCGACATCACTGAAGACTGTGTCGACACCAAAGTCAATTGTGTCGACACAGTTAGACAGATGGTCTCGACACTTTCTGACAGACTGTGTCAACAACTTGTGGTTCAAGACTAAGGCACAGGACTTGTTTGAGGACTTGATAGCTGTGGGTTACCACCGGTTAACTGAAGCTGTCAGACTTGTCAGAAAACGGTTAGAAACCGGATCAGCCGGTTGCCATGAAGAATGTCTATAAATAGATGGATTCAGAAGGAGAAAGCAACTGTTGAAAAAAACATTGTTGAGAATCAATAAGTTGAGAAGGATTACGATCCAATTCATTTCAAGAAAGTGCTAGCCACTTAAGAAGATCTTCTCCGGGAGATCTAAGAAGACTATCTAAGGATAGATCTAAGAAGAGTTCTAATCAGAATTCAGAAGAATCTTTCAAAGTGCTGGATAGAGAGAGATCAAGCCTGAATTAGAAGAAGAAGAAAGAAACCACCAGTGGATTCTCAAGAAGCTGTTTGGAATCAACTCAGCTAAGTTCATTTTCAAGAAGCCTTGAAGAAGGCTCAGATACAGTTGATTGCATCAGCTGATCAAGAATTGTCTTGGCCTTCTCTCTCTCAACTTTGGCAAGACAGATTAATAATCTTTTCTATATTTCTGTAGGATCTGTTTACACAGATCTGAGTTGTAAGCCTATGTTATAAAGGCTGAGTGTAGGAGTGTTGAACTCTGAGTGGTAGGGCAGTTTGCCTGAGTATAGGAGAAGGATATTCTCTGAGTTGTAGGCCTTGGGGCAAGGCTGAGGTAGGGCAGTTGTGCCTGAGTTGTAGGAACCAGTTGGGTTCTGAGTTGTAGGATCTGTTGATCTGAGATAAGTGGAAGTTTGGCCGAATCTAGCATACTGCTAGATAGGTGAAGGGGAAAGTGGATGTACCCAAACCTTGGGGAACCACTATAAAACATTGTGCAATCTGTGATGTTTTATTTTCTGTGATTGCTGTGTAAATTGTGTTAGCTATTGAATTGAATTCTGCCTAGAAGTTTTTTATAAGAAAAGCAGAACCTATTCACCCCCCCTCTAGGTGTTTAGGCTGCCTTGAAAGTTAAACTATCAACGTTGTTACGTATGCGCCAGGGTCGTTACACTCGAGTGGGGGGGGGGGGGGGGTACCGTCACAGACTTATTCTGCCCTTCTATTGAGGAGGCAGAGCTAATGGAGGTGGAGCAGCACCCCTTGTGGATGGACCCGTTCATAACCTTCTTGTCCACGGGGAAGTAGCCGGAAGGGATGGACAGGAAGAATCTCAAGCACAAGTCGGCATACTACCTCATGCGTGACAGATAGCTGTACCGAAAGACTCTCTCAGGAATGTTAGCATGTTGTGTGGCCGAGGGGAAGGTCTAGAGGATTTTTGAGGAGGTCCACTCCGGGGAGTGTGGATGTCACTCTGGGAGCCGGACCCTGGAAGGGAGGATAATCCGGCAAGGGTACTTTTGGCTGGGCCACGACGCGACAAAGTTCACAAAGGAATGTCATAAGTTCCAGCTGTTTACTCCACTCCAGCTGCAACCGGCCCAACGCCCCAGGAGTATCACGACACCTTGGCCATTTACAATCTGGGGAATGGACTTGGTTGGACCCTTCCCCCAGGCCTGCAACAAGAGGAGCTTTTTACTAGTGATGATCGATTATTTCTCCAAGTGGCTGGAAGTTAAGGCGTTGGACAAGGTGACCTCTCAGGTCATCAGGAACTTCATATGGGGGGAGATCATCTACCGTCACGAGTTTCCCCAGGCAATTTTCACGGACAACGACCCTCAGTTTGTCAGCGTCGAGTTCATCATCTTTTGTGGGCAGCTTGAGATCGATCTCAGGTTCGCCTCAGTTCACCACCCTAGGAGCAATTGGAAGGTGGAGGCGGCAAACAAGGTCATCGTCAACCTCCTCAAAAAGAAGGTAGAGAATCTAAAAAGGTAGCTGGGTGGAGCAACTCCCCTCGGTCCTCTGGGCCCTCAGAACCACACCCAACACGGCCATAGGAGAAACCCCCTTCAAGCTTCCCCATGGATGCGAGGCGGTACTCCCCATAGAGCTTGAGGTCTGAATGCCTCAGGTGATCGAGGCAGAAGAAGGTAGGGAGGAATGGAGAGCTGAGAACGAAGAAGAGCTACGGCTCTCCCTCGACATGGTCGAGGAGTTGCGTGACCTCTCCGCCATCAGGCAAGAGGAGGTGAAAAAAAGAATTGCAAAGTACTTTGACAAGCACATCAGAGTCAAACAATTTGCTGAAGGGGATTTGGTCTTGAGAAAGGTGGATGCAACAGGAAGGTCAGCCATAATGGGGAAACTCAACCCCAACTGGGAAGGGCCATCCATAGTGCAAGAGGCCTTGAAGTCGGGAAGGTATCGCCTTCGGAATGTGGAGGGCGAGAACCTAAGTCTCACATGGAGTTGTGATGACTTGAAACATTTTTATCCTTAAATCATGTAAGTGTTCTGTCTTTTGGGAATAAAAGTTTCTGGAGGAATTTATACTCATGGAATGACTTATACGAATGTGAGAGTCCATCACCTCAGACCCCGAGCAGATCCCGCTGTCAGGCTCCCATCAAGCTAACAGGGCTAGATATGACTCGAAGGAGTCTGCCCCGGACCCCGAGCAGATCCCGCTGCCAGGCTCCCACCAAGCTGGCAGGGCTGGATGTCACTCGGAGGAGTCTGCCCCAAACCCTGAGCAGATCCCACTACCAGGCTCCCATCAAGCTGGCAGGGATGGATGTCACTCGGAGGAGTCTGCCCCAGACCCCGAGCAGATCCTGCTGCCAGGCTCCCATCAAGCTAGCAGGGCTGGATGTCACTCGGAGGAGTCTGCCCCTGACCCCGAGCAGATCCTGTTGCCAGGCTCCCACCAAGCTAACATGGCTGAATGTCACTCGGAGGAGTCTGCCCCAGACCTCGAGCAGATCCCGCTGCCAGGCTCCCATCAAGCTAGCAGGGCTGGATGTCACTCGGAGGAGTCTGCCCCAGACCCCATGCAGATCCCGCTGCCAGGATCCCATCAAGCTGGCAGGGCTAGATGTCACTCGGAGGAGTTTGCCCCAGACCCTGATCAGATCCCGCTGCCAGGCTCCCACCAAGCTGGCAGGGCTGGAAGTCACTCGGAGGAGTCTACCACAAACCCCGAGCAGATCCCGCTGCCAGGATCCCACCAAGCCGGCAGGGCTAGAAGTCACTCGGATGAGTCTACCCCAGACCCCGAGAAGATCCCGCTACCAGGCTCCCACCAAGCTAGCAGGGCTGGAAGTCACTCAAAAGGGTTCTACCCCAGACCCCGAGCAGATCCCGCTGCCAGGCTCCCATCAAGCTGGCAGGGCTGGATGTCACTCGGAGGAGTCTTCCCCAAACCCCGAGCAGATCCCGCTGCCAGGCTCCCATCAAGCTGACCGGGCTAGATGTCACTCGGAGGAGTCTACCCATACCCTGAGAGCCAAGTTGCACATCGTTGTGACTTGGGGATAATCCCGGGAGACGCTCAACACCAGCCGATAGGCTCCCGCCTAGCTAATTGATCTTGTGGTAGCAACCGGAAACAAAAACACTCAGGTCCCAAGGGAAGAGGGGAGGGGGGGGGGGGGTCTAGCTCCCAGATGAGTTGGGCACTCGCAAGCGAGACCAGTGTTGGCATGTGAGTCGGGCGCTTACGGGCGAGTCAGGCACCCACAGGCAAGGCAAGTACTCACCGGCGAGTCGAGAACTCGCGGACCTAGCGACTACCGGCGCTCCCCAGCTAATAGAAATAAGCACTCTAACTCGACATACTCTCAACGAAAGCGAACTCGGCAAAAGATCACCAAAGATGAAAAGAAGATAGAAAAGTTCTTCACAAATTTACGCATCGCGGTAGTCAAGTACCAAAGAAAAGAAGATAAAAAAATTCTTTACAATTGTTATATTGTCTATTACATGTTCGGAACTCGCCTGCACGAGGTTACAAAAAGGGAGGAGGAAGAGAATATATATATATATATAAAAGACTGACTCAGCTCTCGCCCTCCTCTACGGATATGCGGCCTTCCTCGCCTCCATACTCTTGACCCTTGCCCATGTCCCCGAAGAGCGAGGCGAAGCTATCCTCATTCTCTCCAGGTGGGCTCGGCAGGTATAGGCCCAGCATCAGGTCCTGGACCGCGACTTCTTCGCAGCCCTCATCCAGTATTCCTATGCCCCTCATGGCATCCAGAAGGCACTCGGTGGACTTGATTGAATAGACTCGCAACCGCTCCGTGACTTCTTTCTCGCCAAAGATCTGTGGTTGTCGGAAGGGGTAGGGGGGCTCGCCACCACCCGCGGGGATAAGAAGCTCCGCCTGCCGAAGGAGCTCACCATGAATCCCCCAGTTATGCTCCTTTAGCCGTCCCACCCCGGCCTCCAGCAGAGCGGCGCGAGCCTCCTGCTCAGTAGCATGTGTCCCCTGCTCGCCTGAGCGAGTTTCCTGGTCGGCAAGGTGAGCACGCAGCCGGGCGACCTCCTCCTCCAACCCGAAGGCGCGGTCCTGCAACTCGTGCGCGGCCTCGACATCCTGTGGATCGAAGACTAAGCACCAATACTAGAGAAATCGTCTAAGTAAAAAATAAAGGGGATGACTGACACTTACCAACCCGCACGCGGCTTTTGCGAGTAGATCCTTGGCGATACCACATCGCCTCTCCGCATCGGCAGCTTGGTCCTTCGCGACGTCGCGCTCCTGCTCAGCCTTTAACAGGAGCCTGCTAAGGTTGATGCTGCGACGCATCATCATATGGTGCAGCTCGAAGGACCGCAAATGGTCCCGCAGACCCTCGCGACCCAGCTGGCGGGGGGTCATATGCCTATAGGCCTCAGCGTCGTCGCAACCATAAAGGCCTAAGCCAAGAGCATTGGCGTGGCCGATGAGAGGCTGGCGAGCACCCCAGGAAGGGTGGCGAGTAGAGATGGAGAACCGGTGGGCCGCCCCATCCCACTTGATCATCTGCTCGCTGGCCGAATCCTTGCATCTCTCCCACATGCCGAAGAGGGAATGCTCCTTGGGAAGGCCCAACTCGCGGAGCACAAACCCCTCCGCGATGTTGGGGGCGGGAGGCTCGCGCTCTCAGCGATCCCTCCAGGATGTCTCCTTAAGCTGGCTCTCCAGCGAGGCATCAGGGTGGGGGGTGGGGGGTGGGGGGGGGGTGTGGGGTGGGGGTGGGGGGGGGTGGGGGGGGGGGGTGGGGGGGTCTCGGGCAGGTCCATGAACTTGGGGGACCGCCTCTCCCCCAGGTAGACGACCTTGACCCTCTTCTTCTTGCGGTCCGAAGGCCGCCGAGACGAGTCTGGACCCCCGAGGACCAGCCGCTTCTTGCCAGTGGAGGGTTGGGACGTCGCCACGTCGTCTCGGCAGGCTAGTGCATCCGCCCGTGCGAGCTCGAGTGGGTCGGAGAAGAGCCCTAAATCCACAAAGGGCGGATTCTCAGGGATGAGCCGCTTACCTGCAAAAAAGACTTAGCTAGATTTGTCAATATTTTCTCTGCCGACCTCGGCGGAAGCGAAAGGGAATCTGAGCATACCTTCACTAGGGAGGACGAGTAGAAGGGAGTTGAGGCCTCGGCGGAGGTAGGCGACCTCGAACTCTTTGTGGAGGAAATATTTGTGGAGGTCGGCGTTCGTTGCCCAACACCGATGGGGGACGGTATACCTCCTCGGCCTTCTGCTGGGACGAGAAGGGGACGTTGCCGAGATCGCCCTTGATGAAGACAATTTTGGTCATCCAATTATGATGCTTGTTCGCGACCTCGCAAACTTTGGTAAGGGTGCCGCCAAAGAAGGTGACCCCGTCGGTGGAGGCCTTGTAGGAGAACAACTTGCGGAAGACCGTCAGGTTGAACTCAATCCGCTAGCGGCGGAGGTAACAGACAAACACGACCATCATGACGATGGCGTTCGGGTTCAGCTGCGCGGGTACCGCGCCGTAGTATTTCAGCATCTCGCGGATTTCCGGCCAGAGGGGGAGGCGCAACCCCATCTCAAAGTGCGAGATGGGGAAGGCGAGTTCGTCTGGGTAGAAGGAGTTGATGGCCTCGTGCTCAGTGGGAAGGCGAGCTGTAAAGCCAGAGGGGATGTAATCAGCCACACACTCGGCGAGCTCCTCCGTCGTTGTGTTCCCCTCAAAAAAGAAGTACTCAGCAAAATGCCGAGCACATTTGGCCCACACATCAGAGTCAGGATTCCCCTTGCCCATGTCTGCCGAGATCAAAGAACGCAAAAACACAAGCGACATGGAACGAAAGCAAAGAGAAAGTACGGAGGCAATAAAGGCGTGACAGGGGTTGGTGGGGAGGCCTATTTATAGGGGGGATTCGAGACCACTCTAGCTCGACCACCCCAGCTCGCCTACCGTAGCTCTCCTACTCGCCGGCTCTACCTTACCGACTGTCGAGGACCAATCCTTCGCTATGACGAGACGAGACTGACGAGGCGCCAACGGTTATGAATTAAGTGTATTAACAATAATAATAGAAATATTGTCCAGATTATTACAGACATGATTCAAATAATATCCAGGGAAGAAAAATGAAAAAATCCCCCAGCCCGCGCGGACCAGGGGGAACATGGGCGAGTACCGGTAGGCCCATCAGGGGGGCCGATTCTAGCTACCCCGGTCTCATGACCCTGACGCCCCGGATCACCGCGAACAATGCTCTCGAAGTCGCCCCAGGTTCCTGTGGACGGTCTGAAGGCTCTCGTCGATTTCATCCAGAAGAAAGGAAGAAGACACCTCCTCAAATGCCGGGCTGACTCCCGCTATGTCCGCCAGCCGTGCACATTCCCACTGCAGCTTGAAGTTGTCCCTCCACACCTCGTGAAGCTCGCACACTAGCTTCTTGAGAACCAACTGTTCTCGCCTCGACCGTTCAGGGCCCCCCAGTTGGGAATCCAGGAAGGCGTCCAGGGTGTGCGGGGAGGGAAGAGCCGAGTACCGAGTCTGGCCTGCGGACTCGTCGGCCTCAGAGTCCACGGTGAGATTTGCACAAACAGTGCCAGGGTTCAGTAAGATGGGGGGAGTATCGCTAGGGCCGAACAAAATTCGAGAAAGCTTACCGTACACCCCCTCTCCTCCAGGCCGACGCGAGGGGGGATATTTCCTAGAACCTTGCCACGGCCATGGCAAGGAATCCCCGGGGAAAGGCGAGTAAAGCCGGGGGTGGGGATGATCTCGGTCCCTTCCCCCTTGGGTGCGGAGGCGAGATGCTGCTGAGAGGGATGGCGAGTCAGTGACATCGGCTTCTGGAAGTCCAGCCCCGTAGTGCCAAAGTTGGGGGGCGAGGACTGCAAGTGCGCGTCAGATGCCTGATCTCGCGGCCTGCTGAGAGGTCTCTTAGCCCGCGGTGCAGAGTTTTCCCCACTATGCCCCCAACTGGTATGATCGGCGAGAGGAACAATGGCATCCCTCCCCCAGGGAGGCGGGGTCGGCTGAGTGGAGGAGTCGGCTCCATTATTCAGGGCAGTCTGGAGCTAATTATAGATGGGATCAACATCTTTTGGAAGTGGCTTCGCCTTTTTTGACGAGCTGAACTCGGCAAGGTCGTGAGGCGGGGAACTGAGGTCGGTCAGGCCCGCAACCCGAGCTACAGTCTCCGCCCGGGATCGCGCCAATCGCTCCAGGACCTTTTTGGGGAGCGTCATCTTAGTAAGGTTACAACAAAGGGAAGGGAAAAGGTCAGCCAAGTATGCATGCACAGGTATATATAGCTGCTAGTAGACCCCACCGAGAGATTCCCTCAGGCCCTGCCGCACTTGCCGAATCTTATGGGGTTGGATATTTCTTTCTGAGTTTGTGCCAACCTTATAAAGAGCGGGAATTGTGTACAACCCCGTATCCGGCGAGTGGGGCCAAATGGGCCCTGGCGAGTGGGGCCAGATGGGCTCTGGCGTTGAGTTCAATCAGCACCCAGCCCTGGCGCCGAGTTCACTCGATGCCCCCGCCCCGATCAGCTGGCCTCAGCACCCAGACAGCTCGCAGGCTCCCCGATAATCCCAGTTCGACAAACCCTCAGCCGATCGTCGATCCCACGACGAGTGAGTAGGGCGTGCCGAGCCCAAACTTGCCGAGTGCCAAGCTGAGGCGGCGAGTGCCAGCTCTATCAGGCACTCGCCACCCTTGCCGAGTAGGGGTTCTCGAGGGCGACTCGCCCAATCTGCTGTGGGGTGTTTTTACCATTTTGCCCCTGCTGGCCTGCCCATAGCCAGTTAAAACAGTGGAGTCTCGCTGTTGGCAGACCCAGGTGGGTTGCACATAACCGTTCAGAACAGTGGAGGTTGGCTATTTGCAGGCCATTTTCAGAAATCTATAAATAGGACCCAAGGGGTATCTCAGAAGACACGCTTACTTGTCTTCAAGTCTTCTAGCGCTTTCTGAGGTACCTTAGCCCGACATTTTGCTAAGGAGGGGATGCGCTCTAAGATCTTTCGGGTGTGTTGTGGGACCTCCGCGCTGGGCCCTTGGTCTAGTCCTTTGCTCTTTTTCCCTGTTGTTTTTCTTGCTGGAGCAAAGTAGGTGCGCGATCACCCCTTCCCCAAGGGTGAACTCCATCGAGACCGAGTTTTCGGTTTCAACAGCTACCCTCCCGGGCTTCCTTGTATTCACCGAGAACTCCTTCCCAAAGACGACGCTAATCAATTGGGATCGCTTGGGGCCTTTGTTAGATTGGGTCATCTTGCCATCCTATCCCACTAGCCCAAAACGAGCAATCAGATAAAGGGCCTCCGGAGAGAACGAATCCAAGGGTCGAAGGAGTTAGGTGCGCAATTGAGGCGATGGCTCGAAAAACTGCCTGAGAGGGTCTCCCGAGGATCGCGTTGTAGGGAGAGACGAAGTCCGTGACCGTGAATTGGAGAAGCTGATATGACTTACAGGGCAGCCTGCCGAGGGTGACTGAGAGTGTTATCATCCCCCGGGCTACGATAAGAGGCCCGCCGAGGCGGTTGGGGATGCTAGGGGAAGGGATTAGACTCCTGCTCCCCATACCCATCTTCTGAAGCTCCTGGAAGAGCAAGATGTTGTGATAGCTCCCGCAGTCGACTAAGACTCTTTCTACCTGAAAGTTCGGGTCTCCAAAGTCACCTGTGATGACCAAGGGGTCTTGATGATAGGATTGTATCCCTTCTAGGTCTTCTTTATTAGATCGTGTGGACAACCTTAGAAGGGAGTGAATAAGGTTTTCGTGGACAAAATTCCACTATGTGCTGAGTTCCTTTATAAGCTGGTTCTCAAGAGAGCGAGGGAGACAAGCCGCGCCTCGTTACAATGGTGGGAGTGATAGAGAGACGCCTTGCTCCGTAGTGGGTTGCCCCCGGGTTCAAGCTTTGTTTATACCACTGCGGGACTTCAACTCCTTGATCGGTCTGCCAATATCGATCTCCATGTATCCAAGCTCCTTGCGGCTTGCCAATAGCGGACTCCAAGTATCCAAGCTTCAAGCTCCTTGTGGTTTGCCAATAGCGGACTCAAAGTATCCAAGCTCCAAGCTCTAGTCGCCTATCTCGAGGGTAGACCCCCTTTCAAAGCCAGGTCAGCAAGAAGTCAAAGTCAACACCCAACATGGGTCAAAGTCATCATTCAAGACTGTAGAAGGTCTGGGCGAGTATGGAGAGCTCCACTCGGATACTCGTCAGGTAGGCGACTAGAGCAGTTGCTCGCTCGCAGCCAAGCAAGCTCCCATCGAAGTCGCCCAGTCGATAGTGGGTGGGACTATAAATAAGACTCCCCCTTTGGATTTGCCTATAGATAGGACCTCAGGGGTAAAATAATATGGACTTCGGAATCTTGCAAAAGATCTCGACCACCTAATTTCTTGGATTTCGAGCTCAGTCTTTGGATCCTTTCTTCAGAGAGACAAGTCATGACCTAGCGACTATCCATCTTAGTCACCACCTTGACTTAGTTTCTAGCTAGAAACTACCTTGTACCCTGCTCCGCATTTTTTGGTTGTGGAGGGGAAGCTTCTTCAAAATATTCGGGTACGTGGTGGGACCTCCCTATCGTAGCGTTTGGGGTCCTTTTTTTGTCCCTTTGTCTGTGTGTCATAGCCTATTATCCATTGTGCCCGACAACTGGACCAGTAACCTTAGGCTATCTTAATCTGAATTTTGGAGTAAGGATTTTCCCGACTTCAACACTTTGGCACGGTGAGCGTGGATTGTAGCTGAGGAAGAAAGTTTCTTGAGTATGCGAGATGGTGGATGAAGACGAGAATGGAGAGATAGACGTCAACTCGGTAGGAGCCGACAACTCGACAAAAGAAGGCAGCTTTGTGACCATGGTAGTTTTCGAGGAGTTTGCATGGAGGATCGAGAAGGCCATACTCGTTGGGTACCCTCCCCACATAGAGTCAATAACAACCTCACCCCGCCGCATGACTCCATTCGAGGAAGGGGAGCCGCCCAAGCGAGCAGGGAATGAATAAACAAGAGAGGAGCAGGAATGACCAATGCAGTCACGTTACTATTCGACAAGTACCCAAGGCATTCGATTTTGCGATGTGGAAGACCTGGCAAGATTCCAGGATACTCGGCACGGTGATCAGTATTGGGAAGATGCTCTCTAGTATGAAGATTATCATCGTCTAGGAGGGAGGAGCCCCTTCTATGATGAAGTGTTAACAACCCCAATTTATGAAGGCTTCAGAGAGCCCCCCCAAGCTACTACTCTGTCATAGATTACCTGATCAGGTATCTTCAATGGTTAGAGGACGTGGGGTTTATCTGCACCATGACTAATGCCTTTAAGTGTAGATTCTTCTCTATCACCTTCAAGGGAAAGGCAAGAGACTTGTTCCACCAGCTACCAGAAGGATCCATCTATCGCTTCAAGGGCCTGCATCGGGGACTGATGGCGAGGTTCACGACATCCAAGAAGAGAAAGAAGGATGTGACCACACTCTTCAAGATCCAGCAAGACAGGTAAGAGAGTCTTGTCCTCTACATCGATCGTTTCCAAGAAGAAGTTCTTGAAGTGGAGGAGGTGGATAGCTTCACCTTGCAGTTAGCCCTGAAGTTCGGTCTGAAGCAAGGTCTCTTCAACTTAGATATTGACACGAAACACCCAAGGCCATATGATCGAGGACATGATCGAGATGGAAAACAAGTTCGTGTAGGTAGAGGAGAAGAATCCAGACTTCTTGGCAAGATTAGATGGAGAGAACCTGGGAGCCAGGGAAAGAGGAGGACCTTAGGAGGTGAGGGATAGAGTAGTGTCGGGGAGACATGAAGAGCGAAGGAGGTGGGAAGAGCCCAGAAGGGTGGAGGAGCCTAGAAGGTAGGAGAGGCCTCGTGGGCAGGAAGAAAGGAGTCCTGTAACAGCTCCGGAGAGATGGGAGGAAGCATTATGACTCCAATATCCCATGAATCGACCCCGATGGAGGTCGCTAAGAAGGCCCCAACACCAAAATCATGAGAGGAGGAATGATAATCAGCGGGAGAGGAGGCAGGGAAGATCTCAGGAAGAGGCGATGGATATTGCCCAATAAGGGAATAAGAATCACAGGAGGGTTCAGCCGGTGGGGAACAGGCAGAAGAGGTTCCCCTTTACTATGATCTGCATCGAGTAGAGGGGCACAAAATGTTGGCTTGTGCTAATTTTGGGGAATCAAGGAGGAGGTTAGAAGTAGAAGCGGTGGAGTGGGAGCAGCCGAGACAAGTGGTGGGTGCCCAGCCTGTCGGACGAATGGCGGGTGCCCAGTACTATCGGGCACTCTTCGCTTAGGCGAGTAGGCTGAAGCATGTCGACTCTCCATTAGTGGATATTCTTCTCCATTTTCCATAATTCGACTATGGTCTACCATTAGCTGCTCCAAACAGTAGAGTTACGTTGTTGACAGACCACTTTGGGGAATATTTAACAGTTTCCAAAAGGCAGGATCTCGTTATTGGCAGACCATCTTCAGAAAACTAAAAATAGACTCTCAAGAGCATCTTGTAGAGGACCTATCTTTCTCTGAGTTTTCCTCTCCCTTGGCTTGGTTTGGTTGGCAGGAGCTTCATCTCATCCCTCACTGTGGTCTCCAGGTGGGTGGTCGGAATTTCCCTTAGCTCTCCAAAGGTGCTCGATCCAGCTTTGGTGTGGGAGGGGTAACAATCTAAGATTTTCCAGGTGTGTGGTGGAACCTCCTCGTTGTGACTCAGGGTTTGTTTGAGGTTGTTCGGGTGGGAAGGTTTCCGAACTCTAAGTCCACAAATGAGGTATTAGCTTAAAAGATGTAAAGGCGAGCTACCCCCAAGTATGAACTGCTCATTGAACTGTGGTTTCCGGGTTTAACACTTTTTGTGTGGTGAGCATGGACCATAACTCGTCAGGAAAATCTCATGCGAGTGTCATGGCTTGAGATGAGGGGAAAGGATTCGACCCAGGCGACTCACCACCCGCAAACAATCCTGCGACTCAAAAACAGTTTGACAAGTTCATGAAGGTTGTGCTCGAGACCATCCACTCCGGTCTTGCAGTGCGGGTTGGCAAGTGATCGACCCCGGCGGTCCCGCTGCTCACCCAACCTTCTTTGGGCGAGGAGGTGTCGGGTTTGCCACAATTTTAGGAGGCCAGGATGAGGCTAGAGACTGGAGTGGAAGAGAGGGAGAAACCGAGGTAAGAAAATCCCACAGGACTGGTAGCATTACAAGCCCCGGGAAAGAGGAGGAATGAAGATCAGGTCAAACAAGAAGGTCACAGGAAATTGATCCATAGCCCTGGAGGAGGGCAGGTAGGAGTGATTCATGGAGGAGCTGGGATTGGAGCTTCCCACAAGGGAGGTCTTCATTAGATTTACCAGAAGAGTGTCGTCTCGACCTCTTAAGCATCGTTACTGCTAGAAGAGATTACTTTCTCAAAGGAGGATATGTTAGGGAATGGAAATCCCTTCCATGATGCCCTCGTCATCCAAGCTGTCATCGAAGACTTCATGGTCGACCAGATCCTTACCAACAATGGGATTTTAGCGATCGTCATCTTTAAGAGGACTTTCGACGGGCTTCAGGTGGAAGCGTCCAGGGTCCTGGCTGCGGTTGGTCCCCTCTTTGGCTTCTATGGAGAGAAGAAGGAGGTGGAAGGGGAGCTGATCTTCTGGTGACTTTAGGTGGCACCTCAATCCGGTGCCAGTTCGTCATCGTAGATGCGCCTAGTTATTACAACGCAATCTTCAGAAGACCTTTCATCAAATACTTCAAGTCAGTTCCATCGACATATCATCAATGCTTGAAGTATTGTCGGGGAGATGTTCAAGTGAGGTTCTGAGGAAACCCAAAAGCTGCAAGGGAGTGCTACCTCAATGTCGTCAGTACCATCAGCTAGATGGAGGACATGGAGAGGATGAAGAAAATCCTTGAGAGAGAAGACATGTTGAAGGCCGCGGACGAGCTGGAAGAAGTAGAGGTAATCTTCCAAGGAGGAGAGCCGAAGTTGTTAAAAATCGAAAGCTCCCTAACGCTGGAAGCGAAGGTCGAGATGACAACGTGTCTGCAAGAGAATGTTGACGTCTTTTTATAGAGCATTGTGTAGATGTCATGTATTGATACCGATGTTGTTTGTCATCGCCTCAACCTGAATCCCAAGGCTACCCCAGTCCGTAAAAAGCAGAGGACGAGTGCTGTCGTGATAGCTAAGCCAATCTGAGAAGAAGTGAAGAAACTGCTGGACGCAGATTTTATTTCCGAGATCTAGTATACAGGTTGCGTCTCAAATGTTATAATTGTGAAGTAGTCCAGAGGGGGATGACGTTTATGTATCAATTTTTCTATGCTAAATAAAGCTTGAGCGAAGAATTGCTACCCCTTTGCCTCAAATCAACGCGTTGGTTGATTTATCCATCGGGTTTCCTATGATGAGTCTCCTTGATACCTTTTCAGGGTATCACCAGATTCGAATGCATCCCCTCGATTGCCATGATGTCTCATTCATCACTAGCGATGGCTGCTACAATTATAAGATGATGCCCTTCGGGCTAAAGAACGCCGGCATGACATACCAATGGATGTTGGATCAAGTATTTAAGGAGCAAAAAGGTGGAATTTTGAGGTGAACGTGGATGATCTCCTCGTCAAGAGCAGGGGCACCACATAACACATAAAAGATCTGGCAGCGACTTTTACTACCCTCTGAAAGTATAAGATGCGGCTCAACCCGGCAAAATGAGTTTTTGGAGAAGGAAGGGGGAAGTTCTTAGGTCACCTCCTCACTCCCAGGAGGGTGGAATCTAATCCTGATAAGGTGAAGGCAATCTTGGAGATGGCATCCCTGAAAGATTCAAAAGATGTCCAGAGGCAGACTGGAAGGCTGACAGGCCTTAGCCGATTCCTTTCCAAGGCAGGAGAGAATTGCTCTCCATTTTTCAAAACTCTCTGAGACAACCAGAAGTTCAAGTGGACTATAGAGTACGAGGAGGCTTTTGGAAAGCTCAAGCAACAGCTAACACAAGCTCCTCTACTCCAAGGCTTGCGCAAAGGTGAGGAACTCCTCCTATACCTAGGAGTGGGATTGGAGGTGATCAGCTCTGTCCTTGTCAGGGAAGAAGGGAGGAGGCAACTCCCTATTTACTATATAAGTAAGGTGCTCAAGTAAACAGAGACAAGATGTCCTATCCTGGAGAAGCTGGCCTTCGCCTTGGTAATTTTAGCGTGGAGGCTCAGGCCTTATTTTCAAGCTCACTCCATCAAGGTCATCTTCGATCATCCTCTCCAAAATATCTTGGATGGAGTGGAGCACTCTGGCAGGTTGGCAAAGTGGGAAGTGGAGCTTAGTGAGTTTGATATCTCTTATTCACCAAGGGTGGTAGTTAAGGCCCAAGCCATGACAGACTTTCTAGCTGGCTTCTTAGCTAAGGAATGAGGAGATGAAAGCTCTTCCAACCCAGTCTCATGGAAGATGTTCGTGGATAGAGCTTTAGGCAAAAGCTCAGTGGGAGCGGGCGTCGTGCTAGTGAGCCCGCAGGGAACTAGGATTGGGCTGGCAATCAAGATCCTTTTTCCCATCACAATTAACCATGCGAAGTACAAGGCCGCGGTGGCAGGCTTGCATATTGCCAAATAATTGGGTATCCAAGATCTTAAAGCCTTCACAGATTCAATGGTTGTCGCGTCGCAAATCAGGGGAGAGTTCAAAGTATGCGACCCCATCCTGCAAAGATACTTGATCAAAGTGAGAGGTCTGCTTGGAGGCTTCCAGAGCTTCTTCGTCGAGCACGTGCTAAGAGAAGAAAATTCAGATGCAGATAACTTGGCCAAGTACGACCCGAAGGTCGGTGGAATCACAATGGAGCTGTTCTGACCATCCATCGAGGAAGATGAGATGATTGAGATTGAGCAGAGAGCTTCATGGAAGGACACATTTGTTACCTTCTTAACGACATATCAGCTTCTTGCCGGCGATGGTGACCAGAGGAAGTTTTGATATAAAGCAGCCTACTATCTGCTGTACGAAGGAGAGTTGTACCGCAAGACCATCTCGGGTCCTCTAGCCAGATGTCTGTCAGAAGTAGAGATTCCTCAAGTGCTTGAAGAAATTCATTCAGGAGAGTGTTGTAGTCATTCTGAGACATACACTCTAGAGCAAAGGATTCTGAGACATGGCTACTTCTGGTCAAACATTCGGAATGATGTCGAAGCTTTCTCAAATAAGTGTCTGAAGTGCTAGCTTTTTACACATCTTCAGCTACAGCCAGCCTAGCTGCTTCACTCAATCACTGCCCCCTGGCCCTTCGCCATTTAGGGGATGGATCTAATAGGTCCCTTCCCCCAAGCTAGTGGTCAAAGGAGGTTCATTCTCGGCATGATCGACTACTTTTCCAAGTGGATCGAGGCAAAAGCTCTAGCCAAGACCATATCTTAGATCGTCAAGAACTTTATTTGGGGAGAGATTGTCTATAGGTTCGTGATTCCTCTCGCTATCATCACCGATAATGACCTGCAATTTGCAGCTTAGAGCAGGAGGACTTCTGCAAGCAACTAGGGACAGATCTTTGATTTGCCTATGTTCATCACCCTCTAAGCAACAGACAGGTGCAAGGTGCTAACAAGTTGATCATAACCTTTTTGAAGAAGAAAGTCACCAACTTGAAGGGAAACTAGGCGGAGCAACTCCCTTCGGTCTTATGGGACATGAGAATGACTCTTAACTCGGCTACGAGGTAAACACCTTTCAAGTTGTCTCATGAGTTCAAGGCTCTCATCCCAGTGGAATTCGAAGTTTGGAGTCCAAAATTATTGGCAATAGGAGCAGGCGACAGAGAATGAAGATGCGTAAAGGCTTTCTCTCGACTACATTGAAGAACTTTGAGACTTAGCCTCCATCCGCCAAGAGGAGGTCAAAAGACAGATGTAGAAGAACTTTGACAAGAACGTTCGCCTAAAACACTTTCTTGCAGGAGATTTCGTTATGAATAAAGTAGATGTGGTAGGAAGAGCAGCAGCCGTCGACAAGCTGAATCCCAACTGGGAAGAACCTTTCATATTTCAAGAAGCTTTAGCCATTGGAGGCTATCGTTTACAAAATCAAGAAGAAGTGCTACTGGGAAGCACTTGGAGCGGGGATGACCTGAAAATGTTCTATCCCAGCGATAATCTATATCAATTATCAAGATGTAAAGGTTCTCCATTTTTTATATATATCAAAGCCCTCGCCCCTTGAAACACAGGTGATGCGAGTTGTCTTCTTTGTTCAAATTATCTTTGAGCCAACTAAAAATAGTGAAGTTAATCCCCCCGATTGATTCGGGAAACAAGCCGCCAACCTAATTCTCCTAAAAAACCCAGAGCGGATGATGAGACGGTGTGCCTGGTCTTAAAAGCATTCTGGTAAGACCAAGCTTCTGTATTGACGACCGAGATTAGCTCACCCCTTATATGTTGGCCTAGCTACCTACCCGATCACACCTCTCATCCGACTGGAGGAACTATCAGAAATAGGTTTTGAATACACCTTTTTTAAAGAAGTCGTTGGTGTTTGAGAAGACTAAAAGACCCGTTTTTAGCAACCATTCATCTTTGCCAGTCCCAAGGTGGGATAACCTACAGTGCTTCGAAAAACAACTACGCAAAGAAGTTCAGAAGGTTCGAGTTCATGGTATGATGAAGGCCTCGAGTGTCTGAGTCCCCTTGGACCCCCGACTATCGTTCCCAATCTATGGATCCCTTTGGCTCTCTGCCGGTTGAAATGGAGTGTTAACCTTGAGAGTGTGCGTCTTGTGAAGACCCCCCTAGTGCAACTCCCTTATCTAAAAAAATTTCGTCAAAATAAGAGTTATACAGTTTTCACTCAAGTCCAAAAGATGTGATATTATGATTTTGTGTGAGTATGCAGGTGTGAGTAGGTAGGCACGAGATCGTATGTGTGAGTATCTATGCGCAAGTAGTGACGTGCGAGCGTGCGAGTACGAGCAGGAACATGCGAGCAACAATGTGCAAGCTATAGAGATCGAGTTAGCAAGCATGTGTCGCGCATAGCGAGCACTCAACCTCTCTGTACATATGAGTCTAGCGAATACCAGCATACATTCGAGCAAGAGAGTAAATCAATACAGAAAATAAAAAAAGACTTGTACAAAAAAGAATTTCATTTCAGACTTGGCGATCATTACAACACGACCTCGACTTGAGGTTCGTCGAAAATTTTCCTAAGTTCTATTTTACATGACAGTATTCGCGAGCATATACAGGATGTCGCCGCCGACTAGGTTTCATCATCCCCAGTATCAGGCTAGAACTATTCCTCGAATTCAATAACGACATCCTTCTCATCGCTGGTAGCATCCTCACAACTTTCATCATCCTCGTCATCATTATCACTGCTCCCATCGCTGATGCTCCATCTTTGTTGGAGTCTGAAGCAGAGGAAAAAGCGTGATTTGGAGAGTTGGACTCTTCGGCGAGCATGCTAGGGATGATGTCCATCACCGTCAAGTGAACGACCTTCGGGAAGAGGAAGCCATCCATCCTCAGCTTCGTGAGTATGACATCCCTCATAGCTCGCGCGATGCCGCGACGAATCGTGGAAATTTCGTCCCCATGGAAGAACATCTTATTTCCTATTCTATGAGGACTAGACTCTAGGTGCTGCTTAGCTGGGTGGGTTTTGGAAGGCCCGGGGTGATCTCCAGTAGCGGTCGGGTGGGTTTCCAGCTCAGCTATCCTGATCTAGGCGATTTCCAGTTTGTTCCTGGCGTCGACAAGCTGCTGCTCGAGCTCGGAGATCCTTTTCGCAGTCTCGATCTCAGCAGCCTGTGAGCATCAACAATAACTCAGTTAGATCAAGCATAAGGCAAGTTAACGACTATGAAGAACTCGCGCGAAGAAGCAACTCTTACCTCATAATCTTTCCACTGCACAGATTGCATCCCCGGATCGATCTCCTTCTTGGAGACGATCTTCAACACCTTCTATGACTCGAGTAGCCTCGTCGCTGTATGATTGCCTAGCTCGGCGGCTCGCAGGAGAGCGCGAGCATTCTGATGGGCGAGCTCCTCCACGCTGAAGTTTGGCATGGACTCAGCATTAACTCACCTATAGAGGGCGAAGGCGAAATCACAAGCCTCCCCTTTGTCCTCCCAATATTTTGACAAGGCAAGCACGTTCGTGCTTAGTGTCACTTTGTGCTCGCCCTCTGCCCAGGAGACCAGTGGGCAGCCGAAGGCGTCCTTCCCACTTCGCCCGAGGTTGTAGTTCGAGTGGAAGTACTGCGCGGCAACATCGACCGACGAGTACACACAGCCGGTAACCTCCTGGGCGAGTTTCAACCTCTTCTTCATAGGGTCCGGGGACTTCGTCTTACCTTTCCCCTTGTTGATAGGTCGCGACTTCCCCTTGGCTGGAGCCTCCTCCAGGTCGGCAGGCGGGTTTGTCGGCCCCAGGCATAAGGATGCAACCTTCTTCGCCACGGGAAGTGTTTCTCGCGGGAGGGTATGAGCAGCTACAAAAAGAAGTCAGTTAGTATCGGCGAGCATCCAAAAAGTATCAGTAACCAAGATAGCATGCGACTAGCAATCTCACTAGAGTGTTTACCTTCACTGGGGAAGACCTCATACAACATGTTGACGTTTAGACGCCAGTGAATGACGTCGAACCGACGACCTCAAAAAGCTTTGACGAGCTTCTCGCATGGTCCCTCCAGGATGGGTGGCAGGAAGACGACTTCAGGAGGCTGGTGCGGCCTGTGAGGAACCCCCTCGATGTCGCCAGAAACCACGATCAAGTACTCGCCCCAACGATGTACCTTGTTGGCCATGCCAACCAACGTGCTGACGTGGCTACTAAAGAAGATCACTCCCTCGGCGGTCGCGGCGAAGGAGGCCATAGAATATATGTGCGATATCACAAATGTTACAAAAAAGAAACTAGTTTAACGAATAAGATTTTGGTATGACAATGACATTTTTGTCCAACCTCATTAGAGCAAATAAGCCGCGATAAGCTGCGTCTAATGCAGTATTAATATAATTGCCAACTGCAGGAAAATGATGAATTGGCACAGAAGAAACCAAACCAAGCAAATAGTGTCAGATATTTGTGTTTAGGTACGAATAGTATATTTGGGTACAAATAATATATTTAGGTACGATTATAATTTCGCGAATTACAAATGTTGCGGGTCATCCTGCTTTCCTCCGGTCTAGATAATCAGACCGTCTTAGCTCGGAGTTGGACCAGACGTGCAAATAGTTAATGAAATCTAGCATCAATGATAGGATGCTTGTTTTATCGTGAAAACTCGAAAATGGGGAAAAACCACGTTGGCGGATCTATGCGGACTAAAATACACTATTTAACTTTGAGTTTATGAGTGTTGGGACTTTCCTTGGAGGGTGACAGATCACCTCTCTGTTACAAGCTTGAAGTACAGAGAAAGTGGAGATGAAATAAAGTCCACGAATCTTTGATGAGAGTGTTCAACGGAGCGTTCCTTTGCGCCTTCTTCCGGAGCGAAAAATTGGCTAAGTCCTCAGAGCTTGGAGGAGAGCATCTGCGAAGCTTGAAGGAGACTAACCATGAAAGTGTTCTTCTGATGTCTTCTCTTGCTCTCACGGATGCGTCCATGCGAGCCCAAAGCGTTGAGCATTGAGCACTAAGTGGTCTAGATAGGGCGCAGAGCAAATTCGAAGCGGAGGAAAGATCTAAGTCTCATGCCGGCCTCACTCGAAAACCTCAGAGCTCTCTCTAGCCACTTAAATTGTATCTCTTCAAATGAAAGTCTTGGGGCCTTTTTATAGTTTTCTGAAGGGACATGATAGTAATTGTGCATGGGCAGTTTTTTAGCCGACAAATGGTGTCGCTTTGTTTCATTCACCTGTATCACCAAATCTCACAAAATGATGAACATGCGCCCAGAGCAACCCAGGAGGTTGTCCGACGGCAGCAGTGGCCAGAGGCGGCCGACGGTGATTGACGGCGACGACAATCATTGACGTGTGCCTGCCCGCGCGCCGTGAAAGGGAAAGTAAATGTTTCGTTGTTGAAAGGGAAGATACATGTGATCGGAAATTTCTTCTCACATCTTATTCTTGTGAAAGTAGGGAAAGAAATAGATAGAGCGAAGAGCACCCCCCCCCCCCCCGAGTCGAGCTTAAGTTCTGGGTGGTCCTTCATGGTCCAGGTCCTGGGAGGGATGTGATTATTGCAGGTAGTAGAGTCTTGATGCCTCCTGATCACCCTACAACGCCTATTCCGCCAGGAGTGACAAACTCCATGACCATGTGTGAAATATATGGGATTGCCTCGAAGAACATCTAGAGCAACCCACCAAAGATTGTGCTATTGGCCGAGCTGGAGTAAACTACCATGAACTGAACATCCCGGGTGGCCTTCCTTGGGAACTCGCCTAGGATAGCAGGGAGCGTAATTGTCCCTCAAATAGGAACTAGGTTATTGCAACCTGTATAATGGTCCTGTTGCAGACTCGAGGTGTTCCAAGGGGATCTTCATGCTGCATAGTATGTATGTGAACATGACGTCCACTGATCTCTCGCTATCGATAAATATTCTTCTGACCCTAAAGTAAGGGTTGTTGATTCCTGTGCTGATGATAAGAGGATCCTGGACCGGGGTGTACACTCCCTTCAGGTCCTCATCCCCAAAGCTAATGGAGGTGCCTGACAACATCCTTGAGCCTTCTTGGTCTCCTTTTGGTTGGGTTATGGATAAGAGTTGGGTGACAGGGAATGGTGATCCGACAAAGGTTTCAACCTCCCCGACCACTTGCCTGCCCCCTATGCATCCTAGCGTGTGAGGGGTTGATCCCATCCTGGATGGTGTTGCAGGGGATGATTTGGCACTTGCTTCTGCAAGTACCTCCCTAGATTCCCTTGGC
Organism: Platanthera zijinensis; assembly: GCA_039513925.1. NCBI lineage: Eukaryota > Viridiplantae > Streptophyta > Magnoliopsida > Asparagales > Orchidaceae > Platanthera > Platanthera zijinensis. Next base: position 206,029,355 of record CM077082.1, on the reverse strand, counting down.
GAATGAGGTGATTTATTTCCTCCTTCATGGTATAGTCTTCCATGCAGTGTAATCTTTCACGATGAAACTCACAGTATTGTGCTTAGTCTCCACAGTTCTGGGGCAATGCCTTGGGACGATGGAGCATTTTGGAGTCCTAGATGACCACGAGTACCTGAAACTGAGTGGCGTTCAGGGGGGGGGGGTGAAGTCCTTGTGCTGAAAAAGCCCCGGTATCTACAAGGGTTGTCGCAGTGCTCGTCATTCCTGCGGTCTTAAGGAGGGGAAGCCTCCGACCCTCTCTTCCGCTTGGAGGTTCCTTTGAACAATTGGTGTGGGCCTCAATGATCTCGTTTGTATCGATCTTCTCCTTGACCCGATGGATGAGATCTAAGTAGCTTGGCATTATTTCTTGCATTAATGCAAAGTAAAACTTGTTTGGGTAAAGACCTCCGAGGAATACTCTGTGAAGGAGCTCGGGGTCAACTCCAAAGATTTGTCATGCCTCAGTTACGAAGTGGAGAAATTACTCCGTGAGTGATTCTCCTTCGCTTTCGTGAATGTTGAAGAGGTGAGAGGGGTCTTTGGTGATCTGTCGGTTTGCTGTGAACTGGTCAATAAAGAGGTGTGTGAGCTCCCAAAAGTTATTGATCTCCCTATCCTGTAGGGAGTGGAACCATGTGTGTGATCCTCATCCTGTAGGGAGTTGAACCATGTGCGTGCTTGTCCTTTCATAGTTGTGGGGAACAAGTGAAACAATAATTGATTAGGCGCATTGAAGAGACACATGGTTCTCTCAAAGTGGTTTACATGCTCCAAGGGATCTTTGATCCCATCAAAAGACTCAAAGTGTGGCACAACTTGAACCCGTTTGGTACTGGGTGAGCCAAGACTTGAGGAGCGAGTGGAGATCCGTGATGGAACGTGCGTCGCGTGTTTATGTTGCTGTGCTGGCACTGGGCATATTCTTCCTCAATCATAGTTCTTAATTCCTGGCGAGCAGGCCATTGGTCATCTTGCTTAGCATTGGATTCCGTCAGACAAGGGTCATATGGAACATTTTCTGGTAGTTATGGCTATTGTGTTGTAACACCCCAAATCTCAAGAATGAGTGCAGACTAGGCAACACGGCCTGGGACACGGGCGTATCCCAAGTCGTGTCCTGCTCTGTGCACTCGAATGTGGCGAGGAGTGGGTCTCGAGTGGGTCTCGAGTGAGGCACACGGCCTGGGACACAGGCGTGTCCAATGTCGTGTCCTGCTATGTGCACTCGAGTGGACACACAGCCTGTCGAGTGCTCAACAAAATGCACTCGACGATTTCTCGATAGGGTACACGACCTGCGACACGGGTGTGTCCTAGGCCGTGTCCTCCTATGGGTCAAAGAACTTCACTCGACGAAATGCACTCGACGATCCTTGAGAGGAAATGCGAGTAAGGAACATGGCCTATGACACGGGCGTGTCAGAGGCTGTGTCCTTCTCAGGATTTGGCCAAGGCAATGAGGCCTGGTGAACACGGGCTGGACACGGGCATGTCCAAAGCCGTGTCAGGGCACACGGCCTGTGACATAGGCGTGTCACATGGTCGTATCATGTTCGGGTTAAGTCAGTTTGTGTGCCGCTTAAGGTACACGGCCTGTGATACGGGCGTGTCACAGGCTGTGTTCAACCCAAATTAAGAGGTTTCAGGGCAATTTGTGGCCGTTCATTTCCTTCCACTAGGATCTAGTGGACCAAGTTTATCCCTGCAGTATTAAGGCCAGGAGTTGAGAGATAACTCTTATTCAATATTGGTCATTCTCTTTCTAAAAGAGATAGTTAGAAGGGAGAGCAAGGAAGGAAGGGGAGAAGGGTTTCAGCCGTCGGTGGAGCTTTAGAGTTCCGAATTGAGAATCGAGTCAGGATTTGTGGAGGCAAGAGCGTTGCGGTGCTTCTATCCGACTAGATTTCCATGGATCCAAAGAGGTCGTCAAGGGTAACGATCTTCCTTCTTGGACATGTGAAGTCCTTCATTTGGCATATGCATGGATTTCCCCCCACCAAAGGGTGGATTTTTGAGGGATTTCCCTTGGGTTGATGATGAAATCCCCAATAAGTCTTGCATATAGATCCGGAAATGTATAGTACGAAATAAACTTGCCGTGTGAAGCCCATCTTGACCGGTTGGTCTTGATTGGTGATGTTTCATTTGAGCACCGAAGAAGGCTCAGCGTATAACCGTGTAGTTTGTGGAGTCGATAAGTTGTACCTGTGAAGGGCAGTAGCAGGAAGTACTGGAGTGGAATTCCAGGAAAATACCCTCGTGATGCTTGTGTTGTGTGCTATGGAAAGACCGGTTTTCTGATACTACGGGATGCTGCAGGTTTTGGGTTGAGTTTGAGTGTAGAAAGAGAGCTTCTGCTGAACCTGCTAAGCGATCGTGAAGGACGCTAGAATGAACTCCCCTTTTGGATTGTGAAGCCAGTCCTTGGTGGACAGTGTGGCTATTGTGAGCTGTGTGATCTTAAAAAGGATGAGTGACGAACAGGAAAGGTGAAACCGACCTGCGCCTGCATATTGGCCAAGAGTACTTTGGTATTCGACGATGACATGATGACTTAAGCAACGGGTGGTGGTGGAACTGTACCTGCATTATTTCGACTAGACAGGAGTGCATCAATGCGTTAAGCTTTCGTCAGTGGCATAATGAGAGTCTTAGGCCTGCGTGCCATTAAGACTGAATGCTCAATACCGTTGGGTTTCGGACTTTGAACGGTGGTGGGACCCTGGTTCGCCGGTACACCAAGAATGTGCCCTGAGTGCACGGAGCGTCAGGCCGCGTGGCCAACATTTGTGATGTATTGGTTGTGCGTGAGGGCACAATATGTGATATATCTGCTTGTGAATTGCTATGCCTGCACGGAATGAATACCACTTCCCCGGGAAAGGGGTATGGTCTTTATAAATTGGCCAGCTGAATACTGACCGTTGCCTTGTTTGCCACCATTATGGTGGGTTGTCCCTGTGCAGGTGTTGGAGAGCCAAGTGGGAAATAGAGGGTTGAATCTTCTGCTGCTACTGTTGCTGCTGGCCCTTGAAGGCTGAGCAAAGATTTTTGTTATGTTCATGTGTGCCCGGCTTGCGTGCCGATGTTCTTAATCCACACTTGTAAAGCGTAACTGTAAGGCCTTAAGGCCAAACTCATGAGTATTTGATGTACATTCCTTCGAGAGTATATATATATATAACTGTGGTTGTTTATATATAGTGGACATTCATGGAGTCTAGTTCAATATTATTGTTAAAATCTTCCGCTAGTATGCTCTGAGTTAGGATGCAAATATGTTTTGGTATTAATCTGTGACTTTGCCGCCTATTTGTGGCATATAGTGTGGGGCCCCAGCCAGACCTTCTATTATATGTTATTTAATGGATGAAGTCATTACATTTTGGTATTAGAGAGAGGTTTTGATCCTCCGACCTATGGGTTTTGGTCTCAGTCTTCCTATTTCGAATTCGTGGTAAAATTCTTTTGTGGGGTGGCGAGCACGTGTACGTGCGAACCGCTTTGACATTATTGAACTCTCGAATGTCCACTAAGGAATGCAAATACACCTGTTTGAGGAACTTGCGCATTCCTATATTATTGTTATTGCTTGTGTGAGGTTGCTAATGTGTGTCTTGTTCACCTATAGATGACTCGTAGTGGTGCTGGGCAGTCTGAGCCCCAGAGTTTTGATGAGAGTGTAGCACTAGCTGAGGTGCCTACACCTCATACTTATGCGGAAACTATCCGCTTAGTTGCTGAGGCGCTATTTGCCATGATTCATACACAACCTACCGGACAGGTGCAACCGGCATTGGTGCCAGAACGGGTTGAATTAAAGCCCGACCTTGTTGAGGTTGTTGACCCTCGAGCAGCTGAACGATAGTTAAAGCAGTTTATGAGCTTCAATACTCCTACGTTTACGGGTGTGGGAAACCCAACGCAGACAGAGGATTGGTTGTCGTGCGTCAAGCGAATATTGACGGCGATAAGGTCAGAGGAAGATCAGAAGGTCACCTTGGCCACCTTCTTGTTGGAAGGAGAGGCTTGGTTATGGTGGGATGAGATAGAGTTGCACAACGTAGCGGGCAGGCTGTTAACATAAGTCTCGATTGAGGAGTTCTCGTGACTATTCTTGGCAAAGCACCTGCAAGCAACACAACGTATCATCATGGAAAATGTTGGTACCCTAGTTTGGATTTGAGTTCAGTCTTCTCATTTAGTTTCTTGACCCAAGATTTATCTATGGTCAAAGGATAGTTGTTTAGTTAGATTGCTCTAGTTGTAGAGTTGTCACTTATCCAGATGAATATTTGGTTAAGTTGTTTTTGGTTCGACTATGGTCGAACGTCGCTCGACTATCGTCTATCAACTGTACGACGATCGTCTATCAGTTGGTTGACTATTGTCAGTCAGCAGATCGTCTTTATCTGAGTTAGTTCAACTCTTGTTAGCTCGACGTTCTGTGGTATCTGCCTCATCGATCGTCGAACCCCGCTCGACTTTTTTTGTCCAGACAGATTTCTTGATAGTTCAACTATCTGCTTGGATAATTCAACTATCTGATAGCTCGACTATCTGTTTGATAGGTCGACTATCTGTTCTGTTTGATAGTTCAACTATCTGCTTGGATAGTTCAACTATCTGGTAGCTCGACTATCTGTCTTGATAGGTCGACTATCTGTTTTGCTTGATAGTTCGACTATCTGCCTTGATAGTTCAACTATCTGATAGCTCGACTATCTGTTCTGATAGTTCGACTATCTGCTGTGGTAGTTCGACTATCTGCTTTGATAGTTCGACTATCTGTATCGTTTGACTATCTGTTCTGATAGGTCGACGATCTCTGTGCTTCGGTCGACGATCTCCGAGGGTCGTTCGACGTTCTTCTGTCTGTCTTTAGTAATTTTGTACTCCTTCTGTTCTATGATTTATTTCCTATTTATTTGACATATTTTATTAAAGATTATTTCATTGATTTTATGCATACATCTCAAGGCAATTTTTGCCCCATCCTTTATGCATAAGTCAAGCTTTATCTGACAAAGTTTTTTTTGTCTTATTAGTTGAAATATCTTTTTGCTGTATCTGTCATGCTGTCCTTTATAGCCGTTAGACTCAAAAGTCTTCTCTGGTCGTAAAGAGTTTGTTCTGATGTGACTTTCTTTAGTACTCCTTTTATCAGATTGGATATGCAGCTTCTTAGAAAGCTTTATCCCTTTATAGGATGTCTGCCTGCAAGATATGTTTTTGTATTGTGCTATTTGCAGCCCAGATTGCAGATTTCAGAAGAAGACAAAATTCAAACAAAGTTTAGAGCCGTTACAAAGGCCAATATATAAAGTGCTTTCAAAAGACAAAAAAAAATATATACAATAAAAAGAGAGATACACAGATTCAAAATAAGAAGAGATACAGCTCTCAGACATTGTTACATTCAACTGAGAAGATCAACCTTCTTCAACTCTCTCTTCTTCAATCCTGAGTTCATCCTGCTGCCAGGAACATTCACTCAGAGCCTCAAGAAGAAGAAGAAGAAGAAAGAAAAGCTATAGAAGAAGAACAATCATTCTACAATCAAGAGTCTTCTTCAAGCTGCTCCTTCAAGAACTTCAAGAGAGCTCTCTATCACAAGTTCAGAAGAGTTCCTGCACCCTGAAGCAAGGCTTTCTTCCTGGATATTCTTTAAGCCAGGGGGAGCCTTATTTCTTTAGAGCTTTCTAGCTCTGTGCAATCCACTAGCTTCTCTAATCTGTTTTAACAATAGAGAAGAAACTTTAACTCTCTCAACCTCCTGTATAAAGGGTTATTACTCCCTTCAAAAGTGAACCTTGGTGTCAGGGCACCTGATCAAAAACCTGTGTTGGATTTTGATCTCCTGATCAAAAGCTCAAAGGGTCTACTTGATCTACCTGAAGCAGATCAGTTGGTGGCAGGGCACCTGAACAAAAACCTGTAGTGGATTCCTACCAGGGTGGTAGAAGAGTGGACGTACCTTTTTAGAGGGAACCACTATAAACCTTCTTGTGTCGTCTGTGTTGTTTATTTTAATTATTGCACTGTTGCTGTGAGTAGAAATAACTAGGATTGCTAGTTGCTGTGATAGGATCAAAGTTCAACTGTAATTACAGTTAGCTTTCTCTAGTGCACTTCACTTTGTGTTAGGCTCTAGGGTTTCAAATATCTATAAACTCTTTCTCTAGTCCTTGATGGACGATGAAGCCAGTCCTAGTTGGACAGTGTGGCTATTGTGATGCAAGTCCGTGGCGAACGTTATGGCGATTGGGAGCTGCGAGCTCTAGAAGGCCTCGTGCCAAACAGGAAAGGTGAAGCCGACCCGCGCCTTTTATTATAGCCGCAAGTACGATGTGCTTGGTGAGGGCAAAGCGAGTTGAGCAACGGGGGGTGGTGGATCTGTACCCGCGTTATGTTGGCTGTACAAAGAAGTGCCAAGGCATTGGGCTTTCGTTAGTAGCATAATGAGATTCTTAGGCCTGCGCGCCATTAAGACTAAATGCTCAATGGTGTCGATCCCGGTTCGCCGGTGTACCCAAAAGTGTGCCTGAGAGCACATATCGTCGGGCTGGGTGGCCGACAGTTGTGATGGATTGCTTGTGCATGAGAGCACAATATGTATATTATATATCATTTGCTATATTGCTCTGCAGGGAAGGAATGCCTCTGCCCCGGGAAAGGGGTAGGATTGTTATAAATTGGTCAGCTGAATGCTGAACGTTGCCTTGTTTGCTACCTTCTGGGTGGATTGTCCCTGTGCAGGTGCTGGAGAGCCGAGCGGAAAATGAAGGACTAATGCCCCTGCTGCCGCTATTGCCGCTCTTGCTGTTGCTGCTAGCCCTTGAAGGCTAGCTTTTGTATTTTCTTTTATTCATGTATGGCCGGCCTGCGCGCCGATGTTTGTAATCCATACCGTTTAAAGAGGAACTGTAAGGCCTTAAGGCCAAACTGTAGTATTTGTTATCCACTCGTTTGAGTGGTTGTATATAACGTTGGTTTATATATATCTGGTGGATATTCCTGCTATGAGTTCAGCTACTTGTATATCTATTCCGCTAGCATGCTCTGTGTTAGGATGCATTGATGGTATTATCCTGTGACCTCCCCGTCTGTTTGTAGCATATAGTGTGGGGCCCCGACTGACCTTCTATTATATGTTATTTAATGAGTGGAGTCGTTACACTATGCCCCATGATTCCCCTAAAGCCCTGCAGATTCACGCTTGAGTCGAACTTGTACCATGGAGAGAGTGTGAATGGGCAAACGTATGGTCCCTGACAATGATGAATTTCTTTGGAGGTAATCCTGAGCCCCGGTCTTTGGCAAAGCTCACCGTAGTGGTCTGCCTACTTTCTTCCTACGTACGACAGAACGATTCTCCAGAATTCCAATTTTGAGTAAAAACAATATTTATTTATTCCTGTCGAAAAGTATAAATTCTGTAGTATAATTAAAATGTTTTTCTATTATATTTTCTATGCCCATGATATATTTGATTTCTCTCTTTACTTTATTTGGAATTACTAAGCCAGCTAAATGTTTTCTAATCCACGGAATGATGATTTGCTCGAGACGAGCAAATATTTAAGTATGGGGGTGTGATGAGTCCAAATTCTATACATATTTTTAGACTCATCTGGGTAGGTTTTCTCGTTGATGCAATACACATGAGAGCCATATTTGTTCATATTTGTTATTATATCAATTCCATGTTAAGTGCACTTTTGGCCCATTTTCAGTGTAATTTTGTAGTTTTTTTACTTTTGCCCTTTACTTGGTTTTTTTATGTGTTTGGAGAATGTGGTATGCCCATCTCGGTGGCTTTGTTGTATTTGCTGCAGGTACGAAGGTCGTGTACGTGTTCCGGGATTGTTTGGGAATGTTTTTCGCCTAAGGGCCACTGATCGTGCGTTTTTACACGCGCACAGTCAGTGGACTCCTTAGCGCACAGCCGTTGGTCGTGCGCGGTCAGTTCATCGAACCCCAAATGGTATAGGAACACTGTGCATGATCATTGGATCTATAGCGCACGACCACTGGTCGCGAGCCACTGATCGTACACACTATTCTCTGTTTTTCCAAGTTCTGTCTAGGGCAACCACACGACCATTGGACATAGTGCGCACGACCTCTGGTCGTGCGCCACTGCTCGTGTAACATCCTTTTTTCTATTAAGCCCCTCAACTTAGATTTGAATAGGGCATGTGGTGTAGGAGTGGGCTTAGGCTAGGTTTGACCCCTGGATATAGGGTATAGCTATATGGGGCCCACTATGGGCCCAAGTAAACTTAAGTCAAACTAGGCTAATATGGAACCCTAGCCACACCTTGACCCCACCACTATGCCCCAGCCCAAAAAACAATCTAAGTAAACCCTAAAGCATGCTAATGGGTCACCTGTTGACCCAAGTTGACCCAAGTCAACCCTAGCCCTAATTTGGTCAAATTCATACCTAAAGGCCCAATAAGCCCAAGTGGGGCATCACCATGGCCAAAACCATATTGGGTGATGATATAAGCCTCATGATCACTAATTGGGGTCAGCCCACCCATTATGATTGATCAAGTCAACTCAAAGTCAACTCAAGTCAACCAAGTCAACAAAATGACCTAAAGAAGAGAAATGAAGCCAAGCCCACCCTCCTTGGGCTAAGCCCACTAACCATGGCCCATGACCAGCCCAAGTGGTCAAAGACAGCTCCTACCCCTCTGATTTGGGAGAGAGAATGCATGCATGAGGGTAAAATGGGAATTTAGGAGAGAGAAGGTGGAGAAAAGGGAATGAGGGCCATGTGGCCCTCCTTCTTTCTGTCCAAAAGACTTGGCAAGCCTTCCCAGCCCATTCCAGAAGGAATATGCTGCTGGAGGGCCACTTGGCACCATGGGTGGAGCAACCAAAGCTTGGTCGAACCCCTCCTTTGAAACAACTCCTTATACATCCACTCTCAGCCAAAACTAGCCCCACCATTAGCTTAAGGAGGAAACGAGTGGACTTTGAGTGCTGGAATAAGGAAATCGCTGCAAAAACCAGGAAATGGGAAGGACTTGCCGGAGCAAGCTCGACCATGGCTCACCGCCGCCAAGTTTGCTGCCAAGCCTCAATTCCGGTTCGTTTCGCCTCACCTCTCACCATACTAGAATTCTAGATCGACTAGGAGAGATATCAGGATCAATTGAGCCCGATGCCATGTGAGCAGAGAGACATTTTCTGAGCTTTTCTTCTTGCTCGGGATCGCCGGAGGAGCCGCCTCCGGCAGCCTCACCGCCGGGAAACGCTAGCCACCACATCAACGGAGGTGGAGGCAATAATCGCCGGCGGTGGCGCCGACCCAGGTGGCCGGAAATAGCCAAACAAATCGGCCCAGCCAGGCTCAATCTCAGCCGTTGGCCATCGGGGACGATGAACCGATGCCGTCCATTTTCCTTTTAATTGATTTATTAAAATGTTATATTATGAATAGTGAATTAAATGTCACATTATTTTAGTGACTTTCATGTGTAAATTTAGCCCACTTAAAAGCATTTTTGGAGATTGTAATCAAAATGAAATTTGTAGCCCTAGGTCTTAAATTTCATTTGCCACCCTAAAGTCCAAATTTGGGTCAGTAGATTTTCCTGTAGGACTAATCTACTAGGACTAGTCCTAGGATAGGGCAGAAATTTGATTGTAAGCCCATGCCAAACCAAAAGCCCACATGACCCCAAATTTTGGGTGTGTGCTTGGTTAGGTCAAACTTAGACCCTGTAAAAAAATGAGAATTTTTGGAAGATGTTTTCATATAGTTTTTGAGAAAATACACTTATTTAAATTAATGGAATTTTTGGAGTATTATACCTCCAAATGGCCCCAAATTTTAGTGGCATGACCCCAAATTTTGGTGGCATGGCATTGGGGTCAATATAAGCCCATACCAAAAATCTCATCCTCTTTGGACCTCTGAATGTTGGGTAAACCCACTTGCATGAGTAGGTTGAATAAAGGCTTGGGTGCATTTAGCAAAAATCTATATAATGGGGATTTAGCCCATTTGGTACATTAAAAGTCTATGAAATTGTTGTCAAAGGTTTACTAGGGTGAAATATACCTCCAACAGAAATAATGGGATTTTTGGGTTCAAAATCCCATTATTTGGAATTCTTGAAAATTTAGGCCCTTAGGTATAAAAAATTGAAAATAGAGCTATTGATGCGTTAAAATTCTCAAATTAGGCTTAGAACTCAAGGGAGTCATATTTAATCTCTCGAAAATTTCATGGGTCTATTTGATGATTATATTTTGAAATTATGTAGAATTTATAATTTTGCCCTTTTTGGAAATTATTTAAAAATGATGGAAATTACAGTAGGACTATTATGGGAAAATTTCTAGTGATTTAATTATGTATTTGTGACCTTGTGTAATTTTATTAGAATTTTTGGAAGCATACATTAATTTAAAACCTAATAAATGGCATTTTTGTAATATTTGCCATATGTGTGTTGGTAGATCAAATTACTGTTTAGGATTATGAATTCTTGTAATTGGTATTATTTCAACAGTTTACATCTGCAGAAATTTTCCTAGAATTTTTAGTAACATATTTAATGTACTTCATTTGGAAAGTGGCCAATTCTTGGATTTAACTTAAATAAAAATTAAGTAGATATATAAGTGGGAAAATTACAATTCTTGGTAACTAGTTATATTCAGCCTAGATAATCATCAGGAAAATTTATTAGACCAAGGGGATCATTTGATGTAGTACTTCATGTGTAAAGTAACACATAACACTTAATTAAAGGATTTAATTTAGGGTCCTTACGACTTAGAAAAATAATGAAATTCCACATAATCAACATCATATACCATACCATCCCATGATAAATGGTTAGGGTCATTTTGGCCAAGAAGTTGGAAGTCTTACCTTACGGGTGGTATTAGGTCATGGGTTGCGTCTAGCTGAGATAGTATATATTACTAGGACCACAGGGGGATACGATAGAAGATTGCGATGATAACTATTTTGGAAGATAAACCCTGGTTGATGTCTAATAGGTCATTTCATAGTATCGAGTGGTGGTGTGCAAAACCCTAAGGACAGTAGCTAAAACGGAGGCTGGCGGAAGACAACCGATTTCCTAGTAATATCTTAAGTCATTAGGGTCGATCCAGAGTAACAACGAGAGCTGGGTGTGAATCATGGGTAGACACTAATAAGAGTAAATATCCTTGCGAAAGGGAACTTTGGGCTTTAATCCCATCTTGGTTCCTAGTGCCCCCGAGATCCCTTCATTGGGCATACCCTGGGGAGTCCTGAGATTAACCTTAAATCGCTAAGTATAATAACCCTTAGACAAGAGTAGTCTAATAGGCTAAGAATTGTGATATCATTCTCACCCGTATAGGGTTGGAGGGATTTGTTGTAACATTCTCACCCGTGTAGGGTTGGAGGGATTTGTGGTAACATTCTCACCCGTATAGGGTTGGAGAGATTTGTGGTAATATTCTCACCCGTGTAGGGTTGGAGGGATTCATGACAGGTTGGTCCTGCGAGCTGGAGGCTCGAGTTGAAATACCTTGCATGTGCATAAAACAAACTAGTGGCCAGTTAAGCAGTACTGGGCCAATTGTCACACCGATGACAGTACGGTGACTCAGGTGGGTGTAAGGGTTTGAGGGGCCAGTAGGTTATTTATACTGCGGTCTGGAGGACAATCTCCGAAAATGCACACCCGACCCAACAAGACTAACAGGTAGTCAGCAAATAGTACGCAAGACTCTAGTGTGCACCTAGGACGTGTACAGAGGCGTATGGGAGGTCTAGGTTTGGTAGTGTGCATACCTGTCTAGGAGTGGAGACTCCCGCTCCACTGCTGCCGTAGCCACAATGGTGGTACCAAAGAGTGATGCTATCTCCAAAAAGCGGGAACTAAAGGTCTGTGATCACGGAGTCGTTGTGTGTGGGTTGCACTTGCATGATTCATAAACTACATGCATTCTTTCATATTAAGTCATATGCTGCATGGATCCTTATCGTATAAATTAGTATGTGCTCTTTTATATGATAAGTTAATTTTGGAAACTCTAACTTATAAGTTTGTATGGTCATTCATATAAGTTAGGGTACTTCTGTGATGGTAGATTAACAGTGGATAGTTGTTCTTTATTTACTGTACCGCACTCTACTTACTTCCTGCATTTACTTACCTTTAGTACTGTACTTACTTACTTCACTTGAGCTATATACATATAACTGCTAGAGTAGAATTACTTCTTACTTCTCATATTTGGTATTATAGCTTCATTGTCACCTACTTCTTTTTGATACACCTTGCTGTCCTCCACTTCATCCTCCCGCACAGTGCTTAGGAGTTGTGGGGCGAGGTGCGGAGGAAACGACTTAGTCTTTTGAATAATGGTCGGTGACCAATCATTTTAAGAGCTCGAGGAGATGGAGCACCTGCGCGACCGGCAGGACGAGGTGACAGGACATGAGGAGCCGATGCCACTACCATCTACTACTACCACTGCAGAGCTTCCTCAGGTGGGACGAGTTCGAGGATGATAGATTAGCTTACGCTTTTGATTTTTTGAGGAGAGAGTTGATTATTTTGTACCGGGCATAAGCCCTTTTTACTCTCTATTATTTTTGCACTCATTGTGGACTTATTGTACTTTCATTTCTTATTATGATATGTACTGTGACTGTGGACTAGCTTGTCGTTTTTCCTACACTGCTTTTATACTTATGTTTCTCATATTGGCCGAACAGGTTTTATGATCGTGCTAGCCGGCAAGATCGGCGTCTTGCGGTGTCGACTAACCCGTTAGTTGGTGTCACCGTAAGAAGGAGGTTCTGGGCATAAGACCAGGAGCCTCCTAGGTAAGGAGAGGGGTCTTACAAACTGGTATCACTTGAACAAACGATCATGTGAGAACGAAGTCCACAACACTAAAACACCCCGCTCGAGCATTAGTTTGCTGACAAACTATGCAACAGAAGCAATGGTGTTCCCATGTGTAAAAAGTCACATAAAACAGTCCATTTAATACAATGAGTTAGGCTAATTCTATTTAAACCTTACCTTTATGCAACCTCCACAGGATGCTGCGCCGCAAAATGTGGTTCCTCCCCCTCCGGCTGCCACTCCCTTTCTGTAGATAGAGATGTGGCAAATTTTGACGGTAATCCTGGAAGCCTTCAGAGCCCAGCAGGTCCCAGCTCAGCAGCCAAATCCGGGGTCGAACTGGTTGAGTGCCTTCAAAAGCCTATCCCCGCCGATGTACCGCGAGACAGAGGATGTTGTGAAGACTGAAGAATGGTTGGAGACCATACATGAGATGCTGACAGACATCAGTTGCCCGGTCAGCCAGGCAGTCCCTCTGGCCACCTTTGCACTGGATGTTCATGCAAAATGATGGTGGAAGTCCGTGCAAGATTCCACTTATGCTGATAGGGAGTTGTCGGACATCTCATGGGAGGAGTTTAGTGAGACATTCTTTGAGCACTATGTATCCACTACGGACATGGATGTGCTGGATGAGAGGTTTCTGAACCTCATGCAGGGGACCAGGTCTGTGATCGAGTATCAAAGAGAGTTCTCCCATCTGGCTAGATTTTCGGGGATCCACAACTTGGATGACAGGAAGTACGCCAAGAGATTCTACCATGGGCTCAGAGATTCCTTGAGGCATCCCCTACTATTCATCTTTTATGGCACCTCGACACAGATCATAGAGATGACCAAGAAGCAGGAAGCAGACCAGCTGATGGTACATAATAGAGGAAAGAGGCCACTAGATGGGTCATCACCCGGGGAGAGCAGCAGGGGATCCCAGAGAGGCAGAGTTATTGGATACAAGAGGGGAGGGGGACGTCGTCATCCCAACTTTAGGCAGGAGCAGGGGCCTCCCACAGTATTAGCTCCCCCACCTCTACATGTGCATGACCCGATGAGGCAAGATGGCCGTGGCCACCGGCCGGTAGTTTGTTTTGGATGCCATCAGCCTGGACATATTAGATCGGAGTGCCTGCATCAGTTTCGTCCACTTCCTCCGCCTCCACCTCCAGTGGCCCCTCCAGCAGAGCAGGGCCGAGGCCGAGGACGAGGTCGAGGCCGAGGTCGGGGACATTACGGCCAAGGTCGAGAGCATGAGTAGGTATACGCACTAGACCTCGCCGAACCGAGGAATCCAGAGGAGGTCATCACAGGTACTTAGACTATTGTAAATTTAAAATTTTCATTTACGCAGTACCTGATGTTATAGAATAACAGTTTATTTAAACCCAAACAATCTCAGGCATAGTCATGATCAGCGACAAGCCTGCTCGTACCATGTTCGACATGGATGCCACCCACTCGTTCGTTTCCGAGGCCTTTATAGAAGGACTGGAAGGCGTGGAAAGATTGTCGGGCTTAGAGATGAGGGTGCGTCTACCCGATGGGTCAGAGCTACGGACCACTGCCCATTGCAACATGGAGGTCGAGATCGATGACAAGGCTTTTGAGGCACCGACGACGATCCTGAGATTACCAGATTTCGACTTGATCTTGGGCATGCGATGGTTGCACTGGAATCATGCCCAGATCGATTGCCCGTCAAAAAGGATCACACTGAGGCATGACGACTCCTATGTCATCGTCGAAGGTATTAGACCTATCTCCCATTTATTATTATCATTTGTACAGGCTGTCAAGGCCCACCATCAGGGAGAGGAGGTATACGTTATATGCTTCGAGATGGCAGGAGCAAAAGCTTCCCTTGCTGACATCCCGGTGGTTCTGGATTTCCCCGATGTATTTCCGGAGAAATTGCCTGGATTACCGCCAGCTAGAGATATGGACTTCCGGATACAGTTAGTGCTAGGAGCGAGGCCCATATCTCGGGCACCGTATAGGATGGATCCTAAGGAGTTGACAGAGTTCAGGACCCAGTTTCAGGAGTTAGTGGAGTCTGGATTTGTTCGGCCCAGCTCATCACTATGGGGAGCACCAGTACTATTCGTCAAGAAGAAGGATGGGTCGTGTTGGGTACATTGGAAAATGTGTACCTGATTTGAAGAAGCCCAACCTAGCTCAATGATATACATCATGTTGTATTTGATGTTGTTTTGAGTTGACATGTGCAGGTAAAGAATTGTTAAAGTTTACAGAAAAAATTCTAAGTCCAAGTGTCGACACAAAGGAACATGTGTCGTCACATAGAAGAAAGTTGTCGACACAACACTGGTAAAGTGTGTCGACACAGAAGGTGTAAGTCGACACTACTCTGGGAAAAAGTGTCGACACATAACATAGTCTACAACAACACTGGGAAAAAGTGTCGACACAGAAGAAGTAAGTCGACACAACACTGGGAAATTGTGTCGACACAGAAGAAAAACGTCGACCTCAACATTGGGAGAATGCGTCGACACTGAAGAGTATAGTCGATCTCAAGTTTGTCGACATCATCTGAATATGTCGACACAGAAGAAAATAGTCGACCACAAGTTTGTCGTCACCAGCAGAATGTGTCGACACATAGTGAGTAAGTCGACACATTATAGCAAAGCTAAAAAATGAATGTGTCGACACCTGAAGGCTAAGTCAACACTTACTAAAGTTATGATTCTACAACAACTGTGTCGACACACAGGACTTGTGTCGACACACTGCAGAGTCAAAGACCAAGTTATTTTCAGAAGAAGATGTGTCGACACAAAGGCAATTTAGTCGACATCACTGAAGGCAGTGTCGACACCAAAGTCAATTGTGTCGACACAAATAGACAGATGGTCTCGACACTTTCTGACAGACTGTTTCAACACTAAGGCACAGGACTTGTTTGAAGACTTGACAGCTGTGGGTTATCACCAGTTAACTGACGTTGTCAGACTTGTCAGAAAACGGTTAGAAACCGGATCAGCCGGTTACCATGAAGAATGTCTATAAATAGACAGATTCAGAAGGAGAAGAAAACAATTAAGAACATATAGAACTGACCCTTTGAAATACATTGGATCAGAAAGTGGAGAAGGATTACATTCTACTCATTTCAAGAAAGTGCTAGGCACTTAAGAAGATCTTCTCCGGGAGATCTAAGAAGACTATCTAAGGGTAGATCTAAGAAGAGTTCTAATCAGAATTCAGAAGAATCATTCAAAGTTCTGGATAGAGAGAGATCAAGTCAGAATTTGAAGAAGAAGAAAGAATCCACCAGTGGATTCTCAAGAAGCTGTTTGGAATCAACTCAGCTAAGTACATTTTCAAGAAGCTTTGAAGAAGGCTAAGAAATAGTTGATTGCATCAGCTGATTAAGAATTGTCATTGCCTTTTCTCTCTCAACTTGGCAAGACAATTTAAACAATCTTTTCTATATTTCTGTAGGATCTGTTTATACAGATCTGAGTTGTAAGCCTATGTTATAAAGGCTGAGTGTAGGAGTGTTGAACTCTGAGTGGTAGGGCTGATTGCCTGAGTGTAGGAGAAGGATATTCTCTGAGTTGTAGGCCTTGGGGCAAGGCTGAGGTAGGGACGTTGTGCCTGAGTTGTAGGAACCAGTTGGGTTCTGAGTTGTAAGATCTATTGATCTGAGATAAGTGGAAGTTTGGCTGAATCTAGCATACAGCTAGATAGGTGAAGGGGGAAAGTGGATGTACCCAGACCTTGGGGAACCACTATAAAACATAGTGCAATCTGTGATGTTTTGTTTTCTGTGATTGCTGTGTTTTTATATTAGTTAATAAATTGAATTCTGTCTAGAAGTTTTAGAAAGAGAAGCAGAACCTATTCACCCCCCCCTCTAGGTGTTTAGGCTGCCTTGAAAGTTAAACTATCAAGTGGTATCAGAGGGAGGTTCCTCAAAAAGGACTTAACAGTCTGAGGTAGATCTGATAGGCAGATTCAAGAATCAAGAAGATGGGTTCTGGAGAGAATCATAAGGAGCTAGGGTCAATGAAATTACCCATATGCAAGAAGGAAATCTTTGGGATCTGGAAAGAAAGAGTCAGATTGTTTATGGAAGCATCTGACCCAAGGATTTACATCACAGTACAGGAAGGCCCCTTCATACCAATGAAGATATCTGTTCTTGATGCAAATATCCAAACACCAAAAACTTATTCTGAAATGACCAAGGATGAAATCATCTTGGCAACCATGGACAAAAGGGCACAGAACATCATTGTCAGTGCCATAGATGATTCAACATTTCAGAATCTGATTCACTGCAAGACCTCCAAGGAGATGTGGGACACATTGATTGTCTACATGGAGGGATCAGAAGAAGTAAGGCTGGACAGAAAATCTATGCTAAATCAGGAGTATGAAAGTTTTAGACAAGGAAAATCTGATAGCATAACTGAGTGCTATAAGAAATTCTATAGAATTGTGAATGAGCTAATTTCCTATGGAAGAGTCTTCAGTACCTATGAACTGAATGACAAATTCTTAAGATCCTTATCAAAGGATTGGGATACAAAGATCTGTGCCATAAGAGAAGTTGCAAAATTGGCAGAGATATCTCCTCCAACTCTGTTTGGAAAGTTGCTATCCTATGAAATGCAACTTATGGTAAGGAAGGAGGAGGAAAGAAACTCAAGAGGAGAGCATAGAGAAAAGACTGTGGCATTTAATGCTGAAGCCACCAGAAAGAATAGGAGGAAATCACCATCTCCTCCTAAGGAAGTTGAAGAAGGTAGTTCTGAAAATTCAGATAAGGGTTCAGTCAGCAGTGATTCAGATGCAGACTTTGCTGCATTCACTAGGCAATTTCAAAGGTTCTTGAAAAAGAAGCAATGGAAGTCTAGGCCTTCCTCATCACAGCAAGTAGATGACTATTATCAGAAAAGAAGGTCATCTAGGAAAGAGAAAAGCAGGTCAAAGCCCAGCAAAGCCACTACTTCAAAGATTGTCTGCTATTGTTGCAATAGGCCTGGACATGTAGTGGCTGATTGTCCTGACAAAAGGAAGGAATCTTCAGAAAAGAAGAAGACTTATCAGAAAGGCAAGAAGGAGAAATCCTTTGTAGCAAAGAAAGATAAAAGTCTGTCAGACCAGTCAACTTCAGAATCAGGATCTGAAGCTGAAGCATATATTGGATTATATGCTGCATCTGAGGAAGAGGAGTTTATGCAGTTGCTAGACTCCATCAATGAACATCAATGCATGGGTTTGATGACTAGATCAGAAGAGGACCTATGCCAGAATCAGTCTGGTCCTAATGAGGTAAACTGTCCTTCCAGTACATATGTTTGTAGTACAAGTGAAGAATCAGCTACATCTGCATCAAGTGATGAAGATGCATCTGGATCTGAAGGAGATGTCTATCAATTGATAGACAAGTATGGGGACTTGTTGCAGGCCCTTAAGAAAAGCAAGAACCTGGTTAAATCACAGGCTCAGGAAATTGCTGATCTAAGGGTTGCAACAACTGAGTTAGAAAAAGTCCTTGATCAAAAGTTAGCTGAAATTGCCAAGCTGAAGAATATAACTATTATTCAGATGGGCACAATTAATTATACTAATGATCAAGTAAAGAGTCTGGAGGACAGACTGAGAATTGAAAGGGATTTAGTGGCTAGTTACTCTAAGCCAAAATCTGTCTTACCCTTGATAGATGAATTTGTCACTCAGAAGGGTAAGGCTGGATTAGGATTTAAGGGTAACTCCAGGGCTGGCAGATTCAAGAGGAAAGGCAAAGCTCCTATTCAGCCACTAAACCTTTCAGTCCCCATAAGGTTTGGTAAGGAGAAAGTGCCTTCTAACATATATGATCATGAAGACATTCAGGATCATATCAAGACAAATGTTCTGAAGAACAAGGGTGTTAAGACAAGCAGGCCTACCTATGGTCATAAGCCCTATGGTTTTAAGAAACCAGTAGGAGAAGTTGCAACAGCACCAGCAATGAACAGAAATGCTTCTGACAAGGATGTATCTAGATCTAGATACAATAAGTTTGAATGTTGGTGCTGTGGCAAGAGGGGTCATTTTGCATTGGACTGCTGGTATAACACAAGTGTTATAAAGAATAAGAGTCTACCTGTTAGAAGAGGTTATGATAACTTTATTAAGGCTAACCTGAACCAAGGACCCAAGACTTACTTGGGTTCTAAGGGTAAGTAATTCTGTATTGCAGGTGAATCCAAGTTACCATGCCCCTATATGGTACTTGGATAGTGGTTGTTCCAGGCACATGACTGGAACAAAGGGGCTGCTGAAGGAGTATTCATCTGTCAAAGATGGACATAAAGTGATCTTTGGTGGATCTGAAAAAGGAGTCATCAAAGGATTTGGTAACATCTCTTCAAACCTAATTACTATCACCCAAGTGGCCTATGTAAAAGGTTTGAAACATAATCTAATAAGCATAAGCCAGCTGAGTGATCTAGGATATGACATTTCATTTGGTAAGGATGGATGTCATATCAAAAGGTCAAGTGATCAAGAGATCATATTGACTGGGTATAGGAAGAGAAATGTGTATTGCCTTAATTTTGAATGTGAGAATAAGGCATCCCCCATTTGTCTTGTAGCTGATGACAATGCTTCTCATTGTGTTAAGTGGCACAAGAGATTGGCTCATCTAAACTACAAGACAATTGGCCAACTCTTTAGTAAAGAACTAGTGAGGAATGGGCCTCAAGTTAAGTGTATAAAGGAAGGGGTATGCTCAGCTTGTCAAAAGGGCAAGCAGACAAAAACCTCATTTCAAAGCCTTGAAAACAAGGATTCTGTGAGGTGCTTATACCTCTTGCATATGGATCTTTTTGGTCCTATGCCAGTTCACAGTCTAGGTAGGAAGGTCTACACACTAGTGGTTGTAGATGACTATTCTAGATTTACATGGGTGTTCTTTCTGAGACAAAAATCTGAAACCCCAAGTGTATTATTTAAGTTTGTAAAGCAAATTCAGAATGAACTGAACAGTACAGTGGTCAAAATCAGAAGTGACCATGGTACTGAGTTTCAATCTGAAAGCATAACAAACTTGTGTATAGACTTTGGGATTTTCCAAGAGTTCTCCTCACCTAGAACACCTCAGCAAAATGGAATTGCTGAAAGAAAGAATAGATCATTAATTGAAGCTGGTAGAACTCTATTGAGTGACACCTCTCTCCCAGAATATTTTTGGGCTGAGGCAGTTAACACTGCTTGTCATGTCATCAATAGGGCTTCTATCACCAAAAGCCACAGGAAGACTCCCTATGAGATTGTGAAAGGCAAAAAACCAAATCTATCCTATTTTAGGATCTTTGGCTGCAAGTGCTATATACTTAACAATGGTAAGTCTTATTTGACTAAGTTTGCTGCCAAATCCCAGGATGGGATATTTGTTGGGTACAACACAAATAGTAAGGCCTATAGAGTCTTCAACTTAACTACTCAAGTTGTTGAAGAATCTGTGCATATTGTATTTGATGAAACAAGATTAATCAATTGTGAATTGTCTTGTAGATCAAATGACTCAACAGGTATAAGCAAGAAGATGGACAAGCTCTCCATTGCTGAAGCTTCAAAGGAAGAGGGAGCATTGGAAAATGAAGGCTGCTGTCCAGGGGGAGTACAAGAGATAATGGAAGCTGATGAAAACCAAGAGGAACAGCAGAATGAAGAAGCTGGAGATGCTCAACCTGAAGGGAATCTACCTCCAGCTATAAGATATCTAAGAGATCATCCTACTGATCAGATAATTGGTGATCCAAGACAAGGAGTGCAAACTAGAAGCAGAAATCAAAGCACATTTTTGCATTCTAGTTTCTTGTCTCAAATGGAACCTAAGAAGTTTGAAGAAGCTATCCAAGACCAGCACTGGATTGATGCTATGCAAGAGGAGCTGAATCAGTTCAGAAGGTGCAAGGTCTGGGAGCTTGTTCCTAAACCAAGAGGCCACAACATAATTGGGACTAAGTGGATCTATAGGAACAAGCTAGATGAAAGTGGAATAATAATAAAGAATAAAGCAAGATTGGTTGCAAAAGGATACAGGCAGGAAGAAGGGATTGACTTTGATCAAACCTTTGCTCCAGTAGCAAGGCTGGAGGCAATCAGAATGTTCCTTGCCTATGCAGCCTACCAAGACTTCAAAGTATACCAGATGGATGTAAAGTCAGCATTTCTGAATGGTGATCTTAAAGAAGAAGTATATGTAGAGCAGCCATCAGGTTTTGTAGATCCTCTTAAACCTGATTCTGTGTATAAGCTTAGGAAAGCTTTGTATGGGTTAAAACAAGCTCCAAGGGCTTGGTATGAAACCCTGTCTACCTTCCTCATTGAG
Source organism: Platanthera zijinensis (assembly GCA_039513925.1). Classification (NCBI taxonomy): domain Eukaryota; kingdom Viridiplantae; phylum Streptophyta; class Magnoliopsida; order Asparagales; family Orchidaceae; genus Platanthera; species Platanthera zijinensis. Next base: position 206,008,094 of record CM077082.1, on the reverse strand, counting down.
AATAAATTCTCAAGAGGAAAGATAGACAAAACTCTATTCCTTAGGGAATCCAAAGGAAAGATCATCTTAGTCCAGATCTATGTTGTTGACATAATCTTTGGATCTACTGAAAACAACCTTTGTAAAAAGTTTGCCAAACTTATGCAAGGGAAGTTTGAGATGAGCAGTATGGGAGAACTTAAGTTCTTCTTGGGACTCCAAGTAAGACAGACTGATGATGGATTGTCCATATCCCAGTCTAAGTTCACCAAGGAATTAATTAAAAAATATGGTATGGAGTCATCCTCCTCCATGAGAACTCCTATGGGCACAAGTATGCCAATATGCAAAGATGAGGCAGGTAAACCTGTTGATGAATCATTGTATAGAGGAATAGTTGGGTCACTACTATATCTCACTGCTAGTAGACCTGACATTATGTATGCAACATGTGTCTGTGCTAGGTACCAAGCCTGCCCTAAAGAATCTCATTATACTGCAGTAAAAAGGATTCTGAGATATCTAAAGGGCACTCCTACTCTAGGTCTTTGGTACCCTAGGAATAGAGATTTTCAACTAACAGGCTATTCAGATGCAGATTTTGCAGGATGTAGAGAGGATAGAAAGAGTACTACAGGAAGCTGCTGTGCACAGCTATTATGGATGCAGCATCAGCTTAAAGATTATGGTATTCAGGTAAGTAGAACACCCCTTTTATGTGATTCTAAGAGTGCTATTTCTATTGCTAATAATCCAGTTTCTCATAGTAGAACTAAGCATATAGAAATCAAATATCATTTTCTTAGAGAACATGTAGAAAAAGGTGACATCTCATTGGAATTTGTAAAAACAGATTATCAAATAGCAGATGTATTTACTAAGCCTTTAGATGAAACCAAATTCAATAAATTCAAAATTGAATTAGGTATGTTAACCATTGATTAATGTATTAAACAAAATCATTAACAATGCTATTGAAATGGTTTATAAGTAAGTAAAAGTAGTAACAACATAATCAAGTGTTAAAAAGGACACATTGAAGTTACAGAAATTGGCTAAGTAAGAATGTGTCGACACATTCAGTAATAATGTGTCGACTCAGAAAAATTATGTCGACAAGTCAGAAATATTGTGTCGACACAGAGAATATGTGTCGACACTTAAGAGTTTTATTGTCGACTTAACCAGAAATGTAATGTCGACTCAACCAGAATTATGGTGTCGACACTTACAAAATATGTGTCGACACTTGTCCTTAGTGTTGACACAGAATTTCTGTCTTTCTACTATGTATCCAAGGTGTCGACATAACCACAAATTGGTGTCGACACATAGTAGGCTGAAGAAATGTCGAGTTAATAAAAGCTTGTGTCGACACATTCCGTCTGTGTCGACACATTTAGACTGTTTTTGGCGCCTTTTGAACTTCTTTCAACAGAAGCTATAAATAGGTCAAAAGCTCTTTGTGTCGACACGCTTTCAAGGTTTTCGAGACTCAAACCCTGTGTCGACAGTCTTTCTTTCTCTCTTCTCTCAAGCTTTCTCGACACAACGATGGCGCCAAGGATTGAAGATAACATCAATGAAGGATATGAGTTAGTGCGCCAGGCCTTTGCAGAGGCGCCGCCTGATGTTCAAGGAGTTATCACCCTTCTCTCTGCATCAGGGTTAGAATTTCTCATTTCAGAACCAACTAAGATCTGGAAGAAGGAGGTGCACGAGTTCTTTACCTCTGCATCAGTCCATTCTACTGGCCTCAAGATTAAGTCCACTATTCAAGGGACGAAGGTAAAGATTACTCAAAGAAGTTTACGAAAGATCTTCCAACTGCAAGTGGTTGAGAATGAAGAGGCAGTTCCTATATCTAAGACAAGGGAAGCCCTTCAATGGTGTGACCTGGATTCAGGATTGAAGATAGGAGCTGCATTCAACAGAAAGGGAATGAATCAGCAAGGGAAGTTCTTGTCGGAAGTTGTTGGAAAGGTAATCCTCTGCAAGACAGGTGGACATGATAGGATTTCTGCCTATATGTTCAGCCTGATGACCAGGATAGTTTTTACTATTCCTACTGATTGGTCAAGAGTACTCTTTGACAAGATCAAAGAGGGAATTAAGAAGCCTAACATGGCTAGGATCATGAGTCTGTACTTCACTGGGGTGATTCCAGATGTGATGCAGCAGCTGCAAGGGAGTAAGATTAACCATATGAGAAGAATGGATATGAGACTATTCACCAGGTGGGATAGGGTGCTGTCAAAGGATGTGCCTGAAGAGAGCAGGCCAGACACCCCTGTGCAATCCTCTACACCAAATCAAGAATCTGAACAAGTACAAGAAGGGACACAGCTTGCCTCAACTGTGTTCCAGGAAGTATCAACACCTGCCCAGATGCAGGGGGAGCCAGTTTCCACTTCTGCTCCAAAGGTATCTACTCCTGCTTAGGTTTAGGGGGAGCTAATGTATTTTACTATAAAAGACATTGCTCAAATTATTATTACTGCACAGGTTCAGGGGGAGCTAGTGTCCACACCTACTCCTGCCACTACAAATATTGAGGTGCAAGTCCAAGAGGAAGCACAGTTAAACATATCTCAAGATTTAACTGCTGCAGATGTGACCACTCAACTGGAATTTACTATGGAGGAGTTATTCCCAGATGTTGATACTGCTGCTGCTAAAGAAGGAGGTGGACCAGATATTGAGAAGTTCATAGGAATGGACATTGATCAGGAAGCTGCTGTGGAAACACAGGTTGAGGATGAGCCAGTGGATGTTGAAGCTGAGCAACAACTCCCTGGCACAGAAAGAATTCATGTAGATACTTCCTCTGACACAGAAACTGAAGAAGCCAGGGTGGCTAAGAAAAGAAAACTTGTTGTCTTTAAGAGAAGAAGCAAGAACTACAAGCAGGCATTGCAGACAACAACTCCACAAGTTTCTCCAGCCTTTGATTACAATAAATTTATGGTAGATCTTCAAGTAAAATTGGATGACCAAAGGATGGCTCTGGAGAAGTATGTTGATGAAAATAGCAAGTCAGTTCAGTTTGACTTAGCTCAGGACATCAAGTCCATCCAATTTCAAGTCAACTTGCATAAAACTGAAATGACAGATTGCTTCCACAAGGGTGGCAATGCTGTAGTTTATCTGGCTAAACAACAGCAGGCTATCTCTACAAAGGTGGATGATATTGCTTTGAAGCAAGGTTATGTTCTGGAAAATCAAATAAGAATGAATGACAATTTAACTGAATCTCATAATGCGATCATTCAAGAGGTGAAGAAGATTGTTCCAGGGATGCCTGCAGATAGAGCCAAAGAAATGGAAGAATTTGATAAGAATTTTCAGGCTGCTATTGCATCTGTTAAGACTGCCATCACAACCTCTCAACAGGAAATATCTGAAAAGCTTCAAAAGTTAAGACCATTTTTCAAGGAGGGAGTGAATTATTTGGATGGCCAAATTCGATTTCAGAAAGAAGATCTTAGAGATCATGTATCAAGAGAAGCCATAAAGGGGGAGAGGATGCTAATTCATGCAGGCTCTGAGCATGCCAAATGGGTGACCAATAGTATAAGAGCCACATTGGGATATCCACCATTGTGTGATGATAACATGGTGGCTGAGTCAGGTCTACAAACAGGACTACTTGAAGGTGACCAACCTGAGGTTGCCCAAGTCATATACCCCCCTCCAGATTTTGATATATTGGATCAGCAAGTGCAATATATGTATAGTCCTTCAAAGGAGGTTGTAAATGTTATCTTTGGAAAGGTTGATAAGCCTGAGGTAAATTTGCAAGAACAGCAAGATGCTCTACTGTCAAAGAAAAGATTTAGAGAGCAGGCTGAGCTGAAGCCAGATTTTGAGCAGTGGAGTCCTACTTCCAGAAATATAATACTCACTGCATGGAAAGCTGTCAAAGATCAAGTTCATGAAAGGGGCAAGTGGTACAATGAGCAGGAATGGCAGAAGTATGAGGCAAGACAAGAAGCCATTGTACAATTCAGAAGGAAAGCTAAGCTGGGAAGACTTCCACCTGATGCTATGGAGCCAAGCAAATACTTCCCAAAGCCTTTTCACTATTTTGAAAGGCAAAGGCTCAAGGAAGAAGCTAAGAAGAAAGCTGATCTTAAAGGAAAAAAGATGGCTGAAGAATCAGAAGCTCCTGTGACAGCTAAAATTAAATCTGGCCAAGGGATTGTTATTAGAGAGCCTGATCAATCCTGATAATGTTTTAGTTCTTTCATAATGTTTTGTAATGATGTAATGTGATCAGTCAAAGAAAAACCATGTAATCAAACATTACCCAGTAATAAACAAAATATTGTTAAATCTGTGATAGATTGTTTTATCCATGATGTTCTTATTATTTTGTTTATAATTAAGTATCCCTGTGTATTGTCATATATCATCATTTTATACTATTTATAAATGGTGTATATCATTGGCTATAAGGGTTATGACTTCTCCAAATAGGGGGAGATTGTTGGGTACATTGGAAAATGTGTACCTGATTTGAAGAAGCCCAACCTAGCTCAATGATATACATCATGTTGTATTTGATGTTGTTTTGAGTTGACATGTGCAGGTAAAGAATTGTTAAAGTTTACAGAAAAAATTCTAAGTCCAAGTGTCGACACAAAGGAACATGTGTCGTCACATAGAAGAAAGTTGTCGACACAACACTGGGAAAGTGTGTCGACACAGAAGGTGTAAGTCGACACTACTCTGGGAAAAAGTGTCGACACATAACATAGTCTACAACAACACTGGGAAAAAGTGTCGACACAGAAGAAGTAAGTCGACACAATACTGGGAAATTGTGTCGACACAGAAGAAAAACGTCGACCTCAACATTGGGAGAATGCGTCGACACTGAAGAGTATAGTCGATCTCAAGTTTGTCGACATCATCTGAATATGTCGACACAGAAGAAAATAGTCGACCACAAGTTTGTCGTCACCAGCAGAATGTGTCGACACATAGTGAGTAAGTCGACACATTATAGCAAAGCTAAAAAATGAATGTGTCGACACCTGAAGGCTAAGTCAACACTTACTAAAGTTATGATTCTACAACAACTGTGTCGACACACAGGACTTGTGTCGACATACTGCAGAGTCAAAGACCAAGTTATTTTCAGAAGAAGATGTGTCGACACAAAGGCAATTTAGTCGACATCACTGAAGGCAGTGTCGACACCAAAGTCAATTGTGTCGACACAAATAGACAGATGGTCTCGACACTTTCTGACAGACTGTTTCAACACTAAGGCACAGGACTTGTTTGAAGACTTGACAGCTGTGGGTTATCACCAGTTAACTGACGTTGTCAGACTTGTCAGAAAACGGTTAGAAACCGGATCAGCCGGTTGCCATGAAGAATGTCTATAAATAGACAGATTCAGAAGGAGAAGAAAACAATTAAGAACATATAGAACTGACCCTTTGAAATACATTGGATCAGAAAGTGGAGAAGGATTACATTCTACTCATTTCAAGAAAGTGCTAGGCACTTAAGAAGATCTTCTCCGGGAGATCTAAGAAGACTATCTAAGGGTAGATCTAAGAAGAGTTCTAATCAGAATTCAGAAGAATCATTCAAAGTTCTGGATAGAGAGAGATCAAGTCAGAATTTGAAGAAGAAGAAAGAATCCACCAGTGGATTCTCAAGAAGCTGTTTGGAATCAACTCAGCTAAGTACATTTTCAAGAAGCTTTGAAGAAGGCTAAGAAATAGTTGATTGCATCAGCTGATTAAGAATTGTCATTGCCTTTTCTCTCTCAACTTGGCAAGACAATTTAAACAATCTTTTCTATATTTCTGTAGGATCTGTTTATACAGATCTGAGTTGTAAGCCTATGTTATAAAGGCTGAGTGTAGGAGTGTTGAACTCTGAGTGGTAGGGCTGATTGCCTGAGTGTAGGAGAAGGATATTCTCTGAGTTGTAGGCCTTGGGGCAAGGCTGAGGTAGGGCAGTTGTGCCTGAGTTGTAGGAACCAGTTGGGTTCTGAGTTGTAAGATCTATTGATCTGAGATAAGTGGAAGTTTGGCCGAATCTAGCATACAGCTAGATAGGTGAAGGGGGAAAGTGGATGTACCCAGACCTTGGGGAACCACTATAAAACATAGTGCAATCTGTGATGTTTTGTTTTCTGTGATTGCTGTGTTTTTATATTAGTTAATAAATTGAATTCTGTCTAGAAGTTTTAGAAAGAGAAGCAGAACCTATTCACCCCCCCCCCTCTAGGTGTTTAGGCTGCCTTGAAAGTTAAACTATCAGGTCGTTGCGGCTCTGCATCGACTATCGAGAGCTGAACCGGCTGACAGTCCGGAACACATACCCACTGCCCCGGATCGATGAGCTGTTTGATCAGCTTCAGGGAGCCTTCTGGTTCTCCAAGTTAGATTTACGATCTGGGTATTATCAGCTACGGATTCAGGAGGAAGATATTCTGAAGACAACATTCAGTTCCCGCTATGGGCTGTACGAGTTCACGGTGAAGCCTTTCAGGCTCACGAATGCACCTGCCGCATTCATGAGTCTGATGAACCGTGTTTTCGAGCCCTAGTTGGATAGATTTGTCATAGTGTTTATTGATGACATCTTGATCTACTCTCGGACAAAGGAGGAGCATATGCAACATTTGGCACAGGTACTGGAGAGGCTGAGGGAGAATCAGTTGTATGCGAAGTTTTCCAAGTGCCAGTTCCGGCTGCAGGAGGTGGCATTCTTGGGACATATTGTCAGTGGAGCCGGGTTGGCCGTGGATCCGACCAAAGTATAGGCAGTGCGTGATTGGTCGCGACCAAAATCAGCTTCTAATATACGCAGCTTTTTGGGACTCGCCGGGTATTATCACTAGGCCTGTAAGTCAAAACCAACCGAACCATAAAACCGAACCGAACCAAACCAAACCATTTGGTTTGGTTCGATTTCAGCAGGCCGCGGTTCGGTTACGGTTTTGATTTTAGAAAAACCATATAGTTCGGTTCGGTTTATGGTTTTGTGTGGCAAACCGAACCGAGTCAAACCAAACCGAACCGTTGTATATAAAAATATTTAATTTATTAATTAATTTTCATTAAATCATATGGTTAATCATATAATAGGTATTTCTCTTATATTTTTTTAAGTTTTCTGTTTTTTTGTTTTGATTAAATACATAAGTTATCGTTGATCTCTAGTCTAGATATTTCTCTAATCTAGATTTTTCTCCAAACAAACAATACTGATGAATATTTCATTTTTCATTCATTTGATTTTGGAGTCCTGAAATGGTTAGGCGATAGAAATTGTGTTCAGACAGCACTTTCATGTTGGGTGGTTAAGCCTCATTCATTGCACCATCCCTGATCTCTATCTACAAATATTTAGGCTTATCACATTATTTAAACCACCAAAACCGAACCAAACCAAACCGAACCATTCGGTTAGGTTCAGTTCGGTTTCAATGTTTGAGCGGTTCGGTTCGGTTCCAAATTTTTGGAACCACATAGGGATGGTTCGGTTTGTGGTTTTGCTTACAAACCGAACCAAACCGAACCGTTACAGCCCTAATTATCACAAGTTCGTGGAGGGGTATTCGAGGATAGCACTTCCCCTCACGACTTTGACAAAGAAGGAGGCAGCATTTGTTTGTACAGAAAGGTGCGAGACAACATTTTAGGAGTTAAAGGACCGGCTCACCTCTTCCCCTATCCTTGCACTTCCATCTGGGAAGGAAGGATTTCAGATTTACACCGACGCTTCTTATTAGGGGATGGGTGTCGTCCTAATGCAGCACAGCCATGTCATTGCCTATGCCTCAAGGCAGTTGAAGAAACATGAGCAGAATTACCCAGTGCATGACTTGGAGCTCGGGGCAGTAGTATTCGCATTGAAGATATGGAGACATTACTTATATGGGGTTCATTGTGATATATTCTCGGATCATAAGAACCTCAAATATGTCAACACGCAGAAAGATTTGAACCTTCACCAGAGGAGATGTCTGGAGTTTCTTTGCGATTATGACTACAAAATGCATTATCACCCAGGGAAGGTGAACACCGTAGCAGATGCTTTGAGCAGGAGAGCCGACACTACTGGACCGGAGCCCCGAGTGATGTATACGGGATTGATGCAGATGATGGACAATATGCACATCACTATGGTTTCAGAGTCCGAGCCAGTAGTTTATCGGGAGTATCTGAACTCCTTGATCGGGGAGAGTGACTTACGGGAGCTCATCATGACACACCAGAGGCTAGATGCAGCCTTAGAGCCGATATTCAGAGCCCTAGAAGGGGGCAAATTTGAGGATTATTCACTACAGGATGATCTCATTCATTTATGTGGGCGTGTTTATATACCCGCTGGCGGTGGTATTCGGGAGGATATACATAGAGAGGCGCGCCATTCTCAGTACTCAGTGCATCCCGGTATCACCAAGATGACAGCTGATTTGTGGAGGAGTATGTATTGGCCAGGGATGAAGAGGGAGATCATTCATTTGGTGACACACTGCATGACATGTCAGCGGGTAAAAGCAGAGTGCAAGAGCCTGGGTGGATTATTACAACCATTACCAGTGCTAGAGTGGAAGTTCGAGGATATATATATGGATTTCATGGACGGATTGCCTCGCTCCCACTTTAAGCACGATTCTATATGGGTCATCGTCGACAGACTAACCAAGGTGGCTCGATTTATCCCGACCAGGAAGGACTGCCCAGCTGCTATTTTGGTGAGGTTGTTTGTAGAGCAGTTCGTCAGGTACCACGACGTCCCCAGGACGATTGTCTCGGATCATGATGGTCGGTTCACTTCGAGGGAGTGGAGGGCGGTGCCTGCTTACTTGGGCTCTCAGCTTACTTTTAGCACCGCTTTCCATCTGCAGACCGACGACCAGATAGAGCAGACCATCAGGACCATGGAGGATCTGCTTCGTCTATGCATATTGGATATGGGGAAGCCCTTAGAGAGACTGTTGCCCCTGATCGAGTTCTCTTACAACAATAGTCACCAGGCCAGCATCGGGATGACACATTATGAGGCTTTGTATGGGATGAAGTGTCGGACACCTCTATCTTGGGTTCAGGATGTGGACACAAGGACTCTTAGTTAAGAGTATATTGAGGATACAGAGGCTCAAATTCGACTGATCAGGGATCGGATGCTGGAGGCTCAGAGTAGGAAGGGCAAGTACTATGATGCACGACATCAGAAAGTGGAGTTTCAGGTGGGGGACATGGTGTTCTTGAAGATACGTTCGGTGTATGGTGTCTCTCAGGTGCGGAGACACAAGAAGCTCAACACACTGTATATGGGGCCGTACTTGATCATGGAGCGGATCGGTCCTTTGGCTTATAGACTGCAGCTGCCACCAGAGTTGGGGACCTTGCACGACATCTTTCATGTCTCTTCATTACGAAGAGCACTCCTTCGGCCGGAACAGCACATCACCACTACAGCAGGCCCGATAGCACCCGACAGATCAGTTCGTTTGGAGCCAATCCGGATCGACGATACAACGGTCCGAGTGTTGCGGAAGAAGAAGGTTCCCCTTGTGAATGTGTTGTGGCCCAACCATGGACGGGAGGAGCACACCTGGGAGCCAAGGGACCTGATGCTAGAGCGGCACCCAGAGCTTTTTTACTTCAGGTAATATTTTAATTTCTTTTTAATTTCTTAAATACTTGCAAGTACAACCCCGTAGACCCGAACTTAAATTTCGGGGACGAAATTATTGTTTTGTTTATAGGGTTTTGTAACAACCCTTTTTCTATTAGGCCCCTCAACTTAGATTTGGATAGGGCATGTGGTGTAGGTGTGGGCTTAGGCTAGGTTTGACCCTTGGATATAGGGTATAGCTATATGGGGCCTACTATGGGCCTAAGTCAACTTAAGTCAAACTAGGCTAATTTGGAACCCTAGCCACACCTTGACCACACCACTATGCCCTAGCCAAAAAAACAATCTAAGTAAACCCTAAAGCATGCTAATGGGTCACTTGTTGACCCAAGTTTACCCAAGTCAACCCTAGCCCTAATTTGGTCAAATTCATACCTAAAGGCCTAATAAGCTCAAGTGGGGCAACGCCATGGCCCAACCCATGTTGGGTGATGACATAGGCCTCATGATCACTAAGTTGGGTCAGCCCACCCATTATGATCAAGTCAACTCAAAGTCAACTCAAGTCAACCAAGTCAACAAAATGACCTAAAGAAGAGAAATGAAGCCAAGCCCACCCTCCTTGGGCTAAGCCCACTAACCATGGCCCATGACCAACCCAAGTGGTCAAAGACAACTCCTACCCCTCTGGTTTGGGAGAGAGAATGCATGCATGGGGGTAAAATGGGAATTTAGGAGAGAGAAGGTGGAGAAAAGGGAATGAGGGCCATGTGGCCCTCCTTCCTTCTGTCCAAAAGACTTGGCAAGCCTTCCCAGCCCATTCCAGAAGGAATATGCTGCTGGAGGGCCACTTGGCACCATGGGTGGAGCAACCAAAGCTTGGCCGAACCCCTCCTTGGAAACAACTCCTTATACATCCACTCTCAGCCAAAACCATCCCCACCATTAGCTTCAGAAGGAGAAAATGAGTGGACTTTGAGTGCTGGAACAAGGAAATCGCTACAGAAACCAGGAAACGGGAAGGACTCGCCGGACCAAGCTCGGCCATGGCTCACCACCGCTAAGCTCGTCGCCAAGCCTCAATTCCGATTCGTTTCGCCTCACCTCTCACCGTACTAGAATTCTAGATCGACTAGGAGAGATATCAGGCTCAATTTAGCCCGATGCCATGTGAGTAGAGAGCCATTTTTTTGAGCTTTTCTTCTTGCTCGGGATCGCCGGAGGAGCCGCCTCCGACAGCCTCACCGTCGGGAAACGCTAGCCACCACCTCAACGGAGGTGGAGGCAATAATCGCCGGCGGTGGCGCCAGCCCAGGTGGATGGAAATAGCCAGACAAATCGGCCCAGCCAGGCTCAATCTCAGCCGTTGGCCATCGGGGACGATGAACCGATGCCGTTCATTTTCCTTTTAATTGATTTATTAAAATGTTATATTATGAATAGTGAATTAAATGTCATATTATTTCAGTGACTTTCATGTGTAAATTTAGCTCACTTAGATGCATTTTCGGAGATTGTAATCAAAATGAAATTTTTAGCCCTAGGTCTTACCTTTCATTTTCCACCCTAAAGTCCAAATTTGGGTCAGTAGAGTTTCCTGTAGGACTAATCTACTAGGACTGGTCCTAGGCTAGGGCAGAAATTTGATTGAATGCCCATGCCAAACCAGAAGCCCACATGACCCAAAAGTTTGGGTGTGTGCTTGGTTAGTTCAAACTTAGACCCTGCAAAACAATGAGAATTTTTTGAAGATATTTTCCAATAGTTTTTGAGAAAATACACTTATTTAAATTAATGGAATTTTTGGAGTATTATACCTCCAAATGGCCCGAAATTTTGGTGGCATGGCCTTGGGGTCAATATAAGCCCATACCATAAATCTCAGCCTCTTTGGACCTCTGCATGTTTGGTAAACCCACTTGCATGAGTAGGTTGAATAAAGGCTTAGGGTGCATTTAGCAAAAATCTATATAATGGGGATTTAGCCCATTTGGGACATTAAAAGTCTATGAAATTTTTGTCAGAGGTTGATTCGGGTGAAATATACCTCCAACATAAATAATGGGATTTTTGAACCAAAAATCCCATTATTTGGAATTCTTGAAAATTTAGGCCCTTAGGTATAAAAAATTGAAAATAGAGCTATTGATGCGTTAAAATTCTCAAATTAGGCTTAGAACTCAAGGAAGTCATATTTAATCTCTCGAAAATTTCATGGGTCTATTTGATGATTATATTTTGAAATTATATAGAATTTATAATTTTGCCCTTTTTGGAAATTATTTAAAAATGATGGAAATTACAGTAGGACTATTATGGGAAAATTTCTAGTGATTTAATTATGTATTTGTGACCTTGTGTAATTTTATTAGAATTTTTGGAAGCATACATTAATTTAAAACCTAATAAATGGCATTTTTGTAATATTTGCCATATGTGTGTTGGTAGATCAAATTACTGTTTAGGATTATGAATTCTTGTAATTGGTATTATTTCAACAGTTTACATCTGCAGAAATTTTCCTAGAATTTTTAGTAACATATTTAATGTACTTCATTTGGAAAGTGGCCAATTCTTGGATTTAACTTAAATAAAAATTAAGTAGATATATAAGTGGGAAAATTACAATTCTTGGTAACTAGTTATATTCAGCCTAGATAATCATCAGGAAAATTTATTAGACCAAGGGGATCATTTGATGTAGTACTTCATGTGTAAAGTAACACATAACACTTAATTAAAGGATTTAATTTAGGGTCCTTACGACTTAGAAAAATAATGAAATTCCACATAATCAACATCATATACCATACCATCCCATGATAAATGGTTAGGGTCATTTTGGCCAAGAAGTTGGAAGTCTTACCTTACGGGTGGTATTAGGTCATGAGTTGCGTCTAGCTGAGATAGTATATACTACTAGGACCACAGGGGGATACGATAGAAGATTGCGTTGATAACTATTTTGGAAGATAAACCCTGGTTGATGTCTAATAGGTCATTTCATAGTATCGAGTGGTGGTGTGCAAAACCCTAAGGACAGTAGCTAAAACGGAGGCTGGCGGAAGACAACCGATTTCCCAGTAATATCTTAAGTCATTAGGGTCGATCCAGAGTAACAACGAGAGCTGGGTGTGAATCATGGGTAGACACTAATAAGAGTAAATATCCTTGCGAAAGAGAACTTTGGGCTTTAATCCCATCTTGGTTCATAGTGCCCCCGAGATCCCTTCATTGGGCATACCCTGGGGAGTCCTGAGATTAACCTTAAATCGCTAAGTATAATAACCCTTAGACAAGAGTAGTCTAATAGGCTAAGAATTGTGATATCATTCTCACCCGTATAGAGTTGGAGGGATTTGTGGTAACATTCTCACCCATGTAGGGTTGGAGGGATTTGTGGTAACATTCTAATCCGTGTAGGGTTGGAGGGATTTGTGATAACATTCTCACCCGTGTAGGGTTGGAGGGATTCGGGACAAGTTGGTCCTGCGAGCTGGAGGCTCGAGTTGAAATACCTTGCATGTGCATAAAACAAACTAGTGGCGGGTTAAGCGGTACTGGGCCAATCGTCACACTGATGGCAGTACAGAGACTCATGCGGGTGTGAGGGTTTGAGGGGCCAGTAGTGTTGGGTACATTGGAAAATGTGTACCTGATTTGGAGAAGCCTCACATAGATCAATGATATACATCAGGGTGTATTTGATGTTATTTTGAGTTTATATGTGCAGGTTAAGAATATGCTAGAATGCAGGAAAAATATTCCAAGTCCATATGTCAGCACCCGAAGAAGCTGTGTCGACACTTCAGTAAGATTGTGTCGACACTTAGAAATAGCTGTGTCGACACTTCAGAGGACTTGTGTCGACACCGGGAGGCAGTGTCGACACACAGAAGATTATAGTTGACATCGACTGTATCGACACCAGAAGGCAGTGTCGATACGCAGAGGCAGAGTCGACAACAACTGTGTCGACACCTGGAGGCAGTGTCGACACACACTATGTTCTGAGTCTACATCAACTGTGTCGACACACAGGACTTGTGTCGACACATAGCTGAGTCTAGACCAAGTTGATTGCTGATTAATGGTGAAGTGTTTGTGGCGTCACAAATCATCAGTGTCGACACATTCTCAAGATGCAGTATCAAGGAGCTGTGTCGACATCAAGGCAGCTTTGTCGACATCACCAAAGGCTGTGTCGACACTTAAGTCACTTGTGTCGACACATATTGACAGATGGTCTCGAAACTTTATGGCAAACAAACTCGACGCTTTGCTGATAGAGTCAAAGGCTCAAGAAGTGTTTGAAGACTTGATAGCTATGGGTTATGACAGGTTTACTGAAGCTGTCAGACTTGTTAGAAGTTAGTTATAAACCGGATCAGCCAGTTACCAAGGATGAAGTCTATAAATAGATGGATACAGAAGAAGAAACATAACAACACAACAACAACATAGAGAAGAAGTATTGTCACCACTAACACAATTAGAGATTATTCTCTGATCAAGAAAGTACAAGTAACAAAGAAGAAGATCTTCGTGAGAAGATCTAAGAAGACGATCTGAAGTAGTTTACTATTCAGATTCTGTCTAAGTGGAATTCAATTAAAAATTTAGAAGTATCTTCAAGAGATTTGGATAGAGAGAGATCCAGCTATTTGAAGACAAGGAGGAGCACTGTTGTGGATATCCTCCGACATGGCCGATATATTAGCCGACATAAAGGTTTCATGGACAAAACGACACGTTTCCGATTTTTGTTTGCAAAATATCCTTTTGGAATATATCCTCCAATATGTATGTTATTAACCGATATATTAGCCGATATATCGACCGATATATCCCGAAATTTTATCGACTGATTTTTTTCAATTTATTTTAATTAGTGTCTGTGTTCTAATAGACAATAGACCAAAATTATTTCATTGTTTAGGTTGTTTTTCCCTTCCTCTAGTTTTCTTCTTGCTCAAGTCCATCATCGACTTTAATTATGCATGATCTTTGAATTATGGACTAAATGTTCCTTATCTTTCATTATCATCGACAACTTCCCAATATTTTGCTTACTCTTGTTTTATTTCACGTGTTATACCGTTATTACTAGTGCAACACAAAATGTTTATATTAGTTTCATAAATTTAAGAGTTCAATAAATATCAAATAATCAATATATTAATATATATAAATTAAAAAAGGGATTAAATTTATAAATGATTACTCATATAAATAATTAAATATTAAAACCCGATATATGAAATATCCCTGATATATCCCCCGACATATTAAAACCGACATTAAAAACCTAAACCGACATGTCCCCGATATCCGACATTTACAACCTTGAGGAGGAGACATTCACAGGTCTCTCAAGAAGCAGATACTGAACTAATCTGTCAAGGAGATTCAGATCTATTTCTGAAGTCTAAGAAGGAAGCTGTCAGTCAGTTTTATTCAAAGGAAATCAACCCAACTAAGTTCAGATTCAAGAAGCTTTGAAGAAAGCTAAGATCAAGTTGATTTCAGCCATCAGCCTCTTCAAGAAGCTGATCAAGAAAGTTCTTATCCCTTCTCTCTCAACTGGGGTAAGAGATTACAAAATTCCTTATCAAATTTTGTAGGATCTATTCATAGATCTGAGTTGTAAGCCTATTTTATAAAGGCTGAGTGTAGGAGATTTATTCTCTGAGGTATGGCTTGTTAGCCTGAGTTGTAGGAGAAGGTATTCTCTGAGCTGTAGGCCTTGATGCAAGACTGGGGTAGGGCTTGTTAGCCTGAGTTGTAGGAGAAGGTATTCTCTGAGTTGTAGGCCTTGTGGCAAGGCTGAGGTAGGGCTTGTTAGCCTGAGTTGTAGGAATCCTTCTGGATTCTGAGCTGTAGGATCTGAGGATCTGAGTTAAAGGAAGAAGTTAGGCCGACTCTAGCATACTGCTAGATAGGTGAAGGGGGAAAGTGGATGTACCCAGACCTTGTGGAACCACTATAAATCTGTATGCAATCTGTGATGTGTGTATGTTTGTGATTGCTGTGCTGTGTTAGCTTAGATATATCTGATTTATTCAAATAACTGTAGTTATTTTCTGCTTTAAGTTAAATCAAGGAAAAGTACCTATTCACCCCCCCTCTAGGTGTTTAGGTAGTCTTGAAAGTAAAACTATCAAGTAGGTTGTTTATACTGCGGTCTGGAGGATAATCACCAAAAATACACACCCGACCTAATAAGACTGACAGGTAGTCAGCAAATAGTACGCAAGACTCTAGTGTGCACCTAGGATGTGTATAGCGGCGTATGGGAGGTCTAGGTTTGGTAGTGTGCATACCTTCCCAGGAGTGGAGACGCCCGCTCCACTACTGCTGTAGCCACAACGGTGGTACCATAGAGTGATGCTAGCTCCAAAAAGAGGGAACTAAAGGTCTATGATCACGGAGTCGTTGTGTGTGGGTTGCACTTGCATGATTCATAAACTGCATGCATTTATTCATATTAGGTCATACGCTTCACTGATACTTATCGTATAAATTAGTATGAGCTCTTTTATATGATAAGTTAATTTTGGAAACTCTAACATATAAGTTTGTATGAGCATTCATAAGTTAGGATACTTCTGTGATGGTAGATTAGCAGTAGATAGTTGTTCTTTATTTATTGTACCGCACTCTACTTACCTCCTGTATTTACTTACCTTCAGTAATGTACTTACTTACTTCACTTGAGCTATATACATAGAATTGATAGAGTATAATTACTTCTTACTTCTCATACTTGGTAGTATAGCTTCATTTTCACCTGCTTTCTTTTGATACCCCTTGTTGTCCTCCGCTGCATCCTCCCGCACGGTGCCTAGGAGTTGCGGGGCGAGGTGCGGCGGAAACGACTTAGTATTTTGACTAATGGTCGGTGACCAATCATTTTAGGAGCTCGAGGAGATGGATCACCAGCACGACCGATAGGATGAGGTGACAGAACGTGAGGAGCCGATACCACTACCATCTACTACTACCACTACAGAGCTTCCTCAGGTGGGACAAGTTCGAGGATGATAGATTAGCTTCCGCTTTTGATTTTGTGAGGAGAGAGTTGATTATTTTGTACAGGGCATAATCCCTTTTTACTCTCTATTATTTTTTGTACTCATTGTGGACTTGTTGTACTTTCATTTCTTATTATGATATGTACTGTGACTGTGGACTAGCTTGTAGTTTTTCCTACACTACTTTTTTTCTTCTGTTTCTCATATTGGCCGAACAGGTTTTATGATCGTGCTAGCCGGCAGGATCGGCGTCTTGCGGTGTCGACTAACCCGTGAGTTGGTGTCACTGTAAGGCGGCGGTTCTGGGCATAAGACCGGGAGCCTCCTTGGTAAGGGGAGGGGTATTACAACTCGTGCACATTGATCTCTTTTTTCTGGAGTTTTGCCATTGCTAATCGCACGATCATAGGATCCAATGCGCATGACCACCGGTCATGCGCCACTGATCGTGCGCATATATATTAATTTTTTCTGTCCAGCTACCTGTTTATCTAGAATAGTGTGCACGATCATCAACCATCAGTGCGCACGACCACTAGTCGTGCGCCACTGATCGTGCTCTCTGATTTTTTGCTATCATATTTAAGCCCGTGCTCCACGATATAGGTCAATGCTTTTCATTTTTCTGCCCCGCTGCTGCGCTCGAAGTGCCATTTATCTCTCCCATAGGTCCTCCACTCATCTCCACCCTTCAGGAAGCTTTCTCCGGCGATCCGAAGCAATCTTCAGCCCTTCGGTGAGTTTCTGGCCACCAGCAGTGTGCAACAAAGGTTTTTGGTACTATTCACTTGGGCAAATAGGGAGAAAAGACTGAAGGCATGGGAATAAGACGGAGGAAGACAAGTGGATTGATAACCCATTTACCTCCGGACGCTACCACAGTCTGAGTCGAGAAGTGGACTGACAACCCACCGCTCCGTCCAAAAACAACGGGTAGGCTTTCCCCCTTTCGGTTTATTCAACCTCTTCTCATAGTAAAGTGTATTCTTAAGCTTGTAATGAACCTGAACTTACTTTTATTTGTCTATGAATGAAGTTTGCTTGGGATAGTTACATCTTCTTTTGTTAGCTGTGATGCACTTGCCTCCATTCACATCCACTCCACTCGCGCACTCGAACCACTCTAGCAAAGGCTAGTGTTTGCAGTTGAAGAGGTGATTACGACCCTCACTCTCCGCACGTGTGTTCACTCCATCAACTTGCTCTCTGTCCATTCGCCTCACGAAGCACGGCATAGCGACCTGCACTAATTCCATCCACCAAGCGAAGCGGTGCTTACGACCCGCATTAGTTTTCTTTTTATTTTATTAGCTTTAGGAATCAAAAACCAACACCTATTATTTCGTTTAAGTCTTAGTAACGATCTTTCTACAACGATATCACGATACCCAACCTGCATTCCCTCGAGATCGACATTCGGGGAAGCTATTCCCAAAATTATTACTTGACAACGACCGGTGCACTTGCCGATGCATCAACAAACCATTGTCAGGTTATAATGGGACTCCAAACACAGTTCTGTGCAAGGTAATTTCTCATTGAATAGAACATCATGTTGAATCATGTGTAGTCTCTCTAATGGGGTGTACTTTATCTAGCATCACAAAGGATGTAGCAATCCAGAAGTTACAGAATTTGGCTAAGGCAATTCGTCGAGTACTCTTGTGAGGTCTCATTAAATTTGTCGAGAACTCACGTAAGCACTCGAGGAATTCGTCGAGTGATCTAAGGAGTACTTGAGAGATCATTGAGAACTGCTATCCAGAGCGGCTAAGTTGAAGTAACTTAGACTTATCGTATATACTCGACAAATTTGTCGAGTACTTACATGAGTACTCGTGAAATTCATCAAGTACTTTCAAGAAGTCAAGTGAACTACTTTAATATTCTAGAGAAAGTTTGAAGACTTAGCCGGTTCAAGCAAATTCATCATGTACTCGAGGAAATTCGTCGAGTACTTTTGAGAGCTTTCAACTAATTTGTCGAAAGGTCTAGTGAAGTCCAAACATCTCGCGCCAGCTCTCTCCCAAGTTGTTTCGACTGGTTCGTCGAGTGGTTTGGAGAGTTCACGCGATGTCACGACGAATTTGGGCTTAAACAAACTTCTGTTCAGTTTCATTCTCGTTTTTACGGCTTTCCAAAATTAGGGCTTCCGTCATATACAGTACAGGTGGACGGTAGAACTAAGTTCGAAATCAATTCGTTATTGAGAAATCGTCTATAAATAGTAGGGTTATTTCAGGAAACCCTAATCATGTTCTAATTGTTAATTGTCATGCTCGATCGGGAATTCAAAAACGTTTTCATAAAGAACTATGCCGTTGATAATCGTCCTAATTCGCGATTCCTCCAGCAAAGGAAAGGTTAGATCGATCTCAATATTTTAGATTCAAATAAGCTCAGAGATCAGTCGTTTCTTAGATTAGATCTGTGTTCTAAATTTCAATTTCTTCTTATTTGTCTTCAAGATTTCAGTCAGAGCTTTCGCGCAACAAAGGACTATTTACAGACCTAAAAAAAGATTATTTTTTAAACATTATTTTTTCCTATTACTTTGTAGGAAGTTTGTTCTTCCGAGTTTTGTAGATCTGTGTTGAAGGATCGAGTGTAGGAGATGTCGCTCTCTGAGTTTGTAGGAGTGGGAGACTCCGATTTGTAAAATTATTTAATCTTAGTTTTTGGTGTAGTAGCTGAGTCTAGCCCAAAGTGCTAGATAGGCAAGGCAGGAAAGTGAATGTACCCATTTTCTAGGAACCACTGTAAATCTTTGTATATGGGTTATAATCTTTTATTTCGTGTGCTTACTTTTGACAAGTTTTTGGTGGGTTCCTCCTCTTCACTATTCGGTGAGTGTCTGCTGACCTGGAGGGTATCTTTTTGGCGGGTTACTTTTGACATGTTTTTGGTGGGTTCTTCCTCTGCACTATTTGGTGAGTGTCCGCACAGTTTGCCCCTTCCTACTTGCTACCTGTTTGCTCGTTTTCTTCTGGTCATTGCCCTCTGTGTGTGTGACCTCTTTGATCGCTCTCCCTCCATGTTCACGACTTGTCTTCGTGACCACTCTTTTTTCCTGCACTCTCTTGCATTCACGCAGCATGTTCTTTGTTTGCGCGGTTTTCTTCTCTCTGCTCGCATTCTGTGTTTGCAACCTCCCTTTCGCCCCGTGACTTCCTACTTTCGCGCATGCTCTTTTCTGTTCGCGGGGCCTCCTTTCTGTTCGCGCGGTTTCTTCTATTTCTTATTCATGCGGCCTCCTTTCTATTCACGGGGTTTCTTCTCTATTGCTCTCTCGGATACCTCTACTACTACTCCTATGGCCCACAATCCTCATTCTATATAAGTCCCTTTTCTTTTGCTCCGCACCTAGGTCTTTTGCCTAGAATCACTATTTCGCGGTGACACTAACGCTAGCAACCACAAAACGCTGATTCTGCCGGCAGGTTTGATCACTAAAGAAATAGTAGTATTATAAGACACCAAAAAGGTCAAGTCCACAAATCACATATATCTGAAAGAATCAGAGCACAGTCCACATTTATGATAGTACTGAATAGGAAATGCTGGAAATAAATGGGCATATGCCCTGTACATCATGGCCTCACTATAACACTCTACTGGAAGCAAACTATACTAAACTCTCACGGATCCTTAAGTTGGTGCTCCTATACTACACTGGCCCACCTCTATGTGCACCATACTCCACTGGTGCTGCACCTTTTGCTGCCACACCCTGTCTACCGTCCGGAGCACCTAAAATGTTTGGTCCACCGACTGCTAGTCATTAAGACTAAGCCAACTATCATCCCCGTCTCGCCCCGCGACTTCTAGGAACCGTGCAGGAGGAGAGATAAGGAAGATCATGAAGGTGGAGAGAACAAAATAGGTGATGGCGGAACTATCTAGCAGTCATATAGTATACCATATACAAAAGTCTAAACTAGTAGTTCTATAACAAGTATAGTAGTAATAAAGGAAAAGTTAAGAGAACAAGCTATATTTAAAAGTAACCTTAATTTATAAGAATGTCCATTCAAACTTATATATTAAGGAGTCGTTTTGTGAGGTTTATCGTATAAAAAGTCTCATACCAATTTATACGATAGGGGTAGAGGTTTAAATGCTGAGATGAGATGCTATGCTATGATGGGTAATGCTATGATCATACAAATGCAACACACACACCCGACTCTATGCGCACAGACCTTTAGTTCCCCCATTTGGAGTTAGCTAAACTCTCAGGTACCTGCCGTCATGGCTGTTAACCCAAGAATCCACAACATGCCCAGCAGGACAGGCATCCTCCCTCTTCCCGGCGGACTCCGCTTCAGCAGTCCTCCCAGATCGTCAAGGCCATGCAGACTCAAGGCACAACGGGTGCAGGCTCAGTTTAAGCAGACCGCCCAGACCGCCTAGGTAGGCCAGTGCCAGCTTCTCATTCATTGGCGGACTCTATCTTCCAGTCCGACCAGTCCGTCCAACTACGAGCTTCCAACATCCAACTCTTCGACCAGACTCAAGCGTCAGTCCGTTCAAGTCACGACCCTCCAGCCAGGATTGTGCCCTACAAGCCAAGTGGAAGCTCCAGCTCGCAAGCCCAGTCCGCCCTTCTCGCGTGGGCTGCGTGTTCTTTCTCTTTGATTCCCGTCACTGCTGCCCGGCTCTCCTGTCCCCCGGGCAGTCAGTTATTTTAGCACTGCCCATTTGGGAAGGCACCCGAACCTACAAATAGGGGGAAGTGGTACACCCAAAGCATGCTGATTCGAGCCAAGGAGCCCATTTTGTAGAGACAGCAAACTCGAATTTTGGACTTTGCGGTCTCCAACCTATTTCGACTACCGCGATCTGCGGCTCTGATCACTCTGTTTTCCTTGGTTCATTAGTAAACGGTTGCTTGCTGTTTCCTTAGTCTCTTTTTCCCTTTTGCCGGAACTTGAGAGCACATTTCTTTCATCAACATCAACACGCGACCTTCAGATTCAAGTTACCGTGGAAGTTCACGGACCAAAATGTCAGACCACCGTTCGTCTCATCACCATGCCCGCTCAGGTCACTCAAGCTTGTCAGGCGACCTGTGGGACGCGCTAGACCGATCCCAAAGAGAGGCCGAACAGTCTCAGAGAGAGACCAACGAGCGCCTCGACGCCATCAGCCGGGCTTTGGCCATGCTTACTCAGCAGCTTGATCAGCCTAGAGCAAACTTTGCGGACGAGCCAGTCTATCAAACTCCAGTTCGCCAAGCGCCAACAGCAGCACCACCGCCAGCCAACTCGCCCTTCCAGCCCGCAGCATTGCCGCGACCTCAGGCTGATGAACTCGCTCCACTTATGGATTTTTTCCGTGAAGTGGCTAGGGGGAGTCCAGCCCGGAGGCTTGACTTTGCTGAGGATAGTCAGGGCGCGCGGCCTCCTGCGATCTCTGCTATAGCTCAAGCAGGAGAGTCTCCTTTTATTGATAAGATCCATCAGGAGCAGGCTCCTAATAAATTCAGAGAACCTCGCATTCCCTTTTACACTGGAGAGACAGATCCAGTCGCTCATCTCCAGGCTTTTGAGGATGCCGTAGCAATGAGGTGCCTAATCGATGGCTTGAAGTGCAAGTTCTTGGTAACCACTTTCTACGGCCAGGCCCGAGAATGGTTTCATGAGCTATACCCCCGATCTATTGCCAGTTTTGCCGAGCTTCGCCAGGAGCTCCTGCTAAGGTTTGCCACTTCCAGAAAGAGAAAGAGCGAGTCAGCTACCCTCTTCAAGATCAAGCAAGCAGATAATGAGTTAGTGGCACAATTCGTGGACTGCTTCCAAAAGGAGAAACTGGGGGTCAAGAATGTGGATCTTGAGTTTTATAAGATTGCCTTAATCAATGGACTCAAGGAGGGGCCATTGAAATTCAAAGCAACCACAAAAGATCCTGCTACGTTCTAGGATCTAATAGCCTTGGCTAACACCTTCATTGAAGGGGAGAGTGCCAACCCATCCTATGTATCCAACTTAACGGCAAGGGCAGAAAGAAGGGACACCACATGCTCCTCTGCAACTCATCGAGCATCTAGACCTCCTCTACCCGAGTATCAGCCTCCGGCACACAGAGGAAGAAACTTCCGACACAAGCGGCCTTATCAAAATCATCAACAGTTTCACGAGCAGAAATCGCCATTGGCTACTAACCCTGCTCCTTGGATTCTACCTGTCCTTCAAATCCGGGATAACTCATCTTCAGATGATCAACAAAGCCATGGTCCTGAGGAAGAACTAGCCGCCATGGGCATGTCAGTAGATGAGGTTCTTCAGGGTCTGCAGAAAAAGGTTGAGTTCAAAAGAGAATTCCAGAAAGCAGAGGGAAAGACTCGAAGCTCGGATCTTTTCTGTGCATTCCATAGGAGAAAGGACACCCAACCGAGGACTGTAGAGCTCTCCGACAGCTTGTGGAGCGGCTACTTACCGCAGGAAAAATAAAGGGTCTAAGAGTAAAAGATGCTTTGGCAAAGCCATCCACCTCTAAACGCGAAGAAGTGGCCGAAGTTTTCTTGGATAATGAGGACACGGAGGGGGCAGGATTCTATGGAGAAAGCATCGATGCAGACGACGTATGCATCCTCGGTGATCTCTTTTGTATTCATGGAGGAGCGGGTTCAGAATCGAGCAAGAAGTCTTCCTTGGCCAGGATTTCACGGCATGAGGTAGCCATGAATTCTACAACCCCTCTAAGGGAAGTTGTTACTTTTGGCCCAGACGATCTCCCAAAAACGGCCAACCCGTTCTACGATGCAGTCATAATCAGAGCAATCATTGAGAACTACACAGTTCCCAGGATTTTGGTTGACACTGGAAGCTCGGTCAACCTTATATTCAAGAGTGCTTATGAGGCCCTGAGATCTGGAAAGACTTTACTTTCCACCGAAGGGCTACTGTATGGCTTCACAGGCGAAAGGAAGGAAGTTGAAGGGAGCATTGTACTCTCAGTAACGCTCGGAGGGGTGACAAAGCTTGTTACATTCGTAGTAGTTGATGCGGCAAGCAGCTACTGCGCTATCTTCGGAAGACCCCTCCTTAACGAATATCGAGCAGTGGTTTCCACTTTTCATTTGGAAATCAAGTTTACTGTAGAAGAAAAGCAGTACCAGATCAGAAGCAACCCCAGGGAGGCCCGAGAATGCTATGTCAAAACATTCAACATGATCGAGCGGGTGCCTCCTCAGACGGCTCTAGTCTCCACCTCAGAAGAAAAATCTCCCCAAGAAGAGACCGGAGATCAGGAGGAAATTTAGGAGGAAATTCAAGAAGGGGTTCACCTGGAGCCTGCTCAAGCAACCCAATGAATCCCAATTGTCACCGGTGAAGGAAGAAGACTTTCAATCAACTCAGAGCTCCCTGAAGAAGAAAAGGAAGAGCTTATTGCCTGCCTGTTAAAGAACCTGGATGTCTTCGCCTGGATAGCGGAAGACATGCCAGGAGTGGATCCTGATGTAGCTTGCCATCACCTCACCATTGCTCCTGATTACAAACCTATTCAGCAAAAGAAGCGGGAGGTGGCAATGAAGCTAGCCGAGCCAATCAAGGAAGTGGTTGCGAAGCTTCTGAAGGCAAAATTCATTTGTGAAATTCAATACCCGGCTTGGGTATCAAATGTTGTAATGGTGAGGAAGCTGGGGGGAAAATGGAGGATGTGCGTTGACTTTACAAAATTAAATAAAGCGTGCCCCAAAGATTGTTATCCACTGCCTCGAATGGATGCTTTAGTATATTTTGCGGTTGGGTACCCTTTATGAGTTTTTTAGATGCATTTTC
Organism: Platanthera zijinensis; assembly: GCA_039513925.1. Taxonomy (NCBI): domain Eukaryota; kingdom Viridiplantae; phylum Streptophyta; class Magnoliopsida; order Asparagales; family Orchidaceae; genus Platanthera; species Platanthera zijinensis. Next base: position 205,983,679 of record CM077082.1, on the reverse strand, counting down.
TAGTTATCACCAGATTAGGATGCATAAGCCCGACATCCCCCATACGTCTTTTATCACGAACGATGGCTGTTACTGTTATCTTGTGATGCCTTTCGGGTTAAAAAACGCAGGCGCTACTTATCAACGTATGATGGATTTTGTTTTTAAAGAACAAAAAGGGAGGAATCTTGAAGTGTACATTGATGATCTTCTTATTAAAATTAAAACCTTTGCTTTACATTTACAAGATCTCATAGAGACATTCATTACCCTACGAAAGTATAACATGAAGTTAAATCCATTGAAATGTATCTTCAGAGCAAACAAAGGGAAATTTATCGGTCATCTTCTTACCCACGAAGGTCTTGCCCCCAACCAAGATAAAGTTAAAGCAATCCTCAACATGCCATCACCTCGCTCCCTAAAGAAGTTTAGTAACTAGGGGAAGGCTAGCGGGCCTTGGGAGATTTATTTCCAGAGTGGGGGATAAAAACGCTTCATTCTTTAAAACTCTTCGCGGGGGATCCAAATTTGAGTGGACTGAAGAATGCACGGAAGCTTTTAAGCAGCTAAAAGGGCAACTCACCGCCACTCCTTTACTTCAAAGTCCTCGAACTGGAGAAACCTTGTTTATCTACCTGGGAGTTGGCTCAGAAGTGATAAGCTTAGTTCTGGTTAGATAGGAAGGAAAAAGGAAATATCCGATATATTATGTGAGCTATATATTGAAAAACGCTGAAACCAGGTATCCAATCCTTGAGAAGCTTGCATTAGCACTAGTAATCTCCGCCAGAAGACTTCGATCATATTTCCAAGCGCATTCAATCAGGGTGATTACTGATCAACCATTAAAAAGTATTCTGGAAAAACCGGAGCACTCGGGGAGACTGGCCAAATGGGCAATTGAACTCAGCGAGTTTGACATGTCATATGTACCCCGAACGGCTATCAATGCACAGGTATTGGCAAATTTCTTGATAAACACAACCGAGTCCAATACTTAACCTGAAAGAAAGGGGGTTATTTAGATCTACTCTAGAGGGGGGGGGGTGAATAAAGTATAAAAAATCGTGGCTGTTTTTAGTTTTATATCAGAGTTAAAAATTAAGTGATACCAATAATAAATAAATATAAGAAGAGAGGGAAGCTATTCTAATTTATCACAACAAACAGCAAGAGCAAGAAAAAAATAAGAGCAACCAGATGACATAAGAAATTTTATAGTGGTTCCCCAAATCTTGGTACATCCACTCTTCTACCACACTGGTAGGAATCACTCTCAGGTTTTTGATAAGGTGAATGCCACCAAATAATATCTATTTGTAGGGAGATATCACAACCCTTCTAGATTTTGATCAGGTTCCGGAAAACCATTGAAGTATTTTGATCAGGAAACCTCACAACCAAAAATTACTTTTGAAGGGAGTAAGAACCCTCTGTACAGTGGGGGGAAAAGAAGTTGAGTTGTCTTCTCTGTTCTCAATCAAAATGAGAGAAGACTTGAGAGTGATCCTTGATTGTTTCAAGGCTTGTCCTGTGATCTTGAATGTTTTAGGAATCCAAAGCCTTGCTCAGGGTGTAGATCTTGATTTTCAGAAAGCTTAGACTGATTGTGATGAATGTCTTTTCTTGCTTCCTGGAAGAACACTTGTATGAAGAACTGAGAATTGTTCTTATTTTTCTGACTTGTGTTCTCTGAATTTTCTCTGTGTAATTTCTGAGTTTCAATATCGACCTCTCTGTGTTGATTCACTGAATATAATTCCTTTTGAATAATACCGATCTGGATTCAAACTGGCACACCTTGATTGACAGCCGGGATCATGGAAACTTGTGCAACGTCTATAAGGAAATTAAATTTATTTCTCTAACTGTCCCATAAAGTGCTGTATAATAACTCGGTGAATACCAGTAATTAATGCTTGCTAAGGAACGACTATATTCAGAGAATATATGCATTAATCACTCAGAGTCATATAAGCAATAAAATAATCAGACAATAAGAAAATTAATAACTACAAAGAATAATAGTTGATCTGACAGTTATCGTCGATCTGGTCCTGAGATCGTCGAACTCAAACATCCTCTATCGTTGAGCTGAGCCCTATGATCATTGAATAAAAAATCTGCTTTCCAAACTGGGCTTCAAGATCGTCGAACTAAGATGGTTGATCGTCGATCTCAATCCTGAAAGTAGATCAGAGATCGTCGAACTAAGTTCAGCAATCGTCGATCTCAGCATTCATATATTAACTCTGAGATCATCGAACGCAGAACGAAGATCGTCGAACTCTCTTCAGAGATCTTCGAATGCCTTTTACTTAGTCAATTTTCTACATTGTTCAGTCTCTGTTGTCTTCTAAGTCTCTGATATCTTGGTCTTATCTCACTGAGTTGTTGACCTACCTGACACCTTAAGACACTAGACTAGACCATGTCTATACAATGTGGGTCTGACTTAGCCTAGATTAGTGAACTTAGCCAAAATCCAAACTAGGGGTCCAACAATCTCCCCCTATTTGGGTGAGGTCACTAAACAACATAAAAAAGAATACAACAGCAAAACAAACAAACATATCCGTCATGAATATAAAGAGAATTCAACAGATATTTCCAGAAAGAGTTATAAACACAAAGTGAAAAAGAATTCTAAGACTGATCAGGTGCTGGCTTGGTAAATTCTATTTTCCTTTTTGAATCAGCTGCTTCCTATTTTGACATCTTTAAGCTAGCTTCACCAAGAACTTTTTGAGATGATGCTCTGGGAACAACTGCCTCAGGGTGAACCTGCATATAGGCATTAGCATCAAAAATATTCTTATCTATGTCAAATTTTTCAAGCTCTTTCTCCCTTTATTTTGACATAGTTAAAAATTTAGAAGGGTCAACTCCTTCTCATGCTTTGTTTATCTGGGAGAGAGTAATTAGTTCATGAAACCTAGCCATCCTGAAATTAGGATCTAGCTCAAGTTCATACTATGAAGTTTCTTCTTCTGAGTTAAGAGAAATTTTCTGATGCTTTCTGGGCTTAATTGATTGTTCTAGAAACTGTCTTTGTTGCTAAATGCTGGGATTGGCTGTCATGTAGATTTGGAGGAGGTCTGACTTCACTGAATTTTCCAGGGACTCTGAATTTTCTGCTGAAGTCTGAACTATCTTTTCTGTTAGCCTGATCATGATGTCCACCTCTCCTTCTAGAATAACCCCTTGAATAAGACCTGGATGGTCTACTGTGAGAATGAGGGGCATAAGATCTTTGTTGCTGGGTGGAGGTAGCAGTCTTGGAAGCAATATTGCCTGAAGAACCTGCTGAAGGAGGAGGAGGTGGATCTTTCCTGAAAACTTTGACAGGAGAAGACCCAGTCTTTCTCCTTTTCTTTTGAGCCTTCAACTCATTTTTAGAGAATCTCATCCAGTGAGGAGTAGATGGAGTAAGAGTAATGTTGTGCCTTATAAAGTAGGGGATGTCATCTTGATGATTTGACTTTGGCACTTCCCTCACTGGAGCTTTCCTTTTCTTAGATAATTTATTCTTTTTATTGTCATCTGAATCTGAGTCTGAATCTGAATCAGAAGCTTGATCATCATCAGAGAATCCTTGGGGATTATCATACAAAGCATCAATCTCTGCAATTACATCTTTAGAAACTGGAGCCTTGACTGGAGCTGGAGCTGGAACTGGAAGAGAAAGTTCCTCAACTATATCAGCAGCCATAACTTCATCCAAGTCTGGGACTGGAGAAGTAGAACAGACAAAGGTTGGAGGAGAGAAAGCCTTGGGCTCTGAAGTCTCAACCTCAACCTTGCTGATTGATTCAGCCTCTAGAGCTGCAGAAAGATCAGGCTTTGGAGCTGAAAAACTCTGAAGAAAATGTTGCAAAACAACTGTGCTCACCTGAGCAGTCCAACATACTATATCTGTGCAATACTTAGGAGTAACAAATGAAAGAATGTAGCTACTGAATAGAGTATTAAACATATCTAGAATAACAGACAATTCCCCTAAAGGATAAATAGAATGTCCAACAGAAGGAACTTCTACTTCCAAAGAATCAAAAGAATCATTTGACAAAAATGTCTTAAGCTATGTATCTTTTAAAACTATATCTACAACTGTATCTGTCTCTGTCAAAACTGTATATATAACTGACAAAACTGTAGCTGCCTCTACTACTGCAATTGCTGGAGGAGGGAGAACTTCTTCACTGGACATCTTCCCCTGCTTGGTAGCTGTAATGTCTGCTGCCAGGCCTCTAGATGAAGAAGGGCCAGAGATAGAGGCAACAATAGAATTGATGGAATCTAGGAGAGGTGCAATGGCATCCTCTACAATAGTTTTGATGGTAGGGGTTAGAAGAGCAATGAGAGCAGATGGGTCAGAAGATGTGGATGGTAGGGAAGAAGTGGATTGTCCACATACTGTATAGATGGAGAAAGTGGTAGGGGGAATGAGTGGTTCTGGGATATCCATGGGTTCTGGAATGTCCATGGGTTCTGGATGTGGGGAAGGTTCATGAGATGGTGAATGAGGTGGGGAAGGAGTTGGTGAAGGTGTTGGAGATGGAATGTTTAGATTAAAAGTGGGCGAGGCTTGGATTGAAATGCTGGTGGAAGGGATCTCCTCTAGATACGTTGGTGGTGGAGATACTGGAGGAGGATAAGGAGGAGGGCTTGGAGGTGGAGTTGGTTGATGTTGAAGTGGAGATGATGGTCTTGCTGGAGATGGAGGTGGAGGAGGAGGAATCTCTGGTTCATCTTCCCTAGGGTGAGGAGTGACTAAAGCAGTCCTTGTGTACTCAGAAGTCCTGTGGGAGGAGGGATCCCTGGAGCGCTTTGATATGGTCCTCTTCCACATTCCAAAGAGAGCTGAGGTCAGCCTCTTGGAAGTATTGATAAAGATTGTTGGGGATGTCAATAATTAAGGGCATTTTCAGTGAGAAAAATCCCTAGAAGTCTCCCAAAACAGACCTCTCTCTTATTTGTTTTCTTCTTAATCAACTCAAACATTACTTCAGCCTAATTAACAGCCTTCTTATTGACCAAGGCACTCATCAACAGGAATTGGTGCCTGGTATTATTGTCATGGGCAGTGTGCTTCCTAAGCAACACTTTTCCTACAATGTCTAGCAAGAACATGTATTGAGGCGACAAGTTCTTCTTTAGAAGCTTGCTAGGGTTTGCATCAGCATGACCCATTTTGGCAAGCATGGCAGCAAAATCTTCCTTGGCCATTTCAATATCATCTTCTCCATTCTAAAAACCCAAAATCTCTGTAAGAACGACAGGGATTAGACTTACCTCCTGTCCAGCAATTGTTCAAACCACTGATTTACCATCTAGAGATGCAGAAGTGAATGCCCACTCCTTAATCTCTACGACTGGTAGTTTTATCCTAGTAGTCATCAGTTTCTGTAACTTTGGTTCTTCAAATAACTTTAGAACATCCTGAAAAATCTGGTCACAGTGCTTGAAAGATCCAAGATCAATGTCGAATCCTTAATCGAACTTCATGCTTGAGAGAATCGCCGTTGTGATTGCCATGAGAGAGTTCCTGCAAAGAAAATAAGAGATCAAGTGCACGGGAACTGAAAGCGCGAGACTATTTTCGTCTAAACCCTAGATTATAAGGTTTGGGAAGACGAAAATGCGGAATTAGTCGAGCGAAATAAATAATAAAAATGACTTCAATTCAGCGGTTTGCGAAATATTTTAATATAAAATGAGTTCGATAACCGCAAAATTGAAGAGAAGGAATAAATCGTCGATCTCAGATCGATGATGAGTTCTCTGAACCAAAAATCATCGATCTCCGTTCGACGACAATTGCTTCACTAAGAAGTGATCGTCAATCTCCGTTTGACGATCGACTTCACGAAGCGCTAGCAGATCATCGATCTCCGTTCGACGATCTGTCAACAAATCATCGACCACAGACAGAAGGTTAAATAATCTCATCTCCATTAATCATACCAAGCTGATTCATAAAGAGTACGTGTTTCTTTTCATCCAAGGGTTTGATAAAAATATCTGCCCTTTATAAATCAGTAGGGATGAAGGTGAGGTTAATTTTCTTTCTGTCCACACACTCTCTAATGAAATGATGTCTTACATCTATATGCTTTGTCCTAGAATGATGGACTTGATTCTGTGTTATAGAAATATCACTAGTACTATCACAAAATATGGTTGAATTATTTAAATTGTATCCATAGTCTAGGAATTGATTTTGTATCCATAGCATCTGTGAACAGCAATTGCCAGCTGCTATGTATTCAGCTTCTACTGTTGATGTAGACACAGATGTCTGTTTTTCACAAAACTAAGAGACAAGCCTAGCACCTAGGAACTGACATGTTCCAGAGGTACTCTTCCTGTCAACTCTACATTTAGCAAAGTCAGTATCTAAGTATCCAGTCAACTCAAATTCTGACTCAGTTGGATACCAGAGTTCTAGATTAGGGCAACTCTTTATATATCTCAAAATCCTTTTAAGTAAAATAAGGTGGGATTCTTTAAGGTTCACCTGGAACCTAGCACAAAGGCATGCAACAAACATTATATCAGACCTACTTGCTGTAAGGTATAACATGGATTTAACAATGGCCCTATATAATTTCTGATCAACAGGTTTCCCATGCTCATCAAAATCAATTACAACATTAGTATCCATGGGTGTTTTCTTTGCTGAAGCATCAGCCATCCCAAACCTTTTGATCAGCTCTTTAGCATACTTAGACTGGGATAAGAAGATACCATCAGGTGTCTGCTTCACTTGGAGACCATGGAAGTAGGAGAGCTCACCCATACTACTCATCTCAAACTTTTAATGCATAAGGTTTGAAAACCTCTTGCATAGTTTGGGATCTGTAGAGCCAAATATTATGTCATCTACATATATTTGTACTAATAGTATTTTATACTGATGATGCTTTATAAATAAAGTCCTATCTATAATGCCTCTAGAGAATCTATACTCTAACAAGAAGCTAGCTAGGGTCTCCTACCAAGCTCTTGGAGCTTGCTTGAGGCCATATAGAGCTTTTTGCAATCTATAAATAAAAGAAGGTTGAGTTGGAGAGATAAAACCTGGTGGTTGTTCAACATACACCTCTTCTTTGAGTTCTCCATTTAGAAAGACACTTTTTACATCCATTTGATAAACTTTGAATTTTTGAGATGCAACATATGCCAAGAAAATTATGATTGCCTCTAACCTTTCCACTGGTGCAAAGGTTTGATCATAATCAATGCCTTATTCCTGCCTATAACCTTGAGCAACAAGCCTAGCCTTGTTCCTTATAATTGCTCCTTGTGCATCCAACTTGTTATTGAACACCCATTTTGTTCCAATCACTGGGTAGTTCTTTGGTCTTGGGACCAATTCCCAAACTCTACACCTCTTAAATTGGTTGAGCTCCTCTTGCATTGCAAGGATCCAATGGGGATCTTGCTCAACATCTTGAATGGATTGGGGCTCAAATTGAGAAATGAAGCAGGCATGCATCAAATCCAGGTGGAGTTGATGTCTAGTATGCACACCTGCTGATATGCCTCCAATCACTTGAGATACATGATGATGTTTAAGTGTGACTAAATCAGTAGGAGGAGTTGGTTGTTCAACAGCTGGTGGGGGTAATTCCTCATGTGAAATTATTTCAGCTGTTGGAACCATATCTGCGGGCTCACTGATTTCTTTATCACTGTTTTCAACTATTTGTGGAGATGGTGGTGTAACAGCCTCAGGGGTAAGGGTCACAACCTACAAATTATCACACAAAGTAGGCACCTGCAAAGTCTGAATATGCTACCTTCCTGAATGTGACAGCACCTATTTTGACTTTCCCATAACCTTCAGTCTGGCCACAGTTAGAGTCACCAAAAATAACTTTAGGTCCTAGCTTTGACTTGTAGCTGGATAAGTTGTCCTTCCATCCTATCATGTGCTTTGTGCACCCACTGTCCAGATACCATTGCTGGTAATATGATGGACAACTCTTTACCATCAATAATTAAAAGGTTAATTGTTCTTGATCCAGGTTACCTTGGGTCCTTTATTTACTTGATAGGTAAAACTAGTAATAACTGAACTAGTTGGCTGAGATTGATATCCTAAGTGATGATATCTTCTATTTGGAATTTTTTAGTTGGTGAATGGATTAACAGGTTTCTTATTTATATTAAAGTTTCTGTTAGAATTATGATTTTTATTACTTCTTATTGGGTTCGATGATTGAAAGTGAGATTGTCGATCTGAGTTCGACGACATGGGTTGAGATCGTCGATCTCTGCTCAGAGAAGGATAGTACTCATTCTCTGTGCCCCATGTTCGTCAATCTCTGCTCGACGATCCATAAAAAAATCATCGATCAAAGTAAGATGATTAGTTATAGTAAATATTTTCGTTCATAGATCGTCGATCTGGGTTCGACGATCTGTTCACATTTCGTCGATCTGAGTTCGACAAAAACAGCTGAACATTATTTTATTTTGATTTTGTCTGTTTCTATTTTTCTGTTTAGGTTTGTTTTTATTTGAAGTTGATGGTTTTTCATAGATTAGTTCCTTACCCTTTTCAGAGATGAATTTTACAGGAGTCCTTAATATATTTTTCTGAACCAGTGGGGGTTGGCTTGATGAAGCACCCATGCCCAGCTTGCCAGTGAGTCTGACATTAACGGTGCTTGTAATGTCCATCAGCTTGAGGCTTCTCCCATTAAGGGATTGTTCAAGTTGCCTTGCCTCAACTAGTTCAGTTTTAAATTTAATTATTTGTTCATTAGTAAGTGTAATATCATCTTTTAGTTGATTGTTCTCTACAACTAGATTACTTTGTTCATTTAATTGCTCTCTAAGTTGTTTAATTTCTTTTTTTGAACTAATTAAATCTATACACATAGTTTTAAATTCATGTAAGAAATCTTCTAAATTGAAAATCAAAAGATGAAAGTACCCGATCCACTTCAGAGAGTGGTTCTTCATCATCTGATGAGTCTTCTTTTGAATGAATGCTGGAAGCATCAATTGCCATTAGGAAAACTTCCTTTGCCTTTGCTTCCTCTTCATCTTCATCACTGGAGCTAGAGGATATGGAGTCCTCTTCTATATCACTCCAAGTTTCTGCTACAAAGCCTTTCTCTTTCCTCTTATGTTTGCTTGAGGAAGGCTTGCTATACTTCTATTTTCTGGTTTTCTTGTCTTTTCTTTTCTCCTTCTTCTGATTCTTTGGACACTCAGAGAGGTAGTGTCCAGGTTTCCTACAACCAAAACAAACAACCTCTTTAGTTGGTGTTTTGTCATACCTGGGCTTATCTTCTTGTCTGGATGACTTCTTCCTAAAGTCTATTTTGCCCATCTTATAGAATCTCTTTGCCAAGAGAATCAAGAATTCTTCATTAACAGCAGGAGCTGCTATTTTTTCTGTAGCCTTGAATGCAATATTTTGCTCTTTCCTGACTGATGTTGAGGCCTTCTATTCTGCCTCTCTTGTCTTTGTCAGGTGCTCAAAAGATTTGAGCTTTCTAAGAAGAGTTTCTGTGGAGATTTCAGTAATGCTTCTGGCATCCTTGATTGACCAGATCCTTATGTCCCATGAGCTGGGAAGACACATAAAGATATTGTCATTGATCTCAGTCAATGAGATGTCCTTGTCCAATGTCTTCAGTTCAATAATGATGGCACTCAGTCTGCCATACATTTCTTCAACTTACTCTCTGTCCTATTTTCTGAAATTCTCATTTTTTGATATGAGAAGGGATCTTCTATCCTTCCTTTCTTCTACTGATCCTGCCACCATCTGGTTCAAGTAATCCAAGATGGCCTTTGCTGAGGTACAGTCAGCAACCTTTTGGAATATGTCATCTGACAAGGTCTGGGCCAGTATGTTCATGGCCTTGACATCAGCAACCTTTGCTTTCTTCTGTGCATCAGTCCACTCAGGTGGTGGAACTGCGTGAGTGTCAGTGGATGTGGAAGTTGTTGTAGATGGTTGATGTGGACCTGTCAAAATAGAGTTAAAAATATCTTCATCAATTGAGTTCATGTACAATCTTATTCTTGCCTTCCAGATACTGAACTTATTTAAGTTATAGACTGGAGGTCTGGTGCTAGCATAGTCCTTGTTCTATGCCATGTGATAAAAGAATAACTAGGGAGAAAAAATCTGAATAAACATGAATCTTGATTCAAGTGTTAGCTTGTTCAACCAAAGAAACACACTCTCTGATACCAATTTAAAGAAAGGGGGTTATTCAGATCTACTCTAGAGGGGGGGGGGGAGGGGTGAATAGAGAATAAAAACTTTTTCCTGTTTTTAATTTTATATCAGAGTTAAAAATTAAGTGATACCAATAATAAATAAATATAAGAAGAGAGGGAAGCTATTCTAATTTATCACAGCAAACAGCAAGAGCAAGAAGAAAATAAGAGCAACCAGACGACACAAGAAATTTTATAGTGATTCCCCAAATCTGAGTACATCCACTCTTCTACCACCCTGGTAGGCATCACTCTCAGGTTTTTGATCAGGTGACTGCCACCAAATAATATCTATTTGCAGGGAGATATCGCAACCTTTCTAGCTTTTGATCAGGTGCCGAGAAACCACTGAAGTCTTTTGATCAGGAGACCTCACAACCAATAATTACTTTTGAAGGGAGTAAGAACCCTGTGTATAGTGGGGGGAAAAAGAAGTTGAGTTGTCTTCTCTGTTCTCAATCAAAATGAGAGAAGACTTGAGAGTGATCCTTGATTGTTTCAAGGCTTGTCCTGTGATCTTGAATGTTTCAGAATCCAAAGCCTTGCTCAGGGTGTAGGTCTTGATATTCAGAAAGCTTAGACTGATTGTGATGAATGTCTTTTCTTGCTTCCTGGAAGAACACTTGTATGAAGAACTGAGAATTATTCTTATTTTTCTGACTTGTGTTCTCTGAATTTTCTCTGTGTATTTTCTGAGTATTAGTATCGACCTCTCTGTGTTGATTCACTGAATATAATTCTTTTTGAATAATACCGATTTGATTTCAAACTGGCACACCTTGATTGAATGCCGGGATCATGGAAACTTGTGCAACGACTATAAGAGAATTAAATTTATTTCCCTAGCTGTCCCATGAATAGCTCTATAATAACTCTGTGAATACAAGTAATTAATACTTGCCAAGTAACGGCTATATTCAGAGAATATATGCATTAATCACTCAGAGTCATATAAGCAATAAAATAATCAGTCAATAAGAAAAACAATAACTGCAAAGAATAATAGTTGATCTGGCAGTTATCGTCGATCTGGTCCTGAGATCGTCGAACTCAAACATCCTTTATCATCAAGCTGAGCCCTATGATCGTTGAACTTAAAATTTGCTTTACAAACTGGGCTTTAAGATCGTCGAATTGAGATGGTTGATCGTCGATCTCAATCCTGAAAGTAGATCATAGATTGTCGAAATAAGTTTAGCAATCGTCGATCTAAGTATTCAGAGATTAACTCTGAGATTGTCGAACGCAGAACGAAGATCGTCGAACTCTCTTCTGAGATTGTCGAACGCCTTTTACTTAGTCAATTTTCTACATTATTCAGTTTCTGTTGTCTTCTAAGTCTCTGATGTCTTGGTCTTGTCGCACTGAGTTGTTGACCTACTTGACACCTTAAGACACTAGACTGGACCCTGGCTCTACAATGTGGGTCTGACTCAGCCTAGATTAGTGAACCTAGCCCAAATCCAAACTAGGGGTCCAAAAAAACTAGCTGATCTATCCCCGCTAGCATGGACAATCTACGTAGATGGTGCTTCAGGCAAAAACTCTTCGGGAGCAGGAGTAGTGCTCATTAACCCCAATGGGGTCAAATTAAAACATGCCATAAAGTTGTATTTCCCATCCAATAACCAAGCAGAGTATGAAGCACTCTTAGCAGGCCTGCGGTTCGCAAAGGAGTTGGGAATAGACTGTGCGCATATTAAAACCAACTCATTAGTAATGACATCACAAGTATTGTAAAATTTCGAAACCAAAGACCTCACCTTAAAGAAATATCTAATGCTAGCCAAGGCAGAGATTGGGAGGTTTAAAAGCTTCACTATTGAGCATGTTTCAAGAGTGCACAATACCGAGGAAAACTACTTAGCAAAATTTGGTCTTCCCTCGGGAGAATCAACTTCAGAGCTTTTTTATCCGGCTACGGAAGAAGGAGAGTTGATGCAGATAGAACAACGACCCTCTTGGATGGATCCGTTCAAATCATACCTCTCAACAGGAGAACTGCCTCAGACTTTGAAAGATAAGAGAAGATTCAGAATGTAGGCGGCAAATTACAAACTTATTTTCGGAATTCTATATAGAAAGACTTTCCTCTCCCCAATAGAAAGGTGTGTATCTGAGGAGGAGGTTCCAATAGTACTCCGGGAAGTTCACTCTGGAGAATGTGGCAGCCATTCAAGAGCAAGAACTTTGGAGAGAAGAATATTGCGGCAAGGTTATTTTTGGACCACAATGAAAACAGATTCTGAATCCTATGCGCAGAAGTGTATCCAATGCCAAAGATTTGCTCCTCTTCAACTCCGATCATCGTAGAAACTTGTGTCAATCACCACCCGCTGGCCTTTCGCAGTTTAGGGAATGGACCTCCTCGAGTCGTTTCCCATGGCAAGTGGGCAGCGACGCTTTATCTTGGTTATGATTGATTATTTCAACAAATGGATTGAAGCCAAGACGCTAGCAAAGACAATAACCCAAGTGATAAAAAGCTTTGTGTGGGGAGAGATAATTTGCCGGCATGGAATCCCGATGGCAATAATTACGGATAATGGGCCGCAGTTCAATAATGAAGAGATGACGGACTTTTGCAAACAAGTCGGCATAGAACTACGATTTTCGTCAGTTCATAATCCCAGAAACAATGGCCAAGTAGAAGCTGCGAATAAACAAATAGACAATTTGATAAAAAAGAAAGTGCAAAATCTTAGAGGCAACTGGGCAGATGAGGTTACTTCAGTCCTATGGACCCTCAGGACAACCCCTTCATCAGCTATCGGAGAAACCCTTTCAAGCTTGCTCACGGCTCGGAGGCTCTCATCCCCGTAGAGTTTGAAGTTCCGACTCCTAGAGTATTGTTAGCCAGGCAGAGCTGGGAAGATTGGCTTGAAATTAACGACAAGAACACAAGACATAGCTTGGATCAAATTGACGAAATGCGGGATGAAGCCGCCATCAGGCAAGAGGAAGTCAAGAGAAGAATGACCAGATATTTTGACAAGAATATCAGGGTCAAGCATTTTTTAGTAGGAGATCTCATTCTGAAAAAAAATAGATGCAGTCGCAAGAACTGGTTCAGTGGGGAAGCTAAACCCAAACTGCAGTGGACCATTCGTCATTAAGAAAGTTCTGAAAAATGGGGCATACCAGTTGCAAACTTATGACAGAGAAGATATACCTCATACTTGGAATGGTGATTATTTAAAGCGGTTTTATGCTTAAAAAAACACTTGTCATTTGGGTTCATTTCAATGATTATATCAATGAGAATCTCTTGCCAATACTTTTTCTTGCATGACACAAGCATTTCTCCTTATCTGCAATTCAGAACAAAAGATCACTGAATCAAGAGACATCGCCAAGTCCAGCCTGGATCCCCCCCGAGAATTGTTGTCATTAGCATAATGACCACGTGTAGCGGGGAGATTTCGCACCATACAGTGGGAGCTTGCAGATTCTCACGCGGTGGGCTACTGGATTTTGGATCCCAGGTGGTACCTGAATCCACCTCTGCATTTTTGGAGGGACAGGGTGGTTGTTAGCTCTACCGAGCTTTGCAAGGGATAGTGTACATCTTGATGATCTCTTTGAGGAAAGCACTGCCATCCGGCACCTTCCCAAAGATCATCCAAGTTTGTACTCTCGAACACTCTTCGATACTCTCAAACGGTGCCTGCAGGGAGCCCATGGCTTAGCTGATCAATTAAGGAAAGCAATGCATCCGACTTCCACCTGCCCAATTGATCAAATTGGCCTTTATCCCAGGCAAGAGAGCAGTGTTTTCTTTTTCCTAAATTAAGCTGAAGGTTACGACTTTTCTGACCTGGCGTGGAAAGCAATGCTATATGCACCTGCCAACCAGTTGGGTCATTTCTTTTGCGGACTGACATGGGAATTCACACAGTCTGTGGTCTTCTGCCAGCTTACAAATTGTGTAGAGCAATACTATATGCACCTGCCCGCTCGGTTAGGTTGGGTCATCTCATTTGCGGACAAATATTGGTATCCGCTCAGTTCGCCGTTTTCTGCCAGGAGATCTTGCAACTGACCTTGCGTGGAAAGCAATGCTATATGCACCTGCCCGCCCGGTTAAGTTGTGGGTCATTTTCTTTTCGAGGGCTGTATCTTGGTATCCGCATAGAACACCGTATTTCACAGAGTTGCAACTTTTCTGACCTTGCGTGGAAATCAATACAATATGCACCTGCCCGCTCGGTTAAAGTTGGGTCATGCGTACTGATGTTAGTATTCGCGCATTCCGCAAATTTCTGCCAGAAATCTTGCGTGGAAAACAATGTTGTATGCACCTGCCCACTCAGTTTTAATTATTTCTATTCAGACTCAACACTGGTATTCACACAGCCTGCAAGACTCGGTTTGTCCAGCTAGTTATAATCCAGGTTTATAATTCCCTCAGTTCGCGATAACGATCATAGATCTCTCAGCTCGCGTGGAATTTGGTTATTTTATATGCGGACTGGAATAAATATCCGTTTGAGTCTACCGATTATATCTTTAACATAAACCGAGCGAGCTGCAAATCAAGTTCCGTGGCCTGGGTTATTACCAATGAATCTATCCTAATCATGCGGCCTAAAAACTAAGCAGCGCGAACTGATTTCCATTAATAAATGATCACAACTTGATTACATTACGGAACAAGTCTCGTGAGAGCAGGGAAGAACAAGAAATGAACAATTAAAAAATAGCACAAGATGCGAGCTGAGCAACATGTCTTTTATATTCATTCAAAAAATCTTTACATATTTTTCTATCTTGTATGCGACTTTAAGCGGAGTGCGCCTTATTAAAAAAATGAAAAAAAAATAAAATACATATCAGTCGACAGTCTTCTGCTTCTTTCCCGCAGGCGCCTCAGGGCTAGACCCATCCACGTCAAATCATGGAGAGTAGCCATCTGAGTCGCTGCTACCGCTGTCCAAACTTTTACTATCCGCGGACTCTGTCTGCCACTTGCTCTCTTCAGAACTTGAAGAAGATGAGAACTGTGCGGACTGGCTTCCCTGTTGCTGGATTGAAGCAGCGTCATCAGGAACTTCATCCTCAGCAGGCCCAACTTCCTCATCGTCCTCCTCATCCGCCACTACTTTTCCTTTATCAGCCTGCTCCAGCTCGGCAACCCTCTCCTCTAGCTCGAGGATGAGCTGCAGGAAAGGGATCTCGTTCACCCCTTCTTTCGCGAAGCCATCAACAATGAAGCGCTCGACAACGACCTCAACAGTTTCCTTCACGAAAGGGAACATGGCGTCTTGGAAGTTGTGGTTTGTAACATCATACGCGGTCTGCAAAAAGAGAAGATATGTCAGTCCACGGCGGATAAGCATAAAAGATCGCTGCGAATACTGAGACTTACCGCTTCATTCTATTTATACTGATTAACTCTTTTTCCTAGCCGCCGGTTCTTGTTCTTCAGCAACTCGTTCTCTATCCTGAGTTGCTCATATTCTTCGAGCAGGTCGCGCGTGAGGCAGCCCGGGAAATGGTTGGTCACCGCGCTGTTCACGCTGAATTGGGCAGCGAGAAGGGGGATATCTGCCGACACCATGTTCTTCAGGTCGCGCAAATTGCGCTTCCCGTAGAGTGCGGAAATCGCAACAGGTGCGTGGTGCGAGATCCACGGACTCCTCCAAGAAGGAAGGGTGGAGGAGAGGCGGACGTGCTTATTCTTCTCATGCCAATTGATCATCGGGTTCCCCCGTAGATCCTTCTGATTCTTTCCGAAGCCTTGCAAATCAAAATCTTTTGGAGGAGGAATAGTCCGCAGCGAGATCCCTTTCCTGTTTCCTCTTCTTTGCAATTTCCTTTTTTCTCTCTCCTTGTGTTGGAGCCAGTCCGCCCAGTGTTTGGGGCGGATTAGCCGGCACCGCAAGGCTCGCTGCAAGAAAAGAAACTAAATTAATAGGTTGCAGGTCGCGATGGATATGTTCCAGGTCGCAACAAGTACAAAAGCGTTTGGAAGGACTTACTTTCTTGGGAGGCTATGGTTTCCAGGTTGGGCAGGAGCGGGAGGTAGTACTCGATGTCAAGTCTTGCTCCTGCCAAGAACACAACAATTGCGCCCTCCACCGCATCGAGCTTCACGCTCTTGAAAGCAGAGTCCGCACGTACTTGCGGACACGTGTGTGAGAACCCTAGGTCGCCCTTAAAGATGAGGTACCGCGAGGTCCAGTTATGGATCTTATTAGGTAAGCCCACAACTTTAATTCCTCGGCAGTAGAAGTATATCTCGCCTTTATATTGGCGGCCTCGGGAGGGAGTGATGGAGCGGACAAAAAATATTCTTCTAAACATATTCAGAGAGAACGCGATCTTCTCAGACCGCAAGTAGGATACATAACTATAAATAGCAGCTATGGTGTTCTGCGCGAGCTGCCCTGGAACCACGGCGTAATGATCGAAAATATCTGCGATCTCCCACAGCAGAGGGAACTTGAACCCGCTGTCAAAATGGTCAATGGGGATAGCGATTTGCGTCGCGGTGGAGAAGTTTAATCTCTCTTGTTCTTTAGGAAGTCGAGCGAGGACTCGAGAGCCCGCCATATGCTGCTCGATGAAGGCATCCAGTTCAGCTTCTGTTAGTTTGCACTTTTTGTGTTCCATAGAATGGAATGCAACTGCTGCATCAGTTCGTGCGTATACCATTTTCGCAGACCGTAGGGATTTCCGCATTGATCGCATTTCCTATCCAGAGAGAAAATCAGGGCCCTATTTATAGAAAAATTGGTCTGACAAAATTTTCAGCCAGTCCGCGTAAATCTGTCAAAAGTTGCGGGCTTATTAGCAGTCCGCCCAGCTCGCCTTATTCAGTTTTCCTGCAAGTTCAAAGCAAACCTGCTAGGCAGTCCCCAAACTCAATTTTCAGCAATTTAAAAATCAAATAAGCAAACGCAAGAGTAGTCCGCGCTCAGCGTCAACTTGCAGAGAATTCCATGACACAGATCGCAGCACGACAAATCATAGTACAATATACAAATCAAATGTTCAAGTCACAATTTACATCACAATACGAACAAATCAAATGTTCATAACACATTATACAACAGATCAAACTCAAATCTCCCGTTTGCGGACTCAGCGGCCTCCACGATCAGGTTGAGTAGGTCGCTCCTGCTTATCCTTCCCAAGATGAGCCGCTTGGTCACTCGCTCGCAATATCTCGCCGTATAGCTGGTGAACAAGGTGGTGCATGGTGTTAAAGGTGTGGTGCATGTGCGAGGCATCCTTGTCAATCCGGCTTAACACAACCATAGGCTTGCCTGCCGGCCTCGGCTCCTCGTCCTCCACGGGCTGCCCGGGCCGGAACCTCCACCGAAACAGGACGGTCGGTCAGTTGCGGCCTCCCTGCTGCGATCTCGACGACCTGCTTCTTCTTCCCTTCCCGCACGAGTGCTAAGTATCGGCCCCTGAAGTGGCGGGCATCGTCACCTAAGCGTTGATTCTCCTCCTTCAGTTTCGCCATTTCCACAGTGATGACGACGACCTGATTCTCTAGAGCCTTCTCTTGCTCTGTCTGCTTTTCTAGTTCTTTTTGCATATTCTTTTTCTAACACCAAGTTGACTAGGCCGGATTGGTCGCCTCGTGCGGACTCAGGAATGGAGATCACACCAGACTGCCCTGGAGTATTGACTTTAGGAGACGACATGATCTCGCCAGCTTCAGAAGAACCGGGTGGCGATTTTCGCCCTGCAACAAAAGAAACAAAGTTTGCGTTAGTCTCCAGACCGCGGCGAACTCAAAAAGGTAAAGATTAATTCACTTTTTGTAATCATTGCAGCGATCTGGCAGCTATCAAAGGCAGGTCGTCTCACACGCTCCGGATCAAAGGCACCTAAGTGCTGCCTCCATTCGCGGTGAACCTTTGCCCTCATCTCGACCATCGAACTACTCGGAACGATGTCATTGGTCTCCGTAATTATTTTTATTGGCCGCGATTTCCGCGGAGGGGATTTGTAAAGCCACGAATGCTGAAACGTCTAGGCCCCGGTTTCCGTTTACCTGACCGCATCAGTTCAGACGCAGTCCGCAAATCTTCAGCCCGCTTGTCAGCGTCATGCTTCCCTGAGACCTCCTCGACCTTGGCCTACATGATGGCGAGCTGATCCGTCGCTGTTGTCCCTTCTTCAGCCGCGGAAGCGGAGGGGAGTTCGGCAGTTTTCGTTTCCGATGTCCCGGCTTCCGGCTGTAATGCCTCCAGCAGAGATTGGTTAATATCCGCAAGCCGCTCGTTATCAATATTGTCAAGTATTTCGGTAGTAGACAGACTGACCGTTGACAAAGAATTGCTTCCCGAGATCGGAGCATCCGGAGTAACGAGGTCGATATCTGGGACCTCTTTCTACCGCGACCTGTACTGCAAACTTGCAGCCCTAGTAAGCACAGATACATTTTTCTCCTTCCCAGTCCACAACTTCTTCTCCACTCGCTCCGCGATAGTGTACTTGATACTTTTCCTCTTCTTCTTATCAGGAGTTTTCTCCAAGTCGATGACCTGCTGCGAGTCCGACAGACTCTCGCGGACTGGTTCCAGATTGACGACCACCAGATCCAGGGAGGACACTGGTTCTTTATGTAACACCCCAAAACTTCGAAGGGGAATCGACATCGTCGTTTTAGCCAAGTTTGGGTTTTAGAGAAGGCAACACGGGCGTGTCAAGGGTGTGACACAGGCGTGTCAGGGCGTGGTCGACCGCGGAGTTTGTGGTCGACGTTTTGAGGGTCGACGTTCGTCGAGCTCAGGAACACGGCCTGGGACACGGGCGTGTCCCTGGCCATGTCCTTCTCGGGCTGTTTGCAGGATTTATTTTGCTAGGCGTGACATGGGTCACGACACGGCCGTGTCGGGGCTGACACGGGCGTGTCGAAGGCCGTGTCTTTGGCCGTGTCTTTGGCCGTGTCCTTCTCTGACTGGGAAGGTTGGTCGGTGGAGGGCGTGACACGGGTCTCGACACTGGCGTGTCAAAGGCGACACGAGCGTGTCAAAGGCCGTGTGGTGGTTTTAGAATCGGTCGAGACGGCGAATGGGTAACACGGCCATGCACACGACCGTGTTGCAACCCGTGTTCGGCCCATTTTGTGTGATTTTCGGCTGAATCGTGGCCGTTCGTTTCTTTGGTATGAGATCCAACGGCTGGGGGCTATGATAGTTTAACTTTCAAGGCAGCCTAAACACCTAGAGGGGGGGGGGGGGTGAATAGGTTCTGCTTTTCTTATAAAAACTTCTAGGCAGAATTCAATTCAATAGCTAACACAATTGGCACAGCAATCACAGAAAATAAAACATCACAGATTGCACAATGTTTTATAGTGGTTCCCCAAGGTCTGGGTACATCCACTTTCCCCCTTCACCTATCTAGCAGTATGCTAGATTCGGCCAAACTTCCACTTATCTCAGATCAACAGATCCTACAACTCAGAACCCAACTGGTTCCTACAACTCAGGCACAACTGCCCTACCTCAGCCTTGCCCCAAGGCCTACAACTCAGAGAATATCCTTCTCCTACACTCAGGCAAACAGCCCTACCACTCAGAGTTCAACACTCCTACACTCAGCCTTTATAACATAGGCTTACAACTCAGATCTGTGTAAACAGATCCTACAGAAATATAGAAAAGATTATTAAACTGTCTTGCCAAAGTTGAGAGAGAAAAGGCCAAGACAATTCTTGATCAGCTGATGCAATCAACTGTATCTGAGCCTTCTTCAAAGCTTCTTGAAAATGTACTTAGCTGAGTTGATTCCAAACAGCTTCTTGAGAATCCACTGGTGGTTTCTTTCTTCTTCTTCTAATTCTGGCTTGACCTCTCTCTATCCAGCACTTTGAAAGATTCTTCTGAATTCTGATTAGAACTCTTCTTAGATCTATCCTTAGATAGTCTTCTTAGATCTCCCGGAGAAGATCTTCTTAAGTGACTAGCACTTTCTTGAAATGAATTGGATTGTGATCCTTCTCTTCCTTTTTGATTCAAAGTTATTCAAAAGGACTATCTGTTGTGGTTGTTGTTTTCCTTCTGAATCTGTCTATTTATAGACATTCTTCATGGTAACCGGCTGATCCGGTTTCTAACCGTTTTCTGACAAGTCTGACAGCTTCAGTTAACCGGTGGTAACCCACAACTGTCAAGTCTTCAAACAAGTCCTGTGCCTTAGTCTGGAACCACAAGTTGTTGAAACAGTCTGTCAGAAAGTGTCGAGACCATCTGTCTATCTGTGTCGACACAATTGACTTTGGTGTCGACACAGTCTTCAGTGATGTCGACTAAGTTGCCTTTGAGTCGACACAGCTTCTTCTGAAAATAACTTGGTCTTGACTCTTCAGTGTGTCGACACAAGTCCTGTGTGTCGACACAGTTGTTGTAGAATCATAACTTAGTAAGTGTCGACTTAGCCTTCAGGTGTCGACACATTCATTTATTAAATCTGCATTAATGTGTCGACTTAATCACAATGTGTCGACACATTCTGCTGGTGTCGACAAACTTGAGGTCGACTATTTTCTTCTATGTCGACACATTCAGCTGATGTCGACAATCTTGAGATCGACTATACTCTTCTGTGTCGACACATTCTCCCAATGTTGAGGTCGACGCTTTTCTTCTGTGTCGACACAAATTCCCAGAGTTGTGTCGACTCTTTTCTTCTGTGTCGACACAAATTCCCAGTGATGTGTCGACTTACTTCTTCTGTGTCGACACTTTTTCCCAGTGTAGTTGTAGACTAACTGCTATGTGTCGACACTGTTTCCCAGTGTTGTGTCGACTATTTTCTTCTATGTGTCGACACTACTTCCTCTGTGTCGACACTTGGACTTAGAATTTTTCTGCATACTTTGTCAATTCTTCACCTGCACATGTCAACTTAAAACAACATCAAATACACCTTGATGTATATCATTGAGCTAGGTTGGGCTTCTTCAAATCAGGTACACATTTTCAATGTACCCAACAATCTCCCCCTATTTGGAGAAGTCATAACCCCTATAGCCAATGATATACACCATTTATAAACAGTACTAAATGATGATTAATGACATAACAGGAATACTTTAATATAAACAAAACATAAAACAATTCATCACAGAATGCACATTATAATATGCCAAACAACATTTTGTTTATAACTGGGTAATGTTTGATTACAATGTTTTACATTTAATGATTACATCACAACATTACAAAACACTATAAAAGAACTTAGAACATAATCAGGATTGATCAGGCTCTCTAATTATAATCCCTTTGCCAGATTGAATTGTAGCTATTACAGGAGCTTCTGATTCTTCAGCTATCTTCTTTCCTTTAAGATCAGCTTTCTTCTGAGCTTCTTCCTTGATCCTTTGCCTTTCAAAATAATGAAAAGGCTTTGGGAAGTATTTGCTTGGCTCCTTAGCATCTGATGGCAGTCTTCCCAGCTTAGCTTTCCTTCTGAATTGTACTATTGCTTCTTGTCTTGCCTCATACTTCTGCCATTCTATTTCATTGTACCACTTGCCTCTCTCATGAACTTTATCTTGTACAGCTTTCCATGCAATGAGTATTATGTTCCTTGAAGTAGGACTCCACTGCTCATAATCTGGCTTAAGTACAACCTGCTCTCTGAATTTCTTCTTGGCTAATAGAGCATCTTGCTGTTCTTTCAGAGTAGCCTCAGGCTTATCAACCTTTCCAAAGACAATATTAGTAACCTCCTTTGGAGGACTATACATTCCTTGAACTTTCTGATCAATCATGTCAAAATCTGGAGGGGGGTAAATGACTTGGGCAACCTCAGGTTGATTGCCTTCAAGTAGATTTGATTGTATTCCTGATTCAGCCACCATAGCATCATCACACAATGGGGGATATCCCAAAGTGGCTCGGATACTATTGGTCACCCATTTGGAGTGCTCTGAGCCTGCATGAATTAGCATCCTCTCCCCCTTTATGGCTTCTCTAGATATATGATCTCTTAGATCGTCCTTTTGAAATCGGATTTGGCCATCCAAATAATTCACACCGTCTTTAAAAAATGGTTTTAACTTGTTAAGCTTTTCAGATATTTCTTTTTGGGAGGTTGAGATGGCAGTCTGAACAGAAGCAATGGCAGCTTGAAAATTCTTATCAAATTCGTCCCTTTCTTTGGCTCTATCTGCAGGCAGACCTGGACCAATCTTCTTTACTTCCTCAATGATCTCATTATGAGATTCAGTTAGATTATCATTCATTCTTAGCTGGTTTGCCAAAACATAGCTTTGCTTTAAGGCAATGTCATCCACCTTTGTAGTAATAGCCTCCTGTTGTTTAGCTAGATAAACCACAGCATTGCCACCCTTGTGGAAGCAATCTGTCATTGCAGTTTTATGCATGTTGACCTGAAACTGGATGGACTTTATATCCTGAGCTAAGTCAAACTGAAGTGACTTGCTATTCTCATCAACATACTTTTCCATAGCCAACCTTTGTTCATCCAATTTTACTTGTAGATCGATCATAAATTTGTTGTAATCAAAGGCTGGAGATACTTGTAGAGGTGTGGTCTGTAAAGCCTGCTTATAATGCTTGCTTCTTCTCTTAAATACAACAAGTTTTCTTTTCTTTGCCACCCTGGCTTCTTCAGTTTCTGTTTCAGATGAAGTATCTACATGAATTCTTTCTTGAAGATGATGAATTGTATCAGTTCCAGGGACCTGTTGCTTAGCTTCAACATCCACTGGCTCACCCTCAACCTGTGGCTCAACTTCAGCTATCTGATCAATGTCCATACCTATGGACTTCTCAACATTTGGTCCACCTCCTACTTTATCAGCAGTAGTATCAATATCTGGGAACAACTCCTCCATAGTAAATTCCAGTTGAGCTGTAACTTCTGCATCAGTTAAATCTTGAGACAAGTTTAACTGTGCTTCCTCTTGAACTTGCACTTCAGTATTTGTAGTATCTGGAGTAGGAGTGGACACTAGCTCCCCCTGAACCTGTGCAGTAATAAGAATATGAACAATGTCTTTTATAGTAAAATACATTAGCTCCCCCTATATCTGAGCAGGAGTAGATACCTTTGGAGCAGGAGTGGAAACTGGCTCCCCCTGCATCTGTGCAGGTGTTGACACTTCCTGGACTACAGTTGAGTCTGGCTGATCTTCAACCTGTGTCCTGAGTGGGTCGTCCTGGAGTTGTTCAGGTTCTTGGTTTTGAGTAGGGGATTTCACAGGGGTGTCTGGCCTGCTCTCTTCAGGCACATCCTTGGACAGTACCCTATCCCACCTTGAGAACAATCTCATATCCATTCTTCTCATATGATTAATCTTACTCCCTTGCAGTTGCTGCATCACTTCAGGAATCACTCCAGTGAAGTACAGGCTCATGATCCTAGCCATGTTAGGCTTCTTGATTCCTTCTTTGATCTTGTCAAAGATCACTCCTGACCAATCAGTAGGAATAGTAAAAACTATCCTGGTCATCAGGCTGAACATATAGGCAGAAATCCTATCATGTCCACCTGTCTTGCAGAGAATTACTTTCCCAACTACTTCTGACAAGAACTTCCCTTGTTGATTCATACCCTTCCTGTTGAAGGCAGCTTCAATCTTCAATCCTGAGTCCAGTCCACACCATTGAAGGGCTTCCCTTGTCTTAGATATAGGAACTTCCTCTTCATTCTCAACTACTTGCAATTGAAAGATCTTTCTTAAACTTCTTTGATTAATCTTCACCTTAGTCCCTTGAACAGTGGACTTAATCTTGAGGCCAGTAGAGTGGACTGATGCAGAGATAAAGAACTCGTGCACCTCCTTCTTCCAGATTTTAGTAGGTTCTGAGATGAGAAACTCTAACCCTGACGCAGAGAGGAGGGTGATAACTCCTTGAACATCTGGCGGCGCCTCTGCAAAGGCCTGGCGCACCAACTCATACCCTTCATTTATGTTGTCTTCAATCCTTGGCGCCATCGGTTCGTCGAGAAAGCTTGAGAGAAGAGAGAAAGATAGACTGTCGATACAGGGTTTTAGTCTCGAAAACCTTGGAAGCGTGTCGACAGAATGAGTTTTTGACCTATTTATAGGCCCAGTTGAAAGAAGTTCAAAAGGCGCCAAAAACAGTCAAAATGTGTCGACACAGACGGAATGTGTCGACACAAACTTCTATTGTCTCGACATTACTTCAGCCTATTATGTGTCGACACCAATTTGTGGTTATGTCGACACCTTGGATAAACAGAAATTCTGTGTCGACTCTAAGGATAAGTGTCGACACATATTCTGTAAGTGTCGACACCATTTTCCTGGTTGAGTCGACATTACATTTCTGGTTAAGTCGACAATATAACTCTCAAGTGTCGACACATATTCTCTGTGTCGACACAATATTTCTGACTTGTCGACATAATTTCTCTGAGTCGACACATTACTACTGAATGTGTCGACACATTCTTACTTAGCCAATTTCTGTATCTTCAATGTGTCCTTTTTAACACTTGATTATGTTGTTGTTATTACCTCTACTTATTTATTTACCACTTCAATTGCATTGTTAATGATTTTGTTAATATATTAATCAATGGTTAACATACCTAATTCAATTTTGAATTTATTGAATTTGGTTTCATCTAAAGGCTTAGTAAATACATCTGCTATTTGATAATCTGTTTTTACAAATTCCAATGAGATGTCTCCTCTTTCTACATGTTCTCTAAGAAAATGGTATTTGATTTCTATATGCTTAGTTCTACTATGAGAAACTGGATTATTAGCAATAGAAATAACACTCTTTGAATCACATAAAAGAGGTGTTCTACTTACCTGTATACCATAATCCTTAAGCTGATGCTGCATCCACAATAGCTGTGCACAGCAGCTTCCAGCAGCAACATACTCTGACTCAGCTGTGGAAATTGCCACACTGGTCTGCTTCTTACTACTCCAAGATATTAGTCTTCCTCCCAGGAATTGACAAGTACCTGTAGTGCTCTTTCTATCCTCTCTACATCCTGCAAAATCTGCATCTGAATAGCCTGTTAGTAGAAAATCTCTATTCCTAGGGTACCAAAGACCTAGAGTAGGAGTGCCCTTTAGATATCTCAGAATCCTTTTGACTGCAGTATAATGAGATTCTTTAGGGCAGGCTTGGTACC
The DNA here is from genome assembly GCA_039513925.1 of Platanthera zijinensis. Taxonomy (NCBI): domain Eukaryota; kingdom Viridiplantae; phylum Streptophyta; class Magnoliopsida; order Asparagales; family Orchidaceae; genus Platanthera; species Platanthera zijinensis. Next base: position 205,958,329 of record CM077082.1, on the reverse strand, counting down.
TAGCACAGACACATGTTGCATACATAATGTCAGGTCTACTAGCAGTGAGATATAGTAGAGACCCAACTATTCCTCTATATAATGATTCATCAACAGGTTTACCTGTCTCATCTTTGCATATAGGCATACTAGTTCCCATAGGAGTCCTCATGGTGGAGGATGACTCCATACCATATTTCTTAATTAATTCTTTGGTGAACTTAGACTGGGATATGGACAATCCATCATCAGTCTGTCTTACTTGGAGTCCCAAGAAGAACTTAAGTTCTCCCATACTGCTCATCTCAAACTTCCCTTGCATAAGTTTGGCAAACTTTTTACAAAGGTTATTTTTAGTAGATCCAAAGATTATGTCATCAACATAGATCTGGACTAAGATGATCTTTCCTTTGGATTCCCTAAGGAATAGAGTTTTGTCTATCTTTCCTCTTGAGAATTTATTCTCAATGAGGAAGGTAAACAGGGTTTCATACCAGGCCCTTGGAGCTTGTTTTAACCCATACAAAGCTTTCCTAAGCTTATACACATAATCAGGTTTAAGAGAATCTATAAAACCTGATGGCTGCTCTACATATACTTCTTCTTTAAGATCACCATTCAGAAATGCTGACTTCACATCCATCTGGTATACTTTGAAGTCTTGGTAGGCTGCATAGGCAAGGAACATTCTGATTGCCTCCAGCCTTGCTACTGGAGCAAAGGTTTGATCAAAGTCAATTCCTGCTTCCTGCCTTTTGCAACTAACCTTGCTTTATTCTTCACTATTATCCCACTCTCATCTAACTTGTTCCTATAGATCCACTTAGTGCCAATTATATTGTGGCCTCTTGGTTTAGGAACAAGCTTCCAGACTTTGCATCTTCTGAATTGATTCAGCTCCTCTTGCATGGCATCAATCCAGTGCTGGTCTTGGATAGCTTCTTCAAACTTCTTAGGTTCCATCTGGGACAGGAAACTTGAATGCAAAACTGTGCTTTGATTTCTGCTTCTAGTTTGCACTCATTGTCTTGGATCACCAATTATCTGATCAGTTGGATGATCTCTTAGATATCTTATAGCTGGAGGAAGATTCCCTTCAGGTTGAGCATCTCCAGCTTCTTCATTCTGCTGAGCCTCCTGGTTTTCATCAGCTTCCATTATCTCTTGTACTCCCCCTGGACAGCAGCCTTCATTTTCCAATGCCCCATCTTCCTTTGAAGCTTCAGCAATGGAGAGCTTGTCCATCTTCTTGCTTATACCTGTTGAGTCATTTGATCTACAAGACAACTCACTATTGATTAATCTTGTTTCATCAAATACAACATGCACAGATTCTTCAACAACTTGAGTAGTTAAGTTAAAGACTCTATAGGCCTTACTATTTGTGCTGTACCCAACAAATATCCCATCCTGGGATTTGGCAGCAAACTTAGTCAAATATGACTTACCATTGTTAAGTATATAGCACTTGCAACCAAAGATCCTGAAGTAGGATAGATTTGGTTTTCTGCCTTTCACAATCTCATAGGGAGTCTTTCTGTGGCTTTTGGTGATAGAAGCCCTATTGATGACATGACAAGCAGTGTTAACTGCCTCAGCCCAAAAATATTCTGGGAGAGAGGTGTCACTCAATAGAGTTCTACCAGCTTCAATTAATGTTCTATTCTTTCTTTCAGCAATTCCATTTTGCTGAGGTGTTCTTGGTGAGGAGAACTCTTGGAAAATCCCAAAGTCTTTACACAAATTTGTTATGCTTTCAGAATGAAACTCAGTACCATGATCACTTCTGATTTTGACCACTGTACTATTCAGTTCATTCTGAATTTGCTTTACAAAATTAAGTAGTACACTTGGGGTTTCAGATTTTTGTTTTAGAAAGAACACCCATGTAAATCTAGAATAGTCATCTACAACCACAAAAGTGTAGACCTTCCTACCTAGACTATGAACTGGCATAGGACCAAAAAGATCCATATGCAAGAGGTATAAGCACCTCACAGAATCCTTGTTTTCAAGGCTTTGAAATGAGGATTTTGTCTGCTTGCCCTTTTGACAAGCTGAGCATACCCCTTCCTTTATGCACTTAACTTGAGGCCCATTCCTCACTAGTTCTTTACTAATGAGTTGGCCAATTGTCTTGTAGTTTAGATGAGCCAATCTCTTGTGCCACTTAACAAAATGGGAAGCATTGTCATCAGCTACAAGACAAATGGGGGAAGCCTTATTTTCACATTCAAAATTAAGGCAATATACATTTCTCTTCCTATACCCAGTCAAAATGATCTCTTGATCACTTGACCTTTTGATATGACATCCATCCTTACCAAATGAAATGTCATATCCTAGATCACTCAGCTGGCTTATGCTTATTAGATTATGTTTCAAACCTTTTACATAGGCCACTTGGGTGATAGTAATTAGGTTAGAAGAAATGTTACCAAACCCTTTGATGACTCCTTTTTCAGATCCACCAAAGATCACTTTATGTCCATCTTTGACAGATGAATACTCCTTCAGCAGCCCCTTTGTTCCAGTCATGTGCCTGGAACAACCACTATCCAAGTACCATATAAGGGCATGGTTACTTGGATTCACCTGCAATACAGAATTACTTACCCTTAGAACCCAAGTAAGTCTTGGGTCCTTGGTTCAGGTTAGCATTAATAAAGTTATCATAACCTCTTCTAACAGGTAGACTCTTATTCTTTATAACACTTGTGTTATACCAGCAGTCCAATGCAAAATGGCCCCTCTTGCCACAGCACCAACATTCAAACTTATTGTATCTAGATCTAGATACATCCTTGTCAGTAGAATTTCTGTTCATTGCTGGTGCTGTAGCAACTTCACCTACTGATTTCTTAAAACCATTAGGTTTATGACCATAGGTAGGCCTGCTTGCCTTAACACCCTTGTTCTTCAGAACATTAGTCTTAATATGACCTTGAATGTCTTCATGATCATATATGTTAGAAGGCACTTTCTCCTTACTAAACCTTATGGGGACTGAAAGGTTTAGTGGCTGAATAGGGGCTTTGCCTTTCCTCTTGAATCTGCCAGCCCTGGAGTTACCTTTAAATCCTAATCCAGCCTTACCCTTCTGAGTGACAAATTCATCTATCAAGGGTAAGACAGATTTTGGCTTAGAGTAACTAGCCACTAAATCCCTTTCAATTCTAAGTCTGGCCTCCAGACTCTTTACTTGATCATTAGTATAATTAATTGTGCCCATCTGAATAATAGTTATATTCTTCAGCTTGGCAATTTCATTTAATTTTTGATCAAGGACTTTTTCTAACTCAGTTGTTGCTACCCTTAGTTCAGCAATTTCCTGAGCCTGTGTTTTAACCAGGTTCTTGCTTTTCTTAAGGGCCTGCAACAAGTCCCCATACTTGTCTATCAATTGATAGACATCTCCTTCAGATCCAGATGCATCTTCATCACTTGATGCAGATGTAGCTGATTCTTCACTTGTACTACAAACAGATGTACAGGAAGGACAGTATACCTCATTAGGACCAGACTGATTCTGGCATATGTCCTCTTCTGATCTTGTCATCAAACCCATGCATTGATGTTCATTGATGGAGTCTAGCAACTGCATAAACTCCTCTTCCTCAGATGCAGCATATAGTCCAATATATGCTTCAGCTTCAGATCCTGATTCTGAAGTTGACTGGTCTGACAGACTTTTATCTTTCTTTGCTACAAAGGATTTCTCCTTCTTGCCTTTCTGATAAGTCTTCTTCTTTTCTGAAGATTCCTTCCTTTTGTCAGGACAATCAGCCACTACATGTCCAGGCCTATTGCAACAATAGCAGACAATCTTTGAAGTAGTGGCTTTGCTGGGCTTTGATCTGCTTTTCTCTTTCCTTGATGGCCTTCTCTTCTGATAATACTCATCAACTTGCTGTGATGTGGAAGGCCTAGACTTCCATTGCTTCTTTTTCAAGAACCTTTGGAATTGCCTAGTGAATGCAGCAAAGTCTGCATCTGAATCACAGCTAACTGAACCCTTATCTGAATTTTCAGAACTATCTTCTTCAACTTCCTTAGGAGGAGATGGTGATTTCCTCCTATTCTTTCTGGTGGCTTCAGCATTAAATGCCACAGTCTTTTCTCTATGCTCTCCTCTTGAGTTTCTTTCCTCCTCCTTCCTTACCATAAGTTGCATTTCATAGGATAGCAACTTTCCAAACAGGGTTGGAGGAGATATTTCTGCCAATTTAGCCACTTCTCTTATGTCACAGATCTTTGTATCCCAATCCTTTGATAAGGATCTTAAGAATTTGTCATTCAGTTCATAGGTACTGAAGACTCTTCCATAGGATATTAGCTCATTCACAATTCTATAGAATTTCTTATAGCACTCAGTTATGCTATCAGATTTTCCTTGTCTAAAGCTTTCATACTCCTGATTCAGCATAGACTTTCTGTCCAGCCTTACTTCTTCAGATCCCTCCATGTAGACAATCAATGTGTCCCACATCTCCTTGGAGGTCTTGTAGTGAATCAGATTCTGAAATGTTGAATCATCTATGACACTGACAATGATATTCTGTGCCCTTTTATCCATGGTTGCCAAGATGATTTCATCCTTGGTCATTTCTGAATAAGTCTTTGGTATTTGGATATTTGCATCAAGAACAGATATCTTCATTGGAATGAAGGGCCCTTCTTGTACTGTGATGTAAATCCTTGGTTCAGATGCTTCCATAAACAATCTGACTCTCTCTTTCCAGATCCCAAAGATTTCCTTCTTGCATATGGGTAATTTCATAGACCCTAGCTCCTTATGATTCTCTCCAGAACCCATCTTCTTGAATCTTGAATCTGCCTTTCAGATCTACCTCAGACTGTTAAGTCCTTTTTGAGGAACCTCCCTCTGATACCACTTGATAGTTTAACTTTCAAGGCAGCCTAAACACCTAGAGGGGGGGGGGGGTGAATAGGTTCTGCTTTTCTTATAAAAACTTCTAGGCAGAATTCAATTCAATAGCTAACACAATTGGCACAGCAATCACAGAAAATAAAACATCACAGATTGCACAATGTTTTATAGTGGTTCCCCAAGGTCTGGGTACATCCACTTTCCCCCTTCACCTATCTAGCAGTATGCTAGATTCGGCCAAACTTCCACTTATCTCAGATCAACAGATCCTACAACTCAGAACCCAACTGGTTCCTACAACTCAGGCACAACTGCCCTACCTCAGCCTTGCCCCAAGGCCTACAACTCAGAGAATATCCTTCTCCTACACTCAGGCAAACAGCCCTACCACTCAGAGTTCAACACTCCTACACTCAGCCTTTATAACATAGGCTTACAACTCAGATCTGTGTAAACAGTTCCTACAGAAATATAGAAAAGATTATTAAACTGTCTTGCCAAAGTTGAGAGAGAAAAGGCCAAGACAATTCTTGATCAGCTGATGCAATCAACTGTATCTGAGCCTTCTTCAAAGCTTCTTGAAAATGTACTTAGCTGAGTTGATTCCAAACAGCTTCTTGAGAATCCACTGGTGGTTTCTTTCTTCTTCTTCTAATTCTGGCTTGACCTCTCTCTATCCAGCACTTTAAAAGATTCTTCTGAATTCTGATTAGAACTCTTCTTAGATCTATCCTTAGATAGTCTTCTTAGATCTCCCGGAGAAGATCTTCTTAAGTGACTAGCACTTTCTTGAAATGAATTGGATTGTGATCCTTCTCTTCCTTTTTGATTCAAAGTTATTCAAAAGGACTATCTGTTGTGGTTGTTGTTTTCCTTCTGAATCTGTCTATTTATAGACATTCTTCATGGTAACCGGCTGATCCGGTTTCTAACTGTTTTCTGACAAGTCTGACAGCTTCAGTTAACCGGTGGTAACCCACAGCTGTCAAGTCTTCAAACAAGTCCTGTGCCTTAGTCTGGAACCACAAGTTGTTGAAACAGTCTGTCAGAAAGTGTCGAGACCATCTGTCTATCTGTGTCGATACAATTGACTTTGGTGTCGACACAGTCTTCAGTGATGTCGACTAAGTTGCCTTTGAGTCGACACAGCTTCTTCTGAAAATAACTTGGTCTTGACTCTTCAGTGTGTCGACACAAGTCCTGTGTGTCGACACAGTTGTTGTAGAATCATAACTTAGTAAGTGTCGACTTAGCCTTCAGGTGTCGACACATTCATTTATTAAATCTGCATTAATGTGTCGACTTAATCACAATGTGTCGACACATTCTGCTGGTGTCGACAAACTTGAGGTCGACTATTTTCTTCTGTGTCGACACATTCAGCTGATGTCGACAATCTTGAGATCGACTATACTCTTCTGTGTCGACACATTCTCCCAATGTTGAGGTCGACGCTTTTCTTCTGTGTCGACACAAATTCCCAGAGTTGTGTCGACTCTTTTCTTCTGTGTCGACACAAATTCCCAGTGATGTGTCGACTTACTTCTTCTATGTCGACACTTTTTCCCAGTGTAGTTGTAGACTAACTGCTATGTGTCGACACTGCTTCCCAGTGTTGTGTTGACTATTTTCTTCTATGTGTCGACACTGCTTCCTCTGTGTCGACACTTGGACTTAGAATTTTTCTGCATACTTTGTCAATTCTTCACCTGCACATGTCAACTTAAAACAACATCAAATACACCTTGATGTATATCATTGAGCTAGGTTGGGCTTCTTCAAATCAGGTACACATTTTCAATGTACCCAACAGGCTAGATCTGAGGTATTAAACTCGGGAATAGGGTTTGAAACCCTCACTTTTCTCCTATCATTATCTCTCTTGGTTCTAGAGAGAAGGGAGAGCAAGGAGGAGGAAGAAGGCTAAGATCCGGCTGCCGGCGAAGCTTCAGAGGTCCGTTTCGCGAGCGGAGTTCAGATCCGCGAAGGTGGGAGCGTTGCGGTGGTTTTCAACCGAACAAATCTTCTCCATGGCTAGGAAGAGGGGACGGAAGGTAACGACACTTCTCCTCTCGGTTTTCAGGATTTAGGATGCATGAATAGCATCCCCTTCCTTTCGTGTTTTGAGCACCGGATCTCTCAAATGAGAGGGGTTCGTGTAGCCTAGGTTCAAGAGGAACCTCCGGGTTGAGTACGTCCATCTCGGCATGCTTGCATTAGAGATCCGCTCCGTTAGCGGATTAGGCATTGTGGGTGAAGTCGTGGTCGCGACCGTTAGTCCGACCCGGTGATGTTGCATAGCGAGATTTGAGGATTCGGTAGAAATCCGTTGCGGCAATACGCCGTTGTGTGTATGCGTTTTCCCCCTTTTATTTGAGTGAGTACTCGTAGTCGGAACCGGACAAGGTTAGCTCCGCTTGTGCGGTAGATGGTTTCCTTGGAGCACGGGAAAGATACGGTGCGAATGGTGATTGGGTGGGGAAGCCTTTGTTTGTGCTGTGCTAAGGTGCGGCTATGTCTCCGTGGTCGGCTGGCTATCCCGTGACGCGCAAGTCATGTGGGGAAAGTGTCCCGACGAGTTTAGCCCCTTGTGTGAGACTGACGAGAATGCCGAGCGGAGGGCAAGCCCGGGCAGTGTAGCCATGAGCGGGTGGGGTCCAGCAAGGCTTCTTAGAATCGGTCAGTTTGAGACGGAACCCTGACGTGCGAAATCAGAATGTGAGGGCAAGCCCGGGGTTTATGACCCTTGTGCGGGTGGGGCCTTTGTAAGATTCCGTGTGACGGCATGTGTGCCGTTAGGGACATGGTGGCTCCCTTTTTGTTTGCGGCTTTAAGCCAATAGGGAAACGGAAGTACCCAATGTTTGATGTTGTGCTAGATGCATACGAGCTAGGGTGCCTTGGGTTAATCCCGGGTTGCATTCATGTTGCATAGTAGGCCCCTTTCACCTTGTACAAAACATAGAAAACATGTATGCTGTATGAGACATCCAAGCCCGTTTTACCGCTTTAATATATATGCTCTTTTGGTATACGAAGTGCTAACTTGCAGGTGGAGTGGTACCCCGGGGTCCGTTAGGGACGGCCGGGAGGAGATGTGTTTGTTACACAGTAGAGGTCAGCCTTTGCTGACCCACGTTACTTCAAATCCTTACAGGGCAAGGATCGCATGCAGGAGCTAACGCGCCGGGCGAAAAGCCCTAAGCCTCATGAAGTGTTGCTGTGCTTGGATTTTCCTTTTGTGCTTGCTACCCTTGTTATGTTTATGTCCGGCTTGCATGCCGAGGTAGCCTAGGAGTGCTTGACACTTTTTATATTTGGACTTATATTGTGTAAGGCCTTAAGGCCATTTGATACTCTTCTGTTAGTGGATAACTTCTGTCTGTTAGTGTTCTGTTTTCGCTGTGTTTGTCTGGAGTTTGGAGATTGGGTAGTTTTATATCATCTTTTAATACTAAAGCTGTGGCGTCCGTATGTTGTGGGGCCCCGGCCGGACCCATATTATATGGTTTTTATAGGGGAGGTGTTACAATTTGGTATCAGAGGGAGGTTTGCATTCCAGTGAGAAGTTTCGCGGTCGAAAGTATAAGTCGAGTCGCGTATAAGAAGTTATCCACATAGGAGTATCGCGGGACCATGAGTGTCCTTGAGTTCGAGTCTTGCGATTAGAGACTGATTTGTGTTTTCTTGCTTGTGTTTAGAGTGCAAGCAACGAGGCTGGGACCTCGAGGCCAAGAGAAGATCTCTCGGCAAGTAGTGCGACTGCGCAAGGTCTGCTAGGGATGGGGGTCACCCCGGCCGACTTCTGTCGTATGCTTGCAGAAGCGATGGTGGCGGCCCAAGCTGCAACAATAGCACAGGTAGCAGCTCCCGTTGCTCAGGTAGCAACTCCTGCTACCCCGGACACGGCAGCGACCGTGCCGGTTGAGGAAGCCAGGCGGGCAGAGCCGTAGGCCGAGAGAGTGGTTGTAGGGCATGGGGATCGGCAAATGAAGTACTTTTTGAGTTTCCACCCTCCAACCTTCAAGGGAGTTGGCACGCCCACAGATGCGGAGGACTGGTGGGCTAGAATTCAGGAGCTTCTGAGGGCAGCAGAGGTGCCAGATGAGAAAAAGGCAGAGTTCGTAGCCTTCATGCTAGAAGGAGATGCCAAGATATGGTGGGTGAGCCACAGTGGCCGGAAGTTTCTAGGACGCACACCGTCCATCGAGGAGTTTGGGAATGCCTTCCTGAAGAAGTACATTCCCGCCTCAACGAGGTTAGCCCTCCAGAGGCAGTTTCTACATCTGGTGCAGCGAGACAAGTCAGTGGATGAGTATGTTCAGGAATTTACTCGCTTGGGTCGTTATGCGGGGACGGCCATAGCAGACGGTGAAGAGAGGGACAATCTCTTCTATCATGGATTGAGGGAGAATCTAAGACAACCCCTCATATCGATGAAACGTGCGGGTTTCAACGAATTGGTGGAGGCGGCCCGAACGTTGGCGAGCGACATGGAGAGAACCCAGCGCCGCAAGGGTTTTACAGCCAAGCAGGGAGAAGGGAAGCCTCCTCAGTCTCATGGGAAGACGGAAGGGAGCAGATGGAAGAAGAAGCCTCACCCATTCAAGTCGGGCGAGAAAAGTAATTGGACGTCCGGAGGGTCACGCTCTAAGGGCCCTCAGACGTGCTATAGTTGTGGCAAGCCAGGCCACATAGCAAGATTTTGTACCCAAGGGGGCACTGAGCAAGAGCCAAGGCAGGAGCAAACTGTACGCTCCGGCCCCAGTGCCGCAGAGAAAGGGAAGATGGCAGAGTCGAGTGCTTCTCGGTTTCAACCAGTGCAGCCAAGGGCCTACAACCTTGGACAACAGGAAGCAATCCTTCAACCCGATGTGGTGACAGGTACGAGAGTTCAACCTGCACCTTAGATTCCTGTCTTTCAAGCCTTTATGTTTGTTGCATGTGTGTAGGCTTTGTGGAAGTTTCCGGGTACCCTGCTAGGGTACTCTTTGATACGGGAGCGTCGTACTCCTTCCTTGCGGAAGGCTTTATCCGGAGGATCGGAGTGGAGTCTTTCTCAACGGACTCCGAGTTGAAAGTGCGCATGCCCAATGGGTCATCTATGACTACCAGGGCTAGAGGCCGGATTTGTTGGAGTCTTGAGGGAGTCGACTTCATGTTGGTAGCGGCAATTTTGCGATTTTCCGAGTTCGATGTGATTTTGGGAATGGACTGGTTAGCAGAGCAGCGTGCCGGTATCGACTGTTTGTCTAAGGTGGTAACCCTGAGGGGCGTGGGGCAAGCGGAGGTCAAGTTTGAGGGCCTGCATAGAGTGGCCTGTTCCCTAGTTTCGACACTTCAGCTAGTGCGAGCTGTTAACCAGGGAGGTGTAGCTCTAGTAGCGTTGTTGGAGGTTAGCCTTTCCAGGCTGTCTCTTGGAGAAGTGCCCGTGGTGGCGGAGTTTGGAGATGTATTTCCTGAGGAGCTACCGGGAGCACCTCCTCGGCGGGAGATTGATTTCTCCATCGAGTTAGTGCCCGAGGCTAGACCGGTGTCACGTCCACCCTTTAGGATGGCACCAAAGGAGTTGGCCGAGCTCAAGGTTCAGTTGCAGGAGCTTTTGGAGCAAGGGTATATCAGACCCAGCTCTTCACCGTGGAGTGCGCCGATGTTATTCGTAAAGAAGAAAGACGGTAGTATGCGTTTGTGCATAGACTACCGAGAGTTGAACAAATTGACGGTCAAGAATAAGTATCCGATTCCTCGGATAGACGACCTTTTCAATCAATTGGTGGGGTCGGTGGTGTACTCCAAATTGGACTTGAAGTCCGAATACTATCAGTTGCAGATTCGAGATGAAGACATACCCAAGACCGCGTTTGGTACGAGGTATGGTCATTTTGAGTTCTCGGTGATGCCGTTCGGGTTGACGAACGCGCTGTCTGTGTTCATGGACTTGATGAACCGAGTGTTTCGTGAATACTTGGATTGGTTCATAGTCGTCTTTATCGATGACATTTTGGTGTATTCCAAGTCGGAAGCGGAGCACGAGTCACACTTGCGGATAGTGTTACAAGTGTTGAGAGAGAACCAGCTCTATGCGAAGTTCTCGAAATGCGAGTTTTGGTTGGAGAAGGTGGCGTTTTGGGCCATGTAATCAGTGGGGATGGGGTGGCAGTGGATCCAACGAAAGTAGAAGCCATCAGAGAGTGGCCAGTTTTGAGGACCGTGGCGGAAGTCCGGAGTTTTCTTGGACTAGCCGGGTACTACCGAAGGTTTGTGGAAAACTTTTCGTGGATAGCTCTACCCCTCACTTCACTAACTCGCAAAGATCAGAAGTTTGTATGGACTCAAGAGTGCTATCAGGCATTTGAAACCCTGAAGGAGAGGCTAATGACGACGCCGATCCTAAGTCTACCAAAGGGGACCGAAGGATTCCAGATTTTCAGCGACGCATCCGGATGCGGTTTAGGGTGCGTATTGGTGCAGCATGGTAGTGTGATAGCTTTTGGGTCGAGGCAGCTGAAGCCTCATGAGAGAAATTACCCCGTCCATGAATTGGAGTTGGCGACGGTAATTTTTGTTTTGAAGTTGTGGAGGCACTACGTTTATGGTGCAAAGGTGGAGATCTTCACGGACCATAAGAGTCTGAAGTATCTCCTAGATCAGAAGGACCTAAATATGCGGCAACGTAGGTGGGTCGAGTTCCTTGGGGACTACGAGGTGGCGATTCAGTATACACCGGGGAAGGCCAATGTGGTGGCGGATGCTTTGAGTAGGAAATATTCGGGGCAAGGAAATTGGATTGAAGCTCACGATGAGCGGTTAAGGCGGGACTGGGAGTCCCTTGGTCTGGAATGTGTGGCAAGAGGCGAGTCTAGCGTGGCTCGGCTAAACTGGATTGAGATGCAGAGTGACCTATGCGACCGTATTCGGGAAGCGACCTGTGTAGATGCGGAGTTCCAACCTTTCGTGGAGGAAGCCCTAAAGGGCGAGGGTAACACCTGGGAGATGGTTGATGGGATTCTGAGGAAGGGCGGAAGGATTTGTGTACCGCAGTTCGGCAGGCTCCGCGAGGAGTTGATGTTTGAGGCCCACTTCTCTAAGTACTCCATTCACCCGGGCAGTACAAAGATGTACTTGGATTTGAAGAAGTCCTATTGGTGGCCTGGGATGAAGCGGGACGTAGCTTTGGTTGTGAGTCGGTGCCAAACTTGTGCCTTGGTGAAAGCCGAGTGTCAGAAGTCGGGAGGATTCTTGAAGCCTCTTCCAATCCCTGAATGGAAATTTGAGGACATCTCCATGGATTTTGTGCATGGGTTGCCTAGATCGCAGCAGGGTAATGATGCCATTTGGGTGATTGTGGACCGCTTGACCAAAGTGGCACATTTCATCCCAAACCGGAAGGAGGACGGTGTGGAAAAGTTGGTGGAGTTGTACGTCCGCAATATTGTACGACTTCATGGGATTCCGAAGAGTATAGTCAGCGACCGGGATGGGCGTTTCACGTCTAAGGATTGGCGGTTGGTGCAGAAGAGCTTGGGCACAAAACTCAAGTTCAGTACGGCCTTTCATCCTCAAACCGATGGGCAAACCGAGAGAACGAACCGTACTTTGGAAGATATGCTAAGGATGTGCACTCTCGACTTTAGCAAGAAGTGGGAGGATCACCTCTTCATGGTGGAGTTTGCTTATAACAATAGTTACCAAGCTAGTATCAAGATGGCGCCATACGAAGCTCTGTATGGGAGGCGGTGTCGAACACCGATGTCTTGGACAGAGGCGGGAGACACCAAGCTTTTGGGGAAAGAAGTGGTAGCCGACGCTAGTGAGCTAGTGCGAACCATCCAAGAGCGCATGAAGGTAGCTCAAGATCGGCAGTCGAAGTATTTAAATGCTCGCCACAGACATGTGGAGTTCGCTGTGGGCGACTGGGTGTATCTTAAGATCAAGCCGTTCAAAGGCGTTTTGTGAATTCGCCGACTCAAGAAGCTGAGTCCGAGATTTTTGGGACCATTCAAGGTCATCGACCGAGTGGGAGAGGCAGCATACCGGTTGGCGTTGTCCACAGAGCTAAGTGGATTGCATGACGTTTTTCACGTCTCCGTCTTGAGGAAAGCTTTGTTAGAAGCCAGCGTGGTGATTGAGCCGACGGCGGTGCCGGTAGAGGAAGACTTGAGGATGCGAGTTCGTCCAATCAGGATAGAAGATTCAGAGGTTCGGCAATTGCGGAATAAGGACGTCAGACTCGTAAAGGTCCGTTGGGACAACTGTGGCTGCGAGGAACTCTCATGGGAGCGAGAACAGGCCATGCTGGAGGAGTACCCCGAGCTTTTCTCCTCAGGTACCGTTTAGAATTTGTGTACATTCCATATTTTAAATTTCGGGACGAAATTCTATGAGGGGGGGGGGGGGAATTGTAACACCCCAAAACTTGGAAGGGGAATCGACGGCGTCGTTTTAGCCAAGTTTGGGTTTTGGAGCAGGCGACACGGGCGTGTCAAGGGTGTGACACGGGCGTGTCAGGGCGTGGTCGACCGCGGAGTTTGTGGTCGACGTTTTGAGGGTCGACGTTCGTCGAGCTCAGGAACACGGCCTGGGACACGGGCATGTCCCTGGCCGTGTCCTTCTCGGGCTGTTTACAGGATTTATTCTGCTAGGCGTGACACGGTTCACGACACGGTCGTATCGGGGCTGACACGGGCGTGTCGAAGGCCGTGTCTTTGGCCGTGTCTTTGCCCGTGTCCTTCTCTGACGGGCAAGGTTGGTCGGTGGGGGGCGTGACACGAGTCTCGATACGGGCGTGTCAAAGGCGACACGGGCGTGTTGGAGGCCGTGTCAAAGGCCGTGTGCTGGTTTTCGAATCGGTCGAGACGGCGAATGGGTAACACGGCCATGCACACGGCCGTGTTGCAACCCGTGTTCGGCCCAGTTTTTGTGATTTTAGGCTGAATCATGGCCGTTCGTTTCTTTGGTATGAGATCCAACGACTGGGGGCTAGATCTGAGGGATTAAACTCAGGAATAGGGTTTGAAACCCTCACTTTTCTCCTATCATTATCTCTCTTGATTCTAGAGAGAAGGGAGAGCAAGGAGGAGGAAGAAGGCCAAGATCCGGCTGCCGGCGAAGCTTTGGAGGTCCGTTTCGCGAGCGGAGTTCAGATCCGCGAAGGTGGGAGCGTTGCGGTGGTTTTCAACCGAACAAATATTCTCCATGGCTAGGAAGAGGGGACGGAAGGTAACGACACTTCTCCTCTCGGTTTTCAGGATTTAGGATGCATGAATTGCATCCCCTTCCTTTCGTGTTTTGAGCACCAGATCTCTCAAATGAGAGGGATTCGTGTAGCCTAGGTTCAAGAGGAACCTCCGGGTTGAGTACGTCCATCCCGGCATGCTTGCATTAGAGATCCGCTCCGTTAGCGGATTAGGCATTGTGGGTGAAGCCGTGGTCGCGATCGTTAGTCCGACCCGGTGATGTTGCATAGCGAGATTTGAGGATTCAGTAGAAATCCGTTGCGGCAATATGCCGTTGTGTGTTTGCGTTTTCCCCCTTTTATTTGAGTGAGTACTCGTAGTCGGAACCAGACAAGGTTAGCTCCGCTTATGCGGTAGATGGTTTCCTTGGAGCACGGGAAAGATACGATGCGAATGGTGATTGGGTGGGGAAGCCTTTGTTTGTGCTGTGCTAAGGTGCGGCTATGTCTCCGTGGTCGGCTGGCTATCCCGTGACGCGCAAGTCATGTGGGGAAAGTGTCCCGGCAAGACTAGACCCTTGTGTGAGACTGACGAGAATGCCGAGCGGAGGGCAAGCCCGGGCAGTGTAGCCATAAGCGGGTGGGGTCCAGCAAGGCTTCTTAGAATCGGTCAGTTTGAGAAGGAACCCTGACGTGTGAAATCTGAATGTGCGGGCAAGCCCGGGGTTTATGACCCTTGTGCGGGTGGGGCCTTTGCAAGGTTCCGTGTGACGGCGTGTGTGCCGTTAGGGACATGGTGGCTCCCTTTTGTTTGCGGCTTTAAGCCAATGGGGAAACGGAAGTACCCAATGTTTGATGTTGTGCTAGATGCATACGAGCTAGGGTGCCTTGGGTGAATCCCGGGTTGCATTCATGTTGCATAGTAGGCCCCTTTCACCTTGTACAAAACATAGAAAACATGTATGCTGTATGAGACATCCAAGCCTGTTTTACCGCTTTAATATATATGCTCTTTTGGTATACGAAGTGCTAACTTGCAGGTGGAGTGGTACCCCGGGGTCCGTTAGGGACGGCCGGGAGGAGATGTGTTTGTTACACAGTAGAGGTCAGCCTTTGCTGACCCACGTTACTTCAAATCCTTACAGGGCAAGGATCATATGCAGGAGCTAACACGCCGGGCGAAAAGCCCTAAGCCTCATGAAGTGTTGCTGTGCTTGGATTTTCCTTTTGTGCTTGCTACCCTTGTTATGTTTATGTCCGGCTTGCATGCCGAGGTAGCCTAGGAGTGCTTGACACTTTTTATATTTGGACTTATATTGTGTAAGGCCTTAAGGCCATTTGATACTCTTCTATTAGTGGATAACTTCTGTCTGTTAGTCTTCTGTTTCTGCTGTGTTTGTTTGGTGTTTTGAGATTGAGTAGTTTTATATCATCTTTTAATACTAAAGCTGTGGCGTCCGTATGTTGTGGGGCCCCGGCCGGACCCATATTATATGGTCTTTACAGGGGAGGTGTTACACTTTAGCCGGCTCTTCGGCTAGATCAGCTTGGTCCCTTGTTGGTTCATCAGCCTGTCCGCTAGTTTGTTTTTCTTGTTCATCAGCAGGTCGCTCCTCAGCGCCCGACTGCCGAACCATAGGTGACGAAACCTCCTTCTCCAGGTCCATCTGTAGCATGTACGTTCCCGAAGGAGTGGAGAGTACCGCCATGATCGCTGAGTTTGCAGTATGCTGATCAGAAGTTGAAGATATATTTAAAGTTTTGTTCGCAATCTCCGGAAAGTTCTAGATAGCGGAGATGGTGGCGAGCTAGTGTTCGGGGGCTTTAGAAGCGCGAACTGAATCAGTCCTCTCCTTTCCCTTGGAACTCTCCACTGTGTGGAGGGTAGGAGTCCCGCCCCTGTGGACAACCTTTTTGGTCTTCAACTCCGGCTTGAGTTTTTCTGTTCTAGAAGAGAAGCTGCCCAAGAACTCTCCCAACCTTGAAATGCCAGACTGAAGGGTGCAGACCGCAATTGGTGAAAATCGACCTGTGGCGCAGGCAGCTTTGGCAGAATACTGTTTCCAGCGGAATTTATAGCGCTGGCAGCATTTATGAGGGTTACAGACTCGGTGGTTAAGGAAACATTTTCGAAATTTTAAAAAAATTTAAAATGTGCAGGGATTATCTTAACCCCAGAATCCGGAACATGCCCAGCAGGACAGACATCCTCCCTCTTCCCGGCAAACTTCGCTTCAGCAGTCCGCCCAGATCGCCAAGGACATGCAGATTCAAGGTGTAACAGGTGCATGCTCAGTTTAAGCAGACCGCCTAGACCGCCTAGATAGGCTAGTGCCAGCTTCTCGTTCATTGGCAGACTCGATCTTCCAGTTCGCCCAGTCTGTCCAACCACCAGCTTCCAGCATCCAGCTCTTCGGCCAGACTTAAGCGTCACTCCGTTCAGGTCACGAACCTCCAGCCAGGATTGTGCCCTGCAAGCCAAGTGGAAGCTCCAGCTCGCAAGCCCAGTCCGCCCTTCTCGCGCGGGCTGCGTGTTCTTTCTTTTTGATTCCCTTCACCGCTGCCCGACTCTCCTGCCCCCGGGCAGCCTGTTATTTTAGCACTGCCCGTTTGGGCAGGCCCCAAAACCTATAAATAGGGGGAAGCGGTGCACCCAAAGCACGCTGATTCGAGCCCAGGAGCCCATTTTGTAGAGGCTGCGGACTCGAATTTCGGACTTTGCGGTCTCCAACCTGTCTTGACTACCACGATCTGCAGCTCTGATTACTCTTTTCCTTGGTTCATTAGTAAATGGTTGCTTGCAGTTTCCTTAGTCAATTTTTCCCTTTTGCCGGAACTTGAGAGCACATTTCTTGCATCAATAATGGCAAACAGAGGCAGTAGGTTGGGCCACCCCACCTCTAGGCTGGCATTCACACCACCTAACATAGAACTTTGTACGCCTCAACGCGAAGAACACAACCGCGGAGCCCCTGCATACTTTGTTGGTAAATCCACCAGTCTTTTCCCGTTCTCAGTGAGAACCACATCCGCCGTATCAATGTACCGACGTCGGTTTGAACGACCGTCTAACACCGAAGACCCACCATTTATTTATGCACATGCACTACGAATTTCCCGAGCCATCGACACCCTAAACTAACCTGTCCATTACAAACTACCTTCTGAGCCATCGGCTCGCCGGGCTAACTTGCCCATCTCCACAACCACCGAGCCTACCGCCCGAATGACCAAACCAATCTAACCTCCCGAGTCATTGGGGTGAGTGAAGTGAAGTACTAGTATATTACTACTTCCTCTTTTAATCCATTTTATTCTTACAGTTTAAGGTTAACCTTGGACTGCCCAGGGCATACCCGGTGAAGGTCTCGAGGGCACTAGGAACTACAAAGGGGTGAAGCTCAAAGCTCCCTTTCTCAAGATACTTAATATTATTGGTTACTGCCCATGCCCAAACCTCTTAGTCTTACACTTAACTAACCCTAATGTATTTAGACTCTCTAAGGAAAAGACGATCTTCGTCGATTCCGAGCACATCTAGCACTTAACTGTCCAGGCTCCCCAAACGTACCACCTTTTACGTGTCCCATTACCTTCCCAACAGATTGGGTACACTACCCTTTTCCCATTCCCATACCAAATTCTACTTGTTGCCTATTTCTATCATTTTACAGTTTGCATACCTTATGAGCTATATGATGTACATGAAAAGTGACCCCTACTAATATTGATCTGAATGACCTAAGATTAATATTGAGTGTCTAACACAATATTTTGAGGGTAAATTCAAAAAATAATATTTTTTTCTAATTTATTTAGCATTTATTTAATTTTCTGTAAAATCAGGTCAACTATGCTTTTGAACCTCAAGTACACTTTTCTAAACTAGTATAGCCTCTACAAAATTATGACAAGTGTATAACATCAAAATAACATCAAATACTGAAATTCATAATTTTACAAAAAGGTTTTACCTCCAAACTAATTATTGATTAAATGTCCACAATGATAGGGAAAAACAGGAAATAGTAGAATTAATCTTCCAAAAATTATAGAAAAATATCAGATCTTAAATGTAACCAGAAAAGTCCACTGACCAAAAATCATAACTTTACAAGTATATTTGGTCTCATAAATAAATCATTTAAAATATTCAACACTAGGCACCTTGTTAAGAAACTCATATAAACAGTCTTCCAATAATTCTATAAAAATTCACAGAACTCAAGGATGTCTTAAATAGTCCTCTGACCAAGTTTCATAAGTTTCTAATGAGTAAATAACTCATAATAAATTCTTTAGTAATTAGGGCCAATACTAACATTGTGAATGAGGTACCATAAATACTAATCCAAAATTCACACTAAAATTACCACAGCTTAAAAGCAACAATACATGATCACTGCCTAAATTTCAAGATCATTCAAGGTCATATGATTATGTAATAAAATCATGATCAAAAGTCCCCGATTTGGTCCTAAGTTATTCCAGAAAAGATGTGAACTCCTAAAAGTCTTAGCATCACTTCTTAGGATTTATTATCACCTTAGAAACACTACTACCAAGTTACAAGGCATTCCAAGGACATATGGTCTCAAGCCCTTCATTGGCTAAAAACACAACCCCAGAGTTCACACTGGGTTATAGGGCATCACAACCCCAAAACTACCCCAAAACCTCATGTTGGGTGTTTTATAAGACATTAAGTTAGTAGCCAGAGTTTCATCCCTTTTGGATGGGGATTGACCTCTCATCCCTTCAACAAATACTTGTCTTTACTTACCCTTAAGGGACCCAACTTTTGGTCACACAAATACCTAGCCAAATCAGCCCCAAATTGGCTAAGATTTTTACCAGTACCATATCATGACCTTAAGGGTCAACCACCAAAATTTTGGGGTTATTTGAGGTCATTAGACCCTAAATTCTGACGAACAAAGTTCGCTCGATGCTTCTCAAGCTCACTCGACACTTCTCAAGGTCACTCAACGCTTCTCAATGTCTCTCAATGCTCTCAGCGCATTTTACTTAACGGTCTCAACGCTTCACATGTTCACTCGATGCACTTGACGCTTCCTTAGTGGTTCTCAGGTTTGCTCGACGCACTTGACGCTTTATACCTAGCGCACTCAGCGCTTTCTCGAGGCACTCAGTGCTCTCGACGCTTCCTAATTAGCGGTCTCAGCAAGTCTATAAGATACTCATCACTCTCGACACTTCCTCCCAGCGGTCTCAGCGCTTTTCCAAGACACTCAACGCTTTCACTGCAGATGGAACTAAGTACTTTTAACATTAATTCTAAACGCTGCAATAACAGCGACATAATGAAATGAAATAATAACAATCCTTAATATAATCGGGCAGCACGAATCTTGATGCGCTAAACGTACGGAATCCATTCATCTTCTCCATCATGCCAATGGCCCAGATTGCCCCGTCTTGGGCGGTGTTTGCCCGTGATTTTTCGGCCACCCAACCACCTCTCTTGGCGGCCACCGCTTCCACCACCTCCGTTGAGGTGGGGGCTATTACTGGGCAGCGGCACGGCCGTCGGAGAGGTCATTTCTAGCGAACCCACAACCTCTGATTTTTCATGTAATTTCTTGAAATCTCCTCACCAGATCAGGTTCAATTGAGCCTGATATCTCTTCTAATCAATCTGGTATACTAGCAGAGAGGGAGAGGGGGAGAAGTCGACCTTCAGGAGTGGCTGAAGCCTAGCCGATTGCCATGATGCCATTTTCGGTGGTGGTGGTGTCGGGTGCTCTACAACTTCTACACCATAGGGCTCAATTCCTTCAAGGGAATGGTTGAAATGGTTGCTCTGGGTCTGGGGATGCTTTTAAAAGAACCAAATGGGGGGGGGGGAGAGAAATGGTCTAGGCTTCAATGGCCATTAATGGCCATGGAGGAGGTTTTTGGCCAAGTGGTGGTTCAATGCACCCTGCCACTGAAAGGGCCTAGAAAACCCCTCGATCTTTTCAGAACTGATGGGGGAGAAAAATCAACCATTGGAGATGAAGAGAGGAGGCCCCTTGGCCAAAAATGGCCTCTTCCTCTTCCTTTCTCTCTCCTCCATTAAAGGGCAACTTGAGGTTTCTCTCTCCTAGTGACCACATCTGTTAATTGAGTGGCATTTTAGGTTAATATCAGCCCCTAAGGCTTGTGGGCCACTCCAATTTGGCTTAACCCAAGTGGATTGGGCTAGGTTAGGTCAACTTGAGCTATTTTGACCTAAACTAAGATTTAGTTGACTTTGGTCCAATTGACCTTTTGGTTTGATCCCAATAGGTCCTTAGTGACCCATTGGCCTCTCCTAAGGTCTAGGGAGACTTGGAAGGGTTGGTTTGGTACCTTGGAGGTCACTTAACCCTTAATTAGGGCACTTTGATCATTTTAGGGTTAGGGTTGACTTTGGTCAACATGACCTCATTGGTTGACCCCAATGGGTCCTTGGTGACCCAATGATCCTACTAAAGGGCTAGGGGTGTTATGGTGGGGGTCATGAAGTCAAGGTGAAGCCCTAAAGTCATACCCTAGGTTTGTTGATTGAGTTGTGCTATTTGTAGACCAAGTGATTTCCACCTTAATGTCTTAGCTCACTTGGTCCTTTTAAGCTTCTTAGGGTTTTATTATGACCTAATCATGACAAAACCACTCCTAGGGTTCTAGTTGTTTGAGGGATGTTACAAATCCCAATACATACAAATAAAAATTTCTTCCCCAAAATTAAGGTTAGGCATGCGAGGTTCTAGTGAAATCAAGCATGTAACATCCCTTGAGAGGTTGAAGATATACCTGACTCGAAGAGATCTGGGCACTTCTACTACATTTGATCCTGTGGCTCTTAAGTGTGCTCCTCCTGTCTGTGGTTCCTCCACAAGTATCTGACCAGCAAAACCTTCTTGCACCGCAAGACCCATACTGCAGTCTCGTCGATCCTAACCGGCTCCATGCTGACTGATCAATCAGATGCTACTGGGCCGTCGATAATAGAAATTTGCTGCTCCAGTCGTAGTAGAGCCCTCCAACGGGAGGAGACGTAGAAGATGTCGTGCAATCATGCCAACTCTGGCGGCAGCACCAGTCTATAAGCTAAGGGGACGATCCGCTCTAGGATCCTGTAAGGCCTCATATATCTCAGACTGAGCTTCTTCCGCCTGCATACCTGCGAGACTCCATGCATTGGACATATCTTCAGGAAAACCTGGTCTCCATCCTGGAACTCCACCTGACGATGTCACGCATCATAATACTTGGCCTTTCTGCTCTGGGCCTCTAGCATCCTATCTCGGATCAGTCTCACCTGAGTATCCGTGTCCTCTATAATATTCGAGCCTAGTGCCTGTGGATCCTCATCCTAGATCCAAGATAGTGGGGGTCCTGCACCTTCGTGCGTACAAAGCCTCGTAAGGGGTCTTGCCTCTGCTGGATTGGTGAATGTTATTATAAGAAAACTCGCTCAGCAGCAATAGTCTCTCCCATGGCTCCCCACGATCCAGGATACATAAGCGCAAAAGGTCCTCCAGTATCCGGTTAGTACACTCTGTTTTCCCATCCGTCTGGGGGTGAAAAGTTGTGTTGAATTTCAACCAAGAGCATAGGTAAGCCTGGATTGATCTCCACTCCCTGGATGTTAATCGTCCATCCCGATCCGACACGATCGACCTTGGCACGCCATGATAGTGGACAAAATGCTCCACAAACTTCAACACTAAATCACCGACTGGAGCATCCTTCCTGATCGGAATGAATCTGGCCACCTTCGTCAACCTGTCGATGATCACCCATATCGAGTCGTTCCACGCATATGACCGAGGGAGTCCATGTATGAAGTCCATGGCTATATCATCAAACTTCCACTCCAACACCGGTAGTGGGTGCAACAATCTGACTAGGCTCTTACACTCTGCATTTACGAGCTGTCAGGACTCGTAATGCGTCATGTGGTAAGTAATATCCCTCTTCATGCCCGACTAGTACATCATCCTCTTCAAATCTGTCGTCATCTTCGTAATCCCTAGGTGTACTGAGTACCGGCGGTTGTGTTCCTCCGCCATGACATCCTTCTGTATCTGTCCTCCTGCCGGTATGTATACTCGGCATCTGAAACATAGAAGCCCATCCCTCAGCGAGTAGTCACTAGTCGTGCCTTCTTCCAAGGCTCTGAATATCGGCTCCATCTTCCCATCCAAACTCTGCCCGTCCCTGGTGCAATCCCGGATGTGATCGGTGGTGCTCATCGATGCCAAGTACTCCTCATAAAGCTCCGGATCATCCCCAGACACCAGAGATATCTGCATGTGCTTTAGTGTCTGCACCAACTCCATGGTCATCAACTGGGACTCTGCTCCAGGTGTAGTGGCTCTGCGACTCAGTGCATCTGCCACCACGTTTGCCTTCCCGGGATTAAAATGCATTGTGTACTGATAATCTGACAGAAACTCCACCCATCATCTCTATCAGATGTTCAGATCCTTCTGTGTGTCCACAAACTTCAAATTCTTGTGGTCTGAGAAGATGTTGCAGTGAACACCGTAAAAATAGTGCCTCCAGATCTTTAGAGCGAAGATGACCTTTCCCATCTCCAAGTCATGTATGGGTAGTTCTGCTCATGTTTCTTCAACTGACGGGAGGCATAAGCTATCACTTGCCCGTTCTACATCAGAATGACACCCATCCCCTGATACGACGCGCCTGTATAGACCTGAAATACTTCCTTCCCAGATGGAAGGGCAAGGATATGGGCCGAGGTAAGCCGACCCTTCAGCTCCATTAAGGCATCCTCGCATTGTAGCGTCCAAAAAAATGGAGTCTCCTTCTTTGTCAAGGATGTAAGAGGAAGGGCAATCCGGGAGAATCCCTCCACGAACTTCCGGTAATAACTAGCAAGTCCTAGGAAACTCCGTATGTCGGTGGCCATCCTCGGAGGTGGCCAATATCGTACTACCCAAATCTTTGCTGGGTGTACTACCAGCCCTGCTCTACTGATAATGTGTCCTATGAAAGCCACCTGCTTCAACCAGAACTGGCATTTACTGAACTTTGCATACAAACGGTGCTCCCAGAGCCTCTCAAGTGTCAATGCTAAATGTCGAGCATGCTCCTCCTCTATCCTCGAGTAGATGAGGATGTCATCAATAACTACTATGGCAAATACGTCAAGATAGTCCTCGAATACCCGGTTCATCAAACTCATTAACTCAAACGAAGCATTCGTGAGTCCGAAGGGCATCATGGTGAACTCATAAAGACAATATCTACCATTGAAGGCGGTCTTTGGAATGTCCTACTAAATCATCAGCTGGTAATATCCTGATCTCATATCCATCTTCGAAAACCAATGAGGCCCCTCCAATGGATCAAACAGCTCGTCTATCCTCGATATGAGATATGTGTTCCAGACCGTCAGGCAGTTCAGTGCTCTATAATCTACATACATACAGAGAGATCCATCCTTCTTCTTCACAAACAATACTGGAGCTCCTCATGGCGAGGAGCCCGGCTTGACAAATCCAGCTTCTACTAACTCCTATAGCTGGCTCCGGAACTCCACTAACTCCTTTGGAGCCATACGATATGGAGCTCTGGATAGAGGCTTAGCCCTCGGTACCAGCTGTATTTGAAAGTCCTTCTCTCAATGCGGCAATAGTTCTCGTAGTGTTTATGGGAACACATTAGCAAAATCATGTACCATTGGAATGCTGGCAACTGGGTCCTGGACCTCGATCATATCAAACAGTACCAGATAGACCTCGTCTCCCTGTAGATGGGCCTTGATGGACTGTATAAATGATAAGAATACTCAGGAGACAGACATAATACCTTCGAAGAACACCTCAGAGTCTCAGTGTCTCAGTATGATCCTCCTAGCTGGGCAGTCAATCCTAGCATGGTGTCTGTGTAGCCACGCCATGCCCATGATCAGGTCGTAGTCTGGTAGTGGTAAGATCGTCGCTGCCGTGCCAAACAACTTCCCGCCAAATCTTCTTTAAACTTCTCCGAGACGAACGAGTGTGATGCTCCTGTATCAAATAATGTGTGGGCGGGCTTACCACACACGTATAAGATGTGTGAGGTTAATTGTTTGATCTTATCAACTATCTATAAGGTGGGTTACTAAGGTACTCTGAAAATTTTAATTTTTAACTTACGAAATATAAAGTACCTGTGATGACCCCTTCTGGGTTCCGAGGCTTGGTGTAATCAAGCGCATACATTTGCTCCGGTCGTCGGCCTCCACCATAAGGTCCTCATCCATGACCACGTCCTCGACCTCCACCCTATCGAGAAGGTCGGACATCTCATAATGATGGTGGTGGGGCTCCCCTCATAGGGTACTTTATCCGAAGATGGCCCAGCTGGTTGCATCGAAAACACACCGGTGGATCCTCTACAGGTCTCGGTGCCTCCCGTATCTGTAAGGGTTGCAGAACCAACACCATCAGGTTCCTCTTCTCCCGACGATCCTTATGGCGGGGCTAGTCCCCATTTATCCTTTCTCCAATGACTCAGCCTCTATGTTGGTCCCTCCTTCCACCAATCACCATGTCTTTTTCCGCTCTCTTCCTTCCCCAGACCGAGAGCTGGTCTGCCTCCAATTTCTTCACCATCTCCAAAATCCTGGCTAGACTCCCATCAGAGACGAAGAGGAGGGCTTGCCTCAGGTCATCGTGGAGGCCCTTGTAGAACCTCTTGGCATATCATGCATCGTCCAGCTGATAGGACTTCGCAAATCGGGCCAAGTGTGTGAACTCCCAATAGTACACCAGCACCGTCCGACTTCCCTGTCTCAGCTGCAGAAACCTGTTTTCTAGCTCATCCCTTGCCAATTGCAGCACAAAATGCTCCAACAGAGCTGCTCTAAACTCCTCCCAAGAGATATTTGCGCACTCCATCCCCATAAAGGTGGTGTCTAATAGTGACTTCCACCATCTCTTCGCATGGGACTCCAAACAAGAGATTGCTAGAGCCACTGCCGCCTACATCGGGCACCGAATCCCGACTAGCATCTCGTAAATGATATCCAGCCACTCCTCCATACGAACTGCTGACTCCGTCCCAAGGTAGGATGATAGAGAAAGACCTCGAAAGATGCTCAACCAGTTTGCCCCAGGGTTTCGCTGAGTAGTCGGATCCTGCTGAGTCCTAAATGCCTCTAGAATGGCTGTCAGAGTTTGCCCCATCTCTGTTTGCTGAAACAGAGTCGGAGCTGGCGGGGGTGGAGTCACATTCTTGGCCTGAAAAGTTCCCAGCTGAGGGGTAGGGTTTATCGAAGGCTAGAAAAGAGAATCCAATTGTCAGGTCATTTACAAAAAGATTCATTGAAAAGTGGACTGTTGCATGTAATTTCCCTTTTCGGCACACCATTTCTTCCGCTGCTAGTTTGTCCTCAAACTAAGCTCGCGTAGGGTGTCCCAGAATTTTGTGGACTTCTTTTCTTCGGATTGAGGTTTCGCTCTGATACCAGTTTATAAGGCCCCTATTTTGTTTGCTCCGCACCCGGATCTTATGCCCAGAATCGTCGTTTCACGGTGAAACCAACGTTAGCCATCACAAAACGCCAATTTTACCGGCAGATTCGATCACCAACAAAATAGAAGTATTATAAGAGATCAAAAAGGTCAAGTCCACAAATCACATATATCTGAAAGAAATCAGAGCACAGTGCACATATATGATAGTACTTAATAGGAAATGCTGGAAATAAATTGGCTTATGCCAGGTACATCATGGCATCACTACAACACTCTCGTGGAAGCAAACTATACTAAAATCTCATGGATCCTGAAGCTAGTGCTCCTGTACTAGACTGGTCTACCTCTATATGCACCGTACTTCACTGGTGCTGCACCTCCTACTGCCACTCCCTGTCCACTATCCGAATCCCCTGAAATGTTTGGTCCACCGACCGTTAGTCATAAAGACTAAGCCAACAATCATCCCTGCCTCGCCTTCCGACTCTTAGGTACCGCGCGGGAGGAGAGATAGGGAAGCTCATGAAGGTGGAGAGTAACAAAATAGGAGACGACAGAACTATCTAGCAGTCATATAGTATACCATATACAATGTCTAAATTAGCAGTTCTATAATAAGTCGAGCAGTAATAAAGTGTGAAAGCAGCGAATAGACTAAGAAAAACAAGTCAGAGATTTGAATAATTGAAAGTTTTATTATCCAAAAAGATATCATTTATAAATGTATGCCCTCCCTTTTATAGAATGGAGGAGAGAGGAGAGAGTACAAATAAACAATGTGGGACTAAAAAATTACAGAGCTGTGCGGATAGAAATAAAGAGATCGATCAAGCCGCGTGGTTAGACAAATGGGCTAACCACTCGGCAACAACAGAAGGAAGAGAACGAGTCGCAGTAGGAGACCGCTAGACCGCCCGGTCTCTAAGTCATCTGAGATAAATTGCCAAACCGCTCGGACTACAAACAACAACCGTCTGGATATCAAACCGCTAGAGAGTAACCGCCAAACCGCGCAGTCTATAACCCGCCAGACTTAGACCGCCAGACCGCTCAGTCTCATACTTCAACACTCCCCCTCAAGATGGAGCATAGATATCAATCATGCCCAGCTTGTCACAAATGTGGAAGAAGGAATTATAAATCGGCTTGGTGAAGATATCCGCCAACTCTTTTCTGAGGTGATGAATGAAGTACAAATCTGTTTCCTCAAGACCTCTTACAGAATGAAATGACAGTCGACTTCTATATGTTTTGTTCTCTCATGGAAGACTAGATTTCTGGATATGTATATAGCGGCCTTGTTGTCACAGAACATAGGAAAAGGATAGTTGTAGACCTCTCCTAAGTCAAGCATGAGAGCACGCAACCATTTTAACTCACAGGTGGTTGATGCCATACTCCGATATTCGGCTTCTGCACTTTATGTGGAGACAACAAACTATTTCTTGCTCTTCCAGCTCACAAGATTTCCTCCAACAAATGTGCAAAAGCCTGATGTAGATTTGCGGTCTCCTTTATCATC
Organism: Platanthera zijinensis; assembly: GCA_039513925.1. Classification (NCBI taxonomy): domain Eukaryota; kingdom Viridiplantae; phylum Streptophyta; class Magnoliopsida; order Asparagales; family Orchidaceae; genus Platanthera; species Platanthera zijinensis. The sequence goes on along the minus strand of CM077082.1, from coordinate 205,931,286 downwards.
CGCATAGCTTGAATCTGAGTAGGCTTCAACCCTCAGATGACCATTCTTTTGAAAGAGTAGCCCTTTTCCCGGTGCTGCTTTGACATACTCTAATATCCTCAAGGTGGACTGAAGATGGCACTCCCTAGGAGCTTGCATGAACTGACTAACCTTGCCTACAGTATAGGAGATGTCAGGTCTAGTCACCGTGAGATAAATGAGTTTGCCCACTAGACGTCTGTACCTCGTGACATCGGATAGAAGAGGCGAGTCATTTGTTCATGTTTTTTCTTCTCTAGTAGCCATGGGATACCATGCCGGTTTGGCACCAGTCAATCCTTCCTCCTATAGAAGATCAAGAGCATACTTCCATTGGGAGAGAACCAACGAGTTGGGCTTCCGAGAGATTTCTATCCCCAAAAAGTATTTCGGGTAGCCCATATCCTTAGTGACCTGGTGTTGATTGAGGTGTTTCTTTGTCAAGTCCACCCCAGCTTGGTCATCGCCAGTAAGAAGAATATCGTCCACATACCTTGCCAAAACCACCAGTCCCGAGGCGGTTTTGCGAATAAACAACGAGTGATCGGCCGAACTCTTTGCAAAGCCGATGGTATCCACAATGCCATTGAACATGTCGAACCACGCCAGAGGGCTCTGTTTTAGGCCATAGATGATCTTCTTCAACCGTCATACTCGTGTCTCCCCCTGAGCAACATACCCAGGAGGTTGCTCTATGTAGATGTCTTCCCGAAGATCCCATAAAGAAAGGCATTCTTGACATCAATTTGGGAAATAACCCAATCCCTGTTGACGACCATAGAGAGGAGAACCCTGATGGTATTGAGGCGAGCGACCGGAGAGAAGGTATCAAAGTAATCAACCCCATAAGTCTGAGTAAAGCCTTTGTCCACCAGCCGGTCCTTGTAGCGATCCACAGTGTCGTCTGGGTGAAACTTCACAATAAACACCCAGCGACAGCCAACCACATCAGTACCCACTGGTGGAGGAACAAGGGTCCAGGTACCCCTTTCAGTAAGAGTGGCAATCTCCTCATCCATGACAGATTTCCAATGAGGAATAGCAAGAGCCTCCTGGTAGGTGAGGGGAGTGGCAGTAGCCGAGATAGCCAAAGCAAAACACCTGCGAGAAGGAGTAAGCCGATCATAGGAAACAACCGCCGCAAGCGGGTGTTGGCTACACGCCCACACCTCTTTGCGAAGAGAAATGGGAAGATCCAAGTCGACGCGTGCCTCAGTGACTGGAGCGTCCGTGACAGAGAAGGCTCACCCGGGACTAGAGAGACGGCTACGGAGAAGAGGGAGAAAGGGGAGGGGATAAGGAGGAGACAGAGGAGGAGACGATGTAGGAGGAGAGTTGTCTATAGGCGTGGAAGGAATGGAGGGATATAGTGGAGAATCAAATACATTAGAGGGAAGAGGGGATTCAGGAGATAAGTAGGACGTATTCTCGAAGAAGGTCACGTACGTAGAGACAAACTGCTTGCGCAGAACGGGGTCAAAGCAACAATAGACTTTCTGAGTTGTAGAGTAACCCTTAATGACACACTTAGTTGAACGGGGGGAAAGCTTGTCGTGGGTAACGGAAGGAGTGTGCACAAAATTCATGCACCCAAAGATACAGAGAGGGATAGGAAATGGTTCCTTGCCCGGGTAGAGAATGGAGAAGGGGGTCTTGCCGTGGAGAACCGTAGAGAGAATGCGATTGATGAGATAACAGGCGAGGAGAACATCATAGCCCTAGTAGGTGCGAGGTACCTGCATCTGTGTCATGAGAGTGCGAGCGATATTGAGGAGGTGACAGTTTTTACGCCCCGCCACCCCATTTTACTAGGAGGTATAAACTCAACTGGTTTGATAAACAAGACCATATTGCACACAAAGAGAGTAAAACTCATGACTAAGATATTCCTTAGCATTATCAGAGCGAAAGACTTTAATTATAGAATAAAAGGATTGTCATACAGAAAAGAGTTCAGAGCGATCTTTTAATAGATACACCCAGGTACATCTAGAGAAATCATCAATAAACGTTACAAAATAAGAACTACCATGACCAACGGTAAGGGTAGGAGCAGGACCCCAGACATCAGAATGAATGAGATCAAATGGGCGAGAAGAGCCACGACCTTGCTTGGCGGGAAGGAGGAGCAGTCATGTTTGCCAAGCTGACACGCATCACAGTTGAGCGGAGGATTGATCTGAGGTAAGTGGGGTAGAAGTTGACGAAGAATCCGACGAGGACGATGTCCAAGGAAAAGATGCTATTGAAGCAGATCTGTAGAAGATTAGGAGAATGCGGACAGAGCAAAAATGTTGCCGAGGAAGTAGTGGCCGCTGCTCTCATTCCCAGTAGCAATCGTCCGTTGGGTTCTTAGGTCCTGGAAAGAACAAGAAGTAGGAGTGAATAAGACGGGCCACTGAAGTTGCTTGCATAAATTAGTAACGGATAATACATTACAAGGGAACTTCGGGACATAGAGAGTGTCTGCCAAGCAAAGCGACGGGGTGACTTGAACCATGCCCATCCCATGAACTGGGGAAGGTGAACCATCCGCAACAAGAACTGAGGGCAACCGATCATGCATTTCTAGAAGAGACCGCAGCGAGAAAGAAGGAAACCGCATCGGGCTAAAGAGAAGAAACTTCAGGCCGCGCGAACAGTGGGCAGGCCGTGCGACAAGGAAGGCCGCACCGGACAAAGGAACAAATTCTGCAGCGGTCACGGTGTCAGAACACCAGCGGCAAGGAAGGCCACGACCAAGAAGCAGATCAAGGCAGAGGGAAAGAAGTCATATGGCTAGAGAGAAGGCATCGCAAATAGGAGATAGAGAAGACCACGCAAACTAGAAAGAGTTCGTAAGAAAGGAATAGGTCGTTGAGACTAAGGAGAGGGAGCGGTAGAAGGGAGGGGCAGAGAGGTCGCCCACACAAGGGAAGAAAGAAACCGCGTGAACATGGCGCAAAGAGAGTAACAAACCGAGCGGACTGGTCGCGTGGACAAAGAGGGCTCAAAAATCAGGAGGAGATCGAGCCCTCTGATACCATGTGAAAGTAACGAACAAACTAAGAAAAACAAGTCAGAACTTTGAATAATTTAAAGTTTTATTATCCAAAAAGATATCATTTACAAAGGTATGCCCTCCCTTTTATAGCCTGGAGGAGAGAGGAGAGAGTACAAATATACAGCGTGGGACTAAAAAATTACAGAGCTATGCGGCTAGAAAAAAAGATACCGATCAGGCTGCGCGGTTAGACAAATGGGCTAACCGCTCTGCAACGCCAGAAGGAAGAGAACAAGTCGCAGTAGGAGACCGCTAGATCGCCCGGTCTCCAAGTCGTCTGAGATAAACCGCCAGACCGCTCGGACTACAAACAACAACCGTCTGGATATCAAACCGCTGGAGAGTAACTGCCAGACCACGCGGTCTACAACCTGCCGGACTTAGACCGCCAGACCACTCGGTCTCATACTTCAACATAAAGGAATAGTAAAGAGAACAAGCTATATTTAAAAGTAACCTTAATTTATATGAATGTCCATTCAAACTTATAAATTAAGGGGTCGTTTCGCGAGGCCTATTGTATAAAAAGTCCCTTACCAATTTATACAGTAGGGCTAGAGTCTTAAATGCTGCGATGAGATGATATGTGTTGGGTATTGTATCCACAATGTACCTGATTTGAAGAAGCCCCTGAACAAGCTAAGTTGAATAGATAATGTATTTGATGATTTTTTTCAAGATGTGCTTGCAGTTATTCCATGCTAAGTACACACCAATGTCAAGGTGTAGTGGGTCAATATACACGGGTCTGCGCAAAGTAATCCCTCGTTGAGCAGATCAGTGTGTTGGCTTACGTGTACTCTCTGAGAGAACTAAGTTGTCTACCTAAATCACCTAGAGGGGGGTGAATAGGTGAAATGGGTGTCAAATGCGGAATAAAAAATTAACACAGCACAGATCAAGCAATCACACAGACGACAAGAGATTTATAGTGGTTCCCCAATCTTGGGTACATCCACTTTCCTCACCGATCTAGCAAACTACTAGACTCGGCTACTCCACTATCTCGGATTGAAAACAATCCTACACCTCGGAACCACGTTCCTACAAAACTCGATCCAAACCGGATCTACACTCGGAAGATAAAGCCTTCCTACAAATCTCGGAGAAAAACTCCTACAATGAAATTTGTTTGAAAAGAAAATACAAACAATATATTGCACAAATCTGGATCTTTGATAGTCTTCTTCCTTGAGAACTTTGGCTTGATCAGAATATGTTGAAGACGAATTGAGAGTGAGATCCACAGATCTGAAAAACGGAATCACCTCGATCGAGAAAATAGATCAGAAAACTTTGAGGCTCGGCGAGATCGAGTGATTATCTTTCGTCTGGATCGCTGGAGAAACAGAGTTGAAAGCAGCGATCAGAGATCGTCGATCCAGACCTTCTTCCGTGAACGGCAATGGCAGCGGCGTGAGAAATTAGGGTTCACAGGAACTTTTCTCTTTCTTAAAATAATAATCTCTATAAAACTTGTTGTTAGTCAAATCTGAAAGGACCTATTTATAGGTGGACTCCAACGGTCAGAAATTTAATTAGGGATGACACGTGGACCAATCAGAAGTGATTAATTCGAAATACACAGCGAAATTGTACTTAGAGAATTTCAGGAATGTTTGAACAACTATACTCGAGACAGAGAAGAGACATACTCGAGTATAAGATGTTATATACTCAAGTGGATAGGAGGAGCATACTCGAGTATAAGACGAGAAGCTACTCGAGTGATTCAGAGATCAACACTCGAGTGATTTTAGAATTACTCGAGTATGAGAGTATATACTCGAGTAAAAACACTTAGAGAAAATTTCTCAGATAAAATAGGAAGAACTGCTCGAGTAGAAGAGTTGGGGATACTCGAGTGAGGGGAAAATGAACTACTCGAGTGTCTTGGGAAAGTTACTCGGGTAATCACTAAACTACTCGAGTATGAAAACAACTACTCGAGTACAGAGTCACTTACTTGAGTATATAGGGAACTACTCGAGTAGGTAGACTCAGAAACTTTCTGAGATGAGAAGTGCAGATCTATTCGAGTATGAACAGAACACTTACTCGAGTAACTAACCAACTACTCTAGTACAAGTTATCACCTACTCGAGTACAATACAGTCTACTCGAGTATGTAGTCCAACTTACGATACAGACTCACTTACTCGAGTATACAAAAGAGGTACTCGAGTATGTGGACTTAGAGAAAATTTCGGATCTAAGAACAGAAGGATCTACTCGAGTATAAAATATGACCCACTCGAGTGACTAACTATCTTACTCGAGTATAAGCTTATCTACACGAGTATACAGAGTCTTCTCGAGTATGTCTAAGGATCTACTCGAGTACTAAGTCACTTACTCGAGTATAAGAAGGAAGCTACTCGAGTATGTGGACTTAGAAAAATTCTTCTGAAAAAATAAACTTCAATACTTCAGTCCACCAATCCAAGTGCATGTATAGGAAGTGTATCCCAATAGAGAGGCTATACATGGGCCAACACTTTGGATCACACAATGAGGGATTACATTGTATGGTCCTGTGTTTGGTGACCCATTATAGACTGACATTGGTCTACACGTGGCAATAAGAACCTGCACACATACAACTTAAACACAATATCAAATACACCTTAATTCATCTTAGTTCAAGGTCTGACCTCCTACAAATCTGAGGTATTGTGGAGACAAATCCCAACATTCTCCCCCTATTTATAGATGTCAGCACCCTCTACACTAAGGTGAATTACTTAAGAGTAGAAAGAATAACACACATATACTAAAAAAAGTAAACTAAAGCAGGATAAATAATAAGATAGCCATAATCAGAATCAAATATATATATAGAAATGTTTTTAACAGATTAAAATGTCCATTTCCACATTCTCATTGACTCAAGAAGGGGCTTCTTTGTGCATTCTTTCTCTCTTCAGCTCTTGCCTCTCTAGGTAACTGAATGGTTTAGGAAAATATGTTCTGGGCCTTGGAGGAGCAGCTGGGTTGTTGAGTCCTAATTTCTGTCATGAAGTCTGATCTTGATCTGGGATACTTCATAAGCTTTCCATTCTGAATAACTGTAATACTGATCTCTGTGCTCACCAAGATCTGTTACTAGCTTCAAGGTATCAAAGATCAGAGATTTGGAGGTTGGACTCCAAACTTCAGTATAAACAATTGCTGGTCTACCTTCAGAAGCTGGGGCAGGCTCTTTTCTAGGTGCAGAACGACTGGCAGAAGCGCCGTCACCATATTTCCTTTTCTTCCTTGGGGCACCTTGAGAACTAGGAGGAAGTTCATCTTGCCAAATATTAGTATAAGAGAGAGGAGGCTCAGTCACATCACCAGCAGGTCTGGGTGATAAGACTGGCACATCTCCTGGAATGTTTGCCTGAGCTGGAGCATCTGCCGGAGGATGTTCTTCAAGAGGGTCTAAGAACTTGGGAATGATGGTAGTGTTGAGTTGAGAATTTGGGAAGTTCTGATTATTTACCCATACAGCTGTATCATAAATGTAGAATTTGACAGATTGGAGTTGAGATAGAATATCTGCTTTCATATCCTTGACTAGATCATTCACAGTTGTTTGAGCTTGTTCAGACAGTTTTTCAACTACTTTTTCAACTTGTTCTTTGACAATTTTCTCCCCATTGCTGATATCTACAGATAGTTTGGCAATTGCTTCATCTCTGAAAGTGCCAACTTCTTCACATACTTTCATCACATTTGCTTCAACATCCTTTGACAATTGAACTTGATTATTTGCAACAGTTTCAGCTTGAGCATGTAGCACACCTACACTGTTAATAGTGTGATCTATAGCTTTTCCACCCAATTGAAACAATCTCTTGAGCTCATCAGTATTGGCTTGAATTTCAGCAAAGCCTCTACTCATCTCCTTTTCAAGAATAGAGACCTTGTTATTTACTGAGGCTAGAGAGTCATCAAAGTACTTTCTTTGTTCACTGAGTAACTGTTCAATCTTGCTTACCAGATCTGAAGAAGTAGAAGGAGTTGAAGATGGGGCAGGGACTGAAGGAGCAGGAGCACGCCATGGTGGGAGTTCAGTAATTACCACCAAGCTTTCAGCTCTCTTGAAAGATTCTAGGACAACTGATTCTTCTTCATTGAGGAAGGAGGGAATAAAGAAGTCCAAAGTCCTTAGAGGAGCCTCCACTGGTTCTGGAGACATTTCCTCGTCATCAGACAGGAGAATATTTTCAGGCTGGCTGGGGTCTTTAGCAGGAGACTGAGCAGGAGACTGAGCTGGAGAAATATCCACTGGAATCTGAGCTTCTGGAGTCAGTACAACTGATTCATTTTGAAACAGGGGAGCATCTGAGCTGAGCTCATCAATCAATTTATTGATATCTTCTGCAGTAGACAGTAGGGTTGCTGGATCTGGAATCTCTGAGTGGGGATCTGCTGGAAGAGGAGAAACTGGAGGTATAGAATCCCTGACTTCTGCTTGCTGTGAGGGTTCTGATGAAGCTGGGTACTGAGGATGAGATGAGGCAGGGTCCCCCTCAACTGTTGCACCTGGTGTAGCAGCAGTTTGATGTGGAGGAGATGGAATCCTATCATCAGGTACACTGGTTTCTTGGGAATCTACTGAAGGGACAGCAGCTTTGGATGCTTGGGCAGAGTTCAGAATTTTAATTTCATATCGCTGGATGGAGGATATAGAAACCTTTTTCATGTGATGGAGGGGAGTCCCTTTGGATAAGTTAAAGACTGAAGGGTTGATTTCATGAAGAAGGAGTGAAATAATCCTGGCAAAACTTGGATGCTTAATGCTTTCTCTGAGTTTATCTAGGATCAACAGTCCAAACTGGAATTGTTTGCGGCAGATAATGGCTTGCATTATATCAAACATTTCCATAGAAATGTCTGGAATGGAGTAAGTCTTGCATAACAGTACCTTTGCAATTACATCCACTAGGAACATTCCTTCTGAGTTGAAATCAGCTCTGCTAAAGGAATAAGCTTGAGGGTTAGCTCCACAGAATAAACTAGTTCTTACTGAATCTTCAGCAGTCATTTCAGCATCGTCATCTACTACTGGCAGTTTTAATAGAGCAGCTAAGGAGCCTTTGTCCAGTCAGATTTTTATCCCTCTGACCTTGGATTTCAGGAGCTTTCCATTTCGTTTTACCTTCAGATTCTGATAAAACTCTTCAACAGCTGGGAAAATAACTCGGCACGGCGTCTGGAGAACGAACGGCAGTCCGGCGGTCTCGAACAAAATCAGAAGATTTCGGAAATCATCTGAAAGGTCGGCTATACCCGCGGGGGTGAGTTCTGAGCCGATGCCGATTTTAGAAGAGGGGGCCATCTGCAATTCTGGAGGACGAGAGAGGCGAAGACGACGATGCTTTGCGGTTTTCCGGAAGATGAAGAGTCGGCGGCTACTCGAGAGAATGAGAAGTGGAAAGGGGTTTCCCGATTTTTCTATATATATATATAATCCTAATTAGGTTTTTAGGAAAATTAAACATAATTTCATACCTGAAAGTGGCGGCAGATATCTCGGTGCGAATAAGAAAATAAGAAATCCAAAGTATTGAAGTCCGTATACTCGAGTAGATTTGTCATACATGAGTATAAGACGGAGTATACTCGAGTAGGACAAGTTCATATGAGTATATTGGCAACTACTCGAGTATGTAAAACGTTTTACTCGAGTATTTCCCGTTTACTCGTGTATCTGTCTTGATATACTCGGGTATCTTACTTTGAAGTACAATTTTCCTTGGGAGATATGTACTGTCACTGATATCTTCTTGGTCTGTGAGTCCATCATCACTATTCTTCTTTGTTGAGCAGCCCGAGTTCCATTTTGAAAAAGGAAAACTTGGACTCTTCCAGCGGTTTGGTGAATATATTTGCAACTTGCCTGTCTATGGAGACATATTGTAGATCTATGTCTCCATTTTCCACATGCTCCCGAATGAAGTGATATCGAAGCTCGATATGCTTTGTCCGGCTATGGGAGACTGGGTTGTTGGCGATTGCTATTGCGCTGGATGAGTCGCAGAACATAGGAACGTTCTGGAACTTCATGTTGTAGTCTTCAAATTGATTCTTGATCCATAAAAGTTGTGCACAACATCTGCCTGCAGAGATGTACTCTGATTCAGCCGTTGAGATGGCTACACAGTTCTGCTTCTTACTGCTCCAGGAAATAAGTTTCCTTCCAAGAAATTGGCAAGTCCCAGAGGTGCTTTTCCTGTCATCTTTGCTACCTGCAAAATCTGCATCTGAAAATCCAATTAGTTCACTATCATTACTTCTTGGGTACCATAAGCCAAGATTTGGTGTACCTTTGAGGTATCTCAGGATTCGCTTTGCAGCGATGTAGTGAGATTCCTTAGAGTTCACCTGAAATCTAGCACATACACATGTTGAGAACATTATATCTGGTCTACTTGCAGTAAGGTAGAGCAAGGACCTAATTATGCTTCTGTACTTGGTTTCATCAAAAGGTTTCTCTTTCTCGTCCTTGCCCAGAGACATAGCTGAGGCCATTGGAGTCCTCATAGAGGTTGCATTCTCCATTCCGAATTTCTTAAGTAGCTCTTTGGTGAACTTGGTCTGTGAGATGAAAATTCCATCCTCAGATTGTTTCACTTGAAGCCCTAAGAAATACTTCAGCTCTCCCATACTGCTCATTTCAAACTTCCCTTGCATAAGTTTGGAAAACTTCTTGCAGAGGTTGATGTCTGTAGAGACGAAAATAATGTCATCGACATAGATTTGCTCTAGCAAAATCTTGCCTTTTATTTCCCTAAGAAATAATGTCTTGTCTATCTTTCCTCTTGTGAACTTGTTCTCAAGATGAAAGGTGGACAGCGTCTCATACCAGGCTCGAGGAGCTTGTTTAAGACCATATAAAGCTTTTTGCAGTAAATAAACATAATTAGGAAAGGTTGAATCAACAAAACCTGGCGGTTGCTCTACATACACTTCCTCCTTTATGTCACCATTTAGGAAGGCAAACTTGACGTCCATCTGATAGACGGTAAAGCCCTTAAGTGCAGCGTAGGCATGAAATAACCTGATTGCTTCCAGTCTTGCCACTGGAGCATATGTCTGGTCAAAGTCGATTCCTTCTTCTTGATGATAGCCCTTGGCGACAAGTCTGGCTTTATTTTTTATAATTGTTCCATCTTCGTCCATCTTGTTTCGGTAGACCCATTTTGTCCCAATGACGTTCTTACTCTTGGGTCTAGGAACAAGTGTCCAAACTTTGCATCGTTTGAACTGATTCAGTTCTTCTTCCATGGCTAGAATCCAGGATGCGTCGGAGTTGGCTTCCTCAAATTTCTTTGGTTCAACCTGTGACAGAAAACTTAAGTGTAGATTCTCGTTAGTTGTACCTCGACGAGTTCTGACGCCATCCTGAGGATCTCCTATGATTTGATCAACGGGATGATCCTTCAAGTGTCTGAACTCTAAAGTCCTTGCATCTGGGATCTCTTCAGCCACTGGAGTTGCATCTTCAGCTGGGATGTGTTCTTCATCTTGATCATCTACCTCTTCAATAGGGGTTGTAGAGGTGATCTTGATGAACGTCTCATCTTTATCTTTAGTAGTTCCATCCAAGCTAAGTTCCTTCAACTTTGTACCTACATCTACAATAGGCACACTAGACGAGTTGCTGTGCAGCAGACTCGTCTCATCAAATACAAGATGTATCGACTCTTCTACCACCAGAGTTTTTCTATTGAATACTCTATAGGCCTTACTATGGCTACTATAACCTACAAAAATACCTTCAAAGCTTTTCTCGCTAAACTTGGTAGTGTCATACTTACCGTTGTTAAGTACGAAGCACTTACAGCCAAAAATTCTAAAATACGAAATGGTTGGTTTCCTGCCTTTTAAAAGTTCGTAAGGAGTCTTATCATGGTTCTTGTTGATGAGAGCTCGATTTTGCACGTGACAAGCGGTGTTGACGGCTTCAGCCCAGAAGTACTCTGGAAGTGAGGCATCACTCAACATGGTCCGGCAAGCCTCTATGAGTGTTCTATTCCTTCTCTCAGCTACTCCATTTTGCTGTGGAGTGCGAGGAGAGGAAAACTCATGAAAGATACCTTGACTTTCGCAGAAATCTGTCATGACTCCAGACTTGAATTCCGTTCCATTGTCACTTCTGATTTTGACTACGGAACAGTTGTATTCATTTTGGATTTGCCTAACAAAATTAGTGAAAGTACTGAAGGTGTCTGACTTGTGTTTCAGAAAGAACACCCACGCAAAGCGCGAGTAATCATCCACAATAACCAACGTATATTCCTTACCTCCCAAACTTCTAACTTGCAGTGGACCAAACAAGTCCATATGGAGAAGCTGTAAGCTTCTATTGGAATCCTTGCCTATTATGCTTTTAAATGAACTCCTTGTTTGCTTGCCTTTGATACAGGCATGACAAGGACTGTCCGTAACGCATTTGACATTCAGTGCATCATGTACTAAGTTTTGAGAGAATAATTTATTAATAGTTTTGAAATTAATATGTGCTAGTCTCTTGTGCCATTGGTCAGCAAGAGATGCACTACTTTTTGCTAAAAGACATACTGGTGTAGAAGTGTCAATACAAATGAAATTTAAACAGAAAATATTTCTGCTTCGAGTGCCTGATAAAATAGTTTCCATGTTGTTAATCGATTTTATCAAACACTTGTCAGTATGAAATTCAACTACGTATCCTTTGTCGCATAGTTGGCTTATGCTGATGAGATTGTGTTCCAATCCTTCAACATAGGCTACATCCGAAAAGGATACGCTACCGTTAGTAATCATACCGTAGCCTTTAGTTATTCCTCGATCTGAACCTCCAAAGATGACCTTTGGTCCGTTGCAGACTGAGGTGTAATTCTGGAGTAGGCTCCTTGTCCCGGTCATATGCCGAGAGCATCCACTGTCCAAGTACTAGATTGGCGTTTTGGTGGTCTTTGGACATACCTGCAATTACAATCACTTAGCCTTAGGAACCCAAGCAAGTTTGGGTCCTTGGTCTCGAGTTAGAATACTCCCCCTACGAGTATTAGCCTCATGAGTGGTCATTCTCACGTTGCTAACTTGAGGGGTTGCAACATTTCTAGGATTGAACCAACAATCGATGGCAAAATGACCAATTCTGCCACAACACCAATATTCGAACCTGTTGTATCTTTGCCTAGTGTATTCCTGCTTGATTTTCTGAAGTGATGGTCTAGCAGGAACCTTATTCTTGGAGGAGGAGGCTTCATGATGAAGAAAGCTACATGAAGTCTTCTCCTTCATAGGCTTTTCCACAATAGGTTTTACCTTTGGTGTCTTCTTGATGTTATGACCATGAGCATAAGGTCCATATCTTTAAAGTTGAATCTCTTCATAAGGTGCTTTGAAGACACTCTAGCCAAAGTTACGAGGACGAGTCCAACCTTGGTATCTTGACTTAGGCTTCTCAGGGATCGGCCTAGAAAAGTGTCCATAGGTAGACTCATAGTCGAGTTCGTTCGTAGGAAAGATAACTTTCTTGAACAAAATAGGTTCCAAGGGAGCTTTCCCTTTTTCTTCAGCTAGAGCCTTCTGGGCAGCCTTATTCTTTCTCTTGGCCTTGTTTCTCCTAGAGGATTTACTAGAAGAACCAATGTGGCCTAAACCAGCACCCTTGGCCTTAGCTGAGAATTCAGCAACGAGTGGAAGAACTGTCTTAGGCTTTGAGAAACTCTCAACAAGTTTCTTCTCAGCCTCAAGTTGTTGTTCCAATTCTTTGATGATTTCCTCTTTAAGGTCGAGGTGCTTGAGAGCTTGATTGTATTCCTCCATAACACTATTGAAGTTCTCTTGAAGAGAGTTAGTCTTGGTGACTTCTTCTCTCAAGCTGCTCTCACTAGCCTGTAGAGATTTTATCTCTTTGGCTTGAGTTTTCACTACTCTACGACATTTTTCGTAAGCTGTGAGTAACTCCTTATACTGACCCATGAGTTCAGATTCATCTTCAGAGGAATAGCCCTCTTGCTCATTATCATCATCAGAATCAGAGAGAGGAGTGTGAGATTTTACCTCCCCAGTGAACTGGGGGACTTGTTCATCATCTGAGAGAGCCATGAGCCCAAAGTAAGCTTCCTCTTCTTCACTCGACTCAGATGAGTCGGAGTCGCTGAGAGTTTTGCTCTTCTTGGCTACTAGACTCTTCTCTGTCCTCTTCTTGTGGTATGAGGATTTCTTTTCCTCTCTTCTGCCGCCCTCTTTCTTCTTGTGAGGTCAGTCCGCGATGACGTGACTTGGCTTATTACAATGATAACAAACGATGTCAGTCGAAATCTGTTTGTTCTGTTTAGAGTTATACCTGTCATGGCTACTTGAGCCTTTCTTTCGCTGATCACCGTCACGTCGTGATCTTCTGAATGAGGCATCTTTGCCTCTCCATTGCTTCTTTTTATTTAAGAATTTCTTGAATTGCCGGGAGAGCAATGAGAACTCTCCTTCAGATAGTTCTGAGCCTGAGGTGCTTGGCTCGGAGCCTTCTTCTTCACTTACTTCTTGAGGAGGTGCTGGTGAGGCAGCTTTGCCCTTCCTTGAACTGTCAACCTTTAAGGCAACCGACTTCTCTTTTGAGGAGAAGCGACTTTTCTCTTCTTCATCTTTTCTGGAGTTGATCTGCAGTTCATAGGACATCAGCTTGCCAAATAGGTTCTGTGGATCTGTCTCTGCTAGTCTGCCAAACTCTCGGATGGCACAGACTTTGTTGTCCCATTCCTTGGTGAGAGATCTCAGAAACTTATCATTCAGCTCTCCATTAGTGAAGACTCGGCCATACACTCTTAGACCATTGACTATTTTAAAGAAGTTTTCAAATGTGTCAGCTATTGCCTCCTTTGGTCATTGCCTGAAGGCTTCATACTTCTGATTCAGTAGTGACCTTCGATCATCCCTAACTTCTTCAGTACCTTCCATCAGAGTAACCAGGGACTGCCACATCTCTTTAGCTGATTGGCAGTGGATAAGATTCTGCAGCATTGAGTCATCGACTGCACTTGCAATAATATTTTTAGCTTTCTTGTCCAAAGAGACAAGTGCAATCTCGTCCTTATCTAGATCCATCAATTTCTTGGGAACTTGCTTAGATGAATCTATGGTGGAGGTGGTCATAGGAATGTGGGGACCTTCTTCAACAATCATGAAGATCCGTGGATCTACTGCTTCCATAAAGAATTTAACTCTTTCCTTCCACATAGGAAAATTGTTCTTGGTGCAGATAGGGAGCTTAGCAAAATCCTTGGTCTTACTCATGCTTGAAAATTCTCTTGAGACAACTTGGTAAGGATTAGATCAAGGTGTTAACCTTTTAACGATCAACCTCCCTCTGATACCAATTGAGAGAACTAAGTTGTCTACCTAAATCACCTAGAGGGGGGTAAATAGGTGAAATGGGTGTCAAATGCGGAATACAAAATTAACATAGCACAGATCAAGCAATCACACAGACGGCAAGAGATTTATAGTGGTTCCCCAATCTTGGGTACGTCCACTTTCCTCACCGATCTAGCAAACTACTAGACTCGGCTACTCCACTATCTCGGATTGAAAACAATCCTACACCTCGGAACCACGTTCCTACAAAACTCGATCCAAACTGGATCTACACTCGGAAGATAAAGCCTTCCTACAAATCTCGGAGAAAAACTCCTACAATGAAATTTGTTTGAAAAGAAAATACAAACAATATATTGCAAAGATCTGGATCTTTGATAGTCTTCTTCCTTGAGAACTTTGGCTTGATCAGAATATGTTGAAGACGACTTGAGAGTGAGATCCACAGATCTGAAAAACGGAATCACCTCGATCGAGAAAATAGATCAGAAAACTTTGAGGCTCGGCGAGATCGAGTGATTATCTTTCGTCTGGATCGCTGGAGAAACAGAGTTGAAAGCAGCGATCGGAGATCGTCGATCCAGACCTTCTTCCGTGAACGGCAATGGCGGCGGCATGAGAAATTAGGGTTCACGGGAACTTTTCTCTTTCTTAAAATAATAATCTCTGTAAAACTTGTTGTTAGTCAAATCTGAAAGGACCTATTTATAGGTGGACTCCAACGGTCAGAAATTTAATTAGGGATGACACGTGGACCAATCAGAAGTGATTAATTCGAAATACACAGCGAAATTGTACTTAGAGAATTTCAGGAATGTTTGAACAGATATACTCGAGACAGAGAAGAGACATATTCGAGTATAAGATGTTATATACTCAAGTGGATAGGAGGAGCATACTCGAGTATAAGACGAGAAGCTACTCGAGTGATTCAGAGATCAACACTCGAGTGATTTTAGAATTACTCGAGTATGAGAGTATATACTCGAGTAAAAACACTTAGAGAAAATTTCTCAGATAAAATAGGAAGAACTGCTCGAGTAGAAGAGTTGGGGATACTCGAGTGAGGGGAAAACGAACTACTCGAGTGTCTTGGGAAAGCTACTCGGGTAATCACTAAACTACTCGAGTATGAAAACAACTACTCGAGTACAGAGTCACTTACTCGAGTATATAGGGAACTACTCGAGTAGGTAGACTCAGAAAATTTCTGAGATGAGAAGTGCAGATCTATTCGAGTATGAACAGAACACTTACTCGAGTAACTAACCAAATACTCTAGTACAAGTTATCACCTACTCGAGTACAATACAGTCTACTCGAGTATATAGTCCAACTTACTCGAGTACAGACTCACTTACTCGAGTATACAAAAGAGGTACTCGAGTATGTGGACTTAGAGAAAATTTCGAATCTAAGAACAGAAGGATCTACTCGAGTATAAAATATGACCCACTCGAGTGACTAACTATCTTACTCGAGTATAAGCTTATCTACATGAGTATACAGAGTCTTCTCGAGTATGTCTAAGGTTCTACTCGAGTACTAAGTCACTTACTCGAGTATAAGAAGGAAGCTACTCGAGTATGTGGACTTAGAAAAATTCTTCTGAAAAAATAAACTTCAATACTTCAGTCCACCAATCAAGTGCATGTATAGGAAGTGTATCCCAATAGAGAGGCTATACATGGGCCAACACTTTGGATCACACAATGAGGGATTACATTGTATGGTCCTGTGTTTGGTGACCCATTATAGATTGACATTGGTCTACACTTGGCAATAAGAACCTGCACACATACAACTTAAACACAATATCAAATACACCTTAATTCATCTTAGTTCAAGGTCTGACCTCCTACAAATCCAAGGTATTGTGGAGACAAATCCCAACACTCTCTTTATTGGAGTGTAGTTATTTTCAAGTACAGGGCTGAGACAGATCAAGAGCAGACAAGGAGCAAGGATGGGTCAAAGCAACTCACGGGAAGAAAGATGAAAAATTGTCTAAGTCAGATTCGACGAAAATCACTAAGTGATTCTCACCGATTCGACGAGAATCACTAGTAATTCTCGCCGAATCATCGAGAATCACTCGCCGATTCCCGCCTACTGCATCCGGCTGACTCAACGCTTGCAAAATTCACGCTAAGTCAGAATCGTCGAGAGTCATTAAGTGATTCTCGACGAATCGTCGAGAATGACTCTGCATTCTCGCCAATTCGTCGAGAATGGATTGTGACTCTCGCCGATTCACTCCGGATGGCAAGCTCCTCAGCTAAAATTCTTCTAAGGAGAATTCGACGGGAATCATAAGTGATTCTCGCCGATTCGTCGATAACCACCAATGATTCCCGCCTAATTTGCCTTAGGCGAATTCCGTTGGCTCGCTGGACCGGACCATGTGTTCAGGCGCTGTTTGAACCGAAATTAGGGTTTCCTCTGGTGGGGCCCACAACGGTCATAAAGGATGATCTACAGTATAAATACTCGTTTATTTTTAACATTACAGACCATCCCGAACACACGAAAAAGAAAGAGCTGCCGACTTGACCTAACAGATCGCGGATTTCCTTCCACCGCCGTCGCCGCTCGAAAGGTTGTCGCCGCCGCTGATCGGATTCTTCTTGATCTCTCGGTGATAGAAACTTAGCCAAGCAATGCGTCTCACGTTTCTTTCTTGAGATCCCTTGTCTCTTGGTATGTTGAACGGGAATACTTTCCCCTTCTGAATCGATTGAGACGATCGATCCAAGTAAGATCGTTGGTAGACCTTGCTAGCTTTGTTACGAAGTTTTGATCTACAAAGCATCGCCGCCGCAATTCTTTGCCCCCGCCAATCTCGGCAAGATCTTCTCCAAGATAGTGCTTAGGTCATGGACTCTTCGTCTTCTTCAAGAACGCTTCATCGAATGAAGAGGGACACCGAGCGCTCCATACGTACTTTGTATTTTGTACATTCTATTTTTACTTTTGTTGTAAAGGAACTTTGGTTCCTCATTGTAAGGGTTGGGTGCAACCCGTGGTGGAGTAGTGACTCCTTCGGGTGGAAGGGTTTCTTCCATAGTGAAAGGATTGGATTTCAATCCTGTTGGTGAAGTGACCGAGTCGTCCCTTGTTGGGAGATAGGTCGAAGGGGGAGAGTGGACGTACCCAAATCGGGGAACCACTATAACTGCCTGTGTGTTTCTGTGTTGTGCTTGTTTTGTTTTATTGTACAGGTAAATTTTTAATTCCGCAAAACGACTGCAAATAACCTATCCCCCCCATAGGTGAAGGTAGTTGACACTAGAGTGACTTTCAATATGTTATGATTTGTAATGCTATGATCATACAAATGTAACACACACCCGACTTTATGCACACAGACCTTTAGTTCTCCCATTTGGAGTTAGCTAAACTCTTTGGTACCTATCGTCATGGAAAACGGAGGTAGTGGGTTGGGCCACCCCACCTCTAGGCCGGCATTCACACCACCTAACCTAGACCTTCGTACGCCTCAACACAAAGAACATAACCGCGGAGCCCCTGCGTACTTTGCTGGCAAATCCACCAGTCTTTTCCTTGGCTAAGTGAGAACCACATCCAATGAGTCAACGTACCAATGTTGGTGTGAATGACCGTCTAATACCGAAGACCCACCACTTATTTATGCACATGCACTATGAATTTCCCGAGCAATCAGCTCCCCGAACTAACCTATCCTACAAACTACCTTCCGAGCCATCGGCTCATCGAGCTAACCTGCCCTTCTCCACAACCACCGAGCCTACCACTCGAGTTACCAAACCAAGCTAATCTCCCGAGTCATCGGAGTGAGTGAAAGTGAAGTACTAGTATATTACTACTTGATCTTTTAATCCATTTTGTTCTTACAGTTTAAGTTTAACCTTGGACTGCCCAAGGCCTACCCGATGAAGGGACCTCGAGGGAAATAGAAACTACAATGGGTTGAAGCCCAAAGCACCCTTTTTCAAGATACTTAATTTTATTGGTTACTACCCATTCCCAAATCTCTTAGTCTTACACTTAAACTAACTCTAATGTATTTAGACTCTCCAAGGAAAAGACGATCTTCATCGATTCCAAGCACATCTAGCTTTTAACTGTCTAGGCTCCCCTAACCAGCCACCTTTTTGGTGACCCATTACCTTCCCAACAGATTGGGTAGTCTACCCTTTTCCCATTCCCACACCAAGGTATACTTGTTGCATATTTCTACCGTTTTATTGTGTGCAGACCTAATGAGCTACATGATGTACATGAAAGGTGACTCCTACTAATATTCATCTGAATGACCTAAGATTATTATTGGGGGTATAACATGACATTTTGACAATAAATCAAGAATATACTATTTTCCCTAATTTATTTAACATTTATTTAATTTTTTGCAAAATCAGGCAAACTATGCTTTTGAACCTCAAGTACACTTTTCTGACCTGGTGTGGCCTCTACAAAATTATGACAAGGGTATATCATCAAAATAACAGCAAATACTGAAATTCACAATTTTACAAAAAGATTTTACCTCCAAACTAATTGTTGATTAAATGCCCACAAGGATAGTGCAAAATAAGAAATAATATAATTAATCATTTAAAAATTATATAAAAATTACCAGATCTTAAAAGTAACCAGAAAAGACCACTGACCAAAATTCATTACTTTCCAAGCACATTTGGTCATATAAATAAATCATTTAAAATATTCAACATTAGGCACCTTGTGAAGCAACCCATATAAACAGTCTTCTAATAATCCTATAAAAATTCACAGAGCTCAAGGATATTCTAAATATTCCTCTGACCAAGTTTCATAAGTTTCTAATGAGTAAATAGGTCATAATAAATTATTTAGTAATTAGGGAAAATACTAGCATTGTGAATGAGGTGCCATAAATAGTTATTTAAAATTCACACTAAAATTAGCAGAGATAAAAAGCAATAATATATTATTACTGACTAAATTTCAAGATCATTCAAGGTCATATGATTATGTTATAAAATCATGATCAAAAGTGCCTGATTTGGTCCTAAGTTATTTTAGAAAAGATGTGAACTCCTAAAGTCTTAGCATCACTTCCTAGGGTTTATTATCACCTTAGAAACACTACTACCAAGTTACAAGGCATTCCAAGGACATATGCTCTCATGTCCTTCATTGACTCAAAACACAACCCTAGAGTTCACACTAGGGTTCTAGGGTATCACAACCCCAAAACCACCCCAAAACCTCCTTTGGGGTGTTTTATATGACATTAAGTCAGTAGCTAGAGTTTCATCCCTTTTCGATGGGGATTGGCCTCTTATCCTTTCAACACATACTTGTCCTAACTGAACCTTAAGGGACTTAACTTTTGGTCACACTAATACCTAGCCAAATCAGCCCCAAATGGGCTGAGATTTTTACTAGTGCCTTTCATGACCCTAAGGGTCAATCACCAAAATTTTGGGGATATTTAAGGTCATTAGACCCTAAATTCTTATGAACAAGGTTCACTCGACACTTCTCAAGCTCACTCGATGCTTCTCAAGGTCACTCAGCGCTTCTTAAGGTCTCAGCGCTCTCAATGCTTTTTACTCAGCGTTCTCAGCGCTTCCCAGATTCACTCGTCGCACTTGACTCTTCTTTCCCAGCGGTTCTCAGGTTCACTCGATGCACTCGACACTTTTTTACTTAGCGCACTCAATGCTTTCTCAAGGCACTCCGCGCTCTCGACGCTTCCTACTCAGCGGTCTCAGCACTTCTCCAAGACACTCAGCGTTCTCGATGCTTCCTCCCAGCAGTCTCAGCTCTTCTCCAGGACACTCAGTGCTTTCACTATAGAGGGAACAAAGTACTTTTAACATTAATTCTAAACGCTACAATAACTGCGACATAATGAAATGAAATGAAATAATAACAATCCTTAATATAATCGGGGAGCACAAATCTTGACGCGCTAAATGTACGGAAACCATTCATCTTCTCCATCGCGCCAATAGCCCAGATTGCCCTGTGCTGGGTAGTGTTTGCCCGTAATTTCCTGGCAACTCGGCCACCTCCCTGGTCGGCCACCGCCACCTCCGTCGAGGTGGGGGCTATCGCTGGGCGGCGGTACGGCCGCCGGAGAGGCTGTTTCCAGCAAACCCACAACCTCTGATTTTTTATGGAATTTCTTCAAATCTCCTAACTGTATCGGGCTCAATTGAGCCTGATATCTCTCATAATCGATCTAGGATTCTAGCATAGAGGGGGAGGGGAGAAATCGACCTACTGGAGTGGCTAAAGCCTAACTGATCACCATGACGCCATTTTTGGTGGTGGTGGTGTCTAGTGCTCTGCAACTTCTACACCCAAGGGCTCAATTCCTTCAAGGGAATGGTGGAAATGGTTGCTCTGGGTGTGCAGAAGCTTTTAAAAGAACCAAATGGGGGGAGAGGAAAGGTCTAGGCTTCAATGGCCATTAGTGGCCATGGAGGAGGTTTTCGGCCAAGTGGTGGTTCAATGCACCCAACCACTTAAAGGGCCTAGAAAACCCCTTGATCTTCACAAAACTGATGGGGGATAAGAATAAAACCATTGGAGATGAAGAGAGGAGGCCCCTTGGCCTTCCTTGGCCAAAAATAGCCTCTTCCACTTTCTTTCTCTCTTCTCCATTAAAGGGAAACTTGTGGTTCCTCTCTCCTAGTCACCACCTCCAGAAATTGAGTGACATTATAGGTAAATATCAGCCCCTAAGGATGGTGGGCCACTCCAATTTGGCTTAGCCCAAGTGGATTGGGCTAGGTTAGGTCAACTTGAGCTAATTTGACCTAAACTAAGGTTGAGTTGACTTTGGTCAAATTGGCCTTTTGGGTTGACCCCAATAGGTCCTTAGTGAACATTGGCCTCTCCTTAGGTCTAAGGAGACTTGGAAGGGTTAGTTTGGTATCTTGGAGGTCACTTGACCCATAATTAGGGCACTTTGACAATTTCAGGGTTAGGGTTGACTTTGGTCAACTTGACCTCATTGGTTGACCCCCAATGGGTCCTTGGTGACCCAATGATCCTCCTAAAGGGCTAGGGGTGCTATGTTGGGGTCATGGAGTCAAGGTGAAGCCCTAAAGTCAAACCCTAGGTTTGATGATATGGTTGTGATATTTGTAGACGAAGTGATTTCCACCTTCATATCTTAGCTCACTTGATCCTCTTGAGCTTCCTAGGGTTTTGTCATGACCTAGTCATGATAAAACCACTCTTAAGAGTCTAGTTGTTTGAGGGATGTTACATCCTACTCCTTTGGGCAATCTTGGCACTGTTTCCAAACTAATCGGTTCCAACTACCCAAACTGGAGTGTTTCCTTCACCTTTCTCCTTCACTAACAATGCAAACGTCATCATCTCACTGATGACCCGCCTCCTACCGACTTCGATCACTTTGATGATTGGGATGCTAGCGATGCTCTTGTTCTCACTTGACTTGCTAACAGTCTTTCTAATGAATGCCTCCCTGCCATCCGACATGATGAAAAGGTCAAGGTTGCTTGGCTTCATCTTGCTGCTCTTTACTCCAAGGGGGCTCAAAAGTCTCGCATATATAATCTATATATGGACCTCTTTGTCCGTCCTTAACTGTCTCCTATTGCTGCCTACCAACAGGTTCAGGTTCTCGGAGCTGAAATTCTCCAGAATCACCCCTTTTTTGTAGATCTAACTGAGCAACACAAGCACTTCCAGGAGCTTCTATTTGTGTGATATCTTTTACGTCTTCCGGAGTCCTATGACATGATCCATCAACGGATCCTTGGCGAGACGCATTTTGCCACCTTGGCTACCACTGTTGCCCGCATCATTGCTATTACCTCCCTACTTCAGTGTCCGTTGTTATCCTCGCCACCTCTCCCTAACAACTATGCTAATTAGACTCAACGGAGTGGCTCAGGTGGCCGCAACCACTGATTTGTCGGGCGTTGTCCTTCCTGCTTTCACTGCTCTCACTGTGGCCGCACCGGCCATACGGTTGATCTTTGTTGTATGAAGCATCCACACCTTTCCCCCTCTGGTGATGCTTCCACCTCCTCTTCGAAGAAATCTTCCTCGGTGGTCACGTCTTAAGGTACTGCATATATGGTTTCTCAAGGTTAATGGCTGATTGACTCCGGTGCTAATAATCATTTGATCGACAATCCTTAGTGTTTTTCTCTCCTAGAAAAACATTATTGGTTGCCCCTAGTCTTTGTTGCAGATGGCTCTCCCTCATCGGTCAATGGGAGGGGAGTGGTTCAGGTCACTTCGTCTCTTAGCCTGACGGACACCCTCTACGTTCCCAAGTTTTCGTATAATTTATTATCTGTTACTTCTCTTTAAAAACAACTACAGTGCTCCATCACATTCACTCCTACTTCTTGTTCTTTTCAGGATCCGAGCTCCCAACGAATGATTGCTGTGGGGACTAAGAGCGGTGGCCTCTACTTTTTAGACAACGTATCTGCTTTGTCCTCCTTCTCTTCCTCTTCTACAGATCTTGTGCAATGGTATCTTCTACTTGGTCATCCTCCTCTACGGCTTCTTTGTCAGCTTCTACCCCACCTCCCTTTGCACAGTCCTCATCTCACCTGTGACACATGTCAGCTTGGCAAGCATCACCGCTCCTCCTTCCCGATGAAGCAAGGTCGTGGATCTTCCCGTCCATTCTATTTAGTTCACTATGATGTCTGGGGTCCTGCTACTACCCTCACCATAAGGGGTAGTTCGTATTTTGTAACTTTTATTGATGATTTCTCTTGGTGTACGTGGGTGTATCTTTTGAAAGGTCGCTCCGAGTTATTCTCTGCATGGACATCATTTTATTTTATGATTTAAACACAGTATGATGTGCCTATTAATATTTTTCGTTCATATAATGCCAAAGAATATCTTAGTCATGATTTCTCTTCTTTATATATGTAAAATGACATTGTTCATCAAACTAGATGTGTCTATACCTCCCAGCAAAATGGCATGGCAGAACGAAAAAACCGTCACCTCCTTGATGTCGCTCGAACACCGATGACACAAATGAAGGTTCCTCGCTCATATTGGGGCTATGTCGTTCTCGTATCCTACTATTTCATCAATTACATTCCCTCCATTGTTCTCCACGGCCAAACCTCGTTCTCCATTCTCTATCCGAACAAGGATCCTTTCCCTCTTCCTCTGCGTAAATTTGGGTGTATGACCTTTGTGCACGCTCCCTCTTCCACTCGTGATAAACTCTCTCCACGTGCCAGCAAATGTGTCTTTCTGGTTTACTCTTCCACTCTGAAAGGTTATTGTTATTTTGACCCTATTCTTCGGAAGCAGTTCATCTCTGCGGACGTTACCTTCTTCGAGAATGCATCCTATTTCTCTCGTGACTCTGTAGTTCTTCCTGATGTTCGTATTTCTCCTACTGACCTCTTCATCCTATCTACTCCCACCGAGATCCCTCATCCTCTATTATATCCACCATCTCCTCCTCCTCTCTCTCCGCCTTCGTCGTCTTCTTCATATCTGTGGCCGTCTCTATCTACTCCTGGGCTAGCTCTCTCCACAACGAATGCACCAGATACTACTGAACACGCCGACCTGGATCTTCCCATTGCCCTTCGTAAGGGGGTGTGGAAGTTTACCCATCATTCGCTTGCTGCTGTTATTTCCTATGCTCGTCTTACCCCTTCTTGCAGGGATTTTGTGTTGGCTATCTCTGTCACTGCCACTCCCCGCACCTACCAGGAAGCCCGTGTTGTTCCTCATTGGAAGGATGCCATGGATGAGGAAATTAACATCCTAACTGAGCGAGGCACATGGACTCTTGTTCCTCTTCCTTTGGGCACCAATGTTGTTGGCTATCGCTGCGTATTTATTGTGAATTTCAGTCTGGATGGTAGTGTGGATCATTACAAGGCACGCCTTGTCGCCAAAGGCTTCACTCAGACTTATGACATTGATTATTTTGACACCTTCTCTCCCATTGCACGTCTCAGCACTATTTGGGTGCTCCTCTCCATGGCCATCAATAGGGATTGTCCCATTTCCCAACTAGACATCAAGAAAGCCTTTCTTTATGGTGATCTTCAAGAGGATGTCTACATGGAGCAACCTCCTAGGTATGTTTCTCAGGGGGAGACACGAGTATGCAGGTTGAAGAAGGCCATCTATGGACTAAAGAAAATTCCTCGGGCATGGTTTGATAAGTTCAGCAGTATGGTGATAGCCGATGGTTTTACAAGAAGATTTGATGATCACTCGTTATTCATTTGCAAAACCTCCCTGGGTCTGGTTGTTCTTGTCGTATATGTTGATGATATTCTTCTCACTAGTGATGATCATGCTGGGATAGCATTGACAAAGAAATATCTCCGTCAACACTTTGTCACGAAGGATATGGGCCCCCCAAAGTACTTTCTAGTGATAGAAATCTCTCGAAAGCTCAACTCCTTGGTCCTCTCCCCACTTATGTATGCCCATGATCTTCTAAAAGAGACAGGGTTGACTAGGGCTAAACCTGTCTGATGCCCCATGGCTACTGGAGAAGATAAAACCTGGACATACAACTCACCTCCTCTATTAGTTATTATAAGGTACATGCGTCTGGTTGGCAAACTCATTTATTTCATGGTATCAAGACCCGACATCTCCTATGCTATAGATAAGGTTAGCTAGTTTATGCAAGCTTTTAGAGAGTGCCATCTACAGTCTGCCCTGAGGATATTGGAATATGTTAAAGCGGTGCAAGTTAAGGGACTATTGTTTCAGAGGAATGATCATTTAAAGGTTGAAGCCTACTCGGATTCTAGCTACGCTGACGACAAAGGTGACGCAAGTCCACTTCGGGCTTTTGCATATTTATGGGGGGAAACCTAGTGAGCTGGAAGAGCAAGGAACAATCTGACGTCTTTAGATCTAGTGCAGAAGCAGAATATCAAAGTATGACATCGAGCACTTGTGAATTAAAGTGGTTACGGGCTCTCATGTTTGACTTAGGGGAAATCTATAGCCATCCTATACCTATGTTCTGCGATAACAAGACTGCTATATATATCTCCAAAAATTCGGTATTCCATGAGAGGACAAAGTACATCGAAGTTGACTGTCATTTTATTAGAGAAGAGATCTTGAAGAAACAGATTTGTACTCTATTCGTTATGTCAGACAACGAGTTGCCAGATATCTTCACCAAGCCTGTGTCTGCTTCTTTTTTCCACATTTGTGACAAGCTGGGCATGATTGATATATATGCTCCAGCTTTAGGGGGAGTGTTGCAGTATGGAGACCAGGCAGTCTAGCGATTTGACACTAGAGGCTTGAAGACCGCACGGTTTGGCAGTTTCTCTCCAATGGCTTGGTAGCTAGGATGTTTCAGTATGAAGACCGGGTGGCCTGGCGGTTTGACTCTAGCGGCTTGATGACCGGGCAGTCTAGCAGTCTCCTCAGGCAGCTTGTCTTCCCTTAGTGGATGTTGTTGGGCGGTTAGTTTATTCATCTAACCACGCGACTTATGTGGTCTGGTCTTGTCTAGCCACTAGTCCCTGTAATTATGTTTAGTCCCATATTGCTTATTTGTAATCTCTCCACTCTCCTCCATTCTATAAAAGGGAGGTCATATCATTATAATACATTACATTTTTTTTGGAAATAAAACATTGTTATTGTCCAAATTTAGGTCTATCTTTTCTTGTTCGCACACTCGGGTTTAGGGCTCCCGACCAAAGGAGCTCACGTCTATCCGACTCTTGCCACTCGTCGGATTGCTGACCTCATGTCGCCATGTCCTAGACAAGGAAAATAGTTCATTTTATCCTTCGATGAACCCTTTCAAGGGTGACCCAGGCCTTCTTGCCTACTCCTGACAAGGGGGTTGTGACCTCCCTCGGTTAGCGGGAGCATTTGTCATTCTCCTCACTGAGACCTATTTTCGTTTGGTTAAACCCCTCATTTGTAGGCTACCAAGTGGTTTATTCCACTAATCTTGAAATAAATGAGGATGAGTTCTCGCCTTTGCATATTATCCCTTTCAAAATGGCCGGTGATGAGGGTGACACTGATGGTATATCGAAGTGATCCTAGGACTTCATTGATTATCCCTTTCTTTACTACAACCTGGCGGAGGGAGAGTATCTTCCAGTTGTGGCAGAGTACGTCTCGCCTGGGTTTATCGTTCGCTTCCCGGGAGAGTTTGAATTGATTAACGAATTCGACCCCGATGAACTCGCGATTTCCATCTCGCACTTTGAGGTTGGGCTGTGACTACCACTCTGGCCAGAAGTGCACCAAATTCTCAAGTACCGGGGCATGGTCCAAGGTTAGCTGAACCCTAACTCCATAGACATGTTGGTGGCATTCACGTGCTACATGTGTGAGGAGTGAATCGAGTTTAGTCTCGCTACCTTCCGCAAGCTCTTCTCCTTTAGAGCCAATAAGGACGAGACCGCCTTATTTTCAAGCAAGTAGGACAAGGTTCGCAAGATGGCTAACAAGAACCACCACTGGATCCGGTAGTTTGTGCTCGTAAAGGGAGACTTTGACAATGTCTCCTTCTCGCCAATCCAACAGGAAGAGGCAACTTACCGTCCCACCTCTATAGGAGGCCATAAGTCCAATCTCTTCAAAATCTTCGTCGGCAAGAACTTTGAGGTCACCTACCTGAGGTGGAACGTCAAATCGCTCCTCCGTATCCTCCTCGAAATAGGTTACTTCGACTCACTCTTCCCTAGACTTCACTTCTCCCCCAATAGCTATTATGTGTCTAAAATTGAAGCAATCGCAGGGGAGCAAGATTTTCCCATGCATCCTCCATACACGAGTGCTAGGGTCTCCCCCAGACCTTATTTGCATTGAGTCCATTGCGGCTGCATTTAGAGACGACTCGGGTACCTCCTCTGAGCCCATTATCAAGAAAAGGGTCGGTCCCGCTGAATGTGACTTGCACCCTCCCAAGTCGACTACCAAAAAACCCAAAACTAGGGGCCTTGCCAAAGGGAATCAACTTGCAAGAACCTTGCCATAAATGACCCCAGTCGTAAGTGAGACCACAGACAAGATTTCTAGTGAAATCGTGGGAACTTCGGCCGCGTTGGAAAAGGAGGCCGGCAAAAAGGAATTATCGAAGAGGCACCAAAACTTTAGTATTAGCGAGAAGCAGCGGGACGATGCCAACGAGCCCCTACTGTTCTGGGACTGGGAGGTCAGCAGGGCTACTATCTCCACTCTTCTCCCATCCTGGCAGGAGCAAGAAACCACCAGCGGCAAGGCATATGCCCTCGCCTTCAGACTCTATAGGCGGGAGGATGATGCATTCTTTGATGATGCGAACACGCGGATGCTTGCGCATAAGAGCATGAGAGCCTTGCTTTGCGCTCTTGAGCTTGCTTATATGATGGCGTGTCACAATAACTATCTCGATCAGACCCTTGTCGAGGTCAATCGCTCGCAGGAACTCGCGTCGGAGGAGAACACGTGTCTCAAGAAAAAAAAAATAGAGGCTATGAAAGGCACTTCGCCAGCAACTCTTGCGAAGAGATAAGGGTCAGTTCTCTCGTACCCTCTCGCTCCTACCTTCATCTCGTGTTCATCCTCATCTCGTAGGATGCTGTAACTATCGAGCAACTTGATGCTCGGATCGCCACTCTCGAGAAGGAGAACAAGGGGTTGCAATCCCAAAATAATAAGCTGTTTGAGGCCGTCCTCCCGCCGTCTCCATGTAAGAGTAAATTCGAGCAGTACTCCAACCACAAGATCGACAAGATGATACAACTGAACGCCACCAATTCGTTAGAGCACAAGCTTCGGGTGATGCAGCGGTCTGGACTCATTACGAGTGAAAGCGAGAAGGTCATCGTGAGAGGCTTATTCCCAGAGCTATTCCTCCTTACTGAGGAATCTGAGGATGATATCGACTCGGCCTTCCATGAGAACGAGAAGTCAGGGGGCCCGAACTGAGGTGTTATCACTATTTGTTTTTATTTTTTCTCTCGCCTTGTATTCTCTTTTTATTCTTCTAAGGTGTGACCTCCGTTGTAACTTTGATCATTTTTTAACCTTTTATTCTCTTTTTATTCTTCTATGCTCAGTGAAGGAAGAAATTGTGTCCGGAGGTAGCTCGTAGAACCACTCTTTTTCCTGTCCATCGAGCGTGGTAACCAGAAGCTTACATTTCAGGGCATTGGAAGGGCATCTCAATGCAACAACCCCTTCGAATGCCTGCAGATGGGCAATGGGATCAGTCTCTCCTGAATAGAAAGGGAGCAGACTCCCATCGTATTTTATCGACGAAGGGAGATGGAGTTTCAAACTCTGCAGGGTAGGAGGTGCGGACTGGAGTGAAAGGGTCCGCGGGCTTGGCGGACTGTCAGTTAACCAAGTCGAGCTGGCGGGCTGGAGTTCGCCTGGCCGCCTCTCTGAAGAAGTCCATCAAGGGGGCGAACTAATCACACTGAGGCCGCAGAGGAGCTGCGGGATGAGCTGGATGGAGAGGCTGAGGAGTGACTGCAGGTGATTGCCGAAGAGGAGTTTGGCGAGCTGGGGTTCAGTGGACCGAAGTCTAGCGCACTGGGGTCTGGCGAACTGTGGTGTCCGCAATATCTTCTGCGACCTGAGGATCAAGCCGCTAAGTCAGCGCGAGCAAGACCTGATTGGTGGTATCAAGTCGCTGATCGGTCTCCCTGCGAGATCGTTCAGCCTCCCAGCGAGACTGCTCTATGGCCTCCCACAGCGAGTCCTCTAGTGAACTGGAGTGGTCTGAATGATGGGCTTGGCGGTCTGACAAGTCTGTCCGCCGGTTTCAATAAACTACTAGAATCTGAAGGTCGCATGTTAACTGTTGATGCACGAAAAGCGAAAGGGAATCGAGCACCACCAGCTAACGGTTCGGGCACTAGGGAAAGGAGGGGGAAAGGCAAACTGCAAGCAGCAATCTTCTGAGTGGACGAGAGAAAAAGAGCAGCAGAGCCGTGAGCCATGACAACACCAGACTTTGCCAGCTACGGCTTAAATGCCACTCTTGCGATGTGCTTTTCTTTGATGAGAGTGAGTGATTACAGGGTTGGTCATAAGTTTAACAAGGGGAGAAAATAAGAGCAGAGCAAGATGGAGTCCGCAAAGCTCGAGATTTGAGTCTGCAGCCTTTAACAAGCAGACTCATGGGCTCGAGTCAGCATGCTTTGGGTGTACCACTTCCCCCTATTTATAGGTTTGGGGGCCTGCCCAAACGGGAAGTGCTAAAATTACCGGTTGCCCGGGGTATGATGACTAGTCTTAGTCATCCTTTTTTGGGGTAGTTTAGTAGCTTATTTCCTAAGTATCACTATAATTTTATGCTTTTATAGGCTTAGATGTTGTTATTTTATGTCATGTTTGTATTATAAACTTATGTTATGTTATGTTCTTATTATTGTTTTTTTATTACAAACTTATGTTTTATGTCATGTTGTGTTTTATGTTTTTTTATGTTTGGTTATTTCTATCCTTGTATTATTATTATGTCTAATGTTATTCTTTTAACTAATATTATAAATTTATATTTGTTAATGTTATGTCCTATCCTTGTTTTTATAAGTTATGTTTTAATGATTATATGTGTGTTTCTAATGTTATGTTTTTATTTTATTTTGTAGGTTGGCCGGCCCTCCTTCAACATGGTGCAGCCCAAGCCATCAAGAGCAGCTACCCGGCCCCCCCAACCATCTTTGGAGCAGCCCACTCTCCAACCCGAGCCTTCAATGCATTTGGGCTGGCCCTCTACCTTTTGGAGCAGCTATTGAAGAAGCCCGAGCACACCAAGACACCAAAGCAGCCCACCTAGCCTCTAACCCGAGCCCCTCCCTCAAGATCAGCCTACTCGAGCCCTCATACAAGCCCATTCAAGCCCACATAGGCCGGCCACACTACCATCTCTCTCCTCTCCTTTATTTTCCATTCATTCCCCCCATTTTATATTTTACATTTTTTCATTAAATTCATGCATGCACTCTACCATTTCTCTCCCCCCTCATTTATATCATGCATGAACCAACTTTCCCCCCCATGGCCGGCCCCTCTCCTTTTCCCTCTTCTACAAGCTTCCATTCATCCCCCCTCTCTATTTTGAATTTTTATTTCTTCATTGCCATAAATGAAATACATGCATCCTCCCATTCTCTCTCCCCTTTATTAAATGCATGCATGAATCCATCCCCATGAAGTGGCCGGCCACCCTTGATCTCCCCCTTCTTATAGATGCTTCCCTCCTCTCCTATAAAATGAACCCATATCCCATGCTTTAAAAAGGTTGGATTGGAGCAAGAGAGCAAGAGAGTACAAGTCAAGAGAGTTCTTTTCATTGTAATTTTCATTTCTAGTTTCCCTTTTAGTTATAATTTCAATTGTTGTTTGAAAGCTTTGTTTAAGATCGTTTTGTTTTAGCATTGTGAACGTTTCTTTTCAGTAATAATAATGAAAATGTTCCTCTCTTCTTTTATTTTGTATTCCCTTTCAATTATGCGTAGCTAATTCCTATAGCATTCGATTGTGAGGATCCATGAAGTGAGATGAGAGTTTATTTTCTTTCTTAGTTTTATTTTTGTTATTTCTACTCGGTCCTTCTTTGATTAATTTGTGTCGACTCCGTATTTCCGGTATACGGTAGTAGGCCTTGTTCTCATTTCATAGTAGTCGAGAGACTCATGATTTGAAAGATCACTCAAAGAAGGAAGGAGTTGAACGCAATCCTAGAGATAGGATGACGTAAATCCTCCGGATTGGAGTCAAATCCAATAGTGCGGATCACCTAGATAATGCAACTTTAGGCTTCTTTGGTTTGTAAAGAGATTTCGATCGAAGAGTCTATAAGTTAGGAGACCTAATGCTCTAGCGAGATTTTGTCTTATTTTCGGATCCGTCACGACCGAGTATGATTTGCAAAATTAAAACTATCTTTATGTTTTATCTCTCTCATCTAATTTCATGGTGAATCATTGATCGAATGCTAGCTTTTTATTATAAGTTTTTCGTCTCGCAAATTGTCTTTCATTTTACTTAAAAAAAAATTCTAAAAAATCCAACTATTTTCCGGTAGGATAATATTTCAAGCGTGAGTAGCAGTACTTGACAGCCTCGTGTTTAAATACGACCTTGGTACTACAATTCGACAGGTACGCTTGCCTGTTCGGGTTTTGGCCCACAAAGTTTTTGGCGCCGTTGCCGGGGAGTTTTCTCGTCAATATTTTGAAAACGCTTGCGCTATTACTTCTACAAAAATAATAATAATAAAAATTTTCTATATATATTTAAATATTTATAATCAACCCACTTCACCTTATTTCTACCCCACCTAAAATCTCTCGAAAAGGGTAAGGGGCTGTAAGCGCCACCATTTTACCTAGTACCGGGCGAACCCTTCACCGGGTAGTCCTCGGGAAGTTCGAGAGCCAAGCCGTAAAAAACTCTATTCAAAAAAAAGAAAAATCCTTTCTTCTCTTTTTCTTTCTTTTTCAAGTTTTCTTTTTCATTCTCCTTCGTCTTCTTTGCTAGTGCATGACCCGAGCGAATCCGTCGCTACTTGTTGATTTGGACCCGGAAATCGAACACTCCTTTCAGAGACAACTACGATTCGGGGCTTCCACTTCTCAAATAGCGGTTGAGGATTCCTACGGGGATTGTAATTTTAATTCTGAGATGGGAGACCCTAACCCAGAAATGGCTCAGCAAAGGACCATGTCCGATTATGCTCGACCCAATCTGGAGGGGACTGAGACAAGTATTGTTCGACCCGCGATTGCGAACAATAACTTCGAGCTCAAGCCTAGCATCATACAAATGGTGCATCAATATGTACAGTTCGACGGATTGCAAGATGAAGATCCGAACTTACATATTGCTAGCTTTCTTGAAATCTGTGATACCTTTAAGATTAATGGTGTCTCAGACGATGCGATAAGGCTAAGACTCTTCCCTTTCTCCCTAAGGACCAAAGCCAAACAGTGGTTGAGTTCTCTTCCAAGAGGATCAATCACTACTTGGAACATCTTAGTTGAAAATTTTCTTGCAAGATATTTTCCCCCCGCCAAAACTGCTAAGCTTAGAAATGATATAACTTCATATTCTCAAATTGATTCTGAGACCCTCTATGACACTTGGGAGAGGTTCAAAGAACTTTTGAGAAGATGCCCACATCATGCTCTGCCTGTATGGTTACAGGTTCAGACATTTTATAATGGGCTAAACCAAGAGACTAAGCAAATGATAGATGCCGCTTCCGCTGGTTCTTTAGACCGTCAAACTCCGGAAGCCGCTCTTGAGCTTATCGATGACATGGCGATGAACACTTATCAGTGGAATTCATCTAGGTCTCGCCCATCTAAACCTGCAAGTATCTACGAAGTGGATTCGGTGACGCAACTGGCGATGCAAGTGGAAATGCTGAACAAGAAGATTTCGGAGATGACTGCTGCCTCCGCTGTTAAGGTATTTGAAAATGCTAATGATGCTGCTGCCGAGCAGGTGGATTATCTAGGGAACATACCCAGGACTGCTCAAAATAATTCTGCAAACAATTTTTCTGCTTTTCCGAATTTTTCTTC
Organism: Platanthera zijinensis; assembly: GCA_039513925.1. NCBI lineage: Eukaryota > Viridiplantae > Streptophyta > Magnoliopsida > Asparagales > Orchidaceae > Platanthera > Platanthera zijinensis. Next base: position 205,898,331 of record CM077082.1, on the reverse strand, counting down.
TTCTCCTGGTTTTTCTTCTTCTTCTAATTCTTATCACCCCGGATGGCGTAACCATCCAAATTTCTCGTGGAGTAATAACGCTAACGCCATACGCCCACCGCATGATTTTACACCACCACCACCACCGCAACAAAATTTTCAAAAACCTTCCCCTTTGGAAGAGATCCTCGCTAAATATATAAGCTCGAACGATGCCACTATTAGAAATTTAACAGGATCAATGAAAAACTTAGAAAATCAAGTCGGCCAACTCGCCAAGGCCTTTTCTGAGAGACCACCTGGAACTCTTCCCTCAAACACTGAGCCTAACCCAAGGGAGCACGCAAATGCGATTTCCCTTCAGAGCGGTAAAGTTGTTAACGAGCCCACCACAAGGGAAGAGCCAAGGGTGATTGTCCCTCCTGTTTGCACCCCCACGAAGAATGATAACATAGATCTTGAAAAAGAAAAATCTATTTTTGAAAAAGAAAAGGATAGCTCCATTATTTCTAATTCTGCAAAAGAAAAAAATGGTTTTCAAAATGATGCTCCGATTGTTCTAAAAGAATTCCCGCCACCTCCTTATTCGGCTAGACTTAGGAAAGACAAACTAGATGATCAGTACTAATGCTTTCTTGAAATGTTCAAACAAATTCACATTAATTTGCCATTTCATGAAGCGATTAGTCAAATGCCGAAGTACGCAAAATATCTTAAGGACTTATTAAAGAACAAGACGAAATTGGAGAACTTATCACATGTCACGTTAAATGAAGAATGCTCGGCGGTTGTTAAGAACTCTACTCTTCCTAAAAAGATAAACGATCCGGGTAGTTTTTCAATTCCTTGCGTCTTTGGTGATCTATTCGTTAAACATGCGCTAGCGGATCTAGGAGCGAGCATCAATTTGATGCCTTTTTCTTTATTCAAGAAACTAGGATTGGGCACTCTTAGCCCTACAAGAATGAGTATCCAATTTGCTGATAGGTCCATTAAGTATCCTTTAGGTATCGTTGAAGACGTGCTAGTAAAGGTCGACAAATTCATCTTGCCGGTGGATTTTGTCATTCTTGATATTGAAGAGGACGTTGAGATCCCTCTTATCCTTGGCCGACCCTTCCTAGCCACCTCTCGAGCGATCATCGATGTTAGTAATGGAAAGTTGTTTTTGCGAGTGGGAGATGATGAGGTCACATTTTCTATTAATCAATCAATGAAAAATTCTTTACAAAATGATGACTCATGCTTCTTTATTGATGTTTTAAATGAAGATTCTTCCCTTCCTCTTTCTAACATCTCTTCTAATGAATTTTCCTCTTCTTTTTCTGAAATTTCTTCAAATGGTTTTGAAAGCACGGTGATGTCAATACAAGAAACTTTTGAAAATGATTCTGTCTTTGGTAGAAAAAATTATGAAAAACTTATTTTTGAAAATGAAAAAGCTTTAAAGAATTCCTACGAGGAACCACCCAACTTAGAACTCAACCCCTTCCCGAACATCTCAAATATGCCTTTCTTGCAAAAGATTCAAAATTGCCCGTTATAATCTCGGCTTTTCTTTCCCAATCCGAAAACGATCAATTGATCGAACTACTACAAAAGCATCGCCGAGCTATAGCGTGGAAAATCTCCGATATTCCTGGCATAAGCCCTTCCTTTTGTACCCACAAAATATTTTTTGAAAATAATCCTAAGGGTGTAGTTCAACCACAACGTCGTCTTAATCCGAATATGAAAGAGGTTGTGAAGGGAGAGGTGCTTAAGTTATTAGATGCGGGGATAATTTATCCTATTTCTGATAGTCAGTGGGTAAGTCCAGTCCAGGTTGTTCCTAAGAAGGGTGGGATTACGGTAGTGACGAACGAAAATAATGACTTAATTCCAATTAGGACGATATCGGGATGGAGGATGTGCATCGATTACCGTAAGCTAAACGATGCCACTCGAAAAGATCACTTCCCCCTTCCCTTTATCGATCAAATTTTAGAACGTTTGTCCGGGCACAATTTTTATTGCTTCCTCGACGGTCTCTCGGGATACTTTCAAATCCCTATCGCACCCGAGGACCAAGAGAAGACAACATTCACTTGCCCCTTTGGAACTTTTGCCTACCGTTGGATGCCTTTTGGGCTATGCAACGCACCAGCTACTTTTCAGCGGTGTATGCTAGCCATCTTTGTCAAATATGTAGAAAATATTATGGAAGTTTTTATGGACGACTTTTCCGTTTCTGGCGACTCATTCGAACTATGTTTAGAAAATTTAGGAAAAGTTTTAAAACGCTGCGAGGAGACAAATTTAGTCTTAAATTGGGAGAAGTGCCACTTTATGGTACGTGAGGGTTTAGTCCTTGGCCACAAAATTTCCGCTAGGGGAATTGAAGTGGAGAAGGCAAAAATTGAAATAATTGAAAAGTTACCGCCACCTACAACCGTTAAAGCGATTAGAAGTTTTTTAGGTCATGCGGGTTTTTATCGTAGATTTATTAAAGACTTTTCAAAAATCACTAAACCTCTCACCCACTTGCTCGAAAAAGACACTCCTATTGTTTTTGATAAATCTTGTCTCGAGGCCTTTGAATTAATAAAATCGAAACTTATAAATGCTCCTATTATGATCACCCCAGTTTGGGATTTACCATTCGAAATTATGTGTGATGCGAGTAATCATGCGGTAGGTGCGGTTTTAGGTCAACGAATCGCTAAGAACTTTCATCCGATTTTCTACGCTAGTAAAACTCTCACTTCTGCGCAAGAAAATTACACCACGACGGAGAAAGAGCTCTTAGCAGTTATTTTTGCTTTTGATAAATTCCGACCGTATGTTACTCTTTCTAAGGTTATTGTTTTCACGGATCATTCCTCTTTGAAGTACCTCCTTTCTAAACCGGATGCCAAGCCGCGTCTTATCCGTTGGATCCTCTTACTTCAAGAATTCGACTTGGAGATTCGGGATAAGAAAGGAGCGGAAAACTTAGCAGCTGATCATCTCTCTCGTCTTGAAAATCCCAATCTAGATATTTTAAATGAAACTTTTATTAATGACTCTTTTCCGGATGAGCGTCTTTTTAATATTTCTTCATCTCCTACCCCCTGGTTTGCCGATCTGGCCAATTATCTTGTGGCCCGGGTCCTTCCAAAAGAATACTCCACTCACCAAAAGAAGAAATTCTTTTCAGAGTTGAAGTACTATTTTTGGGAAGACCCATTTCTATTTCGCATTTGTGCGGACCAGGTGGTAAGGAGATGTGTTTCGCGGGAAGAGGGTCACCAAATTTTAAAACATGTTCATGAAGGTCTGACTGGCGGGCACTATCAGGCTAACCGCACCGCACACAAAGTACTTAGTGCTGGCTTCTATTGGCCAAGCATATTTAAAGATGCACAAATCTTTGTGGGTGGGTGCGATCGATGCCAGCGGACTGGAAATCTCTCAAATAAAAATGAAATGGAACAAAACTACTTTCTCGAGTGCGAAGTTTTTGATCTATGGGGCATAGACTTTGTCGGCCCATTTCCCTCCAGCTTAAGAAATAAATATATTCTAGTCGCAGTCGATTATGTTTCTAGGTGGGTAGAGGCCCAAGCTCTACCAAATAATGATGCTCGCGTTGTTGTCAATTTTCTAAAAAAATTATTTTCTCGCTTTGGTTTTCCTCGAGCGATCGTTAGTGATAAGGGAAGTCATTTTTGCAACGCTCAACTCACTAAGGCTTTAGCCAAATATGGCGTTACGCATAAATTATCCACTGCTTATCACCCCCAAACTAACGGTCAGGTCGAGGTAGTCAATCGCGAACTTAAATGAATTTTGGAAAAAAACGTTTTTACTTCTCGTAAGGATTGGTCTTTAAAATTAGACGATGCTTTGTGGGCCTATCGGACAGCGTACAAGACCGCTATCGGTTGTACTCCTTTCCGATTAGTCTATGGAAAATCGTGTCATCTTCCGGTAGAAGTAGAACACCGTGCGTACTGGGCGTTAAAGTTTTTTAATTTCGATCCGCACTCGGTCGGCGAGCATAGAAAAAACCAACTAAATGAGCTTGACGAGTGGCGAGCGTACGCATATGAAAATAATAAAATTTATAAAGAACGCACAAAATTGTATCACGATAAGAACCTGCGCCACCCTAAAACATTTAAACCAGGCGATCAGGTTCTTCTTTTTAATTCGCGTTTACGTCTCTTCCCGGGAAAGCTTAAATCTAGATGGTCTGGACCGTTCGCGGTCAAGGAGGTTTTTCCTTACGGCACTGTGCTACTTTCACACCCCGATAAGGGGGACTTTAAAGTTAATGGCCATAGACTTAAACTCTATTTCTCTAATGATTCTGTGACTCCTACAAAGGAGAATCTTCTTTTTGATTCTTAGTTTATTATTTTCTGATGGACATTTTTTTTGGACTACTATATTTTTATGAAACTCTTTTATTTGAACTGTTGTAATAAAAAACATTATCGGGCATCTGCCAATGGACTCTATCTTTTAGCTTTTATTTTGCTTTTTCTACCGGAGGCCAATCAAGTCCATGATCGTGGTCGCCGCTCCGCCGTTGCTGATATCAGATGGATCAAGTCATACCTGCTGACGATCAAGTACTCCAAAAAGCAAGCATGGGGGAGCGACATCCGCCTTCATCTCACAACCCCGCGGAAGTCCTGTTTTGTTTTTCTTATTTATTTATTTTTCCTGTATTTTTCTTTTTCTCTTCTTCTCAGTCCCCTTCTCTTTTTCTTTATGTTTTCTTCATTGAGGGCAATGAAGAATTTAAGCATGGGGGGTCTAGTTTCTTTTGGTCTTTTCTTTCTGTTCTTCTTCTTTCAAAAAAAAAATATTATGTTTTATATTAGTATAGTATTTTATGTTATGTCATCAAAATCCAAAAAAATTATAAAATATAAAACCCCAAAAAAATTAGAAAAATTAAATTTTTTTTAAAAAAATTTGTGCTTAAATCGATTTGAAAAACAAAATCTAAAATTATTTCTATCTTTATTTTCATGTTTCTTCTAGTGAAGTGTAGGCCCGTGCGGTTTTTGTAGTTCTATGCAGAATCCTTTGAAGATGTTTTTCTAAACTTATCATTTTAGCATAGTTTAGTTCTACTTTTTCTTTTTCTTAAATATAGGCATCCATTTTTTACGTTATAAGTTAGCAATTTGTAGTTATGTCTTTTTATACGGTTAGTTGCTTACGAATGGTTGCTAGGTATCATTAGCTTTTTTTCATTTGAGAGGTAGTCTTTCTTGGTGTCTAGAACTTGTACCAAGCTACTTTCGAAACATTTGCGTCGTTTTTTACGTTCTTTAGAAATGATATAGGTCACCATTTGACTAGTTTGAGCTTTTGTTGCCCACCAACAACATCACCATTGCTAAACAATTTTGGGTCTTTTCATTTCTCCTTTGTTTTTAGCTCCACCTTTCATTTCATTATATTCACTAAAGCCAAAATGCCCTTCCTATTTTCACACTATAACCTTGAGCTTAAAATTATTTTTGTGGGAGGGGTATTGTATTATTTTGGAAATGAAAAGGACATTATAAAGCCTATTTTTGGAGTTTTTTGTTATCAAAATGTTATTGATAAAAAAATGAAAAAATCAAAATAAAAAAAAATGAATGAAGAAAAAGCTTATGTTTGGCCAAGTTTATAAAAGAAAAAAAAACTTTTATGGCCTTGTTTTAAAGTCTGAATTGGAGAAATGACTTGCCTATCATTTCTCATTTTGTTATCATGCTTTTATTTTTATTTTTGAAACTCACCTTGGTTTAGTGTCTTAGCCGTCATGTTTATCCTTATTTTCCTTTCCTAATTATTTACCTAAGCCAAGTCTCAACGCCTATTAGAAGTCCTATTGATCTTAGAACGTAAATTCACGTAGTAGAGAAAGTGTGAACATACAAGCCTATGGCCACCATCATTGATGGATTTCTTTGGAGGTTACCTTGGAGTGTTTTAGGGTTAATGTTTATCTAGCAACCTAGTAGTTTGTTAATGCGCCGTTTATTTAGAACCTCTACTTTTGTTGTCCTTATTTTCATTTATTTTGGATACCTTGTTTTAAGATTTAGAAATGTGTAGACTTTTCTTATGTTTTAATGAGATTTTTAGGGTTCCACTTTCAAATTTTTTATTGTGCACTTCTCACCCCACTAGTTGATAACATGGAAATTAGGATAGTTTAATTTTCATGTTTTGCTTTTCTTAATTATGGAACTTAAAAAATATATATATATCTTTTGCTTTCTTTTTGCTTCTCCCTAGTTTCTATTTGCTTGAGGGCAAGCAAATGTCTAAGCATGGGGGAGTTTGATGACTAGTCTTAGTCATCCTTTTTTGGGGTAGTTTAGTAGCTTATTTCCTTAGTATCACTATAATTTTATGCTTTTATAGGCTTAGATGTTGTTATTTTATGTCATGTTTGTATTATAAACTTATGTTATGTTATGTTCTTATTATTGTTTTTTTTATTACAAACTTATGTTTTATGTCATGTTGTGTTTTATGTTTTTTATGTTTGGTTATTTCTATCTTTGTATTATTATTATGTCTAATGTTATTTTTTTAACTAATATTATAAATTTATGTTTGTTAATGTTATGTCCTATCCTTGTTTTTATAACTTATGTTTTAATGATTATATGTGTGTTTCTAATGTTATGTTTTTATTTTATTTTGTAGGTTGGCCGGCCCTCCTTCAACATGGTGCAGCCCAAGCCATCAAGAGCAGCTACCCGCCCCCCCAACCATCTTTGGAGCAGCCCACTCTCCAACCCGAGCCTTCAATGCATTTGGGCAGGCCCTCTACCTTTTGGAGCAGCTATTGAAGAAGCCCGAGCACACCAAGCCACCAAAACAGCCAACCTAGCCTCTAACCCGAGCCCCTCCCTCAAGATCAGCCTACCCGAGCCCTCATTCAAGCCCATTCAAGCCCACATAGGCCGGCCACACTACCATCTCTCTCCTCTCCTTTATTTTGCATTCATTCCCCCCATTTTATATTTTACATTTTTTCATTAAATTCATGCATGCACTCTACCATTTCTCTCCCCCCTCATTTATATCATGCATGAACCAACTTTCCCCCCCATGGCCGACCCCTCTCCTTTTCCCTCTTCTACAAGCTTCCATTCATCCCCCCACTCTATTTTGAATTTTTATTTCTTCATTGCCATAAATGAAATACATGCATCCTCTCATTCTCTCTCCCCTTTATTAAATGCATGCATGAATCCATCCCCATGAAGTGGCCGGCCACCCTTGATCTCCCCCTTCTTCTAGATGCTTCCCTCCTCTCCTATAAAAGGAATCCATATCCCATGCTTTAAAAAGGTTGGATTGGAGAAAGAGAGCAAGAGAGTACAAGTCAAGAGAGTTCTTTTCATTATAATTTTCATTTCTAGTTTCCCTTTTAGTTGTAATTTCAATTGTTGTTTGAAAGCTTTGTTTAAGATCGTTTTGTTTTAGCATTGTGAACGTTTCTTTTCAGTAATAATAATGAAAATGTTCCTCTCTTCTTTTATTTTGTCTTCCCTTTCAATTATGCGTAGCTAATTTCCTATAGCATTCGATCGTGAGGATCCATGAAGTGAGATGAGAGTTTATTTTCTTTCTTAGTTTTATTTTTGTTATTTCTACTCGGTCCTTCTTTGATTAATTTGTGTCGACTCTGTATTTCCGGTATACGGTAGTAGGCCTTATTCTCATTTCATAGTAGTCGAGAGACTCATGATTTGAAAGATCACTTAAAGAAGGAAGGAGTTGAACGCAATCCTAGAGATAGGACGACGTAAATCCTCCGAATTGGAGTCAAATCCAATAGTGCGGATCACCTCGATAATGCAACTTTAGGCTTCTTTGGTTTGTAAAGAGATTTCGATCGAAGAGTCTATAAGTTAGGAGACCTAATGCTCTAGCGAGATTTTGTCTTATTTTCGGATCCGTCACGGCCGAGTATGATTTGCAAAATTAAAACTATCTTTATATTTTATCTCTCTCATCTAATTTTATGGTGAATCATTGATCGTGTACAACCCCGTATTCGCAGAGTAGGGTCCTTTTGGCAGGCCCAGAGCCAGTTTTAAGTTTTTAAGCTTTTTAGAGATTTTGGACTCTTGGTGGCCAATTTTGGCTTGGACTTGGAAATATACTAGTAGGGGGATGAAATATTTTTCTCCCCCCGGCCCCCTCGGGGGGTCACCAGGCCGCCGAGCTCCCCAGGCTGCCGAGCTCCCCAGTCCTCCGAGCTCCCCAGTCCGCCGAGCTCCCCAGGCTGCCGAGCTCCCCAGTCCGCCGAGCTCCCCAGGCCGCCGAGCTCCCCAGTCCGCCGAGCTACCCAGTCCGTCGAGCCCCCAGTCCGCCGAGCTCCCTAGGCTGCCGAGCTCCCCAGTCTGCCGAGCTCCCCAGCCCGCCGAGCTCCCCAGGCCGCCGAGCTCCCCAGTCCGCCGAGCTCCCCAGTCCGTCGAGCTCCCCAGGCCGCCGAGCTCCCCAGTCCGCCGAGCTCCCCAGTCCACCGAGCTCCCCAGGCCGCCGAGCTCCCCAGGCCGCCGAGCTCCCCAGGCCGCCGAGCTCCCCAGTCCGCCGAGCTCCCCAGACCGCCGAGCTCCCCAGGCCGCCGAGCTCCCCAGTCCGCCGAGCTCCCCAGGCCGCCGAGCTCCCCAAGCCGCCGAGCTCCCCAGTCCGCCAAGCTCAAGGCCAATTGGTCGTAGGGGCATTTCGGTCATTTTATCCCCAGGACTTGGAAAAACTATAAATAGACCCCCTTGGGTACCTTTGGAGGGGATGGGCTTTTGGCTTCCTCCTCCCTAGCTTTCTTCTTGGTAGAGTTGAGAGAACTCTCCAAGGTACCCAACTCTCATTGGTAAGGGAGGGGAAGTGTTCTTGTGACCTTCCGGGTATGTGGTGGGACCGCCGCGCTAGAGCCGAGGGTCTGTTCCTAGTTTCCCAAGTCTTTGGTCCGTGACATCCCCCCGAGTGTAGTAGGTGTGAGTTCACCCCTTCCCCAAGGGTCGAACTCCACAGAGACCGGTTTTCCGGTTTCAACATTTTGGTGCAGTGAGCGTGGAGTGTGACCAGCACAGAAAATCTCGGGAGAGTGTCATAGCTGGAGATCAGGGATGATCTCGGCGAGCTCCCACACCATTCACCCTTCGTTGGAAGGGAGTAGTTCATGGCTTCCATCTCAGGCCTCATGGAGATGTTGAGAAGCATTGCCCCTCGGGCTGACAGCTCAACCCCCACCCCCCAGGCACTAGCTCCCAGGGGTCTCAGCAAGCTAACCCAGATTGGTCTCGACGAGCAGCCCCTCAGGGGGATGGGCGGAATGGCCTCAGGAGGGGTAGAGGAAAGTGTCCCAGGGAGGCGACCTGGGAAGGAAAGAATGGGAGAGGGGGTCGAGCGAGACCTCCTCGGTCGGGAGTTGTTCCCTAGCCCGGAGAGAACTCGCCCCCCCAAGAGACCAGGTCGCGCCAGTGGGAATCGCGAGGCCAGTCCTCAGGTGGTCACCCTTCAGCGAGATGATCCTCTCAGCTCCCGTCCCTGAAGGGTTCAGAGAAATTGACAAGACCTACTACACCGGGAAGGATGACCCCGTCCAGCACCTACAATGGTTTGAGGATGCCGTCTCCGTCATGCCGATGACAGATGCCTTCAAGTGTCGCCTCTTCGCGATCACATTGAAGGAGAAAGTAAGGGACTGGTTTCATCAACTCCCTCCAAGGTCGATCTACGGGTTTGAGGACCTGAGCCGAAGCTTTCAGCTTCGCTTCTCCACCTCCAAGAAGAGGAAGAAGAATCCCGAGACCATCTTCCTGATAAAGCAAAGGGCCGAGGAGTCGCTGGCCCACTACGTCGACAGGTTCCAGGAAGAGGTCGCGGATATCCAGGAGGTACCAAATTATGCCCTCCAGATGGCGTTCATCGTGGGGTTGCGCGAAGGATTCTTCAAGATGAGTTTGACTCGGAAGGCCCCCCTCTCCTTCGAGGAGTTGATGGAAAAGGTGGCGGAAGAGATAGCTACGGAGGCAGCCAACCCGGCCTTTGTAAAGAAGTTGACGAGGCTAATAGAGGTGGACTCAAGAGAGCAGGGAGGCTCAAGGCATCACGAAGGAAGAGGGAGAGAGGAGCGGAGAGATCAGGAGGATTCGGAGCCAGGCTGGAGGCGACAGAGAGGACCTGCCCAGGGTGCAGGAAGAGCTCCCATCCAAGGTGGGGAGGAATTTCATGGAGACCAGAGGAGGCACAACTACCAAAGGCAAGCCCCAAGGCAACTCCTACCCCCACCGCAGCAAGCCTTGGCAATAGGCGAAGGAAGAAGAGGCAACGAGAGAGATCGTCGAGTCCGCCGAAGGAGGCCAGTAGAAGAAGCATTGTCGTACTGTGACTACCACCAGGTGGAGGGGCACGCGACGGCTACCTTCCCCGAATTCCTAGAGGTGAGAGGAGCGAGAGGTCAAGCCCAGCAACCACCCCCGAGGCAGATCGAAGCCCCGCCCCAAGCCAGGGAGGAAGACAGATGTGAGGATCGGGTCAACGTGGGCACCCGGGGAAGGATCGGTTGATGCAAGAGGCGAAGGAGCCTCGCCTCAATAGGATCTTGTATTTTTTTATTATGTTGTACTGAGTCTAGCCCCCGACCCACTGAGTTGGGAAAGGTCATGTAACCCATCTTTCTTCCCCATTTGAGGATGTTGAATTTGGCAAGGTTTTGTTGAGACGCCTAGTCCCACCTCCCGATGATGGTCCCGCTGTCAGGCTCTCACTAGCTGGCAGGTCAGGCATACCTCTCGTGGAAGCCCCATGTCCTTAGCTCCGATGATGGTCCCGCTGTCAGGCTCTCACTAGCTGGCAGGTCAGGCGTACCTCTCGTGGAAGCCCCAAGTCCTTAGCTCCGATGATGGTCCCGCTGTCAGGCTCTCACTAGCTGGCAGGTCAGGCGTACCTCTCGTGGAAGCCCCAAGTCCTTAGCTCCGATGATGGTCCCGCTGTCAGGCTCTCACTAGCTGACAGGTCAGGCGTACCTCTCGTGGAAGCCCCAAGTCTTTAGCTCCGATGATGGTCCCGCTGTCAGGCTCTCACTAGCTGGCAGGTCAGGCGTACCTCTCGTGGAAGCCCCAAGTCCTTAGCTCCGATGATGGTCCCGCTGTCAGGCTCTCACTAGCTGGAAGGTCAGGCGTACCTCTCGTGGAAGCCCCAAGTCCTTAGCTCCGATGATGGTCCTGCTATCAGGCTCTCACTAGCTGGCAGGTTAGGCGTACCTCTCGTGGAAGCCCCATGTCCTTAGCTCCGATGATGGTCCCGCTGTCAGGCTCTCACTAGCTGGCAGGTCAGGCGTACCTCTCGTGGAAGCCCCAAGTCCTTAGCTCCGATGATGGTCCCGCTGTCAGGCTCTCACTAGCTGGCAGGTCAGGCGTACCTCTCGTGGAAGCCCAAGTTCTCTTTGCTCCGATGATGGTCCCGCTGTCAGGCTCTTACTAGCTGGCAGGTCAGGTGCACCTCTCGTGAAGTATGACCTTTTTTCCCTGAGGGTGTCTCGTCACCCAGACTCCCATTAGCTGGCATGACAGGTTGACCCCTCGGAAGGCTAAGTATTTTCACCCCAAGGCTGTCTCGTCACCCAGGCTCCTATTAGCTGGCATGACAGGATGACCCCTCGGGAGGCTAAGTGTTTTCTCCCCGAGGCTGTCTCGTCACTCAGGCTCCTATTAGCTGGCATGACAGGATGACCCCTCGGAAGGCTAAGTGTTTTCACCCCGAGGCTGTCTCGTCACCCAGGCTCCTATTAGCTGGCTTGATAGGCTGACTCAGCGAATACGTCGGGTTGGATGTTTCTTTTCGAGCTTGTGCCAACCTCGAAAAGAGCGGGGATTATGTACAACCCCGTATTCGTAGAGTAGGGTCCTTTTGGCAGGCCCAGAGCCAGTTTTAAGTTTTTAAGCTTTTTAGAGATTTTGGACTCTTGGTGGCCAATTTTGGCTTGTACTTGGAAATATACTAGTAGGGGGATGAAATATTTTTCTCCCCCCCGGCCCCCTCGGGGGGTCACCAGGCCGCCGAGCTCCCCAGGCTGCCGAGCTCCCCAGTCCGCCGAGCTCCCCAGTCCGCCGAGCTCCCCAGGCTGCCGGGCTCCCCAGTCCGCCGAGCTCCCCAGGCCGCCGAGCTCCCCAGGCCGCCGAGCTCCCCAGGCCGCCGAGCTCCCCAGGCCGCCGAGCTCCCCAGGCCGCCGAGCTCCCCAGGCCACCGAGCTCCCCAGGCCGCCGAGCTCCCCAGGCCGCCGAGCTCCCCAGTCTGCCGAGCTCCCCAGTCTGCCGAGCTCCCCAGGCTGCCGAGCTTCCCAGTCCGCCGAGCTCCCCAGGCCGCCGAGCTCCCCAGTCCGCCGAGCTCCCCAGTCCGCCGAGCTCCCCAGGCCGCCGAGCTCTCCAGTCCGTCGAGCTCCCCAGGCCGCCGAGCTCCCCAGTCCGCCGAGCTCCCCAGTCCGCCGAGCTCCCCAGTCCGCCGAGCTCCCCAGGCCGTCGAGCTCCCCTCCCCAGTCCCCAGGCCGCCGAGCTCCCCAGGCCGCCGAGCTCCCCAGGCCGCCGAGCTCCCCAGTCCGCCGAGCTCCCAAGTCTGCCGAGCTCCCCAGGCCGCCGAGCTCCCCAGTCCGCCGAGCTCCCCAGGCCGCCGAGCTCCCCAGTCCGCCGAGCTCCCGAGTCCGCCGAGATCCCCAGGCCGCCGAGCTCCCCAGTCCGCCGAGCTCAAGGCCAATTGGTCGTAGGGGCATTTCAGTCATTTTATCCCCAGGACTTGGAAAAACTATAAATAGACCCCCTTGGGTACCTTTGGAGGGGATGGGCTTTTGGCTTCCTCCTCCCTAGCTTTCTTCTTGGTAGAGTAGAGAGAACTCTCCAAGGTACCCAGCTCTCATTGGTAAGGGAGGGGAAGTGTTCTTGTGACCTTCCGGGTGTGTGGTGGGACCTCCACGCTAGAGCCGAGGGTCTGTTCCTAGTTTCCCAAGTCTTTGGTCCGTGACATCCCCCCGAGTGTAGTAGGTGTGAGGTCACCCCTTCCCCAAGGGTCGAACTCCACAGAGACCGGTTTTCCGGTTTCAACAGATCGAATGCTAGCTTTTTATTATAAGTTTTTCGTCTCGCAAATTGTCTTTCATTTTACTTAAAAAAAATTCTAAAAAATCCAACTATTTTCCGGTAGGATAATATTTCAAGCGTGAGTAGCAGTACTTGACATCCCCGTGTTTAAATACGACCTTGGTACTACAATTCGACAGGTACGCTTGCCTGTTCGGGTTTTGGCCCACCAGGGTACAGAAGAGCCGAGCAGCGGTGACGGGAATCAAAAAAGAAAAGACAAGAAGCTCGCGCGAGATGGGCGGACTGGGGTTGCGAGTTGGGGATTTCACTTGGCCTGTAGGGCGCAATCCAGGCTGGAAGGTCATGACCTGAACGGACTGACGCTTGAGTCCGGCCGAAGGGCTGGACGCTCCGGTGGTTGGGCGGACTAGGCATAATGGAAAATTGAGTTCGCCACTGAACGAGGAACTGGCTTTGGCCTGCCTAGGCGGTCTGCTGAAACAGAGTACACCGGGAAGAGGGAGGAAACCTGTCCTGTTGGGTATATTGCGGATTCAGGGGTTAACACTCCATGTGCACCCCACCAGTCCACTATTCATTTAAGAAAAATATAAATTATTTGACATATAAATAATTTAAGAAAAAAAATAAAAATTTAATCAATACTTACTTGGATTTAAGGTGGTTCGTTGCCTAATAGCCATAGGCTTCCCAAAACTATTTCGAGATGCTTTGTAGTTAGTACCTTGCTCTGCAATCTTGTCTTGCAATTCTTGATCGGACACTAGTCTTGCAATAACATCATTGAAAGTATCTTGAAATTACCAGGCATCATCATTATGTTTTTACTCGTATTCAAAGTATTTGCTTGGATTTAGAAACAAAGCCGCCCTGTACAACTTTTGCTCCATTTGATTTGTCCACCTATTTTCAACAATGCCAATAATCTTTAAAATAATCTTTCTTTGTTATCAAAATGATCTTTGATCTTTTGTTTAGCTTCTTTCATTGCCACATATACTTCAGGCATAACCGACCTTTCATCTCCATCTACTATTTACAAAACAGTAATCAGTAGCTTTACACCTTTTAGGCAATCTCTTACTCCATTCCAAAAAACAGTTGAAACTATTATTTCAAGAACTTGTTTTCTGGCTTCAGTTTTTGGCAAATTAGCGGCATTCCACGAAGGCGACACAAAGAATAATTTCAGCTTCTCCTCATGCTTAAGCCCACTTTGTAAAGTAAGGAATGATGTTGCAAATCTAGTCCCTGATTGCCGCACTAGATCACCACCTATATATAGTATTCCTTATTGAATCAAGTAAACGAGTGTGTCTATTGATGAAATTTGTAATCGTTCTTGCCTTTCTTATAACAATTTTGTTCTGTTGTAGCTTGCCTATATCCTCTAGCATAAGATCAATATAATGAGCGACACACAGAGTCCAAAATAATGTTGGTCTTCTCTCCATTAATATTTTACTAGCTGCCTTGTAGTTGGAAGCATTGTCAGTCACCACCTGCATACAACATAACTTTGTAATTTGTATATATTGAAAGTTATAGTCTTGTAGACTATTAACTTGAAATATGAAAATTAGTGAGACAAAAAAATTCACCTGAACAACGCACTCAACTCCTATCTCTCTAATCTTACAACCAAACAACTCGGATAACATTCCGACATCTTGAATATGACTGGATGCATCTACGAGACCCATAAAATAGGATCCTTCTGGACAGTTGACCAGGAAATTGATAAAATGCTTCCCTCACTGTCTGCCCAACCATCTGACATAAGTGTGCAACTATATCACATCGAGTATACTTGATACGTTATCTTCATCTCCTTAACTTTATCTTTCATATTCGATAATAATGGGACTCTCAAATCATGATAACTAGGGCCTTTATAACCGGGCTCATACTTTCCAACTGCTTCAAGCATGACTTCAAAACTTCATTCCTTTGCAGCATAGATTGGAATTCCACACTCATGGAACCAATCAGCAACATAACTATCAACTCATTTTTTTCTTCTGGTGACCTAAAACATCTCTCTATAGTAGTTTGTGCAATGCTTTTAACACATTTATTATCTACTACATCTTTAGAAGCACGCCTCACATGAGCATATATATGGCGTCTTTTTTGTGGCAAGTGGATATCTTTTCTCTTTTTGGCACTTGTCCGAGAACTTGGGACATGAGCAATACATAATGTCGGGGATACATTATGTGATCTTGTTGGCTCTCCTTCCTGTTAACTCTCATTGACATCATCAGTAGTCAGATGCACATTGTCCTTTTTTTACCATTTAAAGTTGAATATATCTCAGCTGCTATTTCAGATGTAGTCTTAAAACACTTAGATACATCTCCATACCCGCCACATAAGTGTTGCTTTAACCTTTTGATACCACCTTTTATCAATCTATCACATAAATTACATTTCACTGTATTTTTATCTTTTATGTCGGGCCAATGACCATATTTCCAACCAGGATCATTTGACTTTGCTTTTCTTTTAGGATCTATTTTTGGATCAAGGTCATTGCTATCAATGGATGGAGCAAGACTATTGTTGTTTTGGTCTTCCATCTTTCACCAACAAGACCTATAAATTGCGGAGTTAGGTCTGGACAATGAAATAACTGGCTAATCTTAATTCTTAAGATAAAGAAATCATCACAATGAACAATTTAAATAACTATCAAGTATCAAATGAACTGCAATCTGCGATTATTGTACATGAAGAACAATTTAAAGATCATTTAAAGTATAACGAATTAAAGACCGCTGTCATTTACAATATTAATGAAAATAATTTTCATTTGTTCTGCACTTCTACTTCTATACATGTATGAAGTTAGTCAAGCACAATTATTGATTATATAAATACAAATCTTATTTCTAATATTATCTATTTTCTCCGACGAAAATTGTGTCACTCCATCATAGATCTACAATAAAAAAAAATGTTAAAATCAATTCAACATAATTTTTATCAATTAATCATTTACTAATCTACATGCACTTAACTTACCAATAATGGCATTGACACACATTTAAAAGAATCAACTATGCCAATCATGTAGCACATGATATAGTACCCACATTGAATACTATCCAGTTGTATTGGGCACTAAAAAAATAAACAATTTGTAAGTATTTTAATTACAAATTTTTAAATATTTAATAATTTAGAATACATAAACTCATATAGGCTATAAGTCTATAACTTATTCGCCTCCACTTTAAAACCTTTAGTTTGCGGAAATTTGTATGCCGATCTTTTGCTAAATCCTTAAATGCACTTCATAAAATATTATAAAAATTAGTTTATAGCCAAATCTGAATTCCAAATAGGAAAAATAAGTAAATGACTAATTAATAAACTTACTTTGTAATGATATTTTTAATATCCTCACAAATTTCATGATTTAGGGGATCAAGACAATAAACTGTATTATTATTATAATCAATAATAGCTAACATCCAATGTTCTCTGTGAAACTATTAAAAAAATTAATAACTTAACTAGAATAAAAAATAGTAATAATCATTGATACAGAGATGCTTCATAGAGTTGACTAAGCCAGCTTTTTAGATCGTCAACTCATGACTTTGAATTAGCCTTGGCTTACTTAACATAAAAAAAGGCTATTGGATCATGAAAATATACACCTCTATTGTATGTAAATTTCTTTAATTGAAAATCTATGTACCTGCAATAAAACATGTAAATTCAAGATCAATTTATATATTAATAAATTTTTTTAATTTTGTAATATTTGATACTCAGTATTTAGTACTCACCCAATGCATGTGCATATGATGTTAACTCCTATTTTTTCCAAATTTAGAAAATCGCACAACTCCAATGTTTCAAAGTCTATACTTGTTGATTCAACTCCCCCAAATACTATTGAATTTAATATTAGAGTTATTGCTTCATTTTCATTTACCATCCTAATTATGAAACTGAGTAACATAATAATGAAGTCATTGTAGTCTCAATAGGCTGTGGAAATAGAAAAATTAGTATTTTGAACATCAATATTGAATTCCTTGATTACATAAAAGTTAAAAATAATATAATAATAATAATACCTGAGAAGGTAAACGCTCATGTGATGTCTCAAGTTCATATGACCTGGTTTCATGCTCCATTTCATGCTCCGGCTGAGAAACAAAAAAAAATTATTTATTATATGCGCAATAAAAAGAGAGCATAACATTTCATAAAAGTATAAATATATAAACATAATAATTAATAATACCTGAGAAGCCTGAGATTTGTATTGAGAAGTTCCAGTTCTAGCTTTAGCACTAAACATGCACATAAGTTCTTCTATTCGATTATTTATACTACTTATCTCGGCTTGATGTGCTTGTTATTGCTCTTGTTGTTGATGTTGCTCTTGTTGTTGTTGACTCCATAATTATTATTTCTCTTGTTGTTATTGGCTCCATAATTGTTGTTGCTGACTCAATCTTTCTTTAACTATAGCTTCGACATCTTCAATGCGAGCTACTAATGTCCTCTGGCTACGTCTATCATTCTTGAAAAAACTTATAATGGTGGAAAACTTTCCACCAGCTCTAACTCTACCCGAATGTTCTTGGCCTAAAACAGAAGCAAGGATGTCATATCTTCCCTGTTACACTATTTGAGCACTATGGGACTCTTGGCTCGACAACTCATCCTTAAAAAAAGTAATGTAAATAATGCAGAATTATAGATAAGAAATTATACTTCACAAGCAATACTACTATTGATAATTTACAAATGAATAAATGAAATATTTAGAGTTATAATTTTAAATGCCAACTCTGCTGCATCTGTACTAATGTATTCACCGGTCTTTCTTTTACAAATGAATAAAATAAAGTATCAATTAAATTATTGAGAAAACCAATATGTAAAATAAAAAAATACGAGAGAGATATAGACAACTAATACCATTCTTTTTTCTAATCCAGAATAACGCATTCTAGAAATAGTATGAAAGGACTTTTGTGATTTTGCACTCTCTGTATTAACTTTACTTTTCTCCTACACAAATAAATATTTGTTAATACTTAGATTGCTTATAAGTTATAAAGATAAAGAATGGTATAAAACATTGAATTTAATAAGAAGTTAAGAACACATACCATATATTCTATAGTTGTGCGATGGTCGACAAAAACTTTTCAATCTTCGGCAACAATAAAGATATACTTGACAGGAATAATGTATGGATGCTCCATATCAACATATTTTTCATAAATGATAAAGAGTTTGGATTTCCAAGTTCTCCAACTTTCACTCATGCCTTTCATTAATAAATTGCAAAGACCATCAATATTATCAAAATAAATTTGAAAATAATAGACAATATCAATTAAAAATTAACTAAAACACCATAGTTATGTAATCACTATTCACTAATCATCGATAACAAAGTTACGTACATTTAATTCTGCCCATATTTGATCTTTAATTTGTTTAACAACTTCCTTCCATGCAACATATAAAATTGACACATAAGACCTCACAAGAGATCCATAAAACTCATCAATTTATTTGTCTCAGGCCCGTGAATAATGCGGCCATAATCACTCACAAAAATATAAAGCTTCTTCCCCTCTAGCCTAAGCTTATTTAATTCGTTCATTTTCATAAAGCCTCTTCTTAACTTTGATGAAGATCACTTATCAGTAAGTTTCCTATAATAAGAAAACCCTAAAAAAACCTAAACCATCCAAAAACCCTAAACAAAATTCATAAAGTAGAGCAATGATATTGAGCTAGTACCTCACAATCCGGCAATCATACATATAAATATATATGTTACTATGTTAGTGCTAAATACTAATATAAAACTTTGGAGTCAGCTGGTTTAGACATGTACAATAAGGGTTAAAATGCAGTATTTAGGCTAATATATAGAGTTAGTATGTTTTTAGGCTATCTAATACAAAAATGCACATTGTGTTATTTATATACATTTAGCATAGCCAATACATGATATAAGAAGATTCAGTGGGTGCCTGCTAGGTGGATATACAATGTTTATACTACTACTAATAATAATAATAAAGAAATTGTAGTACAAAGATCAAAACTGAGAATGGTCTTAAGAAAAAATATACCTAAGTGGGAATATGATATTTGTCGAAGAATCTTCAAATCGAAGTAAAGGAGAGCAAGAACTCAAGGAGAGCGGAAACTTGAACAAAACCGCCTTTAGGGTTTTACACAAGGAGTAGCATCAGTAAGAACCACAGTCTATTGTATGGTTCACTGTAGATTAGACTGCGGTTGTTATACAACCGCAGTCTATTCAAGTAGAATAGACCGCAGTCTATTATATGAGCCAGAATAAACTGTGGTTTATATATAAACCGCAGTCTATTCCCATTTTTTTTTAAAAAAGGCATCCATCGCCTTGTTTACAATTGGGCGCCATCCGTTTGTGGATCGAGTTTGTAGATCCGTTTGTGGATCGAGTTTGTAGATCCGTGTGTGGATCGAGTTGTAGATCCGGTTGTGGATCGAGGTGTAGGATATTTTGTTCCACGAGGTATATGAGCATTGCTCCGAGTTGTAAGATTGTTGATAATTTGAGAAAGGTGAAGTAGCCGAATCTATCCCTTTGTGGTAGATAGACGAGGTGGGATAGTAGATGTGCCCAATACGGGGAACCACTATAGATCTCTGTGTTTGCATGCTTGTCTATTTTTGAGTAACTTTTAATCCGCTAAAAGACACAAACATCACCTATTCATCCACCTCTAGGTGAGTTAGGAAGACCTAGATACTTTCACCAGTAATAGTGATTTTGAACTAAGAGGCTTTTTAGATGCAAACTATGCAGGTTGTAAAGATGATAGGAAAAACACATCTGGTTCATGTAAATTTCTTGGAAGAATACTAGTATCATGGAGCATCAAAAAGCAAACTAGTGTAGCAATATTCACTGCTGAATCAGAGTACATATTAGCTGGAAGTTGCTATACACAATTGCTTTGGATACAACATCAGTTGCAAGACTATAATATTCAGCTAAGTAAAACTCCCGTATATTATGATTCTACTAGTGCCATTTCTATTGCAAATAATCATGTATCATATAGTATAACTAAACATATTGAAATTAGATATCATTTTATTATGGAGCATGTGGAAAAGGAAGACATAAATCTAAAATTTGTTCCTACTAATAAACAAGTTGCTGATATATTTACAAAGCCCTTTGATGAATAGAAATTTAATTTCTTTAAGTTTGAACTTGGTATGTTAAATTTAGAATAATTGATGCTTACATAAGAATTAGTGTTATGATAAGAATAACATATTAGCTATAAATTAAGTTTACTAACTTAAATATTAAGAAAAGACCTCTAATTGTCAAGTATCTATAGTTCTAAAAATAAAATTTTCTACTAAGTCAAGTTGTGTCGAGACACAAAAGAATGTGTCGAGACATCAAATAATGTGTCGAGACATAAATGAATATGTCGAGACATCAAAGAAAGTTTCATAACATTAAAGGGTGTTGAGAACCCAATGTAAATGTCGAGAGACATTAATCTTGTGTCGACTGGTGTCGACACATCTCGATAAATAATTTTCAAGTGTCAACACTAGGTCATTCCTAAGAGTTTAGAATAGTCTAAATTGAGTGCACCCTTTCACCTTCAGGAAAGCCTAGACTATAAATAGAGTGTGAGGATAGAAGTCGACTATGCTTTCTTGACATTGTGAACTGTTGATTCATGAGTGTCGAGCCCTAGAACTCAGTTAAGTCGACACTGGTAAATCAATTCTCTCTACTCCCATGGAACCTAAAGGTGATGATATAATTTTCAAAGGATATGAACTTGCTCGAAGTTGATTTAACTTGGCATTAGAGGAGATTAGGAATGTGATAACCCTAATAACGGGAGCAGGACTGGATTATCTGCTGTCGAAACCTTCACATATCTGGAATCGAGAAGTGTTAGAATTCTTTTCCAATGCTCGTCATGACTCAAACACAGATAAGATCAAGTCAAAAGTAAATGGAACAAAGGTCAAAATCACAACCAGAAGGCTGACCAAAAAATTTCACTTACAAAAGGTTGTTCAAGAAGATGACCTAGATTCTGCCAAGAGTGCAGAAGCTGTAATATGGTTTGGATTGAACCCAATCACAAAACTTGGAATCACCCTAGTTAGGAAGGGTATGCATACACAAGGAAAATTTATGTCAGAGATTGTAGTAAAAGTGTTGCTATGCAAAACAATAGCACATGACAGAATCTCTGCACATATGTTTGAGCTGATGACAAGAGTAATATTCCAAGTAAAAACCAATTGGTGCAAAATTGTCTTTGATAAAATAGTAGAGAGCATCAAGAAGCCCAATATGGGAATGATTATCGGTCTCTATTTGGTCCAAGCAATTCCTGACAGTCTCAATCTCAAGATTGCATCTAAGATCAATCATATAAGAAAATGGACATGAGAATACTCTCAAGATGGGATAGAGTATTATCAAAGGAGACAACAGTACAAGAAAAGAAGAAAGTGGTGGATATGGAAGAAAATTCTTCCAGTCATTCTGGAGAATAAGGAAGATCCAGCACTGAAAAACAAGATGATATAGTACAAGATAATTCTCAAAGGACCTCTCCTGGTATTGAAAATCAAATGCAGGTGGAGATAATACCAGATAAGGATCACATTGAGGGAGAGAACCCCAATAATCTCCTAGACTTTGAAAATGAGATTGTTAACACCATTGTGATGGAATTGGTACAGGAACTGGAGACTGTACTGGAACAAGAAGAAGTTCCTGCACAAGATGTGTTAATGACTGATAAGGAAAATGAGGAATCAATGTTTAAGGAGACTGAAGGAGGATTTCCTATGGAGAAAGAAGCTGATATCCTAGGGGAATTACAGGATACACTCCCAGCTGATCCTGCTTCTGATATTGGAGAACAAGTAGAAAATGAACCGATAAAGAATACTGACCTTGATGTAATGGAAGTAAGGGTTGAGGGGGAGATGACAGACCTAGCCCCAAGCATAGAAGGAGCTAAAGAGCCGACTCCCGTTGAAGTTGTCAGGTCTTCAGATTCTGATGAGGAGGAAGCCTCTCAGCTCAAGAAAAGGAAACTTGAGGAAATAAGGAAAAGTAGCATGAGCTATAAGAAAACAATTCTATCTAAAAAGCAACTACTCATCCTCTAGATTTTAGCTCCTTACTAATTCAGATGCAAATAATGTTGGATCAATAAAGAAGACACCTTGAGAAATATGTGCATGTTTTCACCAAGGAGGTACAGTTCCAGCTGGCTCAGGATATCAAATCCATTAGATTTGAAGTGAATCTATTGAAAAAGGACATAACTGACTTCTTTCAAAAAGAAGCTCATGGTGCAATCCACCTTGCTAACCAGCAAAAGGAGACAAAGGAGATTCTAGATGCCATGGCTGTTAAACAAGGCTATGTCCTTGAAAATCAGACAAGAATGAATGACAATACGATAGAGATGCATAATATAACTCTGGCAAAGCTCACTGAATAAGTTACAACTAAGGAGACAAAGATAGGCTCTACCTCTACAGTTATTGAATCTAAGCTCTCCACTCGTACAAAATCCATGATTCAGGAAGTCAAGTCTTCTAGCAAAGAACTAGATGATCACTTGCTCAGAGTGAAGAATCATTTTTCCTCAGGGATTAATCATTTAATTGGCCAAGTTAGATTTCAAAAAGATGACTTAAGAGATCATATTGAGAGAGAAGTCATAAAGGGAGAGAATGATGATAAAGTACAACTCTGAGCATGTTATTTGGACTTCCAATAGCATCACAGATACCATAGGATATGCTCCCATAAATTATGATGATCAAACTGTTGAGTTTGGTTGCCACCCAGCTCAGTATGAGGCCATTCAAACAGCAGTTCAAACTATGTACGGTCCTCCATAGTAAGTCCAGAATGTGAGGAAGTTTAGATGACTGATCCTGCTTTGCTCAAGGAAAAGGAAGTTCAGTATCTAAGAAAAGATTCAGAGAACAGCCTGAGCCAAAGCCAGATTTTGAACAATGGAGCCCAACTTCCATATTTATAATACTCACTACATGGAAGGTTGTTCAAAAAAATATAACTGACAGGGGTAAGTGGTATTCTGAACAAGAGTGGGCCAAGCATACAAAGCAGCAAGAGATCATCTACAAATTCAGAAAAGATCTGAAGGCAGGCAAGATCCCAGCTAATTATATTGAATCCAACAAGTATTTCCCTAAGCTCTATCATTATTTTGAAAGTCAAAGGCTTAAGAAAGAAGAGACCTTGAAGGCCAAGGATGATAAGGGGAAGAAGAAGGTTACTGATGACAAGCTGCCAGAAGTCAAAGCCAAGATATAATTTGGAAAAGGCATTGTAATCAAAGAGCCTGACCAATCTTAGAATAATTCATTCCTTTATAAACTATGTAATTCTGTAATAGTACATTATAAATCCAGAACTGTTTAAACACTTGCAAAAATGAATTGAAGAAGTTTACTGGTTTATCATTATTATTATTTTGTTGTTTTTATTTGTGTTGAATTCCTATTATAGTGCTTAACATTTAAATTATAATTGTCTTATTTTTGTATTGTGTTGTATATCATTGAATTGGGGTTATGACTTCTCCAAATAGAGGGAGATTGTTGGGTACTTTGGATACAATGTACTTGATTTGAAGAAGCCCTTTCAACTCAATAATATACACAAGTATGTATTTGATGGTGTGCAAAGTTTCATGTGCAGGAAAAGCTTCTAGAGCAATTAATTTTTGTCCAAGTCAAAATCATCGAGTGAATAAGGTAACTCTGTTCTTATGCTCTAGAAGCGCTGAGTGGACACTCAACCACCTATTTCAGAGAAGAGAATACGGCTAAGTTCAAAAGCGTTGAGTGCATATGGACACTCAATGCTTTTACTCAAGAAGCTTCTAGTAAAGATAACTCACTCAGCGCCTACTTCAAAAGCAGACTTTTGGCTAAGGAAAAGTGTTGAGCCAATGGGAGTCACTCATCTCTTCCAGAAATGGACAAGTTTGAAGTGTCGAGTCCCAACACATCACTCAACACTTCAACAGAAATACAATCGACACCTTGAAGTACAAGCAGAAGTGTCGAGACAAATCAACTATCTCGACACCTTGAAGAACTGAAGTGCAGACTTAAAGATATCAACACCCAACATACAAAAGTGTCGAGACAAGTCAACTATCTCGACACCTTGAAGATCTAAAGTACAAACTTAAAGATGTCGACACCCAGTAGATAGAAGTGTCCATACAAGTCAACTGTCTCGACACCTTGAAGTTCAGACTAGAAATTCAGTCAAGGACAAAAGTGTCGAGTCTACTAAGATGTCTCGAAACCTTGCAATTTGTAGTGTAAGAACACTAAGTAAAATAGCGTCGAGAAACATTGGATTACTCGACACTTGTGTTCCTGTTGTAAGATCCCCCCCCCCCCCGTACCAAGGAGTAACCCGGTTTTATGCCCAGAACCACTGCCTTACGATGACACTTAGCACACACGGGCTAGTCGACACCACAAGACGCTGATCCTGCCAGCTAGTGCCATCATCCAACTTGTCGGCCAATCGAGAATAGAAGCATACAAGTAGTAAGTAAAACTAGCAAGTCCACAGAGTCACAGTACCATATCATTATATTTGTAATGAAAAGTACAATAGTCTACAATGAGTACAGAAACGAGAGAAGGGCTTATGCCTTATATATAGCTAATCAAATCTCTCTCTTACAAAACAAATCTATGCGGAAGCAATCTTTATCACAGGTACACTCATCCTCACCTTATGGCGAGCTACAATAGTAGTAGGTGGTGTCAACTCCTCATGTACTGTCACCTTGTCCTGCTAGTCGTGCTGGAGATCCAGCTCCTCGAGCTCCTACGGTCACAACCGATCGTTAGTCATAAAGACTAAGCCATTTTGTCCTCACCTCACCCCCGCGACTCCTACATACCGAGCGAGAGAATGAAGTGGAGAACAACAAGGTGTATAAAAATGAAAGCAGATGACAGTGGATCTATTCTTTCATAGATATAGATTAACAATTGTATCTCTACATTAGCAGTTCTATAAGGTATAAGTAGAGTATGTAAAAGCTGTACTGAAAAGAAGTACCGTGGCAAAAGTAAAGTAACTACTATTAAGCTATCATCATATAAGTACCTTAACTTATATGAATGCTCATACAAACTTATAAGTTAAGGTTTCACAAATGTAACTTATCATGTAAAAGAGCTCATACTAATTTATATGATAAGGATCTATGGTGTGTATGTCCTAAGTATGTATGTATGGTATGGTATGCGGGTTATGAATCATACAAGTGAAACTCACCCACACGACTCTGTGATCGTAGACCATTAGTTCCCACTTTTTGGAGTTAGCTTAACTCTCAGGTATTACCGTTGTAGCTACGACAGTAGTGGAACGGGTGTCTCCACTCCTAGGCGAGTACACACACTACCAGGCCTAGACCTTCCATACGCCTCTGAAAAACACACCAGAGTCTCTGCGTACTAAACCGCTGGCAAATTCACTAAACTTTTAGGTCAGGTGTGCATTTTCGGGGATTTTCCTCCAGATCGCAGTATAAACGACCTACTAGCCCCTCAAACCCTCACACCTCACCAGAGTCACTGTACTGTCATCGGTGTGATGATTGGAGCAGTACCGTATGAACCGCCACTAATGTGTTCTATGCACATGAAAATTATTTCCAACCAGAGCCTCCAGCTCGCAGGACAAAACCCGTCCTGTATCCAAACATCCGTGCCTCCAGCTCGCAGGACAAAACCCGTCCTATATCCAAACATCCGAGCCTCTAGCTCACAGGACAAAACCCGTCCTATATCCTCCAACCCTATACAGGTGAGATTATCACATCATTCCCTTACCTTATTAGACTACTCTTGTCAAATGCTTATTATACCAAGCAACTTAGGGTTAGTCCTTGGACTGCCCAGGGCATACCCGATGAAGGGCTCTCTGGGGCACTAAAAACTATGATAGGTTGAATCCCAAAGCTCCCTCTCTCTAGGACACTTACTTTTATTAGTGTTTACCCATTATTAATACCCAACTCTCGATGTTGCTCTTGAGAGAACCTAATGACTTAAGGTATTATTGGGAGAGAGACGGTCTTCTGCCGGTCTCCCTTCTAAATACTTTCCTTGGGTTTTGCACTCTAACACTCGTTACTATGTAGTGACCCACTTGACACCAACCAGGGTTCCAACTTCTCAATATGCTTCTCAATCCAACCAACTATCATATCCTTATAGGTCCTAGTGTTATGTGTTACTATTGCTAAACGCAACTCATGACCTAATTTCAGCCCAAATGAAATGATTTCCAATTCCTTAGGCCAAATGCCCCTAACTATTTATCATGGGTTTGTTCATATGCATAATATTAACCATTCAAAATTCTATCTATATTCTAATTATTTTGGAGCATAAATTAAATCATTTAATTGAGTGACATAGGTCACTTTGTACATGAG
Source organism: Platanthera zijinensis (assembly GCA_039513925.1). NCBI lineage: Eukaryota > Viridiplantae > Streptophyta > Magnoliopsida > Asparagales > Orchidaceae > Platanthera > Platanthera zijinensis. Next base: position 205,871,702 of record CM077082.1, on the reverse strand, counting down.
CTACTATGTACAGTGTTCCATTAGGCCCAAATAAATTGTCTGGAGTTCAACAAAGTTAATTATGGTTGTTAATCAAATATCCTAATTTTTCAACTTGATTGGCCATTTATTTTTTATTTAAGATTGTAAACACAATTATCCCATTTTTTACTTTTGGCACACCATTTACGAATCTACCTCCACCATGCACGTTGGATTTCCCCAACATACAGAGGTCCAAATGGCCTAAAACTTTTACCATGATCATTTAATGACCTAATAGCCATGCTACCCAAATTTGGAGGCATTTGGAAGAGGGAATCTTCCGATATTCCATTTATTTAATAATTGATATTTCCATAAAAAAATACATCCCAAAAATTCTGATTTTTGGAGAAGACCTAAGTCTAGCATAATCACATGCATGGAGAAAATCTCATGACATGTGGACTTAGGGTTTGTCTTGGGCACTCATTTAAAAATCCGACTTAGCCTAGGACCAGTCTTAGTAGAATGGCCCTATAGGGAGCTGTATTGCCTCAAATTACAACTTTAGGGTGTCAATTTAAAGGTAAGACCTAGATCTACCTTTTTCATATTAAACATAATTTCTTTAAATGCATCTAGAAGGCCTAAATATTGCATGCAATTTGACCGTATAAACTGGGACATAAAATATACATTTAATTATTTCATAAAAAATTCAAGGGCATCGGGTCATCTTCTCCAATGAGCCTGTTGGGTATACTGGAAATTGTGTACTAGATTTGGAGATGCCTCACTTTACTCAATGATATACATCAATGTTTATTTGATGGGATGTTGAGTTTCATTGTGTAGGTTTAAGAAATGCAAGAAAAATTTCTAAGTACTTGTGTCGACACGCAGGAGTTATATCGACACCAGAAGAAGGACTTGTGTCGACACCCAGGACTTGTGTCGACACTAGAAGCAATACTGTGTCGACAAATGGGACTTGTGTCGACACAAACTCAATGCCATCTGTCAACTCCAGCTATGTTGAGACCAGAGGACTTGTGTTGACACACGGGACTTGTGTCGACACACACTCAACGCCATCTATCAACTCAAGCTATGTTGGGACTAGAGGACTTGTGTCGACACACGGGACTTGTGTTGATAGACACTCAACATCATCTGTCAACTCCAGCTATGTTGAGACCAGAGGTCTTGTGTCGACACACGGGACTTGTGTTGACATACACTCAATGCCATCTATCAACACCAGCTATGTCGAGACCAGAAGCAGTTGTGTCGACACACAGGACTTGTGTTGACACATCCAACCAAAGCTGTGTCGAGAAGATAAAGAATAACTGTGTCGACACATTTGGAGCTGTGTCGACATCATCAAGACTTGTGTTGACACTTGGTCTATTTATGTCGACACATTTGAAGTGTTTTGTTGATAGTTCCCTGCTGTGATAGAAGTTCAATGAAGGGTCAGTTGTCACGACTGAAGACCTGACAGCTGTCATAAGTAACAAGACAGACACATCTGTCAGAACTGTCAGAAGGCCGTTATAAATCGGAGCTATTCTATTAAAACCAAAGCAACCTAACTGAACCAACCAGTAGAGAGAACAATCAATAAGAGAGGGGGAACAAGAGATAAACCCAGGAGAAGGCAGATCCTGAATAGTCTGCAAGAAAAATTTAGATCTGATTCTGAATTCAAGAAGGAAGCTGGATTTAAGATCAACTCCAACTCCAAGTGAAGATCAACCTTATTTTGTTCAAATTCAAGAAGCTTTGAAGAAGCTAAGTCAGGTTGGATCTAGAATAATCAGTTCAATCAAGAATTGAACAAGAAGCTTTCACCCGATTATCTTTCTATCTGGGTGAAGTTTTTATTACTTTAAACAAACAATTTCTTTGTAAGATCTTTTATAAATCTGTGTTGTAAGCCTAAATTTTTAAAGGCTGAGGTAGGGCTGAGTGCCTGAGATAGGACTTGAAGAAGTCTGATTTGTAGGCCTGGTGATAAAGGCTGAGGTAGGGTTGTTGCCTAAGGTAGGATTCTTGGGAAGAATCTGAGGTATAGGACTTGAAGAAGTCTGAGTTATAGGAACCCATTGGGTTCTGAGTTGTAAGATCTGTAGATCTGAGATAGTGGAAGGAAGTTTGGCTGAATCCAGTTCTCTGCTGGATAGGTGAAGGGGGAAAGTAGACGTACCCACAAATTAGGGAACCACTATAAATCTTTGTGTGCTGTGATGTGTATTTTCTGTTATTGATTTTCTGTGTGCTGTGATAGTTGTGCAATGTTAGACATTGTTAAAAAAGGATTAGAACTTATTCACCCCCCTCTAGGTGTTTAGGCTCTTTAAATCAAATCTTTCAAGTGTTATCAAAGGGAGGTTCCTCAAATATAGACCTAACAGTCTGAGTAGATTTCCAAGGCAATTAACAATTAGCTAGAATGGGTTCAAGTGAGAATCAGAAGGAACTTAGATCCATGAAACTACCCATTTGTAGGAAAGAAAACTTTGGCATATGGAAAGAGATGGTCAGATTGTTCATGGAAGCATTTGATCCAAGAATTTACATCACAGTTCAAGAAGGTCCTTTCATTCAAATGAACATATCAACTCTTTATGCAAATATTAAAACCCCAAAGATCTATTTTGAAATGTCTAAGGATGAGATCATCCTAGCAACCTTAGACAAAAGAGCACAAAACATAATTGTAAGTGTAACATCCCATTTTCGGCTAGACCCCTAGGAGTCGGTTGGTCGTGACAGAACCCTAGGAAGCCCAAAAAATTGAAATAATCGACCGAGATTTCGGGTCACGGGTTGGTCACGCCCGTGACCGACCCGTCACGCCCGTGACATAGGGCGTGACCACGTTCGACGATCGTCGATTTCAGTTCGATGATCGTCGACCATATTTGGCTACACGGGCCTGTCACGCCCGTGACCCACAATGTCACGCCCGTGACATAGTGCGTGACCACGCTCGACGATCGTCGATCCCAATTCGACGATCGTCGAACCAGAATTGGCCACACGGGCATGTCACGCCCGTGACCCACAATGTCACGCCCGTGACATAGGGCGTGACCACGCTCGACGATCATCGATCCCAATTCGACGATCGTCGAACCAGAATTGGCCACACGGGCCAGTCACGCTCGTGACCCGGGTGTCACGCCCGTGACCACCCGTCGACGATCGTCGATCTTAGCTCGACGATCGTCGAACCCTGAATTGGCTAACCGGGCCTGTCATGCCCGTGACCTACGTGTCACGCCCGTGACCAAGGCCGAAACGACAGCCAGGTTGAAAATTTCGGCAACTGACGTCGTAATAAAATCTGATTAAGGGAATGAAAACCAAGAGTATTTATGGGCCGTTTCCTACTTTAATTATTTAAATAATTAAGGAAATATTGGTCCAATAGGAAATCGCCACCTGGCGAACACCTCTTCATCTCCAACGTTTCAAATGCCTTTGCCATAACCGAAACGTCATTAAGGGAATTATTAATGGCCGCGAACGTTTCATCCTTTCCCCTCCCCACATGCTGACCTATAAAAGACTCATAAGAGCAAGAGGAAAAGGTTACACTCTCCCTCAAACTGTTCCAGATTTTTCCCCCTTGCTGTTGAAGAATTTCCGGCGACGCCACCACCGCGCAAATGGCTTCCCGACGCTCTGCACGCCTCCAGCCCGCGAACAAGGTCCTCCTCTACTCTTTCTTCTATGGATAGATCTTAGAAATCATTAGGAGAGATATCGGGCTCAAAAGAGCCGGATCGGGTGAGCGTTTCCATGCTTTTCCGAAATTTGCATGGTGGCGGGTTCGCCGGAAACCGCCTCTCCGGCGGCCGTGCCGCCGCCCGACGGTAGCTCTCACCTCAATAGAGGTGGTGGTTGTGGTGGCCGGTCAGGGAGATGGCTGGATGGCCGGGAAATAGCTTTGGAAAAGCTACAGGAAACTAAGTTTTCAAGCTTCTGGTTTCGGGCTGTTGAAGAAGATGAACAGTGCCATGAAAATTAGATTCTATTTTTAAAACAATTTCTGAATGAATTTATCTGTCACTTTAAATAATTTGGGAAAAATACATAGAGGCTCTTACTGGAAAAATGGTTAACATTGAAAATGTAGCTCTTGAAGTCCAATTTAATTCAAAATTGATTTCACTAGATTTGGAGTCCTGGTTAGACCACAACACTCGTTTTGGTGAGGTCTATCCATAGGGCTGTCTTGACATTAGAAAAATTCCCCACTCCGATCCATTCATCAAAATGACTTGAAATTTGGGGTGTGGCCTATTCTTACCTATATATAGGTGCTTTCCAAAAATGAGAATTTTTGGAGAATGTTTTTCTATAGTTTTGAGAAAAATTCAATAATCCTAGCTTAATTCAATTAGATGGCTAAAAGACTTCCAAACCCTCCCAAATTTTGGTGAGTGGTCCCTGGGTTTATCATAAGGTTCTGGTAAAAATTTCATCTCATTTGGAGATGTTTTGGTTAGGTTTGTGTCCAACCCTAGGTTGATCCTTATAGGATATTTTAAGATCAAACACCCCATTGGTATTTGAGTGGCCATATCGCTTCCACAGGGGCTGATATTTTGGGTCACTGACTTTTAGGGCATGACACACCCTCCAAGGGAGTTTGGAGCGGTTTGGTGTTGGGTAGCCCTAGAACCCTAGGGTAGGTCCCTTAATGGGGATTCGTAGGGTTGTGAAGGTCATGGGGTCAAATGACCTTGGACTGACTTGAAATTTGGTGGAGAGAACCAAAGGGACATTAAAGTTCTCTGGTAAAAATACTAGGGTATTTGGAGACCTTTAGCCCACCTAAAACCCTAAACCTAGTTTAGGTCACCAACCTTAATTTGAGTTACTAAGCTACTAAATGAACTACAAATCAAGCAAAAATTTGGGTAGAGTGAAATTATGGTCCAAGTAGATATAATATAATTTTGTTGAGATTTTTGTATTAATTTATACAGTACATCGTTTACAACTCTAATGGTGCCCTGGATATTTATTTTGATGGTTATGGAATTTATGTTCACTAGAATATTATGAGATCTTGGATTAGAGCATCTTATTGCATATTATATCTTCTTTAATTTTCTTGGAAATTTTATCTGAATATTTTGGGTACTTTATTCTTTAATGTGCTAAATATGATATACAGTCAAAAATACGAATAGTGCCCAATTATTGACTGGAAAATTATGAAATTTGATCAGTGAGTGTTTCAAATTATGATAGTCACCCGGTAATTTTCTCTGGAATTTTAGATGGATAAAAACAGTACCTCCTTCATTAAGTTAAGAAAATTAGTATCTTACTTTAAAATAGATTCAGAGTTTAAATGATGGAGAAAAAATTATGGTACTTGGTTTATGATAGTTTTAGGTCACTATATAACTTATATAATTTTCTTGGAATTTTTGGATAAATATTTACAGTACTTTCTTCATGATATAGTAAAAGTGGCCGAAAATGATAAATTAGGAAATATAGACATAAACATCTCTGAAATTTCTCAAAACTTGGAATTGCTGTTTAAATGCTGGATATGATTTTTACTGATTTTATGATGATTTATTATTGACTCATTAGTGCACTTCATGTTCATATAGGGGCATTTGGGATCTTAGAATAAATAAATTAAATTGCCAAATGAAATAGGAAAATTATTATTTTCTGGATTTAGACTAATTAGGTCATGGTAGACCTCCAGTAAATATTATATGGGATTTGGAAGACAGTTGAGAGTACCACCCCTTGCATACCTCATAAAGATTAGGACGGTTTGCGTAGTAAAACTGCAGAAGCTGAGCTAGAGTGGGTGATGAACTTGGAGATGGAATTTTGATAGTTTGCTGGTTTAGATAGGGTGAGTTAAATCAAGTTCATTATTGGAAGTCAGGATGGGTAGGGTGTGAGATTGACTAGCGATAGGTAGCGTTCGGGTTCGACGGAAGACCGTCCTCCCCGAGAAGAGGAAGAGTCAAAGCCACCCTAGGAATAGCCCACTGTAATACGAGAAGGGAATGGGTTAAGGGAACCAATCAAGTATAATAAGTTCCTTGGAAAGGGAGTTTTGGGATTCACCCCATCATAGCTCCTAGTACCGCTGCGAGCCCTTCACCGGGTAACCCTCGGGAAGTCCAAGGTTAACCTTAAATCTTAGGAATAAAATGATCAAGAGTAACCCTAATAATAGTTGTACCTCACACCTACACTTGTACACTTAGGAAGAAGAAATGGCATGGAATGGGTAGAGTAGGTCCGTGGTCTAAGGGCCTACTAGTAGTGATGGTGGTTTGTTTGTGATTTGGAAGTCCAGGGAGCGGGATGCTCGGGGACTTGGTATAGGCTTAGTAGCCTAGAGAGCTGGAGGCTCGGTAATATAAGAACTTGTACAAATATAATAATTGACATGGTTGCATGTGCATATAAGTGGTGGGTCATCGGTACTAGGCGATCGATCGCACCGACAGTGGTACGTTGACTCGGCGAAAAGCCTGGTGTGTACAGCCAGCACAAGTACGCGGATACTCTAGGTTGTGTTCTTCTAGGGGCGTACGGAAGGGTTAGGCCTGGTAGTGTGGTTACCCGCCTAGGAGTGGGGGGCCTGACTCACTGTCTCCGTTTGCCACAACGGAGGTTCCTGGGGGTGAAGCTAGCCTCCCGAATAGGGGGAACTAAAGGTCTGTGGGCATAGAGTCGTGTGGGTGTGTTGCACTTACTTGTGCATTTCATAGCATAACTGTGTGTCATAGCATAAACATGCCACCTAACGTATAAAATGGTATGGGACGTTTTATACGATAGGCTCTGCAAAACGACCCCTTGGTCTATAGGGGTAATCCCTATAAATAAATGGTTATATTACTTGTACTTTCACTTACTTGCCATTCTTGCTGTTTGACAACCGACACCCCAAAGTATAAGTGGTATGGGACACTCTATACGATGGGAGCCCTGCAAAAGATCCCTCGGCTTATGCGCTTCCACGCATAAGTTAAGGTTACATTTCTTACTTTGTGTTTCCATCATATTTATTACAGAATTGCTAGTATAGGTCTGATGTCACCTGTTTATTTGATTTAATCTCCACCTTCATGTCCTTCCCTTTCTTCCTCTCCGCTCGGTACCTAGGAGCCATGGGGGAAGGGGTAGGGGATGATAGGGCTTAGTCTTTATGACTAACGGTTTTCGAACCACAACATTTTAGGTGTACCATATGGAAGGGTCACGGCTATTGCAGTTCCTGACAGAGTTGACCCCGCGACCGTGTTACCATTGCCACCAGCCGGGATATACACGGGTCAAATGCCCCTTGATGGGTGGGACCCCACCAGCTCAGCAGCTAGGAGGCCGAAGATGTAGACGCAGACGTGGATCGCGAGGCGGCGACGGCAGGCCGAAAAGGAAGAAGCACCCAGAGATGCAGTACCAACAGAGTACAGAGTCGGTGGAGTTGGGCCAGTCCAGCTTGGGTGCTCTCAGTTCAGTGATAGTTACGGTGACGCTTAGTTTTAGTTTTGCTTCTGCGAGTGACTTGTAGTGAGGATTACATGTACTGGGCACAAGCCCTTTCTATACTCTGATTATTATTATATTGTGGACACTCCCTTCGTGGAGATTTATTTATATACGTGTGATTGTTGTGGACTTGCTTTTACTGCATTATGCTACTATTCTGCGATCCAAAAGGGCCGGCAGAATTGGCATTTTGTAGTGGAGACCTTCCCTTGAGTCGGTGCCACCGCAAAGCGGCAATTCTGGGCTAAGACCCCGGTGGTTTGAAAAAAAAAGGGGGTCTTACAAGTGGTATCCGAGCCAAAACCTCGATCGGAAAAGTAGCAGTCCACTAACCCTGAGTCACCCCCGATCGAATTTAGTTTGGGGACAAACTAAGCAGCAGAAGCAGTGGTGTGCCCATAAGGGAAATCACATGTGAAAGTCCACTTCATCGTTAATTGGAATCCTTCTCTGTAGCCTGTGGCCTACCCTGCCCCCAGCAGGGAACACCTCCGGCGGCAGAGAACATTTCCCATAATTCTCTAGTCTACGACGTAGACTCAACCAACTAGGACTCGTGACTAACCATGACAATTTATATTGTGCCCTAGTTCAAAATAGACCTTGGGTATGAATTTGGTTAAGGTAAGGAGATACCCAAAGAGAATAAAGGAGGAGTTTAGCACGAGAATGACTACCTAAGACGAAAACAAAGGTGTCCCTACTATCCCAATCAACGATTATTCGAAGCGGTAGACTACTTTAAGGAGAATTGAGACCAATAATACATTAGCAGAATGGTAAAATACAAGTAGTCTTAACCGTCAACACCAGTAACAAAATTACCTAGAGGCAACCACCGAGACAAACACTGAGGGTCGGATAGGAATGCAAGTTCGGAAGATACCCATGTGAGATTGGGAACATTTTGACCCGGATAAAGTTGTCGTAAATGTGACTCAGAGAGTTTAAAGTATGGAGTATATTAACGAGTTTCAGGGTGGAACCCCAAGTCGAAGATTGATGCCCTAGAAATTGTGCACCCAGCTAGGACAGATGTAACAGGGTGATATCCAGGATACTTAGCCCAAGATAGGTAGGGGCTGATCTTTTGTTTATTGGGGGCTAAACCTTTGTTTATTGGGCAAATTAGTATTGGATGGTGTTTCCCTGGATTCAGGACGAAGATCCGAAGGCATTGGGATCGGATTTTGTCGAAGACGCCGAGGCTCAGGTGAGACTAACCAGAGACAGAATGTTAGAAGCGCGGAGCAGACAGGCTAAGTATTATGACGCCCGACATCGTCAGGTGGCGTTCAGATGGGGAGACCGAGTGTTTTTGAAGATCCGGCCCATGCATGGAGTTTCACAGGTGCGTGGTCGGAGGAAGAAGTTCAGCCCTAGGTATATGGGCCCTTACGGGATCCTAAAACGGATCGGGCCCTAGCTTACAGGCTGGAGTTGCCATCAGAGCTGGCAGCTCTGCACGACGTATTCTACGTTTCTTCACTTAGGAGGTCTTTACTGCACCCGGAGCAGCAGATTTTGACCACAGATGGACCGGTAGCTTCCAACTAGTCAGTTAACTTGGAGCCGATTCGGATCGATGGCAGAGGAGTACGGACTTTGCGTTGGAAGAAGGTTCCGTTAGTCAAGGTTCTGTAGAACAAGCATGGACAGGAGGAGCATGCATGGGAGCCACAGGACTCGATGCGACAAAGGTATCCGGAACTTTTCGATCGGGTATACCTCACAACCCCTCTGGACAATCAATCTGCGTTCCTATTTTAAACCAATAAGACCGAAATTTCAAGAATAAGGGCTAACCCTTTGTTTATTGGGGGTATATACCTTGACAATTGGACGAATGGTTCTTAGAATCAAAACTGCACACTGCAAACGTAACGCAGAGATGTAGATCTTCCAACTCTCATGGGATGTTACAAGCTTCCCCTCCCGATTGGAGCCCCATAGACTTAACCTGGATTTCGGGGATGAAATCTTTGTTTTGTTTATTGGGATTTGTAACATCCCATTTCCGGCTAGACTCCTAGGAGTCAGTTGGTCGTGACAGAACCCTAGGAAGCCCAAAAAATTGAAATAATCGACCGAGATTTCGGGTCACGGGTTGGTCACGCCCATGACCGACCCGTCACTCCCGTGACATAGGGCGTGACCACGTTCGACGATCATCGATTTCAGTTCGACGATCGTCGACCATATTTGGCCACACGGGCCTGTCACGCCCGTGACCCACAATGTCACGCCCGTGACATAGGGCGTGACCACGCTCGACGATCGTCGATCCCAATTCTACGATCGTCGAACCAGAATTGGCCACACGGGCATGTCACGCCCGTGACCCACAATGTCACGCCCGTGACATAGGGCGTGACCACGTTCGACGATCGTCGATCCCAATTCGACGATCGTCGAACCAGAATTGGCCACACAGGCCAGTCACGCCCGTGACCCGGGTGTCACGCCCGTGACCACCCGTCGACGATCGTCGATCTTAGCTCGACGATCGTCGAACCCCGAATTGGCTAACCGGGTCTGTCATGCCCGTGACCTACGTGTCACGCCCGTGACCAAGGCCGAAACGACAGCCAGGTTGGAAATTTCGGCAACTGACGTCGTAATAAAATCTGATTAAGGGAATGAAAACCAAGAGTATTTATGGGCCGTTTCCTACTTTAATTATTTAAATAATTAAGGAAATGTTGGTCCAATAGGAAATCGCCACCTGGCGAACACCTCTTCATCTCCAACGTTTCAAATGCCTTTGCCATAACCGAAACGTCATTAAGGGAATTATTAATGGCCGCGAACATTTCATCCTTTCCCCTCCCCACATGCTGACCTATAAAAGACTCATAAGAGCAAGAGGAAAAGGTTACACTCTCCCTCAAACTTTTCCAGATTTTCCCCCTTGCTGTTGAAGAATTTCCGGCGACGCCACCACCGCGCAAATGGCTTCCCGACGCTCTGCACGCCTCCAGCCCGCGAACAAGGTCCTCCTCTACTCTTTCTTCTATGGATAGATCTTAGAAATCATTAGGAGAGATATCGGGCTCAAAAGAGCCGGATCGGGTGAGCGTTTCCATGCTTTTCCGAAATTTGCATGGTGGCGGGTTCACCGGAAACCGCCTCTCCGGCGGCCGTGCCGCCGCCCGACGGTAGCCCTCACCTCAATAGAGGTGGTGGTTGTGGTGGCCGGTCAGGGAGATGGCTGGATGGCCGGGAAATAGCTTTGGAAAAGCTACAGAAAACTAAGTTTTCAAGCTTCTGGTTTCGGGCTGTTGAAGAAGATGAACAGTGCCATGAAAATTAGATTCTATTTTTAAAACAATTTCTGAATGAATTTATCTGTCACATTAAATAATTTGGGAAAAATAGATAGAGGCTCCTACTAGAAAAATGGTTAACATAGAAAATGTAGCCCTTGAAGTCTAATATAATTCAAAATTAATTTCACTAGATTTGGAGTCCTGGTTAGACCACAACACTCGTTTTGGGGAGGTCTATCCATAGGGCTGTCTTGACATTAGAAAAATTCCCCACTCCGATCCAGTCATCAAAATGACTTGAAATTTGGGGTGTGGCCTATTCTTACCTATATCTAGGTGCTTTCCAAAAATGAGAATTTTTGGAGAATGTTTATCTATAGTTTTTAGAAAAATTCAATAATCCTAGCTTAATTCAATTAGATGGCTAAAAGACTTTCAAACCCTCCCAAATTTTGGTGAGTGGTCCCTGGGTTTATCATAAGGTTCTGGTAAAAATTTCATCTCATTTGGAGATGTTTTGGTTAGGTTTGTGTCCAACCCTAGGTTGATCCTTATAGGATATTTTAAGATCAAACACCCCATTGGTATTTGAGTTGCCATATCGCTTCCACAGGGGCTGATATTTTGGGTCACTGACTTTTAGGGCATGACACACCCTCCAAGGGAGTTTGGAGCGGTTTGGTGTAGGGTAGCCCTAGAACACTAGGGTAGGTCCCTTAATGGGGATTCGTAGGGTTGTGAAGGTCATGGGGTCAAATGACCTTGGACTGACTTGAAATTTGGTGGAGAGAACCAAAGGGACATTAAAGTTCTCTGGTAAAAATACTAGGGTATTTGGAGACCTTTAGCCCACCTAAAACCCTAAACCTAGTTTAGGTCACCAACCTTAATTTGAGTTACTAAGCTACTAAATGAACTACAAATCAAGCAAAAATTTGGGTAGAGTGAGATTATGGTCCAAGTAGATATAATATAATTTTGTTGAGAATTTTGTATTAATTTATACAGTACATCATTTATAACTCTAATGGTGCCCTAGATATTTATTTTGATGGTTATGGAATTTCTGTTCACTGGAATATTATGAGATCTTGGATTAGGGCATCTTATAGCATATTATATCTTCTTTAATTTTCTTGGAAATTTTATCTGAATATTTTGGGTACTTTATTCTTTAATGTGCTAAATATGATATACAATCAAAAATACGAATAGTGCCCAATTATTGACTGGAAAATTATGAAATTTGATCAGTGAGTGTTTCAAATTATGATAGTCACCCGGTAATTTTCTCTGGAAGTTTAGATGGATAAAAACAGTACCTCCTACATTAAGTTAAGAAAATTAGTATCTTACTTTAAAATAGATTCAGAGTTCAAATGATGGAGAAAAAAATTATGGTACTTGGTTTATGATGGTTTTAGGTCACTATATAACTTATATAATTTTCTTGGAATTTTTGGATAAATATTTACAGTACTTTCTTCATGATATAGTAAAAGTGGCCGAAAATGATAAATTAGGAAATATAGACATAAACATCTCTGGAATTTCTCAAAACTTGGAATTGCTGTTTAAATGTTGGATATGATTTTTACTGATTTTATGATGATTTATTATTGACTCATTAGTGCACTTCATGTTCATACAAGGGCATTTGGGATCTTAGAATAAATAAATTAAATTGCCAAATGAAATAGGAAAATTATTATTTTCTAGATTTAGACTAATTAGGTCATGGTAGACCTCCAGTAAATATTATATGGGATTTGGAAGACAGTTGGGAGTACCACCCCTTGCATACCTCATAATGATTAGGACGGTTTGCGTAGTAAAACTGCAGAAGCTGAGCTAGAGTGGGTGATGAACTTGGAGATGGAATTTTGATAGTTTGTTGGTTTAGATAGGGTGAGTTAAATCAAGTTCATTATTGGAAGTCAGGATGGGTAGGGTGTGAGATTGACTAGCGATAGGTAGCGTTCGGGTCGACGGAAGACTGTCCTCCCCGAGAAGAGGAAGAGTCAAAGCCACCCTAGGAATAGCCCACTATAATACGAGAAGGGAATGGGTTAAGGGAACCAATCAAGTATAATAAGTGCCTTAGAAAGGGAGTTTTGGGATTCACCCCATCATAGCTCCTAGTACCGCTGCGAGCCCTTCACCGGGTAACCCTCGGGAAGTCCAAGGTTAACCTTAAATCTTAGGAATAAAATGATCAAGAGTAACCCTAATAATAGTTGTACCTCACACCTACACTTGTACACTTAGGAAGAAGAAATGGCATGGAATGGGTAGAGTAGGTCCGTGGTCTAAGGGCCTACTAGTAGTGATGGTGGTTGGTTTGTGATTTGGAAGTCCAGGGAGCGGGATGCTCGGGGACTTGGTATAGGCTTAGTAGCCTAGAGAGCTGGAGGCTCGGTAATATAAGAACTTGTACAAATATAATAATTGACATGGTTATATGTGCATATAAGTGGTGGGTCATCGGTACTAGGCGATCGATCACACCGACAGCGGTACGTTGACTCGGCGAAAAGCCTGGTGTGTACAGCCAGCACAAGTACGCGGATACTCTAGGTTGTGTTCTTCTAGGGGCGTACGGAAGGGCTAGGCTTGGTAGTGTGGTTACCCGCCTAGGAGTGGGGGGCCCGACTCACTGTCTCCGTTTGCCACAACGGAGGTTCCTGGGGGTGAAGCTAGCCTCCCGAATAGGGGGAAATAAAGGTCTGTGCGCATAGAGTCGTGTGGGTGTGTTGCACTTGCTTGTGCATTTCATAGCATAACTGTGTGTCATAGCATAAACATGCCACCTAACGTATAAAATGGTATGGGACGTTTTATACGATAGGCTCTGCAAAACGACCCCTTGGTCTATAGGGGTAATCCCTATAAATTAATGGTTATATTACTTGTACTTTCACTTACTTGCCATTCTTGCTGTTTGACAACCGACACCCCAACATATAAGTGGTATGGGACACTCTATACGATGGGAGCCCTGCAAAAGATCCCTCGGCTTATGCGCTTCCATGCATAAGTTAAGGTTACATTTCTTACTTTCTGTTTCCATCATATTTATTACAGAATTGCTAGTATAGGTCCGCTGTCAACTGTTTATTTGATTTAATCTCCACCTTCATGTCCTTCCCTTTCTTCCTCTCCGTTCGGTACCTAGGAGCCATGGGGGAAGGGGTAGGGGATGATAGGGCTTAGTCTTTTTGACTAACGGTTTTCGAACCACAACATTTTAGGTGTACCATATGGAAGGGTCACGGCTATTGCAGTTCCTGACAGAGTTGACCCCGCGACCGTGTTACCATTGCCACCAGCCGGGACATACACGGGTCAAATGCCCCTTGATGGGTGGGACCCCACCAGCTCAGCAGCTAGGAGGCCGAAGACGTAGACGCAGACGTGGATCACGAGGCGGTGACGGCAGGCCGAAAAGGAAGAAGCACCCAGAGATGCAGTACCAACAGAGTACAGAGTCGGTGGAGTTGGGCCAGTCCAGCTTGGGTGCTCTCGATTCAGTGACAGTTACGGTGACACTTAGTTTTAGTTTTGCTTCCGCGAGTGACTTGTAGTGAGGATTACATGTACTGGGCACAAACCCTTTCTATACTCTGATTATTATTATATTGTGGACACTCCCTTCGTGGAGATTTATTTATATACGTGTGATTGTTGTGGACTTGCTTTTACTGCATTATGCTACTATTCTGCGATCGAAAAGGGCCGGCAGAATTGGCGTTTTGTAGTGGAGACCTTCCCGTGAGTCAGTGCCACCGCAAAGCGGCAATTCTGGGCTAAGACCCCGGTGGTTTGAAAAAAAAGGGGTCTTACAGTAAGTGTTATAGATGATGCTACATTTCAGAATCTGGTGCATTGCAAAATCTCCAAGGAGATGTGGGACACCTTAATTGTCTATATAGAGGGAACTTAAGAAGTAAGAGAGGATAGGAAGTCCATGTTAAATCAAGAATATGAGAGCTTTAGACAAGCCAAGACAGACAACATAGCTGAGTGTTACAAGAAATTCTTCAAAATTATAATTGAGCTAATGACCTATGGAAGAGTCTTTAGCACATATGAATTGAATGACAAGTTTTTCAGGTCACTATCCAAGGACTGGGATACAAAAATATTTGTCATCAGAGAGTTGGCCAGACTTGCTGATACACCTCCACCAACCTTATTTGGAAAACTGTTATCTTATGAGATGCAGCTCACTTCCAGAAAGGAGGAGGAGAAAAGCAATAGGTCTAAGTATAAAGAAAAGTTAGTATCCTTCAAGGTTGAAGCCACAAGAAAGGGTAGGAGAAAGTCTCCTTCTCCACCCAGAAGAATTGTTGTGGCTGAAGCAGAAAATCCTGACATCAGAACATCAGACAGCCACAACTCTGATGAAGACTTTGCTTCCTTTACAAGACAGTTTCAGAGATTCATGAAGAAGAATAAATGGAGAACAAAGCCATATTCATCCTTCTCCAAGGATGACTACTATAAGAAGAAGAAAACTTCTAAGGAGGACAGGTATGACCCTAATCCTAGTAAACATACTACCTCTAAAATTGTTTGCTATTGTTGCAATAAGCCTGGACATGTCATAGCGGATTGTCCTAATAAGAGAAAGGAGACTAAGGGAAAGAAGGAGAAATCCTTTGTTGCCCAGAAGTAGAAGAGTTGGACTTACTCTTCATCCTCAAAATCTGGAGAAGAGGATGATGCAGAATCCTATATTGGGCTGTTCACTACAGAAGAGGATTCTGTGGAATCAGAATTCTTGCAAATGCTGGACTCCATAAATGAAAATGAAGACCATTGTTGTAGAGGGCTGATGGCTCTATCTGAGGAAGATCAATGCCAGGACCAGCCTGGTCCTAGTAAGGTATCCAATCCTTCCTTAGTTTCTGATTATTATACTGGATCAGAATTAGAAGCATCTGCATCAAGAGATGGGGATGGTTCTGAATCTGAGGGGGATGTACATCAATTAATTGATGAATATGGTGGTATGTTGCAAGCTCTTAAGAGGAGGAAATTCCTTGTCAAGAAGCAGACCAAGGAAATTAAATCTCTCAAACTAACTACATCAGAGTCAGCAAAAATGATGGAGTTTAAATTGAAAGAGGTTGCCAAACAGAAAAACAGAACTGTTATTCAGATGGGCACAATCACTTTCAAAAATAATCACATCAAGAATCTGGAAGCAAGACTTCAGAAAGAAAAGGATCTAGTGGCTAAGTTTTCAAAGCCAAAATCTGTCTTGCCTTTAATAGATAACTTCATATCTCATAAAGGAAAGACAGTACTAGGCTTCAAGGGAAGAACAAGGGAAGCCAATTCTCAGGGAAAAGGCAAAGGCCCAGTTCAACCACTAGCTATGAAACCCCCTATTTCTTTTAGAAAAGTGATGCAACCTACTAACAGGTATGATCATAACATCACTCATGGTCACTGTAAGTATGGTGATCTGAATGACATGGGTGTAAATACTAATAGGCCACCTCATGAGCGAACCCATCAGGTTCTTAAGGAATCCTTAGTGCTTGCTGCTTCAACACCTACACTTAAAAGGACTGCTGACAACAATCTTGTGAAGCCTGTACTTAAGAGAAAGTACAACAAATTTGAGTGCTGGTGTTGTGGCAAGGTGTACCACTTTGCCATTTATTGTTGGTTCAATTCTAGTATTCAGAATAAGGCCAACTTACCTGTTAGAAAGGATGCAGGTAAGCATGTCAGATTCCAAGCTAATCTGAACCTAGGACCCAATAACAATTGGGGTTCTAAGGAAAGGTAATTCTATTTGATGCAGGTGTGTCCAAGTGACCATACCCCTATATGGTACTTGGACAGTGGATGTTTCAGGCACATGAATGGAACAAAACGGATGTTGAAGGACTATTCTCCCATAGAAAATGGATTCAAAGTAATCTTTGGTGGATCTGAAAAAGGAGTCATTAAATGGTTTGGTAATATTTCTAGTAACTCTATCACTATCACTCAAGTGGCTTATGTGAAAGGTCTGAAACATAACCTAATTAGCATAAGTCAACTAAGTGATCTTGGTTATGACACCACTTTCCTCAAGGGTGAGTGCCAAATAAAGAGGTCAAGTGATCAAGAGATCATTCTGACTGGCACTAGGAAAGGAAATGAATATTGTCTTAACCTTGACTGTGAGAATAACAACTCACCTATCTGTCTAGTTGCAGATAAGAAAGCATCACAATGTGTCCAATGGCACAAGAGGCTAGATCACCTGAACTATAAGTCAATAGGACAACTATTTAGTATGGAGTTAGTGAGGAATGGTCCTCAGGTCAAGTGCATTAAAGAGGGTGTATGTTCAGCTTGCCAAAAGGACAAACAGACCAAGACCTCTTTCCATGGACTTGATACCAAAGATTCTGTAAGATGTCAGTATCTCTTGAATATGGATTTATTTGGTCCTATGTCAGTTCATAGTCTAGGTAGGAAAGCATACACATTTGTAATTATGGATGACTATTTTAGATTTACATGAGTTTTCTTCTTGAGGCAGAAATCTGAAACCCCTACTGTCTTCCAAAATTTTGTTAGACAAATTCAGAATGAACTTGACAATTTAGTGGTCAAAATTAGAAGTGATCATGGAACTTAATTTCAGTCTGATTGTATGACAAAGTTCTGTGAAGAACTTGGGATTCATCAGGAGTTCTCCTCACCTCGAAATCCCAGCAAAATGGAGTTGCTGAAAGAAAGAATAGGACTCTAATTGAGGCAAGTAGAACACTACTAAGTGACTACTCTCCCTGAGTACTTCTGGACTGAGGCAAAAAATACTGCATGTCATGTTCTCAATAGAGCTTCCATCAACAAAAGACATAAGAAGACTCCCTATGAGATTTTGCAAGGCAGAAAACCAAACATTTCCTACTTTATAATCTTTGGTAGCAAATGTTATGTCCTAATTAATGGAAAGCACTACCAAACTAAGTTTGCTGCCAAATCCCTAGAAGGGATATTTGTTGGGTACAACAATAATAGTAGGGCATACAGGATCTACAACTTGACTACACAAGTTGTAGAAGAATCTGTCCATATAGTATTTGATGAGTCTAAGTTAATTAACAGTGAACTGTCTGGCACATCTTGTAGTCCTACAAGTTTGAAGGACAGGATGGACAAGCTGACTATTAGTAAAGAACAACCTGCAAGACTGGATGAAGAAAATAATGGATGTTGTCCAGGGGGAGTACAAGACTCACTGGATGAAGATGAAGACAATGAAGTGTATCTAGATGAGGAAAATGAAGAAGACCAAGAGGTTGACAGATTTCCTCCAGCAAGAAAATATTTGAAGGATCATCCAGCACACCAAATCATTGGTGATGCAAGTCAGGGAGTTCTAACAAGAAGCAATAGCATGAACACAATTCTATGTTCAAGCTTCCTGTCATAGATTGAACCTAAAAAGTTTGAAGAGGCCATATTAGACACCAACTGGATTGATGCCATGCAGGAAGAGCTAAATCAATTCAGAAGATATAAAGTCTGGGAGTTGGTTCCTAAACCAAAGGATCATAATGTTATAGGAACTAAGTAGATCTACAGGAATAAACTAGATGAAAATGACACCATAATCAAGAACAAAGACAAACTAGTCGCAAAGGGCTACAAACAAGAAGGGATATACTTTGATCAAACATTTCCCCTAGTGGCAAGGTTGGAAGCTATAAGACTGTTCTTGGCTTATGCTGTCTATCAAGGATTTAAAGTATTTCAAATGGATGTAAAGTCAGCATTTTTGAATGGTGACTTAAAAGAGGAAGTCTATGTTGAACAACCTTCAGGTTTTGTAGATTCTCATTATCTGAACTATGTATATAGGCTTAAGAAAGCTCTATATGGATTGAAACAAGCCCCTAGGGCTTGGTATGAAAATTTGTCTGCTTTCTTTATTGAGAATAAATTCTCAAGAGGGAAAATTGACAAGACTCTATTCTTTAGGGAGTCTAAAGGCAAGATCATCCTAGTCCAGATATATGTTGATGACATTATCTTTGGATCTACTGAAAATAACCTTTGTAGAAAGTTTGCCCAACTTATGCAAGGGAAGTTTGAGATGAGCAGCATGGGTGAGCTGAAATTCTTCTTGGGACTCCAAGTTAGACAGACTGATGATTGATTGCTCATATCTCAGTCTAAGTTCACCAAGGAGTTAATTAAGAAATAAGTCATGGAGTTTACCTCCACCATGAAAACTCCAATGGGATCAAGTATGCCTATAGACAAAGATGAGGCAGGAAAACCTATTGATGAGTTTTTGTATAGAGGGATAATTGGCTCCCTACTTTACTTGACTGTTAGTAGACCTGACATCATGTATGCTGCATGTGTCTGTGATATGTACCATGCTTGCCCAAAGGAATCTCATTATACTACTGTCAAGAGAATTTTGAGATATCTTAAGGGCACACCTAATCCAGGTCTTTGGTACACTAAGAATAGAGATTTCTTACTAACATGTTTTTCAGATGCAGACTTTGCAGGCTGCAAAGAAGATAGAAAAAGTACCACTGGAATATGTCAATTTCTAGGTGGAAGGTTGGTGTCATGGAGCAGCAAGAAGCAGACAAGTGTAGCTATTTCCACTGCTAAATCAGAATATATAGCTACAGAAAGTTGCTGTGCTCAGTTGTTGTGGATAAAACATCAACTTGAAGACTATGACATCAAGGTAAGTAGAATTCCCTTATATTGTGATTCTACTAGTGCTATTTCTATTGCTAAAAATCCTGTTTGACACAGTAGAACTAAACATATAGAAATTAGGTTTCATTTCATCAGAGAACTTGTTGAAAAGGAAGACATAAGTCTATAATTTGTCAACACTAACAACCAAATTGCTGATATATTTAAAAAACCTCTGGATGAAAGTAAATTCAATTATTTTAAAATTGATTTAGGTATGTTGAACCTAGAATAAAGTGATAAGTCAGCACAAAATTTCTCAAGAAATTTTGACTAAGTTAGAAAGTTGTGTCTACACAAGCTAACTGTGTCGTCACTATCAGTAAGTTGTGTCGACAAAGAAATGAATTGTGTCAACACAGAAATTAAATCAGTGTCGACAGAAAAATTGGTGTCGACACAACTCTGTCGAGACCTTATGTTAGAAGATTTTTGTGTCAACACACAAAAATCATTGTCGACACACTCTGTCGAGACTTTAATAGTCTATGTCGACACTAGAGAAAGTATGTCGACACATAAACTTGTCGACTTCAACGAAGTTTTGTCGAGACCTAGGTCATCTCTGTCGACACATGTAAAAATTTGTCGACTAGTAAAATTCCTAAGCTAGGCGCGACTTTTGACCTACCCTTTACAAGCACACTATAAATAGGAGAAGACAAAATCTGGTCGACTGTGCTTTCAGAATTCTCGACTCTAGACTTTGTGTCGACAAGAAGTTCTCCTGTCGACTCTCTTCTCTTCTCTCTCTTTCATCAATGGCGCCACAACAGGATGACAATATCAATGAGGGATATGAATTGGTACGCAAGGCGTTCAAGACTGCCTCGCCAGAAATCAAGGGCGTGATTACCCTAATCACAGAGAATGGATTGGAGTATTTGGTCTTCGAACCTTCAAGGATATGGAAGAAAGAAGTTCTTGAATTTTACTCTTCCGCAACTATGGATTATCAAGGAAAGAAGATGAAGTCCACTGTTAATAGTACACGAGTAAAACTCTCACCGAAGACTATCAGAAAGTCGCTTCAACTTCCCAAGGTTAAAGGATATGATGATATTGCTCCATCCATGACAAAGGATGCACTTCGATGGTGTGGGCTGGATCCCAATACCAAGATTGGATCCTCAATAACCAGGAAGGGAGTGAATTCTCAGGGTAAATTTCTATCAGAAATTATAGGCAAAGTTATTCTCTGCAAAATATGAGGACATGATAGGATCTCTGCCTACATGTTCAAACTTATGACCAGAGTTATATTCAAATTTAAAACAGACTGGTCATATGTAATTTTTGACAAGATCCAAAGAAGTGCCAAGAAGCCTAATCTGGGCAGGATACTGAGCTTGTATCTGGCTTCCACCATCCCAGATGTGATGAATCAAATTCCAGGATCCAAAATAAATCACATGAGGAGAATGAATTTGAGAATTCTATCCAGATGGGATAAAGTTTTGATCAAAGAAGTTTCTACTCCAAAGAAACCCGTGAAGAAAGATAAGAAAAGGAAATCTACTACCCAGGAAGCAGAATCCTCCAGTGATTCTGAAAAACAGGTTGTCTTTAGCATAGATGAAGAATAACCAGATAAAGAAGCTCAAGCCCAAGTGGAGAGCATACAAATACCAGAGAACCAGATGGTATCCGCTCCAGGGGGAGACAATACAGAGATAACAATTGTTCAAGACCCTGAACAATCACAGTTGCCTGACCAAGGGGGAGGTATTGCTGAAGTTGCACTAGAAAGTGAGTATGCAACTAATACTGTTATGGAAATAGTATCAGAAATCAACAACGCAGCTCAAGTCAACACTGAGAAAGAAGCACATGATGTGCATATGTCAGACCAAGTTCAAGATAAGCAAGTCCACTTCTCTAGTTTAGAGAAGACCCTGGACAAGGATCTTGATGTCCAGGGGGAACCATTTGTTCCAAAAGATAACATTGTTCCTCCTGTTCAGATGCAGTAGGAGGTAACTCGGGAGGAATTGTTCCCTGACTTCACTGAAGCAAGGGCTGAGGGGGAGCTGCAAAGGACTGAGGGGGAGCTGCAAGGAACTTAGGGGGAGATGTCACTGTATGCATCTAATGCTAAGGAGACTGTGGATATACAAAATTCATCAAATTCTTCTGATGATGAAGAAGCTTCCAAAGCCAAGAAAAGGAAGCTAGCGGCTCTCAGGAAAAGAAGCACAAGCTATAAGAAAGCCTTACAAACAATCTCTCAACCATCTGCTCAAGGAATGGACTTCAGTTCACTATTGGTGCAACTGCAAGTAAAATTAGATGAGCAAAGACTTGCTCTGGAGAAGTATGTTGATGAGTCTCACAAGGAAATGCAGTTTCAGCTGGCCTAAGATATTAAGTCAATCAGATTTGAAGTCAATATGAATAAGAAGGAGATGAAAGATTACTTCCATAAGGGAGGTAATGCTGTAGTATACTTGGCCACTCAACAATAAGAAATGAAGACTAAAATAGCTGATATTGCAAAAAAACAAGGATATGTTCTAGAGAATCAATTCAAAATGAATGAGAATCTCCAAGATTCACATAAAGAAATTCTCACAAAAATTGGAGGTATTGCCACTGATGTGAAAGCTGAAATATCTAACCAGATCAAAGGAGATCTTGCTGCTGTCCAAGCAGCAATTGAAGCTTCTCAAAAGGCTATTTCTGATCAACTACAGAAATTCAAAGTCTACTACAAATAAGGAATAGACTGTCTGGCAGATCAAATAAGGTTTCAGAAGAATGATTTAAGAGATCATGTGGCCAGAGAAGTCATAAAAGGGGAGGGAGTGTTAGTCAAAGCCAGCTCTGATCATGCTAAATGGGTATCTAATACCATCAGAGCTACTCTTGGATATCCACCCCTGTGTGATGAAGATAACACTACTGAATCTGGTGTTCAACCTGCTTTCATTGAAGGGGTTCAGCAGGAAGTTGCACAAGTTATCTATCCTCCATCAGATTTTGAAGCAGTATAGCAGGAAGTACAAAAAATGTATAGCCCTCCGCAGGAGGCACAAAATGTCATTATTGAAAAGTTGAAATGTCTGAAGCTACTAAGGAAGCTCAGAAAGAGACCCAGCTTTCTAAGAAAAGATTCAGAGAACAGGCAGAATTGAAGCCTGATTTTGAGCAGTGGAGTCCTACTTCTAGAAATATTATTCTTACTGCCTGGAAAGCTATAAAAGATAAATTGCATGATAGAGGCAAGTGGTACTCTGAACAAGAATGGACTAAGTATCAGGAAAGGCAAGATGCCATACTTTAATTTAGAAGGAATGTCAAAGCTGGGAAGTTACCTGGTAATTCTCTGGAGCCTAGCAAGTAATTTCCAAAGCCTTATCATTATTTTGAAAGGCAGAAAATCAAGGATGAAGAACTCAAAAAGAGAGACCTGAAAGGGAAGAAGCCAGCTGATGATTCAGAAGCCAATGTGCAAGTTAAGATAAAATCTGGCAAAGGAATAGTGATCAAGGAGCCTATTCAATCTTAGGGATAGATAGGCTAGTATTTAGAACTATGTAATTTTCTGTTCTATAAAGAATCCTATAAAACTAAACCATTTTCTGATTAATGAATAATATCATATTTTGTGATGATATTAGTTGTTATTTGGGTTTATAAGTTACCCTGCTGTGAAATGAATGTATACATCTTGTTCTTTGTTTTATTATAAGTGGCGTATATCATTGACTAAGGGTTGTGACTTCTCCAAATAGGGGGTGATTGTTGGGTACACTGGAAACTGTGTACCAGATTTGGAGAAGCCTCACTTTACTCAATAATATATATCAATGTGTATTTGATGGGATATTGAGTTTCATTGTGCAGTTTTAAGAAATGCAAGAAAAATTTCTAAGTACTTGTGTCGACACCCAGGAGTCTTGTCGACACCAGAAGCAGGACTTGTGTCGACACCCAGGACTTGTATCGACACCAGAAGCAAGACTGTGTTGACACACAGGACTAATGTCTACACACACTCAACGCCATCTGTTAACTCCAGCTATGTTGAGACCAGAGGACTTGTGTAGACACACACTTAATGCCATATGTCAACTCAAGCTATGTTGAGACCAGAGGACTTGTGTCGGCACACAGGACTTGTGTCGACACACACTCAACGTCATCTATCAACTCCAGCTATGTTTAGACCAGAGGTCTCTTGTCGACACACGGGACTTATGTAGACATACACTCAACGCCATCTATCAACACGAGCTATGTCGAGACCAGAAGCAGTTGTGTCGACACACAGGACTTGTGTCAACACATCCAACAAAATTTGTGTCGAAGATAAAGAATAACTGTGTCGACACATTTGGAGCTGTGTCGACATCGTCAAGACTTGTGTCGACACTTGGTCTATTTGTGTCGACACATTTGAAGTGTTTTGTTGGCAGTTCCCTGCTGTGATAGAAGTTCAATGAAGGGTCAGTTGTCACGACTGAAAACCTGACAACTGTCATAAGTAACAAGACTGACACATCTATTAGAACTGTCAGAAGGCCGTTATAAAACGGATCAGTCGGTAACCTTGGATGGACTCTATATAAAGAGCTATTCTATCACAACCAAAGAAACCTAACTGAACCAACCAGTAGAGAGAACAATCAATAAGAGAGGGGGAACATGAGGCAAACCTAGGAGAAGGAAGATCCTGAACAGTCTGCAAGAAAAATTTAGATCTGATTCTGAATTCAAGAAGGAAGCTGGATTGAAGATCAACTCCAACTCCAAGTGATGATCAACCTTATTTTGTTCAAATTCAAGAAGCTTTGAAGAAGCTAAGTCATATTGGATCTAGAGTAATCAGTTCAATCAAGAACTGATCAAGAAGATTTCACCCTATTATCTTTTTATTTGGGTGAAGTTTTTATTACTTTAAGCAAATAATTTCTTTGTAAGATCTTTTATAGATCTGTGTTGTAAGCCTAAATTTATAAAGGCTGAGGTAGGGCTGAGTGCCTGAGGTAGGACTTGAAGAAGTCCGAGTTGTAGGCCTGGTGATGAAGGCTGAGGTAGGGCTATTGCCTGAGGTAGGATTCTTGGGAAGAATTTGAGGTGTAGGACTTGAAGAAGTCTGAGTTATAGGAACCAGTTGGGTTCTGAGTTGTAAGATCTGTGTATCTGAGATAGTGGAAGGAAGTTTGGTCGAATCCAGTTCTTTATTTGATAGGTGAAGAGGGAAGTGGGCGTACCCACAAATTGGGGAACCACTATAAATCTTGGTGTGCTATGTTGTGTATTTTCCTTGATTGATTTTCTGTGTGTTGTGATAGTTGTGATGTGTTAGACATTGTTAATTGCCTAAATTGTTAAAAAAGGATTAGAACCTATTCACCCCCCCCCCCTCTAGGTTTTTAGGCTCTTTGAATCAAATCTTTCAGATCCAATGGTTGTGATTCAACAGTCATGTAGCTTTTGATCTTCAAATACCTACCACTTGGGTCGCCTCCACCGCTGGCTATTATCTCCACCACCTCCATTGAGGTGGTGGCACACGTTTCCCGGTGATGTGGCCGTTGGAGGCGGCTCCTCTAGCGAACCTGAGCAAGAAGAAATGCTCAGAAAGATCCGCACTTGCTCACATGGTATCAGGCTCAATTGAGCCTGATATCTCTCCTAAAAGAGTTAGACAACTAGCACTGAGAGAGGGGAGGAGAAACGGACCCTTAGACGAGCTTGACGACTGGTTTGGTGGTGGTGCGCCATGGCAAACCCTTGCTCCGGCGAGCTAGCTCATTTCCTGGTTTCTCTGGCTAATACTCTACTCCAGCTTCGATCTCTGCTCCTTAGGGCTTACTAAAGGTTATGTTGAGGTTGAATGGAGGTGAGCTTGGCTGGTTTAAGGACTCTGACTAAGAGGAGTGGTTGGGAGTGGTGGGACATGCCCAGTCGTCATTGAGCACGGATTCTCCATGCTGCCATGTGTCACCATCCTATTGGACCACCATTTATTATTTAAAATAAATCTTCTTGAGAGTATCAACCTATTAAATCGCCTATTGAAAAGAACCAGGTTCAAAACACCTTTCCCAAAAACCCAGTTCAGGCCGGACAGAACAAATACAGCTTTTAAAGAAAAATTGCTCCAAATCCAAAAGCGGTGAGTGGTGACGACACCACTCAACGTCGTGTTTAGTGGTGTCGACACCACTCAACATCGTGTTTAGTGGTGTCAACACCACTCAATGCCTTTAGCATTACAGAAATTCCTGTTAAAAGCATTGAGAGGTGCTGAGACAACTCAACGCCACATTGAATGGCGCTGAGACCACTTAATGTCGTGTTGAGTGGTGTCAAGTTCACTCGACACTTTGTGGAATGGCATCGAGATCACTCGACGCCTACAGTTTCCAAAGTATTTTCAAAGTTAAACTCGTTGAGATCACTCGACGCCTTTTCGAATGGCGTCGAGATCACTCGACGCCTAAAATTTCCAAAATATTTTCTAAGTTAAATTCGTCGAGTGGCATTGAGTCCACTCAATGCACTCAACGCTTTGTCGAATGACGTCAAGTTCACTCGACTCACTTGACGCTGCCGAGCCTGAGTAGTGGTATATCATGAAATGGGATGTTATACCTGGAGTTGCACAGAGTCAACTTTGTTGAGTATTAAGATAAGTCAGCAAGTGTCATGTTAGCTATAGTGACTTGACATCTTTTCAGATTCTGATTGATGGAAGACTAAGAGTATGATGGCATAATGATGATGTTATCAAGATTTTGCCAACAGCTACATGACCTGTGTCGGCAATAAATAGAGGGGTCATCTACAGAGAACAATAACGATAAAATAACTTCATTCTTTCTGATTCTCAAAAGTTGTAGGAGGGCAATAAACCCCAAGAAGAAAGAAGACTCAAGTCTTCAGGAAAGTCTTATTATCCTTTCTAAAAGTCAATTAGAGGATTAAGGTGGATTTGTTCTTCAAGTTCTTCAAGGAAATCAAGCGATCATCATCAAGAACCTTGCTAATCCATAAAAGAATAATTTCAGCCAGCCTCCTAATCAACAAACACTTTTGTGCTACTGATTTGAAGAATCTGATCATTCAGATAAGAGAATTCTTAGAGTTGCTGATTTCTGAGATTACTTTTTTTTCTTATTTTACCTTTAATTATGTAAGATCTCTTTGAGATCTAAGTGGGTAGGAGATAGATTATCTGAGTTGTAAGCCTGATTTATAAAGGCTGAGGTTGGTGATTTATGTGGGATCACTGAGGTGTAGGACTTGTTAAGTCTGAGGTAGGGTTCTTGAGGGACCTGAGGTAGGAGATTGGGTGGGTCTCTGAGGTAGGACCAGTGGGTCTGAGGTGTAAGTTTCTGGAAAGAAACTGAGTCTGTAAGATCTTTGATCTGAGTTGTTTTGGAGGAGATATAATGTAACGCCTCCGATTTTTCTATGATTAATTTAATCCTTATTTGTCGTTACGTTAACGCATGCTTGGCTATGCCATTGTTAGAGCGTAGTCTTAGCTCTTTAGGTTTTCTTAGTGGCTGTGTTGTAGCCTGTTGCAAGATTCCCTAGCAAGCCAGAGTCTATTTTTGTGACTCGATGGAGCCTCTCCGAGAATGCTTGTGTTTTGGCTTCGAGAAGTGTTAGCCCGAGTTTTGTTTGTCGGATGAAGATTCCGACTTCGCCATTAGGTTCGTATCATGGGTATTTAGCTACGGTGTGAATTTCACTAAATTCTGAGATCTTTGGGTTTTCGCGTCATTTTGAAGTTTTATTAAATAATTAATATAATATATTATTATATTGATTTTTATTATAATAGTGGTTGTCGTGGTTATTATATTATATTATAATAGATATTATATATAGCATATTTTTGTCTTAGCCCTATTCATCTTTCCAAAAACTGACGGCTAACTTCTTGCGGAAGAAAGAGGGCGATGGAAAACCTGGAGCTTCCGACCGCCGATTTCTTGATAGTTAGAGCCCGGATTTCTCGTGTAAAGGCAGATATGGACTACTCTCGCCCGAATCTACCTCCCTAGGGTACGTATTTCAAGTTCTAGGTTTGTCTTGGTAGATAGGGTTTTGTGGGTTAGCTTGTCTTCCCTCTAAAAGCTCTAGATCTTTTTTTAGGTGGCTAATCTTGCTCCCTGTGCCGAGTGAGGAGTGTAGCTGCCGATTCCTGGAAGGTAGAGGCAAGTGGTTCTCTTTGCTCTTGCCAAGTTGATTTTATTCATCTTGTTCTTTTTGGTAGCTATTTTTGTTCTCTCTTAGAACTTAGGGCTATTATAGATCTTGTCCAGAGTTAGTTTGTTGTATAGCTCGTCCAGGCTTAGTTTTTGTCGGTTGTAGATTTTGGCTTCAGTTAACCTACTGTTAAGGTAGAATAAGTCCATCTAGTCCATGAAATAAGTGGAAATTGGCTGTTTTTTGGGGAAGCTGTAGCTTAGCAGGGTAAATTTGGGTGGAAAATTTTAGTTGATATCTCTTTGTGAGCAGGCGTTGAGTGTTAGCTTAGGGCCAAAGTTTAGTTCTAGGGCAAAGTGTAAAAGCATTGAGTGTGTTGTGCACACTCAATGCCTAGCTTTTCGGTCTTGAGACTAAGTGTAAAAGCATTGAGTGTGCTGTGCACACTCAACGCCTAGCTTTTCAGTCTGGAGACTAAGTGTAAAAGCGTTGAGTGTGTTGTGCACACTCAACTCCTAGCTTTTTGGTTTGGAGACTAAGTAAAAAAGCGTTGAGCGTTGAGTGAGGTGAGCTCACTCAACGCCGTCTGTCTTGATAGTTTTTCTAAGTCTTTTGGCATTTAGTGAGTTGAGCTCACTCAACGCCGTCCAGTCAGGTAGATTTTCTAAGTCAAAAGCGTTGAGTGTGGTGAACTCACTCAACATTGTTGGCTGTTTAGCATTGACAATGTTGAGTGAGCTGAACTCAATCAACGTCGTTGTCCAGTGAGAGATTTTTTGCGGCCAAGTATTTTGGCGTTGAGTGAGTGGAGCTCACTCAACGCAGCGTCAAGTAAACTCGATGCCTTCCCTGCTTAGTGTTTGGCATTGAGTGAGTGGTACTCACTCAACGCGGCGTCGAGTAAACTCGACGCCTTCCCTGCTTAGTGTTTGGTGTTGAGTGAGTGGTACTCAATGCGGCATCGAGTGAACTCGACGCTTTTTCCTTAGGCTGGTGTTTTCTCCCGAGTTTGTTTGTGTGGGTTTTATTTCGGTTTGGTGATGATTTCGACTAATTTTGAAGGCCGAATCGTGAATCATGGCAGGTGGTTACTCTGGTTTTATTGACATGGATGTTTGGGTGTAGAGCCGTGGCCACCACTAATTTAGCCCCAGTTTGGGACGGTGTGTTGGACCGGAAGGCTGCACCGGTGGCCCCTGAGTTATTTGGATCTGGTTGTTTGGATGAGGACTGTTTTTGGTCACCAACCCAATTCCATGGTTTACCCCTGAGTTAATTAGATCTGTTGTTTGGATGAGGACTTTTTTTGGTCACCAACCCAGTTCCTTTGTTTTACCCCTGAGTTATTTGGATCTGGTTGTTTGGATGAGGACTATTTTGGTGACCAACCCAGTTCCATGGTTTTACCCCTAAGTTATTTGGATCTGGTTATCTGGATGAGGGTTGTTTTTGGTCACCAACCCAGTTCCATGGTTTTACCACTGCTAATAATTCACAAGTTAGGACTGTTAGTTCCTTTCCCTTTTTAAAATTACTATTTTGGCATATGTTTGCAGATTTACTTAGAAAAGAAAGACCAAGAGCACAACCTCAAGATCTGTGAAGTGGTGGGAAAATTCAAAGATGATGCCATAGAGACCCTCTGTGTAGAAGTCAGAAAGGGGGAGGGACTTGTAAAAGAGTATTTAGAAAAATCAGATGCTAATATGAAAACTCTTTGGCCAACTAAGATGGATGAAATTCATGCTGATTTACAAAACCAGATAGATTCTATGAAATTCCATACATATGATACTGCAGTATGGATGCATAATCAAATTTTCCCTAATTTCCAGGCAGACCCAAATATTATTCCTCATCATCTCAATCCAACTGCTCAACATCAACCAGCTCAAATGCCTGCTCAACAACCTACATTTTCTCCAAGGCCTGAAGGGTCAGAAGCCCCTCTTCCAGAAACTTATGCTCAGGTTTGGGAGACAGATATACCTCAAGATCAGTCTGAAGCACATATTCTCAAAATAAGAAAGTATGGTGATGGAGCTTCTGCCAGCAGGTTAATTCCAAACCCAGTGGCAGAAAAAAAGAAAAGCTCAAGAGTTTGCAGAAATCTAGAGTCTTACTTCAAAGGCTTTGATCCTTGATACTCTCAAATTGGTAATGGATTACAATGAAAGCATGTCTGCTCACTACAATTCTCATGAATGAGAACTGTATGAAAAGTCTATGACCAAAAGAAGAATATATGATAGAGAGTATGGAAGGAACAATCCCAATGCACCTCCAAGACCTCCCAAATAATATCCAAAACCTTTCAGTTATCAGAGAAGGCAACAAGAGAAGAAAGACAGACATCAACATCAACATCAAGCCAAAGAATGATCAAAGTTCTAAGATTGTGGATTGATATTGTGCGGAACTGAATTTTTGGACAATCCTATTCATATAAACTTTAATTTTTGATGATCCATTCTGTCTAAATTTTTAGCATATCTCTCTGATTTTATCTTTGATATTTAGTTCTCTTTACTTATTTATGTTGATATAATTCACCTTAGTGTAGAGGGTTCTGACTTCTACAAATAGGGGGAGATTGTTGGGTATTGTATCCATAATAATCTAGATTTGTATGAAGTCACTCTTAAACTAAGATAAATTAAGTTGTATTTGATATAATGTTTGATTTAAGTGTTTGCAGGACTTATTGCTATGTGTCAGTCTACACTGGGTTACTAAACACAAGACCATACAATGTAATCCCTCATTGTGTGATCCATAGTGTTGACTCATGTGTAGCCTCTCTATAGGGATACACTTCATTTTCAAGCACTAGAGTTGCTTAAGAAAGACATGTTGCTGATTCCATGGAAGAAACAAAATTTTTCAGGGATCAAAATTTTTCTAAGTGTTCCACTCGAGAAGAAGTTAAGTATTCGAGTAGATTTCTTATTAGTACTCGAGTAGGTTATATCTGAATTTCGAGTAAGGGAAATGATTCTCGAGAAGTTTGAACATAGCTCTCGAGAGGCCAATTTCATTACTCGAGTAGGTCCTTTCTTCTTCTCGAATAAAATAGATTTTCTATCTCAGAAAATTCTAAGTATTGTACTCGAGTAGTTAAGATTATCACTCGAGTAGATAAGCTCTTTGACTCGAGTGACAGAAGACAAGAACTCGAGATGTATCTACCTTACTCGAGTAGTGAAGTTCCTGTACTCGATAAGTCAATCTACTTCTCGAGTAATCAAGCCCTAGTACTCGAGTAGCTAGACTTCTTCTCTAAATTTTTTCCTAAGTCATTTGCTCGAGAAAATTGCTTCTATTTTTCGAGTAATACTTTAATTACTCGAGTAATCATCATTCCACTTGAGTAATATTGAGATCCTTCCTGAAGTTTTCTTAAGTGCTTCTTGTAGAGAAGCTTGAAGTTGTCTTCTTGAGAGCCTATAGCAGTACCCGAGTAGTTCTCTCTTCACTTGAGAAATACAGTCATTTTCTCAGAAAAATTTTCTAAGTCTTGACATTCGTATTTTTCAAATGACTTGACGTGATTGGTCCACGTGGCCGTCATTAATGATAATTATGACCGTTAGAGATTTCTTATAAAAGGTCTTATCATTCCGACCAACCCTAAGTGCGTGAAAAAAAAATTATTCTAAGAATTCTGGATCGACCATCTCTTTCTAAATTCAGAAGCTGTCGCTCATCATGCTGATCGCCAAGGAAGATTTCGATCCAGAACAACTTGCAGATCAAGATCTTCTTCAATCTCTTCATCCTCTCTTTGATCTTGTGAGTCAAGAAATCTCAGATCAAGGATCTAGCCGAGAGTCTTCTTCAATAATTTCTGATAAAGCCGCAAAGATCAAGAAGGAAGACCTATACAGAAATTTCCAGATCTGAGAGAGATATTCTGTTTGTATTTCTGATTTCAATCTATTCTTATAGGAGATTATTCTCCGAGTGTAGGAGCTTTGTTCTCCGAGTTTTTGTAGGAATTTTTTTTATCTTCCGAGGGTAGATTCGATTTGTGGATTGAGTTGTAGGAACGTTGTTCCGAGTTATAGGATTGTTTTCAATCCGAGATTAGTGGAGTAGCCGAGTCTAGCGTATTGCTAGATCGGTGAGTGGAAAGTGGACAAACCCAAGGTTTGGAACCACTATAATTCTTGTTGTCGTATGTGATTGCTTGGTTATTTCTTGCGTATTGATCGCTAAAGTTTTTATTCCACAAAAAGACGCACAACTCACTTATTCACCCCCTCTAGGTGATTTAGGTAGACAACTTAAACACTTTTCATTAGTCTTAATATATTTATTCTGTGAAGACCCCATACCTGTCACCAGATTTCTTCTAATTAGGTTTCTCTGGATGATTGGTCTTCTTGAGAGAAGAGTCTCCAGCTAGACCATTCCAGATTCCCTGCCTTCTTTTCCTCAACATCTTCTTGAACTATTTTGAGAAGAGAGACAGTTCCTCCTCAGTCAGGTCTCCTCCTGATGAGGAAGATTCTGAACACTTAGAAGTTGTTTCCAGTCTTTCTGTGAGTGTTGACTTCTCTTTGAATTTTTTGGATGATTCAGCCTTTAGGTCCAAGGTCTTTTCTCTACTGTGTGCTCTAGCTGAATCTTCTTCAGACTTCCTGAGATTGAGCTGTAACTCATATGACAATAGCTTGCCAAATAGGGCCTGGGGGTCTATGTTAGCTAAGTTCCCCATTTCTCTTATATCACAGATCTTGTTGTCCCATTCCTTGTTCAGGGACCTCAAGATCTTGTCATTAAGTTCATAGTTAGTAAAATTTCTGCCATAAGTTCTCAGGTTGTTTACAATTCTGAAAAACTTTTCAAAACATTCAGCCACTGAGTCTTTCTTATCCTGTCTAAAGGCTTCATACTGTTGGTTTATCAGAGATTTCCTATCATCTCTGACCTCATCAATTCCTTCCATGTAGACAATCAGAGACTCACATTTCTTTGGCTGTCTTGCAATAAATCAGATTCTAAAAAGTTGAATCATCTATTGCACTAACTATAATATTCTGTGCCCTTTTGTCCATAGAGGCCAGAATGATTTCATCCTTATCCATCTCCACATAAGTCTTGGTTGTCTTGATGTTTGCATAAAGAACTGACACTTTCATGTGAATGAAAGGCCCTTCAATCACTATGATGTATATTCTTGGATCTGCTGCCTCCATGAATAATCTGACTCTCTCCTTTCATATTCCAAAGTTTTCTTTGGAGAAGATAGGGAGCTTAATGGAATTGTTTTCCCTCTGAGCCATGATAAATCTTTCTCTACAATCCTTTGGATTCTCACTAGGCTGTTATGCCTTTTTCAGTGAACCTCCCTCTGATAACAATTATAAATGTCTGCTTTAGGATTAAGAATGACCTAGAGGGGGGTGAATAGGTCCAATTTAAACTATGGCTACCCCTTTAAAAATTCAAAGTTATACTTTCTTTATGTTGATTAACACAGTCATATAAACAAGATAATCTTAACAGCAATTTAAAAACTGTCACAACACAGCAATCAATAATCACAAAACAATGCACACAGATTTATAGTGGTTCCCCAATTTATGGGTACATCCACTTTTCCCCTTCGCCTATCTAGCAATGAACTAGATTTGGCCAAACTTCTTCTCTTTCTTTTACTCAGATCCTCAGATCTTACAGCTCAGAGCCCAGCTGACTCCTACAACTCAGACTATACAAGTCTTACAACTTAGATCACTAAGATCCTACACCTCAAGTTCTTCCCAAGAACTCTATCTCAAAATTAATCCACACTCCTACTCCTTAGGCAAATCCTGACCTACAACTCAGAGAAATACATACTTCTCCTACCTTAGACAATCCCAGCCCTACCTCAACCTTTATAACACAGACTTACAACTTAAAGAAAATGATTCTCCTACACTCAGATCTACAGGTAGTTCTTACACATTTAATGAAGGTAAAAGAAATGGATTCAGAAAAGGTCACCCAACAAGAGAGAAATGAGTGACGGCTTCTTGATCTGATCCTGATGTGTTTGCTTACTTTTATCTTGTCAAGATAGATCTGATCCAACCCTTTTTAGCTTTTCAAAGCTTCTTGAAGTTGAAATTAGGGTAGATCTAGGCTGGAGAATGTTGAAGATGATTCTTGATCTGGCTTCTCTCCACCTTCTGAATTATAGTTGATGCTTCTTAGATCTGTCTTCACCAAATTGTTCTTGTTACTTTTTCTGAAGAGTTGATCCTTTTAAATAGGCTTTGTTAGGAGTAACCGACTGATCCAGTTAATTACTAACATTTGACAGTTCTGACAGTTGTTAGTACCATTGTATTGATTTTTGTACTTAGGAAACAAATCTGCTTGAAGTATTAAAATTTGACTGTTGAATGTGTCGACATTGCTCTTATAGTGGTTTCAAAATACTTCTGAATGTGTTACACATCCCTTCACCTTTTCTCGACACAACTTATGTAGAATGTGTCAACACTAGTCCTGAGTGTCAGCACAGATTTCTTCAAGTCATGACTCAGTTTGTGAAGTGTGTCGACACTAGTCCTGAGTGTCGACACAGTTGTCTTCAGTCTTGACACAGCTTGTATAGAGTGTGTCGACACTTGTCCTTAGTATCGACACAACTTCTCTTTACTTCGACACAACTTGTATAGAGTGTGTTGGCACTAGTCCTGAGTGTCTCGACGCTTTTGTACTTAGCTTTATTTGTGTTGGACATTGCATCCACAATAACCCAGATTTGCATGAAGTCACCCTTGAACTAAGATGAATTAAATTGTATTTGATATCTTTGTTTAGTTGTGTGTTTGCAGATCATCAGTGCTAACTGTAGACCAATGTCAGTCTACTGTGGGTCATGAACACAAGACCATACAGTGTAATCTCTCACTGTGTGATCCAAGGTGTTGACTCATGGGTAGCCTCTCAATTGGGATAGTCTTCATATTCAAACACTTGGACCATGGGTTGAAGGTTGGCTGCTTGAAGAATAAGATTTTCGGAAGTTCAAAATTTTCTAAGTCCACTTCTCGAGAGGCCTAAGAGTTGTTCTCGAGAAGTAGAGCTAGAATCTCTCGAGAACATCTATTAGTTCTCGAGAAGTTGAGCTACTAGTTCTCGAGAACATCTGCTAGTTCTCTAGAAGCGCATACTAGTTCTCGAGAACATCTGTTAATCTCGAGAATCGCATACTAGTTCTCGAAAAACATCTGTTAGTTCTCGAGAAGCTCATTCTAGTTCTCGAGAAGTCTCAGTCTACATTTATCGAAGTTAACTTCTAGTTCTCGAGAAGTCTATGTAGTTCTCGAGAACAAGCTTTAGTTCTCGAGTACTATTTTCTTCAGTTCTCGAGATGCTTCTGATTCTTCCTGAACAGACTCAATGCCATTTTGTCTCGAGTACTAGCCTAAGTCCAGAATGCTAGTTCTCGAGAAGTCAGCCACCTCTGATGAGCCAAAAGAACACAACACGACGAGACTCTTGCCTGAAGTTCGCCGATTCGGGCAAGCAAATCTACTCTACATTCTATGAGCACAAAGATGAGCGAGACCTTATTCAAGAAAAACTCTTCCCGGAGGAGAAGGAACCGCACCGGCCGTGCTCACCAGTTGCCTAGGACGTCAGGTAGGGTACTCCCATCCTGAGCACACGGCACAACGAGAACGAGAGAGAGCCATACGCCACTTAGGATTTGTTCTCTAGAACTTTCTCATACCTCTCGAGAACTGATGTTCTATTCAGAAAATTTTTCTAAGTTCGATTGACGAGATTTTTGAAATGACATTTCGTGATTAGTACACATGTCGTCATTAATGCTAATTCTAACTGTTGGGTTAATCCTATTTAAGGTCTAGTCAATAAGACCAAACACACCTAGAAGCGGAATAACCCTAATCTCTCTCAATTTTTCTGACGGCCGTCTCTCTCTCTCTCAAGATCATTTTCTCCAAGCTGCCGTCTCCGCAGAGTTCGCAGATTGAAAAGAAAGCTATTTCCGATCAAGAAAGATTTACTGCTCAAGGATTCTTCTTCCTCTCCTTGATCGAGTAGATCTCCATATTTCTCAGATCAAATTTTCAGTGGATCTTTTTCAAGATTTCTGAAAAAGCCACAAGTTCTGAAGAAGACCTAAAGTCGAATTTTTCCAGATTTGAAGAAAATATTTGTTTGTATTTTCAAACCTTCTTGTAAATCTTGTAGGAGCGTTGCTCTCCGAGTTGTAGGAAGTTATTATCTTCTGAGTGTAGATTCATTTGGATCAAGTTTGTAGGAACTTGGTTCCGAGGCATAGGATTGTTTTCAATCCGAGATAGTGGAGTAGCCGAGTCTAGTGATTTGCTAGATCGGTGAGGTAAAGTGGACGTACCCAAGATTGGGGAACCACAATAAATCTTCTTATCTTTCTGTGATTGCTTGATTACTTGTGCAAGTTCGTTAAAATTTTTATTCCGCAAATAGACGCACGATTCACCTATTCACCCCCTCTAGGTGATTTAGGTTGACAACTTTACACTTTCAATTTGCCTGCACACCTGAACTTAACATCCATCAAATATAACTTTGTGTATATCATTGATCTGAAAGGACTTCTTCAAATCAAGTACATTGTGACCAATGTACTCAACATGTGCTATAACCCCTGTGTTGGACATTGTGATCCCATTAGAGCTTAATCACGTGGTGGATGTTGAGGGTACTGCCTGCGGATTGGACAAACCTAAGCTTCATGATTTGGATTATAACAATGTAGTTGACCGTACTAATACTAACCTACAATCTGCGGGGCTAGTTTGAATGATGATGAAGCTATGGTGGCACTGGATGCTCGTTTTTCACGATTAGCACCTAGTGGTTCCCCTATCCTAGCACCCATTATTGCTATTCCATGTGCTGTAGAGACGCATGTGCATGTGAATCCTCCTCATACTGACAAGAGTGGAACACGTAGGAAGCGACTTCATTCTACCATGATCGTACCTTCTGTTTCTGCGGGAACTTCTACGGTTAGAAATCCCCTCGCATGTTATACCTGCGATAAGATTGGTCATATAGCACTCTCTTGCCGAAGTGGCCCCATAAAGGAGAATGATCGAGTCACTGTGTTACACCCCTATCCGTCACATAACATATATCAGTAGGTCCGGCCGGGGCCCGATGCCATATACAACGGACAGACGGAAGGGTTACTAAATGAAACCATTCTTCCAATCACATATCCTGCACAGAGTACATTTTAGCAGAAGCAATTTAATAAGTTGCACATAAAGAACCCAACCAAAAGCATGAATGTCCATTAACAAACCCAAATAAGAATGATCGTACAAATACACCAAGTACTGGGCATTATGGCCTTACAAGAGTTTACTTTTTAATTAAAAATGTCTTCCATATATCGGCACGCAGACCGGTCATACATGACAATAAAAGTAAACATTTGAATGGCCTTCGAGGGCCGGATCAACAACATGAGCTTTGGCCCGCTATTTGCCACTAGGCTCCACAACACCTGCAAGCAAAATTCACCGCAATGGTGGCAAACAAAAGCAACGGTCAGCTAAAGCTGACCAAATTATAATGACCCCGCCCCTTATTCGGGGCGATAATGCTCCTTCCCTGCACTTTATTAGCATAATCAGCAATATAGTGAAATTCCACATCACCACAGGCGTAGGCACGAACGGCCACACACCCCGTGCTCTTAGGGCACATTCTCGGTGAACCCGGTCAAAATCCGCGGTCTCACCACCGCCACTTGGATGGAAAATCTCGTGAGCATTTTGGTCTAATCGACTTAAGCTTAAGACCCTCTATCTATGACAACGGTAAGTGCCACGTACTTTAGGTCTCTTTAACAGAACGACACAGAGCGGGTACGGTTCCGCCTAACCCGTTGCTCACACTGCAACGTCAATTTAAGCCATATGCGCGAGTCAAGCTTTGCCTAGTCCCAAAGCGATAACACAAATCTTACATAACCCAGTTATGTGCAAGTTGGCTCCCAGGCCACCAAGTTGGCAAAATCACGCTTCTGCCCAATTTTTCGGGTGCACCTTGGAGTTAATCCCTAAGATTCCCTGCTGCAATCTACCGCATAGAAAACCCGAAAACAACAATCAGCACGGAGTCTTCTCCGACCATTAATGCATAATGAAACATCACCGATCCAGAATAACTTGTTCGAGTAGGCTTCCCACACCATGCCTATGTCCGTACTTCGATTCCAGACTCTACATGCAAAACAACGGGGACTATTCATGTCTACCCGAAGGAACACCTCAAACTTACCGCATACTCGCGAGAGCGGGCTTCCTATGCAAAAAGGAAATATGACTTCACATGTCCAAGAAGAGAATCATTACCCTGGCATTTCTCTTTGGCGCCATGAAAATCTAGTTGGATGAAAAGCACTGTATCAGCCTCGCCTTCACAGATCTGGACTCGGATTGAGAATCAGGGCTCCGAAGCTTCTCTGGCAGCCAGATTTCCTCTTCCTCTTCCTCCTTGATCTCCCCTCTCTCTAAAACCTTAGAAAGAGAAAGCTCACTTGAAATGAGGGTTTTAAAACCCTATTCCTGACCTAAATCCCAACATAGACCAACCAGAGCCCTTGGATCCCAAAATAAGGAAACAAACGGCCACAATTTGCTCTTAAAGTAAAATTACTGGGCCGAACACGGCTTGTGACACGCCCATGTCATGGGCCGTGTGCCTCAATAGGCGCTGAAACTGTCATGTCCCGAATGGGACAATGGTTTAGACACGCCCGTATCACAATTGACACGCCGTGTCATATAGTAAACGACCATGTTGCGGAGTGTGTTCCCTGAATTGACACAGGATCAAAACATCCCGAAGAGGACACGGCTCTGTGACACGCCCGTGTCACAGGCCGTGTGATAGAAACTCCCTGGGACACGCCCGTGTCCCAGGACGTGTAACTCTTTCCACCCGACAAAGAGCCCGAGCAAGACACTGCCCTGGACACGCCCGTGTCTCAGGCCGTGTTCTCAGCCTTCTATGATCGTTGACTGCAACTCGTCGACCACACGGGAAATCGTGCAATCTAAGCATGGCACGGCCCTAGACACGCCCGTGTCCCAAGCCGTGTGGCCCTTACCAGGACCCAAACTTGGCTTAAACGCGTTGCTCGTTTCTCTTTTTTGTTTTAGGGCGTTACAATTCTCCCCCTCCCCTTAAATGAATTTCGTCCTGAAATTACAAAAAGGAAAAATAAGTACTCAAACTTAAACGGTACCTGAGAAGAAGAGTTCGGGATACTCCTCGAGCATGGTCGGCTCTCGCTCCCACAAAAGCTCTTCACGACCGCAGTTGTACCATCGGACTTTGACCATCCTGATGTCTTTGTTACGCAATCACTTGACTTCTGAGTCCTCAATGAGTATGGGATTTACCTTCGTCGTCAACCCAACATCAACCGGTACTTGATCGACCGCGATCACTTGCAAAGGCTCTTGCACCGCCTTCCGCAGCACCGATATGTGGAATACGTCGTGTAGACCACACAACTCCGCCGATAGCTTCAGACGATAAAGTGCTTCACCAATTCGCTCCAGGACCTCAAACAGTCCAAGATACCTCGGGCTCAGCTTCTTCAAGCGTCGTACCCGTGAGACAACCTTGAACGGCTTAATCTTCAAATACACCTAGTCGCCAACAGCGAACTCAACGTTCCGATGCTTGACATTATAGTATTTAGCCTGTCTATCCTGAGCGATCAACAGTCGTTCTCGAATAGTTCGTACCAATGAAGTTGCGTCTTCCGCCTCTTGCCGTTTGTATAACTTTGTCTCACCCGTTTCCAACCACGACAACGGCATGCGACATTTTCTACCATAAAGGGCCTTGAAGGCACCATTTGAATGCTTGCCAGGTAGCTATTTTTATAAGAAAATTCCACGAGGTACAGGTGATCTTCCCACTACTTCCCGAAGTCCAACACGCACATGCGAAACATGTCTTCCATCGTCCTGTTGACTCTCTCGGTCTGAC
Organism: Platanthera zijinensis; assembly: GCA_039513925.1. Taxonomy (NCBI): domain Eukaryota; kingdom Viridiplantae; phylum Streptophyta; class Magnoliopsida; order Asparagales; family Orchidaceae; genus Platanthera; species Platanthera zijinensis. The sequence goes on along the minus strand of CM077082.1, from coordinate 205,831,971 downwards.
CATCCGTCTGCGGATGAAAGGCCGTGCTGAAACTCAGCTTCGTACCCAACATTTGCTGCACCAACCTCCAGTCATTGGACGTGAACCGTCCATCCCGGTCGTTCACGATGCTGCGGGGCACACCGTATAGTCGAACAATATTATCCACATACAGTTTTGGCAGTTTATCCACCGAATCATCCTTCTTATTCGGAATGAAGTGCGACACCTTCGTTAATCGATCTACAATCATCCAAATGACGTCGTTCCCCTTCTGCGACCTTGGCAGCCCATGCACAAAGTCCATAGAAATATTATCGAACTTCCACTCCGGGATAGACAAGGAATTCAAGAAACCTCCGGGCTTCTCGCACTCCGCCTCACCAAGGCGCAGGTCTGACACTTCGCCACATAAAGTGCCACGTCCTTCTTAAGTCCTTGCCATCAGAACAACTTCTTCATATCATGATACATTTTCGTGCTCCCTGGGTGAATCGAGTACTTGGTATGACGAGCCTCGTATATCAATTCCTCCCGCAGTTTCCCACCATTTAGGATGCACAGACGACTGTCCTTCCATAAAAATCCATCAACAACATCAAACTGGGAATTTGACCAATCCAAAGCCTCATCCATGATTTGCTTTATGTTGCTATCCAACTCTAACTTCTGTCGAATCCGATCAGCCATGTCATACTGCACCTCTTTCCAGTTCAGTTGTGCTTCGACACTAGTTTGCTTGTCCACACAAGAGATCTCTAATGTCTCCAGCTCGCGAATCAAATGCTTGTCATGAACCGACAACCAGTTGGCCCGCGCAGGGACCCTGCGAATCAATGCGTACGCAACTATATTGCCTTTCCCAGGCATATAGTGAATATTGAATGTATAGTCTTCCAGAAACTCCATCCATCTCCGCTGCCGCATGTTTAGATCTTTTTGATCTAACAAGTATTTCAGGCTCTTGTGGTCAGTATAGATATCGACCTTCACCCCGTACAGGTAATGTCTCCACAGCTTTAGAGAAAATATCACGGCCGCTAACTCCAAGTCATGGACCAGATAATTTATCTCATACACCTTCAGCTGGCGCGAGCCATAAGCTATCACTCTCCCATGCTGTAATAGAACACAACCCAAACCACTGCCCGAAGCCTCACTTTAGATCTCAAAGCCTTTGGTCCCAACCGGCGAACATAAAATATGCGCCGTGGTCAACCGACTCTTCAATTCTTCCAAAGCTTGCGCGCACTCCGACGACCACACAAACTTTTGATCTTTCCTCGTCAAATTCATGAGGGGTAACGCTATCCGTGAGAAGTTCTTTACGAAGCGCCTGTAGTAGCCAGTAATCCCCAAAAAACTTCGGACTTCCGCTACTAAACACAACACAGGCCACTCCCATATCACAATTATCTTCGCTGGATCCACCGTAATCCCTTCTCCACTGACTATATGGCCAAGGAACGCACCGAGGACAACCAAAACTCTCATTTGGAGAACTTGGCGTATAGTTTGTTCCTCCTCAGCGTCTCCATCACCAAATAAAAATGCTTGAAGTGATCCTCTTCGCACTGCGAGTACACCAATATGTCATCAATAAAGACTATCACGAAGTTGTCCAGGTACTCTCTGAATGTTCTGTTCATCAGATCCATGAACACGGATGACGCATTAGTCAGCCCAAACAGCATGACAGTAAACTCGTAATGCCCATACCTCGTGCTGAAAGTTTTAAGGGGATATCACTTTCTCGTATCCTCAATTGATAATACCCGGACTTAAGATCCAATTTAGAGTACACCGATGACTCGATTAAATGATCAAATAGATCATCAATCCTTGAGATCGGTCACTTGTTCTTCTCCGTTAGGTTGTTCAGCTCTCGATAATCGATATAGAGCCACAAGCTTTCGTCCTTCTTCTTAACAAAAAGGACCGGTGCGCTCCAAGATGACGAACTTGGACACACATAACGCTGTTCCAACAACTCCTCCAGTTGAATCTTCAGTTTCTCCATATCCTTAGGCGCTAACCGATATGGAGAGCGTGACACAGGATTGGCACCTGATACTAGCTCAGTTGTGAAGTCAATCTCTCGCTGTGGTAGGGCTCCAGGGATATCGTCTGGGAACACATCAGGGTACTCGGATACCACTGAGATACTGTCCAAAGTAGGTTAGGATTCAAAGCCTCCACTAGTGTGAAGAATAGCTCTGCACCAGCACGAACCGCCTTAACCACCTGAAGTGCAGACATCAACGTTTTGCTCGACCCTTTCAAGCATGCAAAAGTCGTATCACGACCAGTTCCCAACTTGAACTCCTTGTGATTGCAATTGATATATGCCTGCTGCTCTGCGAGCCAGTCCATACCAAAAATCACGTCGAACTCCACCAGCGGTAGTAACGACTCTTGCAAGTCAAACTCCTGACTCCCAATCCGTATCTTTACGCAACAGATTCTATCTGCACGCATGGAACACCCGTTAGGAAACAACACATCCAGTTTGTCCTTCGCCATAGAAAAAGGTACTCCGATGCGCGATATAAATCCTTCGGACAAAAAGGAGTGCGAAGCTCCCGTATCGAAGAGTGCTCTTGCCAGATTATCAAAAATCAAAACAAAGCCTATACAAACAATAATAAGATAACATGTGTAAGGTAATATTATTTAAAGCTAAGCTGCTATAAATTTAAACAATACCTGTCACCACATCAGCTTGCTTTATGGCCTCCTACTGGCTAAGGTTATAGACTCTCAGTTGGGTTGGAGCATAGTGCGATGCGGTGGACTCCACCGCCTTGCCCTTCTCCTCGTATGTAGCTCCCAGCTTCCTTTCGGACTTTGGGTGTCCGCTCCAATAATTACGGGCAAAATACCCCGGCTTCCCACAGTTGTAGCATGCGTCCGGGGTACGGCCTGTAGTTGCCCCCGAAGCACCAGAAGAAGGGGTTGGAGCCGAAGTCCTAGCCATCTTACCGAACTTACGATAACCAGACTTTGAGGTAGTTGACACCTTGAACTCTGTCCTCTTAGCTCCCGAGTCCTTCTTTCCCTGCACATTCTTCATATATTTCTCCAAAGACCGGGTCGTATTGACCAGCGTCAAGAAGCCTTGTGTCATAAGCCCCGCGAGCAGTAGCCTTAGGTCATCCCTCAGACCTTCATAGAAACGATTCGTCTTCCGCTCCTCATCAACAAAAGTAGAGCTAGCGTACCGACCCAATCGTGTAAATTCGTTGAGGTACTCGTCCATGCTACTCTCTCCTTGCGTCAACTTCTGGAATTTGTTCTCCATCACGATCCTCTGAGCCGAGGGGAGGTATCTTGCCAAGCACAGTCTCGAAAATTCTTCCATCGAGACGTCTGTAAGTTGCCTCCCCCCCAAGTGGTGTAGCTCTAAACCTTCCCACCACAGCCTTGCATCGTCGTCCAATAAGTAAGTGGCTATAGTCGTCTTCTGCCACTCCTCTGTCTCTGTAGCTATCAGGACTCTCTTCACTCGGGAGAGCCAATCTTCCGCTTGGGATTGGGTTCCCGTCCCCGAGAACACCAAAGGATTGAAGCCCATAACATGCTTCAGCTGCTTTTCAGTTGCTCTCCTAGGCATCAATGACTCCACTACCACTTGCTCCACCCTCCTCGGTTCCGCCGCTTGAAGCGGTACTTGCTCCACAGCAGGGGCAGGCTGTTGCACTTGTCTTGCAGGCTGAGCATTGATCATAGCAAACACCGCTTCAGACACAAATCGTATGGTTTCTGCCAAGGGAGGTGTTGTAGGCTCAACATTTGGTGCGCTACTTGCCTCAAAAACCGGACGTTCTGACGGCCCTGCACCACTCCTGGTCACCTATAGTCGTACAAAATACCATTAAGTTATCGAACAATATTGCAAAAAGCAATTATAGGAACACGCAGGTTCCTTAAACATGTGTATTTTCATTCCTAAGTGGACATTCATGAGTTCGCTAGCCGATACAACGTAAAAAGTGCACTTTTATGTAACGACCCTAGCCGATACAACGTGGCAATGTCACGGCTCCACTCTAGGCGACGTTACCGAGCTGCATCCCAAGCACCCCAACCCCTCTCCAGCCCACTGGCAGGTTGTTGGTGGCCACAACCTCCCTTTGATGAGCGAACTCGACAGTTAAGCTGAGTCGTATGTGGAATTCCCAGGAGGTCACCCATCCCAGTACTACTCAAGCCCGAGCATGCTTAACTATGGAGTTCTTTCAACTCTCATCACCAATTGAGCTGGCTGGCTCAATTGGTGATGAGAGTTGAAAGAACTCCATAGTTAAGCGTGCTCGGGCTGGAGTAGTACTGGGATGGGTGACCTCCTAGGAAGTCCCCGTGGTGCGCGTTTGACTATCGAGTTTGCCTCATCAAAGGGAGGCTGTGGCCACCAACAACCCACCAGTGGGCTGGAGAGGGGTTGGGGTGCTTGCGCTGCAACCCGGTAGCGTCGCCTAGAGCGGAGCCGTGACGTTGTCACGTTGTATCGGCTAGGGTCGTTACATAAAAAGTGCAGTTTTTATGTAACGACCCTAGCCGATACAACGTGACAACGTCACGGCTCCGCTCTAGGCGACGGTATCGGGCTGCAGCCCAAGTATCCTAACCCCTCTCCCTCCACAGGCGGGTTGTTGGTGGTCACAACCTCCCTTTGATGAACGAACTCGACAGTTAAGTTGGGCCGTACGGAGACTTCTCAGGAGGTCACCCATCCCAGTACTACTCTCGGCCAAGCACGCTTAACTATGAAGTTCCTTCACTTCTCAATACCAACTGAGCCACACATCTATCTACCCGAGCCTTGAGATGATGATTTTATGTTGCAAGGGTTTGGCGAAATTTTGGATTATTCGAGCAAATGTAATTCATCATCTCTCCCTCTTTTGTTGGTTAGAAATGGAGTAGTTACCAAACACTTTTTTGAAAAAAGAAATAGCTATGACTCTTATAGATGGGTCACATTTTGGGGACGTATTGAAATTAGAAAAGACTACTCGTAATGTTTATGTCTCTATTTTGGATTTTGATGAGAACTATAAATTCTGGGTAAACATATTTTATGTAATGCGCAGTCGCACAATTATGAGTCTTGTAACCTATGATTTGAGACTTTGGATGTAGTTAATGAGCTATTTCATCGTATTAGCTTATATGAGCTTTGCCAGAAATGCGTGTGACCCGATCAAGAATTTCGAAATGCTACAAACTCAACTTATATTCGATTTTGGGGTAAGGTTATAAATTCTGGAAGTAATGATAATTTGGGAAAATAACTTTTAAATGTAAAGTTATAAAATTATCTTATCAAATAAATTTTAATGAAGTGACTTTTATTAGTCATTTTCAGAATGACTACAAATAGTGCTGTTGAGTGGATACTCGACAAATCGTTATAAAAAAGTCATGATAAAACTTGAGTCGGGAAAATTTTAAATCCTAATTGTAAATCAGTCAATTAGTGTTGGTGTGTTAGGAGGAATCTTTATTTTCCTAATAATGAACTCATTGAGGATAGGATGAAACTCGCCTTGTAAATTCAAAATGTTATGTTGTTAAACATGATTGAACACCGTCATATTTGTTGAAATTACGTTCAGATTTCAATAAAATATGTTTCGTTGAAGAGTGGTCCCTTGCACGGGAGAATCTCCGATGATCTTAAACTTGGTTGATGAATCACTTGGTGAGTAACTCGTACAAGGACCCGTGTGCTTACTGTGAAATGAGTTGAAAATGATTTTCTTTCAAGAAATTGGAAGTAACGATATTGGACTATTGGAGTGATGATCAGAGGTTAAGACCTCTTGTAGTGTAAAACAATTCTTGGATTTGTCCGCAAATTTGTAAACTTGGCATGAAACATCTTCTATAATATAACTGTAATCAATTTAATGATATACTTGGTGTTTGCCAATGTAAGAAGTATAGCGTTGTTAATGAACTTGGTTAAAAGTGTTTAAATGTAATTTTGATAGAGAACCCGTGTATGTGGTTACTTTGAGTAATGCGACATCAATAAAGGTAATCTCATGGGATGTTAACTGATGCAGTGGCCCAGAGCCGCCCCGCTCTATCGGAGTCACACCGAGCCAGAGGAACACGAATGACACCCACTGCCGGGCTGCAGCCCAAGCACCCCACCCATGACCGCGCCTATTCTCAGCGCTGAGAATAGGTGCGGTCATGGGTGGGGTGCTTGGGCTGCAGCCCGGCAGTGGGTGCCATTCGTGTTCCTCTGGCTCGGTGTGACTCCGACAGAGCGGGGCGGCTCTGGGCCACTGCATCAAAAAAGTGCACTTTTTTGATGCAGTGGCCCAGAGCCGCCCCGCTCTGTCGGAGTCACACCGAGCCAGAGGAACACGAATGGCACCCACTGCCGGGCTGCAGCCCAAGCACCCCACTCATGACCGCACCTATTCTCAGCGCGGCGGGATGTTGAGGCGAGGTCTCGAACCCAGCCCCCTTGATAAAGAGCTTTCCTAACAGCTCTCATCAGCAACTGAGCGCTCAGTTGCTGATGAGAGCTGTTAGGAAAGCTCTTTATCAAGGGGGCTGGGTTCGAGACCTCGCCTCAACATCCCGCCGCGCTGAGAATAGGTGCGGTCATGGGTGGGGTGCTTGGGCTGCAGCCCGGCAGTGGGTGCCATTCGTGTTCCTCTGGCTCGGTGTGACTCCGACAGAGCGGGGCGGCTCTGGGCCACTGCATCATTAACCTTATATGTATGTGTGGTAAATTTAAAATTTTGTGTTCACTTTGTTTTACATAAGCTCTATGCATAAATTGTTGGAATCATGATGTGATTCACAAACAATAGACATGGAGCATGATTCTATAGAAATTACCGTGAAGACTTAAAATTGTTCCGGCTAAAACAAACATGTGTTGTAATTATAGTCTCTCCTATGAGTTCAATTCATGTGTCAATATTGTGGAATACCAGAGATGCGAAAAATTAACGATGACAACGTTACCCGTCAATGTTGAATGACGGTAGTGATACATCGTGTGTACTAAGTAATAGTTTGATTAGATTATTGTCATCACAATGAGAGGTTATTGTGTGTAAGCTCGTTGTGAAAGGACATCAATGTGACCGTTTGACTGTCCATTGAGAAGTTGGAATTTTCCACTTAGGAGAAATTGTAACCATCCATGTTGGGATGGAATGTCCGTGGAGCAACAAGAATGAGTATTTGCATGACTTATTTGTTTATAACCTGAACGACGGGTGAAGGTCTATGATAGAATGTATGTGAGGATTCGTAGACGCTTGTATGCCCCAATCCAAGTTTGCCTCTCTGGTTTGCAAAGTGGTGCAAATGTTGTTCGTAGCTATTAGTTTTGTAGTCCTCTATGCTTGTGATCGATTGGTCTTCCCTGCCAGGATTTACATCAGAGTAGCGTGGCGATTTATTATGTTAATTTTATGATTAAATTAACTTAATTAAGATGAATTGTTGGTGTGCGGTTAGCATGGGTGGTCTGCAAATATCAGGGCTTAGGTTGCAAAAAAAGATCTAAAACTAAACTTATCCTCTCCCTTATACCTGATCCCCCTCCTCCTTTAAGCGAGCCAACAACGACGCCCTTCCCCGCGATCTCTCCTCCCTGTTTCTGCGTGAGCCACCACCGGATCCCCTCTCAGCCGCCGACCGTGCGAAAGGAGGACAAGCCACAGCTTGCCAACCCCTATCCTTGTTTCATCCATTCTGATTGCCTCCTGTGCAGATCCAGTCACCTCCGATCGGCCGAAGAGGAGCCCCTTATGCGGCCGACAGTGAAACCTTGGGGAAGAAAGAGGAAGCTGACCAAGCCCTCTTGCCGAGATCTGCACCAAATCGACCCTCCTCCCGTCCAAGTGCCGACATTCCCACCCTTGTCGTAGAGGCGACTGTCCGAACCCCTCCCTCTTTCTCACTCTTGGCTGACCAAGAGAAGACTCGGGTTAGGTGATTGATTCGTTGGAATGATTTGGTCGATTGTTGCTAAGTGAAGGCTTGGCCAAGAGAAGCCTTGCAAATGCATATTCTTGCCAAACTTCCTTTGCCAGAGAGCGTTCTTTTCCAAGCTTATCATGCCATGGTCTACTCGAAACCGAGAACCTCCTAGTCGAAGTCGATCTCTTGTCGGAGAACCCTCTTGCCTAATCTCGTCGAAGGTGTTCTTTATCAAATAGAGAATGTGATGCTGTCGGAGTTAGAGAGCTCCAATCGATGAGTCTTCTCCGCCAACACAAGGAAGTCGCACCGCGATCACTTTCAACCCAAATCCTTGAGGCTTAAATGGCCGGTAAGGATTGGACGCATGTAGAGATCTCTTTCTCCCCGGGTTTAGGATTCGATTGTTGTATGTGTATTTTTATGATGTGATTATGTGGCGCCTAGTGTCTCTAATTAAAGTACCTGAGACGACCACAATTCCTAGTGAACATTCGGTCCATTGTGCCCGTCCCCGACATATTTTGCATTAGAAATGTCTGATAACGAATTCAGATTAGGTTTGTTGTGTGAAGCGTATCTGTGGTGATATGCCTGAATCGTTGATGTTGATTGCATATTTTATACCAAATAATTATCCGTGTTTCTTTTGTCGTGTCCACTTGCGGGTTGAAAATTGACGTTGGTTGAGGCCGCGGGAATTTGTATATGACCTAGGTTTATAGTGAGACCTTGTCGATTCGTGGTTGTTATCAGGTAGAGGAACACGAGTGGCGGCGAAAGATTCAAATATAAATCAAAGACGAGGCTTAGTGGATTTTAGGTGCTTTTCCATACGGAGTATTGCCATAATTTTCGGCATTGAGCAAAAAGCTCCATGTTTAGGGGTAAATGTCATATGGAGCGTTAGTGCTTTATAGAGTATGTGTAGATGAACGCTTACACTTAAGAGTGAGAATAATAGTAATAAAATCATCCTAAGTGACATTGGAGGGTTAATTTGTCAAATCTCTTCTAATTGAGTGTTGAACAAAGGATGTTATGTGAGCTCTCATGTTGAAATTATCCATATATCATTGTGCTTGAGCTCGTAGGTGTTCGATGCCATCCAGTGGTTTAATTGTAAGACCCCCCCTCCCGGAACACAACACACGGCACGAGGGGAGTCTTATGCCCGAAATAGCCGCCTTGCGGTAGCACTAACACACGGGTTAGCCTTTACCACAAGACGCCTATTCCGCCGGCTACAATCCATATCACAACAATTCTGCCAACCCAACCATAACAGAAAAGTAAAGCTAAAAGCAGTTCAGTTCACAGCTAAGTTAAAGTCCAAAAATAGCGGAAGATAACAAGCACAACAGGCTTGTACAAATAAACAAGAGTCTAGAAATGTTTTGGCAAACGGCTACATGAAAACACTCACTACTGTCACTGACGGTGCCGATGGCACCACCACCTCAGGTCCTATCATCCGGGCCTGGCTGTCCTGCTGCATAGTCCGTTGCCGCTCTACCTGCGGGGTTTCCTCCTAAAAAGGAAGACGTAGCTGTTGGGGTGGTGAATCACTTCAGGGCCTCTTGTTTCTCACACCGGGTTAGCCCAAGTGAGCTTAGAGGCAAGGGAGTGTGAAGCAGCCCCTGTATGCATTCTTGTCCCTCTGTTTGAGGAGAGGTCGACGATCGTCGAGCTCACGCTTGAGCGTCGACCTCATCTGGCGTCGAGCGTCGACCTCATCTGGCGTCGAGCGTCGACCTTCGCTGATGCGTCGAGCGTCGACCTCGGGCGAGATCGTCGACCTCCGGTCGACGCCCGAGCGTCGAGCTCTGCCTGGGGCGTCGACCATCGCTGATGCGCCGAGCGTCGACCTCGGGTGAGATCGTCGACCTCCGGTCGACGCCCGAGCGTCGAGCTCGGCTCTGCGTTCGACGTTTTGAGTCGTTTTTTACTCCTGAGTATTTATATCCCGTTTTTCGGGGATTAGGGTAAGCGAAGCTAATTTCAGAGAGATTGACGGCTGCGTATTTCCTGAAGAAGACGTATACGAGGTTTATCGTTGGAGGCGTCGTTCAGGGGAGTTTTTCCCTCGGGTAGTTTCTTGTCCAGAAGAAGGTGAAGGTAGGGTCGGCCTTGACCTTTGTAACCTTTTGTAACCTGTAATCTTTTGGTGAATACAAGAAGGAGGAGAAGAAGGGGAGAGAGGACGTAGCCCGGTTTTGGGTGAACCTCTGTAACATCTTGTGTTTGTGATTGCTCTGTTTTTGTTCCGTGTTTGTTATTCGATATTCGGATTTCTGCTTCTCGGCACCCCAGATTTCCTACATTTGGTATCAGAGGGAGGTTCTCTCGATTCTTGGAAATGAGTTCAGGAGGAGTGCGGATCGAGATAGAGAAGTTTGATGGCAGTCGATTTGATCTGTGGAAAATGAAGATGGAAGATCTGTTGGTGGATCGAGATTTGTGGGGAGCAATAGCGGATGATCCACCGAAAGAGAAATCTACGGAGGAGGTTGTTGCAGCCTGGACAAAAGCCGATCGGAAAGCCAAAGGTCTGATCCGGCTGTTTCTTACAGACTCTGTTTTAACAAACGTCATGGAGGAAACTTCGGGCCAAGGTTTATGGCGGAAGTTGGAGACTCTGTACCAGAGCAAATCTCTGGTGAACAAGTTGCTGTTGCGGAAGAAGTGGTACAACTTGAAGATGCATGATGGCGGTTCTTTCTCAGGACACCTGACCAATTTCAACACGGTTGTGGGTCAGTTGATCTCTATTGGTGAAAAAATCTCTGATGAAGATAGAGCCATTACCTTGCTCTGTTCATTGCCAGACTCTTGGGACAATGTTATTGTTGCCATTGGGGGCAATGGAGATAGGGCTCTAACCTGTGAGTCAGTGTGTGCAACACTTCTCTCGGAGGAAACCAGGAGAGCAGGTTCCGAGAAAACAAGCAAAGGTGCATTGAGTGTATCCAGATCTCGCCCTCAATGGAGGGATAATAAGCAAGGTGGATCTAGAGACAAGTCTCGGGGTAGATCCAAGAGCAGAGAAAGAGAGAAAGAGAAGAAGCCTGTACGTTGCTGGAAGTGCAATGAGGTTGGGCATGTGAAGTCTCAATGTCCAAACAAGGCTATTCAGAAGAAGGAGGCAGGGTCAACTTCGGGTGCTAAGAAGGAGACCGATGGCGGTGACATGTACATTGCGGCTGCTTGTGTTGCCCATCAGGATGCTGATGTGTGGTATGTTGATACAGGAGCCTCTTACCACATGACTCCTCATAGACACTGGTTCTGTGAATATGAGAGGTTTGAGGGTGGTGATGTTATGCTTGGAGATGATACTGTTGTTCAGATCATTGGGCGTGGCAAGGTGAGGCTGAAGATGGCCGACGGCACCATGAAGACCCTTCCGGGGGTGATGCATATTCCTGGGATGAGCAGGAATCTGATCTCGGTGGGATCTATGGCTGATGCGGGAGTTTGCTTCAGCTGTGACATGCACTCATGCAGGATGACCAGAGGGGCGATGGTGATCGCCAAAGGTGTTAGGCATGGAACACTGTACAAGCTACTTGCTGATACAGTGGTGCCTAGTGGGGCCTTCATCTCTGAAGGCCAAGAGGAGGACCAGGAGGGGCAGTCCAGGCTGTGGCACCAGCGGCTTGGACATATCAGTGAGAAGGGGATGTCGGCTATGACATCCGGCCAGATGGTGGAGGGTGTGCCCATGTGCACCTCGAGCTTTGGGTTCTGCGAGCATTGCCTACTCGGCAAGCAGAACCGGGTTAGCTTTCAGGGAGCAGGGACTAGGGCCACTGGCCCTCTTGATTTGATCCATTCTGATGTATTCGGACCTACTCCAGTTCCATCCCTTGGTGGAGCTAGGTATTATGTATCTTTCATTGATGATTATTCTCGCTATTCCTGGCTTTATTTTCTCAGGTCCAAGGCAGAAGTTCTAGACAGGTTCAAGGAGTTTAAGAACCTGGTGGAGAACCAGTTGGAGAGAAAGGTGAAAGTCCTCCGTTCTGATAACGGAGGGGAGTATTGCTCGGATGCCTTCGAGCAGTACTGTACTGAGCAGGGGATTGCACGTCAGAAGACCACGCCGTATACTCCAGAGCAGAATGGAGTGGCGGAAAGGCTCAATCGGACCTTGATTGAGAAAGAGAGGTGCATGCGCAGTTGGGCCGGTTTGGGGAAGGAGTTCTGGGCTGAAGCGGTAGCTACCGCTAATCATTTGAAGAACAGGTCCCCTACATCTGCAGTGAAGGGGTGTACCCCCTTTGAGGCCATATTTAAGGAGAAGCCAAAATTGGCTTATGCTCGTGTTTTTGGATGTGATGCATACGTTCACATTCCAAAGGAGAAAAGGGGGAAGCTGGATATGAAGTCCGAGCGGTGCATCTTTGTGGGCTATAAAGATGGCATCAAGGGATACAAGCTTTGGAACCCGGTGACGAAGACGGTGACGTATAGTAAGGATGTGGTCTTTCATGAAGTCCGTCCTCAAGTCACTACACGAGTGGAAGAAGAGAAGGATGCAGAGAAGCTGGTAGTGGAAGGGAGCATGGAAGCCTCCTTGGAGGATGCTCAGATTACTACTACAGAAGGTTCGGATTCAGATTCTGAATCTGATGACTTGGAAGAGGTGGGCTTTGATGATGAGTCAGAAGAGGAGGTTGTTGATGCTCCACTTCTGAGGCGCTCAACGAGGGAGAGGAGGGCACCACTCCGGTTTTCCCTTAGTGCTGTTGGAGCACAATATTGCTTGAACATGCTTGGAGAAGATCCCATTTCAGCCAGGGATGCGAGGTCGAGGGCTGATGCAAATCAGTGGGAGCTTGCTATGGAGGATGAGATGGCTTCCTTGCGGAAGAATCAGACTTGGGGTCTGTGCAAGCTTCCGAAAGGAAGGAAGGCCATTGGAAGCAAATGGGTCTTCAAGCAGAAGGTGAAGGCTGATGGCACTGTGGAGAAATATAAGGCAAGGTTGGTTGCCAAGGGATTCTCACAGGTTGAAGGTGTGGACTACGACGAGATTTTCTCGCCGGTAGCCAAGCTCTCTTCTATCAGGATGGTTCTCTCCATTGCCGCTGTGCATGATTTGGAGATTGAGCAAATGGACGTGAAGACGGCATTCCTTCACGGGGATTTGGAGGAGGAGATCTATATGCGGCAACCTGAAGGATTCGAGGCCAAGGGCAAGGAGGATCAGGTGTGCAGGTTGAAGAAGTCCCTCTATGGACTGAAGCAGTCTCCGAGGATGTGGTATCAGAAGTTCGACACCTACATGCTGGAGTTGAGTTTAGAAAGGTCGAATTCTGACCACTGTGTGTATTTCCAAAGGAAGGGAGAGCACTTCACTTTTCTGACACTCTACATAGATGACATGCTGCTCGTAGGGAATAGTGTCAAGATGATCCAACAGTTGAAGAAGCTGCTCTCTATCAAGTTTGAAATGAAGGATTTGGGGCCAGCAAGTGTGATCTTGGGGATGCAGATTACCAGAGACCGAAGCAAGAAGAAGCTGTGGTTGGGGCAGCAAAGGTACGTCGAAGAGGTGTTGAAGAAGTTCAACATGGCTGACTGTAAACCTGTTGGTGCCCCTATGCCGGTTGGGGAGAAATTATCTGCGGAGATGTGTCCCAAGACACATGAAGATATTGAAGACATGGCTAAAGTTCCATATGCTAGTGCAGTGGGAAGCTTGATGTACGCCATGGTGTGCACTCGGCCTGACATTGCTCAAGCTGTGGGAGTGCTGAGCCGGTATATGGCCAAACCAGGGAAGGAGCACTGGAGTGCGGTGAAGCGAGTGTTCAGGTATCTTCGTGGAACTTCAGATTATTCTATATGTTATGAAGGTGCTGAAACTGGAAGAGTCCTGGACGTGGTTAGACATGTGGACTCTGACTGGGGAGGTGATCTGGATAGCAGGAGGTCCACCAGTGGGTATGTTTTTACTTTATTTGGTGGTGCTATCAGTTGGATGAGTCGACGGTAAGGAGTGGTGGCACTCTCGTCGACGGAAGCAGAATACATGGCTCTTACTCATGCCAATAAGGAAGCCATATGGCTGAGAAGGTTGTGCTGGGAGCTCGGTTTTGAGCAAGGTCCTGTGAAGATTTGGTGTGACAGTCAGGGGGCTATTCAGTTAGCCAAGAATCCTGCATTCCATGCTAGGACCAAGCATATTGATATTCAATATCACTTCATCAGGGAGAAGGTGGAGAAGCAGGTAGTGCAACTGGAGAAGGTTGACACTAAGGAGAACAGTTCTGATTTCTTAACCAAAGCTGTGCCTGTTGCCAAGTTTGAATGGTGTGCTACAGCAGTGGGTTTGAAGAGGAAGTCTGGAGGAGCTGCTCTCATGTGCTGAAGGTTTCCACCAAGTGGGAGAATGTTGGGGTGGTGAATCACTTCAGGGCCTCTTGTTTCTCACACCGGGTTAGCCCAAGTGAGCTTAGAGGCAAGGGAGTGTGAAGCAGCCCCTGTATGCATTCTTGTCCCTCTGTTTGAGGAGAGGTCGACGATCGTCGAGCTCACGCTTGAGCGTCGACCTCATCTGGCGTCGAGCGTCGACCTCATCTGGCGTCGAGCGTCGACCTTCGCTGATGCGTCGAGCGTCGACCTCGGGCGAGATCGTCGACCTCCGGTCGACGCCCGAGCGTCGAGCTCTGCCTGGGGCGTCGACCATCGCTGATGCGCCGAGCGTCGACCTCGGGTGAGATCGTCGACCTCCGGTCGACGCCCGAGCGTCGAGCTCGGCTCTGCGTTCGACGTTTTGAGTCGTTTTTTACTCCTGAGTATTTATATCCCGTTTTTCGGGGATTAGGGTAAGCGAAGCTAATTTCAGAGAGATTGACGGCTGCGTATTTCCTGAAGAAGACGTATACGAGGTTTATCGTTGGAGGCGTCGTTCAGGGGAGTTTTTCCCTCGGGTAGTTTCTTGTCCAGAAGAAGGTGAAGGTAGGGTCGGCCTTGACCTTTGTAACCTTTTGTAACCTGTAATCTTTTGGTGAATACAAGAAGGAGGAGAAGAAGGGGAGAGAGGACGTAGCCCGGTTTTGGGTGAACCTCTGTAACATCTTGTGTTTGTGATTGCTCTGTTTTTGTTCCATGTTTGTTATTCGATATTCGGATTTCTGCTTCTCGGCACCCCAGATTTCCTACAGTAGCAACCGTTAGTCATAAGACTAAGTGGCTTCACATCCGCTCCCCCGGCGACTCCTCGGCACCGGGCGGAGAAAGGAACACAGGTACAATATATATACATAAGCAAGTAAACAAGCAGGTGACAGTAAGTATGGTGAAGTATAAACTACGCTACACAACTAGCAGTTCTACGAATATCAATAATATATAAATGACAGCAGGTATAATTAATCAGAATAGTAACTTAACTTATAAGAGTGCCCATACAAACTTATAAGTTAAGGATCGGCTTAACAGTATAGTAACTCATCGTATAAGAGTGCCCATACAAACTTATACGATGAGGATCTTGTGTATGCAAGGAATGACATGATATGAATGTTATGCTATGACCGACTCATGCGCACGCACATGCAAGTTGCTATGTCGACACAGACTAGAAGTTCCCACTTTTCGAGCAGGTAGCTAACCTCTCAGGCGTCGTCCGTCGTGGCCAGACGGCGACAGTGGAGCGGGCGTCTCCACTACTAGGTGGTATCACACTACCTATCCTAGGCCCCCGTACGCCTCAACGCTAAGAACACAACAGAGGAGCTCACATGCGTACTACGGCTCAGAAGGGGTCTTGGGTAAATGTGCACCAAGAACACAGCCCAACCTGGCCTTTGATTTCGAACCGGATGGAACCTCGGAAACGCACGAGGTGCAAGCCCAACCGTTCTCATGGCGCGGAGGAGATCTCGGGTTATGGACACCAAGTATCTAACTCTACCGCCCAAGGTCTACCCATTGGCTCCCATCGGTGTGAAGACTGGCGAACCCGTAGACCTGCCACAATCATTATCTCAACATCGCGACACGATGAATCGTCGCACATCACATGCCCCAAAACAACTCACTCGATGCTACCCGTAGGGAGACTTCAACTCTAAGCATCGGTTGTTAATAAACCCCCTTGGGCTCGGATTACAGTTACAAAATACTCTTCACATAGTGTTCATCATGTTCACGCCCACCTATTCAATGAATTCACCTCAACACTACGTACATTAGATATGTTCAACACCAATTTGTATAAATATATCCTTTACCAATATCAACTCCTAATATCTAGCCTTCCCATCCAATCCATTTCTCTACCATTGCATGGTTATCCCTTATTACACAACCAAATGAGTAACCATACTAAATTATAGTAACAACGATATTATAGATACATGGGAGCAAGATATCACATGAGCAAATCACAATCATTGTAAGAGTGCTAACATTATAATTTAACAAGTGCATTAACATAGGATAGTCCAATACTAAAATTGGGATTCCCGGAGCTACAGGAATCCGATCACAACGCACAACCCCTCGTTGGAAAGGTATTCGCGAGGGCTACGACTTTCGTGTTGAGTCGATCGCCCAGATCTGGTCGCAACATACCAGAAATTCAACTCGAATACGTACAGGAAACAGTTTCCTGTACAGGAATTTTCCCGAACGCAGCGGACTCGAACCAGCTTTCCCGTGGCTACAGGTATCGCATGGAAACGAGCAACCCCTCGTTGGAAAGGTAATTTCAAGGGCTACGACTTTCGTGTTGAGTCGATCACCCAGATTTGGCCAGAACACCCCCGAAATTGGCCACGAAGGTTGCCGCGTGCAGAAATCAGATTTCTGCACGCATCTTAAGGCGAGATGAACGACATCCGTTCATCTTCTTCCTTGCAACGACCTCGCATAAACTTTTCCAGAAATCACACCCAACCTTATTTCTCCTTTCAAAGCCAAACCCTCCACGAAAACCCCTCTCATCTCCCTTTTGATCGATGAGAAGGTTGAGGGAGACTAAACCTAGAAAACCTAGGCATGGCTTATCCTAAGAACTCTCCTCCTCACCATCAAGACTCTATGGAGTCGATGTCTCTCCTAAAATAACTATAGATCTAGCACCAAGGGAGAGGGGAGGAAGCTCACCTCAAGTCCAGCGGTACCACCATGGCCGGCCATGAGCCTCGCACTCCTTCGCGGCGGCATTGTTTTTCCCTTGACGGTGGCGGCGTTTTGATTCCTCCAAGGATGGCTCCGGCAAGCTCTTCCTCCTCCTCCAGCCAAGAACTCTCTCAGGAATTTCGGGGCAGAAGAAAGGGGAGTGAATGCTAGGGTTTCCAACTTTTTCCTTTTTATACATCGCAGACACGGGTAGGCACACGGCCGTATTCCTACCCGTGTTCAGGTGACACGGCCGTGTGGCATGCCGTGTCTAGGGCCGTGTTCATCCCAGAACCACTTTCTGCCGGGTCAGGGTTGCGGCACACGGGTAGAGACACGGCCGTGTCCCGACCCGTGTCCTTGGCACACGGCTAGGGACACGCCCGTGTCCCAATACCCGTGTACCTCTCTGACTGGTAAGCCTATTTTTATGAGGCACACGGGTATGGACACGGCCGTGTCCATACCCGTGTCAGCCAGAAAGGCCATTTTGCCTTGTTTTCCTCATTTCCCGTACGTCCGCACCTGTTCACCTACACCCCATTGGGCTCACCACAGCCCCCTTGACTCAAATACGCAAACAAGGGGCCTAGCGCGAATTAGGACGTTACAAATCCTATAAACAAAATAAAAGATTTCGTCCCCGAAATCAGGGTAAGGCTATGGGAGTGAAACACATAAAAGGGTACCATGCTTTCAAATAAAATTTTTACCTGGGGTAAATAATTCCGGGTAGCGCCCTTGCATCAAATCCCTTGGCTCCCATGTGAACTCCTCCTTCCCATGATTAGACCATAGCACTTTCACCAAGGGAACACTTTTGCGGCGTAAGGTTCTTGTCTCGTTATCAACGATCCGCACCGGCTCCAGTCGCACAGACCTATCAGACGCCACGACACCATCCGCCGTGGGGATATACTGTTCAGGCCGCAGCAAAGCCTTCCGAAGCGACGATACATGGAACACGTCGTGAAGGTTCTCCAGCTCCGGTGGTAACTCCAATCGATAGGCCAGAGGGCCAATCCTTTCCACTACGACATAGGGCCCGACATACCTTGGGCTGAGCTTCTTGACTCCACGTACCCGCGACACTCCGTGCATCGGTCGAATCTTCAGGAACACCTTATCACCCACTTGAAACTCTACCATACGGTGCCTTGCGTTGTAATATTTCGCCTGTCGGCTTTGAGCCTCTAGCATTCGATCCCGGATCAACCTAACCACCGCGTCCGTGTCATCAATATACTCATTTCCCAATGTCTTCGGATCTTCGTCTTGCACCCAAGACAAGGGTGTTCTACACCTCCTTCCATACAAAGCTTCATGAGGTGCCATTCCAATACTGGCTTGATGACTGTTATTATAAGAGAACTCCACGAGAGGTAAGAGCCTCTCCCATGGTTCTCCTTTATCTAGCACACACAACCGCAGAAGGTCCTCCAATGTTCGGATGGTTCGTTCAGATTGCCCGTCCGTTTGAGGGTGAAAGGCTGTGCTAAAGGCGAGGCGCGAGCCCAAATAAGCCTGTACAGCCCTCCATTCTCTTGAAGTAAACCGACCATCCCGATCGGAGACGATCGTCTTTGGCACACCATGGTACCGCACAAATTGCTCCACAAAGAGACGCACTAGGACGCCCACCTGCGCCTCCTTCTTCATTGGGATAAATCGGGCTACCTTGGTCAACCGGTCAACTATCACCCACACAGAATCATTCCCCGAGCGTGAGCGAGGTAACCCGTGGACGAAGTCCATGGAGATGTCCTCAAATTTCCATTCGGGGATGGGCAACGACTGTAGCATTCCACCGGGGCTTCTGCATTCCGCCTTCACCATTTGGCAAGCCACACAATGAGTAACAAAGTACTTGACATCCCTCTTCATGCCCGGCCAACACATTGTTTTTCTCAAATCGGTGTACATCTTTGCGATCCCCGAGTGCACCGAGTACTTGGAGCAATGGGCCTCCTTTAGAATATCCTCCCGAATGTTGTCACCTTCGGGGATGTAAAGCCGGCCACGAAAATGGATGAGGCCGTCTTTTAGGGAGTATTCTTCCGTAGTCCCATCCTCCATTGACTTGAAAGCCGGGGTTAAAGCCGCATCCTTCTTTTGTTCCGTACGGATCCGGTCTCGTATGTTGCAAACTATACTCATCGCGGCCAAATATTCTGTATACTCTTCCGGTTGATTCTTAAAGACCAAAGTGATTTCCATCTCTTGCAGCGTCCGGATTAACTCCATCCTCATCAAGCGGGATTCCGTGCTCGCTTCCGGCGCTTTCCGGCTCAAGGCATCAGCTACAGAATTAACCTTCCTGGGGTGGTAGTTCAAGGTGAATTCATAGTCGCACAAGAACTCCAACCACCGCCGCTGTCTCAAGTTTAACTCCTTTTGGGTGTGAACGTACTTCAGATTTTTGTGATCCGAGTAGATCTCGCAGTGGACGCCATATAAATAATGCCTCCATATCTTCAAGGCGAATACCACCGCTCCCAACTCTAGATCATGCACCGGGTAGCTGGCTTCATGCTTCTTCAACTGTCTTGAAGCATAAGCGATCACATGCCCATTCTGCATCAACACAGCTCCCATCCCTTGATACGACGCATCCGTGTAAACTTGAAAGCCCTCCTTCCAAGATGGAAGAGCTAGGATGGGTGCAGTCGTCAATCTGTCCTTCAACTCTTGGAATGCAGCTTCGCACTGGGGCGTCCATTCAAACGACACACCCTTCTTGGTCAGCGTAGTAAGGGGAAGGGCGATCTTCGAGAAGCCTTTCACGAACTTGCGATAGTACCCGGCAAGTCCAAGAAAGCTCCGTACGTCGGCCGCTGACTTCAGTGGCGACCACTCCTTCACGGCCCGCACCTTGGCCGGATCTACAGCTAGCCCCGCCCCACTAATCACATGGCCCAAGAACGCGACCTCTCGAAGCCA
Source organism: Platanthera zijinensis (assembly GCA_039513925.1). Taxonomy (NCBI): domain Eukaryota; kingdom Viridiplantae; phylum Streptophyta; class Magnoliopsida; order Asparagales; family Orchidaceae; genus Platanthera; species Platanthera zijinensis. The sequence goes on along the minus strand of CM077082.1, from coordinate 205,811,955 downwards.
AAACTCACATTTGCTGAACTTGGCAAACAAAGTGTGCTCCTTTAGTTTCCTCAGCACCAAAGTTAGATGTTCGGCGTGTTCTGCTTCAGTCTTTGAGTAGACTAGGATATCATCGATGAACACGATGACAAAGATGTCCAAATAAGGGCCGAACACCTTGTTCATCAAGCTCATAAAGGCAGAAGGGGCGTTTGTGAGCCCAAACGGCATCACGGTGAATTCATACAAACTATATCTCGAACTGAACGCCGTCTTCTAAATGTCATCTTCTTGTATCCTCAGCTGATAATATCCCGAGCGCAGATCTAACTTGGAGAACCAATATGATCCCACCAATTGATCAAACAATTCATCAATGCGCGGTAGGGGGTAGGTGTTCCGCACCGTTAACCGGTTCAACTCTCGATAATCAATACATAACCGCAAGGTGCCATCCTTCTTTTTGATGAACAAAACGGGCGCTCCCCAAGGCGACGAGCTTGGGCGAACGAACCCTGCTTCCACCAATTCCTGAAGCTGGACTCTAAACTCTGCAAGTTCCTTCGGAGCCATTCGGTATGGAGCTCGCGAGACGGGCTTGGCACCCGGAATTAGCTTGATTTGGAAGTCCACTTCCCTATGCGGGGGTAGTCCCGGCAATTTCTCGGGAAATACCTCGGGAAATTCTCGCACTACCCGCACATCCTTGACCTCTAATGTCAATTTCTTCAACTCGAAGCAGATTACATAGACCTCGTCCCCTTCCATATGAGATTTCATAACTTGGATTGAAGACAATAATTTACGGGGTGCGAATTTAATACCTTGGAAGATGACTTCCGAGTCTCCATGCCTCAACATAACTTGCTTCTCCGCACAATTGATCCTGGCGTGGTGCCAGTCCAACCACCTCATGCCCAGGATGAGATCGAACTCCGGGATTCTTAACACTGTCGCCGGAGTTTCAAAGGACTTTCCTCCAATAAGGGTGTCGAAGTCGCAACTTGCTGACGACGTCATCTCAGAGCCGTCCGGAAGGCGCACCCTTTGAGTAGTGCCCGTGAAGTGTTGCACTCCCTCCAAGTCCTTCACGAAGTCCTCCGAGATGAACGAGTGAGACGCACCCGTGTCAAATAACGTATAGGCGGGTCTCCCGCTAACCATGACAATGCCTAGGTTCCAAAAAGGTAATCACCGTTCAAAATTGCGCGTAACATTTGTATCGTAAATCTAACAAGTCATATGATATTAATAAATTTTGCACGTACCGGTGATGACTTCCTGCGGATTTCTCTCCTGAGTCATATCCAATGCGAATACATGCTCCCGTGCATGTCCTTGATTTCTCCCTGGTGGTCCTCTTCCTCGGCCACGCATGTGCCCTCGCCCCCGTGGAGCTACTGGAGGGGGAGCAATAGGAGCATCCCCGATCAGTCGCGGGCAAACTCTTCGGACATGCCCCGGTTGGTTGCACTCAAAACATATCACCTCACGTCGGCCCCCAGGTTGTTGATAATATTGCTGCTGCGGTGGTGGTGGTAAAGGTAGTGGTTGCGGAATTGGGTACTCCACCCGATAGTTCCGGTTGACCCACCGACCGCCTCTGTGGTTTCCCCTTCCTCTGCCATGATCATTCCGCCTTCTATTACTAGGGCCGACTTCAATTACTCCTTCCGCAGGTCTCTTGCCACATCCCATGTGGTCCGCCTCCAGTCTCTTTGCCATGTCAATGATTTCTGCCAGGCTTCCATCGGCTATAAACAAAAGGGCCTGCCTCAGGGGGTCCCTTAATCCTTTGTAGAAGCGCTTCGCGTAGCCTCTATCGTCCAAATCATAGGAATCGGCAAACCTAGCGAGGTGTTGGAACTCCCTCTGGTACTCCGTTACCGATTTCGATCCCTGCTTCAGCTGCAGAAATCTTTCTTCAAGTTCATCCCGAGCAGAAGAAGGAATGAAGTGATCCAGAAAAGCCTCGGTGAACTCGTTCCAACTGATGTCCGTGTACAACCGCCCTTGGAAGGTGGAGCCCATGAGGGACTTCCACCACCTTTTGGCGTGTAGCTCTAGCAGCGTCACTACCAATGTCACCGCCATGTTGTTCGGACATCTTATGCCAGCCATCAATTCCTGCACGGTATCAAGCCATTCCTCGGTGCGCACCGGCGATTCTGTCCCAAGATAGGCAGGAGGGGACAGGGCACGGAAGGTGCTTACCCAGTTGGAGCCTGGCGCCTGTTGCTGCACCGGAGCTTGCTGGGCTTTAAATGCATCCAATATGGCTGACAGCGTTTGTCCCAGTTCTGACTGCTGGAATTGTGAAGGGACGGAAGGGGTAGGAGTGCCCCTAACCGGCTCCACCTGCGCTGGGACCTATACGCAAGGTACAGATTAGGGTCAGGTTGGCTAAAACTAATGTCAAAGTTGGACAACTTAGTGTGAATTACATATGGGCACACCACTGCTTCCGCTAAGTCGGTTTGTCCCCAAACCGACTAATCGAACGGGAGTGGCCCATTGTTACCTGACTGCTGTAGGTGAAGATCGGCTAAGTCTGATACCATTTGTAAGACCCCCCCTCCCGGAACACAACACACGGCACGAGGGGAGTCTTATGCCCGAAATAGCCGCCTTGCGGTAGCACTAACACACGGGTTAGCCTTTACCACAAGACGCCTATTCCGCCGGCTACAATCCATATCACAATAATTATGCCAACCCAACCATAACAGAAAAGTAAAGCTAAAAGCAGTTCAGTTCACAGCTAAGTTAAAGTCCAAAAATAGCGGAAGATAACAAGCACAACAGGCTTGTACAAATAAACAAGAGTCTAGAAATGTTTTGCCAAACGGCTACATGAAAACACTCACTACTATCACTGACGGTGCCGATGGCACCACCACCTCAGGTCCTATCATCCGGGCCTGGCTTTCCTGCTGCATAGTCCGTTGCCGCTCTACCTGCGGGGTTTCCTCCTAAAAAGGAAGACGTAGCAACCGTTAGTCATAAGACTAAGTGGCTTCACATCCGCTCCCCCGGCGACTCCTCGGCACCAGGCGGAGAAAGGAACACAGGTACAATATATATACATAAGCAAGTAAACAAGCAGGTGACAGTAAGTATGGTGAAGTATAAACTACGCTACACAACTAGCAGTTCTACGAATATCAATAATATATAAATGACAGCAGGTATAATTAATCAGAATAGTAACTTAACTTATAAGAGTGCCCATACAAACTTATAAGTTAAGGATTGGCTTAACAGTATAGTAACTCATCGTATAAGAGTGCCCATACAAACTTATACGATGAGGATCTTGTGTATGCAAGGAATGACATGATATGAATGTTATGCTATGACCGACTCATGCGCACGCACATGCAAGTTGCTATGTCGACACAGACTAGAAGTTCCCACTTTTCGAGCAGGTAGCTAACCTCTCAGGCGTCGTCCGTCGTGGCCAGACGGCGACAGTGGAGCGGGCGTCTCCACTACTAGGTGGTATCACACTACCTATCCTAGGCCCCCGTACGCCTCAACGCTAAGAACACAACAGCGGAGCTCACATGCGTACTACGGCTCAGAAGGGGTCTTGGGTAAATGTGCACCAAGAACACAGCCCAACCTGGCCTTTGATTTCGAACCGGATGGAACCTCGGAAACGCACGAGGTGCAAGCCCAACCGTTCTCATGGCGCGGAGGAGATCTCGGGTTATGGACACCAAGTATCTAACTCTACCGCCCAAGGTCTACCCATTGGCTCCCATCGGTGTGACGACTGGCGAACCCGTAGACCTGCCACAATCATTATCTCAACATCGCGACACGATGAATCGTCGCACATCACATGCCCCAAAACAACTCACTCGATGCTACCCGTAGGGAGACTTCAACTCTAAGCATCGGTTGTTAATAAACCCCCTTGGGCTCGGATTACAGTTACAAAATACTCTTCACATAGTGTTCATCATGTTCACGCCCACCTATTCAATGAATTCACCTCAACACTACGTACATTAGATATGTTCAACACCAATTTGTATAAATATATCCTTTACCAATATCAACTCCTAATATCTAGCCTTCCCATCCAATCCATTTCTCTACCATTGCATGGTTATCCCTTATTACACAACCAAATGAGTAACCATACTAAATTATAGTAACAACGACATTATAGATACATGGGAGCAAGATATCACATGAGCAAATCACAATCATTGCAAGAGTGCTAACATTATAATTTAACAAGTGCATTAACATAGGATAGTCCAATACTAAAATTGGGATTCCCGGAGCTACAGGAATCCGATCACAACGCACAACCCCTCGTTGGAAAGGTATTCGCGAGGGCTACGACTTTCGTGTTGAGTCGATCGCCCAGATCTGGTCGCAACATACCAGAAATTCAACTCGAATACGTACAGGAAACAGTTTCCTGTACAGGAATTTTCCCGAACGCAGCGGACTCGAACCAGCTTTCCCGTGGCTACAGGTATCGCATGGAAACGAGCAACCCCTCGTTGGAAAGGTAATTTCAAGGGCTACGACTTTCGTGTTGAGTCGATCACCCAGATTTGGCCAGAACACCCCCGAAATTGGCCACGAAGGTCGCCGCGTGCAGAAATCAGATTTCTGCACGCATCTTAAGGCGAGATGAACGACATCCGTTCATCTTCTTCCTTGCAACGACCTCGCATAAACTTCTCCAGAAATCACACCCAACCTTATTTCTCCTTTCAAAGCCAAACCCTCCACGAAAACCCCTCTCATCTCCCTTTTGAACGATGAGAAGGTTGAGGGAGACTAAACCTAGAAAACCTAGGCATGGCTTATCCTAAGAACTCTCCTCCTCACCATCAAGACTCTATGGAGTCGATGTCTCTCCTAAAATAACTATAGATCTAGCACCAAGGGAGAGGGGAGGAAGCTCACCTCAAGTCCAGCGGTACCACCATGGCCGGCCATGAGCCTCGCACTCCTTCGCGGCGGCATTGTTTTTCCCTTGACGGTGGCGGCGTTTTGATTCCTCCAAGGATGGCTCCGGCAAGCTCTTCCTCCTCCTCCAGCCAAGAACCCTCTCAGGAATTTCGGGGCAGAAGAAAGGGGAGTGAATGCTAGGGTTTCCAACTTTTTCCTTTTTATACATCGCAGACACGGGTAGGCACACGGCCGTGTTCCTACCCGTGTTCAGGTGACACGGCCGTGTGGCATGCCGTGTCTAGGGCCGTGTTCATCCCAGAACCACTTTCTGCCAGGTCAGGGTTGCGACACACGGGTAGAGACACGGCCGTGTCCCGACCCGTGTCCTTGGCACACGGCTAGGGACACGCCCGTGTCCCAATACCTGTGTACCTCTCTGACTGGTAAGCCTATTTTTATGAGGCACACGGGTATGGACACGGCCGTGTCCATACCCGTGTCAGCCAGAAAGGCCATTTTGCCTTGTTTTCCTCATTTCCCGTACGTCCGCACCTGTTCACCCACACCCCCATTGGGCTCACCACAGCCCCCTTGACTCAAATACGCAAACAAGGGGCCTAGCGCGAATTGGGACGTTACATTAATAATGCTGAATAATCTTGTAGGATCTTATGTAATTTGATTTGATTCCCATCCCGAGCATGTGGTAGTTATGATAGCACTTGTAGCATGTTTGCTTCTATTTTGATTGTGTTGTTGCTTCTGATTATGTGTCGGGATGATGTAAAGTCGAACCTGCATCGTGTGTTGGCGGTACGATGACCTGAGCAACAGGAACAGACTTAATCGAATCCGCACCATGGGTGTGGCAGCATAAGGTGTAACCCTTTCATATGTTGTACCATGGGAGAGACTATGAGTCAGGCGATTGTCTGGATAGGTGAAAAGCTCAGTGGACGTGGAGTTTTGTGTGCTCATTGTCTTAGTTGGAGTATCTTGAGTGCACTATACTTGTATTTGGGCCTTTGATGGATCGTAGGATTGTAGTTCATATTTTAAGGACATGGTCAAGTATGCCCACCTGTCACGTTTTGATCTAATGGTTGTATGTTTTATCCTTCTATCACTATGCTTGAGAGGGTGGGGAAAACTAGACCTCTATCGCGTTGGATGAAATAGTAGTGTAGCTCGACATGAAATGGTTGTGCGAGTAGTGCGTGTTGTGTACATAGCAAGAGACTGTCAACGTGTATTATGTTATGGTTTCGGGTTGCATAATATAGGAACTATTGGTATGACCTTTGGTGTCTAGCTGAATACCGCCTTGATTGCGGAGTTTGTGCGTTTGCTTGTTATAATTTCAGTAGCCTAGGGCATGGTAGTCCGCTACTAGGAATAAAGTGCATGAATATAGCATTTTGTATCTATCCCAGATGTGAATGTAGACCCCCTTTTATTTTAATGCTCAACATAGAAACATGCTTGATGATTGTGCCATATACTTATTTGTCTGCTGTTGTGTTTTATTTGCATGTTGTGGCGGACAGATCTACGTGGCTCCTACTCACCGGAATCTGCTAGGATGCCCGAGGAGCGGGAGATTGTTACACAATGTTGGTCAACTCCGACCGACCCATGTTTTTTTGCTTATTTGTACTTGGTTGCAGAAACATGCGCGCGCTTGAAGAACTTGCGACCAAATATGAAATAAGCATGGTGGATTGGCTTGCTACTTGGTTTTCAAGTATTTATATGCATAACTAGTTCTGTTACCTGCAAGTCTCTTTTGGGAGGTTGTTCTCTTTTCCTTTATTTTTGGACTTTTATTTATTACATTGTAAATGATAGTGATGGACTATTTATTATTGTGGACATTCATTCATAGTGTTTGGTTTAGTTTAGTTTTCGTTTACTTTTAATGCGTACTCTTAGATGAATGGTGGTTGATATTCAATTATTAATGCTCCTTTTCGTATATTTTGTAGCGTGTGGGGCCTGGCCGGGCCCATAACATACGGTGAATTACAATTAGGGTGTTACAAACCGTGTGTGAAGGAAATACACGAACAATTTAATTCATAACATTTTTATAAAAAATGGGCACTCATGAGATTTTGTTGATGCATGGAGAAATTGATCGTGCACGAACAAAATGTACCAGCCAGGGCAGATCACCATTCAGGGGCATAGTAGAATCCATACGGTTGCAGAAATCTTGCGTCAAGAAAATGCACGACCATGTGATTCATACATGATAAAATTCAACTATAATTGAGGATCTGCCAATCTGCAATGCAAACCAACCAACTGGGGAACATGCCACCAACACACAGAACAATAGGAAATAACAACAAAATGACATGGGGAGCATCATGTGCTAACCCCCAAAAATATAGTGCTCAAATGCACACCACAAAGGGCTAAAAAGGCGCACTTCGTGTAAAAGTGTGAGCATGTATAAAATAAGCAATAACGAGCTAAAAGTGAAGTGCCAATGCATGAAATCAAGCACAAATCGGTCTGAAAAACCCCACATAAATCAAACTAATCAAATGACTCGATAATTTTAGCAACCTTTGTATGTGATAAATGAAGTATGGGGCATATTGGATCATGAATCTATATCTGATGGTATCCTAAAAAAGCTTCCTAGATACTCGTCACTTAGAATCCCACCACAGAGTTGACCAAGGAGTCTATCTGGGGCAATGATAACAATCCTTGGGACATGCCTTGTTGATGAGGGTGAAGTCGACACATCCTCCACATCCCATTGGCTTTACACTCCATGAACACGTTAGAAATCCACTCCTTGTACTGAACTTCTTGGATGAACCCTACCTCCAACAATTTATAGACTTATTCTCAGATTGAACAACAGAGGGTGGAATCCACCACTTGCTTTTTTCTACTTTATTGGCTTGAATACGGGGCTGATACCTGGCATGTCAAAGGCTGACCATGCAAAGAAATCAATATTATCTAGCATACATTGGATGTGTAGTGCCTTACTCTCTCCTTCCAATTCGGCATGGAGGCATGGAGATGGTCCTGCTCCCATCTCCCCCTAGGACGGGCACGTCATGAACTTCCTGAGTTGGCTCAAGGTGCTCCCAAATTTTTCGCGCCACAAACCTCTTATGAGCACCCGCACCCATCTTGCGGTCTTCAGCGAGTGTTCGATCACTCAGGAGGGTGCTCGACTGCATCTTGAAGATCTCTGGTAGGCTCTGCTAGTGCTGATCGCACGCTGGGTGACTTCACCCTTTGCTTGAATCGAAAGGTCCTATGGTTGAACTGATGACGCAAAATCTGTCACTTAGTTTTCCACTCGCAACAATCGAATGGGGAGTTCAGTTAAGGGATCAGAGACTACAATGGACTAGTTACTCTGCCATGCAGAGGCATGACGAGTAGAAAAGAAACAAAAAAGGTGTTGCTAGCAGCGGTGAACACCAGAATGACCAGCCAAGGCGAATGTCTCTCTTGCGGTGGGCTCTTCTATTGCTCCTAAAAAGTGATTACAAAGGTACTGCAAGTAATCGAGGAGTGTGCGTGAATACAAGAGTTGTAAAAAGGAGAGAGTTGAGAGACTTAGTGCCTGGACTTATAATGGGGTAGATTATGTGCCATGTCTGTTATCTTTTTTTGAGCACCCTTGGTCCCTATTTATACTTGAGTGAATACCGATCAATCAATTAATGAAGAGAAGAGAATTTAATGCCTTACTAAATGTGCCATAAAATGTGTTGTCTCCCGAGGTACATGAAGAGTCGGGTTATGAGGGGTTGTGAGACGAGATTGTGCGTAATCCCTCGTGACTGGATGTACTGATGCCAAGGATGTGAATCCGCGTGTGAGCTGGGGTAGTACCCTCCATGACCTAATTGGCAAACTGCCAAAGGGTTCTCTGAGAGGTCGTGTGACCCTCTACCAAACACTGCTGTGCGCATGCCACTGCTCGGAGAATACCCTCGAGCACCTTGAGTAATCACCCAGCTTCTTTGTCTTCGGTGTCGTATAATGCTACACTCCATCGCAGGATTTTGATTAAAAGAAGGATTGTTGGTTAATTTACATTGTAATGTAACGTCTTGTTAATTGAAGATGTCAGGTAGCTTGCTTGTTGACGTCTTTAAATATTATTTTTATGATATTTATGTGCTAGCTTGATGTTATTGATTTTGATATATATCTCATTATTATCTTTTAAATTTTGCTATAGTTAATTATCAAGATATTTTTAAACAATAACATTAAAACAAACTTATAATATCTATCAAAGAACACAATTATATAAATGTGAATGAATTAAACAAATAATTAGCACAACAATCATCAGTTTTATCTATAAATTTTTACATTCACATATTTCATTAATTTACTTTTCTATTTTCGCTTTTTCCTACATGGAGGTCTATTAAAATCCATCCCAAACGGGATCAAAAAAGTGGTATCAAGGTTAAGGATGGCAATGCGTCTCTCTGCATTAATTATAATGGCTCTTTCTATGACACATCTGTCATGAAGATCTTAGTAGAATTCTCCTTAAGCATCATTGACCAAATTGAAGGAACTCATAAGAAAAGGACAAGTTGATTGAAATATGTACATATGATGAAATTGCTTATTTGCATCTATGAACAGTTTTGTTTTAGTGTAAAAATAGCTTTATTTTTTGTCACATCATCATTCTCTACCAATTTATGAATCCACATTATTCAGACTATATTGGTGAGGCTAGAGATGTTAAATCTACTATAACACAAACATCTCAATTAGAAATAATCGTGTAATGTAAAGAGATCTATCAACGTAGGAAGTACACAAGAAAAAAAATAAAATACCCAACATGAGGCTAAATATTACAACATGTACATCCACTCATGTGTCAGAGCATATGGAATATTGGAGGGCAAAAGAGGGAGGAAATATTGAAGCCTGTTAACTTATAAAACATACTACGTCAACACGGGATTCCAGTTTGTAACTAAATATTTCTACAAAGTCTATTCTTCAGATTTTCTACAGTTGTTACTTATGCTCGTTTCATTTTCTTTATCCTTATTGCCTAATTTTCTAGCTTCTTTAGCATACAAGTATTGATTTCGCAAGGAATGCAATTATATTGCAGTTTCTCAGTATTCGTTCAACTGATTCTAATCCTCTTCTTCTAAATATTTTCTTCAATTACTTTGAACTTTCATTAAGTAGATGTTACATCGACCAAATTATATCATTTTCATTAATACTAAGTGTTGGGAAAACCATGATTATTTAACTTAACAAATTACATTAAAGTGATTTTACATCCTAGGTTGAATTACCCATGCTGCATATAGAGGGTACTATGGTATTAGAAGTTCTTGGAAGTTAGTATAGTCAAAGGCATGAGCTAGGCACTCAGAATTTAAGAAGAAAACGAAGAAAAGTGATCTTGTGTCGACTAGAACTCGACGCAATGTCGAATAGATATCGACGTTACTTTGACAAGAACTCAGAGCAACTATATATGCTGCAATCGACACTACTTCAGAATAGGATTTGACACATACGTCGATAAGAAATCGACGCAACTTCAACTACAGACTTGTTTATATAGAAGCAACAAGTCGACGATACTTTTACTTGAAGTCAATGTAGTGTCGAATACAATTTAGAATGGAAATGTTCAGAGAATTGTTTCAGGCTTAATTAAAGGAAATTCCACATAATTTATTATAACAATTCTAACCGTTGGGAGATAGAATAAAGGAAAGATTTCTTTACCATGTTCAAGGATGATTTTATAGAAAGTTTTTGAAGAAGAAATCGAGATTGATGGAAGTATTTTTGGATTAAATATATCGGCATTCCTTCTGTAGATTTCATGCTTTAAAAGGGACATTCAAAATCTTCCAAAAATATATAATAACAAAAGATAATTGAAAACGAAGCAACTGATATACAAAAAAAAGAACAGAGAATTATAACTGATTGATCCTCATCTTCTTGATCTTCTCAACCTTCATCCTTCTCTATCAGTGCTTGAATACCTAATCCTAAAGAACATTCATAGAAGCTGATTAGATTCAAAGCTCATAACCCCTCAAAATCTTATATCAAAAAAGGATTCATAATATTCAAGCATCAGAAACTTAGTGCCAAACAATCCTTAGATATTTGCTGAAAGCTAGGACTCATCTAGAAGAATTCTTCTTCTCGGCCTTCTCTATCACTCTACATCTCTTTTGTATTAACTGAGTAGAGAGTTTTGAGAATTCCTCTTCATAGAATTCAAGTTGTTGTTCTGGGAGTCTTCTTGTCAAAAGACTCTTTGGTAGTGATTCGAGATCTCCTTATAAAAAGATCTAGTTATTGGTTCTAAGAGTCTCCTTTTCAAAAGACTCAAGCATTGGACATTTATACCAAGGTGGTAGAAGAGTGGTTGTACCCAGATTTTGGGAAACCACAATAGCTTTGGTGTATTTTGTGTTTTCTATTTTTCTTTCTTAATTTGTTTTTGTGTTGTGCTGTGTTGTGAATAATTTCTGGTCTAAATTCCGTGTGTGCTATGAATCCTAAGCAAACTGAAATTGTTTAAGAAAGGATTTTTAAATCTCTATTCACCTCCCTTTTAGAGAATTCTAAGAGAATTTACACAACTATTCACACTTTCAATTAGTATTAGAGGGAGGTTGATCAAATAAAGGCTAACACCTTGATCACAGAGATCTAAATAGTTGTAAAGCTACACATATAAAGAAATATTTATTTTAAAAAATATCTTCAAATAATTTCAAGGGATTTGCATCTACCAGACCTTGATGAGTCTAATATTTATCGAGTTTTTCGGATTCTTTCGGGTTAGATTTCACTCACACGCACTTCACATTTAATTTTTTTCTGCTTATATCTCACTAGTTCCGTATTTGTACACAAAGTGCACTTTTTGCCCGTTTGGGTGCGCAATTGTGCTCTACTTTGCTGGGGGCAAACACATTGTGCTCCTCATTGTGAGTTTTTGATCATATTGCAGTTTTGGATAAGTTTGGGGGTGTGCCCAATCCAATTTTAGAATCCAGGGGAATCATACGGTCATGTGTTTTTCCTTCGCACACGGGCATTTTACTCGTGCGTGTTCTTTGTGCTGAAATTCAAGGTTTTTCCTCTGCCCGTTTAAATTGGTCACGCACGGTTGATTCCAACAGTGCAAGAACAAACTGCACGGGCGACCTGCTTGTCCAAATTGTTGATGTTTTTTGTGGTCGTGTGTTTCCTTCACGCACGGTTGGATTTAACTGTGCGGGATGAAAATCGCACGGGCTAGTGTTTGTCCTGGAAAAAATGGGTTCTGTCTTTACTCGCACATTCCTGTTTGCGCACAGTTGATGCAACCGTGCCTGAAGGGAAATCACATGGGCGGACCCTTGGACTGTAGTATAAGATTTTTTGTAAATATCACACGGTTTGATGGCACGATTCAATCGCACGACCATGCGTGAATAATTTTCCGATAATTTTGTATTTAAGCGCAGATTTTTGCCCTATCATGAGTTCTTCCCGATCTGCCTTAGGGGTCTGGTTCCACCCCATTCCGCCGCTCCATCACCGCCCACCATCGAGAGGTACTCTGGCCACAATATTCTTGCAAATCAAAGGCTAGGAGATCCTCCTTGCCTCCTCCATTATTCGCTTGCTTCCAAGGCTAATTTTATGGGATTTCTCGCCGCACTTTTGGAGTTCTCCGGCGAGGTCGTGGCCGAAGATTATTGACAGAGAATACAGGTATATTAGAAGAAGGTGATAGCTCTTCCGGACCCCGAACGCCAGTTGAAGCCCGATCTCGGACAAGGGTTGCCAACCCATGATTTCGGCTATAAACCTTCAGCGAGTCTTCATCCTTTAGTTTTTATTTGTTCCCCTCATTGTAGTGTTTTTTTTTCCTGAATGCGTTTGTTGTATGAACGAATTTTGCTAAACCCTAATTTGCTATAATTGCTAGTTTTTATGTCTATGTGAAATCATTGTGGTTTATGCAAGCTAGAAGCGCCTTTATCTCATTGTTTACATCTCATCATTGTGAGTGTTGTTGCACTAGAAATTTCTAGTGGCGTGCATTGCAAAAAGGCACGCTCAACCCTCAATTTTGTAGTGTGAACAATTCCCTCCCCATGCCTTCGCACCCATCTGCCTACTGATACAGTGCATAGTGTCCTGCATAACCTCTATCCACCTTACAAAGTCGTTCTTGCGATCCATAATAGTTTTGTTAATTTTTCTTTTGATTTTCAAAACCCAATCCAAAGCTCTTAGTTTAACTTAAATCTTTATAGCCAATTTTCCAGCCGATAAAATCACGCACCCTAACCCGTCTTCCTTCGAGATAATACTCGAGGATATTCTCCTCATTTTATATTACTTGAGCGACTGGCAAACTTGTCTTTAATGCATCAGACCTAGAGGGTGTAACTTAGAGAAGTTCACACTCTAGAAGGATAGAATCAAGTTGTATATGAATTCTATTGATGAAGACATATTTGGTTCTATTTTGATAGGACTAGCCATACAATGCAAGAAATATGCAGAGGGAAACACTACATCAGAACCCGTGTCATGATCACAATGGATATATGATGAGAAGAAGGTGAAGGACTGGGATGCTAAAGCTATGAACATCCTAGTCTAAACCATGTCATATGATATTTTCTAGAAGGTTACTGATTGCCAGCCAGCTAAAGAAATCTTGGAGTCACTGTCTAGAATAGTTGATGGAAGATAAAATGAAAGGTATGATAAGAGATCCCTTCTCATATCCTAGTATGAGAATTTCTATAAGAAATCTAAAAAGATGGTGGTAAAAATGTATGAAATATTCAGTATCATATTAAATGAACTAAAGGGACTAGACTATGAGATCTTGCTGATTGAGATCAATGATAAGCTTCTCATGTGCTTCCGAAGCACTTAGGATTCAAGAATCGGGCCATGAGAGAGTCTAGATGCCATAGTGAAATCATAATTTATGCCCCGTTAGGCAAGCTCAAGTCCTATGAACTTTAATTAAATATTGGGGATGAGACTGAAGTGAAGGACAAACTCTCTACCCCCATAGAGATGTTCATTGTTCTTAAAGCTACAGATGGAGGACCTTCAACCTTTGAAGAGGAAATGTTTAATCTTCTAGCATGAGAATTTATAAGGTGGGTAAAGACAGAGGACTCTAGGAGAAGATAAAGGGGATTCAACAAGCCCAAGTTTGACAAAACTCCACGCAAGCATGTCATCTGCTTTGCCTGTAGGAAACCAGGCCATATTTCTCCAGAATGTCCTAAAGAAAATGATATTTCTGGGAAGAAGGAGCATAAGAAGCTGCACTTCAATAAGAAGGATACGAATAAAGGGTGAGGTTTCAAAGAAGAAACCTGGAGTAACTTTGATTCAGAGTCAAGGTCAACTTCAGAAAGTGAAAATGAAGCTGCTGTAGAAGATGCATGTCTGATGGCCTTGAGAGCCAACTCAGATGATGAAGAAGATCAGGTATGTTGTTTTGATGATATTGTTTATTCCTCTAAAGAATTTAAATATTGTTTCATGAATTTTTGTAAAGATCACATAGAAGCAGAAAAATAAATTAAACATCTAAGAAAAGAAATTGAACTAATCAAGAGCTATCCTTGTGATAACGAATAAATTCAACAGATAATCTTCTGAAAACTGAGGTAAAAAATCCTAAGAACCAAGTAACCGAGTTAAGGGAAGAAAACTTATTGTTATAGGATATGCTTGCAAAGGAAAAAGTCTTTGATGGCTCCTTGAATGGAAGGAGTCAACAACTTAGGAAAATTACAAAAAACTTGACAAAAAGATTTAATCACCTATGGTTTGGAGCTGACCCCACCAGAATAGTGAAAATTTCCAACACACCTGCATGGAGGAATCCAATATCGTTCACTAAGGCTAAAGAGAATCAACCTATTATAAATCCATATAATGACCTAGATAAAAATACAGTATTTAATAAAGTGAAAGTATCCAAAGGTAAGGGTATTCTAAGAGAGAAATCTATAATAAATAATGTTCTAAAATCTATAGATCCTGGAAATTGGGAACATGCGTCGACTTTATATCGATGCAACCTCTGTGATACTTCGACATCAAATCAACGTAACCAAAAAGTCACGTTGAATGCCAGTCAACGCATCTCCCTAGATTATAGTTTTATAGGAAAAGAACGGTCCCCCCCCCACAAACCAATTGTAATACTTGGACAGTGGATGCTCCAGACATATGACTAGGCATAAAGAACTGTTGGAAAACTTCAAGGTCAAAAATAGCCCCATGATAATTTTTGGTGTCTCTAATTATGGTCAGACCAAAGGCTATGGTGTGATCAAAACTTGAGATATCATCTTCTCTAGAGTAGCTTATGTTGAAGGACTTCAGCATAATCTACTTTGCATTAGTCAACTATTTGATGGTGAATACAAAGTTGTTTTCATCCTCAACTTATGCCAAATTGTCAACACTAGAACAAATGCAATTGCGCTATCTGGGTCTAGAAAGGGAAATGTGTACATTGTTGACTTCAGCTCAAGTGATAAAGAAACCTGTCTATTCAATGCAGATGTAGATAGAAACAAGCTTTATCATAGGAAGCTTGGTCACCTCAATCACAAGACTATGACCAACTTGCAAAGGATAATCTGGTTAGAGGCTTACCAAAAGGTATGTATAGAAAATTAAATTATTATAGAGCATGTCGCTAGGTAAGCAAATTAAGTCCTCCTTCAAACCAATTGGTAAGAATGATTCCCCTATAATTTTGTATCTATTGCATATGGACTTGTTTGGTCCACTCTTCACTCAGAGCTTAGGAGGAAAGTGCTATACTTTAGATATTGTGGATGATTTTTCTAGATTTAGTTGGGTGTTTTTTCTAAAAATTAAGTTTGACGCCTTTTGGTTCCTCTCAAGATTCATTAGACAGATTCAATCTGAATTCAACACTCATATGCTTATGATCAGAAGCTTTTTTAGCTCTTAGAACTCCCCAATAAAATGGGGTACCTGAAAGGAAAAATATAACTCTAATTGAATTAGGAAGGTCATTATTGGTGGAGTCAAATTTTCCTGTCCATCAAGGCTGAAGTAGTTAACACTACCAACAATGTTCTGAATATGAGTCTTATCCACAAAACCAAGTTGAAGATACCTTAAGAGGTATTGAAAGGGAAGCCACCTATAGTTTCATATTTTAGGATATTTGGGTGTACTTGTTACATTCTCAATAATGGAAAGAGTCATCTTGCCAAATTTAAAAAGAAGGCTGATGATGACATATTTCTGGGATATTCATCATCTAGCAAAGACTATGTGTGCTATAATAAGAGAACTATCAAAATAAAAGAGTCTATGCATGTAGTCTTTCTTGAAGCTAATGAATTATCCATGGGGGAGGAAACTTCCCCGAAAAGCATTTTGTAGGAACAGGTCCCCCTAATTGCGAAGTTGGAGAGATTATCTATTAAGAAGAATAATAAAGAATCATCAGAAAAGCACCATCATCAACTGGAATGTGTTGAATCCAATTCTGATGATGAAGACCATATTGACATAATCAATAGTATAACCATTAATCCAGCTCATACTCAAGACCCAATAACTGAACAAGAATGTGCAGATGAGACTAATATAAATGAAGTATATGAAAAAATAATCCCTACACTTGGGGTAGCAAAAAAAGATCGAGAGAGGGCTATCCTTAGGGATCACCCCCAAACCCAAAGTGATAAGAGACGTCAATCTGGGTGTAAGAATAAGGAATCAACTTATAGCTGAGGCTATGCTACAATCTTTCCTTTCCTAATATGAAGCAAAGAAGTTTGAGGAAGCAGACAATGATCCCCACTAGATTATTGCTATATAAGAAGAGCTAGCTTAGTTTGAGAGAAATAAGGTTTGGTCACTAATGGAAGTGCCTAAAAATTACCCAATCATTGGAACAAAATGAGTATAAAGAGACAATTTGGACTCAAATGGGGTAATAGCCAGGAACAAGGCCAGACTAGTTACCCAAGGGAATATGCAGGAGGAAGGAATAAGTCATAACCAAAACTTTGCACCAGTTTCCTGACTGGAGACAATCAAGTTGCCTATACTGCCTAAAAGAAGATAATGTATATTAGATAGATGCAAATAGTGCTTTCCTAAATGGAACCCTGCAAGAATAGGTTTATGTTGAACAACCTCTAGGTTTTGTCAATCCAACTCATCCATCCTATTTTTTAAGATTAAATAAAGCACTATATTGTCTCAAGCAAGCACCAAGAGCCTAGTATGAGACCCTATCAACATTTTTCTTTTTACACTCTTTCACAAGATGAAAAGTAGATAAAACACTTTTCACAAGTGCACACAATGATCAGCTACTTATTGTCAAAATTTATGTGGATAATATTATTTTCATCTCCATAGATCTGGGACTTTGCAAAATGTTTGCTGACCTAATGCAGTGCAGATTTGAAATGAGTAGTATGAGGGAATTATCTTTCTTCCTTGATCTACAAGTGAAGTAAATTGATTAGAACATTTTCATATCCTAATCAAGGTATGCAAAAGAGTTGATCAAAAAATTTGGGATGAAAAATGGCTCCACAAAAAAACCCCATGACTATTAATATTGTCATTGATAGAGATGAGTTAGGTAAATCAATTTACCAAAAAATATATAGAGCAATCATTGGTTCTTTTCTCTACCTTACAACCAGTAGGTCAGATATTATGTTTGCCACAAGCGCGTGTTCTAGATTTCAGGTTGATCCAAAGGAGTTACACAAAAGTTCAATAAAAAGAATTTTAAGTAATCGTAGGTACACCTGAAATAGGGTTATGGTATCCTACAAAATCAGAATTTGAGCTATATGGATACTCAAATGTTGATTATGCAAGGTGTAGATTGGACAGGAAGATCACTTTAGGAACTTGCCAATTCTTGGGTGCTGGACCAATCTCTTGGTTTAGCAAGAAGCAAACGTCGGTCTTAACTTCCACATTAGAGGCTGTGTATAAAGTTGCTGGAAGTTGATGCTCCCAATTATTGTGGATGCAAAATCAGTTGCTTGACTACAACTTTGATTTCTCAAAATCCACAATATACTATGACAGTTCTAGTGCAATCTTCATTGCTTAAAATCCAGTATTGCACAACAAGACTAATCATATTGAGATCATACATCACTTCCTCAGGGACAATATCAAAAAAGGAAAAATATTCCTAGAATATGTGTCCACTGAAGATCAAAGGGCTGACATTTTTACTAAGCCTCTTGATGAGATCAAGAACAAACACTTCATTAATGCATTGAGCATGCTTGATGGATGTTAGTAAACCATACTATGACAAGCATAAATTGCACCTCTTACATAAACACATTACTGGGAAAAACAGCAAGAGACTTAAAAAATTTAAGTCTATATTCGACGTAATGTCTAGTGCAAGTCGGCGTAGCATTGAATTTTATTCAACGCAACATTTAAAGCCAATGAACATGAGGAGTTGAACATACTCGACACAACGTCGATATATCTCGTTGCATGTGCCAACAACTAAGCTGATATAATATGAGTTTAGTAATGTCGAGGTCTATTTGATGTACATTCGACTAAATAACGTGTGCTTAAAATTTCCTAAAGTGCGTTGTTTTGTGCCATAATTTCTCGACGTTTCAACCATTTCTATCAGACTTCTGTTATAACTTTCTTTCAAAACTCTTCATCTTCCCAGCTTAGTACCATTAAGTTCCCCTTTACTCGTGCTTTTTCAAGTGTTTCTGCAGGTACATCAATGACGACAAAGATGAATTCTAGATTTAGTGTCGATTTGGAATCCTTCACTGCTTTGGCAGAGAACTTCAAAGGAATTCTATAGCTCTTTACTAAAGCAGAGCTAAATAAACTAATTACAACAAGATGCCCACTATATGCTACAGAGCTCTCTAAGCTTATGAACTCTATCACAATTGATGAAGATGGCGCAATGATGGGCCAGATAACTAGGTTAGTTGTTTAGATTACTTAGAGATGTTTCATGTTACATTTGAACTTCCTGCTTGAGAAGGATATGCATAGATCTCCGACTCAGAGATAAAGGAGGTGCTGAAAAAGATGAGTTTTTCTAAAGATAAACCAATATATTTAAAAAACTTTTCTGAAGAATATGAGTTTCTTGCCCATATTGCGAGAAAAGGGCTGATATGTAAAATCTCAGCATTTGATGCGAGTTCGAAAGCTCAGTTGCATTTGATGGGAGCCTTTGTGCTAAGAAATAAAATTGACTAGGGCAAATGTTTTCTGCAACTGATAGGCCGTAAATAATGTATTAAGGAAAATGCATATATGACTTTTATGAGTGAAATCCTCAAGCATCAATATCCTTCATTATGTACATCTAAGGGAGTGAACATCCCCCTAAGGAAGATTGTCAATTGCTCTCTTTTCAAAAAGGACCAGACAGATTGTCAAGCTTGTGACTTAGAAAGAATCCACTCATCCATCATCTCCTCTAACTGATTCTCAAGAAAATGTCCAATAACACGATAATATATTACCATCCACTGATAATATTACAAACCCAACTATTTTTCCAACCTCAGCTCCCACTGAGCAGAGCAATATAATGCTTCTATTTCAAGTTTATAGCTAGTAACATCACTATAATCTTCCCTAGTCAGAGCAAATGTCTCAGCTTCCTCTTCCAATCCTGCATCACAACTTGAGGCTATTATCCTTCAAGTAATCCAACATGCATATGCCCCCTCACTAGCTTGATGAGTGAACATGTCTCACATTTCACCATTTCTTTTATGAATATGGTGACTCAGCTGGATAAAGTCAAAGAATCTATGAAGGTTGTACAAGAAAAGATGGCTTCCACTAGTATCACCAGATCTTTCTTAACCTCACTAGCTCATGAGGTTCAGAAGGGGGAGATTGTTGGGTCTATTGCCCACAATGTCCCAGATTTGAGGAAGTCAATCATGCCAATGATATACACAAAGCTGTATTTGATGTGTACTTCAGTTCATGCATGGAGGTTTGTCCTTGTAACAATGACTGGACAGGTGGACCCAAGATAACTAGCTGGAAAGGCAGAAATATAGCTCAGTCCACAAATGTTGAGTGAAGCCAAATCACTCAACGCTATAGCTCTAAAAGAGTTGAGAAAAGGCTAAAAAGTCAAAGCCTAACAAGTAGGGAAGCTGAAAAATGAATAAGGCAAAATGCGTTAAGTGATGTCAACTCACTCAACGCTATAGGGCATAATTCGTTGAGTATTGCTGCCTCAATCAAAGCTCCAAAGGTTTTGGCAAAGAAAATTCAGCTAAGTTTAGAAGCGTTGAGTGAGGCCAATTCACTGAACGCCATGCTGCCACAGTCAAAGACCAAAAAGTTGGACAAAAAAATTCGTCTAAGTTCATAGGCGTTAAGTCAACTCACTCAACACTATATGCAGATAACGTTGAGACAAGCTCAAGCAGTCAAAGCAAAAAAGGCAGAGCAGAATTTGACTATGTCCAAAAGCATTAAGTGAAGCCAGTTCACTCAATGCCTAGTCAAAACTTAAGGCAGAAGCAGAAAGCATTGAGTAAAGTTAACACACTCAATGCTTTCAAGAAGATGAAAGTTTTCTAAGTACAGAAGCGTTGAGTGAAGCCAATACACTCAATGACTCAACATGATTGGCAGAGTTCAGAATCGACTAAGGAAAATGGCATTGAGTGAGGACCATCCACTCAACGCGCTCAATGACTAGAGTGATTCTGAGAATTTGGCTAAGTCCATAAGTGATGATATCAGCCAAAGTCAACGAAAGTCAACCAAGTTCAAATTGCTTGCGGGAAAGCTACAGAACACGACAAATGGTGCTGAAGACCTACTATATGTCTTCTTTCATTAAAGCATGGTGTAGATGTCGACTGCAGGTGGTACCCACTACTTCTTGGAGCCATTAATCAGCGGAAGATAAAAAGGGATAGATTTTTGAGATTGAAAGGACCTTTTAGGGTTTTATTTTCTCTTCTCAAGTTATGGTTGGACTTCATCTTCTTTGCCATTGCTGTTGTGCAATAATTTGAAGTTAATCCAACTGAGATAAAAGTTCAGTTAGCTATAACATATTTCTTCTGCTACAACAAGTTCAGGTCAAGGTATGATAATGAAAGAGAGCAGAACACTTATGGTTTCTGCAGATTCAAGTTAGCTGTTTGAAGACTCGTTACTTAGCTAATCTCTAGTTTTCTTTAGTAGGGTTCAAAATAAGTTCTGAGTTTCTTCCAGCAGAGGCAGATATATTCTGAATCTATTTCTCTAGCTATTGTTAATATAGTTAGGGCTGAGATAACTCAGCTCTAGGGGTGGACACAAAGAAATTTCTCTATGTCAAGTTAATATAAAACATTTCTTTTTTGTAGGATCAAAGCTGTTGGATCTGAGTGTAGGAACTTTGGGTCTAAGGTAATATTTAATTGAATCTAAGCTGTAGGGCTTATTAAGCCTGAGGCAGGGCAAATTTGCCTGAGCTATAAGAGAGTAATATTATCTGAGTGTATGATCCAATTTGAATCTGAGTTGTATGTGATTAACTGATCACTAAGCTGTAAGGCTTAGTAGCCTGAGGTAGGAGATTCATTCTCTCTGAGTGTAGGGCACTTGTGCCTGAGGTAGGATCTGGCTGCATATCTTAGGTAGGATCTTTTGTGGATCTGAGGTATGGCTATCCTCCATTGCCTGAATTGTAGGGTTTAATAGCCTAAGGTATGTGATCTTTTGATCACTGAGTTATAGGGCCTAGTGCTTGAGAAGTCGGTTTTGGAGGAGACTGAGAGATGGAGAGGGATGTGAGGTGTAAGTTCTTTGGAGCTGAGTTTTTGGAGAAGTGCCTAGTCTAACAAGAAGTTAGATAGGTGGGAGGAGAGTGGATGTACCCATAATTTTGTGAATCACTATAAACTCTGTGTGTGCTTTTGTGTTTTATCTTGAAAGCTTTTAACTACTCACAAACCACACACTACACAAAAAAATAATAATAAAAATCAGAAACCTATTCACTCCCCCTCTAGGTTGCAAGATACCTTTAAACTAAAGACTTTCAAGTGGTATCAGAGGGAGGTTTCTAAAAAAGGATCTAACCATCTGAGTGATCTTCAAAGGTAGATACAGTCAGTCCGTATGGGTTCAAGAGTGAACTATAAGGAGCTAGGTGCCATGAAGCTTCCTATCTGCAGGAAATAAGGATTTGACATCTAGAAGGAGAGAGTTAGGTTGTTCATTGAAGCAGCTGACCCTAGAATCTTTATAATAGTTAAGGAGGGACCTTTCATCCCCATGGAAGTGTATGTTTAGGATGCTAATGTACAGATACCCAAGACTTATGCTATGATGACAAAGGATGAAGTCATTCTTGCCACTATGGATAAGAGAGCTTAGAATGCCATTGTCAGGGCAATTGATGATTCTACCTTTCAAAATCTGGTTCACTGCATAAATGTAAAAGACATGTGAGACACTCTAGTGATCTACATGGATGGAACAGAGGAGGTCAGAGATGATAGAAAGTCTATGCTCAAACAGGAGTATGAGGCTTTCAGACAGTCCAAGGGAGAGAGCATATCCACCTGCTATGAAAAATTCTTCAGTATATTAAATGAACTAATGACCTATGGAAGGGTCTTTAGTCATTATGAGCTAAATGATAAGTTCCTCAGATCCCTCACCAGAGATTGGGACACAAATATCTGTGCCATCAGAGAGGTGTCAAAGCTGGGTGACACTCCATGTAACGACCCCATCCATTAAATGACGTATAATAGAAGGTCCGGCCGGGGCCCCACACTATATGCCACAAACAGACGGTGAGGTCACAGGATAATACCAAACCATACGAATCCTAACTCAGAGCATTCTAGCGGAAGCTTGAAGTTACAACTTTGAACTCTACACAGGAATGTCCAATATATAAACCACCTTTATATATTACCACGGAATGTACACAAATACAAGAGTTTGGCCTTAAGGCCTTACAGTTCCTTTTTACATACAACATATTTTCCAAACCTCGGCGCGCAGGCCGGCCATACATGAGTAAAAGAGAGCAAATAAGCAAAACATTCTCTTAGCCCTCAAGGGCTAGCCGCAGCAGCAGCAGCAACAGCAGTAGGGCTTCAGCCCATCACTTACCACTTGGCTCTCCAGCACCTGCACGGGAACAATCCACCCAACCGGTGGCAAACAATGCAACGGTCAGCTTTCAGCTGACCCAATTATAACAATCCTACCCCTTTCTCGGGGCATGAGCATTCTTTCCCTGCAAGCATGACATCATCAAATAGCAACTATGTGCGCGCAGGCACATTCAAGCCATCACAACTATCGGCCACACGGCCCGACAGTCCGTGCACTCAGGGCACATTCTTGGTGTACCGGAATACCAGGGTCAACACCACCGTCTACACGGTATTTGAGCATTTTAGTCTTTCCGGCGCGCGGGCCTAAGACTCTCATTAGGCGCTCCAACAAAACCTATAACCAGGCTTCCAAGTCGGACGGACCTAACGCAGGTACGGATCAGCCACCCCCCGTTGCTCAAGTCGTCGTGCCACCTCGAATACGGAAGTATCCATGGCTATTTATAGGCGCGGGTCGGTTTCACCTTTCCTGTTCGGCAATCTGCCTTTTCATCGAGTTGCAGCCCAACGGCTCAACCGCTCATAAAGTGGCAACACACAGCCACAAGAGTTGCATCCAACCCTCTTCATTTCCTGGACATCATCCAGTACTTCCTGCTGCACCAAGCAACAGGTAGGCACAAGGCAACACAAGCCATAATCACGGAGCCTTCTCCGATATGCAAACAAGCATCACCAATCCAGACCATGTCCAGATGGGCTTCACACAGCATGCCTAGAGCCGTACTCCAATTCCGGCCTCTAACAAGGGGGACTTCACATATCTACCCCAAGGGACACCACAACCCACCGCACACTCGCGGGGAAGGGTTTTCCCTATGCAATGCAGAAAAGAAGGACTTCACATGTCCAAGGAGGGAGATCGTTACCCTTATCGATCTCTTCGGAGCCATCGAAAACTAGCCGGTGAGAAAGAACCGCAGCAGCCTTGCCGTCACAACGCCGGCTTTGGATCGCGAATCGGACCACGGGAACTCCGCCGGTGGCTTGCTCTCCTCCTCCTTCTTCTTCCTCCTCTCTCTTTCTCTCTTCCTTAAGCACAAATGAAGAATGACTTCTTCATTCTTCCCTCACGAATTAATCCAGCCAGGAAACCACCTGAGCCCTTGGATCAAAAGAGAGAATCTGAACGGCCACGATCTTCCCAAAAAACCCATTTTTTGGCTGACACGGCCTGTGACACGCCCGTGTCACAGGCCGTGTACCCTGAAGCGGCACACGCGGTTTTGAACCGACTGAATAACACGGGCATCGACACGCCCGTGTCGAACCTGACACGCCCGTGTCATTCTTGAGACACGCCCGTGTCCCCTGTTACACGGCACTCACCGATTTCCAAAACCAGTACACGGGTCGGAACACGGCAACTGACACGCCCGTGTCCAGCCTGACACGCCCGTGTTCACGGCCGTGTTCAAGGCCGTGTACGGCTCTGACTCGAATAGGCCAATTTCGAAAAATAATTCGGACACGCCCTGGGACACGCCCGTGTCGAAGGCCGTGTCCCAGGCTCGACGATCGTCGACTATCAATCGTTGACTAGCCTGAACACGCCCTGGGACACGCCCGTGTCCCAGGCCGTGTACACCCGACACGCCCTGGGACACGCCCGTGTCCCAGGCCGTGTCAAACAGCCTGCTACTCAAACTTCATGCTGAGTCTTTTTGGGGTCTTTTTGGGGTGTTACAACCCTCCCCCCTTAATAAAATTTCGTCCCGAAATTTGCACGGTAAGGAAACAAGAACCAGCAATGCTATACCTCTGTTATAACAAAACGTACACGGTCTACAGTTTATACAAATAACTCGGGAAATTCAGCTCGCATGGTCTGCTCTCGCTCCCATGTTAGCTCTTCACGACCACAATTGTCCCATCGGACCTTGACCATCCCGATCACTTTGTTCCGCAACTGTTTCTCGGCTCGATCCTCGATCCGAATGGGTCTAACCCTCGTCGTTAGCCCATACTCGACCGGTACCCGATCATTCTCCACTACTTGAGCTGGATCCTTCACCGCTTTCCGAAGGACTGAGATGTGAAATACATCATGTAATCCACCCAAGTCCGCTGAAAGTGCTAGTCGATAAGCAACTTCCCCAACTCCCTCCACCACCTCAAATGGACCAAGATACCTCGGACTTAGCTTTTTCAAACGCCGAATCCTGGACACGCCTTTGAAGGGTTTGATCTTCAAATATACCCAATCACCCACTGCGAACTCCACGTTCCGATGTTTGACATTGTAGTACTTTGCTTGACGATCTTGGGCTATCAATAGCCTCTCCCGAATAGAGCGAATGAGCGAGGTAGCTTCTTCGACTTCCTTTTTCCCACTCAGCTTAGATTCGCCTGCTTCTGCCCAAGCTAACGGTGTACGACATTTCCGACCATATAAAGCTTCAAATGGTGCCATACCAATACTCGCTTGGTAGCTATTATTATAGGCAAATTCGACAAGAAATATATAATCTTCCCATCTCTTACCAAAGTCTAGGGCGCACATGCGGAGCATGTCCTCCATCGTCCTGTTGGTTCGTTCAGTCTGGCCATCCGTTTGGGGATGAAAGGCCGTACCAAACGCTAACTTTGTACCCAACATTTGATGAACGAGCCGCCAATCATTCGATGTGAACCGCCCATCACGGTCACTAACGATGCTCCGAGGAACACCGTGCAGTCGAACAACTTGCTCCACATAAAGCTTGGCCAAGGTTTCCACTGAATCGTCTCTTCTATTTGGAAGGAAGTGCGCCACTTTTGTCAACCGGTCCACAATAGCCCAGATTGAATCATGACCGCGTTGAGATCTCGGCAACCCGTGCACGAAATCCATCGAAATATCATTGAACTTCCACTCCGGAATAGGTAACGACTTCAAGAAACCGCCAGGCTTCTGGCATTCTGCTTTCACCAACGCACAGGTGTTGCATTTAGCCACATAATGTGCGACATCTCTCTTTAGTCCGGGCCACCAGAACAGCTTTTTCAGATCTCTATACATCTTTGTGCTCCCTGGGTGAACTGAGTACTTTGCAAAGTGAGCTTCGTACATCAACTCTTCCCTCAATTTACCCACACTTGGGACGCACACTCGACCATTTCTTCGTAACAACCCGTTATCCCAAGAGAATTGGTCCTCCGGCCCATCTTTTGCATAGCGCTGGAGACTTTCATCAAGCTCCGTTGCTCGCCGAACTCTATCCGTAAGGTCATACTGCACCTCCGTCCAGTTCAAGCATGCATCTGTTGACGAACCCTTGTCAACACAATATATCTCCAATGCTTCCAATTCTTGGATCAAACGCTGATCATGCCTCTGCAACCAGCTTTCCCGTACCGGAGTCTTCCGACTCAAAGCATCAGCGACCACATTTCCCTTCCCGGGAGTATAGTGAATCTCGAAGGTGTAGTCCCCAAGGAACTCCATCCATCTTCGTTGTCGGATATTCAGATCCTTCTGATCCAACAAATACTTTAGGCTTTTATGATCCGTATAGATATCCACTTTAACGCCATATAGATAGTGCCGCCACAACTTGAGCGCAAAGATTACCGCCGCCAACTCCAAATCATGGACTGGGTAATTCCGCTCATGCACTTTCAACTGACGCGAGCCATAAGCAATCACTTTACCAAATTGCAGAAGAACGCAGCCTAAGCCGCTCCCGGAAGCATCACTATAGATCTCATACCCATCGGTACCACATGGCGATGTCAACACAGGCGCCGTGGTCAAACGACTCTTCAAGTCTTCAAAAGCTCGCGCGCACTCCGGCGTCCAAATGAACTTTTGATCTTTTCTCGTCAGTGTGGTCAGAGGTAAAGCAATCCGTGAGAAGTTTTCCACAAACCGTCTATAGTAGCCCGCAAGTCCAAGGAAGCTCCTGACCTCGGCCACTGAAGACATCACTGGCCAATCTCGAATGGCACTTATCTTAAACGGATCCACCACGATACCTTCTCCGCTTACCACATGGCCTAAAAAGGCTACTGAAGAGAGCCAGAACTCACACTTTGAGAACTTGGCATAAAGTTTATTCCTCCGTAGGGTATGCAAGACCAACCGCAAATGGTTTGCGTGATCCTCTTCCGACTGAGAGTATACTAAGATGTCATCGATAAACACAATAACAAACAAATCTAGGTACTCTCGGAACGTTCGATGCATTAGGTCCATAAATACCGAAGGCGCATTACATAGGCCAAACGGCATTACCGTGAACTCATAATGACCGTAGCGTGTTCCAAACGCCGTCTTGGGAATGTCACCTTCCCGAATCCTTAGCTGATAATATCCCGATTTCAAATCCAACTTGGAATAGACCGTTGATCCTGCCAGCTGATCAAAGAGGTCATCAATCCGCGGGATCGGATATTTATTTTTCTCCGTCAGCTTGTTCAACTCGCAGTAGTCAATACACAACCGTAAGCTACCGTCTTTCTTTTTCACAAAGAGAACAGGCGTGCTCCAAGGTGACATACTTGGGCGTATATATCCCTGCTCCAACAACTCTTGTAATTGGACTTTCAACTCAGCCATCTCTTTTGGCGCGACACGATATGGAGAGCGGGCCACAGGTTTCGCACCTGGCACCAACTCAATAGAGAAGTCAATCTCCCGCTGGGGTGGTAACCCAGGAAGATCTTTAGGAAACACGTCGGCAAACTCTGACACAACTAGCACTTCACCGACACTGGCCTTTGGCTCAACAGCCTGAATTAGCGTGAAGAATAACTCCGCGCCCTTCCGAACAGCATTGACGACTTGGAGTGCAGACAACAACGTCCCGCTAACTCCTCGCATACCAGCGAACTTTGTCACAAGCCCGGTATTCTGGCCCAGTGTAACCTCCTTGGAGTTGCAATCAATAAAGGCACGCTGCTCCGAGAGCCAGTCCATACCAAAGATCACATCAAACTCCGATAACGGTAGCACAGCTGCACTCAAACCGAAATCCCGACTCCCTATTTGCACATCCACATCGCAAGCCCTATCCGCAAGCATCACACAGCCATTCGGCAATAACACCCTTGTACTATCCACCGTCACATGACTCGGTACCCCAATTCGAGATACGAAATCCTCAGACAGAAAAGAATGCGAAGCACCCGTATCAAACAGGGCTCTGGCTAAATGATTCCGAATCAGGACAAAGCCTGCAGCACATACATCATGCACAAGCTAAACATAACCAAAAACAAGAGCACCAGCAAGTAAACTAAATCAACTCGTACCTGTGACGACGTCACTTTGCTTAATCGCTTCCTGTTGGCCAAGTTGATAGATTCGGGGCTGCGCCTGGGATGCAGAGGAATCAACCACCGCTTTGCCCTTCTCAGCATAAGACGCACCGCACCCGTCTTCTTGTCCCCTTTGGGCTACACAACCCGACAGTCACGAGCTATATGCCCTACCCGGCCACAGTTATAGCATGTACGAGAATCCGGCCTCGATGTCGCTCCCGACACAACGGTCGTAGTCACTTGCCCAGATGGCTTGGACCTCTTGTCCCCTTTCTTCTGGTAAAACGACTTGCTCGGGCGAGGTGCTTGAAACTCTGGCTTCGACGCAACCAAGCCCTTGTTCCCTTGCACTCGCCTCATGTCCTTCTCCAACACGCACGCAGTATAAACCAACGCCTGAAACCCTTGGTTCACTGAACTCGAAAGCAGGAATCGCAACTCATCCCGCAATCCTTCATAGAACCGATTCGTTTTCCTTTGGTCATCCGCGAAGATTGTTCCCGCATATCGTCCCAACCTGATAAACTCATGCAAGTAGACATCCACACTATCTTCCCCTTGCTTTAACCGTTGGAACTCATTTTCCATTGCAATGCGTTGCGCCGCTGGGACATGTTTCGCCAGAAATATCCGAGAGAACTCCTCAATCGACACTTGCGTTAATTGCCTGCCCGCCAAATGGTGTACCTCAACCTCGTCCCACCACAACCGCGCCTCTCCTTCAAGCATGAAGGTGGCCAAGGTGACCTTGAGAGTTTCCTCCGCCCTGATCGCTATCATTATCCGCTTGACACGCGATAACCAATCCTCTGCCTGCATTGGGGATCCCATTCCCGTAAACGTAGGCGGACTGAAGCTCATGAATTGCTTCAACTGTCGGTCAGCTGCTCGAGGATCTACAGCCTCAACCGGCTCGGGTCGTACCACAACACGAACTGGGTCCACTGCCGGTTGCGCTTGCCCGGTCGGCTGAATCATGGCAAATAGCGCCTCAGCAACTAAGCGAACAGTTTCCGCAGATGGAGGAGGTGTTGGCACCTTAGCTGGTGCCGCACTCTCATCAGAGCGCTGGGGCTCAGACTGCCCAGCACCACTACCTGTCACCTATAGGTGGACAAGACACACATTAGCGAACGTATGCAAGCAAAACAACACAAAAAGGAACGCGCAGATTCCTCAAACAAGATTTTGTACATTCCTTAGTGGACATTCCAGAGTTCATTAGCGTTATAGCAGGTCGCACAAACACGTGCTCTCCACCCCACAAAAGAATTCGACCACGAATTTGAAAGAGGAAGACCGACAAAAGCTGATACCAAAATGTAACGACCCCATCCGTTAAATGACGTATAATAGAAGGTCCGGCCGGGGCCCCACACTATATGCCACAAACAGACGGTGAGGTCACAGGATAATACCAAACCATACAAATCCTAACTCAGAGCATTCTAGCGGAAGCTTGAAGTTACAACTTTGAACTCTACACAGGAATGTCCAATATATAAACCACCTTTATATATTACCACGGAATGTACACAAATACAAGAGTTTGGCCTTAAGGCCTTACAGTTCCTCTTTACATACAACATGTTTTCCAAACCTCGGCGCGCAGGCCGGCCATACATGAGTAAAAGAGAGCAAATAAGCAAAACATTCTCTTAGCCCTCAAGGGCTAGCCGCAGCAGCAGCAGCAACAGCAGTAGGGCTTCAGCCCATCACTTACCACTTGGCTCTCCAGCACCTGCACGGGAACAATCCACCCAACCGATGGCAAACAATGCAACGGTCAGCTTTCAGCTGACCCAATTATAACAATCCTACCCCTTTCTCGGGGCATGAGCATTCTTTCCCTGCAAGCATGGCATCATCAAATAGCAACTATATGCGCGCAGGCACATTCAAGCCATCACAACTATCGGCCACACGGCCCGACAGTCCGTGCACTCAGGGCACATTCTTGGTGTACCGGAATACCAGGGTCAACACCAGCGTCTACACGGTATTTGAGCATTCTAGTCTTTCCGGCGCGCGGGCCTAAGACTCTCATTAGGCGCTCCAACAAAACCTATAACCAGGCTTCCAAGTCGGACGGACCTAACGCAGGTACGGATCAGCCACCCCCCGTTGCTCAAGTCGCCGTGCCACCTCGAATACGGAAGTATCCATGGCTATTTATAGGCGCGGGTCGGTTTCACCTTTCCTGTTCGGCAATCTGCCTTTTCATCGAGTTGCAGCCCAACGGCTCAACCGCTCATAAAGTGGCAACGCACGGCCACAAGAGTTGCATCCAACCCTCTTCATTTCCTGGACATCATCCAGTACTTCCTGCTGCACCAAGCAACAGGTAGGCACAAGGCAACACAAGCCATAATCACGGAGCCTTCTCCGATATGCAAACAAGCATCACCAATCCAGACCATGTCCAGATGGGCTTCACACAGCATGCCTAGAGCCGTACTCCAATTCCGGCCTCTAACAAGGGGGACTTCACATATCTACCCCAAGGGACACCACAACCCACCGCACACTCGCGGGGAAGGGTTTTCCCTATGCAATGCAGAAAAGAAGGACTTCACATGTCCAAGTAGGGAGATCGTTACCCTTGTCGATCTCTTCGGAGCCATCGAAAACTAGCCGGTAAGAAAGAACCGCAGCAGCCTTGCCGTCACAACGCCGGCTTCGGATCGTGAATCGGACCACGGGAACTCCGCCGGTGGCTTGCTCTCCTCCTCCTTCTTCTTCCTCCTCTCTCTTTCTCTCTTCCTTAAGCACAAATGAAGAATGACTTCTTCATTCTTCCCTCACGAATTAATCCAGCCAGGAAACCACCTGAGCCCTTGGATCAAAAGAGAGAATCTGAACGGCCACGATCTGCCCAAAAAACCCATTTTTTGGCTGACACGGCCTGTGACACGCCCGTGTCACAGGCCGTGTACCCTGAAGCGGCACACACGGTTTTGAACCGACTGAATAACACGGGCATCGACACGCCCGTGTCGAACCTGACACGCCCGTGTCATTCTTGAGACACGCCCGTGTCCCCTGTTACACGGCACTCACCGATTTCCAAAACCAGTACACGGGTCGGAACACGGCAACTGACACGCCCGTGTCCAGCCTGACACGCCCGTGTTCACGGCCGTGTTCAAGGCCGTGTACGGCTCTGACTCGAATAGGCCAATTTCGAAAAATAATTCGGATACGCCCTGGGACACGCCCGTGTCGAAGGCCGTGTCCCAGGCTCGACGATCGTCGACTATCAATCGTCGACTAGCCTGAACACGCCCTGGGACACGCCCGTGTCCCAGGCCGTGTACACCCGACACGCCCTGGGACACGCCCGTGTCCCAGGCCGTGTCAAACAGCCTGCTACTCAAACTTCATGCTGAGTCTTTTTGGGGTCTTTTTGGGGTGTTACACTCCAGCTCACACCATATTTAGAAAGCTTCTCTCTTATGAGATGCAACTAACTGTCAGGAAAGATAAAGAGACCAACTGCATGTCTCAGGCCAAAGAGAAGTACGTGGCTTTCAAAGCTGAAGGCACAAGGAAAAGTAGGAGAAAGACTCCTTCCCCTCTTAGAAGACCAGCTGAGTCAGACTACTCTGAGCCAGAATCATCATAAAACATCATGTCTTATGAGTACTTTGATGTATTCTCCAGGCATCTCCAGAGGCTGATGAAGAAGAAGCACTGAAAGAGTAGCTCTTCTCATCAACACATCACATGAAGAAATGCTCTAAGGAGGACATGTATGGTTCTAAACCTAGTAAATAGATTTCTTCTAAAATTATCTGTTAGTGCTGCAACAAGCCAGGGCATGTCATTGCTGATTGCCCTGTGAAGAGAAGAGAGGATTGTGAGAAGAATTAACACCAAAAGAATAAGGGCGAGAAAGAAAAGTCATTTATGGTAAAGAAAGAGAAGAGTTGGGAAAACTCATCATCATCAGAATCTGAAGAAGAGGATGCCTATATTGGGCTAGTTTCTGATGTTACTGATAAGGAAAATGTAGCAGCAGATAAAGACTATTCTTCTACTAGGATAGAAATCAGGTCCCCTCTATCACACTCAGACAGTGACTCAGAGGTGGATGAGGATGAAGAAGATGCCTACATCAACTATGGGCTGATGGCAATAATTAATGAGGAATCTAGCAAGGATCAGCCTGGTCAAAGTAAGGTACATTCTTTATATAGTTCTGAGTCTGGGTATGAGACTAGTCCCTATACAGAAGCCTCTTCATCTAGTGTTGAAGATGATTCTAGTTCAGAAGGTGATGTCAATCAACTGATTGAAAAGTATGGTAAACTTTTGGATTCCTTTAAGAAGTGTAAGAAGTTGACTAAGAAGCAGGCTAAGGAGATTTTATCTCTTCAGCCAGCTGCTTCCCAGCTTGTTGAAACAACATCTGTGCTGAATCAGATAATGAGGGAACTTACCCAACTGAAAACCCTTTCAGGCATCCAGATGGAGGCCATCAAGATCAAGAATAGTATCATTAGAGATCTTGAAGAGAAGCTCTAGAGGGAGAAAAGTATTGTGTGCAGTTTCTCTAAGCCAAATACAGTGTTGCCCTTGATAGACTCCTTCTCATAGAAGGGTAAGTAGGGGTTGGATTTCAAGGGTAACACACGAGCTGACAATCCCAAAGGGAAAGGGAAAATTCTTGTCGTGCCAATGGATTCAAGTCCACCTATCCCTTTTAAGAAGGTGATATTCCCTTTAAATAGGTATGACCAAGAAAGTATATATGGTCACTGTATGAATGGTGCTTACACAAGTAGGAAAAAAGATGTTCTCAGCCATTATGGAAGATATAATAGAGTGAGTGCCTCTAAGGATTCCCATGAAGAAACTCAAATGGCCTATCAAGGACCATTTGTTTTTTATGCTACAGCTTCCTATCTCAAGGATGTGGCTGCAAATAATTTTCAGAACCTATCAGCAAAGAATCTGACTAAGGGTCAGTCTGTTAGCAAGCCTAATGTGGCTGTTTCTGATGCTATCATGAACATGTTATCTGGAATGAAAAGTGCTGCTGGTGGCACTCAAAGCAGGCCATATAAGCCAGCTAGAAGACTTACCTTCAGTCAAATCCATGCTTAAAAGAATCAGAAAATGGCTGATGCACCTCTTCCTTCTGTCAAGACAGCAGTTATTTCAACTATAGGGCCTGCACAGAAAAGAAGATACAACATACATGATTGTTGGTGCTATGGCAAGGTAGGGCATTATTCTATTGACTGTTGGCAGAACCCAAATATGGTCAGAGCTAGAGTCAGTCCACCATTCAGAAAATTTGTTGGTGGTCATGTTCAGTTTCAGACTAACATGCACCTATGACCCAATAGATATTGGGGGTCCTAAGGCTAACTAATTTATGTCTTGCAAGTTAGCCACACCCCTATATGGTAGTTGGATAGTGGCTGTTCCAGGCATAGGACTGGGACAAGGAGCAACATAAAAGAGTTCACTGTAGTGAAAGATGGACCCAAGATTATCTTTGGTGTTTCAGATAGAGGGGTGACAAGAGGCTATTGAAAGATAACCAATGACGTAGTCACCGTCATAAAGGTGGCTTATATTGAAGGGTTGCAACACAAACTTATAAGCATAAGACAACTCTCTGATCTTGGCTTTGTTATTATCTTCTGCAATGATGAGTGCCTTATTAAGAGGTCAAGTGATCAAGAGGTCATCTTGACAGGCACTAGGAGTGGAAATATTTATTGCTTAAACTTTCTGTATCTTGATTCAGACTCTCCTATTTGTCTAGTGGCAAATGAGAAAGTCTTATATTGTATCCAATGGCACAATAGCCTAGCTCACTTGAATTACAAGACTATTGACATGCTCTTTAGCCATGAGCTAGTTAGGAATGGTCCAAATGTGAAATGCACCAAAGAGGCCATTTGCTCAGCATAAAAAAAGGGCAAGCAAACCAAAGCTTCCTTCAAGGGCATTGTGACCAAAGACTCTGTGAGGTGTTTATACTTCTTGTATAGGAACTTGTTTGGTCCTATGTCAGGTTACAGTTTTGGTAGGAAGGTCTACACCCTTGTGGTGGTTGATGACTATTCCAAGTTCACTTGGATGTTCTTTCTTAAGAAAAAGAATGAAACCATTGATTTATTCATGAAGTTTGTCAAGAAAATTCAGAATGAGCTTGATAGTTTAGTGATCAAAATCAAAAGTGACCATGGGATTGAATTCCTGTCTGATAGCATGACATGGTTCTTTGAAGAGCATGGGATTCATCAAGAATTCTCTTCACCTAGAACACCCCAGCAAAATGAGAATGTTGAGAAGAAAAATTGAACTCTCATAGAGGCTGGAAGGACTTTATTGAGTGACGTATCTCTCCCAAAATATTTATGAGCTAAGGCAGTTAACCCTGTATGTCATGTCCTCAATCGAGCTATATCACCAAGAGCCACAAGAAAACTCCATATGAGATCTTTTAGGGCAGAAAACCAAACCTGAGCTATCTCAGAATCTTTTGTAGTAAGTGTTATGTGCTTTATAAGGGAAAGTCCTATGTGATTAAGTTTGTTGTCATTTACTTTGATGAGATCTTTATTAGGTACAATAATCATAGTAAAGCATATAGGATATACAACTTGAAAAGCCAAGTTGTAGAAGAATCTGTGCATATAGTCTTTGATGAGTCTAGCATGATTAACATGGAGCTGCCAAGATCCTCTACTTGTACTACAGGGACAGAACAGATGATGGACAATTTGACCATCATGGAAGCAACTCTAGTTATCCAAGATGAAGTGGTTATTCTAGAAGAGTCTCAGGTACTGATGTAGTAGATGAAGATCAGCAAGAAGCCACACTTGAAGCTGTTGCTGAGAGAAGATTTCCACAAGCAATTAGGCACTTAAGAGATCATCCAGCACACCAAATTATTGGTGAAGCAAGACATGGAGTTGTGACAAGAAGCAAGAGCCATAATACAGCAATGTATGCAAGCTTCTTGACACAGGTGGAGCTAAAGAAATTTGAAGAGGCAAACATAGATCAGTTCTGGATTATTGCTATGCAAGTAGAACTAAACTAGTTTAAAAGGTGTAAAGTCTAGAAGTTGATTCCCAGACCAGTAGGACATAATGTCTTTAGAGTCAAGTGTATTTATAGGAATAAACTTGATGAAAATGACATTATAATCAAGAACAAGGCTAAACTGGCAGCTAAGGGGTACAAGCAAGAAGAATGTATCGACTTTGATCAAACCTTTGACCCTATAGAATGATTGGAAGCCATCATACTATTCCTTGCATATGCTGCACACAAGGGATTCAAAGTCTACCAGATGGATGTGAAGTCAGCCTTCCTGAATGGTGACTTAAAAGATGAAGTCTATATTGAGCATCCTCCAAGTTTTGTTGTTCCTAACTCTCCTGATTCTTTTTATAGACTTAGGGAAGCTCTCTATGGGCTAAAACAAGCTCCCAGAGCATAGTATGAGACCTTGTCCACTTTCCTCATTGAGAATAAGTTCTCAAAGGAAAAGATAGACAAGACCCTATTCATAAGGGAATCTAAGGGGAAGACTATCATAGTCTAGATTTATTTAGATGCCATAATCTTGGGATCTACTGATGACATCCTTTGCAGGAAGTTTTCCAAACTTATGCAAGGGAAGTTTGAGATAAGCAGTATGGGTGAACTTAATTTCTTCTTGGGCCTCCAAGTAGGATAGACTGATGATGGATTGTCCATATCCTAGTGTAAGTTCACCAGGGAGATGATAAAAAAGTTTGGTATGGAGAATTCCTCCACCATGAGAACTCCCATGGGATCAAGTATGCCTGTATGAAAATATGAAGCAGGAAAACCTGTTGATGAAACATTGTATAGAGGGATAATTAGCTCCCTTCTATATCTTATTGTAAGTAGGTCAGACATTATGTATGCTACATGTGTTTGTGCTAGGTATCAGTCTTGATCTAAAGAATCTCACTACTCTGCTACTAAGAGGATTTTGAGGTATCTTAAGGTCACACCAGATCTTGGCCTATGGTACCCTAGGAATGAGAAATTTGAACTAATAGGCTATTCAGATGTAGATTTTGCAGGCTGCAAAGAGGATAGGAAGAGCACTTTTGGCACCTGTTAATTCTTGGGAGGAAGGTTAGTGTCTTGGAGCAGTAAGAAGCAAATAAGTATTATTATATCAACTACAGAGTCAGAGTACATTTCAACAGGGAGCTGCTATGCTTAGTTACTATTGATTTAACATCATCTCCAGGACTATAACATTCAGATAAGTAGAAGTCCCTTATATTATGATTCTACTAGTATAATCTCAATTGCTAGGAATCATGTCTCTCACAGTAGGACTAAACACATTAAGATTAGATATCATTTCATTAGAGAGCATGCAGAATGTGAAGATATCAACCTTGAATTTATTCCTACAGGCAAGCAAGTGACTGACATCTTCACTAAGCCACTAGATGAAGCTAAGTTTAACAGCTTCAAATTTGAATTGGGTATGTTGAACCTAATATAGCTTCAGTTGCTCCTCATGATTATTTCTGTGTTGCAGGTTATACTATTCTCTTGTATGAAGAAAAGTCCTTCAATCTATTGGAGACTTTTCAAAATAGGAAACCTTAATTGGTATCAAGTTAAGCATATCTATCAAGTGGTCTACTGACTGATATAGACTAGCAGGTCTACCATGAAACATGATAAATGTTGATTCAGTTGAGGGGGAGCAAATAGAGCACTTGCAAAAGTAGATTCATATGGTTACCTATAGAGATGGAGCAACACAACACCAGCACACTCAAGTGGGTGATCTGCTGAGAGGGATGTTTATATATACAAGGGGGTGCAGATTATAGGTGCCTCCCTAACTATTTTCCAGCAGTCAAAAAGGGGGAGGATATGAAGTAACGTCAAATACAAGAAGATATACAAGTGGTATCAGCACTAGGTAACAACAATACATGGGCAGCAGGTGTGATGATGATCACTATGCAGGCAAAAAAGTGTGGTAACTATAACTTGTTCTATAGTTATATGTTTTCTAAATTATTGTGTTATTGCTACATATGTTAGTTTATGTCACTGACTCAGGATTTTGATTGAGGGTTTTGACTTATTCAAATAGGGGGAGATTGTTTGATCCATTGCCCACAATATCCCAGATTTGAGAAAATCAATCATGTCAATGATATACACAAAGTTGTATTTGATGTGTGTTTAAGTTCATCCATGCAGGTTTGTCCTTGTAACATTGGCTGGACAGGTGGACCCAAGATAACTAGCTAGAAACACAGAAAAATATCTAAGTCCACAGGCATTGAGTGAAGCCAATTCACTCAATGCCATAGATATAAAAGAGTTGATAAAAGGCTGAAGAGTCAAAACTAACAAGTAGGGAAGTTGAAAAAAACTAAGGCAAAATGCATTGAGTGATGTCAACTCACTCAATGCCATAGGGCATAATTCGTTGAGTATTGCTCTCTCAGTCAAAGCTCTAGAGGTTCCGGCAAAGAAAATTCAGCTAAGTCCAAAAGCATTGAGTGAGGCCAATTCACTCATCGGCATGCTGTCGCAGTCAAAGCCAAAAAAGTTGGACAAAAAAATTTGTTTAAGTCCACAAGCATTGAGTTAAGTCAACTCACTCAACACCATATGCAGATAGCGTTGAGACAAGCTCAAGTAGTCAAAGCCAGAAGGCAGGGCAGAATTTGACTAAGTCCAGAAGTATTGAGTGAAGCTAGCTCACTCAACGCCTTGTCAAAAGTTAAGGCAAAAGCAGAAAGCGTTGAGTAAAGTCAACACACACAATGCTCTCATGAAGATGACAGTTTTCTAAGTACAGAAGCATTGAGTGAAGCCAATACACTCAACGCCTCAGCATGATTTGTAGAGTTCAGAATTGACTAAGGCAAATGGCGTTGAGTGAGGGCTATCCACTCAACGCACTCAACACCTGGAGTGATTCTGAGAATTTGGCTAAGTCCATAACGGATGACATCAGCCAAAGCCAACGAAAGTCAACCAAGTTCAAATTGCTTGCGGTAAAGCTACAAAACACAACAAATGGCGCTGAAGACCTACTGTACAGTGTCTTCAATTAAAGCATGGTGCAGATGTCGACTGCAGGTGGTCCCCACTACTTCTTGGAGCCGTTAATCGGCGGAAGATAACAAAAGATAGATGTTGGAGATTGAAAGGAACTTTTAGGGTTTTATTTTCTCTTCTCAAGTTGCGTCAGTACTTCATCTTCTTCACTATTACTGTTGTGCAAGAGCTTGAAGATAATCCAGTAGAGATAAAAGTTCAGTTTGTTGTAGCATATTTCTTCTGCTACAGCAAGGTCAGGTCAAGGACTGATAAAGAAAGAGAGCAAAACACTCAAGGTTTCTACATATTCAAGTTAGCTTTTTGAAGACTCGTGACCTGGCTAATATTCAGTTTTCTTCAGCAAGGTTCAGAATCAGTTCTGATTTACTTCTAGCGGAGGCAGATATTTTCTGAAGTTATTTCTCTAGCTGCTGTGAAGATAGTTAGGGCTGAGATAATTCAGCTCTTGTGGTAGACATAGAGATATTTCTCTGTGTCAAGTTAATATAAAACATTTCCTTTCTGTAGGATCAAAGCTATTAGATCTGAGTATAGGACCTTTGGGTATAAGGTAAGATTCAATTGGATCTGAGCTGTAGGGCTTGTTAAGCTAGAGGTAGGGCACATTTGTCTGAGTTATAGTAGTGTAATACTCTCTGAGTGTAGGATCTTATTTGGATCTGAGTTGTAGGTGGTCAGCTGATCACTGAGCTGTAGGACTTTTGAGCCTAAGGTAGGAGAGTCATTCTCTCTGAGTGTAGGGCACTTGTGCCTGAGGTTGGACCTGGCTGTAGATTTGAGGTAGGATCCCTTGTGGATCTGAGGTAGGTCTATCCTCCATAGCCTGAGTTGTAGGGCTTAATACACTGAGGTAGGTGATCTTTTGATCACTGAGTTGTCGGGTATAGTTCCTAAGAAGTTTTTATTTGAGGAGACTGAGAGATCCTGAGTGATCTGAGGTGTAAGCTCTTTGGAGCTGAGTTTTTGGAGAAGTGCCTAGTCTAACAAAAAGTTAAATAGGTTGGAGGAGAGTGGATGTACCCATAATTTAGGGAACCACTATAAACTCTGTGTGTGCTTTTGTGTTTTATCTTGAAAGCTTTTAACTGCTCACAAACCACACACTATGCACAAAGATAATAATAAAAATTAGAAAACCTATTCACCCACCTCTAGGTTGCAAGCTATCTTGAAACTAAAGACATTCAGAGATGTCTGCGGAAGTCCAACCCATGAAACCATTAGAAGAAGATTAGACTCAGAGTAAAGAAGCCAAAGAAGCTTTGATGAAGGGGAAGCTAATAATCAACTGGCTCAAATCCCTTTAGTTGCACTTAAGGGGGGAGTGATCCAAACAGGGGGAGAAAGACTCAACTAATATTCTACAATTTACAAGGGAAGCAGTTTAAGTGGCTTGTTAAAAGGATCCTACAATTTAGGGGGAGAATCAGAATAAAACAGATGTAGAGCATCCAACATCAGTTCAAAAGAAACTTCTTCAATCTTCCAGGAAAAAAATTGAACTCTGATAAGGATATAGTTTAAAAGCTCCTAAAGGTGATATATATACATACATACTGAAACCATATACTCCTGGGAGTCATTTGTTACGCAACAATTATTCTATATAATTTATTCATAAGCATATAATTCAGTTGCCAATCATGCATATGTCCTTGCATTCATTAGTGTCCTTTACTTATGTTTATTCAGAAG
Organism: Platanthera zijinensis; assembly: GCA_039513925.1. Lineage (NCBI taxonomy): Eukaryota > Viridiplantae > Streptophyta > Magnoliopsida > Asparagales > Orchidaceae > Platanthera > Platanthera zijinensis. Next base: position 205,771,777 of record CM077082.1, on the reverse strand, counting down.
CATTCTATGTACTTCATGTTTTATTTTTGTAAAATCACGATTCAAACTTTGTAAAATTTGTTAAGTTAAATAAGGGGGATTGCTGGAAAAACGCTGATGATATAACTTTATAAATTACATTAAAGTGATTTTATATCCTAGGTTGAATTACACATGTTGTATAGAGAGGGTAATATTATCTTAGAAGTCCTAGGAAGTTAGTAGAGTCAAGGAAATGAACTAGGCACACTGAATTGAAGAAGAAAACTATGAAAAGAGATCTTGTGTCGACTAGAACTCAACGCAACGTCAGTTGGATAACGATGTTACTTTGACAAGAATTCAAAGCAACTACATATGATGCAATGGACACTACTTCAGAATAGAAGTCGATACATACGTCAATAAGAAATCGACGCAAATTTGACTGCATACTTGTTTTATACCGAAGGAAGAAGTCAATGATACATTTACATGAAGTCAATGTAGCGTCGAATATAGTCAAGAATAGAAATATTCAGAGGATTACTTCATTCTTAATTCAAGGAACTTCTATGGAATTTATTCTAACAATTCTAACCATTGGGAGATAGAATAAGGAAAAGATTCTTCTTCCAGATTCAATGACAAATTCATAGAAAGTTTTTGATCAAAAAATCGAGCTTGATGGAAGTATTTTAGGATAAAATATGTCAACATTCCTTCTAAAGATTTCATGCTATGAAAGGGCAATTCAAAATCTTCCAGTAATGATATAATCACAAAAAAAAATTGAAAGTGAAGCAACAGATATACAAAAATGGAACATAGACTAATAGTCGATTGTTTTTCATCTTCTTGATCTTCTCAACCTTCATCCTTCTCTGCTAGTGCTAGGACACCTAATCTACAATAACATTTAGATAAGCTGATTGGATCCAAAGCTGATAACCCCTCCAAATCTTCTATCAAAAAGGGGTTCATCATATTGAAGGATCATGAACACTTATTGTCAAACAATCCTCAGATTCTTACTGACAGGACTCATCAAAAAGAATTCTTGTTCTCAGCCTTCTCTCTTACTAAACCTCTCTTTTGTATTAACTGAGTAGCGAGTTTTTAGAATCCTTTTTCAAAGGATTTAGGTTGTGGTTCTGAGAGTCTCCTTGTCAAAAGACTCAGTGGTAGTGGTTCAAGATCTCCTTATGAAAAGATTTAGTTGTTGGTTCTAAGAGTCTCCTAATTAAAAGAATCAGGAATTAAGATAATATATTACTACCAAGGTGGTGTAAGAGTGGATGTACCCAAATTTTGGAGAACCACTATAGATTTTGTGTCTTTTGTGTTTTTAGTTTTTCTTTCTTGCTTTGTTTCTGTGTTGTGCTGTGCTGTGAATAATTTTTGGTCTGAATTCCGTGTGTGCTGCAAATCCTAAGCTAACTAAAATTATTTAAGAAAGGACTTTTAAATTTCCATTCCCCCCTCCAGTGAATTATCAGAGCATTTACATAATTGTTCACACTTTCACTAAGAAACCTAATTTTCAAAATAAAGTGTAAAAATGTCTAAAACAAATACAAAAATAGATGGCATACTTTAATTGAAAACATTTTTGCCACTCCAGTAACATACATAGAAAAAATGTTGAAGTAATATCTCACTAATGCAATCACTAATGTAATTTTAAACCCTAACATTTTAAATTATTTCTAAAAATTAAACTCATTGTCCTCTTTACTTTTTTCATAGGTAGCATGTTCAAGTGTTCTCAACCGGGTAGGGGATGGAGAGAATTTCTAAATCTTAAAGATTTTAATGATTGACAATCCGATTATTGTAATTATAGTTGCATCATTATGGCTCAATTCTTTGTTCTTGCATTGGTGAAATGATCTAAATCTTTCTTATTGATTTATAAACAAATGGAAATGTTGTTTTTTTGTTCACTATTATTTTTATGATTATGCTATCTTTATCCCTCATGCATTGTTGGTGATTTGTGTCTAAATAAGAAGCCAATTTATATAGAAATTGTTGTCATTGATTGTTTCACTAGAGAGGTACTTTCTCCATTGATTTTTGTGATTTCAATATGTTGTTTGGCAGTTTAAATGTTTTTAGCAGTGTAAATGTGTCCTATTTAGTTACAAAAAAGGAATAATAACTAAACCAATCATTTGAGTCATGATTCATTATCAATCATCAAATATAGTATTTTAACTATTTAGGGTCTACATTATGAGTCTCAAATTCCAATTCGTTCTTATCAAGAAGAAAATGAGGATTCATCCATTTTATCTGAAACTTACTATGTTTATTGCTTGGGGGTTTTAACCTCAACTAAATTAATCATTTCGAACAACTTTCATCGGTATTTCACTTTTTATTTTTGGTTAAATCACTTAACTATAATTTTTTAATCCTATCTTTGAAGGATATCACTATTATTAATTCTCTAATATAATCACTCCAACATTTATCCTTTCAATTTAATTGCATGTTTATCATTCTCATTTTGTCAAGTTAACTTAGATATCAATCTTACTATTGAATACTCAATAAGATATATATACATTGTTAGTAAAATTAATATTTCACTTTTAGAACTTTACCATCTCATGAACTCCATGCGACCCTCTTATGCATAGTACCCTCTTATGTAAAACACTTCTTCATTTTAAATACTCTTCCTTAATAATTTTCATTCATGATATCTTAGACAACTATATCTACAAAACACTTAAACCTCTCATTTACCACATCATGATATCTTTTTTATTTTGTAAGTCTCACTTACACAAAAAAGTGTTTATAATGCACTCGATCATTGTTACACTACATCAAAGTACTATATATAACTTTTAGTTAAAACACTGTTGATTATAAATTTTCACTAAACATGGTAAATTATTTTGGTATTTAGATTCGTGTCATCTAACAAAACACTATACAAAGTGTTGAATTTTGATTTGCCAATAAATTATTAGACATCTATTATTTACCATCAATGTGTTTAACTTCTTCCACAATTAGCATTGCATGTTCCTCATAAATTTCACTCTCCAAATCATTATAATTAAGCTCTGAAGTTGGCTATTTATCAACGGCCCAAAAATGCATAGAATCAATGCTCGTGTAATCAAGATGATAATAATTTCTTTTTTGAATATATCATACAAAAATTACAGTGCATAAGAGATTTAGAGTAACAATAATGAAATTTAACACGTATGAATTTGCATACATATCCTTCATATTAATGTTATAGCAAATATACACAAGTACATTAAGTCATTGATGTTCTAGGTGATTTCTTTGATTTGTATGAATTTGCTCAAAAACAGTCCAATTCATTTTTCGCATCCAGAGGAGGATGACGTTTGACTAAGTACACAAATAGCCAATTTTTGAAATTATGAAGCACTAGAACCAAACATCATCCATCATTCATCTAAGAAATAAGTATCAAAATAATAGTAAAGTTTAAAGCTAAATTGGAAAAGAATTTAATATAATCAAATTTACTTTTTTCTGTACTCACTAGGTTGCATTTCTTTTGATATTTTGATTATGATTGGTTTCTCTGAAGCTTTCAAGTTTATCACGGTATAGCCAAACCTCATTCATTACAATTGATGATTTATTACAAATGTCCTTCTTTCTAATAAGATCAATGAAACCCTGCACAACTGTGCATTTATTAGAGTAATTGACTTGATCATATTGGAATGAAAGGTTAAAAAAAATTTTTGCAGAGTAAAGTATTTGGCGAAGATGACTATCTCATCTATCTTTGAAAATAAGTGCATGTGTGATGAGACTGTATTTTATAAGGTTTTTTAACTCATATGGGCGCATTTTCACGCATATGCACTTCACATATAGCTCATAATCGCTTATATTTCACATAGTATACATTTTCACACGAAGTACACAATTTACATGTTGTGGTGCTTAATTGCACTTTAATTTGCTGGGGGCAAGCACTTGGTGCTCCCCATTGTGTTTTGTTGCTCTTATTGTAGTTTTAGACGTGTGGGGCAGACTACAATCCCTTTTGGAATTCTATGTATTTTGTACGGTTGTGCGATTTTCCTTCTTGCAAGGGCATTTTTCCCGTCCATTTTCCTTTATCGACTGCATTGTCTTGATCGCCTATGGCACTACCATGTGATTTTTCTTCATGCACCAGCTGTTTTGCCCATGTAAGACCAATGTGTTGAAATTCTGAGTTTTGCTTCTGCTTGTGCAATTTGGTCATGCGCGTTGATTTCAATAGTGCGAGAATAAATCACATGAGTGACCTTTGTTCAATTTTTTTATTTTTATTTGTCAGGCGATTCCCTTCACACACGGTTTGATTCAACCGTGTGAGAAGAAATCACACGAGCTGGGTTTTGTCCTGAGAACTAGAGTTCTGCCTCGCCCATGTATTTTTGTTTGCGCATAGTTATTGCAACCGTGCGTGAGGAGAAATTGCACGGGCGGACCCTTGTCCTATAGTTAAAATTTTATCGTAAATAACGCATAGTTCGAACGAACCACTGTGCGAGTTCATTTTTTACAATTTGTGGTATTTAAGCGCAGTTTCAACTCTAATTCAGGGACATCTTCCATTTTCTCCTCTTCCGCCAAGTTTCATCCCGTTTCGACCTTCACCGTTGAATAACTTTGGGAGGAGCTTCGACCTTCCTTCCTCTGCCAATCTTCCGCTTGGGCTTCACCCTAGGCCACCCCCTGTCATCCCAAGCCTCCAACGATCGATTTGAAGCATATCTCACCGCATCAAGTGGAGCTTTTGCAAGGGATGTGGCCAAGTGTGAATAGCGAAGAAGACGGGTAAATCAAGACGTAGAGACAACCCTCTTCTACCCCATACGTTAATCATAGACCAAGCAAGGATGTGGATTGACAACCCGGCGACTCCTTTTATGAATCATCGATGAGTCTTCGTTCTTAGTTGTATCTCAAGCACTCTTCTTCTATATATTGGTTTTTACTTCATTCTCTCTTTTCTTGGATGATGTACTCATAGACCTTATGATGTTAATGCTAATTTCCATGACTTAGGATTTTATTTTGGTTTATATGTGTTGAGGTGCGCCCCATTTCCATCCGCCGCCCATTTCTATTGTGTTTTTGGATGCTGCACTAGCAATTGATAGTGGTGTGCATTGCGATGCGGTTCTTGCGACCCTCAATCCATCAGTGATTTCACCTTATTTGCTTTCCTACTCGTTCATCCCCCTCTTGAAGCAGTGTATAGAGGCCTTTTTTGTCTCCATTCACCTTGCGATGCGTCTCCCGCGACCCGCAATTGTTTAGTTTAGCTTCTTTTAATTTTACAAAACAACATCAAACCCCGATTTACATTTTAAATATTTATAATTAATTTTCCAAACAATTTAATTACACGCCCTAACCTGCAATCCTTCGAGATCGATAATCGGGGATAACTCTTCATTTAATATTTCTTGAATGACCGACACACTTGCCGTGATCGTGCCTCAATATGGCTTATACAATCTCCTAACATATTTTTTAAAATCAACTTAATTTTTTTGCTTGATACATTCCATCATAGACATAACCAAATGATGTCTTCTTATTAGAATCAACAATGCGCAATAATATTATGAGTGGAGTTGTAACTTTTACATCATCAAACACATGTTCCAAAAATGATTATCTAAAATGATAATTACAGTTTTGTGACCATTGCTTGATTTTGAGAGGAGGCACTATGAATTTTGTGTCCAAAGCTCTAAAATTTCAGATCATCTTTAAGTGTAGCTTGCATCGATGGATGCCCACGACGTAAAGATAAAGCTTTAAAAATGTTAGACTAGTTTGATTCAAAAAATATATAAAAAAGCACATGTGAGGATTGGAATATTACCTTAGGGTTGTGATGGGAAGAAAAATTTAAAGTGGATGACGATGAGGTTTGAACTAGCAACCTCTCAGCCATGTTAATGGCCCCCCAGAAACTGTCTAGTATAATATTTAACAACTAAACTAAGGGATTCAACAACTGAGCTCAAGGGTCACTTTTGATCTTGACATCAGGTCGTCATCCACCGATGTATCGCCACATTAATATTTGTGGCATTCATAAAAGGTTGAAGTTTGAAACGTGAATACGTGATGTAGTTTCATTATGTTCTTGCCTTTTGACTATTACCTGCTTAATTTTGCTTTTTATGTTATTTGTTTATGTTCCCATTTTTGTTTTGGCATAATTAATTGTGGTTGTTTAATTCATGGCACTTGTTCCTTCTGGTTGGACTAATCGAGAATGTCTTCTATATTGCTGAATGAATGACTATGATTGAACTTGACTACCTCTTGGGAATCCATATGCTCTTTATGGACTGTTTTGTTGGGCTTTCTTGACTCAATCTCCTCTGTGGACGGTGTGCCCCTATTTTCTAATCAATAAAATAAATCTTTCATCTGAAAAAATGAATAAATTTTTTAAAATTATACTTCTAACTGAATTAGTATTAATCGTAAAGTAGGACTATCAAATAAATTTGTACTCTTCTATTTCAGTCCTTATAATCTAACAAAATACATTGCTTTTAATACATATGTCCAATCAACATAAAAAATACATGTGTTGTTTATGGATATCGTCGAAACAATAGAAGCTCCTCCGACATAATGTGCATGCATGACACTTATTTGTTTATCAAGCTACAAACGAATAATATTGCACATTGTGCACGAGAGGAATTCGAAGATTGCCACAATTTAAATATAATTTAAATACATCAAATTAATGTTCGTGTCTTGGTTATTAAATGATTTTTTTTGTAAAAGATTTGTTACAAATTACATTTACAAATAGGGGCTGATCCAAGGGTGGTGGCCCATGGGGGCCTAGCCCCCCCACCCCAAATTTTTTTTTAAAACATAATATATAATTTCATTTTCTTTGAATAATCTTTGATGAAAAAACATAATATCTAACTGGGACCCATGAACCCTTCTGAAAAATGCGATTCAAAGTCGATGAAAAAACATAATATATAATATACTAAATCTGCTATTCATTTCTGAAATTCCCGGCTTTTTGTGCCCTAGCCAGTAGCCATTTTCTTCCCGCAGCTCTTCCTGCTCCACGCCGCTCCCGTACCCCCTTCTTCTCCCATCGGTTCATCTTCATGGGTAAATGATTTCTCTCTCAGAGACTCAGTGATTTACCATGTTTTTTTCGATTTAGATCCCTTCTCTATTCTTAGAACCTTTTTGGTTTTTGCAATCGATGGGTGCTAGAATTTTTCTCAAAATGTTGTTCCTCTAATTCACGTTTTGGTAGAGCGCGCACCTCGAGTAGGTTTTATCTTTGCAGATTCTTCAATGGATTGATTATGGGTGTATTTCTTTTGATAAATCTCGATATCCCGTCGGTGATTGACTGCGGGATCTTAAAATTTCATGTGGTTACTGGTTAGGAAAAATTTCTTTTGATCTTGTTCATGTTACAGATACAAGTGCATTGACTCTTAATAATGAAATTCCAGCTGTCCTTTCTCATCATAATTTGAGTATCCAGGATATATAGGGTCAATGATATGATGGTGCAAGTAATATGCGAGGTGAATGGAAGGGTTTAAAAACATTATTCCTTAATGAATGCTCTAAAGCTTATTATGTTCACTGTTTTGCACATAAGCTTCAGCTAGTTCTTGTTGCAACATCAAAGGAAGTGAAGGCAGTGCATAATTTTTTTAATGAGATGATATATATTGTTAATACCATTTGTGCTTCTTCTAAATGCAATGATCAATTGCGAGCTGCTCAAAAAGAGTACTTTGACCACATGACTGCTCTAGGTGAAATTGAGACCGGCACAGGAGCTAATCAAATTGGTTCTCTACAATGACATGGTGACACTAGATGGTCGTCACATCTGAACTCTGTTTATAGTGTTATAAATATGTATAATGCTACATGCTCTGTGTTGCTTGATATTAGTGATAATGGAGGAACATCTGCTCAATGAGGGGATGTTGATGCAGCCTTTAGAAAAATTGGAGTATTTGAATTTGTTTTCATTTTGCATTTGATGAAAGAAATTTTGGAAATCAGTGACCTTTTGTGCAAAGCACTGCAACATCAATCTCAGGATATATTGAATGCCATAAATTTAATTTCAACATCAAAAACTCGAATTCAAAAGTTGCGAGAATCTGGTTGGGAAAAGTTCTTACAAGATGTGAACATATTCTGTGAGAAAAATAAAGTTAAAGTTCCTAACATGAATACTCGATATAGTGATCGTCGGTTTCGAAGTCCGCGTGATATCATTACATGCAGTGAAACATCATTTTCAAGTAAATATTTTCAATGCCTCACTAGATTGTGTGTTGCAGGAGCTAAATTCTAGATTCAGTGAAAATTCGATGGAACTCCTTCGTTTAAGTATGGCATTTGATCCAAGTGATGAATACAAGTCTTTCAAGATTAATTATTTATGTGCCCATGCAAAGTATTTCTACCCTCAAGATTTCAGTGAACAAGAAATTTATGTGTTAAATACTCAATTGTAACATTATCAACTCGACGTTCTTTCTCATAAGGATTTTAAAAATTTATCTATAATTTCCAAGTTGTATGAGAAATTAGTGGAAACGAAAAAATCGAAGACCTACTATCTTATTGACAAATTGATTGATCTAATTCTGACTCTTTGGGTCCCAACGACAACCACAGAAAGGTCATTTTTTGCTATGAAATTTGTTAAAACGAGACTTCATAACAAGATGGAAGATGAATTCTTGCAAATTGCATGACTTTATATATTGAGCGAGAAATAACAGAGAAAATTGACAAAGATTGTATCATAGAAGAATTCTATAAAGTGAAAAATCATCGTGCACAATTGAAGTGACATGTATATGGTTGTTTATATCTTTTTTGGCTTATTGAAGATATATGTTATATTTTTTCGAAAAGCAGTCTATATATTTTTTTACATTTAAAATTTTATTCTAAAATTTTTTGGCTTCGCTTGGTGACTGGGCTCGCCCAGCTAAAATTTCTGAATCCGCCCCTATTTACAAATATGTTCATGGAATGGAGTTGAGAAGAGGATTTTATTTAATCCATTTAATATGGATGGAATTGAGAGAAACCCTGCCATGAAATGGATCATATCCATTTCCACCCCAAATAAAGAGGATCTTCACCCATATATCTGGTGTTGTTGATATACTATTTTGGAGAGAGATCTTATAAAAGGGATCCCATTGAGCTCGAGATTGAGATAAAAAATTGCGAAGAATCACACATTCAGAATGTCGCTCTCCAAACGTTTTTCATCTGTAAAACCTTTGCGAGGAAAATAAATTTAATTAAAAATATATATATTTCATGTATTCTTATATTAATAATTTAATTAATAATATATATTTCGTATTTTTTCTTATGCTAAATGCAAGATTTTTAAACTTAGCAAGCATGTCAAATATATAGGGTCCCGTCCAAGTTTATTAATTACATGTTGTATATCTTCTGAAATTATTAAAATCTTTCATGTAAGTTTACATTTCATAATAATCCATGCACAAAATACCCCTACTCTCCATAGGAATATTTTTGTGTATATATGTCATGAAATGTAAACTCTCCATAGGCTAGATAATTATTTTTTATTTAGCATTAAATTTTGCTAGGCAAATGTTTTTTATTTTACGTACAAAAATAGCAAGGATTTTTGCCGTTGCAAAACTAATAACTAATTTTTTTGTTGCTAAAATAACAACTTTTTTGTAGCAGAATTTGTGTTGCAAAATAACAAAATATGTATTGATGCAAAAAATTATATCCATCAAAAAAATTTCATCTCTCTTTCTTAAAAATAAAATTTTTAAATTTGGTATCCCTCTCTTATAAAATATAATTGTTGTTTATATATATTTATGAATTATAAAAAGTTATTAGTATTTGTATATATATTTCATCTCTCTTTCTTAATTGTTATTTATGAATTATATATTCAATGAAATAAGTTTATATATTTTTAAATTTTTATATAATTTGATAAGTTAAATATGTTTTTTAATTTTTTTTATATAATTTGATAAATTAAATTTATATATAAATTTATCTAATAAAATAATTATATATTTATATAAATTATATATATACATACATATATGAGTAATAGTGCACGAGGGCCCCTCTTATCCCGCACGATAGTACCTAGCCCGCGGTGCGCGACCCCCCAACCCCCGGCAGGCTTTACCCTCATCTGGCTTCTCCCGCCCCCCATCCGGCCCCGCACAACCATGTTCGGCCTCGCCTGCCCCCGCCTGTCTTATATATATTTTAATCTTGTCATTTTTTTATTTTAAATTTTAAAATATTTTATTTTTATTTTATTATTATATAATTTTCTAAAATAATTTAATCTTTTAATTATTGAAAATTATTAAAAAATATATAGTATATATATATAGTTTTTATAATATATTTATATTTCATTATTTATATAAAATTTTTATATGGTTTTTTGATCAATTTAATTTTTTTAAAAAAATAAAATAATTTTTTTTACCATTGTGCCTCTCCCGAGCCGCTCGCAGCTGTAGATTAGGGCTTCTCCACCGTCGGCGGAGGCACCGATAGTCAGCCCGACACCCTCGACAGGTTTGCCTTACCCCGACAAATCCGTCGGGTATTGTCCGGCGGCGAGCGGGTAGGGCCATCGTCGACGGTGGCCCTGCCCTCTCGCAGCAGGTCATCATTCGGCAGGTTAGCCGGGGTCTACGGAACTTGCCGGTGGGAGCCAGACAGGCTGCCAGCAAAGGCGGAGGGGATCGTGAGAAAGTCGGAGGAAACCGTGTGGAGGCATGGCTTGACTGGGAAAATGTCGGGATGAAGATTTAGGATTTTTAATATTTTCGTTGTTAGCAGGCCCTCCCCTTCCAAATTAAACAACTAAAAATTATTTGGAGGGCCTCAGATTTTATACCATGTTACACCGTGTTACTCCGTGAAATATGATTGGCTCCCCATAAATCTCCTTCTCTCTCTCTCTCTATATATATATATATATCAATATAAAAATATATACGATATATATTATTAGTATATATATATAAATAACTATATATATACATATATAAAAATAGCAATAAGCAATATATGTATATATCAATAACTATGTATATATATACCTTGTTGGAACACCCTATTACTAATTTGGGTAAGGATCACTCTGCCCATTGGATTGTGTCTTGACATCAGTGTATAGATCTAAAGGTCAACTAAAATAGGTATAAGGCATAGAACTTAGGTTTGAAAGCTGTCCCCAAGACCTCCTAGTTCAGATTACAAGTGCAGAAGACCAAAGGAAATTTTTGTCGAGCTCAGATCGACGAGGCGTCGAACTCAGTTCGACTATCTCTGAGCTTAGGTCAACGAGTCGTCGAACTCAGTTCGACGATCTCCGAGCTCAGATCGATGATTTCTGTCTCAAGTAAAACTCCAGATCTCTGAGCTCAGATCGACGATAATCGAGCTCAGATCGACGATATTTTGAGAGATCGACGATTTCAGGATTTCAAATCAGACTGCTATTGAATTCAAATATCTTCAATACCCAACATTTAATGCAGAAGATTTTGTAGCTGTTTCATCAATCTGGAGCAAGTTTCAAGGAGACTGAAAGAGAATGTTTTTTAAGAATTTCCTCCAGAGACAGCTACCAATTAAGGAAGTCATTTATGACTGGCTAACGGCTATCTAGGAGATTGGATTTCATAATATCATTACAGATAATAGAGACAAGCAACTAAGGAGAATATCTCACAAGAATTCTACATGATTATATAGTTAGAGTTTTTACAAAACACAAGGAATAGAACAGAGAAGGAGATCAACACACAGAGAAGAATCTCTTCTACTCTTTCAGATCTCTTCTCTCATTCAAGTTTCCCAGGCTTCATCAATCAAAGACTCCAGACACAACACATTTAAGCCTTTGCTGAAATTATCAATTGCTGGAGATCTCAACTTACTGAAGGCCTATCACCCTGTGCAAAGCTTCTTCTCCTGACCTACTGCTAATCTCAGGGGGAGCTTTGACATCAACAAATCCACTAGTCTTCTCTTTGATTGTTGACAGAGAAGAACACCTTCAACTTTTTTTATTTTCTTTTGTTATAAAAGGGTTATTCAGAACTCCCTTCAAAGTTTTGTGGTTGGTTCCTGATACATTGTCAAAACTCAGTGGTGGCAAGACACCTGATCAAAAAAACTGGTTTGGTTTTTGAGCACCTTATCAAAAGCTCATTGGTGCCCAGGACACCTGATCAACTCATCCTGCAGTGGATTCCTACCTAGGGTGGTAGAAGAGTGGATGCACCTAGGTTGATTGTGGAACCACTATAGCTCCTTGTGTCATCTTGTTTGCTTGTTTATTGGTTGCTGTGTGCTGTGTTTTTATATCTTGCTTTACTTTGTTTTATTTACTGCAAGCACAATACACTATAAATAAATTATGTCTTCAACTGCCAATTAGTTTTTAATTTGCAAAATTATTTTAAAATACTCTATTCACCCCCTCTCCTCTAGAGTAAAGGTAGATCTTACCCTCACTTTCATACCTGTATATATAAATAACTATAATTATATAAATGATTGTATATATAAATAACAATAATTATTTAAATGATTGCATATATATAACATATTGTCGCCATAAAGAAAATTAGTTAATAAAGTTAGTTTATTAAGACTTCGTTTGGGGGACTTATTTCTACCGGTCAAGCGATTACGATCACATGAACCAGACCTTAATTAAGGTCTGGTTCATGCGATCATAACCGCTTGATCGGTGGAAATAAGTCCCCCCAAACAGAGCCTAAGAATGGCATGTTGTATATAGTAGGTCAGCGGTTTGATTACAAGTAGAGCTCGATAAAGATATATTTTTTTGTTTACATAAAAATATAATTTCAATTTAACAGAATAATTAAATAAAATTCAAAACATTAGCAATAATTAAATAGAAGGATAAAATTCCTTGATAAAAAATCCTTTCACATTAGAAATGAATAAATTCATTGCTAAAATTAGCTATGCCAATATTATCTACAAAATTTACTTCATTCTAAATTCTTTGCTAATTAAATTAATAAGTAATTTAGTTAGTTAATAAGAAATTTTGCTCTTTGCTAATCAAGAGTTTTCTTATAGTATTACGCCAACTCTTAGGGGAGATAATTAAGTTGATTATATATATATATATATATATATATATATATATATATATATATATATCAGTATAACATATATAATTTGAAGCTTTTTTAAGCCTAAAAAAACTTGAGGTGCTTCTCCCATAATACATGTCAGAATTAGTTAAATAATATATGCATTCTATAGTCATGAATGAGATCTAAAACTTTCATGTTGAACATTCTTTAAAAAACTGCACGGTTTGGCCGGAATCTCCACCGAAATATTGCTGGATCGTAATGAATATAATAATAATAAATTTCAAAATTCGAGCAAGCAACCTTTCGGGTCAGATTCCGACTAAACCGTGCCAATTTTGGAAAAATGTTCATCATAAAAATTGTAGATCACGTCCTTGGCTATAAAATGCATATATTATTTGTCTAATTCAGAAATGTATGATGTGAGAACCAACACAAGCTTTTTAGGCTTAGAAAAGCTTGAGCTTATATATTCCAATATATATATAATACAAGCATTTTTAATGGGCTTCATCCGTTCTCGATGCGGTGTTGCGGCCCTCGTCCGCAATCAAGGGGGCTCGTCCGCAATCAAGGGGCCTCGCCCGCAATCAAGCGGGCTTCGCCTGTAATCAAGCGGGCCTCGCCCGCAATCAAGCGGGCCTCGCCCGCAATCAAGCGGGCCTCGCCCGCAATCAAGCGGGCCTCGCCCGCAATCAAGCGGGCCTCGCCCGCAATCAAGCGGGTCTCGCCCGCAATCATGCGGGCCTCTCCCGCAATCATGCGGGCCTCGCCCGCAATCATGCGGGCCTCGCCCGCAATCAAGCGGGCCCCGCCTGCAATCAAGCGGGCCTCGCCCTCCCCCAGCCAGAGCCTCGCCCGCCCGGCCAGGGCCCTGCCCGCTCACTGCCGGACAACCCCCAGCGGGTTTGCTGGAGTCCGGGAAACCCGTCGGTGGGTGTCGGGCAGGACGCCGGTGGCGCCGCTGCCCCCCCATTGCAAGTTCCATTTATTTTGAGGAAATGGCGTCGAGATTTTTGCTGGGATGGAAGGAGGAGAAGTTTGGGGGAGTTTTATATGCAGGCCACAGTTAAGAGATCTAAAGACCAGTTTTAATATTTCTTTATCCAACGGTCCAGATCTCATCTTTGGTGTATTTGAAGATATACTTATTCTTTAAAATTATATTTATATATATATATATATATATATATCTGTAAAGTGTTTATTATAGGATAAAGAATGACCTAGAGGGTGGGGGGGGGTGAATATGTCCAATTTAAACCTTGGCTACTTTTAGATCACAAAAGATTACTTAGGAAGAGAACAACTAAAACTACAGCATTCAACTGAAGAAGAAATAAAATAGTCACAACAAAGTACACAATAGTTTTATAGTGGTTCCCCAATTTATGTGTACATCCACTTTCCCCCTTCTCTTATCTAGCATTGAACTAGATTCAGCCCAACTTCTTCATTCTTTTTCTCTGTTCCTTAGATCTTACACCTCAGAGCCCAGCTGACTCCTACAACTCAAACAATACAATGTCCTAGCTTAGATCAATAAGATCCTACAACTCAGGTTCCACTCAAAAAACCCTACCCCAGAGTACAGCACCACTCCTACTCCTCAGGCAAACCCTTGCCCTACAATCTCAGAACCTTCCAGTTCTGACAGCTCAAAGAAATTACTTTTTCTTCTACCTCAGGCCCACAACCCTACCTCAGACTTTAAAATATAGGCTTACAACTCAAGTTAATTAACCTCTACACTCAGATCTATAAATATATCTTACAAAGTTATAATTTCAAAAGGTATTTAGTGATTTTGAAATGTCACCCTGCAGGAAGATGATTGGTGACCACTTCTTGATCAGATCTTGATGTGGAATCTTCATCCCTTGACCTTAATGTATTGAAAATGATCCAACCCTTCTAAGCTTTTTCAAAGCTTCTTGAAGGAGAAGTTAGGGTGTATCTTAGCTGGAGAAGTTCCAAGTTGATCCACGATCTGCCTTCTTCCTTCTGAATTCTGTGAATTTTTCCTATCAGACTTGGATGAGAAGAATGAGAATTTATTCCTTGTTTCTATTAGTTTATCTCCTTATATAGGCTTTGGCATAGGAGACCGACTACTTCGGTTAATCCACTGAAATCTGACAGTTCTGACAGCTTGTCAAAACTTTAGGTCTTGTATTCCATACTTAGTAGAAATTATGTCTTGAGAACTTCTGCATAATGGTGTTATATATCTGTACTTTGATTGTGTTGACACCAATCCTGGGTGTCGACACTTCTCTTATAGAGATGTTGACAACAATCTGTTTGTGTCGACACTACTAACTCCTTGACTCGACACAACTTATGTGAAATGTGTCGACACTAGTCCTGAGTGTTGACCTAACTGCATCCTTGACTAACAGTGTCGACCCAAGTCCTGGGTTTCGACACAGCTTGCATCTAGTCTTGACAAAACATAAGTGTGTCGACACTAGTCCTGAGTGTTGACACAACTGATTTCTTGACCAATATTATTGACCCAAGTCCTGGGTGTTGGCACAGCTTGCATCAAGTCTTGACAAAACTTGAGTTTGTCGACACTACTCCTGAGTGTTGACACAACTTTCTACCTATCTCAGCACTTCTTGAATAAGGGTGTTGACACAAGTCCTGAGTGTTGACACTGCTTGTTCTCTTATCTCAGCACAGTTTTAACAAAGGTGTCGACACTTGTCTATTGTCTCGACACTTTTGAACTTAGTTTATTTTTCTTGCATAAGTGAACTTCAACATACATCAAATACAAATTTGTGTATATCATTGAGTTGAAAGGGGTTGTCCAAATCAGGTACACAATTCCCATTATACCCAACAATCTCCCCCTATTTGGATAAGTCATAACCCCAATTCAACGATAAATACAATGATACAAAAATATGATTATAAAGATATAGAATTAATAGTGCTAAACAAACTGCAAAGTAACATAACTGATAACACATACAAATATAGTGTAACCTAAATATTTCATTATATCTAGACAAAAGATTACAAATATCAGATTTGATATAATGCCTAGAAAATATATTCTAAGAATCCTCTAGTTCTTTGATGACTATGCCTTTTCCAGATTGTATCTTTGCCTTCACTTCTGGCACTTTATCATCAGCTTATTTTTTTCCTTTATCAAACTTGGATTTGGTCAACTGTTCTGCCTTGAGTCTTTGTCTTTCAAAATAATGGTTAGGTTTTGGAAAATATTTGCAGGGTTCAATTAAAATAGGTGGAATTACCCCTGCTTTCAGATCTCTTCTAAATTTGTAGATAACCTCCCGTTGCTTGGTGTGCTTCTCCCATTCTTTCTCAGAGTATCACTTACCCCTATCATATCTATTGTTGTTTACAGACTGCCATGCAGTGAGTATAATGTTTCGTAAGTTTGGACTACACTACTCAAAGTCGGGCTTGGCTTCAACCTGCTCTCTTAATCTTTTATTTGAAAGTTGAGCATCTCTTTCCTTAACCAAGGCAACTTCAGTATCTCCACCTCTTCACATGTCACATTTTGAACATTTGGTTGAGGACTATACATGGCATGAACTGCATTTTGAATATCCTCAAATTGTGGGGGAGGGTATATGGTCTGTACTGTAGCTGGGTGAAAACCTTCCAATTGAGCTGGTTGGCAGCCAGACTCAGCTATTTGATCATCATCACATAGGGGGGAGGATAGCCTAGAGTGGCTCTGATGCTATTGGAAGTTTAATTAGCATGATTAGAGCTTACTTTTATCATTGTTCTCACCCTCTTTATGACTTCTCCATCAACATGATCTCTCAGATCATTCTTCTGAAATCTTACTTGATCAACTGTATGATGTAGTCCTTGGGTAAGGTAAGTATTTACATTGGTTAAGTTATTTGAGGTGGTTTGGGTTGAATCTTTGACAGCTTGAACCATAGAGTCTGACAGTGTTGAGATCCTGGATTTAACAGTAGTAGAAGTTGTATCTATCTTTGCTTCTAGAGTTTCAGATTGTTCTTTTATCTAATTTAGGGTAATATCATGTATTCTATCAAATTTTATTCATCCTTTTCTAATTTTCATGGATATTTGGTTTGACTGCCATGTCATCTTCAGTTTATTTTGACTCCTTTTGCTGATGAGTTAGATAAACTACAACATGAGCTCCTTTCTGGAAGTAATTTGTCATTTTTTTCTTTAAAAGATTTACCTCAAATCGTATTGATTTGATATCCAGAGCTAGCTGTAACTGAAAGTCTTTGTTGCTCTCATCCATATATTTTTCATATTTAGTTCTCTGCTGATCAACCATAATCTGTAGTTGAACTTAAAATGAACTGAAATCCATATCAGGAGCAGAAGTTTTACCAGGCTCAGTAGTTTTCTTATTGCTCTTTCTACTTAGCTTGACTTCTTCAATCTTATTTTTCCTCAACTGAGAGGCTTCCTCCCCCTCAGAGTCTAAAGAGCTGACAACTATAACAGTTGTTGGTGTTTTATCTATTTCAGTGTGAAGAGGCATATTGACTGTCTCCCCCTCAACCCTTGTATCTTCCTGAGCAAATGAGAGGTCTTCCATGATGTTGTCATCTTGTTGATATGCATGGTCAGGAACAGGTTCCTTTGGGGAGAATGTCCTCCATCTCCCCCTGAACATCATCTGGTTTATCCAAGTGAGTTTCTTCTTCAGTCTCGTTAAAGACTGTATTTTCAGTTTCTTCTTCTAGCATCTGCAGATCCTGTGCAGTAACATCCCCCAGTTTTTCTGCTATGTTCAGGTCAAGGAGACCATCCAACACTATTTGGCTAGCCATTTCACTTTGTAAAGTTATACATTGAGGTTTTCCTCTTCAATGTGTTCCTTCTCTAGAATAATCTCCGCCTCCATCTGATCCCTTATTGTAGATGAGTGCCTCGGAGAAACTTCTAGGCTGGAACATCTTGATCATCTGAGCTTGAACTTTTTTGTTCACCTGAACCACTAGATGAATCATTATCCACAACAACTGTCTTCTTCTTCTTCTCCTTTTTCTTCTCAGGTTCAGGTGTTCCCTTGGACAAATCTCTGTCCCATCTAGATAGAATTCTCATGTCCATCCTTCTCATGTGGTTTATCTTTGAGCCAAACTTATGATATAGACTGTCTGGTATGACCTGGACTAGGTATAGACTTAGGATTATGTCCACGTTAGGCTTATTGATACTGTCAGCTATTTTCTCAAAAACATCCTTGCTTCAAGCTGCCTTAACTTTTAAAATTACTCTATTCATCAACATAAACATTAAAACAGAAACTCTGTCACGTGCCCCTGTCTTGTAGAGCAACACTTTACCGATCACCTCAGACAAAAATTTCCCATGGGAATTCATCCCTTTCCTTGGTAGAGAGATTCCTATCTTTGTAGTAGGGGTCAAGCCACACTACACTAGTGCTTCAGTAGTCCTGGCGATGTCTAATGTATCTTCCTGGTCGATTCTTGGTAGTTGAAATACCTTTGCCAGTTTTCTGGTTGTGACTTTCAGCTTTGCTCCATTAACCTTTGACTTGATCTTTTCTGTTTGAGAGTCCAGAACAACATTTGAGAAGAACTCTAAAACTTCACATTTCTAGATCTTTGATGGTTCTGAAAGAAGATATTCTAGACCTAGCTCAGTGATTAGGTCAATGACATTTTTGATTTCATCTTGCGCTGAGACAAATCCATTGTGCATGAGTCATAACCTTCATTGATGTTGTCATAGATCTTAGGATGATGTCGCAGCCTTGCCACCACTACTTGATGATGATCCAGTTGCCAAAGCGTTACAGCATAAAAACTTTCGGAGCCATGACGACGCTAACGGAAGACAACACTACAACCTCTGCCCACGGCGTGCTAAGCCCATTTGAAGACTATCTTAATTAAAAATTTCATGCTTTAATTACTTTTATTTTGAATGTGAGAATATAAAATTATTCCAAGTTTTACTAATAATTTTATATTCATTTTGGGGACTTTTGTAGCATTTATTTCATGCATTAGACTTTATATTTGGTGTGTATTTAGCCTCCCGGATGGATGAGATTTCATCTCCATCTTGGATGGTTAGATGTGTTTTGTAACTCCTATATAAGGAGCCTATTTTAATGAGAATGATAAGGAAGATTAAGAAATCAATAACCCTAGCCCTCTTAGAGAATTCGACCAAGGAGAAACCGCCGACCCCAAGGTGTGAAACTGCCGGCCCCCTCTTGCTTCCTCCACCCTACTTCAGTGCGACTCCGACGTGGCTTCCTTCGGTGTGACTCCAAGGAAGAAGGTTGCAACCCATTCGGTGCGACGCCGGTGGATCCGTGGAGAGAGTGATTCTCCCACCTTATCAAGTGTGTTCATGAAAATTGGGTTGGGTAATTTCTTCCCTCTCATCTTTGTGATTTATTGCTAGTATTTGTGTGGAGGTTGAACAACCGTTGTTTCCATGATTTTTAAATACAATCGCTCGCTATTTCTAAATTCGATTTTGCCGTTTTTGAACTTCTTTAATCCGGATCGGGTAGATCCAATTTCCTTGAGTGGATCTTGTCCTATAGCCTAGATTTTACTCTCAAAAAGGAGTGGCAACCTTTGCGTTAATTTGGGGAATCATCTGACTCTTTTTCTTGATCGTTCTTTAGAGTCGATCACTCCTCCTTATTATTTTATGTGCTGCGTTTGTGCCGATCCATAACGAGTCGATAGCTGCTTGTGTAGGTGCGGTAGATCTAAGGCGTGTAGGGATTGGTTGGTCTACTTGTGTCCGTAATGTTCTCCGAAGGACCACTACGTCATAGGAGCCATTGGAATTGAGAGAAATTGAGGAGAAGATGCATCGACTAAAAGAGTTCTAGGTCTCGACACTCTGGGAGCTCTCTCTTAGGAATATAGGTAAGCGTAGTGACAACTTCTTTCACACCCTATTTATAGTAGATAATGCAGAATTTGAAAAGGTGTGCGCTGCAAAATCTGCTCCAAGTTTTTGGAAATGACCTAGTGATGAGATGTGTTGACACAAGTCGAAACTAGGTTTATGTCTGTCGACATATACCTTAGGATCTCGACACTAATTTTAGTGTCTCGACACTTATCCAACTGACTCGACACAAATTTTGACTTAGTCAAAAATTTTTGTTTCTTTGATGCATATTCTTGACTTTTATGATGTCTTACTGGTATATTTAGGTTGGTAGACTTTATTATTGAACTTATATAAGTTGAACAGGGATATATATATATATATATTTTATATTATATTTATATATTTAGGTACCAATTAAATTGATGTTTCTACGTTTAACATTCCTAGTCAAACTTGAAGAAATTGATCTTGTTTCCGTCTAAGAGTTTTGTGAAGATATCAGCAATTTGATTTTCTGTTAGAGTATAGTGTAAACTAATATTGCCTTTTTCAACATTTTCTCTAAGAAAATGATATCTGATTTCTATATGTTTGGTTCTACTATGAGAAACGGAATTATTAACAATTGAAATAACACTTGTAGAATCACAATACATAATGGATTTACTTAGCCGTACATTGTAGTCAAGATATTGATGCTAAATCCACATTAACTGTGCACAACAGCTCCCAACTGATATATACCCAGACTCAGCTGTAGAAATTGCTATACTAGTTTGTTTCTTGCTACTCCAACTGATCAGCCTTTTTCCCAAAAATTGTCAAGTTACTGAAGTAGTCTTTCTATCTTCTTTACAACCTGCAAAATCTATATTTGTGTATCCAGTTAGATCAAAATCACCATTCCTTGGATACCAAAGCCTAAGATTGGGTGTCCCCTTTAGATATATCAGTATTCTTTTAGTTGCTATATAATGGGAATCTTTAGGGTTTAGGTTGGTACCTAGCACAGACATATGTTGAGAATATGATATCTACTCTACTAGCTGTCATGTAAAGAAGTGATCCAATGATCCCACTATATAAGGATTCATCCACTAGTTTTCCAGATTCATCCTTGAGCTGTGACATAGAGGAACCCATTGGGGTTCTCATGGTAGACGAAGTTTCCATAATAAATTTCTTAATCAACTCCTTTGTGATCTTAGTTTGAGAGATGGATATACCATCTTAAGATTATCTAACTTGGAATCCCAAGAACTTCAGCTCACCCATGCTCCTCATTTCAAACTTGCCTTACATAAGCTTGGTAAACTTTATATAGAGCAGCTCATTAGTAGACCCAAAGATGATGTCATCTACATAAATCTGGACTAGGATACTTGAACCTTTGATGTTCCTTAGGAATAGTGTCTTATATATCATTCCCCTAGAGAACTTGTTCTCTATAAGAAAGGTAGACATGGTCTCATACCAGGCTCTAGGTCCATATTTTAACCCATACAATGTTTTTTGTAATATGAATACATGAGAGCTAAGTTTAAGATTTACAAAACCTGGTGGTTGTTCTATATAGACTTCTTCCTTGAGTGTTCCATTCGTGAATGCAGATTTTACATCCATTTGGTAGATCATATATCCTTTGTAAACTGCATGTGCTAAAAACAATCTAATGTCTTCTAGCCTAGCTATAGGAGCAAAGATTTTGTCAAAATCTATTCCTTCTTCTTGTTTATACCCCTTAGCCACAAGTCTAGCTTTATTTTTAACTATGAATCCATTCTCATCTAATTTATTCCTATAAATCAACTTTGTACCATTAACATTGTAATTTCTAGGTCTAAGAACTAAATACCAGACCTTACATCTCTCAAATTGATTGAGCTCTTCTTGCATAGCCATAATCCAGTTGGGGTCTAAATTGTCTTCTTCAAACTTTTTGGTTCCATCTGAGAGAGAAAGCTAGAGAACAGAACCTCATTATGATGTCTACTCCTAGTGGTCACTCCTAGCCTGACATCACCTATTATTTGATTAATAGGATGATCTCTAAGGTGTCTAACAGCTACAGGTAGATTCCTATCCTCACCTAGTTCTTCAAGTGGAGGAGGATGTATCTCTTCCTCCCCCTGGGCAGTGACTTGGTCTTCTATAGGAATAATAACATTATTTTTAGTTTCTAACTCTACATTAGAAGAATATTTTATACTCAATTTTTCCATTTTATAATCTACATCACTTAGACTATAATTGTTAGATAGTTTATTATGTAAGACAGTAGTTTCATCAAAAACTACATTAATAGATTCTTCTACCACTTGATATTTTTTGTTATAGATCATATATACATTGCTATGAATACTATAGACTACAAATATTCCTTCATAGGACTTCTCTAAAAACTTAGTTAAATAATTCTTCCTATTGTCTAAGACAAAACACTTACTTCCAAAGATTCTGAAATAGGAAAGACTCGGTTTTCTGCCCTTCATTAGTTCATAGGGAATCTTATTGTGACTTTTGTTGATCAAGGCCCTATTCTGAATATAGCATACAGTATTTACATGCTCAACCCAGAAATATTCTTGGAGAGATGTGTCACTTAGTATGATTCTAGCAGCCTCAATGAGAGTTCTATTTTTCTTCTCAGCAACCCCTATTTTGCTAGGGTGTTCTTGGTGAGGAGAATTCCTAAAGGATCACTAGTTCTTTATAGAAATTTGTCATTCTTTCAGATTGAAATTCTGTGTCATGGTCACTTCTGAATTTGACCACAGAACAACCCTTTTTATTTTGAAATTGTTTGACAAAATCAGCAAGAATGTCCAGAGTTTTAGACTTTCTCCTTAGGAAAAATACCCAAGCAAATCTACAGTGATCATCTACAATCACATAGGTGTAAGACTTCCTACCTAAACTAAGAATTTGCATAGAACCAAATATGTCCATATGAAGTAAGTACAGACACCTCTCAGTATCTTTGGACTGAATGCTCTTAAAGGAGACTTCTGTCTGTTTTTTATCTTTGACATGCTGAACACATGTCTTCTTTAGATGATTTTAGCTGGGGTCCATTTCTAACTAAGTCCATAGAAAATAACTTGCTCATATCTCTATAATTTAAGTGAGCTAGCCTCTTGTTCCATTGCATAAACAAAGAGTCTTTCTCACTAGCTACTAGGCATCCAGGAGAATCCTCATTTATACATAAGAAATTTAGAAAATTAATGTTGCCACTCCTATTTCCTGACAAGATGATCTCTTGATCACTTGTATTCCTTATCAGACACTTATCATTATAGAATATGATTTAAAACCTATATTATAAAGGTGACATGCTTTTCAGATTGTGGTTCATTCCTTCAACAAAAGCCACTTTAGTGATTGTCACTAGACCATTTGAAATGTTACCATATCCTTTGGTGAGTCCTTTTTTTGAACCTTCAAAGATTACTTTTGCTCCATCCTTTATTGATGTATAGTCCCTTAACAGACTTCTTGTTCTAGTCATGTGCCTGTAATAGCCATTGTCCAAGTACCAGATTGGATTTCCCATGGTACTTGAACCTACCTGCAAACACAAAATTTGTTTACCTTAGCACCCAAATTTTTTTGGGGCCTTGGTTCCTTTTAGATTTTGTTGTGTGAACCACAGCAGGTTTTTTGAACATATGTGACTTAAATGAGGGTGTTGTTGGATTGTACCAACAATCTAAGGCAAAATGCCCAACCTTCCATCAACACCAACATTCAAATCTGTTATATCTTTTCTTAGGTTACTCCTTTGAAGTTGTACTTCTGGGCACCTTAGAGTTGATATTCAAATTCCATGGTAGAGGTGCAACATTTACACCCTTACCTTTCAGATTCAATTGTTGTGCACTGTGGCCAGTTCCAAGAACTCCTTGGCTCCTTGAATTGATCATTCCTTGTGGTGGTCTATGGGCCTTAAAGCCATTAGATTTTTGTCCTTTCCAGCAAGTATCTTTATTGACCTTGCTGGTGTTTCACTCAGAACTCATATGCCGAAGAACACATGATCCCTTCTGAAAGTAAGGGTTAGGTCTGATATACTCTAGAGGGGGGGGGTGAATAGAGTATGTGGGTATATTTTAAAACTTTTCTCTTAACTATAAGAAGTACTTCTAAACTCTGGTACTGTATCACAGAGTAATAAATGAAAGCACAAGAAAAACTAAATAACACAGCAAGACCTAAATACCACAGCCACAACAAGAACAAAAAAAGGGGCAACTAAACGACACAAGAATTTATAGTGGTTTCCCAACCTAGGTATGTCCACTCTTCTACCACCCTGGTAGGAATCCACTCAAAGTTTTGATCAGGTGCCTGCCACCAATGAGCTTTTGATCAGGTGCTCAACAACCAAACCTCAAGTCTTTTGATCAAGAGACTTGCAACCAGGAATAACTTTTGAAGAGAGATGACAACACTTTTTATAGTGGGGGTGAGAGAATGATTGTGTCTTTTGTTTCTCAATTCAAACAACTAAGAAGACTTGTGGATTAGTTGGTAGCAAATGCTCCCCCTGAGATGTTGCTTGTTCAGGATGATGGAAGCTTTGCTGCAGGGTGATAGGCCTTCAAGCTTTCAGTTTTGACAAGAAGAACTTCAGGAACTATTTTGACAGATGCAGTATTGTTGTCCTTCATAGAGTTCCTGAGAGTATGACAGAAGAAGACACTTGATTTGGATGGTTGTTGTTCTTCTTCTTATCTAGTCGCTATTGATTCTTGACTGTTCGATTTTCAATCTCAAGAAATTCTATAACTCTCAGAATGTTGTTCTTCGTATCTTGTTTTTTTCAGGAATAATGATCTCTATTTTTATATTTCCAATCATAAATGTCCATTTGAATTTTGAAATTCCTTCTGCAATTAATGCTGACGGCCTTGGAATATTTTTGGCATTGATTTGTTTCCCCACCTGTCCCTTATAAAAATGGCAGGCAACAATTCTGATGAAGACCATAATTAATGCTCTTGTATAACGGTAATATTCAGAGAATATTAGAGCATTAATTACTCAGGAATTATTGCCGCATAATAAGGATAACAGTGGGAAATTGCCAAGACTGGATTCGTCGACCTGAGTCCATAGTTCGTCGATCTAAGAATGGCTGTTCGTCGAGCTGAGATCTAAGGTCGTCGACCTCTGAATATTGCTTGATAACTTTCTTCTTATGTGCATCAAGTTCATCAGGCTGAATCTAAGATCGTCGAGCTGAGCCCCGAGAACAGAGTTAGTCCAATTGGGGTCCAAGATCGTCGAGCTGAATCTGCAGTCTGGACTTAGAATATTTTCTGATGTAGAGTGTTGAAGTATCATTTTTGCGTCGAGTGTAACACCCCTACCCGTTACGTGCAACATAGTAGAAGGTCCCGCCGGGGCCCCACACTATGTCTTACAAACAGGCGGAGACGTTACTAAGAAATACGAAATACGCATCCTATCACAGAGCATTCTAGCGGAAGCTTACAGGGTTGCAAGAATGAACTCAAACATCAACACAAGAGTCCACAGCTAAACAAAACATGCCATAATATAAAACCACAAGTACGGCCTTATGGCCTCTTACAAGTGTTTCTCTTTATATAAGAAGATCACTTCCATACATCGGCACGCAGGCCGGCCATACATGAGTTCTTACACAAGGTACAAAAATAGCCTTCAAGGGCTAGCACTCAGCAGCAACAGCTTAGGGTCTTCCACCCTCGTCCCTGCTTGGGCCTTCTTGACCTGCACGCAAAAGTTCCACCAAGCAGTGGCAAACAAAGCAACGGTCAGCATTTGGCCGACCATTTATAACGACCCTGTCCCTGGCACGGGACAGCGGAATTCCTTCCGTGCATAGCACTTATATACAATCAAAAGAGTATACTTTAGCACATCACACTTGTACGCCCGTATAAGTCATCATCCATCATAAACGTCGGCACGACGACCCGACGTTCCGTGCTCTCAGGGCACATTATCGGTGTACCGGAAAACCAGGGTCCCACCACCGTTCAGAGGTCCTAGACATGACGGCAATTCGTGAGCATTCCAATCCTCCATGGCACAAATAGCCGGAGCGATTCTCATTCTGTGATCCTAACAGGGCCTTAAGCACCCCATGGTTAGACAACCAGAACGTGGGTACAGATCAGCCTTGCCCGTAGCTCACATACGTCAGACGTCGATCAGGACTGACACGGGTACAGCTTCACCTTGCCCGTTCGCCACACAGGCTTTTCCACAGTTGCAGCCCCACTGGCTCAACAAGTAGCATCACAACTATAAGGGTTGAGATCACACAACATCAACCCATCCACATACTATCCTGCTGCACCAAGCTGCAGGTGTCCACTAAGAACATCACACGCATCACAAGAATACAGAGTCTTGCTCTGATATGCATACAATCATCACCAATCCGGAATAACCTATCCAGATGGGCTTCACACAGCATGCCTACCCGTACTTCTCGCTTCTGGGACTACTCCAATAAGAATCAAGGGATGGAGTTCAACATCCCAAGAGAATTCAACTCTACCTTTATAGAGGATTCATGCATATGCAAAAAGGAAGGATTTCACAAGTCCAAGGAGGAAATCGTTACCCTTAGAGGACGTTTTGGAGCCATGGCAAGGACTGCTTGGAGCTCTGCCTTCCCGAATATGGTCTCCGATCGCGAATCTGAGCTTGGACTAGCTGGATCTCCCTTTTTTCCTCCTTCTTCTTCTTCCTTCCTTCCTCCTCTTTCCTTCTCTCACTTAAGAAGACAAAGTGAGGAAAAGCTTGCTGGTTCGGGGTCTTAAAGAGGCTGGAAAAACTGAAGACCACCAGATCTGGAAAGAGGCAAACAAATGGCCGAGATCTGTAGAAAAAGTCAATATCGGCCCTGACACGCCCTATGACACGCCCGTGTCACAGGTCGTGTCCCTTAAGCGGCACTTAAGCGACAGCGAACCGCCGCACCACACGGGTTGAACACGCCCGTGAACACCGCCTAACCTGACACGGCCTGAGACACGCCCGTGTCTCTGGTCGTGTCGTCTCTCTTGACGAATCTCGTCGATTGCCGAGATTAGTCTCGCCGATCGTCGACACAATCTCGCCGATCGTCGAGAAGGACACGCCCTGTGACACCCCCGTGTCACAGGCCGTGTTGCCTCTTCTCGTCGATCGTCAATCACAATGCTCAACGATCGTCGAACGCGCGACCTGCCGCAACCCGAGGATTACACGCCCTGGGACACGCCCGTGTCTCATGCCGTGTCACTCCAAAAACACCCGAAACCCAACTTTGAAACTTACTCGAGACCAGCTCGAGTATTTGCTTGACACGCCCTGGGACACGCCCGTGTCCCAGGCCGTGTCACTTGACCTGAAAACCAAAACTGGGTTTTGGGGTATTACAATCCTCCCCTCCTTGTAGAAAATTTCGTCCCGAAATTTGAATAACTGAAAAACTCAATAAAGTCCATATTTACTGATTACTACAAGGTCTAAAACACAACCACTTACAAAAATAACTCGGGAAATTCCGTCCGCATGGTTTGCTCATGCTCCCAAGTAAGCTCTTCTCGGCCACAATTATCCCACCGGACTTTGACCATCCCGATTGCTTTGTTCCTCAATTGCTTCTCGGCGGCATCTTCAATCCGAATGGGCCTAACCTTTGTAGTTAGCCCACTATCGACTGATACCCGATCTGTAATTATCACTTGAGACGGCTCTTTTATTGCTCTCCGCAGCACCGATACATGAAACACATCATGTAAACTACTTAACTCGGGTGGTAGCAATAACCGATAGGCTGCCTCACCGATGCATTCAATCACCTCAAAAGGTCCTAGATACCTCGGGCTAAACTTTTTCAGACGCCGTATCCTGGACACACCTTTAAAAGGCTTGATTTTTAGATATGCCCAATCACCCACCGCAAACTTTACGTCATGGTGCTTGGCATTATAATATTTGGTCTGCCTATCTTGAGCAATTAACAACCTTTCACGAATTGTACGTACCATTTCATTCATATCAGTCACATCTTGCCGCTTGAAAAGCTTCATTTCACCCGTCTCTGCCCAAGATAACGGTGTGCGACACTTCCTGCCGTACAAAGCTTCGAAAGGGGCCATCTGAATGCTCGCCTGATAACTGTTGTTATAGGCAAACTCAATCATGAACAAATGATCTTCCCAGCGACTTCCAAAATCTAACGTACACATCCGGAGCATATCTTCCAACGTCATGTTGGTCCTTTCAGTTTGACCGTCCGTCTGGGGATGAAAGGCTATACTGAAATGCAACTTTGTGCCCAACAGCTGATGAATTAGCCTCCAGTCTCCTGATGTGAAGCGTCCATCTCGATCGCTCACAATGCTACGGGGAATTCCGTGCAATCGTACGATCAAATCTACGTACATTTTAGCCAACTTGTCGACTGGATCATCTCTTCGATTTGGAATAAAATGAGCAACTTTTGTTAATCGATCCACAATCACCCAAATCGCATCATTACCCCGCTGAGATCTCGGCAATCCATGCACGAAGTCCATGGAAATATCATCAAATTTCCACACTGGGACCGGTAGTGATTTCAAGAATCCTCCTGGCCTTTGGCATTCCGCTTTCACCAGAGCACATGTATGGCACTTAGCAACATAACGTGCTATATCTTTCTTCATACCCGGCCACCAGAAGTTCTTTTTCAGATCTTTATACATTTTTGAACTTCCTGGATGAATCGAATACCTTGAAAAATGGGCTTCGTACATGATTTCGTCACGAAGATTTCTCTGACAAGGAACACATACCTGACCGTTGTTTCTCCAAAGTCCATTGTCACAAGAAAACCGAGAGCTCTTATCTTCCGCTGCATAACGCTGCAAACTATCATCCAGTTCCGTCGCTTGGCGGACCCTATCCATTAGGTCATACTGTACCTCTGTCCAATTCAAACACATGGTCGCAGCAGTGTGTTTCTCCACACAAGTAATATCCATCTGTTCTAGCTCATGGATCAATCGTTCATCATGGTATGACAACCAATTCGCCGTTGCCGGAGTCCTACGACTCAGGGCATCTGCGACTACATTCCCTTTACCAGGGGTGTAATGAATTTGGAAGGTATAATCACCAAGAAATTCCATCCACCTTCTCTGTCACATATTTAAGTCTTTTTGATCTAAAAGATATTTCAGACTTTTGTGGTCTGTATAGATATCCACCTTTACACCATATAAATAATGACGCCACAACTTAAGTGCAAAGATGACTGCGGCCAATTCCAAATCATGGACTGGATAGTTCCGCTCATGGGCTTTCAATTGTCGCGAACCATATGCTATCACCTTACTACGCTGAAGGAGAATGCAGCCTAAGCCGCTACCCGATGCATCACTGTACACCTCAAAACCATCTATGCCACAAGGTGTTGTCAAAATTGGGGCCGTAGTCAACCGACTCTTTAACGCTTCAAAAGCTCGTGCGCACTCGGGTGACCAAACGAACCTTTGTTCTTTCCGCGTTAGGGTAGTGAGAGGCAATGCTATTCTTGAGAAATTTTCCACAAAATGCCTGTAGTAGCCCGCAAGTCCAAGGAAACTCCTGACTTCGGCTACCGACAAAGGAATAGGTCACTCCTGCACAGCAGTAATTTTGGCAGGATCCACTGCAATGCCTTCTCCACTAACCACATGGCCCAGAAAAGCCACGGATGACAACCAGAAATCACACTTAGTAAACTTGGCATAGAGTTTCTTTTCCCTCAGGGTTTGCAATACCATCTTCAAATGATTTGCATGCTCTTCTCTGGACCGGGAATATATCAGGATATCGTCAATAAAGACGATCACAAAGATATCCAAATATTGCTTAAACGTTCGGTGCATCAAATCCATAAACACCGAAGGTGCATTAGACAATCCAAAGGGCATCACCGTGAACTCATAATGCCCGTAGCGTGTGCCAAACGCCGTTTTGGGTATGTCCCTTTCCCGAACCCTCAACTGGTAATAGCCTGATTTCAAATCAAGCTTAGAATACACAGAAGAGCCAACTAACTGATCAAACAAATCATCGATCCGAGGGATCGGATACTTATTCTTCTCTGTCAGCTTGTTCAGTTCTCGATAATATATGCATAGACGCAAGCTGTCGTCCTTCTTTTTCACAAAGAGAACCGGCACACACCAAGGTGACTGACTTGGCCTTATAAAACCTTGATCTAGCAATTCTTGCAACTGAACCTTCAACTCCGCCATTTCCTTTGCCGCTACACAATAGGGGGAATGGGCCACGGGTTTTGCACCCGGTACCAGTTCTATCGTGAAATCAATTTCTCTTTGGGGTGGTAACCCCGGAAGTTCTTCTGGAAACACATCCAAGAATTCCGACACAACAGGCACTTCATTCACACTAGCCTTTGGCTCTACCGCTGCTACTAGCATGAAGAACAACTCGGCACCCATTCTCACGGCCTTCCGAACTTGCAGAGCGGATATCAACATCTCATTTATCCCCTGCATGCCGCTAAACCGTATTTCTTGGTCGGTGTTCTGCCCCAACACAACTTCCTTAGAATTACAATCAATGCGAGCATGCTGCTCTGACAACCAATCCATACCGAAGATTATGTCGAATTCCAAAATCGGCAGCACAAGTGCTTCCAATCTGAAGTCCCAACTTCATATTTTCCCTTCTACACACCCAAACTGATCCGCGCACAAAACACATCCGTTAGGTAAGAGTACCTTCAAACTTTCTGTCGTGCCTCGTATCGGCACGCCAACGCGCAATACGAAATCCTTTGACAGAAACGAATGTGACGCACCAGTATCAAACAGTGCTCGTGTCGGATGATCCCAAATTAGGATGAAGCCTAACATAGCAACAACACAATAAAAACCAAACACAAAGCAGCACTACACAAAGGGAAAAGAACTAAGCGATCACACGCACCTGTGACGACGTCGGCCTGCTTAATGGCCTCCTGTTGTCGCAGATTGAAAACTCGAGGTTGCACTTGCAAAGCAGAAGACTCCGCCATCGCCTTCCCTTTATCCGCATAGGACGTGCCCGACTTCTTATCACCTTTCGGAGGACCAACCCGACAGTCCCGAGCAAGATGTCCCGGCTTGCCACACGTATAACACGTGCGAGATTCATAGCCCGACGACGCTTCCGAAGTAACTGATGAAGGAGCTTGCCCAGAACGTCTTGACCTCTTACCCCATTTCTTTCGAAATCCACTTTTCTCCGGACGCGGCGGTTTGAACTCCGGTTTTACAACAGTCAAAGGTCCTTTAGATTGTCCTCGCTTCAAATCTGCTTCCAATGCCCTCGCGGTACAGACCAGAGCTTGAAATCCCTGATTCACGGAACTCGAGAGTAAATGCCGCAACTCATCCCGCAGTCCCGCATAAAACTGACTGGTCTTGAGCTCTTCCTCGGCAAAGATAGCGCCCGCATAACGCCCCAACCGCGTGAAATCATGCAGATACTCATCCACGCTGCTCTCTTTTTGAGTCAACCGCTGAAACTCCAATTCCAAAGCAATCCGTTGCTGCAACGACAAATGCTTGCCCAAGAACAACCGAGAGAACTCGTCCATAGAGACCCCCGCCAACTGTCTGCCGGCCAAGTGGTCCAGTTCTACCTCATCCCACCACAGCCGAGCTTCTCCTTCAAGAAGAAAAGTGGCTAACGTGACTTTCTTTTCCTCCTAAACCCGAAGGGCGGTCAAAATGCGCTTGATCCGAGCAAGCCAATCCTCTATTTGAGCTGGGCAACCCGCCCCAGTAAACGGCGGAGGATGAAAGCTCATAAACCGCTTCAGCTACTGATCTGCGGCACGCTGATCAACCGCTATGCCCACCGGTTCTTGACGCACTACCACAGGCACGGGTATAGCCTCAGGCCGAGCTTGCCCTGCCTGCTGAGCATTCATCACCGAAATTACCGTTTCTGTAATCAAACGTACAGTTTCTGCTGATGGAGGAGGGGTGGGCACCTCTGCCGGTGCCGCACTCTCAACAGAATGCTGAGGTTCTGACTGACCCGCAACACTTCGCGCCACCTATATGTGTCAAACCACACAATTCAGTGCCAAGCCACACAACAAACAGTCAAAACAAACACACAAGTGTAACACACCAGTGCATTTCAAACCTATGTGCACATGTTTGAGTTCAATTTTATACACTCACACACGAGCTTGCCACCCCACAAAAGAATTCGTCCATGAATTCAGAGGAGGGAACTAAGGAATCTGATACCAAATTGTAACACCCCTACCCATTACGTGCAACATAGTAGAAGGTCCGGCCGGGGCCCCACACCATGTCTTACAAACAGGCGGGGACGTTACTAAGAAATACCAAATATGCATCCTATCACAGAGCATTCTAGCGGAAGCTTACAGGGTTGCAAGAATGAACTCAAACCTCAACACAAGAGTCCACAGCTAAACAAAGCATGTCATAATATAAAACCACAAGTACGGCCTTATGGCCTCTTACAAGTGTTTCTCTTTATACAAGAAGATCACTTCCATACATCGGCACGCAGGCCGGCCATACATGAGTTCTTACACAAGGTACAAAAATAGCCTTCAAGGGCTAGCACTCAGCAGCAGCTTAGGGTCTTCCACCCTCGTCCCTGCTTGGGCCTTCTTGACCTGCACGCAAAAGATCCACCAAGCAGTGGCAAACAAAGCAATGGTCAACATTTGGCTGACCATTTATAACGACCCTATCCCTGGCACGGGACAGCGGAATTCCTTCCCTGCATAGCACTTATATACAATCAAAAGAGTATACTTTAGCACATCACACATGTACACCCGTATAAGTCATCATCCATCATAAACGTCGGCACGACGGCCCGACTTTCCGTGCTCTCAGGGCACATTATCGATGTACCAGAAAACCAGGGTCCCACCACCGTTTAGAGGTCCTAGACATGACGATAATTCGTGAGCATTCCAATCCTCCATGGCGCAAATAGCCGGAGCGATTCTCATTCTGTGATCCTAACAGGGCCTTAAGCACCCCACAGTTAGACAACCAGAACGCAGGTACAGATCAGCCTTGCCCGTAGCTCACATATGTCAGACGTCGATTAGGACTGACACGGGTACAGCTTCACCTTGCCCGTTCGCCACACAGGCTTTTCCACAGTTGTAGCCCCACTGGCTCAACAAGTAGCATCACAACTACAAGGGTTGAGATCACACAGCATCAACCCATCCACATACTATCCTGCTGAACCAAGCTGCAGGTGTCCACCAAGAACATCACACGCATCACAAGAATACAGAGTCTTGCTCTGATATGCATACAATCATCACCAATCCGGAATAACCTATCCAAATGGGCTTCACACAGCATGCCTACCCGTATTTCTCGCTTCCGGGACTACTCCAATAAGAATCAAGGGATGGAGTTCAACATCCCAAGAGAATTCAACTCTACCTTTGTAGAGGATTCATGCATATGCAAAAAGGAAGGATTTCACAAGTCCAAGGAGGAAATCGTTACCCTTGGAGGACGTTTTGGAGCCATAGCAAGCACTGCTTGGAGCTCTGCCTTCCCGAATATGGCCTCCGATCGCGAATCCGAGCTTGGACTAGCTGGATCTCCCTTTCCTTCCTCCTTTTTCTTCTTCCTTCCTTCATCCTCTTTCCTTCTCTCACTTAAGAAGACAAAGTGAGGAAAAGCTTGCTGGTTCGGGGTCTTAAAGAGGCTGGAAAAACTGAAGACCACCAGATCTGGAAAGAGGGAAACAAACAGCTGAGATCTGCAGAAAAAGTCAATATCGGCCCTGACACGCCCTGTGACACGCCCGTGTCCCTTAAGCGGCACTTAAGCGGCAGCGAACCGCCTCACCACACGGGTATAACACGCCCGTGACCACCGCCTAACCTGACACGGCCTGAGACACGCCCGTGTCTCTGGACGTGTCGCCTCTCTTGACGAATCTCGTCGATCGCCGAGATTAGTCTCGCCGATCGTCGACACAATCTCGCTGATCGTCGAGAAGGACACGCCATGTGACACGCCCGTGTAACATGCTGTGTCGCCTCTTCTCGTCGATCGTCGATCATAATGCTCAACGATCGTCGAACGCGCGACCTGCCGCAACCCGAGGATGACACGCCCTGGGACACGCCCGTGTCTCAGGCCGTGTCACTCCAAAAACACCCGAAACCCAACTTTGAAACTTACTCGAGACCAGCTCGAGTATTTGCTTGACAAGACCTGGGACACGCCCGTGTCCCAGGCCGTGTCACTTGACCTGAAAACCAAAACTGGGTTTTGGGGTATTACATTGAGTGTGATGTCTTCTGACTTTGAGTGTTAACTCACCATTCTGGCGTTGAGTCAAATGTTATCTGGCGTTGAGTGTTGAATCACCTTATCTAGAATTAGTCGACTAGAGAATAGAGTTCTTCTAGCTGATGTTCTTAGTTCGTGGACTGAGGTTTGACTTAGAGGAGTTTTTACTTTGTCCAGAGTTCATCGAACTGAGAGCTAAGTTCGTCGAGCTGAGCTACGAGAATTTTCCCTGAGTTCGTATAGCTGAGCTCGACTTTCATCGACCGGAGATCGACGAACGTAGAATTCCTTTTTCTAAGTCTTAATTTCTCTATGTCTTGAGTCTCTGGTAGTGTTGGAGGCAGGTCCTTTGTACTGTTGACCCAAAGGACTTGACCTAGACTCTAGGACGCAACCATGAACCTAATCTATACATGTTGGGTCATATCCTAACTTAGTGAACCTAGCCCAAATCCAACTAGGCATCCAACAATCTCCCCCTATTTAGGTGAGGTCACTAATAACAGACTCGATACAGAAGAAAAATGTACAAAGCAAGAACACACTATATATCTGGCAGAAAAATTAACAGTAAATGCAGCAGATATATTTACATAGTCAGCTTTGTAACAAGAAAACACAGTTTTTCAAAAATATACCAAATAATAGTTCAGGTTCTAGTTTTTCTGTTTCTATTTCCTTGGCTTTTCTTCGTTGCTTTTATCCCCAGGCTGAGTGAAAATGATTTTCCAGTTGGGATTGGCGGCTTCTTTCTTTGATATGTATAGATCTGCTGCACCAATCACAGTCTGGGTGGAAGTTCTGGGAACTATAGCCTCTGGGTGTTTAGTCATATACTCTGCAGAATTAAATACCTTCTTGCTGACTTGAAGCCTATCTAGTTCTTTTTTCTCTATATGATGACATAGTTGTATACTTTGATGGATCTTCTCCTTCTTCTATGGCCTTCTTTATTTGTGACAGACCAATTAATTCTTGAATCCTAGCCATCCTGAAATTTGGATCAACATCCTGACTGACAGATCTTTGATCATCTTGAGAGGGTAGCAGAGATGCAGGCCTAAATTGAGTTGACTGTGCTTGAAAGTTTGTTGCCTTCTAGCTTTCATTACTCTGAGTGTATAGTGACTTTGGAGGTGCAGTTTCACTATATTTTCTTTTAGGTTTGTGTGATTATGAGTATATTCTTTGTTCAGCTTGTTGTTGGGGAGGAGAGAACTCTGGATTTTGATGGATTACTTCCTTTATCTGCTCTGTATCACCATTACTTCTTTGCTGACTGCTTCCATGTGATTGATATCTAGATGGCCTTCCTTGCCTTTGATAAGTTTTTGTGAAAGATGTAGACTTGGAGGGAGCATCTAAACTTTGAGGAGTTGTTGCTGAAGCACCAACAGGAGGAGGAGGAGGAGGGGGATCCTTTCTGTATCTATGAGCTGGGGGAGGAGAGTATCTTTTGCTTTTCATTCAAGCTTTTTGTTCATTCTTTGAAAGCCACATCCAGGCTGACATCCCTTTGTATGGGGTTATGTGTTGTAAAATGTAATAGGGAGTGTCATTTGTATTTCCAGGCTTGGGAGCAGGAGGAGGAGGAGCCTTCCTTTTCTTAGAGATTTTCTTCCTCTTTTGATCCTTATCAGAATCATCATCATCATCATCAGACTGAGGGTTGTCATACATAGCATCAATCTGGCTTATTGTATCCTTAGAGATTTCTTTGTTGACTGGAGTGGGGACAACTTCAGCATAAGCTACTTCAGTTTCCATGGCATTGTCTTGTGTTATTATGTCATCCAGATTTGGGAGAGGGCTATTCTCCATGATATAGGATGGCCCAGAAGGGCTAGATCTCTGAGCATCAGACTCATTTTTTGGAGGAGTTGCCAAACTTTTCTTTATAGTATCTAACACCTCTGAGCTAGCAGGAGAGGTATAAAACACTATTGCTTTAGATGATGGAATGGGGGGGGGGGAACAAAAATAAATGTATTACCCAAATATTCTTAGTACAACTGCTAGATGCACTTTGGATTTAATGAAGTAAACCCTTTCTAGAAGAATTTTTGTCAGAGTAATATCTTGAGTATCTAACATTTTAATATCTATTCCTGCTTCTGATACTTCTGTTGTTGCTGCTGTTGCTACTGCTGCTTCTGCTGGCAGAGTGATCTCTTGAGTATTTGTCATTGTGATATCTGTTCCTGCTTCTACTTCAACTACTGTAGTTGCTGTTGTTGCTATTGCTGCTTCTTCATCATCAAGTATCTCCCCCTGCCTAGTTTTAGTAGTTACTGAAGCCAGGCCCCCAAATGAAGAGGGAGTAGTGGTTAGAGCAGAGATCTGTGCAGCAAGTGAGGATATGGAGGCAGCTAGAGGAGAAATGGCCTCTGCTATAAGGGATTTGAGTAGGGGTGTGAGGAGAGTAATAAGTGAGGTGATAAGAGATGGATCAAGAGTTGGAGAAGTGGATGGTGGGGCAGTAGTTGGGTGAGTGGAGATTTCAGTTGTTGAGGGGGTAATAGGTGGAGGTGGAATGGGAGTGTTTGGGGGAGAGTCATGTTGAGGAGAGGGAGTATGCAGTGGAGATGATAATAAGTTGAAGGATGGGAATGAGGAGAGGTTGATGTGGGGGATATCAGCAAGGTGAGATGGAAGAGGGGATTTAGGTGGTGTTAGCATTGGTGTATCTTGTTGGGGGGAAAGTGTAGAGGAGGAAATATGTGTTGGAGATTGAGGAATTGGGGATAATGAAGGTAAGGGAGTAGAGACTGTATCATGAGTTGAAGCTGGGGTGTGTTGTGTTGCTGGCAGAGATGAGAATTGGAGAGCTGGAGACTGAGGAGTGGCTGGAGTAATGTTGGATGGAATAATGGTGGATGGGATCTCTTCAGAAGGGTGGGAAGTGGCTGAAACATCCCTTGTACTTTCAAAAGCTTGGGTGGCAGAGGATGAAGCCTTAGAGGTCTTTGTGATTGTCCTCTCCCACCTGCCAAACAAGGCACATGTGAGCCTTTTGCTGGCTTTGATGAATGTGGTCTGGGAGAGCAGTGATTCAGCAGCCTTTTCCGTCAAGAAGATCCCTAGGATCCTTCCAAAGTTTACTTCCTTCTTACTATTCCTTTTCTTGATGAGATCAAAGATGATTTGTGCCCAGTTTACCTGCCTCTTGTTTACCACTACACACATAACCAGAAATTGATGCCTGGTTATATAATCATGTGCAGTGTGCTTGCCCATCAAGACTTTCCCAACAATATCTGCGAGGAATTTGAACTCGGCAGATAGGTGTTTCTTCAGTAGTTTATTTGGGTTATCGCCAGAGTAACCCATCAGACTCAACATCATATCATATTCCTCATTATCAATTTCTTATTCTTCTCCTCCATTATCTAATCCAAAGATTTCAGTTTTTACTGCGGGAGTCAGAGAGATAGCATTACCCGCTATTGATCCGATCATTGTGTTGTCCTCGGTTGTAGACGCAGTATAGAACCATTCTCTGATTTCCATGCTGGGTAATTTGATTCTAATGGACAGCAGATTTTTCAATTGCTGGTCTTCCAGCAGTTGCAGAATGTGGAGGAACACTGGATCGGAGTGCTGGAAGGAGTCAAAATCGACGTCGAATCCGGTATCAAACCTCATTGCCGCAAGAGCGCCTGCTGGAATCGCCATGAATGCACCTGCAAGAGAGAAAACGAGGATCAAGTTCAAAGGGAAGTAAAAGTGAGGGACGGAGGTTGAAGAAAACCTAAATATAAGGTTTTCTGGAATATGAAACGATAGACTCCAGTCCACGAGAAATAAAAATATCTTCGTTCTGAGGTCGACGAAATAATTTAGAGTTAAACAGTTCGTTGATCTCAATCTGAAGGGTTGAAGACATTTTGTCGATCTCTGGTCGACGAAAGTTTTCTGAAGTAAATTCGTCAATCGCAAGTCGACGAAGATCACTTACCACAGAGAGTTTGTCGATCTCAAGTCGACGAAAATCTCAAGAACCTTTCATAGTTCGTCGACCTTCGATCGATGAAATTTGAAGAGTTCTTCGAGTGTAGACAGAAACTAAACTAGGTCTTCTCCATTGATCATTCCAAGCTGATTTACAAAGAACAAGTGATTTCTTTCATCCAGGGGTTTGGTGAAAATATCAGCTCTTTGTAATCAGTGTAGATATAGACAAGTTTGATTTTGTTTTTGTTTACACACTCTCTAATGAAATGATGCCTAATGTCTATATGCTTAGTCCTACTGTGATGGACTGGATTTTATGCTCTGGCTATAGAACTTGTGTTATCACATAGTAGAGTTGAATTATTTAAGTTGAACCCATAATCTAGGAGTAGGTTCTGAATCCACAGCATCTGGGAACAACAACTGCCAACTGTAATGTATTCTGCTTCAGCAGTTGATGTGGACACAGATGATTGTTTCTTGCAGAACCAGGACACTAACCTCATACCAAGGAACTAACAAGTTCCTGAGGTACTCTTTCTGTCCACTCTGCATCCAGCAAAGTCAGCATCTGAGTATCCAGTTAACTCAAACTCTGACTCAGTGGGATACTAGAGACCTAGACTAGGACAACCCTTTATATATCTCAAAATTCTTTTTAGAAAAACTAGATGAGATTACTTAGGGTTCACCTGGAACCTAGCACAAATGCATGTGGCAAACATGATATCAGGTCTGCTTGCTGTAAGGTATAGTAGGGACCCAACAATGCCCCTATATAGTTTCTGATCCACAGGTTTCCCTTGTGCAACAGAGTCTATTACAGCATTTGTAGCAATGAGTGTTTTCTTTGCTGAGACATCAGCCATCCCAAACTTCTTGATAAGCTCTTTAGCATATTTAGTCTGGGAAATGAAGATGCCATCAGGAAGCTGCTTCACTTGGAG
This sequence comes from Platanthera zijinensis, assembly GCA_039513925.1. NCBI lineage: Eukaryota > Viridiplantae > Streptophyta > Magnoliopsida > Asparagales > Orchidaceae > Platanthera > Platanthera zijinensis. The sequence continues at coordinate 205,732,456 of CM077082.1, read as the reverse complement.
ACCAAGGAAGTAGGAGAGCTCACCCATGCTTCTCATCTCAAATTTAGAATGCATTAGATCAGAGAATCTCTTGCATAATTTGGGATCAGTAGACCCAAATATTATGTCATCAACATAAATTTTTACTAACAAAATTTTATCATGATGCATTTTAGTGAATAAAGTTCTATCTACTATGCCTCTTGAAAAACCATGCCCTAGGAGAAAGCTGGCTAAGGTCTCATACCAAGCTCCTGGAGCTTGCTTTAAACCATAGAGAGCTGTATGCAATTTAAATACATGAGAGGGATGAGTTGGAGAAACAAAACCTGGAGGTTGTTCAACATAAACTTCTTCTTTAAGTTCAACATTTAAGAAAGCACTCTTCAAATCCATTTGATAAACTTTGAACTTTTTGAATGCAGCATAAGCCAGAAATATCTTTATAGCTTCTAGCCTGACAACTGGAGCAAAGGTTTGATCATAGTCAATTCTTTCCTCCTGCCTATATCCTTGAGCAACAAGCCTAGTCTTATTCCTCACAATCACACCATGGGCATCAAGCTTATTTCTGAATACCCATTTGTTTCAAATGACTATGTAGTCTTTTAGTCTTGGAACCAAAACCCAAACTCTGCATCTCTCAAAGTGATTGAGCTTCTTGCATTGCATTGATCTAGTGGGGATCTTGCTCTGCATTAGTTATGGATTGTGGCTCAATTTGAGAGAGGAAACATGCATGCATCAAGTCTTAGTTGAGTTGATGCCTTGTCTGTACACCTGCTATTATGTATCCAATCACTTGGGATCGTGGGTGATCCCTTAGTGTGATAAGATCAGTAGGTGGAGTTGGTTCAGCCACAAAATTTTGAGGGAATTCCTCTTGTGGAATATCCTCTATTGTTGTAGGAAGTTCAGCTATTTCCACAGTTTCTTCGTCACTTTATTCACTGACTTGTTGAGAAGGATGAAATACAACTTTGGGGGTAAAGTGTAAGCCATCCAATTTCTCACACAAGATGTGTATCTGCAAGGAGTCTTTGGTAGAAATCTCTTTCTCCTTATAAAACATGTTAGCCTCATCAAATGTAACATGCATATATTCCTCTATTTTCAATGTGGATTTATTAAATACCCTTTAAGCTTTGCTGACTTGGGAATATCCTAGAAAAATTCCCACTGCAGCCTTTGCTTCAAACTTTCTAGTGTGCTTTTTGTCATTATTATGAATATAACATACACAACAAAAAACTTTAAAATAGTTGATTATTGGTTTCTTCCCTTTGAGTAATTCATAGGGAGTCTTATGCTGTAGTTTGTGTATCAAACTTCTGTTCAGGACATAGTTTGTTGTGCTCACTGCCTCTGCCCAATAGGATATAGGCATGTAAGCAGATGCAAGTAATGTGCCTACAGCTTCAATGAGTGTTCTATTTTTCCTTTCAGCTACCCCATTTTGTAGAGGAGTTCTAGGAGCTGAGAAACAGTGCCTGATACCTTCCTTCTCACAGAACTCATGCATAAGAAGAGACTCAAACTCTGTACCATGATCACTTCTGATCAATGCAACATGAGTAGAGTACTCAATCTGTATGGTCCTGAGAAAATCTGTAAGAACCTTGAAGGTATCTGACTTAGATCTCAGAATGAATACCCAAGTGAACCTGGGAAAGTCATCTACAACCACTAAGGTATAAGATTTCCCTCCTAGGCTTTGTATAGCCACAGGGCCAAAAAGGTCCATATATAGCAAGTACAATATCCTAGGTGAATCACTCTTATTAATGGATTTGAAGCTAGATTTAGTTTTCTTGCCTAGTTGACAAGCCCTGCAGAGGCCTTCCTTCTTATAGTGGCTAGAAGGTAAACCTCTAACAAGGTTGTACTTAGATAGCCTAGCAATGTTTTTAAGATTTACATGTCCTAATCTTTTATACCATAAGTCATTTTGACTACTAACTATATTAAGCAGGCATATGCCTGAAGTAACATAATGAAAATTTACTAGGTATATGTTTCCTTGTCTACTTCCAATTAAAACAGGTTGGTTTTCTTTTGAAGTAATAATATAAGAACTAGAGTTGAATGATACCTGATAACCTTCATCACATAGTTGGCTTATAAAGATGAGGTTATGCTTCCTTCCACTTACATATGCAACTCTTTTGAAAGTTACTGCTCCAATTCGGACCTTGCCATAGCCTTCTGTTTGGCCACAATTGGAGTCACCAAAGATGACCTTTGGTCCTAGATTTGACTTGTAATCAATCAGATTGTCCTTGCTTCCTATCATATGCTTGGAGAAACCACTATCCAGATACTAATGTTGATTGTATGCTGGACAGGTCTTCATCTGCAAACAAGACAGTTAGTTGTTCTTGTCTACTTCCAATTAAAACAGGTTGGTTTTCTTTTGAAGTAATAATATAGGAACTAGAGTTGAATGATACATGATAACCTTCATCACATAGTTGGCTTATAGAGATGAGGTTATGCTTCGTTCCACTTACATATGCAACTCTTTTGAAAGTTACTGCTCCAATTCGGACCTTGCCATAGCCTTCTGTTTGGCCACAATTAGAGTCACCAAAGATGATTTTTGGTCCTAGATTTGACTTGTAATCAATCAGATTGTCCTTGCTGCCTATCATATGCTTAGAGCAACCACTATCCAGATACTAATGTTGATTGTATGCTGGATAGGTCTTCATCTGCAAACAAGACAGTTAGTTGTTCTTGACCCAGGTAACTTTTGGTCCTTATTGATTTACATAACTATAACTGGAGATGTAAGAGCATTCATGTTGATCTTTATATCCTTTAGGATGGTATATCCTAGGTGGAATTATCCAGTGAGTGAAGGGGTTAAAGTTGTTATTTGAATTTAAGTTTATGTTATTAAGATCTGGGTTCGACGATCTCTGGTTAGATCGTCGACCTGAGCTCGATGATGTTGGATGAGATCGTCGATCTCTACTCGAAGAATGAGGGTATTCATTCTTGAAGTACCAAAGTCGTCGATCTCTGGTCGACGAACCATACTAGTATCGTCAATCATTGATCGAAGAATGATTATTACTGATGTTTGCGTTCAAAGATCGTCGTTCTGAGTTCGACGATCTGTTCATATATCGTCGATCTGAGTTTGACGATAACTGCTGAACATTGTTATTTTTGTTATTCTTCTGGATATAGAGTTTATTTTTAGTTTAATTTATTCAAGAATCTTATTAACTTTGTTTACCTGTTCAGTATTCTTCTTTCCCTTGTCAGATATAAAGTTTACTGGTCTGGAAAGATTATTTTTCTTAATCAAGGGTGGATCACTAGAGGAGGCACCTAGTCATAGTTTGCTATTGTTGGTCCTAGCATTTACAGTACTAGTGATATCTAATAATTGTAGACTTCTTCCATTCAGTGATTCTTCTAATAGTTTTGCCTTACTTAGTTCAGTTTTCAGAAAAGATATTTGTTTATTAGCAGACATTAGTTCATTGGTTAATTTTTCATTTTCTGCAGTAATGTTATCTTGGGTGTTTAACTTTTCTCTGAGAAGTTTGATTTCCTTCTCAGAGCTTATCAAGTATAAGCATAAACTTTTGAATTCAATTTTAAAATCATCTGACTCAAAATCATAAGAAGCTATTACCTGATCTTTAGTTGATAGAGATTCTTCATTATCTAATTCATCTGAGTCAGATCTGCTACTGCCTGCCTCAATAGCCATGAGGCATACTTCCTTTGCTTTCTGTTCTTCTTCATCCTCACTAAAGCTGGAGGATGTAGATTCTTCTTCAGTATCACTCCATGTCTCAGCAACAAAGCCCTTGTCTTTCCTCTTTTGCTTGCTTAAGGAAGGCTTATTGTAGTGACTCTTCCTTGAGTCCTTCTCCTTTCTTCTGTCCTTCTTCTGCGCTTCTGGACACTCAGAAATGAAGTGCCTAGGTTTCTTGCAGCCAAAACACACTACTTCTTTAGTGGGTGTTTTGTCATACCTTGGCTTATCTTCATATTTAGAAGGTTTCCTTCTCAAGTCTTTTCTAGACACCTTGAAGAATCTCTTGGCAAAGAGACTCAACAACTCTTCATTTACTAGATTGACTTCAGAGTCTTCTGTAGCTTTGAAAGCTATGTTGTGCTCCTTCCTAGTTGGTGTAGAAGTCTTCACTTCAGCTGCTGCTTCCCTTGCTTTGATCAGCTGCTCATAGGACTTTAGTTTTCCTAGAAGAGATTCTATTGAAATCTCTGTCATGATTCTGGCTTCTCTGATGGGCCAGATTCTTGAGTCCCATGTACTAGGAAAGCACATTAAGATCTTGTCATTCACTTCAGTTAAAGTGAATTCTTTGTCAAGAGTTCTTAGCTTACTGATGATGGAGCTAAGTTTGTTGTACATTTCTTCTTCTATTTCTGCTTCATCCTTTTTGAAGTTCTCATACTGAGTGATGAGATTTGACCTTCTGTCTTTCCTCTTATCTACTAATCCAGCCACCATTTGGTTCAGGGAATCCCAAATCTCCTTGGCTGATTGACACTCAGCAACCTTCTGAAATATTTCATCAGACATAGTCTGAGCCAGTATATTCGTGGCTTTGGCATCATCTATCTTAGACTTTTTCTGTGCATTTGCCCATCCAGGGGGTGGAACTGCGCTCAGGTCAATTGATGTAGTTGAGGTTGAAGCCACTGGAGCTGGTGGTCATGTTAAGATAGAATTAAATATATCTTCATCAATGGAGTTCATGTAAAAGCCTAATTCTTTCCTTCCAGATTATGAACTTGGACAAGTTACACACTGGAGGTCTGGTGCTTGCATATTCTTTGTTCTGTGCCATGCTGTATGTATGAATCTAGTAAGGTTAAGAAATAGATCTAACTTAGGATCTTTGGTTCAAGGTTTTAACTTGTACAACCAAAAGAACCTCCTCTGATACCAATTGAAAGTAAGGGTTACATCTGATATACTCTAGAGGGGCGGGGGGGGGGGGGGGGGTGAATAGAGTATGTGGGCATATTTTAAAACTTTTCTCTGAACTATAAGAAGTACTTCTAAACTCTGGTACTGTATCACAGAGTAATAAATGAAAGCACAGGAAAAACTAAATAACACAGCAAGACCTAAATACCACATCCACAACAAGAACAAAAAAGGGGCAACCAGACGACACAAGAATTTATAGTGGTTCCCCAACCTGGGTACGTCCACTCTTCTACCACCCTGGTAGGAATCCACTCAGAGTTTTGATTAGGTTCCTGACACCAATGAGCTTTTGATCAGGTACTCAACAACCAAACTTCAAGTCTTTTGATTAGGATACTTGCAACCAGGAATCACTTTTGAAGGGAGATGACAACCTTTTTTACATTGGGGGTGAGAGAATGATTGTGTCTTCTCTTTCTCAATTCAAACAACTGAGAAGACTCGTGGATTAGTTGGTAGCAAATGCTCCTTTTGAGATATTGCTTGTTCAGGATGATGGAAGCTTTGCTGCAGGGTGATAGGCCTTCAAGCTTTCAGTTTTGACAAGAAGAACTTCAGGAACTATTTTGACAGATGCAGTATTATTGTCCTTCATAGAGTTCTTGAGAGTATGACAGAAGAAGACACTTGATTTGGATGGTTGTTGTTCTTCTTCAGAATTGTTCTTCTTCTTGTCTAGTCGTTGTTGATTCTTGACCGAACGATTTTCAATCTCAAGAAATTCTATATCTCTCAGAATGTTGTTCTTTGTATCTTGTTTTTTTCAGGAATAATGATCTCTGTTTTTATATTTCCAATCATAAATGTCCATTTGAATTTTTAAATTCCTTCTGCAATTAATGCTGACGGCCTTGGAATATTTTTCGCATTGATTTGTTTCCCCAACTGTCCCTTATAAAAACGGTATGCAACAATTCTGATGAAGACCATAATTAATGCTGTTGTCTAACAATAATATTCAGAGAATATAAGAGCATTAATTACTCATGAATTATTGCCACATAATAAGGACAACGGAGGGAAATTGCCAAGACTGGATTCGTCGACCTGAGTCCACAGTTCGTGAAGCAAAGAATGGCTGTTCGTCGAGCTGAGATCCAAGGTCGTCGACCTCTGAATGTTGCTTGATAACTTTCTTCTTCTGTGCATCAAGTTCGTCAGGCTGAATCTAAGATCATCGAGCTGAGCCCTGAGAACAGAGTTAGTCAAGTTGGGGTCCAAGATCGTCGAGCTGAATCTACAGTCTAGACTTAGAATACTTTCTGATGTAGAGTGTTAAAGTATCATTTTGGCGTTAAGTGTGTTGTCCTCTGGCTTTGAGTGTTAACTCACCATTCTGGCATTGAGTCAAATGTCATCTGGCGTTGAGTGTTGATTCAACTTATCAAGAATTAGTCGACCAGAGAACAGAGTTCTTCTAGCTGATGTTCTTAGTTCATCGACTGAGGTTTGACTTAGAGGAGTTTTTACTTTGTCAAGAGTTCGTCGAACTGAGAGCTAAGTTCGTCGAGCTGAGCTCATAGAATTTTCCCTGAGTTGGTCTAGCTGAGCTCGACTTTCGTTGACCGAAGATCGACGAACGTATAACTCATTTTTCTAAGTCTTGAATTCTCTAAGTCTTGAGTCTCTGGCAGTGTTGGAGGCTGGTCCTTTGTACTATTTACCCAAAGGACTTGACCTAGACCTAGGACTCAATCATGAACCTGATCTATACATGTTGGGTCATATCCTAACTTAGTGAACTTAGACAAAAACTAACTAGGGATCCAACACCTTGCATCTGTTAGAAGTCAAATGCTTGGTTGGTTGCTACGCTGGGCCTGTTGGGGCTTTACCCTTGGTCCAGGTTTCTTATTGAACTTATTATTCTCAATATATCCAACACCACTTCTAAATGGTGCAAAAAATGTGTTAATAATAGGTAAGACCGACTTTGTTCTTGAGAACTATTTCAGGAGCTGTCTTTCCTGAAGAAGCTTTGTTTCCTGGTCCTTGACAGTCTTTGCTTGTTCAACAATAGTCTCAGTCTGACTATCTATTTTATTGGTTAAGTCTATGAGCTTGTTTTTGAAGATCCAACTTAATGTTGGCCCTATCCAACTAAAATGATATTGCTTTCAAAGACTCTATTTCTTTGGCGTGTACCTTAACAAGTTCTTTGCTTGAAATTAGAGTCTTCAACAACTTCCCATATCTATTTATGAGTGTGTTGAAATATGCTTCAGAATCTGAACCATGTTCACTATTATTAGTTGGGTGTGAACATGATTCATTTTCTGATTCTGATCTATATCCTGAGACAACACTAGTAGTAACAAATTTTACCTTAGCTGAATTTGGACAATCCTAATCTTCTTCTTCTACTTGGGTCATAACCCTTGATCAGTGCAGTCTTCATTTTCACTGGATGATAGTGTGGTTCTTCTTCTGTTGCTTGCCTCCTCAATAGCCATTAAGCACATAAGTGTCTCCTCCTCTTCTGATTCAGAAGAATCTGTCTCACTATCTGAAAGAGTGGTTTGCTTTTTGGCCAAGAGGCTTTTGTCAACCTTCTTGTGTTGTCCAGTCTTCCATTTTTAGACTTTTTCTCCTTCCTTTTCACTGGGTTGTCAGCAATGACATGCCCTTGCATGTTACAGCAATAGTAAACAAGATTAGTATTAAGATGTTTATTCTGTGAAAAGCCATTCTTGTCCCCAGTTTTCTTTTTCTTGGTTTTCTCTAGGTGAATTGTTGAAAGTATCTAGTTTCGACTAAATCCACCTAGGGGGGGGGGGGGAGGTGTCGTGCGGTCTTTTGCGGAATTAATTTAACCTGCATAAATTAACAAACACAGCACAGAAAATACACAAAGAGTTATAGTGGTTCCCCGATTTGGGTACGTCCACTTTCCCCCTTCGACCTATCTCCCACCAAGGGATGACTCGGTCACTTCTCCAAACGGATTGAAATCCAATCCTCACACTACGGAAAGAACCCTTCCAACAAAGGAGTCACCACTCCACCACCACGGGTTGCACCCAACCCTTACAACTAGGAATAAAAATTCCTTTACAACAAAACAAAAATAGAATGTATAAGAAAATACAAACAATGCTTATGGAGAATCCAATGTCCTTCTTCGTTCGTTGAGGCTTTCTTGAAAGTAATGAAGATTCCACAACTTGATTTCTCTCTTGGAGAAGATCTTGACAAGATCGGCGGCGACAAGTGAAGGCGGCGGCGATACTTTGTAGATCCAAACTTCTTGACAAAGCAAGAAAGGTCTACGAACGATCTCTGTCAGATCAGTCGTCTTCACCGATTCGGAATGGAGAACTAGTCTCGTTCAACGAATCGAGAGACAAGAGATCTCAAGAGAGATGCGTTAGACGCACTGCTAGCCTCGGTGCTGTCGCCGGAAGATCAAAGATGACCGAAGATTATCGACGATGACGAACTTCGAGCGGCGACAAGCGATCGACAGTTTCCGCAATCGGCTAGGGCACAGCGTCGACTGCTTTTGATTTCTCGTGAATCATTACTGTAGAGGTTCAAAATACGCGCATATATATACCTGAGGCAAACCCTAAAGTCTGTTGTGGGTCCCACAAGGAGAAGCCCTAGCCCCGGCCGAAACAGCGCAAAACATCTTGGTTCTGTTCAGCGAGTGAAGAAAATTGCCTAAGGCAAAATTGGTGAGAATCGTTGGTGATTCCCGTCGAAGTCGGCGGGAATCACTAATGATTCCCGTCGATTTTGCCTTGGCCTAATTCCAGTTGGAAACTTTGTCAGCCGGATGAAATCGGCGGGAATGTAGACTGATTCTCGTCGAATCGGCGGGAATCACTAACGATTCCCGTCGAAGTCGGCGAGAATCACTTAGTGATTCCCGTCGATTCTGCCATGGCAGAATTTCTGTTTGGAAAATTGATAGCTGGAAGAGGTCGGCGGGAATGCAGACTTATTCTCGTCGAATCGGCGGGAATCACAAACGATTCTCGTCGAAGTCGGCGAGAATCACTTGGTGATTCCCGTCGATTTTGACTTAGAAGAATTTTCTCTTCCTTCCCTTGATGACTTGGTCTTTGACCCATCTTTGCTCCTTCTTCTGCTCTTTATCTGCCTTAACCCTGTACTTGAAAATAAGTACACTCCAATAAAGAGAGCACACGTGAGTTAACACACTAAACTACTTAACGAGGGATTACGTTGCGCAGACCCGTGTATATTGACCCACTGCACCCTGACATTTGTGTGTACTTAGCATGGAATAGCTGCAAGCACAACATGATAGAAGATAGTCAAATATATTGTCAATTCAACTTAGCTTGTTCAGGGGCTTCTTCAAATCAGGTACATTATGGATACAATACCCAACAATCTCCCCCTATTTGAAGAAGCCAAAACCCTACAAGCTAAGGTGAATAGAATAGATGGGAATGAAAATCATAAAATGAAAATTCAGTTGAGAGTGGAATTCATTACCATTTTCCTGAGAGTATACTTAACCATTGGCATCCACCTTAGCCTTAGACGAGAGGGTAGTCTTCCCCTTTTTTGCTTCTGGAAATCTTGGACTTCACTTGGAGCATAAAGCTCCCCCTCAGTTCTTGCATCCGTGCCCGATTTTGAATTCCTAGCAGATGCTCCCCCTTGATCCAAGAGCCTTGAGCCCTTCAGTCTTCAATCTTCATAGTTAACCATTACCATTTTCCTAAGAGCATACTTAACCATTGGCAGCCATCTTAGCCTTAGCCGAGAGGGTAGTCTCCCCCTTTTCGGCTTCTGCAAATCTGGGACTTCACTTGGAGCATAAAGCTCCCCCTCAGATCTTGCATTCGTGCCCGATCTTGAATTCCTAGCAGATGCTCCCCCTTGATCCAAGAGCCTTGAGCCCTTCAGTCTTCAATCTTCATAGTTTAGCATGCCGAGTTCAGTTTTGAAGAGACTGAACTTGGCCTCGTCTAGGGGCTTTGTGAAGATATCTGCAATCTGCTTATCCGTGGGGACATAACAGAGAGATATATCTTTGTTTTCCACATGCTCCCGAATGAAGTGGTAGAGCACTTCAATATGCTTCATTCTGCTGTGCGACACTGGATTATTTGCAATTGCTATTGCACTCGAGGAGTCACAATATATAGGAACTTCTCTGAACTGCAAGTCATAATCTTCGAGTTGATTTCTGATCCATAGAAGTTGTGCGCAACAGCTGCCTGCTGAGATGTACTCAAATTCAGCCGTGGAGGTTGCGACACAGTTCTGCTTTTTACTGTTCCATGAAATAAGCCTTCTTTCGAGGAATTGGCACGTCCCGGAAGTGCTTTTCCTATCATCCCTGCTTCCTGTAAAGTCAGCATCTGAAAAGCCTATCAGCTCGACATCATTGTTTCTTGGGTACCACAAGCCAAGATTTGGTGTACCTTTAAGGTATCTAAGAATTTGCTTTGCAGCGACATAATGAGATTCCTTAGTGTTCACCTGATATCTGGCACACACACATGTGGAAAACATAATATCCAGTCTAATAGCACTAAGGTAGAGCAGGGATCCAATTATGCTTCTGTATTTGGTTTCATCAAAAGGTTTCCCTTTCTCATCCTTGTCCAGAGACACAGTGGATTCCATTGGAGTCCTCATAGAGGTTGCATTCTCCATTCCGAATTTCTTGAGGAGTTCATTTGTGAACTTCGTCTGAGAAATGAAAATTCCATCCTCAGACTATTTCACTTGAACTCCCAAGAAATATTTTAGCTCTCCCATGCTGCTCATTTCAAACTTTCTTGCATAAGTATAGAAAATTTCTTGCAAAGATTGTTGTCCGTTGAGCCGAATATTATTTCATCGACATAGATTTGCACCAGCAGAATCTTGCCTTTGACTTTCCTAAGAAACAATGTCTTATCTATTTTTCCTCTCGAGAACTTGTTCTCAAGAAGAAAACTAGACAGAGTCTCATACAAAGCTCGAGGAGCTTGTTTTAAGCCATATAATGCTTTATTAAGAAAGTAAACATGATTAGGGAATGATGGATTAACAAAACCTGGGGGTTGCACGACATATACTTCCTCTTTCAAATTTCCATTTAAGAACGCAGATTTCACGTCCATCTGATAGACAGTGAATCCTTTGTGAGAGGCATATGCCAGGAACAATCTGATCGCCTCGAGCCTTGCAACTGGTGCAAAGGTTTGGTCTAAGTCAATTCCCTCCTCCTGTCTGTAACCTTGAGCCACCAGTCTGGCCTTGTTCTTGATGATGACACCGTGTTCATCCAGTTTGTTTCTGAAGATCCACTTAGTGCCGATCACATTCTATTTCTTTGGTCTGGGAACAAGCATCCAGACGTTTTATCGTTCGAATTGATGCAGTTCATCTTGCATGTCCAATATCCATGATGCATCTTTGTTCGCTTCGTCGAACTTCTTTGGCTCAACCTGTGACTGAAAACAAAGGTGCAGAATCTCGTTAATTGTACCTCTGCGAGTTCTGACACCGTCACGAGGATCTCCTATGATCTGATCTTTGGGATGATCCCTCACGTGTCGGAGCTCTAAGAGTCTTGCATTTGGAGCTCCAACAGCTTCTCGGGCTCCTCCCTCTTCTGGGAGATTTTCTAAATCCTGATTGTCATCTTCTTCAGTTGGCTTTGAGGTGGAGACCTTGACGTAATTGGGAGTTGCATCTTTAGCAGTCTCATTGAGAATTAGCTGTTCAAGCCTTGCACCTGCATCTTCAAGAATGCCATTGGAAGAATTGCTATGAAGCAAGCTTCCTTCATCAAAAACAACATTAATGGACTCCTCTACCACTAGGGTTTTCTTATTGAAGACCCTATATGCCCGACTATTGCTACTATAGTCCATGAAGATGCCTTCGAAGCATTTTTCTCCGAATTTAGTATGTGGGTACTTCCCATTATTGAGTACATAGCATCTGCATCCAAAAATCCTTAAATAGGACATGGTCAGTTTCCTGCTTTTCAATAGCTCATAAGGTGTCTTACGATGATTCTTGTTGATCAATGCTCGGTTTTGCACATGACAAGCCGTATTGACAGCCTCTGCACAGAAGTACTCTGGAAGAGAAGCGTCATTCAACATTGTCGTACATGCTTCAATGAGCGTTCTATTTCTCCTCTCCGCAACTCCATTTTGCTGAGGAGTATGCGTGGAGGAAAATTCATGAAAGATACCATGTTCTTCACAGAATTTTGTTATAGCACCAGACTCGAATTCTGTTCCATGGTCACTTCTGATTTTGACCACGGAGCAGTTAAGTTCGTTCTGAATCTTCTTGATAAAATTAGTGAAGATGTCAAACGTATCTGACTTTCATTTCAAGAAGAACACCCATGTAAACCGAGAGTGATCATCAACAATCACTAGCGTATACGATTTGCCTCCTAAGCTATGAACTTGCACTGGACCGAAGAAGTCCATATGCAGAAGATAAAGACATCTGGAGGAGTATTTGTCTGCAATGCCCTTAAAGGTATCCCGAGTCAGTTTGCCCTTCTGGCATGCGGGACAGGGGCTATCTTTGATGCACTTAATAGTAGGGGCATCCCTTACTAAATTCTTGGAAAATAACATATTAATAGTCTTGAAATTAATATGTGCTAATCTCTTGTGCCATTGTTCACAAAGCGATGCACTGCCTTTTGCTACTAGGAACACGGGGGTAGAGAGTCTAAGCTAAGAAAATCTAAGCAAAAGATATTTTTGCTCCTAATGCCAGTTAATACCGTCTTCGAAGAGGCACACGATATTATCAAGCACTTATCCTTGCAGAACTTAACGTCGCATCCTTTATCACACAACTGGCTTACACTGATCAGGTTATGGTTTAACCCTTCAACATAGGCCACGTCAGTGATAGAGAATACACCGTTGGAAATCATACCATAACCCCTGGTGACTCCTCGATCAGATCCTCCAAAGATGACTTTGGGTCCATTTTTGACTGGGGAGTAATCACGCAACAGGCTTCTTGTCCCGGTAATATGTCAGGGAACATCCACTGTCCAAGTACTAGATTGGTATTTTGGTGGCCTTTAGACATACCTGCAAAACAGAATTAGTTTCCCTTAGGAACCCAATCGAACTTGGATCGTAGATTCCTTGTTAGCACACTCCCCCTTGGGTGGTTAACCCTACAAGTGGTCGGCCTCGCATTGCTAACATGAGGAGTCTCGTTGAATCTTGGATTAAACCAGCAATCCACGACAAAGTGACCAACTTTGCCACAACACCAACAGTAAAACCTTTTGTACTGCTTACTAGGCTCTAGCTTCACCCTTTGTACGGTGGGTCCAGCCGGGGCCTTGGATCTGGAGGTGGAGGCATCATGATGACAACAGTCACACGATTTCTTCACTTCCTGTTCCTTCAGTATAACAGGCTTTGCCTTTGGTGCCTGCTTCCTATTATGGCCGCTAGAGAAGTGGCCATAATTCTCCACTTGGATTTCCTCATAAGGTGCCTTGAAGACACTCTCACCATAGTTTCGGGAGAAGGTCCAACTATCATACCGGCTCTTGGGCTTTTCAACCGAGGGCCGGAAGAAGTGGCCATAGGTTGACTCAAAGTCTTGCTCATTGCAAGGAAATCCGGGATTTCTGAATGAAACAGGATCGAGTGGGGCCTTTCCCTTTTCTGCAGCAGAGGCCTTCTTAGCAGCCTTATTTTTCCTCTGTTTTTTGTTTCTCCTCGATGATTTACCAGGCACACCCACATGCCCTAAGCTAGCCCCCTTAGCCTGAGCAGAGAATTCATCAACCAGAGGAAGAACAGTCTTGGGCATAGAGAAGCTTTTGACAATCTTCCTTTCTGCCGCAAGCTGTTCTTCCAACTTGTTGATTTTTTTTTCTGTTTTTGGTCAAGGAGCCTTAGAGACTCTGAGTGCTCAGAAGTCAGGTCCAGGTGTTCCTATCGGAGAGAAATCAAGCTAGTGATGTCTTCTCTTAGGGACACACCCTCAGCCTTAAGGAATTTGACTTCCTTTTTCTGATCCCTCAACCTCTTGCGACTTTCCTCAAAGGTATTAAGCAGAAGCTCATACTTTTCGAGGAGCTCAGCTTCACGAGCAGATGGTCTGTCCTCGAGATCATCATCAGGAGACTCAAAGTCAGAGTCAGAGAGGGGGGGGGGTACGATCTTTTACCTTCCCAGTAAATGGGGACAGTCTCCATCTGAGTCAGAGCGACCCATTAGCCCAAAGTAGGCTTCCTCATCATTACTGGAGTCTGACGAATAAGATTCACTCAGTGTCTTTGGCTTTTTAGCAATGTAGCTCCTCTCCTTCTTCTTATCTCTAGAGGACTTGTGCTCCTCTCCCTTCCCCTTATCTCTCTTGCTTTGGTGGCAGTCAATAACGACGTGGCCTGGCTTATTGTAGCCAAAGATAATAATATCAGCAGAGCAATGTTTGTTCTATTTAGATTCATACCTGTCAGAAGAGTAATTCTTCTTCTGATGTCTTGAGGAGGAGCCATCTCTCTTTCTTTGATTCCTCATCTTGAGGAACTTCTTGAACTCTCGAGTGATCAAGGAGAATTCTTCTTTAGATTGCTCTGAGCCGAAAGAGCATGGATCAGAGTCTTCTTCCTCATCCTTTTTCTAGGAGCGGGACGAGGCTGCACCCTTGCCTTTCCTTGAGTGATTGGATTTCAGGGCTACAGTCTTTTCTTTGGCAGCGGCTTTATCGGCTTCTTCTTCAGCTTTTCTGGTGTTCAGCTGAAGCTCATAGGACATAAGCTTCCCAAACAGAATCTGGGGATCAGTTTCTGCCAGCTTGCCAAATTCTCTGATGGCGCAGATCTTGGTGTCCCATTCCTTAGTAAAGGATCTAAGGAATTCGTCATTTAGTTCACCATCAGTGAACACTCTGCCATAACCCTTCAGGGCATTGACGATCTTCAGGAAGTTCTCGAATGTCACTCCGATTTCTTCCTTGGGACCTTGCCTGAAGGCCTCATACTTCTTGTTCATAAGGGATCTTCGATCATCCCTTACTTCATCCGTGCCTTCCATCAAAATGATCACGAAGTGCCATATGTCCTTGGCAGTCCTGCAGTTGCTGAAATTCTGCATCATGGAATCATCGACGACGCTTACTAAGATGTTTTGAGCTTTCTTGTCTAGTCCGACAAGCACAATCTCATCCTTATCCATTTCGGAGAGCTTCTTGGGCACCATCTTGGTAGGATCAATGGTGGAGGCCTTAGTGGGGATATAAGGTCCCTCCTCCACAATCAAGAAGAGTCGGGGGTCGACTGCTTCCATGTAGAACCTGATCCTTTCCTTCCAGATGGGAAAGTTTAGCTTGGTGCACATTGGGATCTTTCCTGAGTACTTGAGTCCGCCAATTTCTGAGATCTTCTTTCTTCTTGACATTAGACGCAGGATATTACTCAAGGTGTTAACCTTATTGATGAGTAACCTCTCTCTAATACCACTTGAAAGTTTTTAGTGTCGACTAAATCTACCTATGGGGGGGGGAATAGGTGTCGTGCAGTATTTTGTGGAATTATTTTAACCTGCACAAATTAACAAACACAGCACAGAAAATACACAAAGATTTATAGTGTTTCCCCGATTTGGGTACGTCCACTTTCCCCCTTCGACCTATCTGCCACCAAGGGACGACTCGGTCACTTCTCCAAACAGATTGAAATCCAATCCTCACACTATGGAAGGAACCCTTCCAACAAAGGAGTCACCACTCCACCACTACAGGTTGCACCCAACCCTTACAACTAGGAATAAAAATTCCTTTACAACAAAACCAAAATAGAATGTATAAGAAAATACAAACAACGCTTATGGAGAATCCGATGTCCTTCTTCATTCGTTGAGGCTTTCTTGAATGTAAGGAAGAGTCCATAACCAGATTTGTCTCTTGGAGAGGATCTTGACAAGATTGGTGGTGGCAAGTGAATGCGGCGGCGATACTTTGTAGATCCAAACTTATTAACGAAGCAAGGAAGGTCTACGAATGATCTCAATCGGATCAGTCGTCTTCACCGATTCGGAATGGAGAACTAGTCTCATTCAACGAATCGAGAGACAAGAGATCTCAAGAGAGATGTGTGAGATGCACTGCTAGCCTCGGTGCTGTCGCCAGAAGATCAAAGATGACCGGAGATTATCAGCGATGACGAACTGCAAGCGGCGACAAGCGATCAGCGATTTCCACGATCGGCTAGGGCACGACGTCGACCGCTTTTGATTTCTCGTGAATCGTTACTGTAGAGGTTCAAAATATGCGCATATATATACTTGAGGCCAACCCCAAAGTCTGTTGTGGGACCCACAAGGAGAAGCCATAGCCCCAGTCAAAACAGCGCAAAACATCTTGGTTCGGTTCAGCGAGTGAAGAAAATTGCCTAAGGAAAAATTGGCGAGAATCGTTGGTGATTCCCATCGAAGTCGGTGGGAATCACTCACGATTCCTGTCGATTCTGCCTTGGCCTAATTCTAATTGGAAACTTTATCAGCTGGAGGAAATCGGCGGGAATGCAGACTGATTCTCGTCGAATCGGCGAGAATCACAAACGATTCCCGTCGAAGTCGGCAAGAATCACTTAGTGATTCCCGTCGATTCTGCCTTGGCAGAATTTCTGTTTGGAAAACTGATAGCTGGAAGAGGTCGGCGGGAATGCAGACTGATTCTCGTCGAATCGGCGGGAATCACAAACAATTCTCGTCGAAGTCGGCGAGAATCACTTAGTGATTCCCATCGATTTTGACTTAGAAGAATTTTCTCTTCCTTCCCTTGATGACTTGGTCTTTGACCCATCTTTGCTCCTTCTTATGCTCTTGATCTGTCTTAACCCTATACTTGAAAATAAGTACACTCCAATAGAGTGAGCACACGTGAGTCAACACACTGATCTACTCAACAAGGGATTACGTTGCGCAGACCCGTGTATATTGACCCACTGCACCTTGACATTGGTGTGTACTTAGCATGGAATAGCTGCAAGCACAACTTGATAGAAGATCGTCAAATACATTGTCAATTAAACTTAGCTTGTTCAGGGGCTTCTTCAAATCAGGTACATTGTGGATACAATACCCAACAATTGTCTTCTTGTGAGAAGAGTCTCCAACTGGACTCTTCCATCTCCCTTGCCTTCTTCTCCTTAACATTTTCTTGAATTGTCTTAAGAAGTGTGACAGTTCTTCTTCAATCATGTCCCCTCTTGATGATGAAGATTCTATGCATTCTTAGAATGTATCTTATCTTTTTGAGGGAGTAGATTTCTCCCTAACTTTCCTGGATGTCTCAGCCTTTAGCGCCATAGACTTTTTGTTGGAACCGATGTTTCACATTCCCTATATTTGAGAATATCAAATCCCCAGTTGTATTTGATCATGCTGTATGTTGATAGAGTGTGCAGGTTGTCAGTTGCAAGCAACAGAGAAGGCTCATATGGATGCTACCGCCAGGCACTAGCACTAACGCACCGTGCTAGCCCGTCGACGAACGTCGAGACTCTGGGATACCGCCATGTGTTAGTACTACCGTAGGTGCTAACGCGACGATTTATTTGGACCTAGTGCTCTGGATGGTTTTAGCGCTAGCACTAACACGCCGCGCTAGCCCGTCGACGAATGTCGAGAGAAGAAATGTCGAGACTCTGGGCTATCTCCAGGCATTAGTACTACCGCAGGAGCTAACACGCCGAATTATTTTGACCTAGCGCTCTGGATGGTTTCGGCGCTAGCTCTACCGTGTCGTGCTAGGTCTTCAACGAGTTCTAAAGGCACAAACGTCGACCTCAGTGCTACCGCCAGGCGACTGGATTACCGTAGGCGGTAACTTAACAATTTATTCGGTTCTATTGCTCTGGAAGATTTCGGCAGTAGCACCTATCACGCAGCGCTAGCCTTGTCAAACGGATGTTGCCTTTTTAGGAACGTCACATTCTATGTTACCGCACGGAGATAGGCCCTACCGCGCGGTGCTTGCTCAAATGAATAGGCAAAAGATCATTTCGAAGATTATTTTCCTATTTTGGAGGACAGCTGGCACAATAAGCGTGCGAAACTACCGCATGCGCTAGTCTTACCGCCCGCGTAGCCTATTTTCATGAATACGTATAAAATCCGCTACGTTTCCTGTTGTCATCACGACTCCAAGACGAATTTTGACGAAGGGTTTCTGAACTCCAGATTTCGGCTGCCTCCTTGCACCCGCCACCACTTGTCTTTGTCAAAGTTGAAGGAAGCCTTCTCCCTCCCATTCGTGAACGAAGAACTCAGGCGATCCAAAATCTTCATCGACCATTGAGAACCGACCGGTTGCTAACCAACGAAGATCTCAAGCACCAGCTGAAGATCGCACACTAGAGAAGTCGTCAAGAGGTAGAACTTCATTTTCTTATTTTCTTACTTTTAATCTTTGTCCTCTTTTTCTATTTTTTGTTTAGTTTTCGGTGAGGAAAATCGACCAGAGAGGGTCGTCGAAATCCGTGAAGGATTCCATGATAAATCGTCCCAGGATTTGGGATGTCTAGATCAGAGGATCTAGCAGGGATCTAAGACCCTCCCTTGTGTGGAGGTGAAGAGTGGGCTCTAAGACCCTCCCTTGTGTGGAGGTGAAGAGTGGGCTCTAAGACCCTCCCTTATGTGGAGGTGAAGAGTGGGCTCTAAGACCCTCCCTTGTGTGGAGGTGAAGAGTGGGCTATAAGACCTTTCCTTGTGTGAAGGTGAAGAGTGGGCTTGAATGCCTTTCCTGGAGAGAAAGGGTGAGAGCCAACCTATCAAATTTTGGTCAGTATATAAACCAAAAGAATCTTTATTTTCTTCGTCTCTGATCTTTGACGCTATGAAGATCAAGTTTTGATGTATACTCATGTTGTACTGTTTTTCATTATTGATTTATTGCAATGAAATTCTTTTCTCTGTGATTATTTTGGTGTGTGAAAATTTTAAATTCAATAAACATTTGCAAACCTTATTCACCCCCTCTAAGATTGGCCACTAGATCCAACAAGTGGTATTAGAGGAAGGTTACTTCCAATAGGTTTAATAACCTGAACTAAGATGGCCAACACTGTGCACGCTTTCACTGAGGGACAAGGTGTGAGTCGTCCTCCACTCTTTATGGGTAGTGACTAAAGTCACTAGAGGGCACAGATGAAAATTTTTCTGACGACTTATAGTATGGATGTATGGGCCATGGTAGAGACAAAGTACACTGCTCCGTTATCACGGTTGGTGATACTGTCATCATAAAACCACGAGATAAGAGGGATGACGCAGATAAGTTAAGATGTACAAATAATGCCAAGTCCATGAATGCTTTATTCTGCGCCTTGGACAAAACTGAATTCAATAGAATCTGCAACTGTGAAACTGCTTATGATATATGACGACTGCTAGAGCTTACTCATAAAGGTACATCGCTGATTAAGGAGTCAAAGCTGTTCCGACTTGAATCTGAATATGAATGGTTCCGGATGGGTATCAATGTGGATGTGGACAGCATGTACACGCGTTTCACCAAGATCGTCAACGCCTCAAAGTCTCTCGGAAAGAACTTTCTAAACGGTGATCTTGGGAGGAAGATCCTGCGATCTTTTCCTCCATGCTTCAATCCTAAGGTGACTGCAATTGCTGAGTCTCATGAAATCAACACCCTGGATAAAGAGAGCCTCATCGGAAACCTCAAAACACATAAGGTGGAACTGAAGATTCAAGCAGAGGAATATCCCAAAGATATGAAAAAGAAGGGACTTGCACTGAAGGCAACACGTGAAAGAAAAGCTGCGGAAGATTCTGAGGAGGATGAGGAGGAAAGTCTCTATGTCTGGGAGTTCAAGATATTCATGAAGAACCCTAAAAATAGGGATAGTTCAAGAAATTCTTGAAGAAAGTAGCTGGAGAAGGTAGGAGGTGGAACAAGCCAGGGAAAGAGACAGAGAGCGATGATGAGAAGTCCCAGCCGGAATACTATCACTGCCCCAAACCTGGATGCCTGAAAAGAGACTGCCCGAGACTTCAGAAGGAAGAGAAGGGGAAAGAAAGCCAATACAAAGGAAAGAAGAAGGTACTGAAGGCGCTTACTTGGGATGAGAATGGATCTGATAATTCAGGCACCTCAGATTCAGGGAGTGATGATGAGGCAAATCTGTACCTCATGGGAAAGAGCCAAGAAGAATCTGATGATGAATCCAGTGTCTAGAGAGACACTGAGGTAACCCCATCTACGTACATACTCTGAACTTCTTCAAATGTATGAAATTTTAGTTGATAAATTAGAAAACACAATTTCTGCGAAAAAGGCCTTAAGAACCAAAAATAAAAAAATCAAAAAGGATTTTGAAAAAAAAAACGAACTAATTAGAACCGACAAAGACAAGATCGAGTGTCTAAAGTGTTCTCACTTGATGACAACGTTCGAAGATCAAAAGGCAAGTCTCTCCAACTCGTCGGTGAGAACAACTAGTCTCATAAATGAAAAGAACGTCTTGGAGAAGAGACTCCAGTTATCTATTGCCAAGGTAGAGGAAGGCAAGAAATTATTTTCTAATTGGTGTTTGATGCTTGTGACTGAGAACACTGCCTTAAAGCCGAGGATCCATGATCTTGACTGCGCTATCCAAAAGTTTGGAGTAGGCCAAAAATCATTAAATATGTTATTGGGTGCACAGTGTTATGGATCTGGGAAATTTGGACTAGGATATGGAGGTCCAACATCACCACCGAGGTGAAATCATTATTTTTCTAAGATTAAGCCCAACGCTAATAAATCGAAAGATAAGATGAAAAATTATGGAGGGCTATCTCCTTCCTCAAGCAAGAGCTCAAGCAATGTGATAAAAGCAACATCCACTGTGTACATCTCGTGTGTAGATTGTCAAAAGTTTGGTCACACTTCTAGCTCATGCCTAAGGAAAGGTGCCACAAAAAATTTGCAAGTCTGGCTACCAAAGTCTTCTACCTATGTTATGGGTGGGACAACTTGGGTAACAAGAACTTTATCCTCATCTTCTTCTTAGGTATGTTGGCAGGCTAAGGACACGAAGAACTTGTGGTACTTGGACTCTGGTTGCTCCAAGCACATGACGGGAGATAAAGACAAGTTCTTTAGCCTAGAAAATAAGAAGGGTGGCATGGTGACATTTGGAGATAACAACAAAGGAAGGATACTGAGAATCGACACTATAGGTAACAAGTTATTTTCTATTTCAAATGTTCTATTTATGGATGGCTTAAAGCATAATCTTATTTCTATTAGTCAATTGTGTGATAAAGGTATAGATGTTATATTTGAGTCGTCCTCAAACACGTGCAAACTTATTGATGCCAAAACTTCTAGTGTACTGCTTGTAGATCATAGAAATTATAACGTGTACACCATTAGTTTTGATGATATTTCTGCATATAATTTGAAATGCCATGTGACAAAGAACGATGAATTAGATCTTTGGCATATGAGACTAGGACACACTGTTAGCAAGCTTATTATTAAACTATCATGAAAGAAACTCATACGAGGCCTCCTCAACTTAAGCGGTATGAAAGGTTTGGTTTAAAGATCCAAAACACCTAGAGCGGGGGGGGGGGGGGGGGGTGAATAGGTTCAAATCTTATTTTAACTTAGGCAATTAAAATGTTAATCTCAGCATATCTAATTAAGCTATAATTATCACAGCACAGGAGAAAACAAGCACAGAAAAACACAGCACATCACACAGTGTTTTATAGTGGTTCCCCAAATCATGGGTACGTCCACTCTCCCCCTTCACCTATCCAGCTGAGTGTTGGATTCGCCCAAACTTCCTTCCACTAAATCAGATCCTCAGATCTTATAACTCAGAACCCAACTGGTTCCTATAACTCAGACTTCTTCAAGTCCTATAACTCAGATTCTTTCCAAGAATCCTACCTCAGGAAAACATCCCTACCTCATCACTTATCACCAGGCCTGCAACTCAGATCACAAAGATCCTACCTAAATCACTCGGCCATACGTCAGCCTTTATATATTTAGGCTTCAACTCAGAAAGATAACTCTCCTACACTCAGATCTATAAAAGATCTTACAAAAAAACTGATTATTAAAATGAGAAATCCTTCACCCAGGTAGAGAGAGAAAGGGGTGAAGGCTTCTTGATCAGTTCTTGATTGATGTGACTTCTTAAGATCCAACATGTCTTAGCTTCTTCAAAGCTCCTTGAATCTGAACAAAGTAAGGTTGATCTTCTTATGAAGGTTAAGATGATCCTCAATCTAGCTTCCTTCTTCTATTCAGAATTAGATCAGAATTCTTCTTGCAGACTTGTTCAGAATCTGCCTTCTCTTGAAGACTTGTTGATTTCAACTGTTAGAAAAATGTCAAATCCTTCATTCTTCTGATATCTCTTTTTATGATAGAACAAGTCTTTATATAGATCCCATCTTAGGTTACTGATTGATCCAATTCATAACCGCCTTTTGACAGCTCTGACAGATGTGACAACTTTGTTAGTTATGACAGCTGTCAAGTCTTTAGTCTTGACACCTGATACCTCATAGTACTCTATCTCAGCAGAAAAGCATCGAGACAATACTCCATATATGTCAACACAAATATACCATGTGTCGACACAATTCTTTATGATGTCTACACAACTCACACAATGTCGACACAACTATTCTTTATCTTCTCGACACTTCTTCTGTAGAATGTATCGACACAAGTCCTGTGTGTTGGCATAATAGCTTCTAGTCTCGACATAGTTGGTGTTGACAGAATTTTTGTGTATGTCGACATAAGTCCTGTGTGTCGACACAATTGTTGCCAACAAAATTTTTATGTGTCGACACAAGTCCTGTGTGTCGACACAATCTGGCTTATGGTGTCGACACATTTCCTTCACAAGTGTCGACACTTGTACTTAGAATATTTTTCTGCATTTCTTTAACCTTCACATTGAAACTCAACATCCCATCAAATACACATTGATGTATATCATTGAGTTAAGTGAGGTTTCTTTCAAATCAGGTACATAGTTTCCAATGTACCCAATAATCTCCCCCTATTTTGAGAAGTCATAACTCTTAGTCAATGATATACACCACTTATAATAAAATAAAGATTATGATGTATAAAATCATTACACAGACAGGGTAACTCATAAGCAGAAATATCATGTAATATCATGACACAATTTGATAAAATACAGTAAACAAGAATCAGTTTTAAATTAAATGGATTTTAGAACAAAAGATTACATAGTTCTAAACCTAATCAATCTATCCCTAGGATTGATCAGGCTCCTTGATGACAATTCCTTCGCCAGACTGAATCCTAGCTTGTACATTAGCTTCTGTGTCATCAGCAAGCTTCTTTCCTTTCAAATCCTTCTTCTTGAGCTCTTCAGCCTTGATCTTTTGCCTTTCAAAGTAATGATAAGGCTTTAGGAAATACTTGCTAGGATCCACAAAGTTTGCAGATATCTTCCCAGCTCTAAGGTCTCTTCTGAACTAGTATATGACATCTTGCCACTCCTACTATTTGCTCCATTCCTATTCAGAATAACACTTGCCTCTATCATGCATATTCTCTTTTACAGCATGCCAAGTAGAAAGAATAATATTCCTGGAGGTTGGACTCCATTTTTCAAAATCAAGCTTTAATTCTGCCTGTTCTCTGATCCTTTTATTAGACAGCTGAGCTTCTTTCTGAGCATCCCTTGCTCTTTGTGCTTCTTGTTCTCTTTGTAATGCACCTGCAGATATTTTAACTTTTTCAAGAATAACATTATGTGCCTTCTATGGAGGGCTATACATTTGGTGTACTGCCTGCTGGATTTCTTCAAAATCAGAAGGGGGATAAATGACTTGGGCTACTTCCTACTGAACCCCTCTAATGTAAGCAGGTTTTATTCAAGATTCAGTGGTGTTATCATCATCACAAAGGGGTGGATAACCAAGAGTTGCTCTAATGCTATTGGATATCCAATTAGCATGATCTGAGATTGCTTTAACTAATAATCTCTTCCCCTTTATGACTTCTCTGGACACATGGTCTCTCAGATCATCCTTTTGAAACCTTACCTGATCAGCCAGATAATCTGTTACTTCTTTGTAGTAGGTCCTGAACATCTTCATTTGATCAGAGATAGATTTTTGAGATGCCTGGATTGCTGTTTAGACATCTGCTAAATCTTCTTTGATTTGCTGGGACACTTTAGTATTTACATCAGTTGCACTACTCCCAAGTTTTGTTAGAATTACAGCATATGAGTCTTTGAGATTTTCATTCATTCTGAGTTGATTTTCTAGGACATAATCTTGTTTGACTGCAATGTCCTCTATTTCAGTCTTGATCTCCTGTTATTGCTTGGCCAAGTAGACTACAACATTACCTCCCTTATGGAAGCAATCTGTCATTTCTTTTTTTATTCTGATTAACTTCAAATATGATAGATTTGATATCCCGTGCCAGCTTAAATTGCAGTTCCTTGTGGGTCTCATCCACATATTTTTCAAGAGTAATTCTTTGCCCCCTCAGTTCTTGCTCCTTGTAAGTCAGGAAATAACTCTTCTAGAGTTACCTCTTGTTGCAGCTGAACTGGAGGAATAACTTTCTCATTCTCAAAAGATGGATCCCCCTGGAAATCAAATTCCTTTTCCAAGGATTTATCTATATTAGGAGAGTTTTGTTGCTCAGATTGATCAGGATCAGACATATGCACATCTTGTGCTTCTTTCTCAGTAGTGGTGGTTGCAGCATTGTTGATTTCTGAAACAATTTTCATGACTATGACAGTTGCATTTTCACTATCCAGTTCAACTTCATTTATACCTCCCCCTAGGTCTGATAGCTGTGGATTTTCTGGTTCATGGAAAAGTATAGTTTCAGTGTTGTCTCCCCCTGGAGTTGATACCACCTGGTTGTCTAGAACTTGGATGCTCTCCCCTTATGCCTAAACCTCTTTGTCAGGTGATGGTGTAGGTGATTTCCTTTTCCTTGGTTGTTATTCATCTGTGCTGAAGTCAACTTGCTCTTCTGAATCACTAGAGGATTCAGGGAGCTTGGCTGGTGTGTTCTTTTCCCTAATTTTCTTCTGCTATTTTTAAGTGTAGGAACATCTTTAATTACTACTCTTTCCCATCTTGATAGTATTCGCAAGTCCATCTTCCTCATGTGATTAATCTTAGAACCTATAGTCTGATTCATCACTTCTAGAATATTGATAGCCAGATACATGCTTAGTATTCTCCCCAGATTAGGTTTCTTGAGACTTTCTTTGATCTTTTCAAACACAACAATAGACAAGTTAGTTTTCACCTTGAATATGACTCTGATCATGAGATTGAATATATAAGCTGAAATCCTATCATGTCCTCCTGATTTGCACAGAATAACCCATCATATAATCTCAGATAGGAATTTGCACTGGGAATTCATTCCCTTCCTGTTCATTGATGATCTAATCTTTGTAGTGGGATCCAGTCCACACCATTGGAGAGCATCTTTTATCATGGAAGATGCTATGCCATCTTCTTCCTTAATCCTGGGTAGCTGAAGTGTTTTACTTAAACTCTTCTGTGTGAATTTCACCTTAGTACCTTGGACAGATGATTTAATCTTCATGCCCTTCGAATCCATTGATGTCGATGAGTAGAATTCAAGAACCTCCTTCTTCCATATCCTGGTAGGTTCTGACCTAGGTACTCCAATCCATTGTCAGTGATTAGGGTAATCACGACTTTGATTTCTTGTGAGGCAGTCTCAAACGCATTGCAAACTAGTTCATATCCCTCATTTACTTTGTCTTCCATCTATGGTACCATGGATGAAAGAGAGAAAAGAGAGTAGACTGAAGAATTTCTTGTCGACATAGGGTTTAGAGTCGAGAGTTCTGGATAGCACAATTGACTAGATTTTGTTTTCTTCTATTTATAGAATTCTTGTAAAGGGTAGGTCAAGAGACGCGCCTAAATAAGAATCTTATGAATCGACATAATTTTGCATGTATCGACATAGAATACTTAGGTCTCGACAGAGAATTGTAGGTGTCATCATGTCTATGTGTCGACATAGATTTTTGTGTGTCGACACAGAAATCTTCTAATACAAAGTCTCGATATAGTTGTGATGACACAAACCTTTTCTATCGACATAGATTTAATTTCTGTGTCGACACAGTTTATTCCTTGGTCGACACAACTCGCTGATAGTGTCGACACAGTGAGCTTGTGTCGACACAAACTTTCTAACTTAGCCAATTTTTTTTTGAGAAATTCTGTGCTGACCTAACATTTTATTCTAGGTTTAACATACCTAATTCAATCTTAAAATAATTGAATTTACTTTCATCCAGAGGTTTTGTAAATATGTCAGCAATTTGATTGTTAGTGTTGACAAATTCTAGACTTATGTCTTCTTTTTCAACATGTTCTCTAAAGGAATAAAACCTGATTTCGATATGCTTAGTTCTGCTATGTGAAAAAAAGGATTTCTAGCAATAGATATGACACTAGTAGAATCACAATATAATAGAGTTCTACTTACCTTGATGCTATAGTCTTCAAGTTGATGTTGTATCCACAACAGCTGAGCACAACAACTGCCTGCAGCTACATATTCTGACTCAGCAGTGGATATAGCCACACTTGTCTGCTTTTTGCTGCTCCATGATACCAATCTTCCACCTAGGAACTGACATGTACCTGTGGTGCTTTTCCTATCTTCTTTGTAGACTACAAAGTCTGCATCTGAATAACCTGTTAGCAGAAAATCTCTATTCTTAGGGTACCAAAGACCAAGATTTGGTGTGCCCTTAAGATATCTTTAAATTCTCTTGACAGCAGAATAATGAGATACTTTTGGGCACAGACATATGTGGCATACATGATGTTAGGTCTACTAGCAGTCAAGTAAAGAAGGGAGACAATTATTCCTCTATACAAAGACTCATCAACAGGTTTTCCTGCCTCATCTTTGCCTATAGGCATACTTGACCCCATTGGAGTTCTCATGGTGGAGGTTGACTCTATGCCATATTTCTTAATTAATTCCTTGGTGAACTTAGACTTGGATATGGACAAGCCATCATCAGTCTGTCTAACTTGGAGTCCCAAGAAGAATTTCAGCTTACCCATGCTTCTCATCTCAAACTTCCCTTGTATAACTTTGGCATACTTTATACAAAGGTTGTTTTTAGTTGATCCAAAGATAATGTCATCAACATATATCTGGAATAGGATGATCTTGCCTTTTGATTCCCTGAAAAATAGAGTCTTGTCAATTTCCCTCTTGAGAATTTATTCTCAATGAGGAAGGTAGACAGAGTTTCATATCAAGCCCTATAGGCTCGTTTCAATCCATATAGAGCTTTCTTAAGCCTATAAACATAGTTAGAATAAAGAGGATCTACAAAACCTGAAGGTTGTTCAACATAAACTTCCTATTTTAAGTCACCATTCAAAACTGATGACTTTACATCCATCTGGAATACCTTAAACCCTTGGTAAGCTGCATAGGCAAGGAACAGCCTTATTGCTTCTAACCTTGCTACTGGGTCAAATGTCTGGTCAAAGTCTATTCCTTCTTCCTATCTATAGACTTTTGCTACCAGTCTACTTTGTTCTTGACTATAATGCCATTTTAATCTAACTTGTTCCCGTAGATCCACTTAGTCCCTATGACATTGTGATTCTTTGGTTTAGGAACCAAATTCCAGACTTTACATCTTTTGAATTGATTCAGCTCTTCCTGCATGACATCAATCCAATTTGGGTCTTGTATAGCCTCTTCAAATTTCTTAGGTTCCATCTGGGACAGGAAGCTTGAACATAGAAATGTATTCATGCTCTTCCTTCTGATCAGAACTCTATGTCTTGCATCACCAATGATTTGGTGTGTAGGAAGATCCCTCAGATGTCTTATTGCTGGAGGAAATCTATCCACCTCTTGATTTTATTCATTTTCCTCACCAAGCTGTACTTCATTGACTTCATCTTCATCTTGTTGGTCATGTACTCCCCCTGGATAGCATCCATCATTTTTCTCATCCTGTCTTATAGGTTGGTCTTCACTGATGATTAGCTTGTCCATCTTATCTTTCAACCCTGTAGAGCTAGAAGAAGTTCTTGACAGCTCACAGTTAATTAACATGGATTCATCAAAGACTACATGGGCAGATTCTTCTGCAACTTGAGAAGTCAAGTTGTAGACCCTGTATTCCTTACTACTATTATTGTACCCAACAAATATCCCTTCTTGGTATTTGGCCGCAAACTTTGTTAAATAGTACTTGCCATTATTATGAACATAACACTTGCTACCAAAGATTCTAAAGTAGGATAAATTTGGTTTTCTGCCTTTCATAATCTCATAGGGTGTCTTCTTGTGGATTTTGATGATGGAAGCTCTGTTGAGAACATGACATGCAGTGTTTTCTGTCTCAGCCCAGAAATATTATGGGAGAGAAGTGCCACTTAGTAGTGTTCTACCAGCCTCAAAAAGAGTCCTATTCTTTCTTTCAGCAATCCCATGGTCATGCATTCAGACTGAAATTCTTTCCCATGGTCACTTCTGATTTTGACCACTGAATTGTTAAGTTCATTCTGAATTTGCCTAACAAAATTCTTGAAGACAGTAGAGGTTTCAGATTTCTGCCTCAGGAAGAAAACCCATGTAAATCTAGAATAGTCATCCACAACCACAAATGTGTAAGCTTTCCTACCTAGACTATGAACTGGCATAGGACCAAATAGATCCATATGCAGGAGGTATAGACATCTCACAGAATATTTGGTATCATGGCCATGGAAAGAGGTCTTGGTCAGTCTGCCCTTTTGGTAAGCTGAACATACACCCTCTTTAATGCACTTGACCTGAGGACCATTCCTTACTAACTCCATACTAAAGAGTTGGCATTTTGACTTGTAGTTCAGGTGAGCTAGCCTCTTGTGCTATTGGACACAATGAGATGCTTTCTCATCAACCACTAGACAAATAGGAGAGTTCTTATTCTCATAATCAAAGTTAAGACAATAGACATTTCCTTTCCTAGTGCTTATCAGAATGATCTCCTGATCACTTGACCTTCATATTATGCACACACCCTTGACGAAAGAAGTGTCATAACCAAGATCACTTAGTTGGCTTATGCTTATTAGGTTATGTTTCAGACCTTTCACATAAGCCACTTGGGTGATAGTGATAGAGCTATTGGAAATGTTACCAAACCCTTTGATGACCCCCTTTTCAGATCCACCAAAGATCACTTTGGGTCAATTTTTTATGGGAGAGTAACCCTTCAGCATCCTTCTTGTTCCAGTCATGTGCCTGGAACATCCACTGTACAAGTACCATATTGGGGTATGGCCACTTGGATGCACCTGCATCAAATAAAATTACCTATCCTTAGAACCCCAATTGTTATTGGGTCCTAGGTTCGGGTTAGCTTGATATTTGACATGCTTACCTGTAGCCTTTCTGACAGGTAAGCTGGCATTTTTTTGGACACTAGCATTGTGCCAATAATTAATGGCATAGTGGCCCACTTTGCCACAACACCAACACTCATATTTGTTATACCTTCTTTTAAGAACAGGCTTATCAACATTGCTGTCAGCAGTCTTCAAGTCTATAGGAACAACTGTCTTTTTAAGTGCTGGGGCTGGTGCATCAAACACTGATGATTCCTGAAGAACATGGTGTGTTTGCTCATGGGCTGCCCTATTAGTGTTTGCACCCTTTCCATCCTGATCACCATGCTTACAATGACCATGTGTGATGTCATGATCATACCTGTTAGTAGGATGCATCACTTTCCTGAAAGAAATAGGGGGTTTTAAAGCTAGTGGCTGAACTGGGGCTTTGCCTTTTCTTTTAGAATTAGCTGCCCTTGTTCTTCCCTTGAAGCCTAATCCTGTCTTACCCTTTTGGGAAATGAGTTATCAATTAAGGGTAAGACTGACTTTGGCTTTGAGAATTTAGCCACAAGATCCTTCTATCTTTGAAGTCTGACTTACAGACTCTTGATGTGATCATTTTTGAAGATAATTGTACCCATCTGAATAACAGTTATGTTTTTCAGTTTGGAAACTTCATTCAACTTGAAATCCAACACATTTACTGAATCTGATGCAGCCAATTTGAGAGATGCAAATTCCTTAGCCTTCTTCTTGACAAGGATTTTGCTTCTCTTAAGAGCTTGCAACATACCACCATACTCATGAATTAGTTGATGAACATCCCCTTCAGATTCCGAACCATCCACATCTCTTGATGCAGATGCTTCTGATTTTGATACAGTATAATAATCAGAAACTGAAGATAGATTGTATACCTTACTGGGACTAGGATGATCCTGACACTGATCTTCCTCAGACAGAGCAATCAGCCCTCTACAATGATGATCTTCAATCCCATTTATAGAATCCAGCATTTGTAAGAATTTAGTTTCTATAGAATCATCTTTAGTAGTGAACAATCCAATATAGGCTTCAGCTTCAACCTCTTCTCTAGATTCTGATGATGAGGAGTTAGTCCAACTCTTCTGCTTCTGGGCAACAAAGGATCTCTCCATCTTGCCCTTATTTTGATACTTTTTCTTATCATTGGATTCCTTTCTTTTATCAGGACAATCAACTATGACATGTCCTTGCCTGTTGCAACAATAACAAAAAATTTTAGAAGAAGTTTGTTTATTGGGATTAGAGCCATACCTATCATCCTTAGAAGTTTTCTTCTTCTTGTAGTAGTCATCCTTGGAGGAAGATGAAGATGGCTTTGTTCTCCATTTTTTCTTCTTAATGAACCTTTGAAACTGCCTTGTGAAGGTAGCAAAGTCTTCATCAGAGTTGTGGCTGCCTGAAGTGTTGATGTCTGTATTTTCTGATTCAACTTCAGCAATTCTCCTGGGAGGAGAAGGAGACTTTCTCCTGCCCTTTCTTGTGGCTTCAGCCTTGAAGGCTACTGACTTCTCTTTATATTCAGACCTATTGCTGTTCTCCTCCTCCTTTCTGGCAATGAGCTGCATCTCATATGATAACATTTTTCCAAATAAGGTTGGTGGAGGTGTATCAACAAGCCTGACCACCTCTCTGATGGCACATATTTTAGTATCCCAGTCCTTGGTAAGTGATCTGAGAAACTTGTCATTTAGTTCATATGTGCTAAATACTCTTCCATAGGTCATTAGCTCATTTACAATTCTAAAGAATTTCTTATAACATTCAGTTATGCTATCTGTCTTGGCTTGTCTAAAACTCTCATATTCTTGATTTAGCATAGACTTTCTATCCTCTCTTACTTCTTCTGTTCCCTCCATGTAGACAACTAAAGTGTCCCGCATCTCCTTAGAGGTTTTGCAATGGAACATATTCTAGAATGTAGAATCATCTATGGCACTCACAATTATGTTCTATGCCCTCTTGTCTAAGGTTGTTAAGATGATCTCTTCCTTAGTCATTTCCGAATAACTTTTTTGAGTCTTGAGGTTGGCATCAAGAACTGATATGTTCATAGGAATAAATGGCCATTTTAGAACTGTGATGTAAATTCTTGGATCAGATGCTTCTATGCACAATCTGACCCTCTCTTTCCATATGCCAAATTTTCTTTCCTACAGATAAGAAGTTTCATGGATCCAAGTTCCTTCTAATTTTCACCCGAACCCATTCTGTCTAACAAATAACTGCCTTAGAGATCAACTCAGACTGTTCGGTCTATATTTGAATAAACCTCCCTCTGATATCACTTGAAAGATTTGCTTTAAATATCCTAAACACCTAAAGGGGGGGGGTGAATCGGTTCAAATCTTATTTTAACTTAGGCAATTAAAATTTTAATCTCAGCATAGATAATTAAGCTACAACTATCACAGCATAAGATAAAACATTCACAGAAAAACATAGCACAACACACAGTGTTTTATAGTGTTTCCCCAATTCGTGGGTACATCCACTCTCCCCCTTCACCTATCCAGCTGAGTGCTAGATTCGGCCAAACTTCCTTCTACTAACTCAGATCCTCAGATCTTATAACTCAAAACCTAACTGGTTCCTATAGCTCAGACTTCTTCAAGTCCTACAACTCAGATTCTTCCCAAGAATCCTACCTCAGGCAAACAGCCCTACCTCAGCCCTTATCACCAGGCCTACAACTCAGATCACAAAGATCCTAGCTCAGGCACTTGGCCCTACCTCAGCCTTGATATATTTAGGCTTACAACTCAGAGATATATCTCTCCTACACTCAGATCTATAAAAGATCTTACAGAAAAATTGATTATTAAAATGAGAAATCCTTCACCCAGGTAGAGAGAGAAAGGGGTGAAGACTTCTTGATCAGTTCTTAATTGATCTGACTTAATAAGATCCAACCTATCTTAGCTTCTTCAAAGCTTCTTGAATCTGAATAAATTAAGGTTGATCTTCTTATGAAGTTGGAGATGATCCTCAAACCAGCTTCCTTCTTCTATTCAGAATTAGATCAGAATTCTTCTTGTAGACTTTTCAGAATCTGCCTTCTCTTGAAGACTTATAGATTTCAACTGTTAGAAATATGTCAAGTACTTTCTTCTTCTAATATCTCTTTTTATGATAGAATAAGTCTTTATATAGATCCCATCTGAGGTTACCGGTTCATAACCGCCTTCTGACAGCTCTGACAAATGCGACAACTATGTTAGTTATGATAGTTGTCAAGTATTTAGTCTTGACACCTGATACTTCATAGTACTCCATCTCAACAGAAAAGCGTCGAGAAAATACTCCATATATGTCAACACAAATAGACCATGTGTCGACACAATTCTTGATGATGTTGACATAGCTCACATAATGTCGACACAACCATTCTTTATCTTCACGACAAAGCTTCTGTAAAATATGTCGACAAAAATCATGTGTGTCGACACAATAGCTTCTAGTCTCGACATAGTTGGTGTTGACAGAATTCTTGTGTGTGTCGACACAAGTACTATGTGTCGAAACAATTGCTGCCGACAAAATTTCTGTGTGTCGACACAAGTCCTGTGTGTGGACACAATCTGGCTTCTGGTGTCGGCACATTTCCTTCACAAGTGTCGACACTTGTACTTAGAATATTTTTCTACATTTATTTAACCTGCACATTGAAACTCAACATCCCATCAAATACACATTGATGTATATCATTAAGTTAGGTTTTTTCCAAATCAGGTACATAATTTCGAATATACCCAACACGGTAGTTTAAATGTTATGTGTGCTCCTTGTCAAAAAGGGAAATTCGTTAAAAACTCATTCAAAAGCAAAACTGAGATCTCCATGACTAGACCTCTTGAACTCATACACATGGACTTGTTCGGACCTCTTAGTACATGTAGTCTAGGTGGGAAACGATATACCTTTGTCATCATAGACAATTTGTCACGCTATTGTTGGATAATTTTCCTTGCGAACAAATCAGACACATTTCATGAATTCTCAAACCTGTGCACGAGACTTCAAACTGAGAAGGAGCTCAACATTAAACAATCAGATCAGATCATGGAGGAGAGTTTGAGAATGAGGACTTCTCAAACTTGTGTGACTCCTTAGGTAATAAGCACAAATTCACCGCCCCTCGCCCTCTACAGTAGAACGGGGTTTTTGAAAGGAAGAACCGTACTCTTCAAGAATTAGCTCACACGATGCTCGCAGAGTTCGGTCTACCTCGTTATTTTCGGGCTGAAGCGGTCAACATAACAAGTTATGTGATGAACCGTGTCATGCTTCACCCTCTTTT
The DNA here is from genome assembly GCA_039513925.1 of Platanthera zijinensis. Lineage (NCBI taxonomy): Eukaryota > Viridiplantae > Streptophyta > Magnoliopsida > Asparagales > Orchidaceae > Platanthera > Platanthera zijinensis. The sequence continues at coordinate 205,698,783 of CM077082.1, read as the reverse complement.
ATAGCGAACTTTCTACGAGCTATATTTCGAAAGGAAACCATCAGTATCATACTTTAGAGTTTTTGGGTGTCCATACTATATTCTAAACACAGAGGACCACCTAGAAAAATTTGACAAAAATCCGATCTAGGCATCTTTCAAGGATACTCGAGCAAGAGTCGTGCCTATAGGATCTACAATAAGAGGACCTTAGTGGTTGAAGAATTGGCTCATGTGCATTTTGATGAAAATACTCAAACTTGCGAGCCTAAGGCGAGTGAAGAGGAAGTTGAAGAGAACGTACCAATTAAGAGTAATGGGGAGGACAAAACCGTGGAGAGTGGAACATAGATAATAGAACAAGGATATAGGCCTCCTAATAACTTAACTTTCTCAAAGCAACATCCTCGTGATCTAGTCATAGGAGAGCCATCTCATTGAGTTAGAACCCAGTCCGCCCTTCTTGAGTCTTTTTCAAACTTGTGTTTTCACTCGTATATTGAACCCAAGAATGTCTCGGAAGCCTTAAGAGATGAATCATGGTTTTTGGCGATGACTGAGGAACTGAGCCAATTCAAGCGAAGTAAGGTATTGGTGTTAGTAGAACGTCCGGATAACCATCCAGTCATATGTTTAAAATGGTTTTCAAAAATAAACTCGATGGTGAATCTAGGATAACTATAAATAAAGCTCGTTTGGTGGCCCAAGGGTATTCTCAAATAGAGGGTGTGGATTTTGAAGAGTCATTTGCCCTGGTTGATCGTCTTGAGTCCATTCGTATATTTTTAGCATTTGCTAGTTATAAGCAAATTAAATTATTCCAAATGGATGTTAAGAGTGACTTCCTAAACTGACACATTAAGGAGGAGGTGTATGTCGAGCAACCACCCGGTTTCATGAATGTCGCCTACCCAAATCATGTTTATAGGTTGGTGAAGGCCCTATACGGATTGAAACAGGCACCACGTGCTTGGTACGATATGCTCACTACCTTTCTCTTAGATCATGGCTTTAGGATGGGTAGTGCAGACTCAACTCTTTTTGTTCATACTAAGAATTCAAATCTTATTATACTTCAAATTTATGTTGAGGATATCATTTTCGGGGCAACAAATGAGAAGCTTTGAGAAGAAATTGTCTTTTTAATGAAATCTGAATTTTAAACGAGCTTAGTATGAGAACTCGCCTATTTCCTAGGGTTTTAGATCTCTCAACGCCAAGATGGGATTTTTATTAACCAATCAAAATATATTAAAGATATGCTTGTGCGTTTTGGGTATGAGAATCTGAAATAAGTCAAAACTCCTATGAGTGCATCTTTTGAATTAGGGAAAGATGAGAGTGGGATTTCTATTGATCAGACTATGTTTCGAGGTATGATAGGATCACTGCTATATTTTAGTGCCTCTAGATCCGACATCACTTTTTTGGTAGGGATGTGTGTTAGGTATCAAGCCGACCCTAGAGAGTCTCATTTGAAAGCTGTAAAACATATCTTTAGGTACCTTATAGGCACCCAAAACCTTGGAATTTGGTACCCTCATTCTACAAAATTTTCTCTTCACGGGTGCTCTGACTCAGACTATGCCAGATGCTCTCTCAACCGCAAGAGCACAAGCGGTACATGCCATTTCCTAGGCCCGACACTAGTCTCCTGGTCTAGCCACAAATAAAACTCGATTGCTCTATCAACCGCTGAGGCCGAGTACATTGCTTTAGGAAGCTGTTGCGCTCAAGCATTATGGATGTCTCAAACATTAGAAGACTTTGGCCTCACATGTAGGAATGTTACACTTTGAGTCTTGATAATTCTCTAAGTCTTGAGTCCTTGGCAATGATGATGGTTGGTCCATGCATTGTTGACTCTAAGGACTTGACCTAGACTCTTGGACACAACCATGACTTGGCTATACATGTTGGGTCATATGATCCTAACTTTAGTGAACCTAGCCCAAATCTAACTAGGGATCCAACAATCTCACCCTATTTGGGTGAGGTCACTATTTACAGGCTCAATGGTAAAACCAGAAATGTACAAAGCAAGCCAAACATATATCTGGCAGAAAATAAAATGGTATATGCAATAGATATATATATGTACACAGTAAGCTTTGTATCAGGAACGAGAAATCAGTTTTAAAAATCCCATAAACGAAGCAATTCAAAATTTATTGCTTTTGCTTCTTTTCCTTTGGCTTCTCCTCTTTGCTTTTGTCCCCGGGGTGAGTGAAAATGATTTCCCTGTTGGGATTAGCAATTTCTTTCTTTGACATATACATATCTGATCCTTCAATCACAGTCAGGGTTGAAGTTCTGGGTACAACATCCTCGGGGTGCAATGCCATGTATTCTACTGGATTAAATACTTTCTTGCTAACCTGAAGCTTGTCCAGTTCTTTTTCTCTATAGGATGACATAGTGGTGAATTTTGATTGATCTTCTCCTTCTTCCATAGCTTTCTTTATCTGTGAAAGTCCAATTAGCTCCTTGAGCCTTGGCATCCTGAAATTTGGATCAACATCCCGATTAGCAGATGACTGATCATCTTTTGGAGGTAGCAGGGTAACAGGCTTGAACTGTGTAGATTGATCTTGGAAACTTGTCACATTCTGCTTTTCATTACTTTGAGTATAAAGGGATTTAGGAGGAGCAACTTCACTATATTTCCCTTTAGGCTTATGAGATTCAGTGTGCCTTCTGTATTGATGTTGAGGAGCTTGCTGTTTAGGAGGAGAGAGTGTTGGCCTTTGATAAACAACTTCCTTTATTTCCTCAGCTGAACTTGTACTCCTTTGTTGACTGCCTCCTTGGGTTTGATGTCTGGATGATCTTTCCTGCCTTTGATAGGTTCCTGTGAAAGAGGTAGGCTTGGAAGATACATCTGATCTTTGAGGAGCAACTCCTGAGGCACCAACAGCAGGAGGAGGAGGAGGACCTCTCTTAAACTTCTGTGGAGGAGGAGAGTATCTCCTACTCTTCTTCCTAGCCTTCTATTCATTCTTGGATAGCCACATCCATGCTGGCATACACTTATAGGGAGTAATATCTTGCAGAATATAGTAGGATGTGTCATTTGCAAGATTGGGTTTAGGGGCAGGAGGTGGAGGAGCTTTCCTCTTCTTGTAGACTTTCTTTCTTTTGGGATCCTCATCTGAATCATCATCATCATCTGACTGTTGTGGATTGTCATATAGTGCATCTATCTCTCTTATTGTTTCATCAGGTATTGATTTTTCAGTCTTGGAGGGAGCTGGAGGAGGAGATGGAGAATTATACACATCAGTGCTTTCAGCAACTGATTTATTTTCCTCTTCTATATCAGCCATGATCAATGCATCAAGATCATGCATTGGTGAATCATCCATAACAAAAACTAGAGCAAGAGGAGATGAGATAGTGGGGGAAATAGCTCTTGGAGGAGATGGATTGGCTAGGATTTCTAGAACAACAAAAATTGCCTTAAGTTGCTTGGCAACCTTGGGGCTTATTGGGGAGGTGTAAGGAATTATAGCCATTGAGGGCTTATTGCTTTCTTTTGGCAGAAAGTCCAAAAGAGCTGTATCAAAAATACTTAACAGTTGTACAAGGTCAACTGTGGGATTTATAATGAAATCACCAGCAGTTTCAGGGACCTGCTCATCTACATCCATATCAGATTCTATAAACTTAAAGAAATCAAAATAATCATCAACATCAGTTGGTTCTGCTGTTTCTGCTTCTGCTGCTACATCCAATACTATTTCCATATCAGTTTCAACTAACTCTGCTGCTGCTTCTTCTACTGCTACATCTGTGACTGCTTCTTATTCATTGAGTATCTCCCCCTGCCTAGTTTCAGTGGGAACTGAAGCCAGGCCCCCAATTAAAGAGGGAGCAGTAGATAGAGCAGAGATTTGGGCAGCAAGGGTGGAGATGGAAGCAGCAAGAGGAGAAATAGCCTCTACTATGATTTTTTTGAGGAGGGATGTGAGAAGGGAAATGAATGGAGGGATAATGGAAGAGTCCAACAGTGGGGAGGTAGATGTTGTGGCAGGGGTGTTTGAGTGGAGGTGGTAGGAGCTGGTGGAGTTAGAGGTGGAGATTGTATTTGACAAACATCTGTATGAGAGGGAGTGTTAAGAGGGGATGATAGTAGATTGATGGATGGGAGGGATGAGAGGTTGGATAGGGGGGATGTCAGCTAAATGCCTTGGAAGAGGAGATGGGGGTGGTGATGGTATTAATGTATCATGCTGGGGGGAAGGAGTATGAGAGGTAATATGGGTGGGAGATGTAGGAATTGGGGATGATGGAGGTGTGGGAGTAGAGATTGGGATATGAATGGATTGTGAGGTTTGTTGATTTGCTGGTTGTGATGGAATTTGGAGAGTTAGAGGTTGTTGAGTGGTGGAAGGAACCTCTTTAGTGGGGTGGGAAGTGGCTGGAGCAACCCTTGTACTCTCAGAAGGTCTGGTGGAAGATGGGGTAGCCTTGGAGGGCATGGTGATTGTCCTCTCCCACTTGCTAAAAAGGGCACATGTGAGCCTCTTGCTAGAATTTATGAAAATGGTCGGGGAGACCAGGGATTCAGCAGCCTTTTCCTTTAGGAAGATCCCTAGGATCCTTCCAAAACATACCTCTTTCTTTATATTCTTCTTTTTAATCAGTTCAAATAGGATCTGAGCCAAGTTCACTTTCTTCTTATTTACCACAGCACACATAACCAGGAATTGGTGCCTGGTTATGTAGTCATTGGCTGTGTGCTTCCCCAGCAACACCTTGCCCACAATGTCTGCGAGAAACTTAAACTCTGCAGACAGATGTTTCTTAAGCAGTTTATTAGGAGTTTGTCCTGAATAACCCATCATACTCACCATCATATCAAACTCCTCAGTATCTATTTATAATTCCTCTTCACCATTGTTTAATCCAAAAATTTCTGTTAAAATGGCGGGGGTGAGGGAAACAACATTACCTGCTATAGTTCTAGTCATGGTGTTGTCCTTTGTGGAAGATATGTAGACCCATTTTCTAAATTCTACTCCAGATATCTTGATCCTGGTGGATAGCAGAGTCTTCAACTGCTGTTCTTCAAGCAGTTGCAGGATATTAAGAAAGATAGGATCGGAATATTGAAAAGATTCGAAATCAACATCGAAGCCAGTATCAAATTTCATCTCTGTAAGATTGCCTGCCAGAATCTCCATGAGAGAACCTGCAAGATAAAACGAAGATCAAGTGTAAGGAACTGAAAGCACGGGACGGAGGTCGAAGAAAACATAAATATAAGGTTTTCCCAGTTCGTCAAGCTCTGTTCGAAGAACTTTTAAAAATTAGTCAAGTGCAGACAAAAACTAAACTAATTCTTCTCCATTGATCATTCCAAGCTGATTTATAAAGAACATGTGGTTTCTTTCATCCAGGGGTTTGGTGAAAATATCAGCTCTTTGTAAATCAGTGTAGATATAGATAAGTTTAATTTTGTTTTTGTCTACACACTCTCTAATGAAATGATGCATGATGTTTATATGTTTAGTCCTACTGTGATGGACTGGATTTTGTGCTATAGCTATAGCACTTGTGTTATCACATAGTAGAGTTGAATTATTTAAGTTGAAGCCATAGTCCAGGAGTTGGTTTTGGATCCACAGCATCTGGGAACAACAACTTCCAACTGCAATATATTCTGCTTCAGCAGTTGATATAGACACTGATGAGTACTTTTTACAAAACCAGGACACTAATCTCATACCAAGGAATTGGCAAGTTCCTGAGGTACTCTTTTTATCCAGCCTGCATCCAGCAAAGTCAGCATCTGAGTATCCAATTAACTCAAACTCTTACTCAGTAGGATACCAGAGTCCTAGACTAGTACAACTCTTTATATATCTTAATATCCTTTTTAGAAAAACTAGGTGAGATTCTTTAGGGTTCACCTGGAACCTAGCACAGAGACATGTGACAAACATGATGTCAGGTCTGCTTGCTGTAAGGCATAGTGGGGACCCAACAATGCCCCCATATAATTTCTGATCCACAGGTTTACCATGTGTATCAGAGTCTATTACAACATTTGTAGCCATGGGTGTTTTCTTTGCTGAGGCATCAACCATCCCAAACTTCTTTATAAGCTCTTTAGCATATTTAGCTTGGGAGATGAAGATGCTATCATGGAGCTGCTTCACCTGGAGACCAAGGAAGTATGAGAGCTCACCCATGCTACTCATCTCAAATTTTGAATGCATGAGGTCAGAGAACCTCTTGCATAATTTGGGATCAGTAGACCCAAATATGATGTCATCCATATATATTTGTACCAACAAAGTTTGGTCCTTATGATGTCTAGTGAATAAGGTTTTATCTACTATACCTCTAATGAATTTATGTTCTATTAGAAAGCTGGCTAGGGTCTCATACCAAGCTCTTTGAGATTGCTGTAAACCATAAAGAGCTTTATGAAATTTCAATACATGAGAGGGATAAGTTGGAGAGACAAAACCTTGAGGTTGTTCAACATACACCTCTTATTTGAGTACTCCTTTTAGAAATGCACTTTTCACATCCATTTGATATACCTTGAATTTTTTGTATGTAGCATAGGCAAGAAATATTATGATTGCTTCTAACCTTGCAATAGGTGCAAAGGTTTGGTCATAGTCTATCCCTTCTTCTTGCCTATAACCTTGAGCACCAAGTCTATCCTTGTTTCTCACAATTACACCTTGGGCATCTTGTTTGTTTCTATATACCCATTTGGTTCCAATGACTGGGTAGTCTTGGGTTCTTGGAACCAAATCCCATACTCTACATCTCTCAAATTGGTTGAGCTCCTCTTACATAGTAATGATCCAGTGGGAATCTTGCTCAACATCTTTTATGGATTAAGGTTCAACTTGAGAGAGGAAAAAAGCATGCATCAAGTCTTGGTTGAGTTGATGCCTTGTCTGTACACCTGCTGTTATGTATCCAATCTCTTGGGATCTGGGGTGATCCCTTAGTGTGACAAGATCAATGGGTAGAGTTGGTTCAGCAACAACATTTGGATTTAATTCCTCTTGTAGAATTATGTTTGCTGTTGGATGAAGTTCAGTTACTTCAGTGCTTTCTTCACTTTCTTCTTCATCTTGCTAAGAAGGATGTGTTGGACCCTCTTGGGTGAGGCTTAGACCATCCATATTCTCACACTAGTGAGGTACCTGCAAAGGATTATTGGTAGAAATCTCTTTCTCCTTGCAAGACATGTTAGGTTCATCAAAAGTAACATGAACTGATTCTTCAATTTTTAGAGATGATTTATTGAATAGCCTATAACTTGGCTTACTTGTGAATATCCTAGAAAAATTCCCTCTTCAGCCTTAGCTTCAAACGTTCTAATGTATCTCTTGTTATTACTATGTATATAACATACACAACCAAATACTTTAAAATAGGTGATTTTAGGTTTCTTCCCTTTAAGTAATTCATAGGGAGTCCTATTCTTTAGTTTATGTATCCGACTTCTGTTCAGTACATAGTTTGCTATGCTTACAGCCTCTGCCAAAAAGGATAGGGGCATGTATGCATCTATAAGTAATGTGCCTGCAACTTCAATTAGTGTCCTATTTTTCCTTTCAGCCACCCCATTTTGTTTGGGAGTTTTAGGCGCTGAGAAGAAGTGCCTGATACCTTCCTTCTCACTAAACTCATGCATAAGAAGAGACTCAAACTCTGTACCATGATCACTTCTGATCAATGCAACATGAATAGAGTACTCAATTTGTAGGGTCCTGAAAAAATCTGTAAGAGCTTTAAAGGTATCTGACTTAATCTCAGAAAGAACACCCAAGTGAACCTTGAGAAGTCATCAACAATAACTAATGTGTAGGATTTCCCTCCTAGGCTTTGTACAACTATGAGTCCAAAGAGATCCATGTATAGTAAGTACAAGATCCTAGGTGAATCACTTTTATTTATTGATTTAAAGCTAGATTTAGTTTTCTTGCCTAGTTGACAAGCCCTGCAGAGGCCTTCCTTCTTGTAGGAGCCAGAAGGTAAACCTCTTACAAGGTTGTCTTTTGATAGCCTAGCAATGTTTTTCATATTAACATGTCCTAGAATTTTATGCCATAAGTCATTCTGATTACTAATAAGGTTAGGTAAGCAGATATCTGAATTGGCAGATTGAAAATCAACTAGATATATGTTTCCTTGTTTATTCCCAATTAAAACATTTTGTTTTTCTTTATTTGAAATAGTACAAGAAGTTGAGTTAAGGTGTACCCGATAACCTTCATCACATAATTGACTTATGGAGATGAGGTTATGCTTGAGTCCTCTTACATAGGTCACCTTCTTGAATGTGACTGCTCCAATCCTTATTTGTCCATAGCCTTCAGATTGGCCACAGTTTGAGTCACCAAAGATTACCTTTGGTCCTAGCTTGGATTTGTAGTTGAGTAGGTTTTCCTTGTTGCCAGTCATGTGTTTAGAGCAACCACTGTTCAGGTACCATACTTGATTCACAACTGGATAGCTCTTCATCTGCAAACAGAAAGGTTAGTTATTGTTGACCCAGGTTACCTTGGGTCCTTTATATTGATGATAAGAGAAGCTAGAAATTACAGAAAACTCTGGTTGTGATTTATATCCTAATGGATGATATTTTCTAGGGGGGATTATCCAATCAGCTAATGGATTAAATGGATTCCTAGATTTATTATATTTGCTGTTGTAGTTGTAATTATTTGTAAGTCTTTATGGGTTCGACGAAATGTTGTGAGTTCATCGACCAGAGTTCGACGAATTGGGATCAGATCGTCGATATCTGCTCAGATAATGAACAAGTTCATTTTCTGTGCCCCAAGTTCGTCGATCTCTCCTCGACGAACCATACACAGTTCTTCGATCACAGTAAGACGAATGATTATTATATAAGTTTGCGTTCAGCATTCGTCGACTTGAGTTCGACGAACTGGCCACATTTTGTCGATCTGGGTTCGACGAAATTTGCTGAACTTTGTTACCTAAGGTTTTCTGATTGTTGTTATTAGGTATTTGTTCTGTGGTTTGTTTGTAGTTAATTATTTCTTTCCCTTTAACAGAAACAAATTTGATGAGTGTTGACAAGATATTCTTCTTAAGAATGAGTGGCAAACTTGTTGAAGCACCCAAGCCCAGCTTGCCATTCAGTCTAGCATTGACTGTGCTTGTAATGTCAATCAGCTTGAGGCTTCTCCCATTGAGAGATTCCTTAAGTTGTTTGGCCTCACATAGTTGTGTTTTTAAGGAATTGATTAGTTCATTAGCTTGATTTAGTTCAGCCTTTAGCCTATTAATTTCAGAAATAACATTTTCTTGGTTTCCTAGTCTTTCCCTAAGTGTCTTAATTTCTTTTTTTTAATTTATTAAATCAATGCACATGGTTTTAAATTCAGATTTAAATGAATCAGAGCTATAATCAAAAGAAGACAATATCAGGTCAGCTTCAGATTCTAAAGCTTCTTCATTGTCTGATTCTTCTTCATCTGAGTGATTTCTGGAGGCATCAATGGCCATGAGGCAAACTTCTTTGGCCCTTGGCTCTTCTTCTTCTTCACTGGAGATGGATGATGAGGATTCATCTTCTGTTTCACTCCAGCTTTCAGCTATAAAGCCTTTGTCCTTCTTCTTATGTTTGCTAGAAGAAGGCCTACTGCTTTGCTGTCTTCTAGAGTCCTTCTCTCTTCTTTTCTCCTTGTTCTGATTCTCTGGACACTCTGAGAGGAAGTTTCTAGGTTTCCTATAGCCAAAGCACACCACTTCTTTAGTATGGGTTTAATCATACCTTGGCTTGTCATCCTGCCTGGATGACTTTCTTCTAAAGTCCTTCTTTGTCATTTTGTAGAATCTTCTGGCAAATAAGCCCATCAACTCTTCATTGATGGTTGGAGTCTCTGTCTCTTCAGTAGCCTTGAATGCAAGGTTGTGCTCCTTTCTTGTTGGTGGAGGTGTTCTTTGTTCAGCTTCTTCTCTGGATTTGATAAGTTGCTCATAGGACTTTAACTTTCCTAAAAGAGATTCTGTGGAAATCTCATTTAGGCTCCTGGCCTCCTTGATAGGCCAGATCCTTGAATCCCATGAGCTTGGGAAGCACATAAGGATTTTATCATTCACCTCTGTGAGGGTGATGTCCTTATCCAAGGTATTTAGCTCATGGATGATTGAGCTCAACCTATTGTACATATCAGCTAAAGATTCAGCTTCCTCCTTCTTGAAGTTCTCATATTGGGATATGAGATTTGATCTTCTATCCTTTCTTTCATCAGCAGATCCAGTCACCATTTGAATTAGGGAATCCCAGATGGCCTTGGCTGATGTGCATTCAACCACTTTCTGAAAAATGACAACTGACATTGTTTGGGCAAGAATGTTCATTGTGTTTACCCGAAAGACCGCTATCCTTGTTCTCCCTGAGTCAAAGGGCCGTTTCTTAACCGCGTAACCACGCGGTCGTAGCAGTCTGCAAGCCGTTCTTTCCGTCCGAAAGCTGTCGGTCTTTTTATTCAAGACAGTGTAACCGTGCGGATAAGAGCTTGCTATTTCTTCTCCGGCTGCGCATCCCGTCACCGCTGCTCGCTCTCCTATCCCCCGGGCAGCCAGTGATTCTAGCGTCTGCCCGCTCAGGCAGTCCCCGAGCCTATAAATAGGCATGAACATTACTCTCTAGGCATCGCGAATCGAATCCTCAAGCTCGCCGTCTGTGGCAGCGGTCTCGATCCCTTTGCCGAGCGGGTTACTGTCTGATCGGGTTTCTTTGGTAACCGCTGTAACTGCTTCATTTATGGCAATCGTAAAGCCCGTCGCATGAGTGGTTTTAGCCGCGACGGGCGAACTCTGTTGTCGCCGCTTCCAGTGGCCCCCCTTCTCTTTTGTCTCCTTTTCATCTACCCGCTAGTAACTGACAACTCGCAGTCCATTCTTTATCATTTTCTCTCTTGCAGGTTCTCCAGCGACCAAAAGACATTCTCGATACGAACATTGAACACGCGGCCTTCAGATTCGAGTTGTCTGTGAATCCCAGCGGTCTCGATATGTCGGACAGGCGATCCCCTCTGCACTCCCATTCTCGTCATTCTCACCGCGCGGGTTCCTCAGAGGAATCCCTTTGGAGGGCGCTCGAACAATCTCGCCGGGAAATGGAGCAAGATAGGTAGGAAACCGGCGAATGCCTCGATGCGATCGGCCAAACCCTAGCTGCTCTTAACTAGCAGTTGCCTATGCCTCCAGCCGCAGAACCTACAGAACCCGTGATCTTTCCAACCCTCGCGGCCTATCAGCCCGCTTCCCAGCAATTTCAGACCGCCGCGCAACCACAGCCCCGGGAAGCCGAACGAGGTCCCTTCATGGGTTATTTCCAAGATACCGCTCAAGTAGGCACGGCTAGGCGGCTAGGATTCGAAGAAGACCGCCAGCCCGGTGTACCAGTTAATTTCCCAGATCTTAACCGCGCCTCACCTTCAACCCCAGCCGAGATGGAGGACCCGTCTCCATTTGTCGTGCAGATAAGGAGGGAGCCCGCACCAAACAATTTCAGAGAACCTCGTTTACCTTCTTATACCGACGCGTCCGACCGGGTTACACACCTGCAGGCATTCGAAGATGCTGTGGCCCTTAGATGCCTAACGGATGCACTAAAGTGTAAGTTGCTGGTGACGAATTTTGACTGGCAGGCTTGAGAGTGGTTTCACAAGCTTCGTCCTTGCTCAGTTAATTCTTTCGCCGGGCTCTGCCAAGAACTTTTGTTAAGGTTCTCAACCTCCAGAAAAAGGAAAAGTGGTCCTGCGGTTCTTTTCAAAATTATACAAAGGGAGGGCGAAAGCGTGGCACGGTTTATAGATCGTTTTCAAAGTGAGATTTTGGAAGTAGAGAATGTAGACCCAGACTATTACAAGGTCGCACTGATCAATGGCCTCCAGGAAGGCCCGTTAAAATTCAAAGCCACGACAAAGGCTCCGACAACTTATTAAGCCCTGATTGCTCTCGCAAACAAATTCATCGAAGGAGAAAGTGCGAACCCAACCTATATTTCTACTCTAACTTCTATGGCAGGTGGTGGCGGCTTGGGAAATTCTTCCACGGCACGCCACGTTCCAAAACCTTCCCGCCATGATCATCCATCCTCACCCCAAAGGGGTAGAAACTTTCAACATAAGAGGCCGTTCCTCAGTCATCAGCAGTTCCGAGAGCGAATGCTGCCCTTAAACACTGCTCCTGTTCCGATGATCCCACCAGTCCTTCCTATTAGACAACACGAAGAGCCTCGCGTTACGAACATGACCTGGGAGGAAATCGCAGAGGTCCTACAAAGAAAAGATTTCAGAAAGGCCAAACCCCGGGGAGAAGCAAGACCCCCCAACTCAAAGAATTTCTGCAAATTTCACAAGGAGGATGGACATCCTACAGAGCACTGTCGGGCCCTTCACTTTTTGGTAAGAAGACTGGTTTCAGAAGGAAAGATGTCGGACCTCTTCTGTAAAGAGACCCCCGTCATTTCAAACACCTCAAAAGGCAAAGAAGTGGCTGAGATATTCCAGGAATGTGAGGACATCGCTGACATTGGAGGCCTAGGTAATGTACATTATGCGAATGATTGTGTGGATGTTCATGATGAAGGAACCCTTGGGCAGCTCTTCTACATACACGGAGGGGGAGGCCTCGAATCAAGCCAAAAGTCTTCCGTTTCCAGGTTATGTAAGCAGGAGGTGGATATGACGTCTTCTTCAGCACCGACTAGGGAACTCGTTACTTTTGGTCCAGATGATTTCTCCTCCGTCGCTAACCCATTCAACGATGCGGTTGTTATCCAGGCCGTCATCGAAAATTTCACAGTAGACAAGATTCTGATAGATACAGGAAGCTCGGTGAATCTCTTGTTCAAAAAGACGTTCGAGGCCCTAAAGACCGGGAAGTCATTATCTTCTACCGAGGGGCCACTCTATGGCTTCTCCGGAGAGAGGAAGGAAGCATAAGGAAATGTTTCGCTGTTAGTGACCCTGGGGGGAATCACCAAGATGATCTGGTTCGTGGTGGTCGACGCGGCAAGTAGATATCACGTGATTTTCGGGAGGCCTCTATTAAATGAGTATCGGGCGATTGTGTCGACTTACCATCTGGATATCAAATTTTCTGCTCAAGGGAAGCAGTATCGGATTAGGAGTAACCATCGGGTGGCCCGGGAATGTTATGTGAAAATGGTTAACATGATTGAACAGGTAACCCCTCCGGCAGTCACAACAATCGAGCTTGGAGAATCGAAAGTGAACGCCAAGGAAGGACTCCATTTAGAGGTTGCTCAACCTATCGAGAAGGTGCCCATCGCTGAGGGAGAAGAGAAAAAGCTCTCCATTAATGTAGAACTATCGGAAGAGGAGAAAACCCAACTAATCTCTTGTCTCCTGAAGAACCTCGACATTTTCGCATGGTCTCCTGAATATATGCTCGGGGTGGATCCGGATGTAGCATGCCATCATCTCAATGTCGACCCGAAGTATAAGCCTATACAATAGAAGAAGAGGGACGTCGCAACAAAGTTGGCCAGCCCAATCCGGGAGGAAGTCAGCATGCTGGTGAAAGCCAAATTTGTTCAAGAGATACAATATCCCGCTTGGATATCAAATGTTGTAATGGTACATAAACCAGGAGGAAAATGGAGGATGTGTGTAGATTCCACAAAACTTAATAAAGCGTGCCCCAAAGATTTCTACCCCCTGCCTCGAATAGATGCTTTAGTAGATTCAGCGGTTGGTTATTCTGTCATGAGCTTTTTAGACGCGTTCTCTGGCTATCACCAGATTAAAATGCATAAACCCAACATACCACACACGTCCTTTATCATGAATGAAGGGTGTTTTAGTTATCTAGTGATGCCTTTCGGTCTTAAGAATGCGGGAGCTACTTATCAGCGCATGATGGATTCAGTTTTCAAAGATCAAAAGGGAAGAAATTTAGAAGTCTATGTGCACGATCTCCTTATAAAAAGCAAATCCTTTTCTGCGCATTTGGAGGACCTCACAGAAACCTTCACTACCCTACGGAAGTTTAGGATGAGGTTAAACCCGTTGAAATGTGTTTTCGGTGTTGGCCAAAGGAAGTTCCTTGGTCATCTCCTTACTCCCAAAGGATTGGCTCCCAATCCTGATAAGGTAAAAGCCATCCTGGGTATGACACCACCTCGCTCCCCAAAAGAGGTCCAGCAACTAGGAGGAAGGCTAGTAGGACTTAGCCGCTTCATCTCCAGGGTAGGAGATAAGAGCACTCCCTTCTTTAAAACTCTTCGGGGGGCCTCAAAGTTTGAATGGACTGATGAATGTGACAAGGCTTTCAAACAACTCAAAAAACAATTAACCACAACCCCATTGTTGCAAAGTCCTCGCCCAGGAGAACCATTATACATTTATCTGGGAGTGGGACCCGAAGCGGTTAGTTCCGTCCTTGTCAGGGAAGAAAAGAAAAGGCAATTCCCAGTATATTATGTTAGCCATATCCTAAAAAGCATTGAATTAAAATACCTCATCCTCGAAAAGCTGGCTTTGGCCTTGGTCATCTCCGCGCGTCGACTCCGACCATATTTCTAGGCACACTCAATCCAAGTTGTGGTAGATCAGCCCCTGAAAGGGATATTAGAAAGGCCAGAACATTCGGGAAGACTCGCTAAATGGGCAATCGAGCTAAGTGAGTTCAAAATCACATACGTACCGCGAACAACGATAAAAGCTCAGGTTTTGGCAGATTTCATGGTAGAAACCACAGAGCAAAATTTTGCCCAGAAAGAAAGTCTTCCATCTGCTTGGACTATTTATATCGATGGAGCTTCGGGGAAGAATTCGTCGGGAGAAGGGATAGTCCTCATCAATCCAAACGGAGTAAAAATGAAACATGCGGTGAAATTCTTTTTCCCGGTTACCAACAATCAAGCCTAGTATGAAGCACTTCTGGAAGGGTTGAGATTTGCGAAAGAACTCGGCATCGACCACGCTCACGTTAAGACAGATTCCTTAGTAATGGCGTCGCAAGTACTCGGAAATTTCGAAACCCGAGAACCAAATCTAAAACAATATCTTGTGCTGGTAAAAGCGGAAATCAGGAGATTCAAGAGCTTTACGATTGAACACATCCCTAGAATCGGGAATGAGGAAGCCGATACCTTGTCAAAATTCGGAGATACTATGGTGTAAATAGCGTCTGAGCATTTTCGACCATCAGTCGAAGAAGGGTAGGCAATGCAAGTCGACCAGCATGACTCCGGGGTAGACCCATTCATTATATACCTATCAAAAGGAGAGTATCACCCTACCGTTAGAGATCGAAGAAGATTCAGAATTAAAGCAGCATATTACAACCTGATTTCTGGGATACTTTACAGAAGAACTTTCATCTCACCTATGGCAAGATGCGTCACGGAAGAGGAAGTCCCCGTCATTCTTCAAGATACCCATTCAGGAGAGTGTGGTAGCCATTCTGGAGCCAGAACCCTAGAACAACGAATCTTACGTCAGGGGTATTTTTGGCCAACGATAAGGAAGGGCGCAGAGATGTATGCAAAGAAATGTGTTCAATGCCAGAAATTTGCTCCACTTCAACTCCAGCCCGCTCGACAACTTTGCTCGATCACGACACCTTGGCCGTTCGCAATTTGGGGAATGGATCTCATCAGGCCGTTTCCAATGGCGAGTAGTCAATGACGCCTCATCTTGGTTATGATTGACTACTTCACTAAGTGGATTGAGGCCAAAGCACTAGCAAGGACCACAACTCAAATAGTTAAAAAAATTATTTGGGGTGCTATAATTTGTAGGCACGGAGTCCCTATGGCGATAATCACCGATAATGGACCTCAGTTCAATAACACGGAAATGACTGATTTTTGCAGGAAGGCAGGAACCGACCTCCGATTTTATTCAGTACATCATCCTCGGAGCAACGGACAAGTAGAAGCGGCCAATAAGCGAATTCTAAACTTACTTAAGAAAAGGGTTCAAAGTCTGAAGAATAGTTGGGCTGATCAACTCCCCTCAGTATTATGGGCCCTAAGAACTACACCTTCCAGCTCCACAGGAGAGACTCCATTCAAGCTCTCACATGGATCAGAGGCCCTCATCCCAATAGAGTTTGAAGTTGTAACGACCCCATCCGTTAAATGACGTATAGTAGAAGGTCCGGCCGGGGCCCCACACTATATGCCACAAACAGACGGTGAGGTCACAGGATAATACCAAACCAAATACGAATCCTAACTCAGAGCATTCTAGCGGAAGCTTTAAGTTACAACTTTGAACTCTTAACCGGAATGTCCAATATATATAACCCACAGGTCGGAGGCTCGAAACCTCCCTCTGATACCAAAATGTAACGACCCCATCCGTTAAATGACGTATAGTAGAAGGTCCGGCCGGGGCCCCACACTATATGCCACAAACAGACGGTGAGGTCACAGGATAATACCAAACCAAATACGAATCCTAACTCAGAGCATTCTAGCGGAAGCTTTAAGTTACAACTTTGAACTCTTAACCGGAATGTCCAATATATATAAAACCACCTTTATATATAACTACCACGGAATGTACACAACCACAAGAGTTTGGCCTTAAGGCCTTACAGTTCCTCTGAACATACATCATGTTTTACAAACCTCGGCGCGCAGGCCGGCCATACATGAGTAAAAAGAGAAAACAAAACAATGGCTTAGCCTTCCAGGCTAGCCGCAGCAGCAGCAGCAACAGCAGTAGGGCTCTCCCGCCCATCACTTACCACTTGGCTCTCCAGCACCTGCACGGGAACAATCCACCCAACCGGTGGCAAACAATGCAACGGTCAGCATTCAGCTGACCCAATTATAACAATCCTACCCCTTTCTCGGGGCATGAGCATTCTTTCCCTGCAAGCATGGCATCATCAATAGCAACTATGTGCGCGCAGGCACATTCAAGCCATCACAACCATCGGCCACCCGGCCCGACAGTTCGTGCACTCAGGGCACATTTTCGGTGTACCGGAATACCAGGGTCAACACCACCGTCTACACGGTATTTGAGCATTTCTAGTCTTTCCGGCGCGCGGGCCTAAGACTCTCATTAGACGCTCCAACAAAACCTATACCAGGCTTCCAAGTCGGACGGACCTAACGCAGGTACGGATCAGCCACCCCCCGTTGCTCAAGTCGCCGAGCCACCTCGAATACGGAAGTATCCATGGCATTTTATAGGCGCGGGTCGGTTTCACCTTTCCTGTTCGGCAATCTGCCTTTTTATCGAGTTGCAGCCCAACGGCTCAACTACTCACAAAGTGGCAACGCACGGCCACAAGAGTTGCCGCCAACCCTCTTCATTTCCTGGACATCGTCCAGTACTTCCTGCCGCACCAAGCAACAGGTAGGAACTAGGCATCACAAGCCATAGGCATCACAAGCCATTATCACGGAGCCTTCTCCGATATGCAAACAAGCATCACCAATCCAGATTCCATCCAGATGGGCTTCACACAGCATGCCTAGAGCCGTACTCCAATTCCGGCCTCTAACAAGGGGGACTTCACATATCTACCCCAAGGGACACCACAACCCACCGCACACTCGCGGGGAAGGGCTTTCCCTATGCAATGCAGAAAAGAAGGACTTCACATGTCCAAGGAGGGAGATCGTTACCCTTGTCGATCTCTTCGGTGCCATCGAAAACTAGCCGGTGAGAAAGAACCGCAGCAGCCTTGCCGTCACAACGCCGGCTTCGGATCACGAATCGAACCACGGGAGCTCCGCCGGTGGCTTGGTCTCCTCCTCCTTCTTCCTCTCTTCCTCTCTCTTTCTCTCTTCCTTAAGAATAAAGAAGAATGACTTCTTCAATCCCCTTTCACGACTTATCCAGCCCAAGAAACCACCTGAGCCTTTGGATCAAAAGAGAGGAAACTGAACGGCCAAGATTTCCCCAGAATTTCACTTTTTGGCCGACACGGCCTGTGACACGCCCGTGTCACAGGCCGTGTACCCCTTATACGGTGCACACAGCTTGAACCGACTGAACAACACGGGTCATCGACACGCCCGTGTCGGACCTGACACGCCCGTGTCAAACCTGAGACACGCCCGTGTCTCCTGCTCCATCGAGCAGCAACCAGAACACGGGTCGGAACACGGCAGCTGACACGCCCGTGTCCAGCCTGACACGCCCGTGTTCCCGGCCGTGTTCAAGGCCGTGTCCGGCTCTGACCGGAATAGGCCAATTTTGCAAAATAAATAGAACACGCCCTGGGACACGCCCGTGTCCCAGGCCGTGTACACCCGACACGCCCTGGGACACGCCCGTGTCCCAGGCCGTGTAACCTGACCTGCTACTCAAACTTCAAGTTGAGTCTTTTGGGCCTTTTTGGGGTGTTACAGAAGTATCAACACCCAGGGTCTTGCTGGCTAGGCAAAACTGGGAAGATTGGCTAGAAATAAATGATGAAAAGATGAGATATTGCCTAGATCACATCGAGGAACTCCGAGATGAGGCTACTATCAGACAGGAAGAAGTAAAAAGGCGAACAACGCGATATTTTGACCAAAAAGTAAGGATTAAGCAATTTCAGGTGGGAGACTTAGTTCTAAAAAATGTTGACGCAGCAGAAAGAAATGGCTCGGTCGTAAAATTGAATCCCAACTGGACCGGACCTTTTATCGTAAAGGAAGTCTTGAAAAGAGGAGCTTACAAACTGCAAACATATGAAGGGGAGGATATCACCCATACTTGGAGCGGGGATGATCTGAAATGATTTTACTCTTAAAAACAGATCGCAGGGTATTCATTCTAAGTTAAGAAATAACAAACTCGAGGTAACACCACTGAGTTTAGCTTGATCCCCCGCGAGAATCGTTGTCATTAGCATAACTCCACCAAGACCACATGTAGCGGGGAGTTTTCGCACCGTGTAGTGGGAGCTTGCAGATTCTCGTGCGGAGGGCTTCTAGACGTCGGATCCCAGCTGGCATCTAACACCCCACCTCTGCGTATCAGGAGGGTCAAGGTGGGTGCTTAGCTCTACCATGCGTCATAAGGGATATTATCACGGTTTCATTGATCCTCCTTGAGATGAGATGGTGCGAGTCTCAACACCCGCCAACCTCATCCTTGATGATCAATCTAGGCCGTGGTAATCAGGCACACCTCCCTTCCTTTCTAAATTCAGGTTTATTCGCATAACCGCGCGACAATATAAGACTAAGTTGATCGCAGGGCAAGATTTCCAGAATTTCTGTTCGCTCTCAGACCAACGATAAGGAGGTCAACGATAGCGGACCAGTGCATGACCTAGGCAATTCTCAGATAATGATCGTGCGGATAATTATGTTGCTAGCCGCAGATTTGATATGAGAGTTCTTGTGTTGTTTTTCTTACAGATAATGATCGTGCGGATAATGATGTTGCTAGCCGCAGATTTGATATGGGAGTTCTTGTGTTGTTTTTCTTATACAGATAATGATCGTGCGGATAATGTTGTTGCTAGCCGCAGATTTGATATGGGAGTTTCATGTTGTTTTTCTTATACAAATAATGATCGTGCGGATAATTATGTTGCAAGCTGCAGATTTGATATGGGAGTTCTTGTGTTGTTTTTCTTATACAGATAATGATCGTGCGGATAATGATGTTGCTAGCCGCAGATTTGATATGGGAGTTTCATGTTGTTTTTCTTATACAAATAATGATCGTGCGGATAATGGTGTTGATAGACGCAGATTTAATTATTATCGAACGAATATAGAGGTGCAAGTCGCAAACCCGTCACACGAGGTTTGAGGTAGAATCAAGATGCGAAATACTTTTCAATCCGCCAATTAACCGAGAAAGTAAAAATCATTCAACCACACGACATCACATAGCATGAGAAATCAGGACTATCATTTATAAAAAGGCCATTACATTTATACCGTGCCGTTAACAAAAAGAGAGTCCGCGCGGTCTGAAAAGGGAAAATAAGCATATTCTATTTATATCTTGGCTTTTTTCTTTTGACGATCCCGTTTCGAACCGGATCGACTATCGTCGAACGTTGTTCGACGATCTTCAAACAGATATCAACAAAGGCATACGTCAAACTTAGTCTTTTCCATTAATCATGCCTAGTTGAACCAAAAAGAACAGATGCTTCTGTTCATCTAAAGGCTTGGTGAAAATATCACCTCTCTGAAGGTCAGTGGATATGAACTCAAGGCGGCTGATCTTGTTCTTTTCCACACAATCTCTCAGGAAATGGTGTCTAATCTCAATGTTCTTGGTTCTAGAGTGGTGCACAGGATTTTGTGCAATGGAGATAGCACTGGTACTGTCACACATGATTTTTGTGTTCTTGTGTGTGTACCCATAATCCAAAAGCTGGTTTTGAATCCACAGGATCTGTGAACAACAACTATCAGCTGCTATATATTCAGCCTCTGCAGTTGAAGTTGAGACAGAAGCCTGCTTCTTACAGAACCAAGAGACCAATCTCTCTCCCAAGAACTGACAAGTTCCTGAGGTACTTTTCCTGTCAACTCTACAACCAACATAGTCAGAATCAGAGTATCCAATTAACTTAAATTCTGATTCAGCTGGGTACCATAGTCCTAGATTTGGACATCCCTTCAGGTATCTCGAAATTCTCTTGAGAAGAATCAAATTAGATTCCTTGGGGTTGACCTGGAATCTAGTACATAGGCATGTAGCAAACATTATATCTGGCCTACTTGCAGTTAAATACAATAGGGAACCAACAATGGCCCTATAATTTTTCTGATCAACTGGCTTGCCCTGATCATCAGAATCTATAACTACATTAGTAGCCATAGGTGTATGCATTGCTGAAGCATCAGCCATCCCAAACTTCTTTACCAATTCCTTGGCATATTTGGATTGGGTGATGAAGATGCCATCAACATCTTGCTTTACTTGGAGACCAAGAAAGTAAGACAGCTCACCCATACTACTCATCTCAAACTTAGAATGCATCAAGTCAGAGAACTTTTTGCACAGTTTGGGATCAGTGGAATCAAAAATAATATCATCTACATACACTTGAACTAACAGGATTGTGTCCTTGTAGTGCTTAACGAAAAGGGTTCTATCAACTACTCCCCTAACAAAGTTGTGCTCTAACAGGAAACTAGCTAGAGTCTCATACCAGGCTCTGGGTGCTTGTTTAAGTCCATAAAGAGCTTTTTGCAACTTGAAAACATGTGAGGGCTGAGTTGAAGAGACAAACCCAGGAGGTTGTTCAACAAATACCTCTTCCTTTAGCTCACCATTTAGGAATGCACTCTTGACATCCATCTGAAAGACCTTAAACTTCATATAGGCTGCATAGGCTAGAAAGATCCTTATTACCTCTAGCCTTGCAATAGGAGCAAAGGTTTGGTTATAATCTATACCTTCCTCCTGTCTGTTGCCCCGAGCTACAAGCCTAGCTTTGTTCCTTACAATAATTCCATTTGCATCCAACTTGTTTCTAAACACCCACTTGGTGCCTATGATCAGTTGACCTTTAGGTCTTGGAACCAAAGTCCATACTTAACAACTTTCAAACTGATTGAGTTCCTCTTGCATAGCAATGATCCAATGGGGATCTAGCTCAGCATCTTTTATGGTGAGGGGCTCAATCTGTAAAAGGAACCAAGCATGCATCACATCCTGTCTTAATTGATGTCTTGTTTGAACACCAGCTGATGTCTCCAATCACTTGAGATGTAGGATGATCTCTAAGTGTGACAACATCAGCAGGTGGGATGCGATCTTCAGCAACAGTTCAGATTAATTCCTCAGGAGGAATTGGATCAACTATTGGTGGTACTGCAACAGCTTCTGCAAAGTCTTCATCACTGTCTGAATCAGTGATATGAAGAGTTGATAGATGAAGAATCTCTTGAGTGACATCTTTATTAGATTCTGGTACCTGCAATGAACTTGAGGAAGGAGAAGTTTCCTTCTCCTTGTAAAACATCTGAGATTCATCAAAGGACACATGCACAGATTCCTCAATTTTAGAAGTTGATTTATTAAATACCCTATAAGCTTTGCTTACTTGGGAATATCCAAGAAAGATTCCCATTGAAGCTTTTGCTTTAAACTTTCTAAGGTATTCTTTGTTATTGTTATGAATGTATACTACACAACCAAACACTCTAAAATAATTAATTTTAGGTTTCTTTCCTTTAAGCAACTCATAAGGAGTTTTACTCTAAAGCTTGTGTATAAGACTTCTGTTCAGAACATAATTAGCTGTGCTAACAGCTTCTGCCCAATAGGAGAGAGGCATATTAGCATCTGTCAATAGTGTTCCTACAGCTTCAATCAGGGTTCTATTCTTCCTTTCCACTACCCCATTTTGTTGGGGAGTTCTAGGAGCAGAGAAGCTATGTTTGATACCTTCTTTCTCACAGAATTCTTGCATGAGAAGAGACTCAAACTCAGTACCATGATCACTTCTGATCAAGGCCACATGAGTAGAATACTCAGTCTACACACAAAGTAGAAAATCTGTAAGAACTTTGAAGTTATCAGCCTTACTTCTCAAGAAGAGCACCCAAGTGAACCTAGAGAAGTCGTCTACAATTACTAAAGTGTAATACTTCCCTCCTAGACTCTGTACATTTATTGGGCCAAAAAGGTCCAAATGTAATAAATACAGGATTCTAGGTGAATCACTCTTATTTACAGATTTAAAGGAATTTTTGGTTTGCTTGCCTAATTGACAAGCCTTGCATAGGCTCTCCTTCTTGTAGGGGCAAGAAGGTAAATCTCTAACAAGGTTGTATTTAGATAACCTAGATATGTTCTTGAGGTTAACATGGCTAAGCCTCCTATGTCATAAGGTGTTGTTATTATTTGTTACTTCATTAAATAAGCAGATTTCAGATTGTGTAGAATTAAAATCTACTAAATATATATTACCTTGTCTAATACCTACTAACACAACATTACTATTTAAAGTAATATTACAAAGAGTGTTAGTGAACGATACCTGATATCCTGCATCACATAACTGACTTACTAAGATAAGGTTATGCTTCAGTCCAGTTACATATGCAACCCTTTTGAAAGTTACTACTCTAATGGTAATCCTACCATATCCTTCAGTTTGACCATAGCTAGAATCCCCATAGATCACCTTTGGTCCAAGCTTGGCCTTGAACTTTGATAGATTTCCTTTGTTCCTTGTCATATGTTTGGAGCAACCACTATCCAAATACCACTTGTCCTGAGTGATAGGATAGGTCTTAACCTGCAGTGAGTTAAGTTAAACATTGTGGACCCAGGTAACCTTGGGTCCATTATTCTTCACATAATGAAAACTAGAAATAAAAGAATAAGCAGATTGGGGTTTATATCCTAAAGGGTAAGATCTCCTAGGTGGGATGCTCCATGCAGTTAATGGGTCCACAAACCTAGGGTTTCTATTCATATTAAGGTTTCTAAAGTTCTGGTTGTTATTTTGAAAATCAAATTGAAATCGTCGATCGGCGTTCGACGATGGATGCTCAGATCGTCGAGCTTCATTCGACCACTGAGCCTGCGATCGTCGAGCAGCGTTCGACGCTTTTTGAATTTCCTTAAACTTTTGTTTTCTCTTTTCTCTCTTAGCTTTATTTAAGGCTTGATTAACTTGTCTTACTTGCTCAGTGTTCTTTATCCCATCAGCTGAAATAAAGTTCACTGGAGTTGAAAGATGATTTTTATGAATAATTGGGGGTTCACATGATGAAGCTCCTAAGCCTAGCTTATTATTGCCTGACCTAGTGTTTGTCATGCTGGTGATTTCTAGCAGCTTAAGGCGTCTACCATTTAATGATTCTTCCAATCTCTTGGACTTTGCTAGTTCATTTTTAAGAAACTTTATTTCATCACTAGATTTAGTGAGTTCTGCTTCTAACCTAGCATTTTCAATGGACATAGATTCTGATTCAGCTAACTTATTTCTAAGTTCCTTAATTTCCTTTTCTAGACTAATTAGATCTAAGCAAATGGATTTAAATTCAAATTTAAATTCAGAAGAAGAAAAGTCATATGAAGATAATACCTGATCTTTTGTAGGCATTTCTTCATCATCATCAGAACTCTCTGCAGCTGAGTGATTGCTGTAGGCATCAATTGCCATAAGGCAGATTTCCTTTGCCTTATTTTCTTCCTCATCCTCACTGGAGCTTGAGGAGGAAGATTCCTCATCTGAATCACTCCAGGTCTCAGCAACAAATCCCTTCTCCTTTTTCTTGTTTTTGTAGGAGGAGGACTTGGAGTGTTTCCTGTGATGTTCTTTTTCCTTTCTCTTTTCTTTGCTCTTTTCCTCTGGACACTCTGGTAGAATGTGTCCAGGTTTCCTGCAACCATAACAAATAATTTCTTTAGCAGGAGATCTATCATACCTTGGTTTATCTTCATATCTTGAAGATTTCTTTCTGAAGTCTTTTCTTTCCATCTTGAGAAACCTTTTGGCAAAGAGTGCCATCAGTTCCTCATTGGATTGGCTTCCTTCTGAAGCATCAGTAGCTTTGAGAGCAAGAGTTTGCTCTTTTCTTGTTGGAGTTGGAGTTTTTGCTTCAGCCTCAGCTTCCCTAGTCTTCAGCACTTGCTCAAAAGACTTGAGCTTGCCAAGGAGAGCTTCTGTTGAGATATCATTTATGCTTCTGGCCTCCTTAATAGGCCAGATCCTAAGATCCCATGTGCTGGGGAAGCACATCAGTATCTTATCATTGACCTCTATCAATGTAATCTCCTTATCAAGAGTTCTCAGCTCATTGATGATTGAGCTGAGCCTGGTGTACATGGCTTCAACTGATTCAGCTTCAGTTTTCTTGAAGTTTTCATACTGGGATATAAGGTTGGACCTTCTGTCCTTCCTTTCATCAGCTGAACCAGCTACAATCTGGTTCAGTGAGTCCCACATGGCTTTTGCAAAGGTGCAATCAGCCACTTTCTGGAAGATTTCATCAGACATAGTCTGAGCCAGAATGTTCATAGCCTTGGCATCAGCTATCTTTGCCTTTTTGTAGGCATCATTGTAATCTGGAGGAGGCACTGCACTTAGATTTGTAGATGTTGTAGCAGTGGCTGCAGCACGAGGTGTTGGAGGTCCTGTCAAAATAGAAGAGAAAATTTCTTCATCAATAGAGTTCATATATAATCTTATTCTTGCCTTCCAGATGCTAAACTTAGCTAAGTTCCATTTTGGAGGTCTGGTGCTAGAGTAATCCTTGGACTGGGCCATGAAGTGAATATCTATAAGCTTGGTATCTATCAGGATCTTGTGACTTAGGTGTTAGCCTGTACAGTCAGTCAACCTCCCTCTGATACCAATTGAAGGTGAGGATAGATACAACTCTAGAGGGGGGGGGGGGGTGAATAGAGTATTCAAAAATTATGATACCCTACTCAACTCCCTTAGAGTTAATTACGGAATGAGTTTATAGATATTGATAACCCTAGAGCCTAACACAAAATGAAGTGCACTGGAGAAAGCTAACTGTGATTACAGTTAAGCTTTGGTCCTAACACAGCAACTAGCAATCCTAGTTATTTCTACTCACAGCCATAGTGTAATAGATTAAATAAGCAGCACAGACGACATAAGAAATTTTATAGTGGTTCCCTCTAAATAGGTACGTCAACTCTTTTACCACCCTGGTAGGAATCCACTACAGGTTTTTGTTCAGGTGCCCTACCACCAACTGATCTGATTCAGGTAGATCAAGTAGACCCTTTGAGCTTTTGATCAGGAGCTCAAAATCCAACACAGGTTTTTGATCAGGTGCCCTGCCACCAAGGTTCACTTTTGAAGGGAGTAATAACCCTTTATACAGGAGGTTGAGAGAGTTAAAGTTTCTTCTCTATTGTAAAAACAGATTAGAGAAGCTAGTGGATTGCACAGAGATAGAAAGCTCTAAAGAATCAAGGCTCCCCCTGGCTTAGAGAATATCCAGGAAGAAGTCTTTCTTCAGGGTGTAGGAACTCTTCTGAACTGAGACAAAGAACTGTCTTGAAGTTCTGAAGGAGAAGCTTGAAGAAGACTCTTGATATGGAAAAGGTGTTCTTCTTCAATCAGCTTCCTTTCTTCTTCTTCTTCTTCTAAAAGCCTCTGAGTGAATGTCTTCCTGTAAGCAGGATGAACTCAGGATGAAGAAGAATGCTGAAGAGATTTGATCTTCTCAGTTGAATGTGAATTTCTGAGAGCTGTAGATTTTTTTGCAGCTGAGAGTAAAACTTCTTGTATATGTATTGTATGTCTGTATCTATGTATATGTGTATCTCTCTATTTCTTCTTTAAAAAGAAGCTCTTTATATATGAGCCTTTGCAACGGCTCTAATCTGAGTTTGAACTTTGTCTTCTTTTGGAATCTGTAATCTGGGCTGCAAAAAGCATAAAGCAAAAATATATCCTGTAGGCAGACATGTTATAAGGGGATAAAGCTTTCTAAGAAGCTGCATATCCAATCTGATAAAAGAGTGCTAGAAAAAGTCACATCAAAAAGAGCTCTTTACGACCAGAGAAGACTTTTGAGTCTAACGACTATAAAGGACCGCCTGGCAGATAAAGCAGAAGATATATTTCAACTAATAAGACAAACCACTTTGTCAGATAAAGATTGACTTATGCATAAAGAATGGAGCAAAGATTGCCTGGAAATAATAGCATAACATCAATGAAATATACTTTAATAAAATATGCCAAGCAGATAAGAAATAAATAATATAACTTTACTAAAGGCAGACAAAAAGAACGTCGAACGACCCTCGGAGTTCGTCGACCGAAGCACAGAGATCGTCGACCTATCAGACAGATAGTCGAACGATCCAGATAGTCAAACTATCAAAGAAGATAGTCGAACTACCTCAGCAGATAGTCGACCTATCAGAACAGATAGTCGAGCTATCAGATAGTCGACCTATCAAGATAGATAGTCGAGCTATCAAGCAAAACAGATAGTCGACCTATCAAGCAGATAGTCGAACTATCAACGAAGACAGATAGTCAACCTATCAAATAGATAGTCGAGCTATCAGATAGTTGAACTATCCACGCAGATAGTCGAACTATCAAAGACAAACAGATAGTCGACCTATCAAACAGATAGTCGAGCTATCAAAGAAGACAGATAGTCGACCAATCAAACAGATAGTCGAACTATCGAACACAACAGATAGTCGGCCTATCAAACAGATAGTCGAACTATCAGATAGTTGAACTATCCAAGCAGATAGTTGAACTATCAAGAGATCTGTCTGGTCAAAAGAATTCGAGCGGGGTTCGACGATCGACGAGGCAGATACCGCAGAACGTCGAGCTAACAAGAGTTGAACTAACTCAGAGATAGACGATCTGCTGACAGACGAACGTCGACCAACTGATAGACGATTGTCGACCAGTCGATAGACGATGGTCGAGCGGCGTTCGACTATAGTCGAACCAAAAACGACTTAACCAAATCTTTCATTTGGATAAGCAATTCTACAACTAAGGGAATCTAACCTATTAGCTAACATTTGACCATAGATAAATCTTGGGTCAAGAGACTAAAAGAGCAGACTAAACTCAAATCCAAACTAGGGTACCAACATAACCGACAACTCGCAGTACATTCTTTATCGTTTTCTCTCTTGCAGGTTCTCCAACGACCAAAAGACATTCTCGGTACGAACACATTGCTTTGGCATCAGCAATTTTGGCCTTTTTCTGAGCCTCAGTCCACTCTGGGGGTGGAACTGCATTAGTGTTGGGTGATGCTGTAGAAGTAGATGCCTAAGGGGGACCTGTTAAAATAGAGTTGTAGATATCTTCATCAATTGAGTTCATATACAATTTAATTCTTTCCTTCCAGATGGCAAACTTGTTTAGATTGAATACTAGATTTCTGGTGCTTGCATAATCTTTGTTCTGTGCCATGCTGTGTGTATAAGCCTAATAGAAATGAAATGACAGATCTAACTTAGGATCTTTGGTTCAAGGGTTAGCTTGTACAACCAAAAGAACCTCCTCTGATACCAATTGAAAGTGAGGTGTTAGATCTGATATACTCTAGAGGGAGGGGGGGGGGTGAATAGAGTATTTTTGGATTTTAAAAACTTTTGCTGTAAAAGAAAAACTTATTTCTAAACTGAGATATTATGTCACGACACACCAAATTTATCTATTCAGAATCACAACAACCTAACTAGCACAGCCACAGCAAGAACAAAAGAAAAAGGCAACCAGACAACAAAAGAATTTTATAGTGGTTCCCCAACCTGGGTACATCAACTCTTCTTTCACCCTAGTAGGAATCTACTCAGGTTTTTGTTTAGGTGACTGCCACCAATGAGCTTTTTATTAGGTGCTCAAAAACCAAACCTCAAGTCTTTTGGTTAGGAGACTTGCAACCAGGAATCACTTTTGAAGGGAGTAGAGAACCCTTTATACAGTGGGAGATGAGAGATTGATTATGTCTTCTCTTTCTCAATATACAACTGAGAAGACTCTTGCGGATCTGATGTTAGAAAATGCTCCCACTGAGATAATGAATATGCTCAGGAGGTTAGAGCTTTGCTTCAGGGTGATAGGTCTTCAGGCTTTATCTTTGACCAGAAGATCTTCAGGAACTTCTTGACTGATGCAATAGTTATTGTCCGTTGAATATTCCTGAGATGATGACAGAAGAAGACTCTTGATATTGAATAGTTCTTCTTTTTCTTCAACTTGCTATTCTCCTTCTGGTCTTGCACTTCTTTCTATCTATCACTTTGTTGTCGAGAGAGAGCAAGAGCAGAAGATCTTTATTCTGGTTCTGATGTTATTCTCTTCTATATGTGTTGTTCTCACGCTTAGATTCTCTAATTATTGTATTGTCTATTTTGTAGGAAGAAGAAAAATCCTTTTTTTATATTTTCCATGTGAAATTCCTTTTCAATTTTGAATTCCTTCCTGCATTCAATGCTGACGGCCTTGAGAATATTTGCATTAGTTTATTTCCCTAACTGTCCCTTTGAAAAATGGCATGCAATATTCCTGATTAAGACCATAACTAATGCTCTGTCTAACGGTAATATTCGGAGAATATTTGAGCATTAATTACTAAGGAATTATTACAATATAATAGGGACAGAAGAATGAAAGTAACCAAGTCTTGATTCGTTGACCTGAGTCCACAGTTCGTCGAGCTTAGAATTGCTGTTCGTCGAGCTGAGATCCAAGATTGTCGACCTCTGAACTACTAACTGCTGTTTGATAAATCTTTCCAATTCTGTGCACCAAGATCGTCAAGCTGAGAATTAAGTTCGTCAACTGGAGTTTGATTCTAGACATAGAAAATTTGAGATGTTTTTTGGACTTGAGTTTTGAAGTATATGATCCAGAATTAGTCGACCTGAGACCTGAGAACTGAGTTCGTCGAGATGATTCTCTAAGTTCGTCGACTGAAGTCTGAATTAGAAATATTGAATCACCGTGTCCAAAGTTCGTCGAGCTGAGAACTAAGTTCATCGAGCTCAGCTCAGAGAATTATCTCTGAGTTTGTCGAGCTGAGCACGACTTTCATCGACCTGAGTTCGACGAACGTCGAACTCATTTTCTTAGTCTTGATATTTCTCTAAGTCATGAGTCTTTGGCAGTGATGATGGCTGGTCCATACATTGTTGACTCTAAGGACTTGACCTAGACTCTAGGACAAGACCATGACCCTAGCTATACGAGTTGGGTCATATGATCCTAACTTTAGTGAACCTAGCCCAAATCCAACTAGGGATCCAACATCACACTAAACCAAAATAAAGAGTTTCAAAATTTTCATCATAAATAAAATATTTTTTTTCTTTTTCTTTTCCATTTTTTTCTTTTCAAAACAAAGGCCATAAATAATTTTTCTTTTCATTTTGAAATGGGCCAAACAAAAGTAAACACTTCTTTTGAGCATATTTTTTCAAAAAGTTCTCCAAAAATATTACAAAAAACCATATCATAATCATGAATTTTTTTTTAATAAAACTCAAAAGGTTAGTGTGATTAGATAAGTTGGAAAATTTTAGCTTTGGTGAAAATGAAATGATAAGTGGAGCTATCAATTGAAATAAAAAAGGCTCAAAAGCGGCTAACTAGGGATACAAATTTTTAGGTTGGAAAGAAGGCTCAAACGAAAACAAAAATAGCCTAAACCATTTTCATGTTTCTAAATTTATTTAAAGCATAAGCTTTGAAAAATTTCAAAAAGAAAATCCTAGATAATAAATGAAGAGTAATGAAATTATCTTGAAAATAAAAATAATAAGCTACTTGGATCGTTCACATCTACTACGCTAATCAAAAGTTGACACTACAAAAATTATCCAAAAACAAAAAGGAAAGTAGTGGATGAAAGATTTTAGAGAAAATAAAGAAAATAAAGAACGAAAACAATAATAGAAATGCGAGTTTTAGAAAAACATTTCACATTAACATACTACTGTGAATTAGAAACACGACATTACCAACATTTTACTTGTAAAATATAATTAAAAAAACGATTAGAAAGATCATAATTTGCTAAGTTATTATAGGGAGTACCGAGAAAAACAAAACAAAAAGCAAGAGATACTATTGAAATACAAAAATCCATTTAAACTATTAAAGTAAAAACAAATAGTATATAAATATTGTTTTTTGATTTTGAAATATTTTCTATTTTTTGGATTTTTAGGATATTCTCTTTTATGGATTTTTAAGATATATATAAAAAAATAAAGACAAGAGAATTAGAAAATCCTCCCCCAAACTTAAAATATACATTGTCCTCAATGGAGAAAGGAGGGGAAGGAGAGAGAGAGAAATTAAAACAGAATTGAAAAATAGGCACTTCACCAGATTTATGTGCCACGAATGTTGATTGATGATGCTCCCCTATGCTTGAGCTTTTGGAACTTATTGAAATGTCTTCATTGGACTTCGTGATGGATTCAGCAGCATTGGAGCAGGCGATTGTAGAATCTTCAGCTTGTTGCAGCCGCCCGGGGAAAAATGTGTAAAATAAAGAAAATAGAAAAATAATCTGGGCTGCCGCCCAAGAGCGTCCTTTGTTGAAAATGTCGTTTGAGCTCGACGCAACAAAATAATATTGTCCAAAATATTAGTATCCAAAATAATAATTAAAGTTTTTCACAAAAATAAAATAGTCTTAAGTTAGTTAAAGTTCGTGCAAAAGAAACATAACATTGTTTGGACCGACATCATCATAAATAGAAAAATATAGTTTAAGACGCTGTCAATTCACTTTGAAATCGCCCTTATCAGGATGTGAAATTAACGCAGTGTCATACGAAAAAACTTCTTTAACAGAAAACGGCCCAGACTATCGTGACTTTAGTTTGCCAGAAAATAAACGTAAATGTGAATTAATTAAAAGAACTTGGTCGTCCGACTTAAAGGTTTTTGCGTGCTTTAAGTGTTTATCGTGAAAAAGTTTCATCTGCTCTTTATAAAATTTATTATTTTTCTACGCGTAAGAGCGACACTCGTCGAGTTCGTTAAGTTGAAATTTTTGAAAATCGCCAACAGAGTGGGGATCGAAATTTAAAAACCTTAAGGCCCAAAAAACACAGTGTTCTAATTCTATGGGAAAATAACACGATTTTCCATAAACCAACCGATACGGCATACTTCCGATGGCGGTTTTTTAGAATTGTAAATAGACTTTTCTAAAATACATTTTATCTCTTTGTTCACAACTTCGACTTGTCTGTTAGTTTGGGGGTGGTAGACAGTTGAAAGCCTACGGGTAACGCCATATTTTTTAGGAGTTTTAGAAAACTGCACGTTATAAAAATGTGAACCCTATCACTAACGATGACTCGTGGAGTACCGAATCGAGAAAATAATTTTTTTAAGAAAGTAATTAGGACTCAGGAGTCGTTAGTAGGAAGAGCTTGGGCCTCAACCCATCGTGAAACATAATCTACAGCAACTAAAATGTATTTTCTCCCGAAGCTAGAAGGAAGGGGGACAACAAAATCAATTCCCCAGAGGTCGAAAACTTCACACTCGAGGATATAATTTTGCGACATTTCATTTTATTGTAAATATTGCCCGACCGTAGGCAACTATCACACCTACTCACAAAATTTTGCGCGTCTTTAAAGTGGCTAGGCCAGTAAAAACTTGTGCAAAGCACTTTGTGAGCGGTGCGAGCAACTTGATAGTGACCATCAGTCGGTCCTTCATGTAAGTGTTTTAGAATATCCTATCCTTCTTCAAAAGAAACACATCTCCTTATCACGTGGTCCACATAAACTCGGAAATGATGCGGGTCCTCCCAAAAATAGTTTTTCAACTCAGAAAAGAATTTCTTGTTTTGCTGAGAGGAAAACTCCTTCGGGAGGACACGGAGCACTAAATAGTTGGAAATATTTGCAAACCAGGGGGAAGGAGAAGTGTTAATAGAAAATAGCTTTTCGTATAGGAAGAAATCATCAAATGTTTTTTCATCTAATTTTCTATATACGGATTATCTAATCGAGAGAGATAATCGGCGGCCAAATTCTCGGCCCCCCACTTATCGCGAATCTTTAAGTCAAACTTCTAGAGGAGTAAGAAACAGTGTATCAGGCGCGGCTTGGCATCCGTCTTAGAAAGTAAGTACTTGAGGACTGAGTGGTCCGTGAAAACTATAATTTTTGAAAGTGTAATATATGCCCAAAATTTATCGAAGGCAAAAACAACAACTAGGAGCTCCTTTTCCGATGTGGTGTAGTTTTCTTGTGCAAATGTGAGTGTTTTACTCGCATAATAAATGGGGTGAATGTTTTTAGATATTCATTGACCTAATAAGGCTCCAACAACGAAATTACTCTCATCACACATTATCTCAAAGGGAAGGTCCCACAATAGAGCTATCATAATTGGTGCATTAATTAATTTATCTTTAATTGTTTCAAAAGCAGATAGACAAAGGTCATCAAAAATAAATGAGGTGTTTTTTTTCTAAGATTTGAGTAAGGGGTTTGGGGATTTTGGAGAAGTATTTTATGAAACGACGGTAAAAGCCAGGATGACCTAGGAAACTTCTTATAGCTTTAACATTCGTAGGTGGCGGCAGCTTTTCAATTTCTTCTATCTTAGTGATATCTACTTCAATTCCTTGGGCAGAAGTCTTATGTCCTAAGACTAACCCCTCCCTCACCATAAAATGAAATTTTTCCCAATTTAGGGCGAGGTTAGTTTCTTCGCATCTTTCTAAGACATTTTCTAAGTTTCTAAACAACTATCGAAGGCATTGCCGAACACGGATAAATCATCCATAAATACCTCCATAATAATTCCTGTGTACTTGTCAAAGATAACTAGCATACATCTTTGGAATGTAGTTAGCGCATTGCACAACTCAAATGACATTCTTCGGTAAGCAAAGGTGTCAAAACGGCAAGTAAACGTAGTTTTTCCTAGTCCTCGGGTCAGATAGGGATTTGAAAATACCCCAAGAGGCCATCGAGAAAATAATAATATCTATGGCCGGATAATATCTCTAAGATTTGATCGATGAACGACAAGGGAAAGTGGTCCTTGCGGGTGGAGTCATTTAACTTACGATAGTCAATACACATTCTTCACCCCGTCACCGTCTGTGTCGGGATTAAATCATTATTTTCATTTACAACTACAATTATCCCTCCCTTTTTCAGCACTACCTGAACAGGGCTAACCAAATTAATATTTGAAATAGGATAGATAATTCTTGTGTCTAAGAGTTTCATAACCTCGCCTTTTATGACTTCTTTCATGTTCGGATTTATACAACATTGAGGTTGGATAGAGTTACGTGAATTATCTTCCATTAAAATTTTGTGATTGCAGAAGGATGGGCTTATGCCCTTGATATCAGATATCTGCCAGGCGATGGCTCGGCGATGGCTCGGCGATGTTTTCGTAAAACTAGAAGGATTTTGTCAATTTGTAATTCAGTTAGGTAGGCCGAAACTATCACTGGCAGTTTGGAATTTTTTTCTAAGAAGGCATACTTGAGATGTTCAGGAAGTTCTTTTAATCTTAGTGTAGGGGGTTCTTCATAATATGTTTTGGAAGTTCTTTCTTTTTCAAAGATAATATCTTCCTAGACTTTTAACTTATACGAAAAATTTGAAGGGGGTGAATAAATGGCCATGGCAGTTTCTTGTAGACTTTCAGTTGGAAAAGTTAAGGAAGAAAAAAAATCAGAAAATTCATCATCAGAAATGATGTAGGAAGATTCATCACTTAAGGTATCTAAGAAGAAACATGAGTCGTCATTCTCTAGGGTATTTTTCATCGAAGGGGTGAAAGAGAAGGTCATTTCATCATCTCCTACTCGTAGGAAGAGCTTGACATTGATTACATCAATGATAGCTCGGGAGGTGGCAAGGAAGGGTCAGCGAAGTATCAGGGGAACCTCGACGTCTTCTTCGATGTCCAATATGACGTAATCCATTGGGAAGATGAATTTGTCGACTTTGACTAGAACATCCTCCATTAATTCTAACAGGTACTTAATGAATCTATCGGCGAGCTGGATACTCATAAACGTAGGGTTGAGACCACCAATTCCTAACTTATTAAATAATGATAAGGGCATTAGGTTGATACTTGCACCTAAATCAGCTAATGCATGCTTGATAAAGAAATCACCAAACACACACGGTATAGAAAACTACCTGGATCACTGGTCTTCATTGGTAAACCATTTGTCAAGACAGCAGAGCACTCGGCATTTAATGTGACGTGTGATAAGTTCTCTAACTTCTTCTTATTAGTCAGGAGGTCCTTTAAGTACTTAGCGTTCTTCGGCATCTGGGAAATCGCTTCATGAAAGGGTAGATTTATGTAGATTTGCTTATATTGATCATCAAGATGTTGTTTGTTAAGTTGGGAAGGGTATGGTGGATTTGGATCATTTTTAAAAATGGGTGGTGAAGCGAGATCTTTTTCTAAAGCAGAGAGCGGAGTGATAACCTTTTTTTCAACAGGTGGTGGAATATTCAAAATGGGGGCGGAGCTTGCCTCGAGCTCTTCGCTAACCATACCCGAATTTTGCTTCCCACTCCGAAGAGTTATAGATTTTGCTTGCTCTCACGGGTTGGGCTCAGTATTAGCAGGAAGAGACCCATCGGGTCGCTCAGATATAATTTTAGCTAGTTGTCCTACTTGATTTTTTAGATTTTTAACAGATCCGGCTAGGCTTCATATAGTCGCATCATTAACGTTCATATATTTTGAAAACATATCCTCAAAGCTTAGAGGTTTTTGATAATTTTGAAGAGGTGGAGGTGGTGCAGAAAAATCATTTTTTGGTGGCAGACGTATCGCTTTCGAAGGGTTACTCCACGAGAAATTTGGGTGGTTTCGTAAAGCGAGATTATAACTATTCGGAAAAACAACGCCCAGTACAAGAAAATTTGAAGCAGAAAAATTATTAAAAGCCTTCATAGGCATATTATTAACATAATCTATTTGTTTGGGGGAAGTAGTTGCAGATTCTCATACCCGAGGGGTGGAGGTTGCAGACATCCTCGTTAACTTCTTGCTTAGTATTTCGACTTGTAGGGCTAGTTGAGAGACGTTGTCTACTTCAAATATACCTGTAGGTTTGTTTGGGAGAGGTCTAGGCACATTCCACTAATATGTGTTCATGCCAATTTCCTCGAAAAGCTCAAGAGCTGCTTCCGAAGTTTTGTGGTTTAAAGTAACACCGGAAGCTGCGTCTATCATTTGCTTTGTATTTTGATTTAGCCCGTTATAAAGCGTCTGCACATATACCCATACAGGCAATGCGTGATGGGAGATGGTATTAAGAGTTCTTTAAATCTTTCCTAGGTTTCATAATGATATTCAGAATCTATTTGACAAAAGGCAAAAATATCGTTCCTAAGTTAAGTAGTTTTAGCTGGCGGAAAATACTCTGTCAGAAAATTTTTGGTTAGTAGATCCCAAGTGGGGATGCTCCCTCTTGGCAGAGTCATCAACAACTATTTAGCTTTAGTTCTAAGGGAGAAAGGGAAGAGTCTTAGCCTAATAACATCATTTGTAACACCATTGATTTTAAAGGTGTCACAAATCTCAAGAAAGCTAGCGATGTGCGCATTGAAGTCCGTCATATTACGCATACTGCTGCACCATTTGAATTATTCTAGGCTTTAGCTCGAAGTTATTATTAGCTACAGCTGGGCGCACTATGCTTGATTCTATTCCCTCTAGATTCGACCTTGCATAATAGGACATAGGCCTTTGCAAGGCTTCCTCTACGTTGGGTTCTTCCATTGCTAAGGTAGAAAATGACTCGGAATCCTCAACCAGCATTTGGAGAGTAGGGCCTTGAAATCGCGATCTTCTCCGAAGTGTATGCTCAATTTTGTGGTCCAAGACCAAAATAAGCGACGGATTTCCACGGGTCATGCACTAGAGGAAGAGAAGATAAAGGAAGAGACAAAAAAAATTAGAAAAAAGAGTTAAAAAAATTTTGAAATAGATTTTTTTAAATGTTTTAACTCCCGAACTTCCCAAGGGCTACCCGATAATGGGTTCGCAAGGTACTAGCCAAGATAGTGGCTTTTAAGCCACATTTCCCTTTTCGAGAGAGTTAGGTGGTGTAGAAAAATTATGACGTGAGTTTCCATTAAGAGCGTTAATATGTTTTAAATTTTTAATTTTTTTGAGGAGGGTGAGAAAGAGAAATGATAAAAGTAATAGGTTTGTGATTTCGAATTATCAACAAAAGTTGATCCCCGACAACGGCGCCAAAAACTTGGTGTCTACTAATCGTGAAGAGAAAAAAACCGAACTAGCAATCCAACTAGTCAAGTATAGCTATCGAATTGTAGCTAGGGGATACAAGTGTCATATTAAGATCTGGGAATTGTTGAGTAATCTTACTAACACGAAGACTATTATCTTATCGAAGGATTGTTTTAGGGTTTAAGAGAAAGCTAATTGCGATTAAGAAAAGAAATATAGTGCTAGAAAGTGAACTACTTGCAGTTAAATAAAGAGCTACTAAAACGATTACGGCGAGGGGTTGAAACGATAAAATAGAAAAGAACTTGATCGAGAATCACCTCGGCAAAATTTGATTAAAAATGCGATAATAACCCCTAACTTAAAAAAGGTAAAGATCCTTGACCGTGGAGATTCCTAAAGCTTGAACACGATTCTCTCGAAGTCGTGCCCAACTGAGTTTAGGAAGGTCCTACCAAACTCTCGTCCAAATCGGAGACCTAAAGCTCGCTTTACGCAGTGAACCCCCTATTGGATTTCACTCCAATCCAGGAGATTTAATGTCTGCCTCACTCGAGGGGTGCGTGTAACTCTCTTTACTCTTGAGTGTTCACCTCAAACTATGAGCCTCTCGGCTAGCTATGTGTGAAAATAAATATGGAAATTATATATCAATGATATAACTCGAACCATGAATTTTTAAGAGTAAATTGAAGGCCTAAACCCTAAAAAGAAAAAGTAAACATTAATCATCATAACTTAATCAAATCGAATGTCGGATCATCAAGTTCGAGAACAAGGATGATTTGTTAATCATGGAGAAGTGGATGAAGAGAGATGGATAGAAGAACGTTATGAAAAGAAGGAAAAAGGAGCACTTGATATTAATGCTAAAGAGAGTTACAACTTGAAATAAATATTACAAGTGAATGGAAATTAAAAACCTAGGCTAGCATTAACATTAAGTTACTAAAGAAGTTACAAAAACTATTACAAAAGGAGTACACTAAGCTAAGATTAAAAAAAACATAAAATGAGAA
Organism: Platanthera zijinensis; assembly: GCA_039513925.1. Taxonomy (NCBI): domain Eukaryota; kingdom Viridiplantae; phylum Streptophyta; class Magnoliopsida; order Asparagales; family Orchidaceae; genus Platanthera; species Platanthera zijinensis. The sequence goes on along the minus strand of CM077082.1, from coordinate 205,661,092 downwards.
AAAGATAGAGAGGAAGAGCATGAAAAACTCCAAGAAACAAAAGGGCAGCATCTCTCCTATCAACCCGAAACTACTTGCTGAACACAAGGGGGAGGCCTGAATTTATAGACTTTTTTCGGGTTGGTCACGCCCCCTATCACACACGGGGAGGGCGTGTCAGGGGGGCGTATTTGGTACAGGGTTGACCTCAGGAGCTAAATTCTGACGGAAATAATGATTTATTCTATACGACAGTGGAAACACACATGTGTGGGGGGGGGGGGGGGGTGTAAGGTACATCACATCTCAATCAGTGGTCGAAAATCCGTCAATCATCAAAAAAGGTCGTACACGCCTGGCGACACGCCTGTATAGGGGGCGTGTCAGTAATATTGACGTGCAACAAAAGAAAATCTTTAAATACTATAGCAATCTTCGGGATGAGGGTGACACGCCCAGTGATATGCCCAGGGAGGGCATGTCTGGGGGCGTGTTTGGTGTTTTTCTCAAGAATTGGGTTCTAGCAGCAAGCTTCCTCAGGATCAAGTTAGATGCCCGATGACACTCATAAAGAGGGCGTGTTAGGGGGCTGTGTCAGGTCATTTTTTCCGAAAGCTGTGAAAACCTACAAAAATAAGATAAAACATTAGTTGTAATAATATATACAAAAGGGGGTCAATATATAAGCTTATAAGACATGATTCGTGTATTAAAAACCTGAAAATACCTTAATAGTTTAGACTACAAAACGTATTATCAATATATCTACAACTTATGAAAACTGTTAGTCAAAGTAAATGCATATGTATATTATTGTTTGGTCAATGAAAGGGGCTTTGTAACCCCTGTTTTATAACCCTATAAAAAGATTGACCTATACTTGCAAAAAAGAACAACTAAGAATATTAAAACAACAACATCTTAAGACTATTCTTGTGTTTGTGTGCAATCTAATACTCCTCAGCTAATTTTAACTATCAATGGTATAAGAGCTAGCTTGTCGGTGCATTCTTGGATCATCATTGGAGTTTATGGCATCTTCAAGTTTTTCTTTATCCCAAACTACAATTCCAGTATTCGCAGGTGACAAGTATGATTTTTGGAGTATTCATATGTGCGTAATATTTATTTCACAAGGTCTGTGGGAGATTATCTCACATGGACAAGAGTTGTCAAGATCTAGTATAACAATACCTTTGTTAATAACCCCCACAAGAGGCATTGATTCCCCTAAAGAAGCAAAATTACAACAAGAAATAACTCAGAAAGATGCAAGAGCCATTTGCTTAATATTTCAAGGTGTGGCAGAATCAGTGTTTCCTCGAATAATGGGAGCGAAACAACAAAAGCTGTTTGGGATATACTAAAAGAAACATATAAGGGGGATGAGAATGGTATTGCCTTTAAAGTTCAAAACATGTTGAAAGAGTTTGAAAACTTATCCATGAAAGATGGTGAAATGTAGAACACCACCCAACCAGAACCCTTCATATCATTAATCAAATACGCAGTCTTGGGGACACAATTGAGGATATACAAAATGTGCCAAAATTACATCGTAGTTTGTCCTCCATCTTTTATCCTGTAGTTACAACTATAAAAGTGTCTAAGGATCTTAGAACTCTTTCTCTAACTTATCTTATGGGATCATTACAAACTTATGAAGAAATATTGGGTAATCTAACTCCACTGTTAGATCAAGCACTTCAAGTAAAAGTTCAATCAACAACAGTTCTGCCTAGAAAAAGGTTTAAAACATACACAAAGGACCACCATAAAAGAGGAAGATAGTTAAGCAGTTGGAACCTGAAAATGAGAAAGCCCAGTTAGTTGGAATTCATAATGGAGATAAATATTACATTATTTGCAAAAACACTTATCATGTGGATTATTTCTTTAGAGGTAAGAATTGTCAAGTTTCAAACCACTCCTTTTCCAACTGCTGGAAAGGTACCAAAGATGTAGCCAAGGTATCAAAAGTAACTTATACTCATATATAGTAGATGTTTTACTTAAACACTAAAGACGAAGATATTACAAGTGATTTATGGTATCTTAATAGTGGTTGTTCATGCCATTTGACCAACGATGCTTCAAAATTCCATCAACTAGACAGAACAGTTAAAGCTCAAGCTATGCTTGGCAATGTATACACAAATCAGATTGAAGGCAAATGAAATATTTATATAAAAGATCAAATAGGTAAAACTAAACAATTATCTGATGTTAATCTAGTTCCAACAATAACCCAAAACTTATTAAGTGTTGGTCAACTAGTATTAAATGGATATCATATTACTTTTGATACAACTTGAGCTACAATAAGAAACAAGGCCTCTGGTGACATTCTAGCCTCAGCAATACCTACCAATAATCGATTATTCACTCTACAGATCAAGAGTATTGGGCAGCAGGCCTTCAACTGTCAGCAATAGAATTTCCCTTCCCTCATTCCTGTTTAGCATCATAGGGTCGGTCACCTTCATTGGCAAGCTCTACGATGCAGAAGAAATCCCTTGTAATGTGCGTTCATTTTTTCAAAACAAGTGACAGATTTCTGTGAATATTGTGCTTTTGGCAAAGCACATGTCTTACCATTTCCTAAACAAACCAAGATTAGATCCACTATGTCGTTGGAGTTAATATATGCAGATATTTGGGGACCTGCACCAACTGATTCTATTGGAGGAAAAAGGTATTATCAATTACTTATGGACGATTTTAGTATATATATGTGGCTCTTTCATTTAGTAAATAAATCTGAAGCACTTCGTACATTTTTGTTGTTTAAGAAGAAAATAGAAATGGAAATAGAGTGTAGAATTAAAGGGTTAAGAACTGATAGAGGTGGTGAGTTCACCTCTAATGCCTTTATCATAGTATGTCTGGAAGCCGGAATAAAATGACAACTTACAGCCCTAGGTTCTCCTCAACAAAATGGAGTTGTTGAGTGGAGAAATCGCGCAATATTACAGATGTCAAGATCCATGTGAAAGTCTATGATTTCAAGGATAGCTATATCACCTAGAGGGGGGTGAATATTTTTCTTAGTCTATAGTGACTATCTTAAATTTTTCCTTCTTTAAGTGCTTTATTAGTTGGTTGATTTCTGCTTTCAAGATATGCAACCTACAGTATGACCAACACAAAAAGCACACATAGAATTATAGTGGTTGCCAAGATTATGGGTCCATCCACTTTCCCTCCCAGATTTCTAACAGCTTTGTTAGACAAGGCACTTCTCAAAAACTCGGCTCCTAAGAGCTTACACCTCGATCCCGCGGGAACACTCGGTATCCTCCAAGACTTATAGCTCATGCACAAGGACCTACAACGCAGTGATCTAAAGATCACCTACCTCAGGCCCAAATGACCTACATCTCATGCTGGGAGGACATCCCTACCTCAAATCTATAAGGGATCCTACCTCAGAGAGAATGATTCTGTTACAGCTCAAGCACAAGGGCCATACCTCATTTCCCAAAGGATCCTACAACTCAAGCACAAGTTCCCTACACTCAAAGAGAATGAATCTCCTACACCGGGCTCAAAAGCCCTACAGCTCAGTGATCAATAGATTACCTACCTCATATCCAAAATGGATCCTACAGCTCAGATTCCCACTAGAATCCTACTTCTCAGGCCAAAGCCCTACTCTCAAATTCTTAATAGAATCCTACCTCAGATCAACAAGTGATCCTACACTCAGATCCAAAAGGATCCTATATAAATTAATTTTATTAAATTAATTTGATAAAGAGAGATTTTTCTGTATCAACCCCTTGAGCCGAGTTATCGCAGCTCTAACTTTCTTCACAACAAGTCTCTTGAGCTGGAAGTTACTTTGCAAATCCGCTACTCTACACTTTTTTGAACTGAAGCAGAAGCTTAGACCTCTCTTTTTCACAACACTAGAATTTATCTTCAGGAAGAGCTCTGCTGGATTTGTGAAGTGAGTGCAACTAGGGTTGGCCCTTTACTGCTACTTGAGCTGAAAATTACTCGGCCCTTTCTTGCAGTTTGTTGAAGCCAGATGATTCAACAACTTAGCTATGCTGACTTAGAAAATATTATTTTTGATCTTTCTGTTGAAGATACTTTGATGCTTTAGTGAATTTCTTCTTCAACAGCTAACTGTCCATGAGTCACAGACTATCTTGCTTTTTGCTCTAGGATCAGCACTGTGAACTGGATCTTAAAGCTCAGCAACAATGACGAAGAGGAAGATGAAGTGCAACATGGTCTTTTCCAAAAACTCTCTTCTTCTATCAAAGCTTTCCTTTTATCATTTACATCCCAACGGCTATTTAATCAGTGGGCCCTACATCATTGATTTCCAAGTGCAACCATAATTTAACGCGTACTATCGTAAAGTAGGCATGCGGCTCCTTTTGTCAGATACTCTAGCTTTCCCGCAACCAGTTTGAATTAGTTTGATTGATGACTTTGCCAACATCACCATTTTTGGACTTAGGCAAAATTAAGCACATTGGTATAGGAGTTGAGTGAATAAGCATCACTCAACGCCAAAAAACTTAGATAGATTTTTTTGTCTCTTGGCATTGAGTGAGTGACCTTCATTCAATGCCAAATTACTTAGAAAATATTTCGTCTCTAAGCGTTGAGTGATTAAGCTTCACTCAATGCCAAACTTCTTAACTGGATTTCTTTCTCTTAGCGTTGAGTGAGTAAGCTTCAATCAACGCCAAAACACTTAGCCAATTTTCTGTGTCTGAAAATACTGGCTCTAACTGAATGAGAATCAGTCAATGATTTATCCTCATGGCATTGAGTGAGTAAGCTTCACTCAACACCTGTGGAGTTAGTAAAATAGCAGCACAGAATTTTTTATGGCTTTTATTGACTAAGTCAATACTCAACGATTATGAAGTTATGGCATTGAGTGAATGGACTTCACTCAATGCCTGTGGACTTAGCCAAAATCCTGCATTGAATATAGATTCAAAGGCTTCAACTATCATAGCCTCTCACCGCCTTTTGTTGTACGGCATTGAGTGAGTATACTTCACTCAATGCCTGTGGACTTAGCCACATTTCTTCCTGTTTCTTCTTAGGCTTTGACAGGTTGATCCTTACTCATAACTTTTAGCTAAATGACATTGAGTGAGTTGATTTCACTATACGCCTATAGACAACCACTTTTTAGTCTAGCCAATAGTTATGCTTAGACTATCCAAGCTATATTCAGCGCTTTTACTCACTTGGCATTGAGTGAATTGACTTCATTCAACACCTGTAGACTTAGCCAGTTTTCTGTCCATCCACCAACTTGCCTAGACATCACCTTTTTGCCACTTGGACAACATGTCCAGTCAATGCAAATGACATATCCTGCATGCATAGAACTTGTAGCATATGTTAGATTATAACATGTGTATACATTATCTACCAGGCCTTCTTCAAATCCAGGACATTGAGTTCAATAGACCCAACAATCTCCCCCTCTTTGAAGAAGTCAAAAACCTATGACAATGTATACACTATGTACATATACAGTAAAAGATAAACTGCATAACTCAGAGAAATAATTAACATAATCACAACAGATGATATTTCATTTAACATATAGGGAACAGTAATGTTTATGCACATATCAAAATATCACACTCCTTGAGCCCTTTAAATAAAACAAGAAACATTTAATGTTTCAGGTTCCCTTATAACTAAGTTGCTTCCCCTATGCTTTGTGACATCTTGTTCTTCAGCTACAACATCCTTCTTTCCTTTTCTATCTTCCTTATCTACTTTGGCTACTTCAACTTCTGCTTCAGGTTCTTATCCTTTTGCCTCTATATGTAACTGTAGGGATTAGGGAAGTACTTGGTAGGTTCAACAACATCAGGATGCATAATGTTTGCATTCTTATTCTTCTAGTATATCCTCCTTGCAGTGTACCTCTTGTCAATTTTGTCCCATTCCACTAAGCTATATAGTTTATATCTGTCAGTTTTCTTAGTTTTCACTTGATCCCAATCAAGTAGAATAATGGACTTGGATTCAGGGCCCCACTATTCAAAATCAGGTCTTTTCTCCATTTCCTCTCTATATCTCTTCTTCCTCATCCTGATTTCCTCCTCACTTTCTGTAAGACCCCATTTTTTTTCTTTTTCAAACCCCGAGGGTCTTATGCCCAGAAGCACCATTTTGCGGTGGCACCGAAACTCAGGAAGGCCGCCACTACAAAACGCCGATTCTATCGGCCTTTTCAATCATCAAAGAGTGAGTAGTAATCATAAACTGAAATATAATTGAGTCCACAAACATCATATAAAAATGATAAATCACAATAAGTCCATAAATATAGAAAAGAGAGAGTACTGCAATCGAACGGTACAAATGAAATATAAACGGGCTTAAGCCCGGTACATCAGATCCTCAATACAATCTCTCGTGGAAGCTATAAGAAAGACTAATCACTCATGGAGCTGGTCACTGGTGCTCCGATACTATATTGGCCCACCTCCATGCGCACCGTACTCCGTTGGTGCTGGTCCCTATCTCCCATCTAGATCCCCTGTAATGTTATGGTTCGAAAACCATTAGTCATAAAGTCTAAGCCCTATCATCCCCTACCCCTCCCCCCATGGCTCCTAGGAACCGAGCGGGGAAAAGTAAAGGGAAGCTATGAAAGTGGAGAGTACAAAATGGCAGGTGACGGTGGAGCTGATCTAGCAGTTCTATATATCAGGTAGAATAAGCAGTAAGTGATTCAACATATCAAAAATGAAATCTGGAACCTTAACTTATATGATCGCTGAAACGAACACATAAGCCAAGGGATCTTCTACAAGGCTCCCATCGCATATAATCTCATTCCTATTTGTACGATAGGGTGTCGTTTATAAGCAGTTTGGAAGATATTATAAATCATAACCTTAAATAATAGACTTGCCCACAGAAGCCTATATGTTAAGGGGTAGTTTTGCAAGGACTAATGTATAAACCATCCCATACCGATTTATACTTTAGGGATAAGGGTTGAATGATGATGCCATGGTGTGCAATGTTATGTTATGTGGGTTAATGTTTATGTCCATGTAGTGCAACTCACACACACGACTCTATGCACACAGACCTTTAGTTCCCCCTATTTGGGCAGCTAGCTTCACTCCCTAGAACCTCCATATTGGCAAACAGAGATAGTGGGTTGGGCCCCCCACTCCTAGGCCCATCCACACTACCAGGCCTAGCCCTTACGTACGCCTCTAGAAGGACACAACCTAGAGTCTCCACGTACTATGCTGGCCATATCCACCAGACTTTCCCTGGCCAAGTGTCCCACACTGCCGAGTTAATGTATCGACGTCGGTGTGAACAACCGTCCAATACCGAAGGCCCACAACCTTATTTTTTTCGTACACATGCAACCTTGAAGTATCAACCACCGAGCCTACCACCCGTATATCCTAGTCAAACTAACTTCCCGAGACACCGGGGTGTGAGAAGTGAAACCCTAGTTATACTAGTTGCTCTTGAAGTTTATTATTCCTACTATTTAGGTTAGCCCAGGACTGCCCCCGGTATTCCCCGCGAAGGGCTCTCAAAGGGCACTAGGAACTATGATGTTTGCTGAAGCTCATCGTTCCCTTTCGCAAGACACTTACTATTATTTGTTGTTACCCAACTCTCAATCCCTTTAATGTTATAATGTATCTAACCCTAGTGTATTTTGACTCTTTCTCTCTCCGTGGGAAAGACGATGTATCGTCGTCCCCGAGCACCTCTTAACACAAGTCAAACCTCCCACTCCTCATCACGACTCCCTATGATGAACACATTCTACTTACCAGATCAATACACTAATGTCCCAATTCCCTAGGTTCATTTTGCATCATATTATGATTTCTATAGTTTTTACTAAACGCAGACCATCCTAAGCTATAGGATGTATACCATGGGAGGTACTCCAAATTATCATCCAAAATCCCTATAATATTTATTGGAGTTCTATCAAGACATGATTAGCCTAAATCCAGAAGTTTATAATTTTCCTAATTTACTTTATAATTTATTTAATTTCCTAAGAGATCTAAATGCCTTAGTTTGAACATGAAGTACTATTTTTAGGCATGCAAAATGTTCCACAAAATTTTGATGAATACAAGACAGCAATTTATCAGTAAATATAAGGTCTCCAAATTTTTTAGTAAGACTTAAACCTCTAAACATAATTTTTGAACATAACCTACATTAACCAAATTAAAGATACAAGTACTGTCAATATACTTCCAAAAATTCTGAGAAAATTCAAGGATTTACATAAAGACATATAAACACTCCAGGTCAAGTTTCATAACTTATGAGTTAATAATGAACTCTAAACTTGATTTTCTCATGATAATCCAAGGTTAATGAAATAAGCACAATAATTATTCATCTAAAAATTGTAAAAAAATTCCCATATGAGAATATTGACCTAAGAATACTATTGATCAACTTTCATAATTTTTCAATAAAAAGGAGCTCTAAATATATTATTTATCATATTCCTGTATTTATATACTTGTGAAGTAAGTACTAGAAATTTACATCTAAAAATTACAATAAAATTCATTTATGATCATAATGGTCTAAAACTAACTCTGCCCAAATTTCATAATCATCTAATGGATATTGATGTCATAATAAAAACATAATTAATTAGAGCTAATACTGGAATTGCAAAGGTGATACTAAAATTATTGATCTGAAATTCCCAATAAAATTATCCAATGCTTATAATGACATTATGACTATACTACCTAAGTTTCACAAGTTTTCACAGAGTTCTAATTACCTATCCTTCAATTTTAAGGATTGTGACCTAAACTATGGTTAGTGTTTTGAGGTGTTTATCCATCTCCAATTCCTTTAAGATTTTTACCAGAGAACTTTAGCTACCCTAGAGCTCTCTTCACCAAATTTCAAATCCATGCAAGGTCATTTGACCACATGCCCTTCACAAACCCCTAAAGACCAACCTTAGGGTTTGGTCTTGGGTCCTAGGGAAAATCTACCCTAATCAACCCCATCTCCCCTAGGAGGGTGTCCAAGGTCATAACAAACTAGTGGACAAAGTCTCAGCCTCTGTTAAGGTGATTTGACCACTTAAACTCACAAAAGGTACAATGACCTAATTACCCCTTATTGAGCCAACTTAGGGTTTGCTTGTTTCCATCCTAAACAAACACCAAAAGTGATGAAAATAAATACGGAGCCTTATACTATCGCCCAAGATCACCCACCAAAAGTTTGGAGTTTTTTGAGGTGTTTAAGGCACCTAATTAAATTCCATATGATTTATTAAATTATTCACAGAACTATAGAAAAATATTATCCAAAAATTCTGATTTTTGGATAGTATGAGGGGAAGGTTATGAAAAGCCTATCCAATAAATTTCAAGGAATTTTGGTGAGTGGTTTGGTGTGGGAAATAATTTTTGTGACTGGTCACACCTAGGTATATGTTGCACCAAAATGAGTGTTGTGGTCAGACCACTTACTCAAATTGAATGAAATCAATTTTAAAATAAATTATACTCTCATATCTACAATTTTCATGTTGAAAACTTTTCATAAGGGTCCTCTAAGTATTTTTAATTAATTTTCTAAAGTGTCTGTTGTTATAATACAAAAATACATTAAAATTAAATGATTGAAATGATCAGCACTGATCTTAATGCAAGATCCGATGGCTGCTGGATCGTGTTCCTCCTCCAGCCAAGGACCTGGATTGCCCGAACCTGGGTTGACTTCCAGCCACCTCTGCAGGCCACTCGGCCGCCTCCCTGGCCGGCCACCACCACCACCACCTCCGACAAAGTAGTGGCCATCAATTGGCGGCGACACGGCCGCCGGAGGGGCCGTCTCTGGCAATCCTGATAGGTGAATTTTTGACGGAAAAACCATGAAAACCAAAGCTTCGATCGGGCTCAATTGAGCCCGATTTTTATTCTAAATGATCCCTATAATCTACACATAGGAGAAGAAGAAGGGAAGGACCTTGCTTGCGGCCTGGAGACGCGTCGATCGTCGGGAGTCCATTGGTGGTGGAGGTGTCGTCGGAGCTCTGCAATAGCATAGTGAACTCGCTTGTCTCATTCGTGTAAGGTGTGGGAAAGTTTGCCCTGGATCCAGGGATGCTTTTAGGTGAGTAAAAAGGGGAGGGGACGGGCCAAGTCTGAAGTGGCCATTAATGGCCCTCTTAATGAAAATTTCAGCAATGGCATGGGGGGGGGGGGTGAATCTGGGCATGAACACAGGAATTGTTTGGGAACTCTTCCTCTCCCTTATAGGAATTGATTCCAGCCCTTAATGGGGAGAGTTATGTGGTTCAAGCTTCAAAGCCATTAATGGCCTTGAAGCTTGAATTCGGCCATGGCTTGGCAACATTATTCCTGCCATGAACGGCCACAAAATGGCCCCTGGTCTTCCTGGATTGAATGGGGGGGGGTTGGATCAGCCAATGAGGAAAGGCCCTTGTCCTCCTTGGCCATGAATGGCTCTTTTTCACCATTTCTCTCTCCTCAATTAAAGAGGAGTTAGAGTTTTCTCTCTCCTAGTCATCAAGGTTGACCATGCTGACCACTCCAGCCTATTGGCAGCCCACTAACCCATATTCTTCATTTCAATACGGTTAGCCCAAATGGAAAGAGGGCTTGAGCTTAGGTTAGCCCATTTGAGTTAGGTTTGACCTAACCTAGACTAGGGTTGACCTAGGTCAATTTGACCTTTTGAGTTATCACCAATGGTTCCTTGGTGACCCATTGTACTCCCCTAGGGTCTAGTTGGGTTAGTTAGGGTTGACTTGGCACCTTGGAAGTCAGTTGACCCTTAGTAAGGGCACTTTTACCACTTTGGGGCTAGAGTTGACTTGGGTCAACTTAGCCACTAGGATTGACACCAATGGGTCCTTGGTGACTTATTGACCTCACTTTAAGGTTAAGAGGGCATGGGTAGGGTCCACTTGGCTAAGGGAAGGTCAATTGACCCTAAGTAGGCTAGTTTGACCAATTCATTGTTAGGGTTGACTTAGGTCAACTTAACCACTTTAACTGCCCACAGTGGGTCCTTAGTAGCCCTATGGACTGCCCAAGGTGTTAGGGGTGTTGTGTTAGGGTCATGGGGGAAATGTGTAGTCCTAAAGTAAAACCTTATGTCTAAATGTTGAGGATGAGCTATAAGCAACCAAGGTGATTTTTCAGCTTGGGCATTGCCCACTTGGTTTAGAGTTTCTGGTGGTTTTGTCATGACCTAGTCATGACAAAATGAAATCGTTGGGGTCTAGTCGTTTGAGGGATGTTACACTTTCAGCAGTAGATTTATCTTTGATCTTTAGTGCTTTGTCGGCAATAGGGCTGAGTTCAGGTATTTCAAAAGTAGTAGACAGCTCACGCCACTGAGCACCTTCTTTTGTTTGCTGATCATAATGCTATTCATTTCCCTGATCATAATGCTGGTCATCTTGAAGTTGTCCTCCTTATTTGATTCAATGCCTCTTGAACTTGAGAGGGAAATATAGGGATGTTGTCATACTGAACATATTATATCCCCAATGATCCTCAAACAACAATGGTAGCACATACCATGTTTTCAGTGTTTGTTCTTATGACCTCACTCTCCACCTTTTTGACTTCTTCAATTAATTATTGAGTCTAGGAGGTACATGCCTTGTTTCTTTCTTATTCTAGATGATTGACCCCAATAGAGACATGATTCTTGACAACCAGCAGACGATCATCTCGTATCTTGGTACACTTATCCATCTTGTCAAATAGTACAGCTCTATGTTTAGTCAACGGTTCTGTATCATCATTGTGTAGAACAAGCATGTTTTTGCTTGAATGGTTTGGTTTTCTACCACTACTACTATATTCTTGCCTGCCTCATCCAACTTTTCCATTGTATAATACACACCTGGGGCTGCCCTGGTAAAGAATTTAACTGTCTCAGCCTTTAAAAGATTGACTTCAAATATTATAGACTTGATCTCAGTAGCCAGATCCTTCTTGATCTCCTTCAGTGCATCATCCACAAAGGTTTCCATGGTTCTTCTTTGCTCCTACAGAAGTCCTCTGAACTGGGACAAAAACACTGGAGGTATCTGGTCCATTACTGCAGAGGTGCCTTTATATAGAGGTTCTTGAATTGATCTAACCTCACCTCTTTCACCACAATCAGCCACATTGGCATCTGTCTCTTTTTCTAGAGCATTAGTCTCCTTTTCTGATATTAAGGAATCTATAACAAAGATATCAATCTGAGGAGAGAGTTCAGGTTGAAACTCCCACTCATCATCTTTCATGCCCTCATTGGTATGTAGTTTATTAGTGGAAGATTTCTTTTCAGCATCTTAGTTAGTTTCTAGAGAGCTCTGGTCATGCTCCCCCTGTAACACCATGAAAATCGTATTCGAACCGGTCGCATCCTCAGGAATTTTTGGGTGCCTACTTAGGAGCACACGGCCTGTGATACGGGTGTGTACAAGGCTGTGTCCTTCTCTGTCTTGGCAAGACTACATCAAGTGAGGGACACGACAGGAAACACGGTTATGAACAGTGTTGACACGGGCGTGTCCTTACCCGTGTCACTACCCGTGTCCTGCTCGGGTGAAAACTGGGCTGTGCCGACTGAAGTACACGGCTGTGGTACACGAGCATGTACTGGTTGACACGGGCGTGTTCTGGTCCTCTCAGGCATGTTCCTACCCGTGTCCAGTTCGAGTCGCGACGGTTGGAGTGGTAGTTATTTGTGATATGTCCTTAGGTCACGGGCGTATCGGGACCCGACACTGGCGTATCAGGTTAAGACACTACCTGTGTCCTTTTCTGTGCTTGACGATCGTGCCTGGATCGAGGCACACGGCCTGGGACACGACCGTGTGCAAGACGGTGTTCGGCCCAGGGATGAGTAATTTTGGGTGAATTCGAGTCGTTCATTTTCTTTAAACAAGATCTGACGGCCCAAATTTGCTCCTGCTATTATAAGGCCGAGAATAGAGGATTAATTCCTCATTATTCTCTTAAGACTTTCTTTTTCTAAGGAGTTACAGAGAGGAGAGAGCAAATCTAAAGGGAGAGGAGGAATCTGACCACCGGCGGAGCATCGGATCACCGATTCGAGAACTGAGCCCGGATCCGCGGAGGATATTCCCTTGCGAAGCTTTCTATCTGGATAGTTTCCCATGGCGCCAAAGCGAACTTCAAGGGTAACGATTCTCTTCATGAGCATGTGAAGCTCTCCTTCTTTTGTATAAGGAAACCCGCTCCCGCGAGTCTGAGTGAGTGTGCGGTGTTCCTTGGGGTAGAAGTGTATAGTCCCCCTCGTGTTGCATATTGAGTTCGGAATCGAAGTACGGACATAGGCATTGTGTGTGAAGCCTACCCATACGTGTTGGTCTGGAGAAGACTCAGTGCTTTGTGTTTTTCGGGTTTCTACACGGTAGATTGCAGCAGGGATCCTTGGGGATTAACTCCAAGGCGCACCCGGAAAACTGTGCGGAAACGTTGTTCCGCTAACTTTGCAGCCTGGGAGCCAGCCTTGTACATAACTGGGTTATGTGATGATTGGGTTTGTATTAGGATTCGAGAGAAACTTGGCCCGCACATACGTCTTTAAGTGACTAGGCGGTGTGAGCAACAGGCAAGTGGAATCAGACCTGGGCTATGCAGTTCGGTGCGAGAGACCCATAAAGGGGCTGGCCATTGGCATAGTAGGCAGTCTTAGACTGTGGTCAGAAAGACTAAAATGCTCACGATGTTGCCATCCCGAGGATTGTGGTGAAGCCACGGAATTGACTGGATTCACCGATAATGTGCCCTGAGTGCACGAGGTGTTTGGCCATGCGAGCCCACACATATGGCGTAGTATGTATGCACTTTATTGTTTAGCTAGGTTAATGAAATGCAGGGAAGGAGCACCGCAGTCCCGAGTAAGGGGCGGGGTCGTTATAATTTGGTCAGCTTTAGCTGACTGTTGCTTTGTTTTCCACCGTGCGGTGAAATGTTGTTTGTATGTGCTGCGGAGTCAAGTACTAAATAGCGGGCTGAAGCCCATGTTGCTGTGCTGGCCCTCGATGGCCAAAGCGAATTGTTGTTGTATTTTTGTCATGTGTGGCCGGCCTGCGATCCGATGTATGTAAAACACTACTTTGTTAAGTGAACTTTTATAAGGCCATAAGGCCAAGTACTTTTGGTATATTTTTTGTTTCATTCCTATTGTTTAGGTGGACATTCATGATAGTTGTTATTCAATTATGGGTTTTTTCAAACTGTTTAAAAGCTTCCGCTAGAATGCTTTGGGTTAGGGCTCGAGTAGTTGTAGTTAAATTTTGATATTCTTATGTAATCCTTCTGACTCTCCGTGGTATATGACGTCAGGTTCCAACTGGACCTTATGTTATATGTCATAAGATAGATGGGGGTATTACTATTTGGTATCAGACTAGGGTATCAGTCTTCTTTATTTGAATTTATGGGTGAATTCTTTTAAGGGGAGGTGAGCACATGTATGTGCGTCATCGTTATAACATAAAAGAACCCATGAATGTCCACTTAGAAATGAAAAATACACTTGTTCTGAGGAACCTGAGCATTCCAATGATTGCTTTTAGCAATCGGTATGTCGCCTAATCAAGGGTTTATGCTAGTAACTAGGAGCGGTGCTGGGCAATCAGAGCGTCCGTGATCAGCGGAAAGTAGTACACCAAATGACGTGCCTACAACACCACCTTATGCGGAAACCATCAGATTGGTGGTTGAAGCAGTCTTTGTAATGATAAATGCCCAACCTACAAGGCAAGGGCAGCACACACCACCTATTAATGAGCAAGAACCGATTAGGGTAGCAAAGCCAGGAGTGGTAGAACGCATGGCAGTTGATCAAGTAGCACCAAGGATAGATACGGAGAAGCAGCTCAAGCATGTAAAGATCTATAATCCTCCGATGTTCATCGGGACTGGAATGCCAAATAAAGTTGAGGATTGGCTCTCTACAATGAAGAGAGTCTTGACCACCACAAAAACGGAGGAGTGGCAGAAGACCACCATAGTGACCTTCCAATTGTCCGGTGGGGCGAGGCAGTGGTGGGATGAGTTGGAGGTTCATCTCTTAGTGGAAAGAAAACTTGCTGATGTGTCTATGGAGGAATTCTCACGGTTGTTCTTGGCTAGATATCAACCCTCTGCTCTGAAGCTTGAGATGGAAAATCAATACCTTGGTTTGACTCAGGGAGATAGAAGCGTGGATAAGCACCTCCATGAGTTTACACGGTTGGGTCGTTATGCTGGTGCGATGTTTTCTGAGGATGAGCAGAAGACCAACTGATTCTACGAGGGTCTACGAGGCGACCTACAATTACTCCTTGCTAGTTCTAAGGCGCAGGGCTTCCTAGCCTTGGTCAATTCGTCCTAGTCATTGGAAAAGGTCGTGAAGAAAGTACAAGAGAAGAAGGACCCAGGGGAAAAGAAGTCAGAGTTCAAAGTGTCGAATATAAAGTTTGGTTTCCGCAAATGGAACAAGAAGCCAAAGACTTTGAGATCTGCACCTTCATCTGGTGTGACGGAGGCAACCACAAGTCGAGTCTCAGAAGCTTGCTACAACTGCAAAAAGATGGGGCACTTTGCTCATGAATGTTGGAGTGGACGTGCAAAGTCCAAGAGGAAGCTTGGAGCATCCTATGAAGAAAAAGGGAAGGCGGTGGAGTAAACCGAATCCCACCATGCTCCATCCCAGCCTAGAGTATATAATCTTGGTTTGCAATAAGCCATAAAACAAGCTGACATGGTGACAGTTATGTGTTAAAATATAGCAGTTTAGCTTTATATAGTTGTTACATTTTTACATGCTAGCTTATAAATGTTGGTGTTAGGCTTTGTGTAAATTTTCGATTGTCCTGCAAGAGCCTTGTTTGATACGGGAGCTTCGCATTCCTTCTTGTCCTAAAGATTCGTATCACATCGGAGTTCCTTCCTTGATGGAAAAGGACAAGTTGGATGTGTTGTTGCCAAATGGGTGCTCAATGCGCGCGGATAGAATCTGTGTGATAAAGATACGGATTAGGGATTAGGAGTTTGAATTGCAAGCATCGATACTACCATTAGTGGAGTTTGACGTAATCTTTGGTATGGACTGGCTCTCGGAGTAGCGAGCATGCATTGATTGCAGCCGAAATGAGGTTAGGTTTGGACTAAATACTGATCGGGACACTACGTTTGCGGGCATGAAAGGGTCGAACGAGATTTTGATGTCAACTCTTCAGATGATTAAGGCAGTTCGGTCTAGGGCAGAGCTGTTTGCCACCTTAGTGCAGGCTTCAACGCCTAAACTTAGTCTGGGTAGTATTTCAGTTGTTTCTGAGTATCCAGATGTTTTCCCAGACAATCTCCCTAGAGCCCCTCCTCAGCGAGAGATTGATTTTACTATTGAGCTTGTGACGGGTACCAAACTGATGTCATGCCCTCCGTATTGGATAACACCTAAGGAGATGGCAGAGCTGAAAGTACAACTACAAGAGTTATTGGATCAAGGGTATATGCGTCCAAGTTCGTCGCCTTGGAGCGCACCGGTCCTCTTCGTTAAGAAGAAGGATTGGAGCTTGCAACTCTGTATCGACTATCGGGAATTGAACAAGCTTACGGAAAAGAATAAGTATCTGATCCCAAGGATTGATGATCTATTTGATCAGTTGGTTGGGTCAATAGTATATTCAAAGTTAGATCTGAAATCCGGATATTACAAATTAAGGATAAGGGAAAGCGACATCCCAAAGACAGCGTTCAGCACGCGGTTTCGGTATTTCGAGTTCACGGTCATGCCATTTGGGTTGACCAATACGCCATCCATGTTTATGGATCTGATGAACAGGACGTTCAGGGATTACCTGGACCATTTCGTGATAGTATTCATCGACGATATCTTGGTGTACTCGCAGTGTGAGGATGATCACTACAAGCATTTGCATATGGTGTTGGAGACGTTGAGGAAGAATAAGTTGTATGCTAAGTTCTCCAAGTGTGAGTTCTGGCTATCCTCGGTAGCGTTCCTTGGTCATATTATTAGTGGAGATAGGATAGCGGTGGATGCAGCGAAGATAGTGGCGATATGGGAGTGGCCTATGTTGACTACAGTGACGGAGGTCTGGAGCTTTCTGGGGCTTGCCGAGTACTACAGGCGCTTCGTAGCAAACTTCTCGCGGATAGAGCTGCCACTCACGATGTTGACAAGTAAGGATCTAAAGTTTGTGCGGTCGCTGGAGTGCGCGAAGGCTTTTGAAGAATTGAATAGGCGATTGACCACGGTTCCTATTTTACGTTCGCCATGTGGGATCGAAGGGTTTGAAATTTATAGCGATGCTTCGGGCTGTGGGTTGGGCTGTGTTCTGCTACAGCATAGGAGCGTGATGGCCTATGGATCACGTCAATTGAAGGTCCATGAGAGGAATTATCCGATCCATGACTTGGAGTTAGCGACCGTGATATTTGCTCTAAAGCTGTGGAGGCACTACCTGTACGGTATGAAGGTCGATATCTACACCGATCATAAGAGCCTGAAGTACTTGTTAGATCAGAAGGACCTGAACATGAGGCAGCAGAGGTGGATGGAGTTCCTAGGGGACTACACCTTCAAGATACATTATGTGCCTGGGAAAGGAAATGTAGTGGCAGATGCATTGAGTCGCATGGTTCCTATACAGGCTAGTTGGTTGGCGGTACATACTAAGAGTTTGGTCAGTTATTTTGATGCATTGGAGATATCTTGCGTTAACAAGCAGACCAGTGTCGAGGCAATATTGTATTGGACAGAGGTGTAATATGACCAAGCTGATAGGATTCGGCGGGCGTTGGTTCAAGATAGTAGCATGAAGCAGATCTTAGATGAATATTTGGATGGGTCAAATTCCCAATTTGCTGTTGAGGATGGGCTACTGAGGAGGGATGGTCGCCTATGCATCCCTAATGCGGATAATCTTTGGGAGGAGTTGATGTACGAGGCTCATCATACCAAGTACTCAATCCACCTAGGGAACTCGAAGATGTATAAAGACATGAAGAAGTTGTTCTGGTGGCCAGGATTGAAGAAGGATGTAGCACTTTATGTGGCGAGGTGCCAAACTTGTGCCTTGGTGAAGGTAGAGTGCCAGAAGCCCGGGGGTTTCTTGAAGTCCTTGCCTATCGTGGAGTGGAATTTCGACGACATTTCCATGGATTTTGAGCATGGTTTTCCAAAGTCGCAGAGGGGAAGCGATGCCATCTGGGTGGTCGTAGATAGACTGAAAAAAGTGTCGCATTTTATCCCGAATAGGAAGAAAGATCCAGTGGAAAAGTTAGCCAAACTCTATGTGGATACTATTGTACGGTTACATGGTGTGCCCCGCAGTATTGTTAGTGACCGAGATGGATGCTTCATGTCAAATGACTGGAGGCTGGTGTATAAATTGTTGGGTACTAAGCTGAGTTACAGCACATCCATTCATCCGAAGATGGATGGTCAGACCGAGAGGGTCAATAGGATGATGGAGGTCATGCTTCGCATCTGCGTCTTGGATTTCGGGAAGCAGTGGGTAGATCACCTGTACATAGTAGAGTTTGCATATAACAATAGCTATCGAGCGAGTATTGGTATGGCGCCTTTCAAGGTCTTGTATGGGAGAAAGTTTCGCACGCTGTTTTCTTGTTTGGAGACAGGTGAGTCTATGTTATATAAACATCA
The DNA here is from genome assembly GCA_039513925.1 of Platanthera zijinensis. Taxonomy (NCBI): domain Eukaryota; kingdom Viridiplantae; phylum Streptophyta; class Magnoliopsida; order Asparagales; family Orchidaceae; genus Platanthera; species Platanthera zijinensis. Next base: position 205,642,405 of record CM077082.1, on the reverse strand, counting down.
AGTGGTGGAAGACGCCACTTCAATGATACGTACAATTCAGGAACGGTTGAAGATCGCTCAGGACAGGTAGGCAAAATACTATAATGCCAAGCATAGGAACGTGGAGTTCGGTGTTGGCGACTTGGTGTATTTGAAGATCAAGCCATTCTAGGGTGTCTCGCCGGTTTGACGCTTGAAGAAGCTAAGTTCGAGATACCTAGGACCATTTGAGATCCTAGAGCGGGTTGACGAAGCAGCGTTTCGATTAAAGCTGTCAGTGGAGTTGAGTGGGCTACACGATGTGTTCCACATATCGGTGTTGTGGAAGGCAGTGCAAGAGCCTTCGCAGGTCATTACGATCGATCAAGTGCCGGTTGATAACGGGTTGACAACCAAGGTCAAGCAAGTACGCATTGAAGAATTTGAAGTCAAACGACTCCGCAACAAGGAAATCCGAATGGTTAAAGTCTGTTTGGATAACTGCAGACGTGAGGAGATTTCATGGGAGCGAGAACAAACTATGTTGGAGGAATACCCGAGTTATTCCTCTCAAGTAACATTTAAATTTTGTGTACCTATAAATAATTTCGGGACGAAATTCTTTAAGGGGGGGGGGGGGGGGCGGAGATTTGTAACACCCCAAAAATTGTATTCGAACTTGTCGCATCCTCAGGAATTTTTGGGTGCCTACTTAGGAGCACACGGCCTGGGACATGGGCATGTCCAAGGAAGTGTCCTCTGTCTTGGCTGGACTATGTCCAGTGAGGGACACGGTAGGAAACACGGTTATGAACAGTGTTGACACGGGCGTGTCCTTACCCGTGTCCTGCTCGGGTGAAAACTGGGTTTTACCGACTGAAGTAAATGGATGTGGTACACGGGCATGTACTGGTCTACACAGGCGTGTTCTGGTCCTCTCAGGCATGTTCCTACCCGTGTCCAGTACAGGTCGCGACGGTTGGCATGGTGGTTATTTGTGACACGTCCTTAGGTCATGGGTAAAATATGCTCCGGCTGTTATAAGGCCGGGAATAGAGGATTAATTCCTCATTATTCTCTTAAGGCTTTCTCTTTCTAAGGAGTTGGAGAGAGGAGAGAGCAAGTTGGAAGGGAGGGGAGGAATCCGGCTGTCGGCGGAGCATCGGAGCACCGATTCAAGAACTGAGACCGGATCCGCGGAGGAAATTCCCTTGCGAAGCTTTTTATCTGGATAGTTTCCCATAACACCAAAGCGAACTTCAAGGGTAACGATTCTCTTCTTGAGCATGTGAATCTCTCCTTCTTTTGTATAAGGAAAACCGCTCCCGTGAGTGTGCAGTGAGTGTGCGGTGTTCCTTGGGGTAGATGTGTATAGTCCCCCTCGTGTTGCATATAGAGTCCAGAATCGAAGTACGTGTTGAAGTCGGGAAAAATCCCAACCTCAGAATTGGACTATGCGGCCTAAGGCTACTCATCTAGTAGTGAAGTTAGATGGTTCATAGAAGAAAGAACAGGAATGAGCTAAGAACAAGACCCTAGGTTGCTGCGGTAGGAAGGTCCCACCACGTACCCGGCTGCTTGGAAGAAGCAGCCCCTCCACAACCAGATTGACCGAGCTAGGTACGAGGGAAACGAGCTAGCAATTAAGTCGCAGGTCACGAATTGATATCTAAGGAAAAAGAATCCAAAGCACTCGTGAGTATCTAGCAGAGACTCTTAGTCCTCTTCCCTCGTACCCTTGGTATCCAATTTATAGGGAAATCCAAAGAGGGGCGGGGGTCATACTTATACCCCCACCCCGGCAACTAAGCGACTTCCAGGGGAGCTCGCATTGTCTGGGCGAGTATCTCGCCCTAGTCGCCTACCTGGCGAGTATCCGAGGGGAACTCGCCATACTCTCACAGGTCTTCTGTGGTCTTGGGTGCTGACTTTGACCTCCATCTTGACTCATTGACCTTGACTTCTACTGACCTGGCGGTGGTAGGACCCATCCTCATCGAATACGGGTTGTATAGTGCGGACATAGGCATTGTGTTTGAAGCCTACCTGGATGTGTTGGTCTAGATCGGTGATGTTGCATATTGTATGGATTGTCGGAGAAGACTCCGTGTTATGTGTTTTTCGGTTTTCTACACGGTAGATTGCAGCAGGGATCCTTGGGGATTAACTCCAAGGCGCACCCGAAAAACTGTGCCGAAACATAGTTCCACTAACTTGGCGGCATGGGAGCCAGCCTTGTACATAACTGGGTTATGTAATGATTGGGTTTGTATTAGGATTCGAGAGAAGCTTTGCCACACGTACGTCTTAAAGTGACTAGGCGGTGTGAGCAACAAGTAAGTTGAATTGTACCTGGGCTATGCGATTTGGTGCGAGAGACCCATAAAGGGATTGGTTGTTGGCATAGTCGGGAGTCTTAGATTGAGGTCAAAAGGACTAAAATTCTCACGATGTTGCCATCCCAGGGATGGTGGTGAAGCCACGGAATGAATCAGATTCACCGATAATATGCCCTGAGTGCACGAGGTGCTTGGCCGTGCGAGGCCACACTTTTGGCATATTATGTTTGCACTTTATTGTTTAGTTGGGTTAATGAAATGCAGGGAAGGAGCACCGCCATCCCGAGTAAGGGACGAGGTCGTTATAATTTGGTCAGCTTTAGCTGACTGTTGCTTTGTTAGTCACCGTGCGGTGGAATGTTGTTTGCAGGTGCTGCGGAGCCAAGTACCAAATAGCGGGCTGAAGCCCATGTTGCTGTGCTGTCCCTCAAAGGCCAAAGCGAATTGTTGTTGTATTTTTGTCATGTTTGGCCAGCCTGCGAGCCGATGTATGCAAAACACTACTTTGTTAAGTGAAATTTTGTAAGGCCATAAGGCAAAGTACTTTTGGTGTATTTGTTGTTTCATTTCTGTGGTTGTAGGTGGACATTCATGATAGTTGTTATTCAATTGTGGGTTCTTTCAAACTGTTTAAAAGCTTCCGCTAGAATGCTCTGGGTTAGAGCTCGAGTAGTTGTAGTTAAATTTTGATATTCTTATGTAATCCTTCTGACTATCCGTGGTATATGACGTCGGGTTCCAGCTGGACCTTCTGTTATATGCCATATGACGGATGGGGGTGTTATACCCCCTCAGGCTCTGAATTTTTTAGATCTTGAGCCTGATCAATCTCCCCCTCATTCTAAGGTCCATATCCAACCAGAGCGTCTTAGGGAGGTCCAGGATCCCCCTCTGATACTATTGTATCATCAACATCAACTGAGGTTATTAAGGTCTGAATTTCTATAGGAGGTATTTGTAGCTGCTCCCCCACAACTAATGCATACTGTTTTATTTCATCTAGAAGTTGCTCCCCCTCAGCTACTTCAGAGAACTTGTTGATAATAGTTTCATCTACATGCCCAACATCTTCAGTTGAAGGAAATTCATCCTCTTAGACTAGAGTTTCTTCAGATTGAGCTCTACTCAACTGATTTCTGGTGGCTAGTTCAAAAGATATTGACACTTGGGTAGCTATGTTCTTCTTGGGCTCATCTTCAGACCCTGTCAGATTTGGGTCATGAGCATCTTCCTCATTTTCTTCAAAAGAACTGCTTGAACTACTTGGTTCTGGAGCTGGAGCTTCCTTTTGCTTATTCTTGGCCACAGGCAATCCATGGGGCTGAAGGAACCTTTCCATCTATTAAGCATCTTGATGTCCATCCTCCTCATATGGTGAATTCTTGTCTCAAGCCTCGAATTCAGGATCTCTATAGTTGTCTGTAGAAGGAATAGAGAAAGGATCCTTCCCAGATTTGGCTCAGATGGACATTCCACTATCCTTTCAAACATAATATTTCCCTAGTTCTTTTTCTTGGTCAAAATGACCCTGGCCATCAATTCAAACATTTCCTTGGAGATTTTGTCGTGGGAGCCAGTTTTGCATAATAAGGCCTTCCTAACGATGTCAAAGAATAACTTTCCATTCAGGTTCAAATCCTTCGTTAGGATGGAGCCAGTGGAGTTCTCGAGCAACCCACATCATTTCAATGCAGTCTTAATATCATTTTGCGCCAGTTCGTCTTCATCGTCAGTCGCAGTGAACTTTGGCAATATGAGAGCCTTGCTCAGCCTTCTCAGTGTGATCTAAATTCTCGTTCCACTGACTACCGTCTTGATCTTTCCAGCAGATGCATCTGCCTTAGCATTAGAAAATAGTTCCGGAACCTCTCATTTCCATAGCAAACACGGTTCTGACAAGACGAATTCTAGGTCACATGTTTGGAGAAGATGAAGAACATACTAAACCTCTTCTAGCGCGTCAGTGATTTCATTGTGAATAACTTCTGACCCCTCAAAGAGGAAATTCAGTCCTTTGGGAGCCATCATCCTTATAAATTTTTGAGAGCGAGTGAAACAGTTCCGTCAACTAGGCAGTATCGGGCAATGAAGGGCAAGGAATAGTGTGCTTTGCTTTATGCACAATTCCTTCTATTTATAGTTTTTCATATGATAGAAGGAGGAAAGGTGCGTACCTGCTTGGGGATCTATTTATGATCAACAACTTGGATTAAATCCTCTTAGTTACAAATATATGATTTTGCCTTTTGCCTTTAGAACTATAAGACTGGCATAATCTGCAGGGATTAAGTTGACCTACAACACACATACAATGTATGCAACTATATGAGTGCTTCATTAACAAAATTCAACATGCCCATGTAAAACTTAAGGATGTTGAATTGATGGCCGCAGAACAGAGACCGACTGTGGGTGGTTCGAACTGGTCTGATTCTGCGGGCCGAGTTAGAAGATCGAGTTTTCTAACGAGAGGAGGCAAGTGCACCTATCGCGTAGTACTCAATATTCGGGAGAATACCGAGGTCGTATTGTTCTCGGGGGTGCGTTGATTATATTTACTCTTCCAGGAAGATTATTATCTTACTATCAGTAAGGTGGGATTTTTAGTTTAATTAAAACGGAAAGAAAGAGAGCATAATTTTATTAAGTTAGTTCGATGAAGGGTTAACGCTCGGCATCGAATCGGATTAAGACTAAAATAATTCTTAACAATTATTGAACTTAGTTTTTAAATCAATAAAAGGCACTTGGCAGCGGAGGTTCCATAAATATGAGCGCACTTATCTCTGGGAATATTGCTCACCTGAACATTAAGACTATTCGACCGATCGTTAGACCGACGAAGGATTCCTCTTAATGCCCGCTTTACGCTATGAACCCCGCTATTGGGTGGGGAACCCAATCCGGCAGAACTACTCTTCTCCTCTTTCGAGGGGGCGTACGCAGTTCTCTTTACCCAAGGGGGATCGGTCCATACGTGCAGCCTCTCGGCGTTGCGTATGGATAACGGAAATAGAGCCCACACATCGATTATGTGTTCCTATGCGTCGTTAACCCGGAGTAAACCTTAATTCCTTAAATTAAAATAAAAATAAAGTTCTTTAATTATTTCAAATCATTTTATATGTCCCAATTCTCTTTGATGCGGAAGGCTAATAGAGATTAGCCACTCATCCGTATGAGGACGACTTTATGGTTTTTAGTGAAACGTGAGTTTGAAATTAAGTACTAAACAATTATAAGAGAAAACACAAAAAAATAGGACATTTAGATAAATTGAAGGCTAATTGATGCAGGCACTCACGCACACTTCAAAACCATAAAGAAATTAAATAAAGCAAGTCCTACTCAAATGAGTGGGCGGGAAATAAATGCAAGTACAAGTCCTACTCAAAACTGAGTAGGCGGTAAATTAAAGCAATGCTCCATTTAACTCTTAACGAGTAGGCAAAAATAAATGCATAAATAAAAAGAAACTAAGTTACAAAAAATTAAAATTACAAGTCCCACTCAAATGAGCGGGCGGAAAATTAAAGCAGAGCGCCGTTTAACTCTTAACGAGTAGGCGGAAATAAATGCAATCACGTACACACTCTATATAATTGAGAAAGCAATAAACAAAGCATGAAAAGTTATCACCTACACTCACACACTCTACATAAATGAATAAAGCAATAAAATTGCGAGTCCCGGCTCGAATGAGTGGGCGGGAGAATGAAAGCAATAAAATTATCACATACACGCACGAACTCTACATAATTGAAGCTAGCATTAAAACAAAGTAATAAAAGTTATCACCTACACTCACTCACTCTACGTGATTGAAAAAAGCATGAAAGAAAACATGAAAAGTTAGTCTCATACACTCACACACACTAAGTAAAAACAAGAAAAACAAAGTTACCTAAACATTAAAACAACTTAATTTCTATTCTTAGAACATGCTAAAAACACATAAAATGATGAAATAAAATTTTCAGAAAAAGTTCTTTGAAAACAAAGTTAAAATCAAAGTTGTTGAAAAATTAAAATGTTTATATTTTCATTCTTAGGATTCCATAAAAGTGATGAAAAAGTTAAAATAAAAATTAAAGGAACAAAAAGTTTTACAATCCTACGACAAAGCTAAGTAAAAATAATAAAAAAAATCACTTAAAAACCTCTTTTATAATTTCATAGGAATGAAAATATAAGCTTTTATAAAGTTTTCAATACAACTTTGGTTTTTTAAAAAAGAAGACTTAAACTAAATTTTGCCATTATAACGGCTCAATTTTTTGATAAAACCCTAGAATAAAACCAATCATGACAACTAATTAAGAGCGTATATAAAAAAACAAATTACTCTCATACACACACACACACACACACACACACACACTTTCATAAAGATGAACAAAGATGAACAAAAGGATAAAAAGAAGAAGAAAAATGAGCCACCCAAATCCATTTTCATTCCAAGTAGAGAGACACAAAAAAAAACATTTTTATTTCCATAATTTAAGCTATTACAAACTATTACAAAGCTAAAGATAAAGCTAAAACACACATAAGAAGGGAGGGGGGAGAAAGTTCTCCTTACATTGTATTGGAAACACCAAGGGCAGCCCACAAGAAGACACACTAAAGTTGGCTCAAAAAAGTGAACCCTTGGACCTCACAGAAATTTTTTACTTATAGACAAAAAGTTTGGGTTTGACACGCCCTAGTCACGGGCGTGACAGGGGGCGTGTCAAAGTTTGCGTGTTTTGACTTGACGAAATCCGGCAGCTGGATTGCTTCTGGAAGCTCGGGTGCACGACACGTCATCGTCACGGGCGTGGACATTATGTCACGGGCGTGATAGGAGGGCGTGACTGTATTGTTTAGCTGAATCGATCCGTCGATTTGACGACAAAGTTGACTTCGGGGAGCTCCACGTGCCATCCATGGGTGTGATAGGTATCAGTCACAGGCGTGTTTGGGGGCGTGACTTGGACAGCTGGCAAATCTGATGTCGGCAGCATTGAGTGTGAAAAAGCGTTGAGTGTCGACATCGACACGGGCGTGACGGGCTTGGACACGGGCGTGACATGATGGCGTTGAGTGTTGAACTGTAAAATCGTTGAGTGTCGAATGGCCGAAGGCGTTGAGTGCCTGACACGGGCGTGTCAAGTCAATGACACGGGCGTGTCAAGTCAAATTTTGACTTTTTCCTGAATTTTTCTGGAAAATAAAAATAACTAAGTTAGAAATAAAATTTACAAAATATGAATAATTTATTGAACAAAACAAACAAAAAAGGGCAAAAATAAAGTAAAATATCATAATAACAATACTATAAAAGTAGGTATAATTACAACTTATCATGAATCTAGTTACATCTAGTGGCTTAGAGAGTGTGTGAGCCACATACTCATTTGCTGACACAAATTATTAAGACTTGTCTCATACTTCTCCTCGTACTATTAATATAAAATTATTTTATTTTAAATTACATAGACCTGTTAAGAATGATAGGATTTCTATAAATTGAGAGAATATTTAGTAGAATCATAAACTAGAGGAATTCTACTTATCTTCATCCAATGTACATGGAGCAAATGTTGGATTCACAGTCCACTTCCTTGCTCCTGATCCACATGGTGTAGGAGGTTTTTTAATACCAATTCTTTTGGTAAGACACAAGCACACCTCAGTATACTAGCTCCCCCTTAAGAGGAGCTTCTAACTTGTTGGTCTCCCCCCAGTGATTGAACATGTATTTAACATCTTGTGCTTGATGGTCAGTTCATCCACCTCCAATTACTAGTGTAACATCCGGAGGATGGTTCCTTTTACCAGTTCGAGGTCTGGTACATCTTCTGTCAAAAGAACATAACTGGATATGGCTATTTGGACTGTCCTACAATATAAATTTTACCTTACCTTTGCACCCCCTAGATGACTTGGGTGCTAGGTACTTGTTGGCATAAAATGGCACATGTCTACCTACAGGAGTCCTGTCAAGAAGACTCACCCGTGCCCTTGGCACATTAGGATTGTGCCAACAGTCTATGGCAAAGTGGACCACTTTTCCACAGCACCAACAATCATGGAAGTTATATCTCCTCTTCTAAACACTCTTTGAAGAGTCCAAGTCACTCCTGCCTGCCTGTTCAGTGTGGAGAACTGTGGCCTTCTTCTTGTTTTTTCAAGCAAGAGCTTGATTAAATGTGAGTCTGCTAGTAGAAGTACCTGACTTACTCTGAACTTCATTAGCAATAACCTTCTTTGCAGTTGGCCTGTACTTAATGGCCTCAGAGACAGCCAAATCAGCCTTACTGACTGACTTACACTTTGGATGAGTCCTTGCTGGAAGAACCTTAGAATAGGCCACTGTCTTATCCTTAATTGAGGGGTTAGGGCACTAAACACAAAAGTTCAATGATAGGCCTTTTGGAGTTCTTCATGGGGAGCCATTGAGTTTTCACTCAATCCTATACCCATTCTTCTTCTATTGTAAGCTACATTTGTATTCTTACAAGAAAGATTCTCATACCTCCAGTGACCATACTTGTTGTCCTAGTCATACTTGTTGGATGGGAGAATTACCTTGTAAAAGGTTGAATGAGGCTTCACAGGAGCTTTACCTTTACCTTGGGAAAAGGCAAATCTAGAAATCCACTTGGATTCTGATTTTCTCTTAAGAGAGTCTATCTTAGAGAAGATACCCATAATTATCTTCTGTCTCTCGAGTTCTTCCTCAAGATCCAGAAAAAGGGAGTTCTTATACTTGATGATACCATTGTGGATATCTGCCGTGGATTTTAGATGGCTAACTTCCCTCATCTTTAGATCCAACAAAGAAGCAATCTCAGCCTGCTGGGAAGCAGCCAGCTGTAGGGACACTATCTCCTCTACTTGTTTTTAGTAAGCATCTTGCTTTCCTTGAAAGCTTTCTGAAGTGTACCATAATTATCAATCAATTAATTGATGTCATCTTGTGGCAAAGGACCCTCATCATCACTTGATGATAATGTATCAGAGTCTAGACTGGTCTCATATCCAGATTCTATGGATCAGAAGGATGAGGAATATACCTGATCTTGTCTAGGGTTATCCTGACAGGATCTTCTTTTATCATGGCTATCAACCCATAACATCTGCAATCATTCTTCTAAGCATCTTCCACCTCTAAATCACTGTTTGAATGTGATAGCGGGTCCCTAATCTTTGTTCTTGCATAAGATAGTCTTTATCTTTTGCAAGAGCTTCCAACAACCTAATGTTGTTTTTGTTCTCTCTGTACACTTGATGCTCCAATGATCTCCAATCCTTAAGATTTATTCTTGAACTCATAAGTGTAAACCTTTTATCTATCCTTTGAGGTCTACCCAGACTATTAGGTCCTTTTGAGTAACCTCCCTCTGATACCACTTGAAAGTCTTTGATGTCAAGGATAGCTAAATCACCTAGAGAGGGGGCAGTGAATAGGTTTCTTAGTCTTTAGTGACTATCTTTAATTTTTCCTTCTTTAAGTGTTTTATTAAATTGTTTATTTCTTCTTTGAAGATATGCAACCTACTATAAGACCAACACAAAAGGCACACATAGAATTATAGTGGTTCCCCGGATTATGGGTACATCCACTTTCCCTCCCACATTTCTAATAGCTTTGTTAGACAAGGCACTTCTCCAAAACTTGGCTCCAAAGAGCTTACACCTCAATCTCGTAGGACCACTCGGTCTCCACTAAGACCTACAGCTCAGGAACAAGGCCCTATAACTCAGCGACCCAAAGATCACCAACCTTAAGTCAAAGGCCCTATAACTCAGGCTGGGTGGACAACCCTACCTCAAATACACAAGGAATCCAACCTTAGAGAGAATGAATCTCTACAGCTAAGGCATAAAGGCCCTACCTCAGATACCAAAGGATCCTACAACTCAGGTACAAGTACACTACACTTAGAGAGAATGACTCTCAAACCTCGGGCTCAAAATCTACACAGCTCGGTGATCAACAGATCACCTACCTCAGATCCAAACTAGATCCTACAGCTCAGATTGGCACTGGAATCCTACTTCTCAGGCAAAAGCCTTACTCTGAGATTCTTAATAGAATCCTACCTCAGATCAACAAGTGATCCTATACTCAGATCCAAAAGGATCCTTTAAAAATTAATTTGATATAATTAATTTTACACGGAGGGATTTTTCTGTGTCAACCCCTTGTTCCGAGTTATCTCAGCTCTAACTTTCTTCAGAGCAACAACTCTCTTGAGCTTGAAGTAATTTTGCAGATCTGCTACTTTGCACTCTTTTGAACTGAATCAGAAGCTCAACCCTCTCTTCTTCACAGCTCTATAATTTATCTTTGAGAAGAGCTCTGCTGGATTGGCCCTTTACTTCTACTAGATTTGAAAACTACTTATCCATTTCTTGCAGTTTGCTGAAGCCAGATGATTTAGCAACTTAGCTTTGCTAACTCAGAAAATGGTATTTCCGATCTTGCTGTTGAAGATACTTTGATGCTTCAGTGAAAGTCTTTTTCAACAGCTAACTGTCTGTGAGTCATAGACTATCTTGTTTTTTCTCTAGGATCAAAACTGTGAACTGGATCTTCAAGATCAACAATAACGGCAACGAGGAAGATGGAGTCCATAAACTCTCTTCTTCAATAAGAGATTTTCTTTTTTCATTTACATCCCAATGGCTATTTGAGCAGTGAGCCCCATATCATTGATTGTCAGCCGCAATCTCACTTTACCACCAACTATCATACAGTAGGCTTGTGGAGCCTTTTGTCATGTACTGTAGCTTTCCCACAACCAGTTTGAATTAGGTTGACTTGTTGACTTTGCTGACGTCACCATCTTTGGACTTAGACAAAATCAAGCACATTAATATAGGCATTGAGTGAGTAAGCATCACTCAATGCCAAAACACTTAGACATACTTTCTGTCTATTGGCATTGAGTGAGTGTCCTTCACTCAACGCCAAACTACATAGAAAATATTCTATATGTAGGCATTGAGTGATTAAGCTTCACTCAACGCCAAACTTCTTAACTGGTTTTCGGTCTCTTGGCATTGAGTGAGTAAGCTTCACTTAATGCCAAAATGCTTGGCCAATTTTCTGTGTCTAAAAACACTGGCTCTGACTGAATGAGAATCAGTCAACGCTTTATCCTTATGGAGTTGAGTGAGTAAGCTTCACTCAACACCAGTGGACTTAGTCAAATATTAATATAGATTTTCTTTGTCTTTGACTGACTGAGTCAATATTCAACGATTATGAAGTTATGTCGTTGAGTGAATGGACTTCACTCAACGCCTGGGACTTAGCCACAATCCTGACTTGCCAATGGCTTTTAAGGCTTCAACTGCCATAGCCTCTCACCGCCTTTTGCTATATGGAGTTGAGTGAGTAGACTTCACTCAACAGTTGTGGACTTAGCCATATATCTGTCTGTTTCTTCTTTGGCTTTGACAGGTTGAGCCTTACTCTTAGCTTTTAGCTAAATGGTGTGGAGTTTGTTGACTTCACTCAACGCATGTGGACTTAACCACTTTTCTTTCTTGCCAATAGTTAGGCTTAGACTATCCAAGATATATTAAGCACTTCTACTCACTTGGAATTGTGTGAATAGAATTCATTCAACGTCTGTGAACTTAACCAGTTTTTTGTCCATCCACCAACGTGCCTAGACATCACCTATTTTGGCCACTTGGACAACCTATCCATTCAATGCATATGATATATCCTGCAAGCATAGAACTTGTAGCACATGTTATATTATAACATGTGTATACACTATCTACTAGGCCTTCTTCAAATCCAAGGCATTGGGATTGTTGGACCCTACACCATGCAACAAGCAAAACAACTTCCAAAGAGGTTCTAGGGTGAGGAAACCCAAACAGCCACATACCTACTAAATGAAATACCTACAAAGCCTCTCAACAATTGCACACTTTATTTCTTGTTGAAATAAAGAACACCGTCAGTGGAACACCTAAGGGTGTTTGGCTATATTGTTTATACTCTTAATGCCCCTGCGTCAAGATATAAGTCAGTTATGAAAGGAGAAAATGCATATTTATAGGATATAGTAAAGATTCTAATGCTTATGGACTCTTCCATCCAATTACCAATAAGTTGATTGTCTCATGAAATGCCATCTTTAATTAATCTACACACTAGAATTGGGATGCAGAAGAAGAAGTTACACAATCACAAAAAATCACAGTTCAACATATTCAAAGTCAAATCCAAGATAAAATAGCTGGTCATCAAGAAGATAGACCTTTCATATATGAGGGACTACTTGATGACAGTCCACATGGACATGTATCCATAGAGTCTCCCTCAACTTCCTACTCATCATCGCCCATAATAACTCATAGCTTAGAGGAATTATATATAGAAACTGAAGCAGTGCTATTTACTTCAACTACTCCTACATGCTATTAAGAAGCATGTTTAAATCCTAAATGGGTTGAAGCAATGGAAGAAGGGTGGAACACAATTGTAAAATAATAAAACTCTGTCTTTAATTACTCTTCCTTCAAATAAACAACTCATAAGCCTCAAGTAGTTGTTTAAAACAAAATGTACTGATTCTAGAGCCATATCTAAACTCAAAGGCAGGTTAGTTGCGAAGGGATACACACAAAATTCAAGAGAGGATTATGAAGAAACATTTGCTCTAGTGCCCCAGATGGACACTATACCGCTTGTAATCTCCTATGCTACTCAACATACCTTTCCAATATAGCATTTACATATTAAAGCAGCCTTTCTAAATGAAATATTAGAAGAAGAAGTTTATGTCCAACAGCCAAAGGGTTTCACAAGAGAAGTAATAGAAAAAGAGAAGGTATATAAACTTCATAAGGCTTTATATTGTAAGACCCCCCTCCCGGAACACAACACACGGCACGAGGGGAGTCTTATGCCCGAAATAGCCGCCTTGCGGTAGCACTAACACACGGGTTAGCCTTTACCACAAGACGCCTATTCCGCCGGCTACAATCCATATCACAACAATTATGCCAACCCAACCATAACAGAAAAGTAAAGCTAAAAGCAGTTCAGTTCACAGCTAAGTTAAAGTCCAAAAGTAGCGGAAGATAACAAGCACAACAGGCTTGTACAAATAAACAAGAGTCTAGAAATGTTTTGCCAAACGGCTACATGAAAACACTCACTACTGTCACTGACGGTGCCGATGGCACCACCACCTCAGGTCCTATCATCCGGGCCTGGCTGTCCTGCTGCATAGTCCGTTGCCGCTCTACCTGCGGGGTTTCCTCCTAAAAAGGAAGACGTAGCAACCGTTAGTCATAAGACTAAGTGGCTTCACATCCGCTCCCCCGGCAACTCCTCGGCACCGGGTGGAGAAAGGAACGAGGTACAATATATATATATATATATATATATATATATGCAAGTAAACAAGCAGGTGACAATAAGTATGGTGAAGTATAAACTACGCTACACAACTAGCAGTTCTACGAATATCAATAATATATAAATGACAGCAGGTATAATTAATCAGAATAGTAACTTAACTTATAAGAGTGCCCATACAAACTTATAAGTTAAGGATCGGCTTAACAGTAAAGTAACTCATCGTATAAGAGTGCCCATACAAACTTATACGATGAGGATCTTGTGTATGCAATGAATGACATGTTATGAATGTTATGTTATGACCGACTCATGCGCACGCACATGCAAGTTGCTATGTCGACACAGACTAGAAGTTCCCACTTTTCGAGCAGGTAGCTAACCTCTCAGGCGTCGTCCGTCGTGGCCAGACGGCGACAGTGGAGCGGGCGTCTCCACTACTAGGTGGTATCACACTACCTATCCTAGGCCCCCGTACGCCTCAACGCTAAGAACACAACAGCGGAGCTCACATGCGTACTACGGCTCAGAAGGGGTCTTGGGTAAATGTGCACCAAGATCACAGCCCAACCTGGCCTTGATTTCGAACCGGATGGAACCTCGGAAACGCACGAGGTGCAAGCCCAACCGTTCTCATGGCACGGAGGAGATCTCGGGTTATGGACACCAAGTATCTAACCCTACCGCCCAAGGTCTACCTCTTGGCTCCCATCGGTGTGACGACTGGCGAACCCGTAGACCTGCCACAATCATTATCTCAACATCGCGACACGATGAATCGTCGCACATCACATGTCCCAAAACAACTCACTCGATGCTACCCGTAGGGAGACTTCAACTCTAAGCATCGGTTGTTACTAAACCCCTTGGGCTCGGATTACAGTTACAAAATACTCTTCACATAGTGTTCATCATGTTCACGCCCACCTATTCAATGATTTCACCTCAACACTACGTACATTAGATATGTTCAACGCCAATTTGTATAATTATATCCTTTACCCATAGCAACTCCTAATATCTAGCCTTCCCATCCAATCCATTTCTCTACCATTACATGATTATTCCCCAATACACAACCAAATGAGTAACCATGCTAAATTATAGCAACAACAACATTATAGATATATGGGAGCAAGATATCAAATGAGCAAATCACAATCATTGTAAGAGTGCTAACATTATAACTTAACAAGTGCATTAACATAGGATAGTCCAATACTAAAACTGGGATTTCCGGAGCTACAGGAATCCGATCACAATGCACAACCCCTCGTTGGAAAGGTATTCGCGAGGGCTACGACTTTCGTGTTGAGTCGATCGCCCAGATCTGGTCGCAACATACCAGAAATTCAACTCGAATACGTACAGGAAACAGTTTCCTGTACAGGAATTTTCCCGAATGCAGCGGACTCGAACCAGCTTTTCCGTGGCTACAGGTATCGCATGGAAACGAGCAACCCCTCGTTGGAAAGGTAATTTCAAGGGCTACGACTTTCGTGTTGAGTCGATCACCCAGATCTGGCTAGAACACCTCCGAAATTGGCCACGAAGGTCGCCGCGTGCAGAAATCAGATTTCTGCACGCATCTTAAGGCGAGATGAACGGCATCCGTTCATCTTCTTCCTTGCAACGACCTCGCATAAACTTCTCCAGAAATCACACCCAACCTTATTTCTCCTTTCAAAGCCAAACCCCCAACGAAAACCCCTCTCATCTCCACTTTGAAGGATGAGAAGGTTGAGGGAGACTAAGCCTAAAACCTAGGCATGGCTTATCCTAAGAACTCTCCTCCTCACCATCAAGACTCTATGGAGTCGATGTCTCTCCTATAATAACTATAGATCTAGCACCAAGGGAGAGGGGAGGAAGCTCACCTCAAGTCCAGCGGTACCACCATGGCCGGCCATGAGCCTCGCACTCCTTCGCGGCGGCATTGTTTTTCCCTTGACGGTGGCGGCGTTTTGATTCCTCCAAGGATGGCTCCGGCAAGCTCTTCCTCCTCCTCCAGCCAAGAACTCTCTCAGGAATTTCGGGGCAGAAGAAAGGGGAATGAATGCTAGGGTTTCCAACTTTTTCCTTTTTATACATCGCAGACACGGGTAGGCACACGGCCGTGTTCCTACCCGTGTTCGGGTGACACGGCCGTGTGGCATGCCGTGTCTAGGGCCGTGTTCCTCCCAGAACCACTTTCTGCCGGGTCAGGGTTGCGGCACACGGGTAGAGACACGGCCGTGTCCCGACCCGTGTCCTTGGCACACGGCTAGGGACACGCCCGTGTCCCAACCCGTGTCCTTGGCACACGGCTAGGGACACGCCCGTGTCCCAATGCCCGTGTACCTCTCTGACTGGTAAGCCTATTTTTATGAGGCACACGGGTATGGACACGGCCGTGTCCATACCCGTGTCAGCCAAAAATGCTGTTTTGCCTTGTTTTCCTCATTTCCCGCACGTCCGCACCTGTTCACCCACATCCCCATTGGGCTCACCACAGCCCCCTTGACTCAAATACGCAATCAAGGGGCCTAGCGCAAATTGGGACGTCACAAATCCTATAAACAAAATAAAAGATTTCGTCCCCGAAATCAGGGTAAGGCTATGGGAGTGAAACACATAAAAAAGGGAACTATGCTTTCAAATAAAATTTTACCTGGAGTAAATAATTCCGGGTAGCGCTCTTGCATCAAATCCCTTGGCTCCCATATGCACTCTTCCTTCCCGTGATTAGACCATAGCACCTTCACCAAGGGAACACTTTTGCGGCGCAAGGTCCTTGTCTCGTTATCAACGATCCGCACCGGCTCCAGTCGCACAGACCTATCAGACGCCACGGCACCATCCGCCGTGGGGATATACTGTTCAGGTCGCAACAAAGCCTTCCGAAGCGACGATACATGGAACACGTCGTGAAGGTTCTCCAGCTCCGGTGGTAACTCCAATCGATAGGCCAGAGGGCCAATCCTTTCCACTACAACATAGGGCCCAACATACCTTGGGCTGAGCTTCTTGACTCCACGTACTCGTGACACTCCGTGCATCGGTCGAATCTTCAGGAACACCTTATCACCCACTTGAAACTCTACCATACGGTGCCTTGCGTTGTAATATTTCGCCTGTCGGCTTTGAGCCTCTAGCATTCGATTCCGGATCAACCTAACCACCGCGTCCGTGTCATCAATATACTCATTTCCCAATGTCTTCGGATCTTCGTCTTGCACCCAGGACAAGGGTGTTCTACACCTCCTTCCATACAAAGCCTCATGAGGTGCCATTCCAATACTAGCTTGATGACTGTTATTATAAGAGAACTCCACGAGAGGTAAGAGCCTCTCCCATGGTTCTCCTTTATCTAGCACACACAACCTCAATAGGTCCTCCAATGTTCGGATGGTTCGTTCAGATTGCCCGTCCGTTTGTGGGTGAAAGGCTGTGCTAAAGGCGAGGCGCGAGCCCAAATAAGCCTGTACAGCCCTCCATTCTCTTGAAGTAAATCGACCATCCCGGTCGGAGACGATCATCTTCGGCACACCATGGTACCGCACAAATTGTTCCACAAAGAGACGCACTAAGACGCCCACTTGCGCCTCCTTCTTCATTGGGATAAATCGGGCTACCTTGGTCAACCGGTCAACTATCACCCACACAGAATCATTCCCCGAGCGCGAGCGAGGTAACCCGTGGACGAAGTCCATGGAGATGTCCTCAAATTTCCATTCGGGGATGGGCAACGACTGTAGCATTCCACCGGGGCTTCGGCACTCTGCCTTCACCATTTGGCAGGCCACACAATGAGTAACAAAGTACTTGACATCCCTCTTCATGCCCGGCCAACACATCGTCTTTCTCAAATCGGTGTACATCTTCGCGATCCCCGGGTGCACCGAGTACTTGGAGCAATGGGCCTCCTTTAGAATATCCTCCCGAATGTTGTCACCTTCGGGGATGTAAAGCCGGCCACGAAAATGGACGAGGCCGTCTTTTAGGGAGTATTCTTCCGTAGTCCCATCCTCCATTGACTTGAAAGCCGGGGTTAAAGCCGCATCTTTCTTTTGTTCCGTACGGATCCGGTCTCGTATGTTGCAAACTATACTCATCGCGGCCAAATATTCGGTATACTCTTCCGGTTGATTCTTAAAGACCAAAGTGATTTCCATCTCTTGCAACGTCCGGATTAACTCCATCCTCATCAAGCGGGATTCCGTGCTCGCTTCCGGCGCTTTCCGGCTCAAGGCATCAGCTACGGAATTAACCTTCCCGGGGTGGTAGTTCAAGGTGAAATCATAGTCGCACAAGAACTCCAACCACCGCCGCTGTCTCAAGTTTAACTCCTTTTGGGTGTGAACGTACTTCAGATTTTTGTGATCCGAGTAGATCTCGCAGTGGACGCCGTATAAATAATGCCTCCACATCTTCAAGGCGAATACCACCGCTCCCAACTCTAGATCATGCACCGGGTAGCTGGCTTCATGCTTCTTCAACTGTCTTGAAGCATAAGCGATCACATGCCCATTCTGCATCAACACAGCTCCCATCCCTTGATACGACGCATCCGTGTAAACTTGAAAGCCCTCCTTCCCAGATGGAAGAGCTAGGATGGGTGCAGTCGTCAATCTGTCTTTCAACTCTTGGAATGCAGCTTCGCACTGGGGTGTCCATTCAAACGGTACACCCTTCTTGGTCAGCGTAGTAAGGGGAAGGGCGATCTTCGAGAAGCCTTTCACGAACTTGCGATAGTACCCGACAAGTCCAAGAAAGCTTCGTATGTCGGCCGCTGACTTCAATGGCGACCACTCCTTCACGGCCCGCACCTTGGCCGGATCTACTGCTAGCCCCGCCCCACTAATCACATGACCCAAGAACGCGACCTCTCGAAGCCAAAACTCACATTTGCTGAACTTGGCAAACAAAGTGTGCTCCTTTAGTTTCCTCAGCACTAAAGTTAGATGTTCGGCATGTTCTGCTTCAGTCTTGGAGTAGACTAGGATATCATCGATGAACACGATGACAAAGATGTCCAAATAAGGGCCGAACACCTTGTTCATCAAGCTCATAAAGGCGGAAGGGGCGTTTGTGAGCCCAAACGGCATCACGGTGAATTCATACAAACCATATCTCGAACTGAACGCCGTCTTCTGAATGTCATCTTCTTGTATTCTCAGCTGATAATATCCCGAACGCAGATCTAACTTGGAGAACCAATACGATCCCACCAATTGATCGAATAATTCATCAATGCGCGGTAGGGGATAGGTGTTCCGCACCGTTAACCGGTTCAACTCTCGATAATCAATACATAACCGCAAGGTGCCATCCTTCTTTTTGACGAACAAAACGGGCGCTCCCCAAGGCGACGAGCTTGGGCGAACGAACCCTGTTTCCACCAATTCCTGAAGCTGGACTCTAAACTCTGCAAGTTCCTTCGGAGCCATTCGGTATGGAGCTCGCGAGACGGGCTTGGCACCCGGAATTAGCTTGATTTGGAAGTCCACTTCCCTATGCGGGGGTAGTCCTGGCAATTTCTCGGGAAATACCTCGGGAAATTCTCGCACCACCCGCACATCCTTGACCTCTAATGTCAATTTCTTCAACTCGAAGCAAATTACATAGACCTCGTCCCCTTCCATATGAGATTTCATAACTTGGATTGAAGATAATAATTTACGGGGTGCGAATTTAATACCTTGGAAGATGACTTCCGAGTCTCCATGCCTCAACATAACTTGCTTCTCCGCACAATTGATCCTGGCGTGGTGCCAGTCCAACCACTTCATGCCCAGGATGAGATCGAACTCCGGGATTCTTAAAACTGTAGCCGGAGTTTCAAAGAACTTTCCTCCAATAAGGGTGTCGAAGTCGCAACTTGCTGACGACGTCATCTCAGAGCCGTCCGGAAGGCGCACCCTTTGAGTAATGCCCGTGAAGTGTTGCACTCCCTCCAAGTCCTTCACGAAGTCCTCCGAAATGAACGAGTGAGACGCACCCGTGTCAAATAACGTATAGGCGGGTCTCCCGCTAACCACGACAGTGCCTAGGTTCCAAAAGGGGTAATCACTATTCAGAATAGCGCGTATCATTTGTATCATAAATCCAACAAGTCATATAATATTAAAACAACTTTGCACGTACCGGTGATGACTTCCTGCGGATTTCTCTCCTGAGTCATATCCAATGCGAATACATGCTCCCGTGCATGTCCTTGATTTCTCCCTGGTGGTCCTCTTCCTCGGCCACGCATGTGCCCTCGTCCCCGTGGAGCTACTGGAGGGGGAGCAATAGGGGCACCCCCGATCAGTCGCGGGCAAACTCGTCGGACATGCCCCGGTTGGTTGCACTCAAAACATGTCATCTCACGTCGGCCCCCAGGTTGTTGATAATATTGCTGCTGCGGTGGTGGTGGTAAAGGTAGGGGTTGCGGAGTTGGGTACTCCACCCGATAGTTCCGGTTGACCCACCGACCGCCTCTGTGGTTTCCCCTTCCTCTGCCATGATCATTCCGCCTTCTATTACTAGGGCCGACTTCAATTACTCCTTCCGCAGGTCTCTTGCCACATCCCATGTGGTCCGCCTCCAGTCTCTTTGCCATGTCAATGATTTCTGCCAGGCTTCCATCGGCTATAAACAAAAGGGCCTGCCTCAGGGGGTCCCTTAACCCTTTGTAGAAGCGCTTCGCGTAGCCTCTATCGTCCAACTCATAGGAATCGGCAAACCTAGCGAGGTGTTGGAACTCCCTCTGGTACTCCGTTACCGAATTCGATCCCTGCTTCAGCTGCAGAAATTTTTCTTCAAGTCCATCCCGAGCAGAAGAAGGGATGAAGTGCTCCAGAAAAGCCTCGGTGAACTCGTTCCAACCGATGTCCGTGTACAACCGCCCTTGGAAGATGGAGCCCATGAGGGACTTCCACCACCTTTTGGCGTGCAGCTCTAGCAGCGTCACTACCAATGTCACCGCCATGCTGTTCGGACATCTTATGCCAGCCATCAATTCCTGCACGGTATCAAGCCATTCCTCGGTGCGCACCGGCGATTCTGTCCCAAGATAGGCAGGAGGGGACAGAGCACGGAAGGTGCTCAACCAGTTGGAGCTTGGCGCTTGTTGTTGCACCGGAGCTTGCTGGGCTTTAAATGCATCCAATATGGCTGACAGCGTTTGTCCCAGCTCCGACTGCTGGAATTGTGAAGGAACGGAAGGGGTAGGAGTGCCCCCAACCGGCTCCACCTGCGCTGGGACCTATACGCAAGGTACAAACTAGGGTCAGGTTGGCTAAAACTAATGTCAAAGTTGGACAACTTAGTGTGAATTACAGATGGGCACACCACTGCTTCCGCTAAGTTGGTTTGTCCCCAAACCGACTAATCGAACGGGAGTGTCCCATTGTTACCTGACTGCTGTAGGTGAAGATCGGCTTAGTCTGATACCATTTGTAAGACCCCCCTCCCGGAACACAACACACGGCACGAGGGGAGTCTTATGCCCGAAATAGCCGCCTTGCGGTAGCACTAACACACGGGTTAGCCTTTACCACAAGACGCCTATTCCGCCGGCTACAATCCATATCACAACAATTATGCCAACCCAACCATAACAGAAAAGTAAAGCTAAAAGCAGTTCAGTTCACAGCTAAGTTAAAGTCCAAAAGTAGCGGAAGATAACAAGCACAACAGGCTTGTACAAATAAACAAGAGTCTAGAAATGTTTTGCCAAACGGCTACATGAAAACACTCACTACTGTCACTGACGGTGCCGATGGCACCACCACCTCAGGTCCTATCATCCGGGCCTGGCTGTCCTGCTGCATAGTCCGTTGCCGCTCTACCTGCGGGGTTTCCTCCTAAAAAGGAAGACGTAGCAACCGTTAGTCATAAGACTAAGTGGCTTCACATCCGCTCCCCCGGCGACTCCTCGGCACCGGGTGGAGAAAGGAACGAGGTACAATATATATATATATATATATATGCAAGTAAACAAGCAGGTGACAATAAGTATGGTGAAGTATAAACTACGCTACACAACTAGCAGTTCTACGAATATCAATAATATATAAATGACAGCAGGTATAATTAATCAGAATAGTAACTTAACTTATAAGAGTGCCCATACAAACTTATAAGTTAAGGATCGGCTTAACAGTAAAGTAACTCATCGTATAAGAGTGCCCATACAAACTTATACGATGAGGATCTTGTGTATGCAATGAATGACATGTTATGAATGTTATGTTATGACCGACTCATGCGCACGCACATGCAAGTTGCTATGTCGACACAGACTAGAAGTTCCCACTTTTCGAGCAGGTAGCTAACCTCTCAGGCGTCGTCCGTCGTGGCCAGACGGCGACAGTGGAGCGGGCGTCTCCACTACTAGGTGGTATCACACTACCTATCCTAGGCCCCCGTACGCCTCAACGCTAAGAACACAACAGCGGAGCTCACATGCGTACTACGGCTCAGAAGGGGTCTTGGGTAAATGTGCACCAAGATCACAGCCCAACCTGGCCTTGATTTCGAACCGGATGGAACCTCGGAAACGCACGAGGTGCAAGCCCAACCGTTCTCATGGCACGGAGGAGATCTCGGGTTATGGACACCAAGTATCTAACCCTACCGCCCAAGGTCTACCTCTTGGCTCCCATCGGTGTGACGACTGGCGAACCCGTAGACCTGCCACAATCATTATCTCAACATCGCGACACGATGAATCGTCGCACATCACATGTCCCAAAACAACTCACTCGATGCTACCCGTAGGGAGACTTCAACTCTAAGCATCGGTTGTTACTAAACCCCTTGGGCTCGGATTACAGTTACAAAATACTCTTCACATAGTGTTCATCATGTTCACGCCCACCTATTCAATGATTTCACCTCAACACTACGTACATTAGATATGTTCAACGCCAATTTGTATAATTATATCCTTTACCCATAGCAACTCCTAATATCTAGCCTTCCCATCCAATCCATTTCTCTACCATTACATGATTATTCCCCAATACACAACCAAATGAGTAACCATGCTAAATTATAGCAACAACAACATTATAGATATATGGGAGCAAGATATCAAATGAGCAAATCACAATCATTGTAAGAGTGCTAACATTATAACTTAACAAGTGCATTAACATAGGATAGTCCAATACTAAAACTGGGATTTCCGGAGCTACAGGAATCCGATCACAATGCACAACCCCTCGTTGGAAAGGTATTCGCGAGGGCTACGACTTTCGTGTTGAGTCGATCGCCCAGATCTGGTCGCAACATACCAGAAATTCAACTCGAATACGTACAGGAAACAGTTTCCTGTACAGGAATTTTCCCGAACGCAGCGGACTCGAACCAGCTTTCCTGTGGCTACAGGTATCGCATGGAAACGAGCAACCCCTCGTTGGAAAGGTAATTTCAAGGGCTACGACTTTCGTGTTGAGTCGATCACCCAGATCTGGCCAGAACACCTCCGAAATTGGCCACGAAGGTCGCCGCGTGCAGAAATCAGATTTCTGCACGCATCTTAAGGCGAGATGAACGGCATCCGTTCATCTTCTTCCTTGCAACGACCTCGCATAAACTTCTCCAGAAATCACACCCAACCTTATTTCTCCTTTCAAAGCCAAACCCCCAACGAAAACCCCTCTCATCTCCACTTTGAAGGATGAGAAGGTTGAGGGAGACTAAGCCTAAAACCTAGGCATGGCTTATCCTAAGAACTCTCCTCCTCACCATCAAGACTCTATGGAGTCGATGTCTCTCCTATAATAACTATAGATCTAGCACCAAGGGAGAGGGGAGGAAGCTCACCTCAAGTCCAGCGGTACCACCATGGCCGGCCATGAGCCTCGCACTCCTTCGCGGCGGCATTGTTTTTCCCTTGACGGTGGCGGCGTTTTGATTCCTCCAAGGATGGCTCCGGCAAGCTCTTCCTCCTCCTCCAGCCAAGAACTCTCTCAGGAATTTCGGGGCAGAAGAAAGGGGAATGAATGCTAGGGTTTCCAACTTTTTCCTTTTTATACATCGCAGACACGGGTAGGCACACGGCCGTGTTCCTACCCGTGTTCGGGTGACACGGCCGTGTGGCATGCCGTGTCTAGGGCCGTGTTCCTCCCAGAACCACTTTCTGCCGGGTCAGGGTTGCGGCACACGGGTAGAGACACGGCCGTGTCCCGACCCGTGTCCTTGGCACACGGCTAGGGACACGCCCGTGTCCCAACCCGTGTCCTTGGCACACGGCTAGGGACACGCCCGTGTCCCAATGCCCGTGTACCTCTCTGACTGGTAAGCCTATTTTTATGAGTCACACGGGTATGGACACGGCCGTGTCCATACCCGTGTCAGCCAAAAATGCTGTTTTGCCTTGTTTTCCTCATTTCCCGCACGTCCGCACCTGTTCACCCACATCCCCATTGGGCTCACCACAGCCCCCTTGACTCAAATACGCAATCAAGGGGCCTAGCGCAAATTGGGACGTCACATATATGGGCTTAAACAAACCCCTAGAGCATGGAATATTAATATAGACAAATAATTTGTTACTCAAGGCTTTAGTCGATGCACTGGTGATCCTTCTTTATACCTAAAGAGGTAAGATGCAGAGCAATTGATAGTAGGCCTTTATGTTGATGATATGCTTGTAACTGGGAATTTCAAATCAGTGATCCTTAACTTTAAACAACAAATGGAAGATACATATGATATGACAGATCTAGGCATAATGAAATACTTCCTTGGTCAACGTATATTCTTATCTCACCAAAAAATTACCGTAGCTCTACTTCTCAGAGCTCATTTTGAGCACTGTAATGCTACCTCAACACTGATGCCCACAAAAGAAGTACTGAAGAAAGTAACTACTGAAGACGAAACTATCGAAGTTAAACATTATCAATCCTTAATTGGATCATTATTGTATTTAACTAACACACACCCTGACATTGCACATGTCGTTTAGCAAGTGACAAGGTTTATGCAAGCTCCTTCCAAACATCTTCTAGTTGTGC
Source organism: Platanthera zijinensis (assembly GCA_039513925.1). Classification (NCBI taxonomy): domain Eukaryota; kingdom Viridiplantae; phylum Streptophyta; class Magnoliopsida; order Asparagales; family Orchidaceae; genus Platanthera; species Platanthera zijinensis. The sequence continues at coordinate 205,617,740 of CM077082.1, read as the reverse complement.
ACCTTATCCTTCGATACATAAAAGGAACACAAAACTATGGCTTATTGTATAAACAAGAATGTGATAAAGACCTCAAAGGATATGCAGATGCAGATTGGGGCACTAACCTAGATGACCGAAAGAGCACTATCGGCTATCTATTTCTTCTCATTTCAAATCCCATCACTTGGGGCATGTGTAAACAACAAATGGTAGCCTTGTCAACCACCGAAGCTGAATTTATGTCCCTTAGTACAAAAGGGTGTGAATTTCTATGGATCAGGCAAATGTTAAAAGAAATCAAAGGATAATATGACAGACCGTTAAAACTATCTAGTGTGATAATACCTCTACCATTTTTCTGGCAACAAATCCAATTACGCAAAAATGCAGTAAACACATTGATTTACGGTACCACTTTATCCATGATCAAGTTGAAAAAGGGGTAATTAAAATAGATTTCTGCCCTACAATAGACCAATACGCAGATCTACTAACAAAACCCTAGATCGCACTCAATTTACAGCAATGCGGCAAAATATCAGTGTCGTACCTTACTCGGCTTATGGGAGGGATGATGACCTAAGCCAAGACAACAAGAAGAAGAAGGTCCCACTACAGTAACACTTGATACTTGTATCCAGGGCTCTTCCTGCAACATCTATTAAAACACAACCTAGTTATCTTCAGGATAAGATATATCTAAAACTTATGACAGTTGTCAGTCAAAGTAAATCCATATGTATATTATTGTTTAGGTTCAGTCAATGAAAGGGGTTTTTGTAACCCCAGTTTTCTCAGCCTATAAAGGGCTTGACCAATACTTGTAAAAATAACGACCGATAATATTAAAATAGTAACATCTTAAGACTATATTATTGTGTTTTTGTGCAATCTAATACTCCTCAGTTCATTTTATTTATCATTAACAACTCGGGCAATAACATTGAGCTACTTCAGATTCACAAAAACTTCATCCACCAATCCTAACTAATCACCTTACAAATAAGTCACCTACACTGATTTCTACATCAAAGTCCCACACAATATTCAAGTGATACATTTTGTTAAAAAAATTATGAACTCTTATTTCATGGTTCCAACCTTTTACTCATCAGACAATTTCACTAACAATTCCACTAGTAACATTTAGCAACTCAAAATTCAAAATCAACTTCATTCAACAATACTAACCAAACACCTTACAAGACACTCCACTATCACCTTCCACCTAATCCACACAACTAGTCGCAACTTGATTAGCTCTTTTGTTTCACATTCAATATTTTCTCATGTGGCCAGCCTTGCCATATCACAAATACACAATTGATTCCTCAAGATTATCCCTCTTCCTTTTGACATTTTGATTCCTTGTGATGTATAAAGGAAAGACATAAATCAATGATTATGTGGGATTGTCAACACTGAGTACTAGTACATCCTCATAATCATATACGACAACATTAACAAATTCATTATTCTCCATTTAATTTTGACCTTTTTTTGTTTTGCATGCAATCTTTTCTCATCCTGCAAACCCTTCCACTTTGCTAACCACATCATATAGATTAGTTTCTCTTAGGATGTTATATATTATTCCCAGTGCAAGATTTTTCTCATACTTCTATCAAAATCCCTTCCCTAATTAAACCATAAAGTCAAGATCTCTTCCCAAATTGAACCTTAAAATTTTAAGAATCAAAGCTGAAGATGTTGTACCTTGTTAGTTTGATGCTCCAATCGGACCGGTCCAGCTGGACCGGTTCGGTCCAGCTAGACCTGTTCGGTTCTGGTTTTTTTGGTTTGGTTATTTTATTTTATATATATAAAGCCTGCACAGAGAGATAATTACCCCCAATTCATTTTAACCCTAACCTAAGATGAGAGGCAGCGGAGGAGCGGCAGCACAGGCGGAAAACGTGAGCAGTCTTGCAAGCAGCGACAGATCCTGCAAGCGAGCGGTGGTCGACGGAGGTGGTGGAAGATTGACCAGAGTTCCGATCTAGTGCACAACAGCGGCATCAGCACCATCTCTAGTGAAGGAGAGGGGAGATCCATGACAGCGGCAGGTGCGGGTTTCTTCCTTTGGCAGCTCCAGTGATCCAGCGGTGGCGGCAACTCCGGCGGTGAAAGAGGGCATAAGGCTGTGGTTCCTTCATCTTGAAGAGGGCAGCAGATTTCTTGGCTGGAGGGCGACGGCGTGTGGTAGAGGGAAGTTCGGGTTACCCGATTTTGGGCACCTGCGGTGCATCGGGTTCATCTCCAGCGTTTGACAGTGGCTTGGCCGGCTGTATCCAGGGAGGAGAGGGGGGCTCACGATGGCATCTGGGGGAAGATTCCTCCGGCGGCGATCAGATTCAGATCCAGGATGCTTGGTCGGTCGGATTCTTACAAGCGGCAGTGGTGGTTCTTGGCCGGCGACAAAGGTGGTTCTTGGCCGGCGGCAGTGGTGTTTCTTGGCCGGCGGGAGTGGTAGTTCTTGGCCGACGGCAGTGGTGGTTCTTGGGTGGCAATAGTGGTGGTTCTTGGCCTGCGGCAATGGTTGTTTCCAGCGGCTTTGAGGTTGCGGTGAAGGCTCGGGTGGAGGCATAAGACGGTTCAACCGGTTGGTTGATTTTTGTTCTAGCAATCCAGAGGAGGCAGCCAGCTACCAGAATACGCTACCGGACCAATTACAGCAAGGCGAGGCAATAACTCCCATTCGGAAGGTCAATCTCATGCGTTTACTCGTTCTTTGGTTTTGAGTTGTGGTTATTATCTGGGTTCCGATCCATCGTGATCGTGAAAAGTGTAATAGCTGTAGAACTTTTCTTTTTAGTGGAATTTGTGTGCAACGCGCTCTCCCCGTGGACATAGGAGCTTAACACCGAACCACGTATATCTCATGTCGTTTGTGTTTTCTTTGTTTTGGAATCTCGCGTAATAGTGTTTTTTCAATTATTTTTGGAGCACGCCATTATTTGATCAAAATAAGCTTCCGTTGCTATTATCCGCGATGAGTTCCGTACCCGCGGGCTGGTGCCAATTGCACAACAATTGGTATCAGAGGGAGGTTCGACCTTCGGACCAGTGAGAAAATTCAATGGCGCCCAAATTCGAGGTTCCAAAATACGATGGGCAGATTGATTTCGGTCTTTGGCAAAAGCGCATAAAGGCCGTACTTGTTCAGCAGAGTCTTCACAAGGCACTCCTTGGAAAGGAGAAGGATAAGGCGAAAGACGACGACGAGTGGCATGAGATGGACCTCAAGGCCATCAACACCATACAGCTGTGTTTGGCAGACGAGGTCATGTACAACGTAGTCAAGGCGGAAACTATGGTGGACTTGTGGAGGAAGCTCGAGGAGCTCTACATGTCCAGGTCGCTCACGAACAAGTTGTACGTGAAGAAGAAGTTGTATAGCTTGAGGATGTCCGATGGCCCGCTACTGTTGGATCACTTGAATGTGTTCAACAAGTTGGTATCCCAGTTGCGCAGCATGGATGTGAAGGTCGATGAGGAAGACCAGGCTCTTCTCCTCTTGTCCTCACTCCTAAGATCATTCGATCACGTAGTCACCACCATCTTGTATGGGAGGGATACCCTTAAGATGGAGGAAGTGGTGATGATGCTTCTTTCTAATGAGAAGAGGAACAGTTCCTGATCGAGTGCGAGCGAGGGTCTGCTCGTGAAGAGCAGAGACCCATCCCGAGGTAGATCGAGAGGGGGAGGCAAGGAGGATTATCGACCTAGGTCTAGGGGTACGTGTCATTACTACAAGGAGGAGGGGCATTGGAAGGCCAACTGCCCAGTAAGGAAACTAAAGGGCAAAGGGTCTGTGCCTCCGCAGGATGAAGTGGCATCCGAGTGCGTGAGCGATGATGATGGTCTACATGTTTCCAAAAGTCGCGACGTGGTAGTCGGGACCATAGATTCTTGGATCATGGATACAGGATGTTCGTTCCACATATGCCCGAACATTGAATGGTTCTCGAGTATTAGGCACTTTTGAGGTGGTCGTTTTCGGATGGGGAACCAGTCTGAGTGCGAGATATCGGGAGTCGTGAGCATCAGGATTAGGATGTTTGATTGAGTGGTTAGGACCCTCACCGACGTTTGGTATGTGCCTGAGTTGAGGAAGAGCTTGCTTTCTCTAGGCACTCTAGAGGCTGCCGGGTATTCTTATACCAGTAGCAGCAGGTATTTTGAGTTCAGGAGAGGCGCACATACAGTCTTGAGAGGAGAGCATTCCAGATCACTCTATAGACTAATTGGCACCATGATTGCCAAGGGAAATGCGAGGAGAGAGGTCAAACCATCTCTCGAGCTACATGATACAGTAGCGTATGCATTTCAGGTGATCTCCTCAGATCGCGGTTCCAGCTTTAGAGAGCAGAGACCAGTCTCAGCGAATAGCTAGGAAGGACAAGCGGAGGAGTTGGACATGATTCGTGGCAAGGGCACTGCTAGTAGAAGTACCTGACTTACTCTAAACTTCATTAGAAATAACCTTCTTTGCAGTTGGCCCGTTCTTAATGGCCTCAGAGACAGCCAAATCAGCCTTACTAACTGACTTACACTTTGGATGAGTTCTTGCTAGAAGAACCTTAGAATAGGCCACTGCCTTATCCTTAATTGAGGGGTCAGGGCACTAAATACAAAAGTTCAATGATAGGCCTTTTGGATTTCTTCATGGGGAGCCATTGAGTTTTCACTCAATCCTATGTCCTTTCTTCTATTGTAAGCTACATTTGTATTCTTATAAGAAAGATTCTCATACCTCTAGTGACCATACTTGCTGTCCTAGTCATACTTGTTGGATGAGAGAATTACCTTGTGAAAGATGGAATGAGGCTTCACAGGATCTTTACCTTTACCTTGGGAAAAGGCAAATCTAGAAATCCACTTGGATTCTGATTTTCTCTTAAGAGAGTCTATCTTAGAGAAGATATCCATAATTATCTTCTATCTCTCGAGTTCTTCCTCAAGATCCATAAAAAGGGAGTTCTTATACTTGATGATCCCATTATGGATATCTGCCATGAATTTTAGATGGATAACTTCCCTCATCTTTAGATCCAACAAAGAAGCAATCTCAGCCTGCTGGGAAGCAGCCAGCTGTAGGGACACTATCTCCTCTACTTGTTTTTAGTAAGCATCTTACTTTCATTGAAATCTTTCTGAAGTGTACCATAATTATCAATCAATTGATTGATGTCATCTTGTGGCAAAGGACCCTCATCATCACTTGATGAGAATATATCAGAGTCTAGACTAGTCTCATATCCAGATTGTGTGGATCAGATGGATGAGGAATGTACCTGATCTTGTCTAGGCTGATCCTTACAGGATCTTCTTTTATCATGGCTATCAACCCATAACATCTGCAATCATTCTTCTAAGCTTCTTCCACCTCTGAATCACTGTTTGAATGTGATAGCGGGGCCCTAATCTTTGTTCTTGCATAAGATAGTCTTTATCTTTTGCAAGAGCTTCCAACAACCTAATGTTGTTTTTGTTCTCTCTGTACACATGATGCTCCATTGATCTCCACTCCTTAAGATTTATTCTTTAACTAATAAGTGTAAACCTTTTATCTATCCTTTAAGGTCTACCCAGACTGTTAGGTACTTTTGAGTAACCTCCCTCTGATACCACTTGAAAGTCTTTGATGTCAAGGATAGCTAAATCACCTAGAGAGGGGGCAGTGAATAGGTTTCTTAGTCTTTAGTGACTATCTTTAATTTTACTTCTTTAAGAGATTTATTAGTTGGTTTATTTCTGCTTTGAAGATATGCCACCTACAATAAGACCAACACAAAAGGCACACATAGAATTATAGTGGTTCCCCGGATTATGGGTACATCCACTTTCCCTCCCACCTTTCTAACAGCTTTGTTAGACAAGGCACTTCTCCAAAACTTATCTCCAAAGAGCTTACCCCTCGATCTCGTAGGACCACTCGGTCTCTACTAAGACCTGCAGCTCAGGAACAAGGCCCTATAACTCAATGACCCAAAGATCACCAACCTCAAGTCAAAGGCCCTATAACTCAGGCTGGGTGGACAACCCTACCTCAAATCCACAAGGAATCCAACCTCATAGAGAATGAATCTCTACAGCAAAGGCATAAAGGCCCTACCTCAGATCCCAAAGGATCCTACAACTCAGGTACAAGTACACTACACTTAGAGAGAATGACTCTCCAACCTCAGGCTCAAAATCTGCACAGCTCGGTGATCAATAGATCACCTACCTCAGATCCAAACTAGATCATACAGCTCAGATTTGCACTGGAATCCTACAACTGAGAAGACTAGTGGAATTTATATTAATAAAAAGCTCCCCCTAAAATATTGAGTTTGTTCAGGGAAGAATGGAACTTTTTATTCAGGGTGATAGGCCTTCAAGCTTTCAACTTTAACCCGAAGAACTTCAAGAACTTCTTGACAGATGCGGTATTGTTGTCCTACTGAATGTTCCTGAGAGTATGGCAGAAGAAGATTCTTGATTTGGATGGTTGTTCTTCTTCTTCAGAAAGATTGTTCTTCTTCAGAAAGATTGTTCTTCTTCAGAAAGATTGTTCTTCTTCTAGTCTAGCAGTTGTTAATTTCTTGACTGATCGATTCTCTATGTCTCAAGAATTCTCTTTGTCTCGTAGATTGTGTGTCTGTTTGTGTTGGAAGAAAGAGAACTTCTCGTTTTTATATTTTCCATGTGGAAGTCCTTTTGAATTTTGAAAATCTTCCTGTAATTAATACTGACGGCCTTGGAATAATTTGGCATTGATTTGTTTCCCCAACTGTCCCTTAGAAAAATGGCAGGCAATAATCCTGATGAAGACCGTAATTAATGTTCTTGTCTAACGGTAATATTTATAAAATATTAGAGCATTAATTATTCAGTAATCATTGCCACATAATAAGGACAAAAGAGGAAAACAGCCAAGACTGGATTCGTTGACCTGAGTCCACAGTTCGTCGAGTTGAGAATAGCTATTTGTCGTGCTGAGATCCAAGATCGTCGACCTCTGAATACTACTTGTAAACTTTCTTCTTCTGTGCATCAAGTTCGTCGAGCTGAGATCTAAGATCATCGAGCTGAGCTCAGAGATTTGTCTCTGAGTTTGTCAAGCTGAGCACGACTTTCTTCGACCGGAGATCGACGAACGTAGAACTCATTTTTCTAAGTATTGAATTCTCTAAGTCTTGAGTCTCTGACTTTGTTAAAGGCTGGTCCATTGTATTGTTGGCTCTAAGGACTTGACCTAGACTCTAGGACACAACCATGACCCTGGTCTATACATGTTGGGTCAAATCCTAACTTAGTGAACCTAGCCCAAATCCAACTAGGGATCCAATAATCTCCTCCTATTTGGGTTAGGTCACTAATTATAGACTCAATAAAAGAAAATGTACAAAGCAAGAACACAATATATATCTGGCAGAGAATTAAACAATAGGTATGCAGCAGATAATTTACATTGTTAGTTTTGTAACATAAAACATAGTTTATCAAAAATGTACCACAAACATATAGCAGTTCAGGTTCTAGTTTTTCTGTTTCTTCTCCTTTGCTTCTTTTCTCTTATCACCAGGCTGAGTAAAAATAATTTCCCTGTTAGTATTGGCAGCTTCTCTCTTTGGCATTTATTTATCTGCTACTCCAATCATTGTCTAGGTGGAGGTTCTGAAAACAACAACCTCTGTGTGTCTAGCCATATAATCTGTAGGATTAAATACCTTCTTGCTTACATGAAGTCTTTCAAGTTCTTTCTCTCTATATGAGGACATGGTAGTGAACTTAGTTGGATCTTCTCCTTCTTCTCTGGCCTTCTTTATCTGTGACAGACCTATCAATTCTTAAGGCCTAGCCATCTTGAAATTAGGATCAACATCCTGACTGACAGATGATTGATCATCTTGGGAGGGTAGCAGAGTAGCAGGCCTGAATTGAGTAGACTGTGCTTGAAAGCTTGTTGCTTTCTAGCTTTCATCACTCTGAGTGTATAGTGACTTTGGAGGTGTAGTTTCACTATATTTTACTTTAGGTTTGTGTGATTCTGAATGCCTTCTTTGCTCAGCTTGTTGTTGGGGAGGAGAGAACTCTGGCTTCTGATAGACTACTTACTTTATCTGCTCTGTACAACCAATATTTCTTTGCTGGCTGCTTCCATGAGATTGATTTCTAGATGGCCTTTCCTGCCTCTGATAAGTTCTAGTGATTGTAGGCTTGGAAGGTGCATCTGACCTTTGAAAAGTGGTTCCTGAAGCACCAGCAGCTGGAGGAGGAGGAGGGGGATCCTTCTTGTATCTATGAGGAGGAGGAGGAGGGGAGTATCTTTTGCTTTTCTTTCTAGCCTTTTGTTCAGTTTTTGATAGCCACATCCAAGCTGGCATCCCTTTGTATGGAGTTATGTTTTGCAGAATATAGAAGGGAGTGTCATGTGTATTTCCTGGCTTTGGAACAGGAGGAGGAGCCTTCCTTTTCTTAGAGATTTTCTTCCTCTTTGGGTCCTCATCATTATCATCATCATCATCATCTGATTCTTGTGGATTGTCATACATTTCATCAATTTGTCTTATTATATTTTTGGGAATTTCTTTACTTCCTGGAGTAGGGATAACTTCAGCATGGACTGCTTCAGTTTCCTTAGCAATGTCTTGAGCTATAAAATCATCAAGATTGGGAGAGGGCTATCATCCATAACATAGGACGGCCTAGGAGAGCTAGATGTCTCATCATAAGACTTATTTGCTGGAGGAGCTGTCAAACTTGTCTTTATAGTGTCTAACATCTCTGAGCTGACAGGAGAGGTATAGAACACTATGGCTTTAGATGATAGAAAGGGGAATGTAAGATAGAAGTAAATATATGACCCAAATACTTTTAGCAAAGTTGCTTGATTCACTTTGGGATTAATGAAATGAACCCTTCCAGGCAGAATCTTTGGCAAACTGACCTCTTGAGTATTTGACACTATAATATCTGTACAATAAATGTTACTTGCATCTGCTACTTAGGCTGTTGTTTCTGCAACATCTATTTCCATATCAGATTCAAGAAAATTCATAAATCTATTTCCATATCAGCACATGTTCCTGCTGCTGGTACTGTTGTTGTTTATGCTGGTGCAACTGCTATTGCTTCTTCTTCTACTGATGTTGCTTCTTCTTCTACTATTATTGTGTCCATATCCAATTCAACTGGTTCTTCTGATGTTGCTGCAACTACTGCTACTTCTTTATGAAGTATCTCCCCCTGCCTGGTTTTAGTAGATACTGAAGCCAGGCCCTCAAATGAAGAGGGAGCAGTAGTGAGGTAAGAGATCTGGGCAGCAAGAGAGGATATGGAGGCAGATTGAGGAGAAATGGCCTCTGCTATAAGAGATTTGAGTAGGGGGTGTGAGGAGAGTAATGAGTGGGGTGATAAGAGATGGATCAAGGTTTGGAGAACTGGATGGTGGGGCAATAGCTGGTTGAGTGGAAAATGCAATTGCTGGGGGGGGGGGGGGTAAACTGGAGAGTGTCTAGTGGAGAGTCATTTAGAGGAGAGGGGGTGTGTAGTGGAGATGATAATAGGTTGAAGGATGTGAATGATAAGAGGTTGGTGTGGGGGATATCAGCAAGATGAGATGGAAGAGGGGATTGTGGTGGTGTAGGTATAGATGTATCAGGCTGAGGTGAAGGAGAATGGGATGGTATATGTGTAGGGGAAGTGGGAATTGGAGATGCTGGTGGTGTTGGGGTATGGATTAGAATGGTAGAAGAGGGTAGGGTTGGTTGGACTTGTGATTGGGATGGAACTTGAGAGGCAAAAGGTGGTGGAGGGGTGGAGAGGATCCCTTCAGTGGGGTGGGGAGAGGCTGGTACAGCCCTTGTACTTTCTGAAGTTCTAGTGGAAGAGGAGGGAGCCTTGGCTGGCTTAGTGATGGTCCTCTCCCACTTGCTAAACAAGGCACAAGTTAGTATTTTGCTAGCATTAATGAATATGGTCGGGGAGAGCAGTGATTCATCAGCCTTTTCCTTAAGGAAGATCCCTAAGACCATTCCAAAACACACCTCTTTCTTGTTGTTCTTATTTTTAATCAAGTCGAACAGAATTTGAGCCCAGTTTATAGCTTTCTTATTTACTATGGCACACATAACCAGGAATTGATGCCTGGTGACGTAGTCGTGTGCTGTGTGCTTTCCTAGCAGCACTTTCCCAGTGATAACTGCAAGAAACTTATACTCGACAGACAAAAGTTTCTTAAATAATTTATTTGGGGTGTCTCCAGAATAACCCATTAGACTCTACATCAAATAAAATTCTTCAGAGTCTATTTCTAATTCATCCTCACCATTTTCAATCAAAAAATCTCAGTTAAAATATCAGGGGTAAGAGAAATAGCATTACCCGCGATGGTTCCAGTCAACGTATTCTCGTCTGTAGTAGCTGTATAGACCCACTCCCTGATCTCTGTTGCAGATATCTTGATGCGAGGGGAAAGCAGAGTCTTTAGTTGTTGATCTTCAAGGAGTTGTAGAATGTTCAGAAAGATTTGATCGGAGTACTGGAAAGATTCAAAGTCCAAATCAAAACCAGAGTCAAACTTCATAGCAGCAAGAGATCGTGCGGAAATCGCCATGAGAGCACCTGCAAAGGAAAACGAAGATCAAGTGCAAAAGAACTGAAAGCGTGGGATGGAGGTCGAAGAAAAATTAGATATAGTGTTTTCCAGAATATGAATCGACAGACTCTGTTCCACGAAAAACTGAAAAGATCTTTGATTTGAGGTCGACGAGATAATTTAGAGTTAAGCAGTTCGTCGATCTCAGTCTGAAGGTTTGAAGACATTTCGTCGATCTCTGGTCTACGAAAGTTTTCTGAAGTAAATTCATCGATCTCAGTTCTACTAAACTAACTTAGCTCACAGAGAGTTCGTTGATCTCTGGTCGACGAAAATCTCAAGAACTTATCCTTGTTCGTCGAGCTCCGTTCGACGAACTCTGAAAAATTCGTCGATTGCAGACATAAACTAAACTAACCCTTCTCCATTTATCATTCCAAGCTGATTTATAAAGAACAAGTGATTTCTTTCATCCACGGGTTTTGTGAAAATATCATCTCTTTGTAAATCAGTGTAGATATAGACAAGATTAATTGTGTTTTTGTCTACACACTCTCTAATGAAATGATGTTTTATGTCTATAAGTTTAGTTCTGCTTTGATGGACTGGATTTTGTGCTATAGTTATAGCACTTGTGTTATCACAAAGTTGAGTTGAATTATTTAAGTTTAACCCAGAGTCTAGGAGTTGGTTCTGAATCCACAGCATCTGTGAACAACAACTACTAGCTGCAATGTATTCTGCTTCAGTAGTTGATGTGGACACAAATGATTGTTTCTTGTAGAACCAGGACACTAATCTCACACCAAGGAACTGGCAAGTTCCTGAGGTACTCTTTCTGTCCACTATACATCCAGCAAAGTTAGCACTTGAGTATCCAGTTAACTCAAACTCTGACTTAGTAAGATACCAGAGACCTAGACTAGGACAACCCCTTTATATATCTTAAAATCCTTTTTAGAAAAACTAGATGGGATTCTTTAGGGTTCACTTGGAACCTAGCACAAAGGCATATAGCAAACATGATATTAGGTCTGCTTGCTATAAGGTATAGTAGATACCCAACAATGCCCCTATATAATTTCTGATCCACAGGTTTCCCATGCACATCAGAATCTATTACAGCATTTGTAGCCATGAGTGTTTTCTTTGCTGAGGCATAAGCCATCCCAATCTTTTTAATAAACTTTTTAGCATATTTAGCTTGGGAAATGAAGATGCCATCAGGAAGGTGCTTCACTTGGAGACCAAGGAAGTAGGAGAGCTCACCCATGCTACTCATCTCAAATTTTGAATGCATTAGATCAGAAAATCTTTTGCATAATTTGGGATCAGTAGAACCAAATATTATGTCATCTACATATATTTGTACTAACAGTATTTTATCATTATGCATTTTAGTAAATAAAGTCTTATCTACTATGCCTCTTGAAAAACCATGCTCTAAGAGAAAACTGGCTAAGGTCTCGTACCAAGCTATTGGAGCTTGCTTTAAACTATAGAGAGCTTTATGCAATTTAAACACATAAGAGGGATGAGTTGGAGAAACAAAACCTGGTGGTTGTTCAATATAAACCTCTTCTTTAAGTTCCCCATTTAAGAAAGCACTCTTCACATCCATTTGATAAACTTTGAACTTTTTGAATGCAGCATAAGCCAGAAATATCCTTATAGCTTCTAGCCTGGCAACTGGAGAAAAGGTTTGATCATAGTCAATCACTACCTCTTGTCTATACCCTTGAGCAACAAGCCTAGCCTTGTTCCCACAATCACTCCTTGGGCATCAAGCTTATTTCGAAATACCCATTTGGTTCCAATGACTGGGTAGTCTTTTGTTCTTACCAAAACCCAAACTCTGCATCTCTCAAAATGATTGAGCTCCTCTTTCATTACAATGATCTAGTGGGGATCTTGTTCTGCATCAGTTATGGATTGAGGCTCAATTTGAGAGAGGAAACATGCATGCATCAAATCTTGGTTGAGTTGATGCCTTGTCTGTACACCTACTGTTATGTCTCCAATCACTTAGGATCTGGGGTGATCCCTCAGTGTGACAAAATCAGTGGGTGGAGTCTGTTCTGCAACATCATTTGGAGAGAAATCTTCTTGAGGAGTAGCTTCTGTTGTTGTAGGGGGCTCAGCTTCTTCCGCAGTTTCTTCATCACTTTCTTCATTGACTTGTTGAGAAGGATGAGGTACAAGTTTTGGGGTAAGGTTTAAGTCATCCAATTTCTCACACAAGTTGTGTACCTGCAAGGAGTCTTTGGTAGAAATCTCTTTCTCCTTATAAAACATGTTAGCCTCATCAAATGTAACATGCATAGATTCCTCTATTTTCAATATAGATTTATTAAATACCCTATAAGCTTTGCTGACTTAGGAATATTCTAGAAAAATTCCCACTACAGCCTTTGCTTCATACTATCTAATATGCTTTTTGTCATTATTATGAATATAACATACATAACCAAAAACTTTAAAATAGTTGATTATTGGTTTCTTCCCTTTGAGCAATTCATAGGGAGTCTTATGTTTCAGTTTATATATCAAGCTTCTATTCAGCACACACTGCCTCTGCCAGTAAGCATCTGCAAGTAATGTGCCTGCAGCTTCAATGAGTGTTCTATTTTTCCTTAAAGCTACCCAATTTTGTTGAGCAGTTCTAGTAGCTGAGAAACAGTGTCTGATACCTTCCTTCTCACATAACTCATGTATAAGAAGAGACACAAACTCTGTACCATGATCACTTCTGATCAATGCAACATGAGTAGAGTACTTAATTTGTATGGTTCTGAGAAAATTTGTAAGAACCTTGAATGTATCTGACTTAGATCTTAGAAAGAATATCCAAGAGAATCTGGAGAAGTCATCTACAACCACTAAAGTATAAGATTTACCTCCTAGGCTTTGTACAGCCACAGGGCCAAAAAGGTACATATGTTGTAAGTACAATATCATAGGTGAATCACTCTTATTAATGGATTTGAAAGTAGATTTAGTTTGCTTGCCTAGTTGACAAGCCCTGTAGAGTCCTTCCTTCTTCTAGGGGCAGAAGGTAGACCTCTAACACAGTTGTCCTTAGATAACCTAGCAATATTTTTCAGATTTACATGTCCTAATCTTTTATGCCACAAGTCATTTTGACTGCTAACTATGTTAAGCAAACATATGTCTGAAGTAACAGAAAGAAAATTAACTTGGTATATGTTTCCTTGTCTATTGCCAATTAAAATAGGTTTGTTTTCTTTAGAGTTAATAGTACAAGAGCTAGAGTTGGATGATACCTGATAACCTTCATCACAGAGTTGGCTTATAGAGATGAGGTTATGCTTTAGTCAACTTACATATGCAACTCTCTTGAAAGTTACTGTTCCAATCCTGACTTTGCCATAGCCCTCTTTTTGGCCACAGTTAGAGTCACCAAAGATGACCTTTGGTCCCATCTTGGGCTTGTAATCAATTAGATTTTCTTTGCTGCCTATCATGTGCTTGGAGCAGCCACTATCCAGATACTAATGTTGATTATATGCTAGACATGTCTTCATCTGTAAATGAGATAGTTAGTTATTCTTGACCCAGGTAACCTAGGGTCCTTCTTGATTTACATAGCTATAACTAAAAATGTAAGAACATTCAGGTTGACCTTTATAGCCTTTGGGGCGATATCTTCTTGGTGGTATTATCCATTTACTAAAAGGATTAAAGTTGATGTTAGAATTTAGGTTTCTGTTGTAAGAATCTGCGATCGATGATTTTTGGTTGGATCGTTGACCTGAGCTCGACAATGTTGGATGAGATCGTCGATCTCTACTCGAAGAATGAAGATATTCATTCTTGGGGCACCTAAATCGTCGATCTCTGGTTGACGAACCATACTGGTATCGTCGATCATAGATCGAAGAATAATTATTACTTAAGTTTGCGTTCAGAGATCGTCGTTCTGAGTTCGACGATCTGTTTATATATCGTCGATCTGAGTTCGACGATAACTGCTGAACATTGTTGTTTTTTTTACTCTTCTTGTTTTTAAGTTTATTCTGAGTTTCAATTTGATCAAGAAATTTATTGAACTTATTAACCTGTTCAGTATTATTCCTTCCGTTGTCAGATATAAACTTTACTGGTTTGCAAAGGTTATTTTTCTGAATTAGAGGTGGATCACTAGAGGAGGCACCTAGTCCTAGTTTGTTATTATTAATCCTAACATTTACAGTACTAATGATATCAAGCAGTTGCAAACTTCTTCCATATAGTGATTCTTCTAACTTCTTAGCCTTCCTAAGTTCAGATTTCAGAAAAGATATTTGTTCATTAGTAGAAATCAGTTCATTTGTTAGATTAGCATTTTCTGAGGTGATTTTGTCTAAATCATTTAGTTTTTCTCTGAGAAGTTTGATTTCCTTCTCAGAGCTGATCAAGTCTAAGCACAAATTTTTAAATTCAAGTTTAAACTCATCTGATTAGATATCATAAGATGTTATTACCTGATCTTCAGCTGATAAGAATTCCTCATATTCATATTCATCTCTATCTGATCTGCTACAACCTGCATCAATGGACATGAGGCAAACTTCCTTAGCCTTCTGCTCTTCTTCATCCTCATTGGAGCTGGAGGATGTTGACTCTTCTTCAGTATCACTCCAAGTTTCAGCAACAAAGCCCTTGTCTTTCCTCTTGTGCTTCCTTGAGGAATGTTTGCTGTAGTGACTCTTCCTTGAGACCATCTCCTTTCTTCTATCCTTCTTCTGAACTTCTAGGTGCTCAGAGATGAAATGCCCTGGTTTCCTGCAGCCAAAACAAACTGTTTCTTTAGATAGTGTTTTGTCATACCTTGGCTTATCTTCATATTTTTATGGTTTCCTTCTGAAGTCTTTTCTAGCCATCTTGAAGAATCTCTTAGCAAAGAGACTCATCAACTCTTCATTCACAGGAATGAGTTCAGAATCTTTTGTAGCTTTGAAAGCTATGCTGTGCTCCTTCTTAGTTGGTGTAGGAGTCTTCACTTCAGCTGCTTTTTCTCTTGCTTTCATCAGTTGCTCATAAGACTTTTGCTTTCCTTGAAGAGATTCTGTTGAGATCTCTGTCATGCTTCTGGCTTCTCTGATGGGTCAGATTCTTGAGTCCCATGTGCTGGGAAAGCACATAAGGATTTTGTCATTCACTTCAGTTAAAGTGATTTCTTTATCTAGTGTCCATAGCTTACTGATGATGGAACTGAGTCTATTGTACATCACTTCAACTGTTTCTGCTTCATCCTTCTTGAATTTTTCATACTGAGTGATGAGGTTTGATCTTCTATCTTTCCTCTCATCGGCTGATCCAGCCACCATTTGGTTCAAAGAGTCCCAAATGTCCTTAGCTGATTGACACTCAGCAACCTTTTGAAATATTTCATTAGACATAGTTTGGGCCAGTATGTTCATGGCTCTGGCATAAGCTATCTTAGCCTTTCTATGCATCTGTCCATCCAGGTGGTGGAACTGCACTCAAGTTAGTTGATGCAGTTGAGGTTGAAGCCACTAGAGCTGGTGGTCCTATTACGATAGAATTAAATATATCTTCATCAATAGAGTTCATGTAAAGCATAATTCTTGCCTTCCAAATTGTGAACTTTGACAAGTTGCACACTGGAGGTCTAGTGCTTGCATATTCTTTGTTCTGTTACATGCTGTATATATAAATCTAGTAAAGATAAAGAATAGATCTAACTTAGGATCTTTGGTTCAAGGGTTTATCTTGTACAACCAAAAGAACCGGCTTTGATACCAATTGAAAGTTAGGGTTAGATCTGATATACTCTAGAGGGGGGATGAATAGAGTATGTATGTATATTTAAAAACTTTTCCTGAATTAAAAAGATTATACCTAAACATATATACTGTATCACAACATACCAAATTGAAATAAATGAAATCACGGAAAAGCTAAATAACACAACCACAACAAGAACAAGAAGAAGAGGGCAACCAGACAACACAAGAATTTATAGTGGTTCCCCAACCTGGGTACATCCACTCTTCTACCACCCTTGTAGGAATCCACTAAGGTTTTTGATCAGGTGACTGCCACCAATGATCTTTTGATCAGGTGCTCAAAAAACCAAACCTCAATTCTTTTGGTTAGGAGACTTGCAACCAGGAATCACTTTTGAAGGGAGTAGAGAACCCTTTTTACAGAGGGGGTGAGAGAGTGATGGTGTCTTCTCTTTCTCAAATACAACTGAGAATACTAGTGGAATTTATGTTAACAAAAAGCTCCACCTGAAATATTGAGTTTGTTCAGGGAAGAATGGAACTTTTTCTTTAGGGTGATAGGCCTTCAAGCTTTCAACTTTAACACGAAGAACTTCAGGAACTTCTTGACATATATGGTATTGTTGTCCTACTGAAAGTTCCCGAGAGTATGGCAGAAGAAGATTCTTTATTTGGATGGTTGTTCTTCTTTTTCAGAAAGATTATTCTTCTTCTGGTCTAGCAGTTATTGATTTCTTGATTGATCGATTCTCTATGTCTCAAGAATTCTGTATGTCTCTTATATTGTGTGTCTGTGTGTGTTGGAAGAAAGAGAACTTCTCGTTTTTATATTTTCCATGTGGAAGTCCTTTTGTATTTTGAAAATCTTCCTGTAATTAATGCTGACGGCCTTGGAATAATTTGGCATTGATTTATTTCCCCAACTGTCCCTTATAAAAATGGCAGACAATAATCCTGATGAAGACTGTAATTAATGCTCTTGTCTAACAGTAATATTCAGAAAATATTAGAGCATTAATTATTCAGGAATCATTGCCATATAATAAGGACAAAAGAGGAAAATGGCCAAGACTGGATTCGTCGACCTGAGTCCACAGTTCGTCGAGCTGACAATAGCTGTTCGTCGAGCTGAGATCCAAGATCGTCGACCTCTTAATACTGCTTGATAACTTTCTTCTTCTGTGCTTGAAGTTTGTCGAGCTGAGATCTAAGGTCGTCGAGCTGAGCACAGAGATTTGTCTCTGAGTTCGTCGAGCTGAGCACGACTTTTGTCGACCAGAGATAAACGAACGTAGAACTCATTTTTCTAAGTCTTGAATTCTCTAAGTCTTGAGTCTCTGACTTTGTTGAAGGCTGGTCCCTGGCATTATTGACTCTTTGGACTTGACCTAGACTCCAGGACACAACATGACCCTGGTCTATACATGTTGGGTCATATCCTAACTTAGTGAACCTAGCCCAAATCCAACTAGGGATCTAATAGACAATCAAAGTGTCCCACATCTCCTTGGAGGTTTTGTAATGTACCAAATTCTAGAATGTAGAATTATCTACGACACTCACAATTATATTTTGTGCTCTCTTGTCTAAGGTTGATAGGATTATCTCTTCCTTAATCATTTCAGAATTGCTCTTTGGAGTTTTGAGATTTTCATCAAGAACTGATATGTTCATAGGAATGAAAGAACCTTCTAGAACTATGATGTAAATTCTTGGATCAGATGCTTCCATGAAAAATCTGACCCTCTCTTTCCATACGCCATAGTTTTCTTTCCTACTGATAGGAAGTTTCATGGATCCAAGTTCCTTCTGATTTTCACTTAAACCCATTCTGGCTAATAGTTAATTGCCTTGGAGATCTACTCAGACTTTTAGGTCTTTATTTGAGTCAACCTCCCTCTGATACAACTTGAAAGATTTTGTTTATAGAGCCTAAACATTAAGAGGGGGGGGGGGTGAATTGGTTCTAATCCTTTTTAACAACTTAGGAAATTAAAAATGTTAAACATAACACAACTATCACAGCAAAAAGAATAAAAAACACAGAAAAATCACAGCACAACACACAATGGTTTATAGTGGTTCCCCAATTTATAGGTACGTCCACTCTCCCCCTTCACCAATCTAGTAGAGTATTGGATTAGGCCAAACTTCCTTCCACTATCTCAGATCCACAGATCTTATAACTCAGAACCCAACTGGTTCCTACAACTCAGACTTCTTCAAGTCCTACACCTCAGATTCTTCCCAAGAATCCTACCTCAGGCAACAGCCCTACATCAGTCTTTATCACCAGGCCTACAGCTCAGATCACCAAGATCCTATGAAAGGCACTCAACCCTACCTCAGCCTTTATAAATTTAGGCTTACAACTCAGATCTACAAAAGATCTTACAAGAAAATTGATTATTTAAAACAATAAAATCTTCACCCGGATAGAAAGAGAATGGGGTGAAACCTTCTTGATCAGTTCTTGATTGAACTGAATTCTTAAGATCCAACCTATCTTAGCTTCTTCAAAGCTTCTTAAATCAGAACAAAGTAAGGTTGATCTTCAAATGAAGTTGGAGATGATCTTCAATCCAACTTCCTTCTTGTATTCAGAATTACATCTGAATTCCTCTTGCAGACTTGTTCAGGATCTGCCTTCTTCTTACTTTACTTCTTCTGTGTTTGTCTCTTGTTCTCCCTCTGTTGTTATTCTGGTTATGATAGAATAGGTCTTTATATAGAATCCTTTCAAGGTTACCGGTTGATCCGGTTCATAACGGCCTTCTAACAACTCTGACAGATGCGACAACTTTATTACTTAAGACAGCTGTCAGGTCTTCAGTCTTGACACCTGACCCCTCCTTGAACTTCTATCGCAACAGAAAATTGTCAGGATAACACTTTAAATGTGTCAACACAAATAGACCATGTGTCAACACAAGTCTTGATGATGTCGACACAGCTCCCAATATGTCGACATAGTCATTCTTTATCTTCTCGACACAGCTTCTGTTGGATGTGTCAACACAAGTCTTGTGTGTCGACACAACTGCTTATGTTCTCAACATAGCTGGTGTTGACAGATTTCTTAAGTGTGTGTCAATACAAGTCCTGTGTGTCGACACAAGTCCTCTGTGACGACACAAGTCTTCTAGTCTCAACATAGCTGGTGTTGACAGATTTCTTGAGTGTGTGTCGACACAAGTCCCAAGTGTCGACAAAACTGTCGCTGATAGAATTTCTGTGTGTCGACACAAGTCCTGTGTGTCGTCACAATCTTGCTTCTGGTGTCGACACATTTCACTCACAAGTGTCGACACTTGTACTTAGAAAATTTTCCTGCATTTCTTTAACCTACACATTGAAACTCAACATCCCATCAAATACATATTGGTGTTTATCATTGAGTTAAGTGAGGCTTCTCCAAATCTTGTACATAGTTTCTATTGTACCCAACACTCAGCTATGAAAACACCCATTCCCTTTAATGTTGTTGTTGATAATGATGAACAGGATAAACCTGTTGCACAGAAGATATATAGGATAATTATTGGGTCCTTATATTATTTAATAGCCAGTAGACCAGACATTATGTTTGCCACCTGTATTTGTGCTAGGTTCCAAGTAAATCCTAAAGAATCTCACCTAATTTTAGTACAAACAATTTTGAGATATATAAAAGGTTGCCCTAATCTAGGACTCTGCTATCCTATTAAGTCAGGATTTGAATTAACTGGATTCACAGATGCTGACTATGCTGGATGCAGAGTTGACAAAAAAAGCACATCAGGAACTTGTCAGTTTCTTGGAGATAGGCTTGTATCATGGTTTTGGAAGAAGCAAACATCTATTTCTACTTCAACGGTTGAACATGAATACATAGCAGTTGGTAGTTATTCACAGATTTTGTGGATTCAAAATCAATTACTGATTATGATTATACCTTAAATAATTCAACAATATTTTGTGATAATACTAGTGCAATTTAATTTGCAAAGAATCCAGTCCTTCATAGTTGGACTAAGCATATATAAATTAGACATCACTTTATAAAAGACAATGTTGATAAAAATAAAATAAAAATAGAATTTATTTCTACTGATTTTCGAAAAGCTGATATTTTCACTGAATCTTTAGATGAAAAGAAACACATTTTCTTATTAAATCAGCTAGGAATGATTAAAGGACGGGCTTTAAATTGATTTTTGGTCTAAGAACAACGAACTGTACACCTTTCATCAAACGGAGCTCGACGAACAGTGAAATTTTTGTGGAACGTTTGTCGAATGGAGATCCACGAACTTTCTTTATGAAACTTTCATCGAACGGAGGTCGACGAATTTATTTCAGAGAACCATTCATCGAACAAAGCTCGACGAATTATTTTCCTTTCGTCTAACGGAGATCGACGAATTATATTTCTTTTGGAACACCCTATTACTTATTTGTGTCAGGATCACTATGTCTGTTAGGAATGTTGCATGACCTAGTTGTTTAGAGTAAAGGTCAATTAGTTTCAAGGTTTAGGACTTAGGTTTGAACTTTTTCTCAAGATCTCCAAGCTCTGATGAGAAGCCAGAATTCTAGTAAGGATATACATGTAGTCGAACCCAGCTCGACGATAGTCGAACTCAGCTCAACGAGGTCGTCAAATACAGTTCGACGATCTCTGAGCTCAGGTCGACTATCTCAAAACTCCGTTCATCGATCTATGTCCAAGACCATTTTCAATATCTCTGAGCCAGTTCAATGATAGTTGAGCTCAGATTGACGATAACTGTTTGAGGTCGACGTTTCTGGGAATTCTATTACTTTGTTAAGGCTTTCAAATGATTTCAAATCAGAGCATTTAATCATGAAGATTTGTAGCCGTTTTATCACATCTGGAGAAAGTTTCAAGGGAAGAAATAAGGAATATATTTATTCTCTTTAATTCATTCCTTCCAGAGATAGTTGACAGATAAGAGATTTCCTTTTTGACTTTTCTAACAGCTCTAAGGACGATTGCAGCATTGGATTTTAGACAAGAAGAGAATATATATTATTATTGGTCTGATCAATAACAATACACAGACAGAGAAATAAAAGAAGTTTTTTTTGTGATCAGCAATCAAGTTTTGGTCTTCATTCTTCATTCTCCAGATTCACATTATTCAGCTCTTGCTGAATCATCCTTTGTTGGAGCCATCTCTTTTGAAGACCTATCAACCTTGCAAAGCTTTTCTTCCTGATCCTTTACTAATCTAAGGGGGAGCTTTGACAACATCATCAACTTGTGCTTCTCTTCGATAGTTGATAGAGAAGACAACTCATTTATTTTTCTTTACTGTAAAAGGCATTTTGAACTCCCTTCAAAAGTTTCTGTTTTGGTTCCTAAGACCTGATCAAAACTCAGTGGTGGCAAGACACCTAATCAAAAAATCTGGTTTGGTTTTTGAGCACCTTATCAAAAGCTCATTGGTGCCAGGACACCTGGTCAACTCATCCTGTAGTGGATTCCTACCAAGGGTGGTAGAAGAGTGGATGTACCCAGGTTTTGGGGAACCACTATAGATCCTTGTGTCCTCTAATTGTTCTTTTTTCTCTTTGTTGTGTGCTGTGAATTTGTGTTTGTGTTACTTTATTTAGAAACTCCTTTTTAAATCACACTACACTAAGTTAATCATAAGTCTTCCACTGCCAAATTATTCTTAGTTGTAAAATTATTTTAATACACTCTATTCACCCCCCCCCCCTCTAGAGTGAAGGGTTGATCTTACTCTCACTTTCAATTTCTATTATGAAATTTTCGTCGAACAGAGTTCGAGGTTTTGCTTTTCGTCGGATAGATTTCTCCTTTTTGACTTTTGAAAACTTATAATTAGGTTTTCATCGAACTCTATCCCGCTTATTTCCCATTTCCCGTGCACTTGATCTCTCTATTTTGTAGAAAAATGGCAATTTCTTAGGCGACTCTCTGTGATGAAATTTGATGCTGGATTCATCATCGATATGGACTCGTTCTGCCACTCAGATCAAATTTTCCAAGATATTTTGAAACTGTTTGAGGCTCAACAACTGCAAAATTTTATGTCTACCAGGATCAAACTCCCAGTCACAGAGATAAAAGAATGGGTTCATACTGTAAGGTTTCCTGATCAAACAACCATTATTTATTCTATCTCTGTCAATCAGGTTCCTCTAACACCAGAAATTTTATCTGAAGTCTTCAGTTTTGTTAATGGTGAAGATGATATAAAGATATCTAGTACTAAATTTGATGAAATGCTAGATCGATTGGGTCACTCCCAGGGAAACCTTAATCACCTTCTGAAAAAGAATTTTTCCATTGAATACAAATTCTTAGACGATGTTGTTGGTAAAGTTTTATTGGGCAAGCATTCAACCAATGATTATGTAACAAGGCATCAATTTATTTTGATGTGTGCCTTGGTTATTCAGAAATTAGTAAACTGGGGGACAATTCTTTTTGACTATATTAAGAAGAAGATCACCAGTAAATCTGGAGGTTATGGGAGGATTCTAGGCATTTTCTTATAAGCAAAGTGTCCAGAACTTTTGGTCTCTTAGACCTTTTTTATTAATGATTCTAAGAGGCTAACCTATGCCCTCTTTGGAAGATGGGAGAGGGTGATCCTTAAGCTCTCCAGGGATACCTCTTCTAGGATTACTTCTGAAAGCACAAGGGATGTTCCATCCACTCTCCCAACCCCAGTAGACGTTTCTTCTCCTCATGATTCCTCTCCTCTATCATCTCCACACCATTCCCCTAGTCGAACAGAAGGGCAAACTCAGAGTTTGACGAACTCAGAGTTCTAACTCAGAGTTTAGCTCAACGAACTCTTGGCTCCGTTCGACGAACGCTATTCATATCTTAGTAGCTCAGCTCGACGAAATCCAGGCTTAGCTCGACAAACTCCAGGCTTAGCTCGACAAGCTCCAGGATCACCTCTAACTCATATATATCCACCACACTCACCTGTCCAGGAAATTATTCCAGATGAAATTCCCTCTGTCATCCCACCTTCATCTATTCCTCAAGCATTCACTCTATGTTCCAACTATGCTTATTATTTCATCCCATCTTCTTCCATTCCATCTTCTGCATCTACTCAGGTTCCACCTGAGTTTATGTATGTTGATTTCTCTTCCATTGATTCCAACATTCATGAATTCATCACTCCAACCCTCAAGAAGCTAATAGATGAAGCCTTGGCTCTACTTATTGCTTCTATCTCACATCATTCTTCCTAGCTAGAATCTTCCCAAACTGTCCCTTCTTTTAGGGGCCTAGATTCAGGTCTCCTAGGATTTAGGTAGGGGGAGATGCTTCATAAAGAAGTTTAAGTTGCAGAAGTAGTCTCTGCCAGAGTAGTAGTAGCAGCAGTCTTTAATGTTATTCAGGATACAGAAATGATCGGTCAGTTGAAGAAGCATAAGTAGCAGAACCAGAAGTTATTACTGATGGTGATGTGTTTATCCATCCCACAGTCAATTTGCATTCTCTATTTTAAGTTTTTAATTTTCTGCCTAGTTATCTTCCTGCTTTACCAGTTTTTGTAGAAGATCTCTCAAGAGCAATAGTTTGCTATTCTGCTCCCATTGATGCTTCAGTTTAAGAAGAGATTTAATCTAGTTTAAGAACTATTTCTACTAGTTCAATTTCAGCCTCTCAGCCTCTAATAACTAATATAATGGATCAGGCTTGTTCCCCTCCCACTTTTACATGGGATGAAACTCCAATGCCCAACTTTGATGAACTTCTTAATGAAGATATGGAGCATGAAGAAGACATTGTAACTATACAGCCAAAGGCTCCGTCTATTAATCAGACTAATTTACTTAAACAGATGGATAGTTTATATGATCAAACAGAGGAAGACTCTGATGATAACTCAGAGTCTGATGAGTCAGAAGACTCAAGCTCTAAGAAAAGAAAATTAAATAAGAAGGCTCCAGCTAAGGTTGCTCCTCAACCTTCCTTAACTGTAGATATTCCATACTACATTCTGCATGGAATTCCTCTAACTCCAGACCTTCCAAACTAGATGAGGCACTCCAAGAATGAACAGAAGAACAGAAAGAAGATGAGGAGATATTCTTCACCTCCAAGGTATAGGAGAGGACCTCCTCCTCCTCCAGTAGCAGGGTCTTCTGGTAATATTTCTTCTTCACAAAAGCGTACTTCTCATCATTATTCAAGATCTTCTCAAGATAGACAGGATAGACCACCAAGGTCAGATTCTCACAGCAGTCAACAACATCAATCAAGCCAAGAGAGGACTCCTTCACAAGTATATGATCCAGAGATGGATCCATATTTCAGAATGACACGATTTAAAGAGATGGTTGCTCTTTCACATATTAAGAAAGCTAGAGTAGAAGGAAATGACACTTCACAGTTCACCACCATGTCCTCATATAGGCAAAAGGTGCCTGACAAATATTCAAAGAAGAGCTTGTTCAATGTGGACAAGTACATGAGTCTGCATCCGGAAGCAGTAGTTTTCAGAGCCACCTCTCTAAAGATGAGCCATATGGAAGCTGAAGATCCAAATAGAAAGCTAGTCTTCACCAAACCATCTTCAGATTCTCCCTCTGAAGCTCCTAAGAAAGATTTTGATTTCTTATTTCATGTTTTCAAACTGTGTCATTGTTTTTGAACTCTCAAAGCACTTTCTATATATCTGCTGAAAGTTTTATTTCTACTATATATTTTGTGTTTTGTGTTTTTCAACTTTAGATAGTATCCTCACCCAAATAGGGGGAGATTGTTGGAACCATATTACTAATTTGGGCTAGGATAACTATCATTTGTTTAGGATGATTAGTTTGACATAATATGTATACTCTAGGGTCATTGGTTTATTTCCAGGGTTGCTCCTTTAGAAGATTTCAAGAGAAATGCAGTCCAACTAATGCAGGATTCTGTTCGACAAAAGATTTGCTCTGTTTGACAAACGCTGAGCTCAGTTTGACGAACTCAGAGTTCTAACTCAGATTTTAGCTCGACAAACTCTTGACTCTGTTCGACGAACGCTGTTCATATCTCAGTAGCTCATCTCGATGAACTGTAGGCTCAGCTCGACCTTCTCTAGGCTCAGCTCGACGAACTCTAGGCTCAGCTCGACGATCTCCAGGCTCAGTTTGACTAATACTTTGCAGTGTTCATGCAGTGTAATTTATTGAAGGCAGAATGATTTTAAATTGCTTAATTTCAGTCATTTACACTCTGGTATTTAAGGCTAAATATTCTTAATGAATATAGCCGTTTCTGGCAGCATTAAATATGGATTTATCATAGAGTCATTAATCTAATTAATCTCTAGGGAAGTTATAATTCTCAGAGATTCTTCAGGCATTTCAGAATGGCTTTAATTCAAATATTTGAATTCTCCTCAGGCATTTTATATATTCTTTCAAAAGATTGTTTCTAAAGGTGTTAATCAACTAATCAACAGATCAATATAGATCAACACATATTCATCGGACTTTTTTCTTCAGTATCTGCAAGTGCAAAGTCTTCATCAGTCAAATACAAGAAGGCCTACACCCTAAAGAAAAGCCTCCCCTCCTGATCTCAAATCTCTACTCTAATCAGGGGGAGCTTTTTGCTTAATCATCCACTAAGTCTTCTCAGCGACTCTTGAAAGAGAAGACAACATCAACTTTTGATGTAGGCTTGCACGTTTCACACCGAATAGAACTACGGTCCAATGCTATGTCACTCTTTGATCCAATCCTTACACTCACACAATCGCTCTACGCGACACCACGCAATGAAGTCTATCAATTTTATGCTAGCATACGGGTAGCCAATCCGGTTTGGATCCAACAAGGGTTATAAGGCCAATGTTCGATTGAGGTAAAAGGACCAATATTGGGTCCGACCGAGCGGTGTTGTACCAAAAGAGTCCTACAGACAAAGTACGATTCAGAATGGGTAGATCTCTCCCAACAAAAGCCAAACAAGGTTCTCCAAACCTTCTCGAATATAAAACAATAATAAAGGGAATTACAAAGCATGCAACGAAATCCACGATACCATTCAAGGTTATCTAAAACAACACCAAAGATAATCCACCACAAGACTTAATCTAAGAAATGAAATCACACGGGAGGTAGGAAGGATTCGTTACCCAATCAGAATGGGTGATTCTGATTACACTCTTCTTGGATCGTCCCTCAATGGCTCCACCGGAGTCGCGCCGGAAGGAGATGAAAATCTTGCTCGCCCTTGTCGCTTCACGCCGGTGTCGGAGATCCTCAAGGGGAAATCTTCTTGTTGGTGGTCGGGTAGGGTAGAAGATGAAAGTGGCCAAGTAGGGGGGTGATGGATAGTGGTCGGTTTTGGTGTTTGGGGGAGATGGAGAGTCGGTTCGGATGAAGTGGTGGCCGAACCTATTGGGAGGTGGGATTGAAGAGGTGCTCGGGTTTGGTGTTGGAGGAGGAAGAGGTCGGTTAAGGGGAGGTGGTGGCCGAGCCTATAGAGAGGTGGAGTGGAGAGATGGCCGGCGGCTTAGGGGAAAGAGGGGCTCGGGAAATCTGATGGTGGAGGGATGCTCAGTTTTGTGAGGGTAATAAGGAGTGTGGCCGGATTTGATGGAGGAAGAGGAGGTTGTTGGCGGCTATGGTGGAGGAAGGCCGACGGCTTGGGATGAATGGTGGTGGCCGAAACTTGCTATGGGGAGGGGAGGGCTTGGATTTGTAGATAGAATGAGGGAAGAGGAGGGAGGCCGAGCAAGTGGAGGGAAGGGGAAGAGTGGCCGACGGCCAAGAGGGAGAGGGGAAGAGGCTGGGCGGCCAAGAAGGAGGGAGAGGGAGAAATCTTCAAAGGAGGTTAGGGTTTCTTAATTTTTTATTCACTAATCCATTATGAAAACATACTTGCCTATATATAGGCTACATCAAGAGTTCGGCTATTTGCAGCCCATAATAAATAAGTGAAAACAACACATAATGAAAACACAACATGTCATAAACATTGTCATAGACATTGCAAATTAAAGAAACATAAAAATGATTTAATTAAGCTATCATTAGATTGGTTTGCGTCGCGGGAGGATCTTTTGGCGTCGCTCCACATGATCATCACGGTGCCGCAAATATTTACTTGGAGGCGGAGAGATAACTTCTGTAAGCATGCCGTCTTCATCTTCAACTTGTTGAGGGCCATCGTCTCCATCAACTTTTAGTTTACTTCTTAAATTGTCTGCAGGGTTATAACTCCCCTAAAAAGTTAACCTCTTGGTTCCTAAGTCACCTGATCAAAGACTTAATCTTCGTTTTGGGCACCTGTTCAAAAGCTTAAAGGGTTACTAGAGCTCTTTTAGAAAATAGATCTTTTGGTGGCAAGTCACCTGATCAAAAACCTGTATTGGATTCCTACCAGGGTGGTAGAAGATTGGATGTACTCAGATTTATTGGGGAACCAGTATAAATTTCCTTGTATCGTATGTGATTGCTTTACTTTCTTTATTTGTGTGATGTGATTTTTATTTCTATATATATATATATATATCACTTACTTTAAATCCGCTATAAAAAATAAATTAAAGTTTTTAATACACACTATTCACCCGCCTCTAGTGTAAATCAGATCTATCCCTAACTTTCAGAGTCATCCAGCGAGAGGCCGGGCGAGTCATCCTGAAGACCTTTCACACCCTTTTTTTCTTTTACTTGTATTTCTTTTAACCTTTTAAATTTTCAAGAAGTGGACAAGATGCCTATGTAACTTTTTGGGCTATATATAAACATTTAGTTCTTACTCTTCTTTTCTTTCTCGCCAAAAGGCTTTTATACCTACTAGTTTTTCCTTTTCGCTTACCGTCGTTCGTATGTGCTTCCGCGTAAGCCTTAGGCTCTTAGGCAGTGACCGCACGAGAGTTTGTTGAATATGTTTTGGCGAGAGGACCCTGTTGGAAGGCTATCGCTGATAGGACTTTGCCGAAAGGGTCTTGTGCCTAGGATTCTGCCGAAAGACCATCATTCGGTGCTCTCTTTTTCCCTAAATTCACCTTATGCATTTTTGGGCTTTCGCGCATGCCCTTTGCTCATAAGTGGTAACCACATCCCTTTACTAAAACGTAGACAAGTAGAGCTTTGTCGGGAGGGCCAAGCCAAATGTGTCTTGGTGAGAGCGGTATGCCGAGAGGGTGCCACCGAGATGGGTCGCGAAAGCACCCTCTACCCTACATCTTTCAAACTATAACCTTCTTTCCCTTACCCACCAGGCGAGCCTACCGACCTGCCCAGCTAATGAGAGCCTGGATAATAGGTCTACCCAGGATAGAGTGTGTCTTCGAACCCTGCAAGCTAATGGGAGCTTGTGTTGTGGGATCTTCTTCTCGAGATCCTGCAATATTTCCAAACCCTTTCCCTTACCCCAGGGTGAGCCTACAACCCTGCCCAGCTAATGAGAGCCTAGACAGCGTGTTTAACAGGGGACGAGTGTATCGTCCAGCCCTGTAAACTAATGGGAGCCAACGCAATAAGATATTCTTCTCATGGTCCTGCAATATTTCCAAACTCTTTCCCTTACCCAATAAGCGAGCCTACAGCCCTGCCCAGCTAATGAGAGCATGGACAACGGGTTTACTCGGGGCTGAGGGTGTCGTGTAGCCATGCCAGCTAATGGGAGCTTGCGCAGCAGGATCTTCTTCTCGAGGTCCTACAATATTTCCAAACCCTTTCCCTTACCCCCTAGGCGAGCCTACAACCCTACCCAGCTAATGAGAGCATGGACAACGGGTTTACTCGGGGCTGAGTGTGCCGTATAACTCTGTCAGCAAATGGGAGCCTATACAACGAGATCTTCTTCTCGGGGTCCTGTAATATTTCAAAACTCTTTCCCTTACCCCCCCACCCCCAGGCGAGCCTACAACCCTGCCATGCTAATGAGAGCCTTGACAGTAGGTCTACCTGGGGTCGAGTGTGCCATCCAGCCCTACTAGATAATAGGAGTCTGAGTAGTGGGATCTTCTTATCGGGGTCCTCCAATATTTCTAAACACATTCCCTTACCCCCACGACGAGCCTACAACCCTGCCCAGCTAATGAGAGCCTGGACGGCGGGTCTACCCGGGACCGAGTGTGCTGTCCAGCCCTGCTAGTTAATGGGAGCTTGTGCAGCGGGATCTTTTTCTTAAGGTCCTACTTTGTCACCATCGCATCCCAACCTGAAAAAACCAATCCTGCAATATAACATTTTATGATAAGATATACAATTTTACCCATCTAAGTGTAGAAACGTTTTAAGTCATCGCCACTACAGTCGTGGCCTATGGGTACCACTTCCAAATCCTAAAGGTGGTACCCTCTCGATTCTAGTGCCCTTTCCACTATATAGGGACACTCCCAGTTGGGATTAAGCTTTGCCACGGCCACCGATCTTCTGGAACCATCGACCTTCTTTAGGACCAGATCACCCTCCTTAAATTGCTTGATCCGAACATGCTTATAAAAATATTTTTTCCATACGCTACTTGATCTCCTCTTTCTTGACGGATGCCGCATCTCGAAGCTCCTATTTCATATCTAATGAGAGGAGCAACTCCCCTTCATTTTCTCCATTCTATGATTCATCTCCTCCGCTGGCCACCACGACCCGCGATGTCCGTACCTAAAACTCCACGGGCAAGACCGACTCACATCCATGGGAAAGCTTGAAGGGGTCTCCCCCGTGGCCGTGTTGGGGGTTATACGTAGAGCCCACAATACCGAGGGAAATTGTTCCACCAAACTTCCCCTTATGTTCTCTACCTTCTTCTTTAACAAATTCACGATGATTTTGTTCTCCGCCTCCACCTAACTGTTACTCCTAGGGTGGTGGATGGAGGAGAACCTGAGGTCAATCCCTAGCTGGGTGCAGAAGCTGATGAATCCTTCACTTACAACTGAGGACCATTGTCCTTGACAATGGTGTGAGGTAACCCGTGCCTACAAATGATCTCCCCCCATACAAAATTTCTGATAAATTGGGAAGTGACCTTGGCCAATGCCTTGACCTCCAGCCACTTTGAGAAGTAGTCAATCATGACTAAGAAAAATATTCTTTGCCCGCTTGTCAGGGGAAAAGTCCTTATCAAGTCCACTCCCCAGATTTTGAAAGGCAATGGCACTGTGATGCTTCAGAGCCTTTAGGCATGCAAGAGTTGGAGGGAGGCATACAGCTGGAACTTCTGGCACTTCCTTGCAAACTTTGTCGTATCCTTCTCAGGGAAAGCCAAAAGTACCCTTGCCTGACCACCCTAGCTTCCAAAGTCCTTCCTCCCGAATGGCTTCCACATTCGCCAGAGTGGAATTCCTCCAAAATCATTGGGATCGCATCTTCCGTCACACACCGTGCTAGGAGCCCTGAAAACATCTTCTGATATAACCCCCTCTCATGCATTAGGTAATGCGTCGACTTGCACCTAAAGCCCTTCATGCCTTTGGTCCCTTCTAGAAGTTTGCTTATGGTTAATAAAATTATAAAAGGATCCAACCATGAGGGTCGCCGATCCACCTCCATCAATTCTCCCTCTTCGATCGCCGGGTGAAATAGCTCGATCCGGGTTCCTCCCTGCTCCGAGTACAAACTTAGTCAACCTGTCTCCTATTACACTCTCTTTCCTTGGTACATGCTGAGTCGAGAATGTCAGGAACCCGCTAATAATCCCCTTGTCCTTGGACAAGTATTTGATGAGGGTAGGTTCCCGGGTTTCATACTTACCCTTAATCTGTAACGAGACTACCAACGAATCCTTGAACATTTCTGCAATATATACACCAAGCTCCTTGGTCAGTTGCAGCCTTGCTATGATAGCCTCATACTAAGCCTGATTGTGGGTGATCGGGAAATGAAGAACCATGACTTGCTCTATGGTGACACCCTGAGGACTTATCAACACCACCCCTCCACCAAATAATGCTTCCCTGAGGCTCTGTCAACCAATACCTTCCAATCATCCCTCGGTAGTGGCTCTTCACCCTCTACCTCGGAGACGTAGTCGTCCAAGAAATTTGCCACCACATGCGCCTTGATGGAAAGCTATGTCACAAAACTGATATCAAATTCTCTTAGATCGATGGACCACATAGCCAACCTCCCCGATTGCTCCACCCCTTAAAAGATCTTAAGCAGGGGATGATCTATCACCACCTTAATCGAATGGGCTTGAAAATATGGTCTAAGCTTTCTGGCCGAGACGATAAAAAAAAGCAAGCTTTTCCTAGATAGGATAGCGAAGCTCCGTTTTCTTTAGGATTCGTCTTACATAGTATATGGGTAACTGTTTCTTCCCTTCCTCCCTAACCAAGACAGAGCTCACGACCTCCCCCCGAGATACAGAGCTAGGTCTTCCCCCTCCTTTGGGCTTTGAAGGAGTGGTTCCTAGGAGACTTGAACCTTCTGTGCCCAGAAAGACTCTTCGCACTTTGCAATCCATTCGAACTTCTGGTTGCCTCGCAACGCTTTGAAGAAAGGTGAGCATTTTTCCCCGGCCCAGGAGAGAAACCTACTCAACCCGGCGAGCTTGCCCGTCAGGCATTGAACTTCTTTGGTGTTATAAGGCAATGCCAACTCCATGATATCCTTTCCTTGTCGGGGTTAGGTTCCACCCCTTATGGGTTCAAGAGTTGGCCAAGGAACTTTCCCCAACTTGCCCCGAAGACGCACTTCTGGGGGCTTAGCCTTATTTTGAATTTTTGCATAGTAGCAAAGGTTTCCTCCAAGTCAAGCAGATGTGAACCCACATCCCTGCTCTTTACTATGAGGTCAACAACATAGACCTCGAGATTCTTCCCCCTTTGATTTTGGAAGATCTGATCCATCATACGTTGGTAGGTTGCCCCCGCGTTCTTCAGCCCGAAGGGAATCATATTGTAGTTGAAGCATCCCTCCCTTGTGATGAAGGAAACATACTTGACATCGGGGGGATGCATTCGAATCTGATGATAACCTGAAAAAGCATCCAAGAAACCCATAATAGAAAACCAATGGTTGAATCAACTAGCACGTCGATCTGAGGCAGGGTGTAGCAATCCTTAGGGTACAATTTATTCAATAATGAAAAGTCCACACACATATGCAATTTATCATCCCCCAATTTTTACCATTACCACGTTGGAGATCCAGTTTGGATACTGGATCTTTGAGATGAAACCTACCTTGAGAAGCTTTTTGACCTCCTCGCGGATGGGCTCCTCTAGCTTGGTGGCGATGGTCCTCATCTTCTGGTGGATGGGGCGTGTCTTAGGGTCAGGTTCAGGTGGTGACATGCCACATTTGCATCAATGCCTGGAATGTCTGCTGCGCTCCAGGAAAAGATGTCAACGTTCTTCTGGATGCACGCTCGCATCCTCTCATGGTCTTCGGGGCCCAATCCATTGCTGATCTTCACCCTTTGCGTCTAGCCTGCCATAGTGAAGACTTCCATCTCCATGACCTCCTCGGCTGGCTCCAGCCACGACTGCTCTCCGCTGATCCTCAGCCCCTCCCCCTGACCAAACTCTTCCTCCCTCCCTGCTTCCTTAACCTCCATCGCCTCCACAAAGCTCTCATGTGGCTCCAACTCCCCGACTCTTGGGGCATCCTCCCCAACTTCTCATTTTCCTCGCTCCTCCTCTATGGCCTCCTCTCCGACCATCATCTCCTTTAACTGGCCCCCAAGCGACTCTATCCCAACGTCCCCTAGAGCTCGTTCACTGCTCCTTTTTCCTGCTCCCTCTCCACTATCTCCTTGTCCGCCTTTCCTTGACTCACTTCCTATTCTATATCAACCTCCAACTGCGTTGCCATCTCCCTCTCTAACTCTTCTGCCTCCGCTATCCAGAAAATAGTGTTGACAACAGTCGCATAACACCGCCTTGCCACCTTCGAGTCCCCCCTGATCCGAACCTGCACTCCTCCACTATTGAACTTGAGTCATTAATGGAAGGAGGGGACACAATAAAAGGAGCTGATGAGGGGATGCCCAAAGATCACATTGTAAAGGCTCGGGGTGTCAAATATGATGAAGTGACAGTTCCTTGATACCCCTAACTTCACATGCATCCCCACCCCTCCTTCTACCTCCTTTCTCTCCCTTAAGAACCCAAATGACAGCCCATCCGAGGATAGAACCCTCTTGGACTCTACCTTCATTTTGTCAAATTCCTTTTTGAAGATCACGTTCACCGAGCTCCCATCGTCCACCAGAATCCTGGAGACCGTGATGTTTTCTACCGCCGAATGGATCACCAACGTGTCACAGAATGGGTCTTCGTAGTCGGTCATGTCTGCCAATGAGAAAGTGATTTTTTCCTCTAGGTAGGGGGATTTTGGAAGGTTGAGGCAACCCCCCTCTTGAACATAGTCTAGAGTCTCCCCTTACAGGTGCCCTCAATCCCTATCTCCCCTATGGATCACCTCGATCCCCCTTGGGCCCCCACATATGCCCATTCCTAACACCTATCCTCTCCTTCTCCTGGCTAAACTTCATCTATCCTTACTTGAGGATCCTATCCCCCCGGCCCCCTGGCCTCCCTCATCTCCAAAAAATCCGGGAAGGTGGTCATCGCGTGACCTTCCTCCTGATGGAAGTCACAGAAAGGCAACAACACCCTACCCTCTCTCCTCCTTCCTCCTTCTTTGGCTCTCCCTCCCCTGCCTCTTCTCCTACCGATCACCATTGCTTCTCGCTGGTCCAAAAGAGGGGGTTGCCCCTGCCTCCATGCTGGGGGTTTGAACCGTCCCGGACCCCTGAAGTTTTCTCCGCCCTGGAAACCTCCCCCATGACCTTGGGGGCGACCTTCTTGGGGCCTCAACCCAACCAGTTGTTGGGCTTTGGGTGCCCCCACCATGATATTTTCCCTTATTCCCATGCCCCCTAGACACTTCCCTTCTCATCTCTTCTCTCTGTCTCATCGCAACTGGCTACTTCACATCTTCCTCCGCCCACTTGGCCAACTTCCTGGCAAAAGCGGGGTTATCCCTCTCAATGTCAATCTTCTTCACCGCCCTCTCCATCAGCTCCCCGAAAGAGAGGGGGACTCTTTGCAACTCTATATCGAAGAATTTCGGCCTCAGCCCCATGGTGAAGGCGAGCATCAACATGTACCTTGGGACCTATTAGAATAGGAGAATTTCCTCTAGGAAGCATTCTACGTAATGACCCAACATCTCCTCCAGCCTTTGCTTGACGGCGAACAGGCACCCCGTCTCCTTCTTCCACTTCTTTGACCTAGAAAACCTCAAAAGGAACCCCCAGCTCAAATCTTCAAAACAGTAGATGGATCTCGTGGGCAACTAGTGGAACCATTCCCTAGCTTTCTCCTTCAGAGTTATGGCAAAAAGCCGACACGTAAAGGCATCAGACATCTGCCTTATGGAAACGATGTCCACGAACCACTATAGGTGTTGTACAAGGTCATCCTTTCCCATATAGTAAGATAATTCGGGCTCTCGGAACCCGTCTGGAACTGGGTCTGAGATGATCAGCTCGCTGAATTTTCTCCTGCTCACTTCCTGTAGAGAGGGCACATCTCGCGGCCTCGACTCGCTGGCCCTGTCGGTGCTAGCTTGCCTGAGGAAGAGCTCCCTCCCTGCGATATTCCTCTCGCCAACTTCCGTCGGAACCACCTTCCCAGCACACTGTCTGGGAGCATTCTCGACCAACAAAGGGGCCACCATCACTATATCCGGAGGCGTCGCCTACTCACCCCTCGTCGAGAAGGGCAAATGGATAGTTTGCAGGACCACTCTCCTGAAATCATCCAACATCCCCATCGTCACTCCACTCGACTGGGGTGGAGAACTTTTTGAACCTGCTCTGTAATCCTCTCCTCTAGCCATGAGACTTAGCTCGATATTTTCTTATATCAGCTACCTTCCAAGCTCATCGCACCATGAACTGTTGAAGCCAAAAATTGACCGTAACGAATGTTTGAAATCTAGGGGGTAGCCGACACCTACTGCTCTGAAATTCATATCCTTGACTAGATGCTAGGAACTTGAGAACAAACCCAAGGTGTCAATTGGGAGGTCCTGATAATACGTTTTGTAGCCTAAACTATTATCGTATTTTCTATTTTATATTGTACAAATCATGTCTATTATTAGTTTATTTTTATCATTTTTATGTAAATATTATTGCAACTAACATTTTCTTGTCCTTTTGTAGGTTTTCAGAAAATTGTTCAAAAATGACCTAACACGCCCCCTGTCACGCCCTCCCTGGGCGTGACCTAGGGCATGTCACCCGATCCCGAGGACTCCTGCTGGAAGGGACAGAAAAACGAACAAAACCACTGTCACGCCCCCCTGACACGCCCTCCCTGGGCATATCACCAGACGTGACCATGGGCGTGTCGCCCTCTACCGTAAAGCCTGCCGCCGCATTAAATATTGTTTCTCCACAGCACGCAAATAGTACTGTCACGCCCCAGGTCACGCCCGTGACCTGGGGCGTGACATCAACTTTTCCGACGATTGACGGATTTTCGACCAATGATTTCGACGCAACATGAGTGTCACGCCCCCCCTACACGGGCGTGACCTAGGGCGTGTCAACCGACGTACCAAAGCAATCATCCCTCCCGCCAGAATCCAGAGCCCGAGATCAACATAGTATTGTCACGCCCCATGACACGCCCCCCCTAGGGCGTGTCGGAGGGCGTGAC
The DNA here is from genome assembly GCA_039513925.1 of Platanthera zijinensis. Classification (NCBI taxonomy): domain Eukaryota; kingdom Viridiplantae; phylum Streptophyta; class Magnoliopsida; order Asparagales; family Orchidaceae; genus Platanthera; species Platanthera zijinensis. Next base: position 205,581,783 of record CM077082.1, on the reverse strand, counting down.
CAACCCGAGATTTTTTCTATAAATTCAGATCCCCCCCTTCCATTTCAGCAAACTTTGGTTGAGAGGGGGAGGTGCTGCCCCTTTGGTTCTTGATTTTTTTATGCTTTTCTCTCTCTCTCTCTCTCTCTCTCTCTCTCTCTCTCTCTCTCTCTTCCTTTGTAAGTTTTGCTTAATCATGGTTTAATATTTAGTTGCCTTAGCTTTCCTTGTAATCTTTAGTGTTGCTTAGTGCTAATTGTAGGGCTAGAATAGGATTTCATTTTCATGCACTTGTAATTTCTTTTTCAATAGTGTAACTTGCCCCTTTTCATTAATAAAAGTGTTCTTGTTTAGCTTGTCTTTTTTTTATGCTTGTTGGGATTTGTCTCCACAATACCTCAGATTTGTAGGAGGTCAGACCTTGAACTAAGATGAATTAAGGTGTATTTGATATTGTGTTTAAGTTGTATGTGTGCAGGTTTTTATTGCCAAGTGTAGACCAATGTCACTCTATAATGGGTCACCAAACACAAGACCATACAATGTAATCCCTCATTGTGTGATCCAAAGTGTTGGCCCATGTATAGCCTCTCTATTGGGATACACTTCCTACATGCACTTGGATTGGTGGACTGAAGTATTGAAGTTTATTTTTTCAGAAGAATTTTTCTAAGTCCACATACTCGAGTAGCTTCCTTCATATACTCGAGTAAGTGACTTAGTACTCGAGTAAATCCTTAGACATACTCAAGAAGACTCTGTATACTCATGTAGATAAGCTTACTCGAGTAAGATAGTTAGTCACTCGAGTAGGTCATATTTTATACTCGAGTAGATCCTTCTGTTCTTAGATCCGAAATTTTCTCTAAGTCCACATACTCGAGTACCTCGTTTGTACACTCGAGTAAGTGAGTCTGTACTCGAGTAAGATGGATTACATACTCGAGTAGACTGTATTGTACTCGAGTAGGTGATAACTTGTACTAGAGTAGTTGGTTAGTTACTCGAGTAAGAGTTCTGTTGATACTCGAGTAGATCTGCACTTTTCATCTCAGAAAGTTTCTAAGTCTACCTACTCGAGTAGTTCCCTATATACTCGAGTAAGTGACTCTGTACTCGAGTAGTAGTTTTTCATACTCAAGTAGCTTAGTGATTACCCGAGTAATCTTCCCCAGATACTCGAGTAGTTCACTTTCCCCTCACTCGAGTATCTCCAACTCTTCTACTCGAGTAGTTCTTCCTATTTTATCTGAGAAATTTTCTCTAAGTGTTTTTACTCGAGTATATACTCTCATACTCGAGTAGTTCTAAAATCACTCGAGTGTTGATCTCTGAATCACTCGAGTAGCTTCTCTTCTTATACTCGAGTATGCTCCTCCTATCCACTCGAGTATATAACATTTTATACTCTAGTATGTCTCTTCTCTGTCTCGAGTATATCTGTTCAAATATTCCTGAAATTCTCCAAGTACAATTTCGCTGTGTATTTCGAATTATTCATTTCTGATTGATCCACGTGTCATCCCTAATTAAATTTCTGACCGTTGGAGTCCACCTATAAATAGGCCCTTTCAGATTTGAATAATAACAAGTCTTATAGAGATTATTATTTTAAGAAAGAGAAAAGTTCTCGTGAACCCTAATTTTTCACGCCGCCGCCATTGCCGCTCACGGAAGAAGGTCTGGATTGACGATCTCCGATCGCTGCTTTCAACTCTGTTTCTCCAGCGATCCAGACGAAAGATAATCACTCGATCTCGCCGAGCCTCAAAGATTTCTGATCTATTTTCTCGATTGAGGTGATTCCGTTTTTCAGATCTGTGGATCTCTCTCAAGTCATCTTCAACATATTCTGATCAAGGCAAAGTTCTCAAGGAAGAAGACTATCAAAGATCCAGATCTGTGCAATATATTGTTTGTATTTTCTTTTCAAACAAATTTCTTTGTAGGAGTTTTACTCCGAGTTTTGTAGGAAGGCTTTATCTTCCGAGTGTAGATCCGGTTTGGATCGAGTTTTGTAGGAACGTGGTTCCGAGGTGTAGGATTGTTTTCAATCCGAGATAGTGGAGTAGCCGAGTCTAGTGGTTTGCTAGATCGGTGAGGAAAGTGGACGTACCCAAGATTGGGGAACCACTCTAAATCTCTTGTCGTCTGTGTGATTGCTTTATCTGTGCTGTGTTAATTTTTATTCCGCATTTGACACGCATTTCACCTATTCACCCCCCTCTAGGTGATTTAGGTAGACAACTTAGTTCTCTCAATGCTCTACTACTCATTCCCCCTCCTCAATTCCATAATGATTAACTAATCCTCCTTGTACTCGATATTGATGATCCGAGGTTCGAGCGATTAAGTTATGATGTTTTGATTAATCTTTTCTTTTTAGGTTAGGGCCTTGAATTACTCTTGCTTAATCATGGGTTGGAGGTATATTATCGATATATACTCTCCACCTTTGCTTTCATTGTGGGCTAGCCGAGAGGCCGATAGAATGAAGTGAGCATTCAAGAGTAAAGGGAGTTATACGCACCCCTCGAGAGAGGCAGACGTCCAAATCTCCCGGATTGGAGTAAAATCCAATAGTGGGGTTCATCGCGTAAAGCGAGTTTTAGGCCTCCGATTTAGACGAGAGTCGGTCGGACCTTCCTAAACTCAGTTGGACACGACTTCAAGAGAAGCGTGTTAACCTCCACGGTCAAGGACCTTTATCCTATTAAGTGTAGATTTTTAGCGCATTTTCTTAATCGTCTTTAGCCGAGGTGATTCTTGATCGAGTGCATTTCCATTTTATATTTTCAACCTTTCGTAGTAATCGATTTCCTTATGCTCTTTACTTAATTGCGGTAGTTATCTTTCTAGTTTAGCTTTACTTCCTTCCTTGCAAAAACCTTAGTTTTTCCGTCGATAAGATAATAGTTTTCGTGTGAGTAAGCATACTCAACAGTTCCCGGATTTCAATACGACACTTGTGTCCCCTAGCTACAATTCGATAGGTATACTTGCCTCATTGGGTTGATAGTTCGGTTGCGTTTATTTTCTTCGAACCCTAGCGCGCAACAAGTTTTTGGCGCCGTTGTCGGGGACCCAACTTTCGTTGATATACTGAAAACAAGAACCTATTAATTGTATCTCTTCTCTTTCTCATCCTCTTTCTTTGACATTTTAAAAATCAAAAAAAAATTTTATCACCGCTCTTAATAGTAACCAACTTCACAATTTTTCTACGCCACCTAATTCTCTCGAAAAGGGCAAAGGTCTTTAAGCGCCACTATCTTGTCTAGTACCTTACAAACCCTTCACGGGGTAGTCCTTGGGAAGTTCGGGAGTTAATCTATAAAAAATCTATTTCAAAAAGAAAAAAAAATAAATTTATAATCTAGTTTTTTTTCTAGTTTATCCTTTTTCTCTTTCTTTTCTTCTTTTCTGTTCTTTTAGTGCATGACCCGCGGGAGTCCGTCGGTTATTTTGGACTTGGACTCTGAGTCATTTGCTACTTTAAGAATGGAAGAACCCAATGTAGATGAGGCCGTGCAAAGGACTATGTCCTATTATGCACGACCGAACCTCGAGGGAACAGAATCTAGTATAGTCCGCCCTGCTATAGCAAATAATAACTTCGAATTAAAGCCTAGCATAACTCAAATGGTGCAGCAATATGTGCAATTTGACGGACTTCAAGATGAAGATCCGAACGCACATATAGCTAGCTTTCTTGAAATTTGCGACACCTTCAAGATAAATGGTGTCACAAATGATGCGATCAGGCTAAGACTCTTCCCCTTCTCTCTAAGAAATAAAGCTAAGCAGTGGCTGAACACACTTCCTAAAAATAGCATAACCACTTGGAATGAATTAACTGAAAAATTTTTGGCGAAGTATTTTCCGCCAGCTAAAACTGCAAAACTTAGGAACGATATCTCTGCCTTTGGACAAATAGACTCTGAAACCCTATATGAAACCTGGGAGAGATTTACAGAATTATTAAGACGATGCCCACATCACGCGCTGCCTGTATGGTTACAAGTGCAGACGTTTTATAACGGGTTAAATCAAAGCACGAAGCAAATGATAGACGCAACTTCTGGCGGTACTTTAAATCATAAGACCCCGGAAGCAGCTCTTGAGCTTTTTGAGGACATGGCCATGAACACTTATCAGTGGAATGTGCCTAGGTCCCGCCCAAATAAGCCTGCAGGTATCTTTGAAGTGGACAACGTCTCCCAGCTCGCTCTGTAAGTAGAAATCCTAAGCAAAAAGATAACAGAGATGACTGCTGCCTTCGCCCCTCAGGTATGGGAATCTGCAACCCCTACTCCACAACATTTAGATTATGTTAATAATATGCTTAGAACTGCTTTTAATAATTTTTCTGCTGCGAATTTTCATCCTTCTGGTTTTAATTTTCCGAATAGCTATAACCCTGCTTTAAGAAATCATCCGAATTTTTCGTGGAGTAATCCATCAAATGCTATGCGCCCGCCACCAAAAAACAATTTTTCTGTACCACCACCACCACCACCTCTTCAATATTATCAAAAACTTCCAAGCTTGGATGAATTACTTTCTAAATATATCACCACGAATGACGCTACTATAAGAACTTTAACCGGAAGCGTAAAAAGTCTAGAAAATCAGGTAGGACAGCTCGCGAAAATAATTTCTGAGCGACCCGCGAGGTCTCTTCCTTCCAATACCGAACCCAACCTGAGAGAGCAAGCGAAAGCTATAACTCTTCGGAGTGGGAAGCAAGTCTCCAGTATGGTAAGTGAAGAGCCTGAGGCATGCTCCGCTCCCGCCTCTAAAAATCAAAGCTCCGCTCCCATTTTAAAAATTCCACCCTCTGCTGATGAAGTTATCACCCCTATTTTAGAAAATAATCTCACTCCACCACCCATCTTCAAAAATAATTCAACTCCTCCATACCCCTCCAAACTTAATAGACAACGTCAAGATGATCAGTACTCCCGCTTCATAGAGATCTTTAAGCAAATCCACATTAATCTTCCCTTCCATGAGGCTATTTCGCAGATGCCGAAATATGCCAAGTATCTTAAAGACCTCCTCACCAACAAGAAGAAGTTAGAGAATCTTTCGCACGTCACGCTAAACGCCGAGTGATCTGCTGTTTTAACAAACGGTTTGCCGAAGAAAATCAGTGACCCGGGTAGTTTCTCTATCCCGTGTGTCTTCGGTGATCTTTTTGTTAAACACGCGTTAGCCGACTTAGGCGCGAGTATAGACCTGATGCCCTTTTCGTTGTTTAAAAAGTTAGGGATTGGTAGCCTTAACCCCACGCTTATGAGTATCCAGCTAGCCGATAGATCCGTCAAGTACCCGTTAGGAATAGTGGAGGACGTTCTAGTGAAAGTCGACAAGTTCATCTTCCCGGTGGACTTTGTCAGTTTGGACATTGAAGAAGACGTCGAGGTTCCCCAGATCCTTGGCCGACCCTTCCTTGCCACCTCCCGAGCCATCATTGACGTAAGCAATGGTAAGCTCTTTCTTCGAGTAGGTGACGACGAAGTCACATTTAATATCACACCTTCGATGAAGAACACCTTAGCAAACAATGACTCCTGCTTTTTCGTAGACGCCGTGAGTGATGATTCTTCCTACTGCCTCTCCGACTTCGAAAAAGAATTTTCTGCTTTTTATTCCCCTTCTCTTACAACTGAATCGCTGCAAGGAAGTGATGAATCTTCTGATTGTCTTTCTGAGTTTGAAAAAGAATTTTCTGATTTTTGTTCTTCCTCTGAATCGCTGCAAGAAGCTTTCTTGGCTGCTAGCCCCACCCCTTATTACATTCCTTATAAAAAAGTTTATGAAGATATTATTTTTGAAAAAGAAAGAATCTCTAAATCCTCTTATGAAGAACCCCCTACCCTAGAACTTAAAGAACTTCCTGAACACCTTAAGTATGCTTTCTTAGAAAATGATTCCAAGTTACCAGTTATCGTTTCGGCCTACCTCACGGATACACAAAACGATAAAATTCTTCTAGTTCTACGTAAGCATCGCCGGGCTATTGCTTGGCAAATTTCTGATATCAAGGGTATAAGCCCATCTTTCTGTACCCATAAAATTTTAATGGAAGATAATTCGCGTAACTCTATTCAACCTCAGCGCCGTATAAACCCGAATATGAAAGAAGTAGTTAAGGGCGAGGTTATGAAATTATTAGACGCAGGAATTATCTACCCTATATCGGACAGTAAGTGGGTTACCCCCGTTCAGGTAGTTCCAAAGAAGGGAGTGATAACCGTAGTTAGTAATGAGAGTAATGAATTAATCCCGACACGGACGGTTACGGGTTGGCGTATGTGTATAGATTACCGTAAGTTAAATGACGCCACCCGCAAGGGCCATTTTCCTTTACCGTTTATCGACCAGATTCTAGAACGATTATCCGGCCATAGCTTTTATTGTTTTCTCGATGGCCTCTCGGGGTACTTTCAAAATACCCATCTCTCCCGAGGACCAAGAGAAAACTACGTTTACTTGTCCCTTCGGCACCTTCGCTTACCGAAGAATGCCGTTTGGATTGTGCAATGCGCCAGCTACATTCCAGCGATGTATGCTCGCAATATTTGACAAGTACGTAGAAAGCATTATGGAGGTATTTATGGACGATTTCTCCGTGTTCGGCGATTCCTTCGATAGATGTTTAGAAAACCTCGAAAAAGTTTTAGAACGATGCGAAGAAACTAACCTTGCCCTAAATTGGTAAAAATGTCATTTTATGGTGAGGGAAGGGTTAGTTTTGGGTCATAAAATTTCTGCTAAAGGTATTGAGGTAGACGTTGCCAAGATAGAAGTTATTGAGAAGTTGCCGCAGCCTAAAAACATAAAAGCTATAAGAAGTTTCCTAGGCCACGCTGGCTTTTATCGTAGTTTTATAAAGTACTTCTCCAAAATCACAAAGCCCCTCACCCATCTCTTAGAAAAAGACGCTCCATTCATTTTTGATGACTCTTGCCTTTCTGCCTTCGAATTAATTAAAGAAAAGTTAATTAACGCACCGATTATGATAGCTCCGGTGTGGGACCTTCCTTTCGAGATTATGTGCGATGCGAGTAGTTTTGCGATGGGAGCCGTATTAGGTCAACGCATATCTAAAAACTTCCACCCCATCTATTACGCTAGTAAAACCCTCACATCTGCACAAGAAAATTACACCACAACCGAGAAGGAGCACTTAGCTGTAGAATTCGCATTTGATAAATTCCGCCCTTATATTACACTTTCAAAAATCATTGTTTTTACGGACCACTCGGCCCTCAAGTACCTTCTTGCCAAAATGGATGCCAAACCTCGCTTGATTCGCTGGGTCTTACTCCTCCAGGAGTTTGACTTAGAGATCCGTGATAAGCGAGGAGCCGAGAACTTGGTCGTCGACCATCTATCCAGATTAGATAACTCCTTTATAGAAAAATTAAATGAAAAATCTTTTAATGATTATTTTCCTGATGAGAAGCTGCTTTTAGTTAACACATCTACTTCTCCTTGGTTCGCGCACATCGCCAACTATCTAGTGGCCCGGGTGCTCCCAAAAGAGTTCTCCTCTCAGCAAAAGAAGAAATTCTTTTCTGAGCTGAAGAACTACTTTTTGGAAGACCCGCATCTTTTCAGAATTTGTGCGGATCAAGTGATAAGGAGATGTGTTTCTTATGATGAAGGAATTGATATTCTAAAACATTTGTATTAAGGTCCGACAGGTGGGCACTATCATGCTGCTCACACCGCTCACAAGGTGCTTTGCGCGAGTTTTTACTAGCCTAGCCTGTTTAAAGACACGCAAGCCTTTATGAGCAGGTGTGATAGTTGACAACGGTCGGGCAACATTTCTAATAAAAATGAAATGCCGCAAAATTATTTCTTAGAGTGCAAAATTTTCGACCTCTGGGGAATTGATTTTATTGGCCCCCTTCCTTCTAGCTTCGGGAACAAATATATTTTAATTACTGTTGATTATGTTTCACGATGGACTGAGGCCCAAGCTCTTCCTACGAACGACTCCCGAGTTGTAGTCACATTTTTTAAAAAAATTATTTTCTAGATTCGGTACGCCTCGCGCAATCGTTAGCGATAGGGGTTCCCATTTCTGTAACGCACAATTCTCAAAAATCCTTACCAAATACGGCGTTACGCATAAGCTTTCCACTGACTACCACCCCAAAACTAACGGGCAAGTCGAAGTAGTTAATAGAGAAATTAAAAGAATATTAGAAAAGACTGTTTCAACTTCTAGGAAAGACTGGTCAGCCAAACTTGACGATGCTCTATGGTCCTACCGAACAGCGTACAAAACCGCCCTCGGATGTACGCCGTATCGGCTGGTCTATGGAAAATCGTGTCATCTGCCCGTAGAGTTAGAACACCGTGCCGTTTGGGCCTTAAAATTTTTAAACTTCGATCCCCACTCAGTCGGTGACCTTCGAAAATTTCAACTAAATGAACTCGATGAGTGGCGCTCTTTTGCTTATGAAAATAATAAACTTTATAAAGAGCGGACGAAGCGTTTACACGATAAACACTTAAGGCACCCTAAAAACTTTAAGCCGGGCGACCAAGTCCTTTTATATAATTCTCGTTTACGTTTATTTCCGGGCAAATTAAAATCTCGCTGGTCTGGCCCGTTTTCTGTTTTAGAAGTATTTCCGTATGGAACTGTTTTAATTTCTCACCCTGTTAAGGGTAATTTCAAAGTGAATGGTCAGCGTCTTAAACTCTATTTTTCTTGTGACGATGATGTCAGTCCAAACATTATTAAGTTTCTGCTTCACGAACTTTAACTTCGAACTTTTAATTTTTGCTAAAAACAATTTTATTTCTAGACAACATTATTTTTGGACAATATTATTTTTTGATGCGTCGAGCTAAACGACGCTTTAAACAAAGGGCGCTCTTGGGAGGCAACCCAAGTTATCTTTTTTTGATTTCTTTATTTTACAATTTTTGCCTCGGACGGCTCCGACAAGCTGAAGCTTCTGCGATCGTCTGCTCCAACGTTGCTTAATCCATCACGAAGTCCAAAGAAGACATTCGGGGGAGCGACATCACTCAGCTTTTGCAGCAAATAAATCCGGGGAAGTACCTGTCTTTCAATTCTGTCTTTCAATTCTGTACTTTATTTTTCCCTCCTTCTCCAATCCCCTTCTTTAGCCATTGAGGACAATGTCTATTTTAAGCTTGGGGGAGGACTTCCTCCTTCATTTTTGCTTAGTGTAAATATTTTTCTTTTTGTATATATTTTAAATATTTCCAAAATAAAAAAAAATGAATATCTTAAAATTCCAAAAAAAAAGAGAAAAAATTTCCAAAAAAAAAAGAGAATATTTCACAAAATTTAAAAAAAAATTGTGTTTTTGAATAGTTTAGACATTTTGGTATTTCAATAGTACCCCTAGTTTTTGTTTTTTTTTTACTCAAAATTTTCTATAAACAACGTAGTTAATTATAATATTTCTAATCGTCCTTTTTAATTATGTTTCACAAGTAAAATGTTGGTCATGCTGTATTTCTAATTCACGGTAGCATGTTAAGGTTAAATATTTTTCTAAAACTCGCATTTCTATTATGGTTTTTTGTTTTTTATTTTCTTTACTTTCTCAAAAATTCATCATCCACTATTTTCTTTTTCGTTTTTGAATAATTTTTGTAAAGTCAACTTTTGAATAACGTAGTAGTTGTGAACGATCCAAGTCACCTATTATTTCTATTTTCAAGTTAATTTCATCAATCTTCTTTTATTATCTAGAACTCGCTTTTTGAAATTTTTCAAACCTTTGTTTTAAATAAATTCAAAAGCGTGAAAATGATTTAGGCCGCTTTTATTTTCGTTTGAGCTTTCCTGCCAACCTAAAATCTTTTACCACTAGTTAGCCGTTTTTGAGGCTTTTTCCGATTTCATTTGATAGCTCCTCCCTTCATTTCAGTTTCACCAAAGCCAAAATTTCCAACCTATTGAATCACACTAGCCTTTTTGAGTTTCATAAATTATTTTGACGATTTTGATAGGATATTTTGTGATTTTTGAGGGAGAAAGGTTTTTGAAAAAAAGTATGCTCAAAAGTGATGTGTATTTCTGTTTGGCCAATTCAAAAGAAAAATAAAAATATTTATGGCCTTTGTTTTGAAAAAAAAGAAAAAAAATGAAAAAAAGAAGAAAAAAAAATGTGTATATATATTTTTATGAAAGTTTTTGAAACTCTTTGCTTTGGTTTAGTGTAATTTTAAACCTTCACGTTTATCTTTGAATTCCACTCCTAATTATATTCCTAAACCAAATGTTTCTGTCCTATTTAAGTCCTTTTGATTCACGCTTTTTGATTTTTATTTAAAAACTAAGAAAAGAAAAAAAGTAAATCAGTTTTAGTTTTGGATTTAAACCTAGATTTTTGTTAATTAAATTGATATAATTATAATGCGTTGTTTGGATCTTGTAACAACTCAATGCGTGTTTTTCATTTTTGTTGCTTTGCTTAGGTCTATTTAAAAAATCTCGTTAAAATTTTGGATGATTTGTTTTTATTAAGTAAAGTTTATAAAAATTTTACCATACCTAAATAATTCTTTTAGACTTGCATTTCACCTTTTCCCTACTTAGAATTTCGCATAGTACTTGTGTAGGCATAATTAAAACATTTTGATTAGTCCTTTTTAAAAATATCTAGTTTTTATATTTTTGCTTGGGGACAAGCAAAGCTTAAGCTTGGGGGAATTTGATAATAAGTTTTGTAGCCTAAACTATTATCGTATTTTCTATTTTATATTGTACAAATCATGTCTATTATTAGTTTATTTTTATCATTTTTATGTAAATATTATTGCCACTAACATTTTCTTGTCCTTTTGCAGGTTTTCAGAAAATTGGTCAAAAATGACCTGACACGCCCCCCTGTCACGCCCTCCCTGGGCGTGACCTAGGGCGTGTCACCCGATCCCGAGGACTCCTGCTGGAAGGGACAGAAAAACGAACAAAACCGCTGTCACGCCCCCCTAACACGCCCTCCTTGGGCGTGTCACCAGGCGTGACCATGGGCGTGTCGCCCTCTGTCGCAAAGCCTGCCGCCGCATTAAATGTCGTTTCTCCACAGCACGCAAACAGTACTGTCACGCCCCAGGTCACGCCCGTGACCTGGGGCGTGACATCAACTTTTCCGACGACTGACTGATTTCCGACCAATGATTTCGATGCGACGTGAGTGTCACGCCCCCCCTACACGGGCGTGACCTAGGGCGTGTCAACCGACATACCGAAGCAATCATCCCTCCCGCCAGAATCCAGAGCCCGAGGTCAACATAGTACTGTCACGCCCCATGACACGCCCCCCTAGGGCATGTCGGAGGGCGTGACCTACCCGAGATTTTTTCCTATAAATTCAGACCCCCCTTCCATTTCAGCAAGCTTTGGATGAGAGGGGGAGGTGCTGCCCCTTTGGTTCTTGATTTTTTTTATGCTTTTCTCTCTCTCTCTCTCTTCCTTTGTAGTTTTTGCTTAATCATGGTTTAATATTTAGTTGCCTTAGCTTTCCTTGTAATCTTTAGTGTTGCTTAGTGCTAATTGTAGGGCTAGAATAGGATTTCATTTTCATGCACTTGTAATTTCTTTTTCAATAGTGTAACTTGCCCCTTTTTATTAATAAAAGTGTTCTTGTTTAGCTTGTCTTTTTTTATGCTCTACTACTCATTCCCCCTCCTCCATTCCATAATGATTAACTAATCCTCCTTGCACTCGATCTTGATGATCCGAGGTTCGAGCGATTAAGTTATGATGTTTTGATTAATCTTTTCTTTTTAGGTTAGGGCCTTAATTACTCTTGCTTAATCATGGGTTGGAGGTATATTATCGATATATACTCTCCACCTTTGCTTTCATTCTGGGCTAGCCGAGAGGCCGATAGAATGAAGTGAGCATTCAAGAGTAAAGGGAGTTGTACGCACCCCTCGAGAGAGGCAGACGTCCAAATCTCCTGGATTGGAGTAAAATCCAATAGTGGGGTTCACCGCGTAAAGCGAGTTTTAGGCCTCCGATTTAGACGAGAGTCGGTCGGACCTTCCTAAACTCAGTTGGGCATGACTTCGAGAGAAGTGTGTTCAAGCTTTAGGAACCTCCACGGTCAAGGACCTTTATCCTATTAAGTTTAGATTTTTATCGCATTTTCTTAATCGTCTTTAGCCGAGGTGATTCTTGATCGAGTGCATTTCCATTTTATATTTTCAACCTTTCATAGTAATTGATTTCCTTATGCTCTTTACTTAATTGCGGTAGTTCTCTTTCTAGTTAGCTTTACTTCCTTCCTTGCAAAAACCCTAGTTTTTTCCGTCGATAAGATAATAGTTTTCGTGTGAGTAAGCATACTCAACAGTTCTCGGATTTCAATACGACACTTGTGTCCCCTAGCTACAATTTGATAGGTATACTTGCCTCATTGGGTTGCTAGTTCGGCCGCATTTATTTTCTTCGAACCCTAGCGCGCAACAGGTCCCTCCATTAACCCAGAAATCTCTGAGTGCTTCCCCTCCTTAGCCAATGCTGAGCTAAGTGTACCTTATAAAGCTATAGAAGAACTTGAGGAAAATATGAAAGCACGCCTTCTAAGGTACTCTCTTGGTCCTATTTATAAATTTCCAGTATCTGGTCTGCCAATACCGTAATCTCGCTGCTCTGAAATTATTGAAAATCCCCGGGCTGGTCTGCCAATAGCCAAACTCCATTGTTCTAAAGAGCTAAATGGAATTCACCAAGGGCACCCAGGTAATTTTACCTCTGGAGCCTGCTGGGCAGAAACCCTTCCGCCAAAACTGCGGGCCTCCCACCGGCCAAGGTGTTGAGCGGCAAAGTCCCACCCCAAGCTAAAGGCAAAAGGGGCGAGAGTGTTGAGCGGAGAGCCACCTCTCAACACCAACCCTAAAGGTGTCCCTCCTATCAAGGCACAAGCCTTCCCGCATGCCCTGGGCGATATCCCAAGGCATCCCGCCTACCCAGGCGCAAGCCTTCCCGCCTTCCCTGGGTGGGAACCCAAGGAATCCCACCTACTTGTCTGATTTGGTCATAGCCCAAAGTTAGCCCGGGTCTAACCCAATCCTAATCCTTCGTGCTCGGGTCCCACCCAGCGAATATGGGGTTGTATAGTGCACATAATCAAGTTGGCTCTTCTACTATCCAAAATTCTTCTTATCAACCTAATTTTCATAATTTTCCTTCCCCTGACCCTTGCTCTCACTTCCCCTTAATCTGTCATAACATCGCTTTAATATACTACTTATCTGAAAAAATACAAGTGTAACAAGTGCAAACATACACCGCTAGAATAAGAAAATGCATTTTGCAAGAAAAGTAAATCATAAGGCATATTTGCATGGATTGGAGATGAGCATCTATGTTCATGATCGCATGGAGACAATTGTTCCACTGTTAATAGAACACGTACAAGTACATGATGTTTGCTCAAATAAACTGCCCCCTCTTCCCAATCCATTTTCTTTTCTTTTAACTAAAAAACAAGTCATATATAATTCCCCCTTTATAAAAATGACTAATGTGATCAAATTTGTTGCCCACTATCTGATTTACTTGTGACAATATTTTAGTTTCCAAGTAAACACTATTCTATATTTGTACATGAAATATCTACAACACTTCCCTTGGCCTGATGCTTACAACAACATATTGAACAAGGGCTTCCTTTACGCACATGCACCTCTATGTTTTTCTTGTTCTACCGCTGAAGTTGAGCATTTCTTGTATTAGACCTGTTGTTGCACCAAATTGCATCTTTTTTCTATAATTCTACATGTTGGACTTACTTTCCTACGACTCCCTTATGCTCGTGTCCATACACCGTGTGTATGGCTTCCTACTCTTTCTTTTTTATTTTGTTTTTCTTGTCGTTGAAATCAGGTCACCTATGCATACGGAAGAGAGGAGTCAAAAGACTTTAATTTTGAAGGAGTGTGTGAGAGATTATTACGCTTTCATACAAAATCTGGACTAGGGGAAGGGTCGACGTTTAGAGGGAGACAAAACATACGCTACGACATAAGGAGAAAACCAGAGAACAATCCTTTGATATTACATCCGAGATGAAATAACAAGTACATATTCAGCCCCTTATATAGAGGGGGGATCCAGACATTACATAACAACATGCCAAAATAACAAAATACTAAAATTGTAACATACCCAAAATACTAAAATACAAAAATAGAAAAAACACGCAATTTGAACTAATTATTATGTTTCCTCATTGGACGGTCCCGCTCATGCCCTTGTCATGTCCGCACCCACGTCCGACTACTCTTCGTCGGAGCCGGTCTCTTTCGTACCTGCCTGGAATCTTCCTTGTCGCTTGTACACCCACCATGGTTGTTCATTGCCTTGAATAACGGTAACAATACCATCATATGAAAAATTTGTCGTATCCTCAGGAAAGATGTCAGGAAGCTGTCGGCAAAAATCATCCCTTAGAAGCCAAGTGGCCACAGACAGGTGTGGGGTGGGGGGGAGGAGGGGTTGTGGAGCCATTCCACGAGGAGCTCCTCCGGGTCCACGTAGCAGGGCAAATGATGTCGGTAGTTCAAAATGCTATGCGGATAAATGGGCGTGGTGTTGGAGTAATCCAAATCAATTGGTATATATTTCAATGTTAGGTGATAACCCACGACTCGACATAGTTAGGAGATATGGAAGACAAGGTGAATGCGGCTCCTTTCGGGTAATTGAATCTTGTAAGAAAAGGACCCAATCCAGGCTAGGACGGTGAATGGTCTTAAGAAACGCGGGGCAAACACGGCTGATTGGCAACATAGAGTTGTTGGTACATATGCTACTTGATAAAGACCTTCTCCCCGACTTGACATAATAGGTCCAAGTGTCTACGGTTGGAGAAATACGTCATTTTATTTTGGGCCCGGCGGAAGTTGTGCATGAGGCTGTTCAATATAATGTCTCGATCCTGATGATGATGTGCCAACCTCTGTGGAAGACACTCCCTGGGGAGATGTCGAACTACGTATGGCGGTCGGCAGACGTAGACAGACCAGAATGGAGTTGTTCCCGCAGTATGGCGATAGAAAGTGTTGCAAGAATACTCGGACCAACCCAACCACTTGGCCCAAGTACCCGGCCTCTTGCCGATTAAACAACATAAATTCATCTCCAAGAAACGGTTAAGAACCTATGTTTGTCTATCCGTTTGTGGATGGTAGGCGAAGCTCATACGGAGGTGTGTGCCTTGAAGGCGAAATAGGAACATTTATAAACTTCTTAGAAAGAGGGAGTTACGATCGCTCACGATGGAGTGCCGAGATCCATGAAGACATACGACTCCGGAGATGAAGATATCAGCCACTCCTGTCACTGTACATCGGTGTTATAGAGAGAAAATGTGTGTACTTAGAGAGTCGGGTCCACCACCACTAGGATGTAATCCAACACATTGGACTATGATAGTGAGTAAAGAAATCCATGGCTATGTCATGCCAAATACAACTCGAAATTGGCAGTGGTTGCAGTAACCCACTCAGAAACATGGTCTCATACTTTTCTTTCAAGCACGGAAGGCTGATGGCCACATGAAATTTTACCTGCTTGAACATATAAGGCTAGTAGAGGGATGCCTTTAGGTGCTAGTAGGTGCGGAAGGATCCGGTGTGACCTCCGTAAGGTGTTGTATGGAACTTGGCCAGAAGGTGGGGGATGAGTAGAGAGGTCGTAGAGAGAACTAAGAGTCCGTGGTAAAATATTTGGCAGCTCAATAATGAGTAGAGGGTGGCTTCCCAGTTCGGTGATGCAATCTCGGCAAGTGCGCCGATCATCGTCAAGTAATAAACGGGGGAGTTATCCTCCGAGAATCGAATCTCTCGAGGAGTGCAGATTGGGAGTGTGATCTTCCTCGTTGGAAAGTGATTGCAAATGCAACAAAGGTTTGGGGGTTGATTTTTTATTTTAGAATAATTAAAATTTATTATACGGGTCACCTTCACCGCTTCGCAATGGTGGAATACTCTAATGAGTATAAGGGTGTGTGGTCGTAACCGTTGAGGGTCAAAATCACCTCTTTGCCAAGCCATCCCCTATCAAATGTTAGTGCGGCGTATCACCAAGCAACAACCCAAAGCAATCCAAGGAAGTAAAGCTAAACTATGAACTACAACAACATTTGCAATAATAAACCATCATGAACATTGTTAAGAGTTCCTAGAAAGTTTAACTAACATCCAAAGCTTAGAAACAACATCCAAATGAGAGTAAAGAGGAGATTTACAACCCAATGCGTGAAGGCTAGCCACGATTCTCGGTCGGAGTCGAAGATTGTCGGTCTTCGTCTGTTCTCGGCGGTGGTTGACGTATGAGGAAGCTTGAAGCGTTGTCACCTACTTCAAAGGCGTTTTCCCAACCTTCTTCATAATCCGTGAAGGCTAGTAGTCGCCGGAAAGCTCTCCAATGGCAGCGAGAAGGACCTCCAAATGCTCCTCTTGAGATGGAGATGAAGAAAATAGCCGAACATCTTCGCTTGCGGTGAAGTTTGGACGAAGAACGGTTATTGGACGAGCTCTCCACGGAGGAGAGAGTAAAAAATGGTTGGAGGAAGATTTTCCCGCTCCGTGGAGCGGAAATAGCAGAATCGTCCCTGCTCTAGTCAACTCCTGAGCTTAAATATGAGTTGGCCAGAAAAATGGCCACGCACGGTTTGGCGCACGACCATGCGTTAAACGTTCGATATCAACTTCCAGGAAAAGGCTTGCGGAGGAAGATGAGTTGACCCGTGTGTTTTACTCGTGCACAGACGCTTCTGCCCATACGTGAAGGAAAACGTACGGGTAACCACAGAGCGATGAATCTTCCGGCAAGCAGGTGGAACCGTGTGTTTTACTCTCATACGAGCATTTCTGCTTTTGCGTGAACAAATCGCATGATTAACCACAGAGCGCTATAAAAATAGACAACTACATGAAAACCGTGCATCTCCTTCGTGCATGGCTTAGAAGAAACCGTGCATGAAGAAATTGCACGGGTTGGTTAATCCTCCAGAGAAACCTGCAGAAAACACACGATTTGTTAGAAAGTGAGCACTAAGGAAATACACGACCTTGCGTTTTCCACAAGTCAAAATTCCTGATTTGGGGTAAAACTGACCACCTGGAAAGCAAAAACCATAGCTAGAGCAAAAGCACCCAGCTCCAATATACAACATAAAATAACCAAATCCCCACGAAAAGTACCCTAGTACTTACCCTCGACATCCCAGTGCCATTAGCAAACAAAAATGGGCCGAAATTGTGCAACAATGGCTAAGTGAAACCCTAATAAAATATACGATTTTTCCTACTGAAATAGTAGTGCACATGCAAGATAATAAGCCCAGATGAGTCCAAAAAACCCTATATAAATCGAACTCATCACACCACCAGACTTAAACATTTGCTCGTCTAGAGAAAATCAACCCTAACACGGACGAGTAAAATAGCATAGCTGGCCTATAACTGCACAGCAGATTATCATGCAAAATCGCATGCTCACGCTCATAGGAATACAGTAGAAGGAATTTCTAATTATGCACTAATAGCCTATATATTTCTAAAGGCGTATCAAAATATTATTACTACTCTACTTTATAATCAAGGGGAATCATTCGGTCACGCGAAAGGAGAAAGAAGATAATCGCTGAGTTGAGCATTGCCAAAGTAAGGGATCGGGATAACCTCCAAAGGAATCCACCAATGTTTATGATCATAAGCTCTCCCATTCACACACTCTGCACGACACTAGTTTGACTCATGCACGAATCTGTAGGACTTGGAGTATAATGGAGGCTTAAGAGAAGGCGGGGTATATAAAGATAAACACGACAGATACGCACACCCAAAATGAGACCGCCCGAAAACACTCAAAGCTACACGCAACGACAAACACGTGCACCGCACCACCAGACTTGGACTTTAATGGTGCGTGCACTCCCATAACAAACACAATACAACAAAATTTTACAACCATTAAGCCATAACTATACCAAAATTCTTTTTTTCTTTTTTCTTTTATTCCACATTGGGAATTTTCATTTCCAATTCATTTCATTTATTTATTTTTTTCTCTTTTTTATATTCAACCAAATAACCAAAACGAGCCGAAAACACAGCAACACCACAAGAGGCACAAAGCTCCCGCATAACAAGCAAACATAACTGATACAAAACTATAATAAAACAAACCAACCGAGCGACCACATTCGGGTGTACGAGTAAGAAAGGTTATATGGCTTTAGTAGCAAGGAGTAGTGATGCCAAAGGAAGGGTCAGGCTCAACGGGGATAGCAATGGATACACATCGAGAATGGAACAAGACTCAAACTAGAACAAATTGACGGCCTATATCATGCGCGCACTTGACTAACCATGCACCCATGCTTCGAGAGTAACTAGAGGCAAGTTCTTAGCAACTGAGAAAGACAATCATTCCTCTCGACTCGAAAAATACGAGGCTAGCGATGTAGATACACATCCATACGCTACCGTTTGATTCACACCAGATTCCAAGTAGGTGAGTAGAATAAACAAGATTTATGCCAATAGAAATAAAATACGCTATGAGCATAAAAAGAATCAAATTCTACACGTAATCTTAAATGAGATGTGAGCACTCGATTAGGAGCACTCATGGAGGCAACATTTTACACCGCCTCGCAATCCTAGGACAATGCCAAAAGTTTCCAAATTGTACACTAGTGACGATAAAACTCATGACGTGCTCCTGTTCAAGCATGCACTCAAGTGTGGTGTAGTGACATGCAATGCCAATCATCAAAGACACCAAATGAATATATTCATCTAGTATGACAATGGTTTAATGCACGTGCGTTAGTACCCCATATAACTCTCCCCACCAGACTTAGCCTTAACATCCTAACACCACAATATGATCGTGAAATTAAAAAGCAAGTATGGAGAAGGGGTTACCCAATGCTCAGAAATGAGCATACCAGAAGATTGATGTTATTTTCATTTAAAAGTCCACGACCTGAATGAACTTCACCTGCAAAAGAAAATACCTCCAAGAACAACAATCCTTATTAAAGATTATGCGAAAAATAAAAAATAAAATAATGGGTTGTCTCCCAAGAGCCACTTTTCCTTACCGTCCTTAAGATGGACAAATACCTGTATTAGCAGTTTTATATATAGTTCAAGAGCATAAGTGCAATACGCAACGATTAAGTCTAAAACTTCACACACAACATTAAGCAAAATTATACTAGAAATGGGGGGGAGAGATCGCTGACCGCTGACTTGTGATATATCGCCCCTGACATGCGAGACGAGGGAGAAGCATAAGCTTTAGGGCCCAGGGAAGACAAATTTCCCCTTCCCCTCGCCTCTTCCTTCTCGCGCCAGTGGGAAAAATCCAGCGCCTTGGACATTCGCAGTTCTTTTTTTCGCAATTCAATGGATGGAGATCGCCATAGTGGTACAACCACTCAATCTAATTCAAAGGTAGTTTTAGATTTTCCGTCTGGAGGCATCCTTTCCTCACCCGCGGCGGGTGATATATCAGCCCATGTAACCTGTTTTACAGTCTTTCACAAATAATTTGGCTCAATATAAGTTTTTGATTCTAATTTAAGCACGCTTTCAACAGTCGTGCTCCGCTCCTTAATCTCAGCAACGTTCCTTTCACTCCGCTCACTACCCTTCTCATCCGCAACTTGCTGCACTCCAAGCAACTCCGCTTTTGTTTCCCCTTCAACTATCATCATCATTTCTGCTACTTCCACCGCCCTGTCTTCCCCTTTCTGTAGCACACCTGTCTCAACAACACTAGGCAAACCGTTAGATAACACAACATTCAAATCCTGCAGTTTTCCGAGTTCATTCGGAATCATAGAGGGAAGGGGCGGCGGTAAAGGAGAATCAACCTTGCATGCCAAGGTGATGTCGCTCGCATTAAACTGCAATGCCGCCCCACTAACTTTCAAGAAGGGGACCCCTAAGATGTGTTTTGAAGCATTACCCATTGGTCCCAGCACCTAGAAATCATTGACTACCACAGCCCCGTTAAATATCACTTCCACCTCCTTTATCTTCCAGTCTATCTTCACTACTGACATGTTGGCGAGCACAAGTGATTTTTGGACATTCGACTTGATATTTAAATTAAATTTTTCAACATCTTGCAGAGTAGGAATGTTGCAAGAAGATCCGGAATCACATAGGTCCACTGCCTCTACCTCATTTATTTCACACTTCACAGCCACTT
Source organism: Platanthera zijinensis (assembly GCA_039513925.1). Taxonomy (NCBI): domain Eukaryota; kingdom Viridiplantae; phylum Streptophyta; class Magnoliopsida; order Asparagales; family Orchidaceae; genus Platanthera; species Platanthera zijinensis. The sequence goes on along the minus strand of CM077082.1, from coordinate 205,561,550 downwards.
CATTGTTAATGCACTTATTCGTCTCCCCAACACACTTCCCTTGCTCATAGGGATTTTTTTCCGTGTCGCTTGGGAGGGTGACGCGAGTATGCTCAGAGAACACATAGGCTAGTTACCCCAGCTGCGTCTCCAAGTTTCTCATGGAGGCAGTCTTAGTGGCCATGTTGGATTGAGCCATCTCCACGAATTTTTCCATCATCTCTTATAACGCACTCTTTCACGTCCTCTGCGAGTTCTGATTATAACCCGATTGCAGTGGTCGTTGTTGGCTATTAGAAGCTTGAGCATCAAACTAATGCTAGCCTCCCTGCCACCTTTGACTGGGAGCATTTTGGTTCCAGGAGAAATTCAGATGATTTCTCGCATTCGGGTTGTAAGCATTGTTATAAGGAGCAACACGGTTCTGATTATTTATAAAGTTCACACTCTCGTCAGTAGATATACCCGAGGGATCAACAAAAGCTTCTCCAGCTGGGCACTCATATGTATGACGGCTGGGGATTCCACAACCCTGGCACAAAATAACCATCACCAGAGATGGAGGAGGGTTCGATCTGGTCAGCAACATCATTCCATCCATAGTAGGATGGCTCGCCTCAGCTTCCAGCTGCATCGCAATTACCTCGAACAAATTTCTCGCACACCTAGGTGTGTTTCTTCCATCAGTCCAATACGTTCTATGAGAAGCGGTGTCATGAAGAAGCCACAAAGCCTCATCGGGAGTCAGGTTCATGATAGTGCCTCCAACCGCCACGTCGATCATGGCCCTGCAATTAGGCTCAACAACAATATAAAATATTTCAACCAAATTCCACGGTTCACAGCCATGCTGGGGGCATCGACGCTGCATATCAGCAAAATCTCTCCCAGGCCTCATATAATGTTTTCTGGTCCAGTTGCCGGAAGGTAGCTATCTCCCTTAGAGCAATCACTATTTTGTCCACTGGGTGGAATTTGGCTAAGAACTTCGAGGAAAGAGCCTCCAATGTAGTCGCAGTCCCAGAAGCAATAGGGTGGAGCCTTTTTTAACCTTGTCCCTTAGTGAAAATGTGAACAACCTAAGCTTCACCACGTCATCTATAATGCCAGCATAGCGGAAGGTGCCACAGATCTCCGATAATTTTGCCAGATGGAGCTGTGGATCCTCACTTTGCAGGCCCGAAAACTGCGTGTTATTACGGATCATGTTGAGGATGGCGGGCTTTCTCTCGAAGTGGTGGTTTGCAATGGTCGGGCCGAAACCAGGGTAAACACTTCCCGTGGTAGGGGTCGTGAAGTTTCGCATTGTCCTAATGTGGGGTCAGACCTCCTCCTGGTCCTCACCGATCCGTTCACCAAGGCCATTTACTCCTTGACCTGAATCTTCCATTCTTTCTCTTCATTCAGCATCAGCAGCACGTCAGCGGGCTCGCCTCACTCGTGCGGTTTCAAGATCAACTCCAAGATATTCACTTCTATCCCTTGGGTTTGGATTTGTCATACAACACACAAAAACCGATCAAAATGCCAAAAACACTTGCAATAACTTTTATAATAAAAAAAATACACACAACTGTTGCACTCCCCTGCAATAGTGTCAGAAACTTGATGCAAACTCGGCAAGTGGACCGATCGTTGTCAAGTAATAAACTGGGGTATTTATCCTCCGAGTATCGAATCTCTCGAGGAGTGCAGATTGGAAGTGTCATCTTTCTCGTTGGAAAGTGATTGTAAATGCAACAAAGGTTTTGGGGTTGAGTTTTTATTTTAGAACAACTAAAATTAATTACGCGGATTGCCATCACCGCTTTGCAATGGTGGAATACTCCGATGAGTATTAGGGCATGTAGTCATAACCGTTGAGGGTTGAAAACACCTCTTTGCCAAGCCAGCCCATAACACACGTTAGTGTGGCATATCACCAAGCAAAAACCCAAAGCAAGCCACGAAAGTAATGCTAAACTATGAACTACAACAACATTTGCAATAGTAAACCATCATGAACATTGTTAAGAGTTCCTAGTAAGTTTAGCTAACATCCAAAGCATATAAACAACATCTAAATGAGAGTAAAGAGGAGATTTACAACCCAACGCGTGAAGTCTAGCCACGATTCTCGACCGGAGTCGAAGGTGGTCGGTCTTCGTCCGTGCTCGGTCGGTGGTTAACGTCCGAGGATGCTTGAAGCGCTGTCACCTACTTCAAATGTGTTTTCCCCATCTTCTTCACGATACGCGAAGGCTGGTAGTCATCGGAAAGCTCTCTAATGGCAGCGGGAAGGAGATCCAAATGCTCCTCTTGAGATGGAGATGAAGAAAACGGCGGAAGATCTTCACTTGCGGTGAAGTTTAGAGGAAGAACGGTGGCCAGACGAGCTCTCCACGGAGGAGAGAGGAAAAAATGGATGGAGGAAGATTTTCCCGCTCAGAGGAGAGGAAATGGCCGAATCGTCCCAGCTCCAATCAAATCCCGAGCTTAAATACGTGTATGTCAGAAAAATTGTCACGCACGGTTTGGCGCACGACCGTGCGTTAACCGTGCGATATTAACTTCCAGGACAAAGCTTGCGGAGGAAGATGAGTTGACTCGTGAATTTTACTCGCGCACGGATGCTTCTGCCCAAGCGTAAAGGAAAATGCACGGGTAACCACAGAGCGCTGAAATTCCCGGCAAGCAGGTGGAACATGATGCGCTTACGGCAAGTGTACCACTCGCATAAGTAATATAAAATGGGGAGGCTATCCCAAGTATCGAATCTCTCAAAGAACACAGCAAGGTGGAGTTGTCTAACAAGGAGGACTTGAGATTGAAGTCCTTGGATCGGGGTTACAAAGTGGGCTTTGATTAGCAATGGATAAAGAAAGTAAAAGACTATAAACTACTCCTATTCAATTCCGTTATGTGATGCTTCGCTAGGCAGGATGGAAGACTACATGGGCCTCTATGCACCGAATCGCTTGGCAGATAGATGAGTAGGCTTGTGGATGAGGTGGTGAGAATGACAGAATGAGGTTCATGAGCACCTCTTCGCTACGCACGCCTCTAGCAATCGCTAGAGAGGCAAAACCAGATGTGGTGGCGGATGGAAATGTGGGCGTTGCTCAAGCAACTAAAGCCGTAAAACAAAACAGGTTCTCATAGACATGAAACAAATAATGTTTACAACTAAAGTGCACATCATCTACATAAACAGTTCAAACACACATATTCAACAAGAAAGCAAGAACAAGTCAAGAGATCTTCTGAATCCAAAGGCTCGTCGAGGAGTCGCGGAAGGAATCGTCGGGTTATCAATCCGCATCCAAGCTCGGTCCACAACTACGTCCGGGGTAGAGAAGGGCTGTCACTAACTTCCAATGGACCCATCTTCTTCGTGTCACGATGTGGAAGAAATTGCAAGCTTCCCTTTTTCTTGATGGATATAGCGTCAAAACTAGAAATGGAGCTTAAAAGATGATGGAGAAGGCTGAGTGCAAGCACCGATAAGGTATAGGCTTCGCGAGCATTGTCGGAGCTTCTCTCCTTGGTGAAGATGAAGGGCGAAGGTGGAAGGGCGGAGATTTGCCCTAAAAAGGCGTCTGGAATGTCTGAACTGTAGATCCCCTAAATGGTGGGAAATCTGCGCTATAAATAGAAGCATGTCAGAAAATAAATAGACACACACGGTTTGGCGCACGATCGTGCGTTAACCGTGTCTTATTAACTTCCTGGACAATCTTGCTGATGAAGATTTGTTGACCTATGCATTTTACTAGTACACGGGCGCTTCCGCTCGTGTGTGAAGGAAATCGCACGGGTAAACACAGAGTGCTGAAAAACAACAAAATACAGGGGAACCGTGCGTTTTACTTGCGCATGGGCACGTATGCACGTACGTGAGGGAAACACACGATTAACCCTAGTGTGCAGGAATACAGGGCAAAATATGCAGACAGTGTGTTTCCTTCTCACACAGTTTGGACAAAACTGTGCGGGAACAAAGCGCACGGGTAACCACAAACGTCCCCAGAATTGCTGTGTATAACAGACGATTACCATGAAACCTTGCGAGAAGAAATTTGTACGACCGTGCGTTTTATATAGAAACTGGAAAATGAATATGGGGCATCCCAACTACCAGCACAACAATGAAACCAAGCTGGAGCACAAGCTCCCAACACCAAAATGCAATCCACAACCACAAAAAAGAGCAATGGGGAGAACTATATGCATACCCCCAACAAAAGAATGCGCAATTGCACACCCATTGGCCAAAACAGTGCACAATGTTGTCAATGACTTAACGATGCAAATATAACCGATAACCGATTGAAATGTAGTTCACGAGTGAGAAAACTAGCCCAGATGAGTCCGAAAAACCCTATAAATATCAAACTCATCAGAACTGTACATTTTACTCGCGCACGGGCACTTCTTCCGTGCGTGAACAAATCATACGATTATCCAAAGAGCACTATAAAACTAGACAGCTATAGGATAACTGTGTGCCTCCTTCACGCACGGTTTAGAAGAAACTGTGCATGAAGAAATCACACGGGTTGGTCAATCCTCAAGAGAAACCTGCAGAAAACGCACGATTTGGTAGAAAGCATGCGCTAAGGAAATGCACGACTATGTGTTTTCCACAAGTCAGAATTCCTGATTTGGGGAAAAACTGACCACCTGTACAGCAAAAACCATAGTTGGAGCAAAGCTCCCAGCACCAATATACAACAAAAAATAACCAAATCTACATGAAGAGTACCCCAGTACTTACCCCCGACATCCCGACGTAATTCGCATATGAAAATTTGCTGAAATAAAGCAACAATGGCAAGTGAAGCCCTAATCAAATATACGACTTTTCGTACTGAAATAGTAGTGCACATGCAAGATAATAAGCCCAGATGAGTCCGAAAAACCCTATATAAATCGGACTCATTAGTCGGCAATAAGGGCAGTCTAAATGGAGGCCAGGTGAGGGTCCCTTTACACATCATGTTGGATAGAGATAGCATCCTCCCAAACTTAGCGGGAGATGGTGCAGAGTTTGGGGTATTGCATTTACTAGGAGAGAGCGCTCACCGCCTGATTAGTGCGGCATGACCGAAACTTGATATTGAAATTATATTCAAGGAGCTTAGCCACCGAGAGTAGTTGCACTGGCGTGGCAGTCTTTTGTTGGAATAGGTACCGCAAGTTGTGGTGATCGGTACGGATGATGAAGGTGAGGCACAAGAGGTATGACCTCCAATGCTGAACTGCTAAAATGAGTGCCATGAGTTCATACTGATAAGCCAAACAGCTCCGAATGGTACGGGAAAAGGCCTGGCTATAGTAGGTGATGGGGTGACAACCTTACATAATAACTACACACACACCGCTTCCCAAGGCATCACACTCTATGATGAATGGGTAAGACCCCCCTACCGGAACACAACACACGGTCGAGGGGAGTCTTATGCCCAGAACAGCCGCCTTGTGGTAGCGTTAGAACATGGGCTAACTTGTACTACAAGACGCCTATCCTATCGGCTAAACATATCATCCATGCCAACCTAACATAAAGAATATCAAAACAGAAGTCAAAATGCACAGTAGTCTAATAGTCTAAGTAAAATTGAAATAAGAAGCAACCAAGGCTTCTATAAAATCAGAATATATGCCCATAACGGCTACAAAATGAATCTCTCTAACTCACACATTGTGGACATTTCAGAGACATCCGAGAGGCGTACCCTCTGGGTGGTACCGGTGAAGTGTTGTACCCCTTTTAGGCCTTTAACGAAGTCTGCCGACATAAACAAGTGTGTTTCTCCGGTATCAAATAGAGTGTAGTCCGGTTTCTTACCAACCATCACGGTGCCTAGGTATCAATTACAAAGACTCAAAGCTAGACTCCTAGCATATCCTAGGCAATCAAAAGGAAATTCTTATAACACATCAATCAGATCATAACATACCTGCAATCACCCTCTCAGGGTTCCGCTCCCGCGCCATGTCCAGCGCAAACACTTTATCCGGAGTAGGTCCGGGGTTTCTTCCACGTGGTCGTCTTCCTCGACCACACATATGTCCCCATCCTTGTGGAGCTTCCGGAAGGAGAGTAGGGGGAGCATTCCCGCCTAGTTATGGACAAAAATGCTGAACATGGCTAAGCTGGTTGCATTGGAAGCATACTCGCTCATTCCGCCCTTCGGGTTGTTGGAACTATTGAAATTGTGGAGGTGGAGGCAATGCTGGAG